>OZ007600.1:125992922-127426422 GCA_963931845.1 Maratus michaelseni | reverse complement strand
TCGCCTGATCACAGCATGGCTGTGATCCACCTGACTATTGATTTGTTCACATCGCTGCTGTGCTTGCTCTCTTGTGATTTGCTACCGTTATCTTTGTTTGCCGGTTCAAGGTTTCTGTTTAACTTTGTTGAATTGACAGATTTAATAGGTCTCGTAATTTAGAACCTTGATCAGGTGACGAGACCCTCACCTGACTAGGCACCCCCAGAGGTATTATTCACAGGTAACTTGGAGGGCTTTGCACCCACGACGGATTTTACATGCACCAGGTGCCATTAGCGTACATAGATTTACATATTTACCATGTCTGTTGGCTTGTCACGTTCATGGTGGGTTGTCGCTGTAGTGTTTATCGCCTCTTTTATGTGCTGATTTCCCTTTTTGTTGTATTTGTCTCTGTCCAGGCTTTTTGGCGTTTTTATAGGCTCGCCCCTGTTGTGGGTTGTTTTTTGTCTATCATTCATTGGTTTTTTGTCTCTTTCTTGATATATTTTTACCTCTAGCTTATGCTAGAGCTGGTTTTCACATTTTGAATCTTGGTCTTCTTTCGAGAGTTTCACTGGTTATTATGTCACTATCGTGGGTTTTGTCACGTTGTAACATTTGTTACTGGTGGTTGTCACATTGTAACTTTTGTTACTGGTGGTTGTCACATTGTAACTTTTGTTACTGGTGGTTGTCACATTGTAACTTTTGTTACTGGTGGTTGTCACATTGTAACTTTTGTTACTGGTGGTTGTCACATTGTAACTTCTGTTACTGGTGGTTGTCACATTTCTGGATGTTGCACACTCATTTTTGTTGTCTTTGTCACTTTATCTCACCCAAGCATTGGGGATTTTGATTTTTTTTTCCCTTCGTGAATACGCTTATCAATCAACAGGGGGCGCTTGTATCCTGGAAAAAGTGTCCTAATCTTGTCCAAACTTATTTGATGCCATTCAAGCAGCGTTATTTTTTCTACAATCATTCAATGACCCGTGTAATTCTGTGCTAAATTCAAAGGAAGGCAATATATTTCACATCCATAATTGTTGCTGCCTTAAGTATGCTGTTTAAATTAATGTATTAGAAGGATATACAGGGTGTAACTGAATCAATGGTCAGAAATGTAAAGAGTGGTAGTACATGTCAAGACAAGCAAATTTTGTATAGAAAACCAGCGTCTCAATCCACTTATTAAATCAAAAATACAGGGTGTCTCACACCAAGCCAAATCCACGTTTTCGTAATAACTGCAACAATAATGAAAATATTTTAGCGATATCTTCAACATAGTTACTTTGCTTGCTGTGAAACATGATAAAAACACATAAAGTAACAGAAATAGCAATCCTCCATGTCCATGTTACACTGACATAGACGCTTCAAAACTCTCAAGATAACTGACAATGCATACGATATCACTGATCAAATTACAGTGAAATTCCAACAATGTCCTTGATGTCACGTCATTTCACAGAAGACAAAGTTATTGTGTTGAAGATTTCCTGAAAATATTTTCATTATTGTTACAGTTATGAATGAAAATATGGATTGTGCTTGGTTCGAGAAACCCTGTATTTTTGATTTAATAAGTGGATTACGACCCTTGTTTCCTATACAAAATTTGCTTGTCTTGACATGAATTACCACCCCTAATATTTCTGATAATCAATTCAGTTACACCCTGTAGATGAGAGTCTTGTGATGGTCATAACATACTAAGTTTTCTATTATTCTGGAAAACAGAATACTTGATACTCCCGAGCGGCGTAGAAAAAATAATTATTTTTGAAACTATTGCTTCAAATTTGTAATCGAAATTTTCAGTTTTACCGTTCGTGAATTAATTAGTATAAAATACAGTTTAGCTCTTGACTAGCAGTTTGACAGAAATAACATAAAACCCACTCATATTAATAATGATTTTATATAGGGTATTTCTTAAAGGATTCCCTATCTTTAAAATTCAATAATTCATCAACTATAATACATTTATATCTATATCTATACCAATATTATAAAGAAATAACGTTTGTGTGTGTGTTTTGTGATAAATTATTTGAAATCCTTAGGGTTAGAAATTTCAAATTTGACATGGCTGTTACTTGACGTAAATGATTTCCCAAATCAATTTCTAAAAATGTCGAAATGTAACAGAGTGTAGAATTAAAAAAAAATCTAAAATTGCGATTTTTGTGGCATTGTTGGGACTAAAAACTCGACATTTTGCATGGTAGTTAAATGTAAATGTTCTCTAAGAATGGTTTCTAAAAAATTTCGAAATTTAAAGGGTGAAATGAGTGTAAAATGGTTAAAAAACGTTCTAAATTACGATTTATTTTGAATTGTTAAGACTAGAAACTTGAAATTTGACATGACTGTTACTCTTAAAACATAAGTATTCGCAACAGGAAAATTTCTAAAAAAATCGAAATTTAAAAGCGTGCAGGAACAGAAAACATTCTGAAATTGCAATTTCTGTGATACTTCTCAGACTGAAAACTTGAAATATCGCACAACTGTTACTATTAAGATGTAAATGTTCTCTAAAAACGGTTTCAAAGAAAGTTTTAAAATGTGAAATGGGCGGACAACGGTCTAAAATCGTTCTGAATTATGATTTATTTGGAATTTTTAGGACTAGCAAATTGTAGAATAAAACTATATTACTTTCCCCACCCCCCAAATTTTTTTTTAAATAGGAAGACCTCATGCTATTTAAATGCAACACAGCGGGTTGCTATACAGCTAGTATGTATGTGCTCATTTTTATACAAAAAAGATAAAATTGTAGACTACTTTTCCACAATCGTATTAAAATAAGGATTAATCATATATATTATTTATGTTGTCAACATCCATTTATCTATGCATTTACAAAGTTTACAACAAGAAATGAGGTATATCATTCGAAAGGTTTTTGAACCGGGTTCTGACATAGTACACTCACATTTCGTCAAAACGTGTTTTTTGTTTAAAAACGGCAGTTGATTGAAAATTAAATCAGCATTATTTTTATAAATGAAATGAACAGTTTTTTTTTAAATCAATTGTTTCACAAAAATAAAATACCGCATTATGTCATGCTCAACAATGATTATAAAAAAAATAAATAGTACAAAAAATATAAAGTATGATTTCCCCATACGGGTTTATTTTATATTTATGATTAAACAGCAAAATTGAAATTGAAATGCTTAGAAGAAAAAAGACACTATCGATCAATAGAAGCAGTGGTACTTCACTTGTAGCCTAAAAGTTATGCTTTGTTATATTAGAATAAATTGTATCATATGCGTATTTTTTTTATTTTATTTGTCCCGTGTTTTACCGAAGCGGATGACGTCATCTTCTAATGCTGTTATAATACGATTGTTATTTTTTTTTCGCGTGCCTTTTGCTATCTTCGATCGGTTTTTACTGTAACTTTGATGGAATAGATGAGATGGTATTCTGGCTTGGATAATGTTGTTTGCAGATATTTTTATCTTTATTTTTTCTTTAGAAGTTTAAACCTGCATCTAAAACATATTAGATATTGCTAAAGAATGTTAGACTGCAAGTGCGAAATCCTCGCACGGGACCACTGGTTTTCTTTTATTTCGATTTTGGGTTTAAATATTTCTCATTTAGGTTGGGTTTCGGGTTGAAGTGTGTTGGATTCGGGTAAACAAAAAAAAAATTGTCTTATTCGGGTCGGGTTGAGAAATGGCTTAGAATACAACTTTTGGATTCAGATCCAGTATAACCTGACCCGCGCTTTATTCTATAAATCACAGCTTGATTTCTTCCCTGAAAAATACAAATGTCGAAAGTGAGAAACAGGGTGAATGGTTTCACCCGCGACATTAGCGACGTGGGAAAATTTATTAAGACTAAGATTACTCTATCAATATAAAATATTTTATATGCTAAATGATGTTTATTGATAAATCTAGCAACTCTATTTCTAATCTCTGTAAATACAATACAAAACTAGTCGGATGTGCTCCTCCCAAAACTTTCTTCTATCGCATGCATGTAAATGCTTGAAAAAAAACGTAATTTTTTTTTAATTATGCATTTTAGAATAAAGAAATGCAGAATAGTAGCACCACCGTTAAATGATTTACTCGAAAACCTAATCAGCAACATCTTATGTAAAGGTCTAACAGAATATAAAATATGGTGAAATTCCGTGCATTAGTTCTTGAGATATGAGTATCGCTAAAATCGAGAAAAACGCAGTGTAGAAGCGCCACCTGCTGTGCTATTTACACCATAACTTAATCAGCAACAACTTATGTCAGCGTCTAGCTGAATCTGAAGTTTGCTGAAAATCCGTGCATTAGTTCTTGAGCTAGAGCTATTACGAAAATCGTGAAAAGTGCAGCATGGCAGCGCAACCTGTTGTGCGATTTACACCACAGAAACTAATCAGTACCAATTTATGTCAAGGTCTAACAGACTCTAAAGTTTTATTAAATTCCGTGCTTTAGTTCTTGAGATAGAGTGCCCACAAATTTTTTTTCAGATACAGACAGACAGACATTTTCTAAAAACAGTCAAATCGTGTTCAGGACCGTCTAAAACGTGTAGATCCGTCGAAAACCAGAAGTCGAATTTTTTTACGAATCCAGTACTTTTTTCTTGTACAGATAGAAGAAAGTAAAAATACATACAACTGCCAATATCATAATTAAGTAATACTATATTGTTTAAAATTCAGCTATACATATTTCTTTAAAAAGTATTCGTGATACAAAAAAATGATTCTCTTGAAATCATCTGTATCTATAGAAATAACAAAAAATCTATTTTCACAAATGAGTTTTTTTCACTTTATATTTTGGTGTATTATTGTCCCCGTTCTCGAGTATTACGATGTGTTACTTGTTATAAAAGTAAAAATTTAATGAAAAATCTGGTACTTTTCCTTTATCCCGTCTTCCACTTTTCATAACAAAAATCTATCGCCAAACTATAAGATTTAAGGCCAGAAATGCATGATTGAGGCATCACATTCACTTGAAGTCAGAAGCATTACATGTGTTTGTTATGTCACCAAGCGGTTTTTAATTGGACATTTACCTGTATTTTTCATTATGTTTTAATGATTTATTAGTTACTAGCTGTTACCCGTGACTTCGTTCACGCAACATTAAAAGAAGAATAAATACATTAATTAAGCAAAATATTTTACTCCCAATAATTAAAAACGTTAATAATTAACTAACTATTTATCACATTTCATAGGAGACAATACGGTATTTATTATTATAGGGACCTTGACATAACTCAGTCTTAAAAAAGTGAAATTTTGTGCCAAATAATCGCGAAAATGAAATTGCAACCAATGCAAAAAGGAGGGCCAAATAAAATCGTGGAAATAGACGAATTGGGTAAAAAGAAATGTCAATTTTACCTGATAAACAATTTTACTTTTAACGCCTTTGTGAAACGTTTTAACAGCCATCCTTCAAAAAAAAAAAAACATTAATTAGAAATAGTATATGCTTTTTCTTTAAATTCAATTTTGCCTCTTTGGTTTAATATATAGTTGAAACAAATCTTGTTTTCTGAATGACAGTATATTGGCAGGCAATTTTTGTTCTCCAGAATAAATTGATTCATGAAGTTTGAATATGTGAAAATATGTTTGTATTTTTCGGATAATTTACTGAAATAAAGATTTTGTTTTTACCATCTATTCAAAGTGAAAATAAATTCTGTTTTTCAGTTTTAATGAGAAAATGGTGTAAAAAATATACTGATCTGTTTTATTTCTCCTTTTTTATACACAAATATGGAGTAAGTTACTTTCCGTTTTTAGAGAAACTTCGTTTAAAAAAATGGCATTTAATTTAATTTTTTTAATTCTGAGAGTTTGTGTGACATCCTCGGATCAATTATAACCGGTAGTAAACTAACCGGTAGTAAATCGCGTTGCGTTCGATAGTCTAGGAGTAGTTGCGAAATACAAACACACGGTCAGATTTTAATATAATAGATTCGTGTTCATTTTCCTTTTCTTAAAATTATGATGTGATTTTTAGCAGAAAACTCGGATACTCATGCGGAACGAAATAACGGATACTCATGCTTAATAATCAGTATAGATAACAAAACATTTAAATTTTTCGTTATAAATATGGCGTGAAACTCATCTACTTTCTATACTTATTGATCCTTGGATTATTAATGTAAGGAATTGATTCACACTCATTTAAAAATATATTGGAAAATTCCCGTTTTATTTCAAATAGGACGTCTCCTTTTTCACCAGAGAAATTCCTTTTTAATGACATGATTCTTGTTAATTTTATTTTCCAGGCAATTAATTTCAATACTGGCATAGGGAAAATTATGTTACTTTAACGAAATAATATTAAATCTTTAGGTTTTATCAACAAAAATGGAACTATTAACATTCGTCATTTTTTTTAGGTAATCGAGTTATTTCTTTTAGTTTTAAGAATGAAAAATCACTATTTCTCGCGATCCATGACATCATTTACGACATGGATAATTTTGCGGAGCATATTATTGACATTTTCTATCAATTTTCTTTTGAAACTTCTTTTTACTTTTTTAAAATTTAAATAAAAAATACGGTATAGTTAGTTATATTAGCCGGTAAAACGGCAAGTATTGTTACCATACAAAAGAAAAAAAGTGAAGAAAAAAAAAAACCCAAGATCATTTTATTTCACCAATCAAAGCATATCCGCTTTATTTTCAATAAATGACGTCATATTCGCCTGTTTCCTATGGTTACGCATATTGAAACCTTGTATTATTATCAAAAACTAAAAAAAGTACGTTTTATTTCTAATAATATTATTTAATCTTCTTCTTAATTCTTTAATTTTTTTAATTTCATTTTCATTTTTTCCGTGAAAATTTTTCAATCGAAACTAAATTGTTGAGTAAAAATTATTTTTTCGGGTTTTGAATTAGTTTTGGCAACGATAAAGTATTAGCAACGGTAAAGTAAATTTAACCATTTTAAAATGCTATACGAAAAAATGTCCATTTATTCGCAATGAAAATAACGAAATTTTGAATTATTAAGAAAAATATTCGAATAAAATTAACAAAACCCAGCCTATGTTCATATGAGGGTTATAATCAGCCTATATGCAAAGATACAGGATCATTAAATGCTCCATTTTGACACTGGCTTCAGCCTAAGATTTGCACACAATCAGATTTATAATATTATTAGGATTTCGCTAATTAAAATAACAATTGTGTCCTTAAATGGCGGTGCCATGATATTTAAAGAGAAAAAGCATTGAAAAAATGTTGCGATGCATAGTTACTACAATAAATCAGTTTCAACTGACGTCACAAACATTTATTCACCAGCCAAGAGGGAGAATTAAGAGAAATAATGTAAATAATAAAATATACAAGATTATTTTTGTATCTGTTTTCATTAATATATTGTAAATTTCATTGTTTAAGCTTACTAAGTTGACACATTGGTGAACGGACTTTTATGAATTTCTTATTTTATTTATTTCTTCTTCTTTTTTTTTTTTTTTCTTTATTGGAGATTTCAATGGCAACATTCTTCCATTTGTTTATTTGGTGGTACAGTTTGGTGATAGTTTTTTGTTATGAAAAGTGGTCGACGGGATAATGGAGAAGTACCAAATATATTTTACGGATCCTGTTTACAAATAAGAACTGTAAAATTATATTCAATAATTAAACATGCAAGCAGTTTAAAAAACCTTTATTTTTTATACATCTATCTATATAGTGGGTTAGCAGTTATCAACATTTTACATAACTACATCAGATGAAGCTGCGTGAACTCTCTTTTATAAGACATATTTGTTGTAGATGTTTATGTTAATTATGGCACATACAGTAAATAGAAAAGGGGGAATACAGCACAGCATCAATTATTTAGAAATCGATTATCCGGATAATTGGTATAATTTGAAAAATTCCGCAACTGGAATTAGAAGTTTGGTAGCTTGCCTGCTAGAAAAAACGTTTTAGTGAAGTAAAGCAGAAGAAACGTTTTTATTACACAGTTCTGTATATACTTGGTTTTAGTTGAAAATTTTGCATTTGTAATGATACACACAATGAAATTTATGTCTAAGTTTACAAACTTTAGAGTTTTCGCCGAGCGGACATGTCCAGTTAATTAATATGGTTTCGATTAGAAATATATTTCTTTCTACAACCAATGCAACCAATGCAATAGGTCCTGTTAAAAGTATATGTTAGAGACATAATTTCTTGCAAACTAGGGCACTGTTAAAGTTTAATACGGAATTTTCCCCCTTCAGTATCCGAATTAAAGAAAAAATTTCCATCTTTTTCCACCTAACTGCTTATGAATAGTTGAACATAGAGTACCTTTATAAAAGAGGAGATGAAGAGTCACATTCTCAAGGTTCATGGCCAGGTGTTATTTCTTACGAAACTATACGAACACCCATTTTTCTGATTAAACAAAACTGGATGAAACCGACATGGAACAGTTTATCTTAGGAAGTATTCAAGGTTTTTTTCCGAACTTTAAATTTTTTCTCATTCCAAGTTGAATTTCTTGAATTAGGTGCAATACAAAGTAAATTTAAGAGCATTTAGAGTAAATTTTCAAACGTTGTATACTGGTGCCAAATAATTTAATAAACGGTACGTTAAAACTTATAGTTTCATACATTAAAATGATACTTAACAAATATTTAGTGTTAGTGTTTATATAAACAATAAAATCACATGTACAAAAAAGGATATCCTCCCTCTAGTTCTGCCACAAATCATCGCATAAAAATGATGCTGGTGTCAACAGATCGATAATAACATTTAAAATTTAGTGTTATGCATATATTTCAGTTTGGGTTCGTGTATTTGTAACACGCACTTTAGACAACAAATTTGAGTTCTTTGTATCAAATCAGCATGGGAATTAATGTGCCTGAGAATTAATGTGCCCGCAGGTTCTGTATGTACGTACGTACGTAACGCGATAATTCTTGACAGAAATATCAGATTTGCTTCAAATTTGGTATAGAGGTTCATTCTGATAAGAAACTTCCCTGATTAGTTTTGGGGATTCATTGGATAAGTGTAAAGGGGGGACGACGGGGGGGGGCTAATCCCTTCCCCTTAATTTAAATAAATGGGTTTTTCATGCAGAATTATCCGGTTTGCTTCAAATTCTGTATATAGGTTCATTGTGATAAGGCACTTCCCTGATTAGTTTTGGGGGTTGATTGGTTAAGTATAAATGGGGAACGGGGGACTAATCCCTCCTTAATTTATTCATACAGAATTTTCCGATTTGCTTCAAATTTTGTATATAGGTTCATTGTGATAAGGCGCTTCCGTGATTAGTTTTGGAGGTTCATTGGTTAAGTATAAAGGGGGAACGGGTGGCTAATCTCCCTTTCATTTAGATAGATAGGTTTTTCATTCAGAATTATCCGAGTTGCTTCAAATTTTGTATATAGGTTCCTTGTGATAAGGCGCTTCCTTGATTAATTTTGGGGGTTCATTGATTAAGTATAAAGTAGGGTGTTTCCTCCGTCTAGAACATTTGTTAGCCTGAGCGCTAAGGACTGGAAGATGCGCGGAGCGAATTCCCACGAGATAAAGATGTGTTTTCAGACGTAAGCGCAGTGTATCAACCACTGCCAGTAACTTTTGTTCCCCTTGTAAATAAATATAATTTGTTAAGTTTTAATTATCAATTCTCTATTGAGTAAGAAGTAATCATCTTAGTTTTTTACCTAATTATACAGTCCAAATTTAGAGAGTACCCGAGTTATCACGGACAGAGGGGAACGGGGGGATAATCCCCCTTTAATTTATTGTCAATTTCTTTATTTTTCGAGGGCATTATTCTTTGAAATAAGAGTATAATATAGCATGAATAAGCTGTGAGCTCAATGCCTTCAGTTTAATAATAGTTATCTTCATGGAGTTAGAAGAAAGGAAAATTTGAGAACGCTAATATTAAATACTCGTGAGAAACGTTAATTTATATCTTCCAAAGCAATCTTCTGATTAAAAATTTCCCTTTTTTATTCGATACAATGAAAAGACCCAACTATAATCTAAAGGGTTTTTTTTTTTAATATAAAAATTATTAATAAATTCATATTAAAAAAATATGAATTGTCATACATTAATTTTTATACAATTTAATAGTAAGCGTTATTATCAATCGGTTGGTACTAAAATAATTTTTACAATATGATTTCAGGCAGAATTATTGGGGAAGGAGGGGTAATCTTTTTTTCAACGACTGAGAAACAAAATGGACAAAATGAGTAACCAAACAAATGAAATAACATTTCTACTAAAGTTGCTTTTAATTACCTGTAAAACAGTAAATAAAAACAAATATAACTTTATATACGAAAAAAAAAAAAAAAAAAAAAAAAAATTGTATTTTTTTTTTTTTTTTTTTTTTTTTTTTTTTTAACAATCACTCTAAATTATTTTGATCTAGCAAATTTTACTGTCCGTGTCGAGCTCTCGCTCACAAAAATATATAAAAGAATTTTATAAAATTAAATATTTCTCTTATAAACAAATTTGGCATCATATATGCAAGTCAACATAAAAGAATATTTATTTTATTTTTTAATCAATTTGTTCCATTCTTCTCGACCAATTAAATTTTACTGCCCGCTACTGTCTTATAAAAATGCTCCATCAGAACTGGACATATCTCCTGAAACTTAACAATTCGGAAAGGTTAGCAGGCATATTTATCAGAATAATTTACATTGGAATGTCATACTTTAATACCAATATCCGCCTTTTTTTTCTATATTGTAAATCTTGCCTTCACTGTGATTTTTTTTTCTGTTTTTGCATAGACTGTAATATTTGCTTTTGTTTCTATTTACTTGCATTCAAGACTGTTATAAAAGTATATAAATACTAGGGGGCCTACCCCCTGCAAGCTACGCTCGCCAACCCCCGCTCAGACTTCGAGGCCTCTAAAAACATGACAGCGTGCTTTATTTTTAAAATATTGGTAAATCTGTAATTGGGTTGACATGCTTTTAACGTTTTAATGGGGCATTTTTTGATTATCATGGCCTCATACACAGCTGTTGCGACAACTGACGACTGTTTTCGGGATTGATAAGTAAAATCAATTACAACTTGAAAACCAGCTTGTATAAAATGGTTAGGTTTAAATTGTGGCTACCTCTCGGACTTCTATAACAACGATGTGTATTCTATTCTTCCTTTGCGTTTAAGGATGAGAAAAATTCCATCTGCTTGTGAATAACATTAAGAACCACGGTATTGAAAAGTACTATGTTATAGACATTTTCAGTGACAGGTTTTAATTTTCTCTCTATTTTAGTGCACCATCATGCATATTTTCATGTTATTTTAAATATGTAACTTATTAATTTTAATTAATATGTATATATGAATTTTCTAAAAATTATTTATCATACAAAATTAATTAAATATTTTGTGCATGCATGCCTGCATTTATTCGGCATCAATTGATGAGATATTTAAACAAATTTGCCATCCGCATTAATTTTACACCATGTTATGTCACTTGAATATTGTCCATAAGAAAATCGAGTAATTTTCCAGTATAGGATCCTTTGCTTTTAGGTTTGGCGTAATTCGAGCTTCAAAAAGGGATAGATTCGTTAATATACATAGATTTGTTGCCAAAAGTTATGAAAACAAACCCAATGAACTTTTGCTGCTTTTCTATTATAGGGGTCTTGACGCTTTTATAAAAAGTTTGTCGGAAAAAACCAAGCAGGATAAAAAACCAAGCAGGATATTTTATTCTTCCGTTCAGTTGGGCAATTATTATTTTATATATTAGTTTCAAATATCCGAATTAATGATTTTATAAATTCGTTTAATTAAATTTTACAAAAAAATAACAAAATGATATCAGTAAATAATAATTACTATTAATTCCTTTTCCTCCCTTTCTTTTGCGTTTACCTAAATGACGTCATTTGGACGAATTTATTCAAAATATTTTCAGTTTATAAATTAAATTAAATGCTGACAGACGATTGAATCCTGACGATAAAAATGTGATTTTTTTTTTCAAATTTTCCTGAAAAACATAATTTAATCACAATCTTGTCTCCATTATCTATACTTGTCTTCATTATCGATTGAAATAAAAGATAAATTCAATTTCAATTTGAAAATGACGAATAAAAAGAAATCAATAATCCCTATCGGGATCCTTTTCAATTTTTTTCCCTTTTTTGTCACAAAAAAAACTGAGTAATTAGTTGCCATCATTACAGAAATGCCATTAAAATTAGAAAAAAATTAATATCTCGAAAACTAATTCCAATTTCAAAATTCTATTACCAGTTTTGACATCCGCGGATTTTTATGAACAATTGGTATTAATTTCACCATCAAGCGTTTTATATTTTATTAAAAATAACCCTGAAACATAATCAGTCGTTTAATCAGTCGTTTCATAAAATCGTTTCATGAATTCGTTTCATAAAATCGTTTCACAAATTCGTTTCATTAGGATTTTATATATATAGGGTAGATGTGTAGCAATAGAAAATGCACAGTGTCTCAGTTTAACTTTGCATTCTTTCACTGATCGGAATACTTCGTTTTCCAGACGTATTGACACCCAATAAATCCGAATAATAAAGGCTCTAATTTTTTTTGAAAAGCACCATCGTCTCTATCTATTTGATACTTTTCTGCATTGTTTACTGCGACGATCAAATCTGTATCCTTGACAACATCTGGCATTTCGTGGCGGAATACATCCACAACCAAACATGTTGCACATAGGTACTGGATGCCCTTGCTGTATGAACGCATTTTCCTTCGGTCTCTGTGTGGTTCTGGTGGTAGTGGATTTCCTTGTGCGAGAGCGATTTTTATCAGTACAAATTATATCCAAACAGGTGAAAAGGATGATGAAAAAGACGACGTATTTCATGGTGTCATCTGTAAGAAAAAGCAAAAGCAACTTGTTAGAAAGATTCCCAGAATTGTATTCGTTAACCCAGCGTTAGTCGCATCTGTATCTCTGTGATACAGCCCCCATTTTTCTCTTGTAAGTTTTGAACCAAGTAAATTCGGAACTTGTAGCTCCCTCTACTATCCTTCCATCGGTATCAATTTTCACACGTAGCAGTTGCTCGTATCACAGAGATACAAGTGCGACTGACGCAGGGTTAACCACTTGCGCTGAAAAGACGGGAAGTGCACGTCGAGATGTTTTTGTGAATTCGTTGCATGGTTGCCAAGTCCCGTACCACTGTTTATTAATGGTAGTTTTCGTCTTATTTGATGGCAGAAATTCTGCGATTAAATATGACGAAGATTACTATTAAGTACCAGTTGTTAGCTACACCAGCAAAGGAAAACCTGCAAAAAAAAAGAGCCGGTGAGTGGGGATCTAAAACAGGAATTTTGCGAATAAAAATGAAAAAGTTTATTATTGAATACGAGACTTAGTAGCTAATCAATTAATTAACATAAACATCTAGACATACGTGGCATATCTTTGCAGCGCAAATGATTAATTAACTTTTAAACGACATGTATTTATTTTGAAATAATACCTACACATCTTGAAAATTTTCATGAATTTAAAAATTTGACAATACAATATTTTGTAATTCAATATTCTTATGTAAAAATTAAAAACAACAATTAGAAAGAATAAAACTTATTAAAATTATTGCATTTTTACTGATAGTTACTCAACAGTATCCAAAGCATATGATAGGGACGGCAAACCTACGGCACGCGTGCCATAAGTGGCACATGACAAGAATATTTTTGCCAAGGCGTTGATTGAGCTTCTAATTGAAAATAGTATGAAATTGCACAAAATAAACGAATTTAATCAAGCTGAGATTGTCTTTTTTTTTCTCTAAAATTCAAATTCCGATCTTTTTTAATATAGGCTCAATAATTTATCGAAATAAGAGGAAATTTAGATTATATCGAAAAGATGTATCATCACGCATTATAAGCAAGAATGCCAATTATGAAATTATGGAGACTTCGTAAGCAATTTGCTATTTTGAAAATTTCTATGTTTGTGATACCGTGGGTGGATCATGGGGTGGCCCAGGAAGGGGGGGGTGACTTTACCCTCGGAGCATCAAAATGTCCCCTGTAAAATTTGAAATTTTGCATTTCTTAATGGTCTAAACGTGCAAATTCCACCACCCCTCTTCCTCCCGTAAATCCATACTGTCTCCCTTGGAGATGCAAAATTTCTTGCCGGAGAAAAATGTCTGAATTCAAAACTGCCTGCGAGGCATTAATTTAGGAAATAAATGATGTGAAAAACTCAAATAAAAACCACTTATCAGGTGATTCCAGTTCAGCTTGCATTCTATTTAAAGTAACTAAGTATGAACCAGAAATGCATTCTTTGTGACTCAACAATTCTGATTTGAAAATTATTCACTCTGATGTTAGAGTACATCATTTTAAGCGTGTAAGAAATAAATTAAAAAAAATTAGAAAAAAAATTATTGACTAAAAGGTATTTTTTTCACATCTGCAATAAATAGAAAATTTCATACTTCTCATAAATATTGTCAATTTCCTAATACAAAATTGCAAAGTATACGAACTTACACTTGCAAAAAAACTATTTTTGGACGTCTCCAGCCTTTTTAATTTGACAAAATTTACGAAGTTCATTTTACCAATAATGATGCGAAACTGCTCAAACGATAAATAAAAGTTTGGCATGAAAAATCAATTCAGTATCGTCATCTGTTGAGAATTCTATGAACAATATATATTAACTGCTGTGTTGGGAGATCAATAAAATCGTCTTTTTAAAGCCAAGTGTATAAGTAATATAGATTTTTCTGTATATTGCAGATATGCAACGCCGTGATACAAAGGTTTAATTATTTAACATCCAGGATGCAATAAAAGATATAGCATTTACTTTTTTTATTACCTTCTAAAATATAATTATTACTACAATAAGTACAGGTAATACCTACTACATGTATGTTACACAAGGATAAGGGAGAGGATTCCCAGTGCCAGGGGAGGGTCAAGAAACCAATCTTCTGAACGAAGAAAGTTTATGTACGACAACACATTTTTAAATAAAAATACATATTAAGACTATTTTTAAAAAATTAGAAATAAAAAAAAAACCACTGAACAATAGAAATATTTTTGACACATGCGTGAATTTTCAAACCAAAAGCACCAAAGAAATCCAGAAACCTTTTTCATTTTCTAATAAATATATACATATGATACATCTTCAATTATAAGTAATTGCTCCCTTATGCTGATGTTTCTGCAATTGCCTAGTTCTAAAAATCGGCTTAAATTGGAAACTTGAATAGAATTTTCGGAAAGACTTTTAGCCTTTATAAGAAAATGGGAATTTATATCCGATTTCTTGGTATCTTAAAAACAGTTGCAATGTTTATACATTTACGAATATACCTTCAATTTTTATGCATTTGCGAATAAATATGACTTCGTGAATGAGTTTGGAGTTATGGACAAGCTTAAGATATATAAATTCCTCAAGAGGGGATGTGACACCACCCCTAAAAAGAAGAAGCCCCTGATGTTACCCATAATATTTCATCCTAAGAAACAAATATTCAAGCAATTTTGATTCCTTAATTTTGATACACTATTTTTTTTAGTTGTTAGCACGTAATTGTCACGTAAAATATTTTTTCATTAAAATTGGCACGCGGATGTGAAAAGGTTCGCCATCACTGGCCTATGATTTTTATTTTTTTTAACGGTATGCTCCACTTAAGGGAATTCAAAGGGAATGCTTGTGTCAACATTTTCTATGATAGAAACTCTCCATCCAGTGGTTCCACCAGTGTCTTCACTTGGTAGGGGTTTTGAATCATTATTATTCATAAAATAAACAATTCCAATGTTTTATACGCTCATAAAGTAGCTTTTAGTAAACATGTGAAGTATAAAAATTGACGAAATGAAAAGCACAAGCAGCCAAAATAAATTTAGCATTCAGTTGTTTCAGAGCAAAGTAAAAAAAAAAATGATCTCGAGAAAAAATGAAGGAAATTTGTCTCGAGAAAAATGGTTGCCCACTCCGAAAAACATGATTTTGAGAAAAATAAGTTTAAAATTCTACAATAGCATTACGTTCAACGAGCAAAAAAGTGTGTAAGGAATCGGAACTTCACGAAATAGGACAACAACCTACACACTTAAAGGATGGGGAAAAAATCCAAACTTTTGACTCAAAGAAGTACAATTTCCCTTTAACCCTATGATTACGGAATGGGACAAATACATCCCACTGTCGACTGCTTTTTTTATTCTATTCGTACCACTTTTTCAAAAAACTAACCTTTGGCATATAATTTCAAGAGAAAATCTACCATAAGGAAATAAATTTGTAAATAGTGATACGAATAGAATATAAAAATTGTCGCCAGTGGCATTTCTGCTATCGCTCTGTGGGATGTACATGTACATGTCCTTGTCCGTACTCAAAGCGTTCAACGAGTCATATAGTGTTCATTCAAGTGTACGTTTTTTCAACCATTTAAGCTACTAACACTCCACAGAAATCACACATTGATCAAATCTCTTAAAATGTTAGAAGCCAAGCTGGGAAATTTAGGCGCCAGATCCCCCTCCCCTCCTCTCCTCATAAAAAAGAAAACAGCACAATATAATTTACAGAATAATTAATAAAAAATTATACCTACGATCATTAAAAAAGTCACGTGTTTTATACATTACTTTTACGGCTATGTACCTTTAGTATTAAAATAGTAATGTCTAACAGCTCTGTCAGAGTTTTAAAATATTTAAATCAATTCCATTCAAATTAATCATTAATATACATTGTAAATTGTAACTTTTTATTCGGTTTCTTAAATTATTTCTGTAGTCTATATGTAGTACTTAGACATATACAGGGTTGCACAAAATAATTCGAATATTTTTTCGAATATTGATGGTAATTGCTGAAATTGAATTTTCAAATGGATTATGCGTTTCCAAAATTGTTTACTTAGACTTTATAATTTCCTTACAGTATTCTGAATGTGTAGGAATGTGTTTCATAATCTATGCTTGAAACATGATTTTTCGCTCTTGTTAATTGTTTTATGCATTTGACAGCTTTACTATGTTTAATGTACTAGGATATGTCTGTAAAATATTAATCAATTCATATGCGGGACTAATGCAAAAAACTGGATACATTGCCGTATTTGAATGGTTATTACTCGAAGTTCGTTTTTAATTGTGTTAAGCATTTTCTATAATGACGTTTTCCTAAATTTCAGCTTAATATGTGGGGTGTATAAAAATATGCATTTCATATACATATACACGATTGTAAAAAAAAGTTGAAATTACCTTCTGTGAGCGACAATTGCTGAAAGTAAATTTTCAAATGTGTTATGCATTTTCGAGCTGGAATTAAATTTTAGAATACCAGGCTGTGTGTATGCAAATACATAGATCATATACAGGGTGCTCAAAAGAATTCGAATACCTTACTGATTATGCACTCTAACTCCTAAAATTGGATATTAAAATGTTTTATGCGTTTTCTAAATTGTTTATGTAGATATCGTGTTTTACCATTAAAGTTTTGTAAGAGTATTCTACAAATGTTAGAAAGTGTTTCATAATCCACATGTAATGCATGAGTTTTGTTTCATTTTAACACCTACCAACATAGTTGCAAAGTGTTTATGAATTCTGTTTGTTTGTCTGTCTGTCCCTCTCTATGTCCGCACTCTAACTCACGTAAATATATTCTTATTTCTACGTAATTGGTATATTTTAATGAGGTTTGCAGTAGAATGTTCGGTATTGAAAATGAAATGAGTAGCATTTATAGTTCGTTTATAGGGCCATTCAAAAATATTCCATTACATTATGGTCTATAGGGGAAAATTATTTGCAGTGCATTCTAATGATGCCACACTATTTCAAACATATTGAAATTGGTTACATCACTTAAGTGAACTACAAGATATTTACTACAAAATATGATGTATATAGAATTTATCGTTCATTTACAGGAACACACAAATTAATTCGGTTACAGTACTGTCTATCAACGATAATTGTTGGAAGTGCGGTTTCAATTGTGGTATGCGTTTTTAAACTGAACAAACTTTTGGCATATTACTTGGTGTGTATAAATTCTATAGATAATATACAGGGCTGCACTAAAGAATTAGGGTACATTTCCGTTTTTTGACAGAAATTGCTCAACTGGGATTTTCAACTGTCTTCTGCGTTCACTAACTAAACTAATCTGCGGCATATGGTATATATATACAAATCTACAGGGCTGCACAAAATAATTTTTTTTTTTTTTTTTGCTGAAATTGGGTTTTCAAATTTGTTATGCGTTTTCTAAATTTTTTACTGAGACATCATCTTCCGCCTTATTGAACGGTGAAGTTTTCTTAAAGTATTCTGAATGTGTTGGAAATGTTTCATAAACTACGCTTGATGCATGAGTTTTCGTTCTTCTCTAATATATGTCATTCATACCATTGGAACGGATACTGTACTTTACATAATTTTTCATCTTTCCTCATCTTTCTTTTTGGTAAAGACTAATTCAGGTGGTGATCTCGCATCGTATAAATTTCGTTAGAATCTAAAAATTATAAGTTTTTCTTTCTGTCTGTCTTCTCGTCATTTTTCTCTGCTAATATTGTAACTTTCGTAAAACTTGGCCAATCGGCACGAAATTTAAATAGGCCTTCAAAATACACATTATTGTTTTATTGTTTTAAAACAGTTGTCGTATCGTATATAAATTATTTTACAGAGACGCCTAAATATATATATGTATATATATATATATATATATATATATATATATATCATCGTCTACCGCGCGTCGAACATGAGTGATGCTCGCAACAGGTAAATTACGATGAATGTGGATAACAAATAACAATAAACTGTTGACCATGATGTGTCAAACTGTTCTAACTACATTACGTCATCTTGTATTCAATAAGTAAATGTCAATGCGATAAAGAAAGAAATAATCACTTGAAGTCTGTTTTATTCTTTTCTTTAAAATTACATGTTAATGTCAAAATTATCAAGATAATAGTAACACTGATACATGTAATAAACAGACTGTGCAAACAAACTGAATCACGTGATATAGTATTTATTGTTTTTTACTAATTCAAATATTTGACTTTCTCTTTTTCACTTGTATCTAATAACATTTCTGCACTTTTGACTTCTTGGATCATATCTGTAACCAATACAGCATCTTGCTCCTGATGGCGGTTCACAGTCACAGCCGAACATGTTACAGATAGATACACTAACGCCATCAGTTCCTTCAGATGAAGATATTGCAACGGTCAAAAACAAGATGCAAAACATGACGATGATGGTGTTCTTCATGATTTTTCGCTGGAAAAAAAACACGAGGGTCTAACAACAAATAAAAAAATAAATAAAAACATTTTATTGTTGCTAAAAATTGCTTATTTGTTGGCGCACTTTGTCACAGGCGCTATTTCCCGTGAGGTCGGCTCCCGATAATATATTTTTTGTGCAATGGTAAGAGTTAAATTTAAATCATGCCTCTATAACAAATAATATATATAAAAAGACAAAAATAATTGTATACTATCTACTATATATATATAATACAGATGGGAATTTTGGTACCAGTTGATTAACTTGTGTCCTGCTCAATGGCGTTTAATGGGACTCGCTTTATTAGTTAGATATTTTTTTCAATGAAGGTTTTAGTATACAACATACCGTTATACATTGCGTAGTTATAGAATTATGAGGAAACGTTCTATTATCAGGTAAATCCGCGCTTAGGAAATATTAGCCTTTTTAAACGGCTCTGTTGGGCGAATTTTGATGAGACATGCATTGCTAGTTATATAATTTTTAAGGGATGGTTTTAGTTTATAGCATATCATTCTATCGTCCTTTGCCAAATCATACAGTAAATGATCAATTAAAAGAGTTAGTCCTTAACAACACATATTTTGTCTTACACATTAGAAAATATAATAGCGCAATGACGTTCGTGTTGTTTTCAGCAATGCGGAAGGACATTCGAGGTAAAGTTACATATTGCTTTAAAACACACACCGTTAAAAATTTACAGCAAATTGTCCAGTCATTTGACCGTTTTTATAGAAAACGGTTACATAACCGTAATTTAACTCTGTTCTGACCCTATTATGGCCCATATTATGGTCAGAATAGTGTTAAATTATGGTTATGCAACCGTCTTCTATAAAAACGGTCGAATGACCGGACAGTTTGCTGCAAATTTTTAGCAGTGCAAGGTTACTTTAACCGATATATTTTGTTTGATTCAAGGTTCGTTTGAAGAAACTGACGAGATAAGCGGGCTAAGACAGCTAGTATTTGCATACAAAGCTACATAACAACTCAGTCGCCCACTGCCTCTTACTTTTCTCTGCATAGTTCAGAGAACATCCATAAACAAGATTTTTTTTATATACCGCTAACCAGGCCCCTAGCTACCCGGCATGAGTGCCTAGCTTGACGGGTTAGTACCTGGGAGCGGGGCGGAAATCGCCTGATCACAGCATGGCTGTGATCCACCTGACTATAGATTTGTTGACATCGCTGCAGTGCTTGCTTTGTTGTGGTTTGCAACAGTTATCTTTGTTTGCCGGTTCAAGGTTTCTATTTAACTTTGTTGAATTGACAGATTTCAAAGGTCTCGTAATTTAGAACCTTGATCAGGTGACGAGACCCTCACCTGACTAGGCACCTCCAGAGGTATAATTCACAGGTAACTTGGAGAGCTTTGAACCCACGACGGATTTTACATGCACCAGGCGCCTTTAGCGTACATAGATTTTCATATTTGTCGTCTCTGTTGACTTGTCACGCTCATGGTGGATTGTCGCTGTAGTGTTTATCGCTTTGCAAAACGCACTGGCGAAGAAACATGCTCTGCCCTTGCTTCCAGCTCTCTCGTCCTCCTTAGAAAATTTCCATCCAACCCTACATGACACTCACGAACAGTCCATTGCAGATGATCACAGGGAGGTTATACCAGGTCTTGACAACCCAAGGATTCTCTCTAGCCCTGATGTTTACGTTTTTATTGGAATTCTAGAAATGCGGGGTTGTTATGACCAACTCAAGTCGACACACTTGAAACCGAATCCAAGCTTTTATTCATAAATTTAAAACAATCGAATTCTGTTGGAGAAAAATCAATGGCAAGGAAATATTTTTAAAAACAATTTCTAGCATTCCCCATCAAAATCTCTATAAACGAAATGCAATTCAATAATGATAAATTTTATTAAACTAAAAAATTTATTAGCGGCCTCTTGGAGTTGAGCTCGTTGTTAGGAACTCAGCTGTATAATAAGATTTCCAAGAAATATATTACGGCCTTAGAGTAAGATGACAAGAAGGTGTGTTTTTTTTTTAATAGAACAATGTTCATTTTTAAGGTATATATATATTTGACAGGATAGCCCAGCGCTTCCCAACCTTTTTGACTTCACGTACCCCTTGAATGGGCTATTCCTTTCGGAGTACCCTCTTTTGTCTGAAATACGCCGCAAACCCCTCCCCTCACTCATATAACGCAAATATGTTTTTTTTTAATTAGTAATATACTCATTAAAAAGAAGGACGTTTTTCTATTAATATAAGTTAATGACATAACTCCGCCTATTCGAAAACAAAAATAAGGACCTGCTTTTCAACGCGTTTCAAAATAAAGCATCAAGATTAGAAGCTCTGACGTAATTAAGGCGTTCTGCAATTATTAAAAGATAAATGTGGTGGGAAAGTAATATTGTATAATGATCATTGGCAGTTTTCGCGAAGATGGGGGTAAATATATAAGTACTCATACAATATGATTATCGGTGGGCTGAGCTAGTGACATTGAATTATCAATGAATTATTATGTCTAGTGGGTCTTTCCCCTCATTTTGAGTGTAACACATTGGAATTACACATGAGACAAACTATATAATGCAAAAAGTATCAACTTTCATGAGATTTGCGCCATTACCGATATTATTTTTACGAACCCCCTGCAGACCCTCCACGTACCCCCAGGAGTACGTGTACCCCAGGTTGGGAACCGCTGGGATAGCCGATTAGAATGAGCTGAACATCTGATCGAATATGCCTAATTTCATTATTAATTTTAATAGCATGTAATAATAATCAATTCATCCTAACTTCAGGTTTTCAAAATTGGTTTCCAAAATGAGTGCTTTCTACTAAGTCTGGTC
This sequence comes from Maratus michaelseni, assembly GCA_963931845.1. Lineage (NCBI taxonomy): Eukaryota > Metazoa > Arthropoda > Arachnida > Araneae > Salticidae > Maratus > Maratus michaelseni. Next base: position 127,404,184 of record OZ007600.1, on the reverse strand, counting down.
ATCTTAACCTCATACTATTTAGAACTAGAAGAAGAAGAACCAGTCCCATTTGTTGAACTATCATATTACATTTTTATTTCCAAGATAAAAAATCTTTTGTTAAAATATCAAGATAGTTTTTAGTCCACTTCTCGACCACAAACTTTCAAAGTTTGTTTTAAAAATTCATATGCACAGTAATCCATGGAAGACACGTCGGGAAATTTGAGTGGGATGCATTTAAATGAAATAGCGTGAATTAGGGCTTCATTTCTCATTTTTTTCTAATATATAGCAGTAGATTTGGAGGAATGGCTGGTTCCATTATGGTAATGCAACTTAACACAATGAATGTTGTTTGGGTAAAGTGATGGAATGTCTTATTTGAAAACAGGTGTTAAAACATATTTCTCATAGTAATCCGAATTAATATAAAAAAAAATTCTACTTTCCTCATTTTAAGTTTTTTGTCATAAGAGAATCCAACAATAACCAAAAAACTTTTAGCAAAACTCTTCTTGTTTTCTCTGAATCAACATTTTAGGTTTTTTCTTTCTTTTTCCGGTACTAAATCAATCGTTTTCTATTGCAATCAGATAAATATATCCAAGCTTCATCAATTGGAACTATTTCCATTTTTCCCTTGCAAAATAATTTTCATACGACAATCTACACTTAGTCTTACGCTGAGAAATATGATTTCGCATTAGGGGTGAGCATGATGTTTTTTGGTTTTGATTGGTTTTAAATTAGATTTTATAATTTTGTTTACAGTTCCTATACAGATGTTTAGCAATTTTGCGATAAATCTTTGGGGCGTTGGATTTTTCTTTTAAAGTGTGCATGTGAATTTAAATATAATAAGCAGCGAAAGTACCTTAAATGTGCATTATTTTTTTACCTTTTTTCCATGTCAAAGCTACCACTTTGACGTTTCTTTCCTTTTACTTTGCGGAGAGACTCTAATCTCAAAGCTGGTAGACGGGAGGTGCTGGCTTCAAACCTCTGTCGCGCTCGTTACCTGACCTTTTGGAGTTTACCGTGGTTTTCTTTTCACGCCCCTCGAGTTGTGGTAGAGCAAGTACGGGTTGGAACAACCCGACTTAAGGCCTAGGGCCTGGTTCCTTCTGGGTTTCCAGCTCCGAAGCTGTTGGGGAACGCCGGCCCGTCTCCAAGTGTCTCGTGGTGACTCCCCTACTGGGTTTCACCGCGTATCGCAACGGCTTACGTCGTCGACACGTGGGTTTAAGGTTAGAGGGTCCGCAGGTGGCGGTCCTCTGACTGGCCGAAGCGCCGCAGGGACACAAACCTGCTGGCACGATAAAATCCCTCAGGACTTGGGTTCGGTGGTCTTCTACGCGCAGGACGCTCCCTTAGAGCGTCTGCGGCACAGCTTACTTTTACCGTGGTTTTCTTCGAACCTTGCGTAAAAACGGGTTAGGATCCCTTAGAAAAAACCCTTCGGAGAGCATTCCCCCCGCGACCTAGCGCAGATTATCGGCCTTACCAAATAACCAACCAACCAATCTTTTTCTTTAGTTATGTGACTTGTTTTACGTGTAGAAATGTTAAAACCATGCTTTTCATACCTTTTTTTAATATTCGAATAAGGCTATTTCTCTTCGTAAAGCGCAAATACATAGACTTCTATCCATTGTTAATTTTCCAGCTGCATTTTAAAGAAAAGAATTTTTGTAATGATGCAGACGATAATTAAACACTGTTCTGAATGGATGCTGTATAGGTTTTTTTTTTTTTTAAGTTAAATTTAAATCATGGAGAATGTCAAGATAGTTACAAAAATGTATGAACAGTGAAGACCCTCCGTAAATGTCAATGCGATAAAGAAAGAAAGAATCACTTGGAGTCTGTTTTATTATTTTCTTAAGAACTACATGTTAATGCCAAAATTATCAAGATAATAATAACAGTGATACATGTAATAAACACAAACTGTGCGAACAATGTGAATAGCGTGATATATGTATTTATTGCTTTTCATTAGTTCAATTCTTTGACTTTCTCTTTTTCACTTCTATCTGATAACTTTTCTGCACTTTTGACTTCGTGGATCATAACTATAATCAATACAGCATCTTGCTCCTGATGGTGGTTCACAGTCACAGCCAAACATGTTGCAGATAGGTACACTAATGCCTCCAGGTTTTTGTTGGTTACTTTGACCAACAGACAAAGTTATTGCAATGGTCAGAGACAAAATGCAAAAAAGGAAGATGGTGGTGTTCCTCATGATTTATCGCTAGAAAAAAATACGAGGATATTACAAATAAACAAATAAATAAAAACATTTTATAGAAAAATAAAAATGTTTATATTTTGACGGCACTTGAAACTGAATCCAAGTTTTTATTCATAAATTTCATCCTTAAGAGCCTACGCTAGTCACGCGAAGAAACGCTCAAGCTAATGTTAAGAGCCTACATGAATCATGCGAAAAAATGCTCAAGCTAATGTTAAGTCTATGGAAAGTTCTTGGCAGATTTCTCGCTCGCATTTTAATATTTTTAAATGATGTTTTTTGCATAGGATAGCCGATCTCTAACGTTTTTAGTATTTACTTTATTGATTTTGGTTCCAGTTTTTTTTATATAAGGGTACTTTCACTTTCAGAACCGGTTCCAACCGGTTCCAAAATTTAAAACGGCCGCTTATAAAAAAAAATGTTACAAAAATTGAAAAAGTAAAAACTAACAACGTTGGAGATTGACCTCAACTATCCTATGCAAAAAAATCCTTTAAAAATATTAAAATGCGAGCGAGAAATCGTGCAAGAACCTTCCCATAGACTTAACATTAGCTTGAGCGTTTCTTCCCGTGACTAGTGTAGGCTCTTAAGTCTATGGGAAAGTTCTTGACAGATTTCTCGCTCACATTTTAATATTTTTAAAGGATTTTTTTTTTCATAGTTCGCTACAAATTACTAATTTTTTGTATCGCGCTACTCGCTACATTACATTTTTCAATATGTAGTGCGCTACTCTACAAACTACTGAAAAATGTAGCGCCTACTGTAACTTCACTACATGTAGCGCGCTACTCCCAATCAATGTTTTAAAGTATATCTAACAGGATAGCTGACTAGAATAAGCTGACCATCCGATCGCAGACATTTCTAATTTAATTATTAATTTCAATAAGATATAACAATAATCAATGTATCCTAATTTCGGGTTTTTTTTAAATTGAGTAAAATGCTTTAAGATGAGCTCTGTCTTCTAAAATAGAGGATGTCTAGTGAACTTAAATGTTAGACTATTTAGAACTAGAAGCAAACATGACAGCACTTTTGTCTATATGAACAGCAGTCAAACATCAAGTCAAGTTTAGTTGAGAAACACAACTGATTAACCAAAGTTACAAAGGGCAATAATGGTAAGCTTCATATTATAAAATCTTAATGACCAATCAAATACATTTAATGTATAATTTCCCAACTACAGCTAGTTGTTAAAGTTGAACCAGGAACAATGTCCCCATGCATTTTCTAGATATAAATGGTCTAAGATTACGACGTCATCCAAACTGATGTAGCTATAACGATTCCATACGCATTCCACATGCTGGAGACCTATGGCAACCTATTATTCCTCCTTTTCAATGTCTTCGATACAAATCGCCAAGTTTATAGACCACGACGGATTTTTATATGCACTAGATAACATCAGGTTACGTCAACACAGAGTACTGAACACCCTAACGTAGAGGTAAAACTCCGATGTTCTAATGAACGGTCTATCGCAATTCACAACCCTGTGCTTATATTTACAAGGCAGATAGAACTTTAGTTATTATACTTATGTGACTATTTTTTCATATAAAAAATTATACAAATGGAGTCTTTCATCTTTAATATAAAACTTCTCAGGGTAACCGCAACACTGATACACGTAATAAACAAATTCTACCAACAATTTGAAACACATCACATAGTTTTTTGTTTGTTTTGTTTTCTATAGTTCATAAGATTTCTCTCTTTCACAAAAGTCTGATAGTCTTTCTTAATTTTTGACATAGTCGATCATAGCTATAACCAATGCAAAATCTTACCCCTGATGGCGACCGATTAACTAAAGGCCAAAGGGCGATAATGAGAAAATTCATATAATAGATAAGTCAGTTTTTGTCCAAAATCTTCTTGACCAAATAAATACGTTTAATGTGTTATTTTATGCCTTTGACTTAGTCGATCATGCCTATAACCAATGCGACATCTTTCTTCTGATGGCAGTTCACAGTCACATGTTGCAGATATGAGCACTGTAACCGTCACCACTTGATGGATTGATGTCTTTTAACAATTGCCTAATAGACTAAGATATGTCAAAGAGAAAAAGTAAATAATGAAAATGAGTTTGTTTCTCATACTTTTTTGCTGAAAAGAAATACGAAATAATTACAGCTTTAAAAACAAATCATTAGCATGTAGACCGAAGACAATCCTATTCACTTTCTGGTAAATCTAAATAGCTTTCTACACTTTTTGCTCAATGGATCAGATTTATAAACAGCTCGACATCTTGCCTCTAGTGCCACTAAACAAGTTGCAGTTACATACACTTTTGCCAGCAGGTCCTGAAAAACATCAATATGCTTTAAAACAACAATTAGATATTGCAATGGCCATAAACAAGATGCAAAAAATGAAGATGATGGTACTGCTCATGATTTTTCTCGTGAAAGAAATACGAAAATATTAAATCTTTAAAAACACTTCACTAGCGTGTAGACCGAAGACAATCCTATTTTCTTTCTGTTCAATCTTAAAAGTTTTCTTCACTTTTTGCTACATGGATCAGATTTATACCATCTTATTTCTAGTGGTGGTTCACTATCATAACTAAACAAGTTGCAGATACGCACACTTCTCACGAGTTCACTTTTGACTAAGTCGATCATAGCTATAAACTTTTGACAGCAGATACTGAAAAATCCATGTGCTTTAAAACAACAATATATATATATTGCAATGGCCATAAACAAGATGCAAATAATGAAGATGATGGTACTTCACATGATTTTCCTCGTGAAAGAAATACGAAAATATTAAATCTTTAAAAACACATCATTAGCATGTAGACCGAAAACAATACTAATCATTTTCTGTTCAGTCTAACAAGTTTTATATCCTTTGTGCTCCGTGGATCAGATTTATAACTAGTGGCGGTTCACTATCACCACTACTACTAAACATGTTGGAGATACGTAATACACTCAAGCCAGTAGATTCTGAAAACATGATATGCTTTAAAACAACAATTTGTACATCAGACGAAGATATTACAGTGGTCATAGACAAGAAATAATAATGAAGATAATGGTACTTCTAGTTTTGACATTCAGTGCAATCTGAAAAAAGTCCTTCCGGCCTGTACTGGAAGGAAAAGGTAGCTTTCCTATATCTTCGTTTTAAAATTTTAGTTAATGTTACATGAAAACAGCAAGTTAAAATGCAAAGAAAACGTTTACAAAAGATTCGTTAATACTGAATTTGAATAAGAAATTTGCCAATTTATTGAGCAATAGCCAAATTGGCTTCATTTATGAAGACTTATTTTGGTCGCCAAATTTGGCATATTTCACCAAATGTCGCCAATTTTGGCGAGAATTTGGCGCTAACGGATATGAATATATAGTTTTATGCGTATGATTGGGAAAATTATTACAACAATGAAAGAAAATAATTTGCGAGTAATCGCGTTAATGTGCTGTTTTGTTTCAAAATGTCAGCCACCCTAGAATTTCAAACTGCTCTATTTCAGCTATTTTTTAAGATAGAGGAAAACCAAAAAATGCTCTGGAATCCTTGTATCAAGGCCTAACACGTAATTAAAAAATAAATTTGAATTATTATTTTTTTTGTATATTTATTTTAGTTTTAAATTTTTAAATGGCCGCCATCTTGGAACAAAATGGCGGACCAAGCTGGCCAACGAACTCGGTCGAAACATTAGTGACCTTAATACACACAATTAGTTTCATCAAAATCGATTCATAAATACGGGCGTTATCGTATGACATAGGTCAGATATATATATATATATATATATATATATGGATATATCTATATATATAAATCAACATTTGAACGGAGGGTGGTTTTGGGGTCTGGGGGTCATGATCGGTGAAAATATATCGAAATTTTCCGGAACTGCTTTCCTCCGAACGGCTGCAATAGGTAGCTTTATACTTTTTTGTATTGAAAGCTACCTAAAAAAGAAAATATTATTCAGTGTCCCAAATAGAACAACCTAACTTCAAAATTCCATAAGTCATTAACTATAAGTAAAAAGAAGAAACGAATAACATGTTTTTAAGTAATATAAATTGTGTACATCTTAATTTGGAAATAAATCAATTTCTTGTCAATAGATGGTACTGCACTGCCTCAAAATATAAAAAGGTTCAAATAACTTAGAAATTCAAAAACGTTTTGTCGCATTTCAACAGCTAAACAGAATGAATAATTAAAAAACTGGGTAAACTTTTATCGAAATGTACATGTTAATTGAAGCTTTCTTTAAAACATATTTTTAAAATTACTTTATACAAAATTCATGAGTTGTATTATAAACTGTTACTTATTTACCTGTTACTTATTTCATTTTCATATTTATTACAGTTAATAATTTATTGAATTTTTAAAGTTCGATTGCCATTTTTGGTATATCCTGTACATACATAGCAAGATATTCAAACAATAATCTATTTCCTCGAAGTACATTACAATATTATTACTTCAATGTTTCTAATTTCAGATATGACTCTTGTCTTTGAATCATAAATATTTGTCAGGATGGTACGGTGCAAGCAAGGGGAAAATAATACCAAACAAAATAATTCAATTATATTCTAACACAACGTATCTTTCAGACAATTAAATTTAACTTGACTTTAATTTTATATTCAACATAAATTGAAAATCTGTTTTTTCGTTGACACATTTTAGTTTAGCGCCAAAATGAGGTATCTTATGGTTAATGCTACCTTATGATTAATTTTTTTTTTTTTTTTATTGTTACCGTATATACTCGCGTATAAGTCGAACCTCTAACTTTTAAATTCAAATTCTGCAAAAAATCAAAAATCCGCGTATAAGTCGACGCCCTAAGTTTTTACTTCAATTTTGCATAAAATCAAGAAAAGATCGGAGAAAAACGCGCGCTCCATATGGTAGGAGAGAATCGCCAATGAGGAAAAGTGGTAAGTAAACAAAAACAAATGAATGAAATATTTTTTAATGATAAATTGTTATTATTTGTATATTTAAATATTATTTAAATATTATTACACATAAAAAGCAAAAATTTTGGCAGTATTTGAAGTTTTCTTTTTAATTGACTCGCGTATAAGTCGACCCCCCCCCCCCCGATTTGCTTGCCGAAAATTGTCAGAAATTCTTCGACTTATACGCGAGTATATACGGTACATGCTTTCTTTTAACTTACATTTCTGTTTGTATGTATGTGGCAGTGAAAACTTGTCATTCATTTTTCACCAACTTCCTGTTCACTTAGAGCTTAGAAATTTTGAATATATATGTATTCCTGAGGGCAATACATGAATTGGACATTGAATTTTTTAAATTCTATCCCTAAGGGGAAGCAACGTTGGCCCAAAACTTGAATTTTAATTTTCCCCCATGGAAATAACGTTGCGATTTGTTTAATATTAATTGAAATTAAAAGAAAGCATTTAAAAAATAGCTTCATCTTGCAACATTCATCCGTTTTAACCATATTGTTGCCAGCATCATTAATCATTATGATGTCAGCATTGAGAGACGCACACATTTGTGCATTATAAGTTGACTTTCTTATGAATTTTAATGAAAGCTTATTTTTTTTAAATACACTAGGGGACTCTGCCCCTTCTCGCTACGCTCACCAACCCCAGTTCTGATTTCACAGCCTCTTAAAACCTGGTAATGTATCCTGTTTTAAAAAAGATGATGGTGATATCACGAACGGCGACTTTCTTCTGTAATCAGGTTATAATGCTTTTTCATTTAACTGGTTGTAATGCTTTTTCATTTAACTGGTTGTAATGCTTTTTCATTTAATTCATCTTTTTTATTTTTAATATTCCTGTGTAAACACAATTTTTATGACGTAATTTTCTTTATTTCCTGCTTTCAACACGTGATCATCTAATTATTATTTTAAACTATCATTATTGTTTTTAATAGTCTCGCGCAAATACATTTTTTATTTGAGATAAAACATAATCCTTTGCGCTTATTTAGAAATTGGCAACAATATAAAAAAATGGCTTTCTCAATAAAAGATTTTTTACTCGATTTTTAAGGATTTTTTGAGTTTTTATTGTCCGACCGTGATAATTTTTTTAATTTCTGAAAGCTTGTTATATTTCGCGTCGGGTGGTGTGATTTTCGAATCCGTAGGATGGCTAGAAAAATAGCTCCTCAAAAAAGTCCCTAGTAAAAAAAAGCGATGAGAATAACCCGGAATATCTACGCAGAATTTGATTGGTCCATTTCGTTTTTGGCTCAGTTCCCGATTACTTTTTTTTAATATAGAAGGATTTAATGTGTTGTTATAATTATTATTATTATTTGCCAGGCGCAATCAATTTCCAATTTTATTTGCTTTACATTGTTATAGCAAACAAATGTCCATTGTTGAGATAGATTTTTAAAGAAAATCATGCTTGAAAAATATTTAAAAAGTGAATAAATTGAGTTACAGTTTCCAAACGAATTATATTTGAATGTACAATTTTTATCCTATTCAGTTATCTTAAAACTGAAATTTATGCGATATTTAGAAATGAGGTATGAGCGATAAAAACGAAAGCGATAGGGCAAGTCCTGTTTTAGCCACAAAATATATAATACCATAGTATTATAACATTTTCTCTTTTAAAACAGTTTAGCAAGCTGGATTTACATTACTTGAATCTTTGTGAGAAGCATTAAGGAGAGTTTATCAAAGTGACACTTTTTACGGAGTAAAGGTGTGATCAGACTTCGTCAACTTCAGCGGAACCATTTATGTCGTCAGTCGTTTTGAGGTGGTTCAGTGTTTTGAAACTCGGCTACAGGTCAGGGGAGAGTGGAGGAGATAGCTTGGCATGTTTATCACCGCTTCTTTCTTTTGTTGAGACTACCCTATATTTTGCTGATGACCACAGAAACTTTGGAAAAGAAAGACCAGGGAAATAATTTATGGGTTTTTATATCGGATTGTTGAAAATGTGATAAGCATGCAGCCTAACAAGGATCTGTTATCTTCAGAAGTCTTTTCAACAGAGGGAGGTTTTATTGTGAGTTCATCTGAAGACCACTCCCACCCCACCAGTACACTATAAGAAAAAATGGCAAAAATTACAGCAAAATTTGCTGTAGTTATATGCACCCAAATTGCCAGCATTTTGTGGTTTAAAAGCATGATTACAGTCATTTTTACAGCAAAATCGGAATGATTGAAGCCTTTTTTGCAGTAAAATTTGAAAAATGGAAATATTTAAAGTAATTTGTTTATGTTAATTTATAGTAAATAAAAAAAGCTGTAAATTTGGATATATAAATTTACGGCAAATTTATTTATCATTCGCACGTAGATTCGAGCAATACAAAGCCACCAAAGTATTTTCCTAAAAAATGTTAATATCATCCTGGCAATCATTGCTTTCTGGATAGAAATTTTTATGGATAGTTTCCTTTTTCTTTTTTGAGAAACATAAGGTATATGGAGTTTTATTTTTTCGAAATTTCAGAAGTTAAGGCATATAACACCATATACTCTCCACTAAAGCCCTCTCTGTGTATCGGTTGGGAGATCTTGTCATCTGACAAAACTACAAGATTACAAGGCCAATTTCGAATAACGATGGACGCGGATGCGGTTGCCGTGACCAGATCCAAGAAGAGTCCTTGTGCATGAACGAATTATAATCGGAAACCCGACCCAAATCCTAAAAAAAGATTTTTGTCGATTCGAAATTTGGGCCAAATCTGTCACACATCAACCCAAAATCGACCTCAATCTGTAACACTTAAGTCCGAAATTCCAAAGAAAATCAAAATCAATGTCTTATTTTAATGAAAATATGTATTTTAATGAAAAAATAGTCTCAAATCCTATCTAAATTATTATTTTTTTCTTCTAAAAGTGAATATACAGGGTGAATCTAAACTCTTGGGCAAAATTTTAAGGGGGGATAGTACACATCAAGACAAACAATATTAAATAGGAAACTAAGGGTCCCAAACGTCTTCCAAAGGAGATAGACGCCCTTAAAGTTTAGGGTCCAAAATTTCAAATGATTATAAAAAACGGAAAAATTGGTCGATTTGTTTGCGGTTTTCGCTAAAACTATTCTTTATATCAGTATTTTCTTGAAAATTAATTTTAAAGATAAAGTTCAAAAAATGCCGTTAGAGGGAGCTTTAGACTTTGGAGTAACGAAAAACTATTTTTTACCGTTATTTTTTGTATCTCATTAAATGCTTTCAAAAGCTTAGACTTAAACTTAAATTTTGAGCTCAAAATCTTAATCGTTGGGAGTGATTAAGTAGCGCAAACAGAACTGCGTTCAGGAGTTGAAATTTCAAACACCACCCTCCCCCACCCCACTCCTGAACACAGTTCAATTATTCCCGATCTTGATGTCGTAGACCAGGCAGAAACAATATGAGTTGTAATTTTCCAACTGGACGAAAAATGTCCGGGCCAGGATTCGAACCTGGGATCTCTTGGCTGAAGCTGCCATGCTCTACCAACTGAGCCTTCCCGGTTGAATCTGAAGGGCATAATTCATCCAGTTCATGCCCTCCAGATTCAACCGGGATAGTTCAGTTGGTAGAGCATGGCAGCTTCAGCCAAGAGATCCCAGGTTCGAATCCTGGCCCGGACATTTTTCGTGCAGTTGGAAAATTACAACTCATATGATTTATTTACCAATTTGAATAATTGTGTTAAAATTAATCCAGGCAGAAATTACTACCCCCTACACGTAAAATAAACGGCAGAGTAATGACAAAATTAAATAGAAAATTTATTCATAATAGACATGAGCAATTTCTCCGCGCAAAATTAAAAGAAACAATTTGATGTATGCATGTAGTGCGCAATATGAATGAAGGTTGACACGTAGGAAAGGGTACACGCATGATGTTCGTGAGGAAACACAAAAACTGCTTGAAAGAGTGCCCACCAGCAACGGTGCAGGCCTCACACCGCCGGCGGAGGGAGTTGCGAACATTAGTGAATACCCCGGGCATCTGCCGGTTATCGCCGGCAATCCTCGCAACCAGGTCCTCGTCGGAGTCGACGGTAAAAAATAGTTGCTCATTACTCCAAAGTCTAAAGCGCCCTCTATCGGCATTTTTGAACTTTATCTTTAAAATTTATTTTTTAAATAAATTTTTATTTTATTTTTGTCATCCCTCTATCGTTTATTTTACGTGTAGGGGGTAGTAGTTTCTGCCTGGTCTACGACACCGAGATCGGGAATAACTGAACTGTGTTCAGGGGGGTTCAAATTTCAACTCCTGAACACAGTTCAGTTTGCGCTACTTAACCACTCCCAACTATTCAGATTTTGAGCTCAAAATTTAAGTTTAAATCTAAGCTTTTGAAAGCATTCAATCAGATGCAAAAAATAACAGTAAGAAATAGTTGTTCGTTACTCCAAAGTCTAAAGCGCCCTCTACGGACATTTTTTTTTAACTTTTTCTTTAAAAATTTTTTTAAAGAAAATACTGACATAAAGAATAGTTTTAGCGAAAACCACAAAAGAATCGACCAATTTTTCCGTTTTTTATAATTATTTGAAATTTTGGACCCTAAACTGTAATGGCTCCTATCTCCTTCGGAAGACGTTTGGGAGCCTTAGTTTCCTATTTAATATTGTTAGTCTTGATGTGTACTATCACCCCTTAAAATTTTGCCCAAGAGTTTAGATTCACCCTGTATACACACATTCATATTAAGATAGTCTTTTTCTTCTGAAAGAATATTCTAATCTTCATTTTGAAAAATTGAGTGTAGCCGAACCCAAAAATGAAAACCCAAGCCGAAAAAAATGGAGTTAACCAGTTTCGAAACCGATACGCAGGTCAAGTAATTTTAGGTAATTTTCTGGTAAAATCAGACTATTAGGCAGAATACAGTGACGAATCCCAAGTCCCAATAGCAACACATACACAGGGTTGTCAAAATTAAACTTTTTCAACAAGGACTATATACGATGCTGTATGTTTCGTAATGTCATGAAATTGGGACAACTGACACGTCAGATTTTGTTCTCGAAATTTAAATTTAACAAGAACGAAAAACTATGTATCATGGTATAGATTATGAAACACTTTCCACCACTATTGAAATATTGGTAGGATATTTAATTTTTGTTCATACAATGAAATGAGATATCTAAATAAACATAAAAAAAAACCGCAGTAAAAATTCATCAGCCGGTAATGTGTGCAAATACTTTCATGCAGCACTGTATATGATTTACGCACCTCGTAATACGCTAGAAATTAGTTAAATTTTAAAATGCATATCAGAGCCTAAAATACACATCCAGCAGTTATGGCTCATAGTCATCCCTGTCACTGATTTCTTTTGAGTGTCTCTGTAAATAAACTCTAAATTCTACGTACTCAATAATTTATAAAATACATGCTGTAGTGCACCATTGTAATGCATAAAAATTTCATTGAAATAGTGTAACATCATTAAAATACACTGCAAAAGATTTTCCCCCATAGATCATAATGATCAACATAGTTAAAAAGTGTATGTCGCACAGGACGCATGCTCAGACTGTGTTTAGATTGAAATTTTTGTCCAAACTTTGACAAACCAACATTCCAGAACTTCGCGTGACTCGCCTGGACGAGTTTGATTAGACGAGTGATACAAGTTAACAAGCTTTAGCTTGGCGATAATGACAAGCTCGCCAAGATGCTTGGGATTTGTTTTTGTCCAAAATCATCTCACATAATCAAATTTTATGTCCAGTATGTCGCCACTCTCAGATAAAAGTACCCTATTGTAACTACTATGTGTAAAGTTAGTTGGAACTTATGAAATTAATTGCCTAAGCTTTGCGAAGAAGCTTTTTCCTGGTGTATTTAAGTGCTATATTCATTTCTACTACGCTTCGATGCTTTTAAACACTTCAGCATAGCTGAAAAGTGTTTATGAATTCAGTTTGGCTTCCTGTATGTCGTCTGTCTGTCCGTACTCTTACTCCCATAAATATACTCGGATTTACATGAAATGTTTATATGTTATTGATATTTACTATAGAATGCGCGGTATTGGAAATGAAGTACGTAGCATTTACAGCTCATTTTTCAGGGACACACAAAAGAATTTCGTTACATTATAGTCTATGAGGAAAATTTGTTTCGGATGCGTTTTAATAATGTTACTTCAAACATAATGAAATTGATATGCATAACTGAGGTGGTGCGTGCGTTCTCAGAAGTACAGAATAAGTATTATTTGTAGTTCGTGTTATATCTTGAATATTAATTAATTAAGATAACTAAATACTTAAAGGAGATGCACGAGATAGGCATTATAACTAGAGGTTCAATGTATAAACACGCAAGTCAGATCCCACACATTGCATAATTACAACTACATTCAATGGTTACCTGCAATACAATCAAACATATGGAAAAGAGGGCGCTAGCGCATAGACACTTTCCAATTTGTAGTGCTGCCATCTACAGCCCTTTATATGAAATACAAACAATACAGTTCGTTTACAGGGACGCACAAAAATCTTCCATTACATTAAGGTCTATGGGTAAAAATGGTTTTTGATGCATTTTAATGATGTTCTGATGCTTCAAGCATAATGAAATTTACGCATCAATGAGGTGCACTACAACATGTTTTCTATAGATTAAGGAGTGCGTAGTATGTATCCTCATTTACAGAGACGCACAAAAGAGTTCGGTTACGGACAAACTATGATCAATTTCAATGTGTGAAAAAATTAAATTTCTTAATAATTGTTAGTGCTGGAAAGCGTTTTATAATCTATGCCTGCACTTTTAAAAATTAATCCGTTAATTCACGGTAAAACTACTGGCAGAAAAGTTGCCGGACTTTTTTCGTTCTGTTAGTAGATTTTCCGTTTTGAAAGATAACAGAAGGAAAATCTCCGTTTGAAGAAACGGTAACTTTTTGTTATGAATGACCTCGGTTTTAATAAAATTACCTCTCTGTTTGTGCTGCCATCTGTTGACTATAACGGGAGTATTTAACATTTGATATATTCAAGAATATTTTCGGGCTGACCTTGGGGATCGGACCAGGGACGATAGCGCCTTGAGCCATGTGTTTTACCGAAAGACAAGTGGGCCTTTGCTAGAATAAGAAATTGAAACGATGATAGGGGATTTCTGCAAATCGAGGCTTGGAACTTAAACAATCTGGGGTTTAGAAACCGGGTAATTTTGAAATTAATTGGGGGGGATATTTTGTTGTAAGATTTTGACTGAAAACTTTAGTATTAATAGAGGATTAAAACATGAATTATATACATTCTTAATTTGATTGTTAGATGCAAAATATGAATATTATATTTTGAATTAAATTCGATAAAGTATGTTTGCTTTTTTGAGAAAATCGATTTCTTTTCAACTATTATATATTTTTTAAATGTGTTCGGTTAAGCTATATTTTCAGTGAGTTAAAAAATAAATTGCTAATAATTTTAAAAGCATGGGAAAATTAATTTTTGCTTTTTAAATTCGAAAGAACTATCTTGTTCTTTTAAATAAACTCGAAATTTTAATTTATTTAATTTTTAGTGTTTCTGGGCTGCAACATGTCAGTTTTTTAAACATTGAAAATAAATATGCTGCAGGTAACGGAATATCTCCGTTGGCCACTTTCTTCTACGTCTGTTCGTTGTTTTCAGGAAATATGAGGAAATTTTCTGTTTTTAACGGAAAATGTCCTTTTGTCATGAAAAGAGACTTTTTCTGTGAAATTCAAGAAAAAAATACCCGTGAATTTCAGATTATTTTTAACAGTGTGATGTACAGTTTTTCGTTCTTGATGAATGTTATCTTTAAAGTTAAGCTAACAAAAATAATTATACGTTACATTTCCACCACTTTTTCACATGACGTAGTCTTCAGAAATTTGGTTTGGTTTAGCTTCATCAACTACTTGTCTACACATATTTGACAGTACATCATATTTGTACCCCATACAGCATCTTGCATCCGGAGGTGGTACACAGCATCCAAACATATTGCAAAAAGGTTTACTTTCCCCTTGCGCCTTGAAGACTTCTATTGTATCTATATTTGGTGAAATAACTTCGGATGGGTCTACATTCAGTTCACTTCCAGCGGATAACATTAATTCTCTGAGTGTTGCGCAGTGTAAGAATTCCACATACGAACAGACCAACAAGAATATAATAAACCAGCGTGAATGAGGCATAGTTGTTCTCAAGTCACCTGTAGAAGAAGATGCAAAAAATGATTATATTCAAAACATATTTAACGGTGCAGTGTGCCGTGTAACAGGTGCATCGTATCGCTTTCGCGTATGTCTGGTTTAGTTTGAGTGCACAAAACTATTTTTCGAATGCAGTATACTGTTTTCGAGGTCATTGTGTTATTTATAAAACAAATTTCTTGCAAATTTTCTGACCAATAATTTTTAGAATCGAAATATGCGCAACAACTATTTTGTCCATAACGAATACCAATGTTTAACGAGTCATTTTAACAAAAAATAAAACCGACTTCAAGGGATTGTTTCTTACCTTCGTATTTTTGTGGCAACATTGTCTTGTTATTCACATTAGAGTTCTCCACAGCTCGGGTTACACCGACTTGAATCTGAAAATTTTATTTGAGGTCAACCCGAACCTGCACTTAAACCATAAACGACCCGAGACTCGAAATGAAAAAAAAATTAATCCATATTTCATTTATGAAAAAATACTGTGTAATTATATTTCTATTACCAATTGTATCTTTTATGTGGAAAAATGAACATATATATAGTCATTTATACTTAAATTTATGTTTTATCATCTTAAACAATGTTGGGTGTTTCCTTCTGAAAGAACAGGTTACCAAGCCCTACCCACAATGATCAAAACACAACCCGAAACCAACACAAACCCGAAACAATTAAAGTTGAAACGAAAACAATTATTGCTAACCGGACTTGAACCGCGGGACGGGTCTGGTGTGGGTAAAGTCAGGTTACCGGACATGTTGTTAATGTCGCTTATTTTGACGCGCAATAGACGATGATATATTAAAATTGTTGAGGTGCCGCTGTAAAAATCTATACACGTTTGACCTAGTAAAAAATGTTAAATAAAGGTGTGTCCTTGTAAAAATTATAAACGATCGCACTCTCAGAAATAAAACTCTCAATTTTGACTATTCCGCAATCCTTAGGCCTCATTTCGTTATTTTTGACAATCATTTCGTCACAGAGTCACGTGGTTTTTGACGAAACGCGAATCCTCCAATATCTGACGAAACTGTTTCCTAGCAGTCAAAAATAAAACTCTCACTTTTGACGATTCCGCAATTCTTAAGCTATATTTCATCATTTTTGACAATCATTTGGTCTCAAAATTAAGTGATTTTTAATGAAATGGAAAATCTCAAATATTTGAGAAAAATGTTTCCCCATTCCCGGCTAGATTATTTTTGTTACAAAATCGTTCAAAAAAAAATTACACGAAAGTACCAAATTTACAATATATTAATGAAAACAGAAACAAAAATATTTCATCCTTGGGGGGCGCTATGACACGAAAGTACCAAATTTCTACTTTATTTTTCGTATCTGATAATTTGTGTCTATCCTTTTTGTAACTTTAACATTTTTGTAATGATTTTATGCATTTCTATTGCCTATTCAAAGAAATTTTTCTAAAGTTACAGAATTTCGTTAAAAACGCTTAAAAAATTCTTTTAAAGTTACAGAATTTCGTTAAAAATTGTTAAAATAGTAAAATGCGAACATCATTTGGTCCATTTTCGACCGAAAGCAACAAAAATTTCCCAATGGTTTAAAAAAAAAAAAAAAAAAAAAAAAAAAAAAAATCAAAATTTTAGGAGCTATTTTTTATTTAAGAAATATATTCATATAACAATCAAATTTAAAATATGTGTAACTGATCCCTTCCCCTCTATAAACAGTAATCTTATCCGCTAAAATTGATGAACTTTCCTCCAAAATATGCACTTCAAAATTTATTATTTGTGATCAACAAATTAACTAGACCATATTCTAATCATTCATTGAACAAAGGAAATTTCTCTAATAAATTATATTAATCAAGCCCTATTCTAATTATTTATTAACCATGGGAAAACTATAATAATAATCTAGCCTTATTAATTAAAACATGGAGAAATTATAACAGCACCGATAAAAATATTTCTAAAAATATAAACACACATCAACATCCGGTAGATACATTTAAAATTGAATTTACGCAAGTCCCGCTGGCGCAGTGGTCTGGAGCAGTAGTCTACCACACCGAAAGTCGCACGTTCGTATCCCGTTGAAGACTTGAAAAACGCAACCTTATTTTTCCCCCAGACAATTAAAGATTATTCTAAAATCTCCAATAGATGGCACCACCAACGGTTTTTTTTTTTTTTTTGGAACTTTCGAACAAACAATTTGACGAAACTAATTTCCTCACAATTTTGAGGATGCAAATTTACTCGATTTGACGAAATATTTGCTCGGAGCATTTCTCAGGAAAAAGTTTCGTTAAAAATGAAGAAAATTTCGTGGAATTTGAGTATTCATTTCTAACAGTGCGCTATCGCATATTCCTGTCTAATTTGCTAGTTAGTTTGTATTGTCCCATTTAACTTCTAGGATGTGCTGAATGGTGGCCATGATCGAACCAGGGACCCCTGAACAGTAGACGGGAGACAAAGTATTCAGCAAAAGGCTAACTCAGCTTCTTCCTGCTAGAAACTCGTAATATAATGTTCGTGAAATGGCGTCGCTACACACTCTATTCCCAGTGAAGAAGTGCCACGTTAACCTCTTTCTTCATACATTCCTTCTTAGGTTCCCATGTGTGTTCAAAAGGATAACACACTTTTGTGTTAAAGATTGAGACAATAAGACCGTTCGCTTTTATTTATGACTATGTCAGTTATATACTGTCTCATTTATCTCAAACCTCTCTGGCATTTTTCACTCCAGTTTAAAGTAGGGATGTGACGAATAGCTTGGAAGTAGGAACTGTTGGAAGTATAACTGTGCATTTTATGCATTTAAGAATGAAAATGACTTCAAGGATGAGTCAGAAAGTACCCAGTTTGGATTAGAGAAAAACATTGAAAAAAAATGGAAAAAAAATATCTGAATTTATTTGGTGAGATATCTAGCAATATTCGGTGAGATATTAGCCATATTCGGCGCGATATCTCGCAATATTTGGTCGGAGGTATGCGGCTGAAGCATTCGACAAACTAGCTTTTAGTATTTGGCCGCCCGAATATTCGGCAAAAGGGCCTAATAGGTCGAATGCCGAGTAGTGGCTTAAAATTCGTCTGAACGCTAATCAGTATTATAGTTCGATGCTAATAATGAAAATTGGAGTACTTTAAAACTTCATAGCAAAAATCCACTGCTAAATATACAACAAGTTGGAAATTCTACGTCAAACGTTACAAAGAGGTGCGTTCGTATACGCACGTTTTAGAATTAAATTCATGATCTCCCGTGCGTAGAACGGGTTAAACAGCTAGTTAAGTATATATTTTATGACACTGTTCATACAAATATCTTAACTAGTTATATAAATATTCAGATATATATGTATCAGCTAGTTATATAAATATTCAGATCTTGATGATTTCTAATTCTGTGAAATGAATTCTATCGTCTGCAGATTAATTTCTGTACTAAAATGGGTATCTCGGTCGCTTGACGATTAAACTTCGGAAGCTCCTATAACAAAAAAGCACCGATTAAAAAAAAATCAAATTTCTTAATAAATATTTTTATTAATATCTCCTAAAGTTTTGATTCGATTTTAATAAAATTTGAAATGTCTCGACAAAATTCTGCAAAGATAATATATCTTAAATTTCAAACCATTCGGTTGGGTAGTTTTTGCGTTGTTATATGCGGACGGACGGACAGACGGACGGACAGACAGACGGACAGACAGACAGACGGACGGACAGAATGGACGGACCAAGCGACGACTATAGGTGCTACGTATTTATATAATTACGAACGCACCTAAAAACTTTCAAATTATCTTTCATAATGTGTCTGTCCAGAAAATTAAGTAATTAATAATAAATAATATTTTCAAAAGAAAGTAATGAACAACTTTTTATTAGCCATTAGCCCATTCTTGTCGAGTTTTTGTGTGGGAGAGGCATATTTTCTTTTTGAATTAAAAATTTAAATCCATTTTTATAAAACTCCCGTGGATAGATTAAACGTCGAGAGATCTTTAACCTTTTGAAAGACAGGTAATGCTGTTGCTGTAATGTTGAAAACGCCTCAGAATTTAACCAACAATATCATTTCAAAATAAGTAAATGCAATTTTAAAATTTCTTTTCATATAAATTATAAAAGCAAAATTTAATTAAAGAATTCTGCTAAAAATATTTTTTGAATCGCAAAATTTTAAAGAGAACTTCACCTTTTCATAAACATATAAATACATAAAAACTTTCTTTTACTTAAGTAAGGCGTCACAAAAAATATACGTATAAAACAAATAAACCATTGACATGTTTCGATTTCATTCGAGATTAAAACCATTATCATAAGAATGCATCGATCAAGACGAATGACACTGGACAACGAAATATATAGAACATACAAAACACATAAACGCCCTCTATAATCAATCATAAAAAGAAACCAAAGACATCATTTTAAGATTGCTTACTTCCGTTGTTCGCCCTATTCAAGTTTTCTTTAAAATTATTATTTAGTGGAACACATAAAAACATTTCCATTTACAGATAGGATCACAATACACTTATTTACATTACTATGATAAGAATTGTGAGATATCTATAACAGTATTTTTTGTTAGTTAATCTAATTATGCTTGAAAATTTTATCACAAAGAGCGATTTATTAAATCAGTTTTAAGGAAAAAATTATAGAAATTTAATATTTTCATATAAATTCTCATCATTAGATGTTAAGGAAGATAATTATTGAAATGGAGACATTTCTTGATTCTTAATTTGTGGCATAAGGGTTAAATAAATGTTTGTTTGATTGAAAAAAATATGCACCCTTTTATATATATATTATTTGTATGTAATAATTTATTTATTTATTTATTTTTAATAAAGAAAATGTTTTGAAAACTGGAAACGGAGAGCATTTTCTTTACAAAAAAAAATAATAATAATAATAATAAAAGCTTTAAATGTTTTTACTTTTATTATTATTATTTTAGTAATTTTTTTAAAATATTTATTGAATTCATGGTACAAAAAACTCTTTTTGAATAAGAAAAAAAAATGAAATAAGGTAAAGCTAGGAGAGTCTGCGCACAATTCAAAAGAATAACAATAAAAAATCTAAAAATTATTTTTTTTGCTAAACTATCCATGAATAATTTTTACTTCATTTGTTTTTTATGCATTTCCATTGCTATTTTGTTGTTATGTTGCAATTTAATAGAATAGTTGTAATAAAATCAAGAAAGTTATTTTGCGCAATCTGTCCTTACAGGGTTGGTGTTATTGCGCACATGGGTAGGAGAGATTGTTACTAATAATAACTACAATGAAATTGTTAACAATAATAATTACACTTAAATTTCTTTGTTGTAAGGTTTTTGTGAACAAATATTATTGTATTAGGAGTGAATATTTCAACTTAATGATTAAAGAATCAGAAAAAGGAAATAATTTTAAAAACTATTAAAAAATTTTAATTAAGGGGGAAAAAATTAAAGAATCAGAAAAAGCAAGTCCAGATAAGATTACAAAATAACATTAAGTTACTTAAAAACTCGTTTAACTTAAAATGAGTCCATTTTCATTTTTCGTTTTTTTATGCAAATTTACCAATGGAAACTAATGGGAACAATGTACCATCTCTCCTAAGTAGCAGATGCGCAAACTCTCCAATTTCGGTAGGAGAGATTGCGCGGCCTTTTATTTAAACATGACCGCTACTAAAACAAACCGTTGATGTTCACATTGTTAGTTTAGATTAGTAGCTTATGAGAAATCGTTTAAGTTTAAAATATTTTGTACTACTGACATTGTATAGAAATTCTGATGAATAGCTATGAAAATTCAAGCACTTACTTTGGGGAAACAAAACAAAATAGCAATGTTTTATCCTAGACGCTCAAAACAACCAACGTGCATTTTCAAGTAGACACTCCACTACTGCTGTTGTACAACTACCTGGAGTCGCTGCGCGCTCACTCTACTCCTTCCCCCCAAACTTCTATGTGTGCAATCTCTCCTGGCTTTACCTTATTTCGCCGTCCCCTCAAACAAACGTTGTACGTCTTGCTTTGTTATGTACGTCTTTTGCCGTACATGACAAACACTAAACTTATCCGAGGCAGATAGAAAATGTTTCTGGCTGCAATCTGCTGTTTGTAGCATTTCGATATCTGAAATACTTTTTGTGAAAAGAGGTAAAAACCGGGAGAATCAATCAATCAATCACACTTTGAATGTTCAATAACTCAAGAACTAGTTGATCGATTTTAAATAATTTTACTGCGATTGAAAAGTCTAATGAAAAATTATAAATGATAATTCAGGATACAATGTGCAGTTTGTAGCATTCCGCTGTCTAAAGTAATTTGTGAGAAAATGTTTCAAAACCGGAGGAATCAATCAATCCTCCAATCTTTCAATGCTCAAAAATTCCAGAACTAATTGATCAATTTTTTTAAGGAACCTTACAGCGATTGAAAAGTCTAATTATTTATGTGTGATAATTCTTGCTACAATATGCAATTTTTCGCACCCTGTTATCTAAAATAGTTTTTGAGAAAATAGGTAAAAACCGGGAGAATCAATCAATCTATCAATTTTTCAATACTCAAAAACTAAATGGATCAATTTTAAGGTTTATGACTTTAAATGTTCTTTTTAGGAAGAGGATAAAAAATTGGGGAAATAATCAATATCCATTTTAAGGTGTTAAAGGTATCCTTTAACAATGTCGAACGGTCTCACAGACCACTCACAGCAGTAAAAGGTTAAAATTCATACTTCTATACTTATAAAAGAGTATGTCCAGACTGACTCATAATCAACACACAGTCAAAACTACTGAACCTAGAAACATGAAAATTGGTGACAAAATACTTCTTGGTATGTAGAGGCGCAATAAGAAAGGATTTTTAAAAACTATGTTCAAAACATGTATTTCAGCGATTTTAGAGCTCGCGAGTTTGTGGGCAACATCGGGTATGAACCCAATTATGGAATATTAGACGAATAAGACAACCATTGCTGATTTTTATTATATATTTTTCCAAGGAAAAGGTTTTTTTTTTCATATTTTGTAAATTCTTTTTGCGCTTTCATCTTTTAGCGGTCGGATTTAAATTATACAAAATACAATATATTTTCTCCTTTCAAAATACAATTTTTGGAAATAAAGATTTTCGATTAAATATTGATCGCTATATTTACGTGCTCGGGAATGCATAAGGCTTCCTTAGTGTAATTGTCGTATAATCAGTTTGCAGGCGTGCAACCCAATGGGCCCTGTTAAAATTATTTCATTTTAACACTTTTTAACGATTTATGCACGCAAAATAACTGAACCGCGTTATAGTTATCGCTGTATTAACGGTATATGAGAAATACACAGGGGCCCCATTAATTCGATCACCGCATTAACAATTTATGGGCGTGAAACCATGGTGTCATTTTCAATGATCGCCATGTATGTTAGGCAATCCCATTTTTATTTATTTTATCTCAAAGCTCACAGCCAGATAATCACAGGCAGTGCCCAGCAGTACTTTGTCAGAGGGCTTATGACAAAAAAAATATTATTAATGTCGCAAAATATTTATTTACGTGCTTTTTTGATATTTTTATTAATTATTTTCGTATAGTTTAAAAATAAAGGATTTTATTTATTATTTTTCTATTTGCATATAAAATGTATTTTCTGGGCCCCAAGCGAAGTCAAGGCAGTACATTGCAGAAAGTATCTGGGCACCACTCAGAAGCGGCCGGCTAGACGGGCGAAGACCGGCTAGTAATTACATATTTACACTCTTTCATTTAACCCCTTCGGCGCTGATTTTTTTTCAATTTTGGGAAAAAATTACTGTTATGCTAACAAAATTAAAAATAGCTATAGGAATCACAGAAGTTAGGGTTTAATGAAAGTTAACGAATGCGTTCTTTACCAAAACCTCACAAATGTAGTTATTTTGCGTGTTTTTCATATAACAATAGTCTAAGAAAGAATTTTTGAAGACGTTTGGAAAATGTCGTATTACAACTAAATTAAACAAGCATAAAAATTTAGTAATATTTTGTATATTTTATCACAAATTACCAATTCGGAAAAGGATTCCCAAATTGTAATTTAAAGAGTGAAACGTATGTTTTAATTAAAAGAAATGCCAACGGCTTGCTAATAATTATGAAAATTATTATTATTATTATTATTACTAAATGCTAAACATAAGTAAAGTCATAATAGGAAATGTAGAGATTCATACTATCACTATTAGGAGCTGGAATTAATAAAAATAATGTTTAAGACAAAATAATACTCAATAAAAGATATGTCCTATTAGTAGGACGTCAGGTCCGAAGGAGTTAACTCAACTTGGTATTTGTATGTATAAAGATGGAATTTTGTAATCGATTTTTCACTCACTACTTGATGTGCTAGAACTATAAAAATTATGTATACAGGTGTGTTTCCAATGATAATACAACGTTTTAATATTTTTAAAACTTATTTATAAATTAATACCTTAATTTTAAAGGATTTTCCCTTTTTCCCGCACAGGTGATGAATTGCAAAATATTCTTGAGATTTACAATTTTATACGAATTATAACAAAAATATATTTAATTATGCGCCAAATTACACTCGTCAAAGAAGGCCAACTGTCTGTGAAACATGAACAATTATATATTTGAAACCTTAAATAGTAAAATAATATAAATAACAAATAATAGATCTTTTAAAAAACAAAAAATACGCTTTGATAATTTTTTAATTAAATTATGATTATACGTTGAGAAATCAATTGATAATGATGATATATTGTAAGCCTTAAAAAGTAAAATAAAATAAATAACAAGTAATAAAGATCTTGTAAAAAACAAAAAAATACGCTTTGATAATGTTTTTATTAAATTATGATTATACGTTGAGAAATCAATTGATAATGATGATATATAGCAAGCCTTAAAAAGTAAAATAAAATAAATAACAAGTAATAAAGATCTTTTAAAAAACAAAAAAATACGCTTTGATAATTTTTTTATTAAATTATAATTATACTTTGAGAAATCAATTTAGAAGTCCTATAAAGATAATTTAAATACGGTTTCTTTTTTTTTTCCAGCTGCCCTATCTTAAAAAAG
The DNA here is from genome assembly GCA_963931845.1 of Maratus michaelseni. Classification (NCBI taxonomy): domain Eukaryota; kingdom Metazoa; phylum Arthropoda; class Arachnida; order Araneae; family Salticidae; genus Maratus; species Maratus michaelseni. The sequence continues at coordinate 127,379,602 of OZ007600.1, read as the reverse complement.
AAACAAGGCACAAATCATACATTTTTTTTAATAAGTTCACTTGCTCACGCTTTCTACCAAACGTAAAAAAAGAAAAAGAAAAAAAGTGAATTTTTTATAATCGAGATCGGTACTCATACGAAATTAATGTATTTTAACCAAGATTTTTAAGGAAAGCATGAATTGCAGTCATGAAATTAGGCGCTGTTTTCAAGATAAATATTGATCGCTTATAACAGAGTGTTTGTTTTAAAAACTATTTTTACATTTATGCTTAATGATAGCTTATTACTTATACACTTTATTTTAAAAACTAGATTGGAAAGTATTTTTTCCAAAAAAAACTCGAAAGACCTTTCAAAATACAAATTCAACACAACGGGTTAATAATACGAAGTTAGTAAATAAAATGAGTTGAAAATAAAAATTTGACTTACTTGCACAGCTGGCGTATAGGCTCCTGATGATCTACAGATTTAGATTTAGTGATGTAATCAATATTTATGCCCTTCTTTGTGCACAGGTTTTTTTTCCCCTTCTTTTTAACACTTTGTAACATAGTTCAAAGGTGTTTAAGAATTCGGTTTGTATGTCTGTCTGTCGTCTGTCAGTGCGTAAATATAGTCGGATTGCCTTGAAAACATAGTTGAAAAGTGTTTATGAATTCGGTTTGGGTGTATGTCTGTCTTCTGTCAGTGCGTAAATATACTCGGATTGCCTTTAAATTGATATATACGTTATTGGAGTTTACTATGGAATGTTTGGTATTGAAAATGAAGTGTGTTGCATTTAACCCTCTAATGCCCCATGGTAGCATATATATGCTACCATCAGTGTTGCCAATTTATTGGATTTTTTTATTCAGATATTCTGAATTCATACCAGAAAATCGGGATAGAAATCTTGACTTTTATTTAGTGACAAACATTCCGTCATTAAAAAGAAACGAAAATTAATAGTTGTTATTTCATGTGTGAATTTCTAGAATACGCTCTACCATGGACAATAGAGAGTTAAGGTTCTTTTACAGGGACACTCAAAAGAATTCCGTTACGTTACGGTTTATGGGGAAAAATCGTTTGCTGCGTATTTTAATGATGTTACACTATTTTAAACATATTCAAATTTATACATATCACTGACGTGCACTACAAGGCGTACTGTAGAATAGGGTGTGCATAGAATGTATCGTTCATTTACAGGGACACTCAAAAGAATTTGTTTACAGTACTGTGTATGAACAAAAATTTCTGGTAGCTCGTTTTCAGTTCTGGTACGCGTTTTTTAAATGAAACTAATTGTTTGCATATAAATTGGTGCATATAAATTCTATAGATCATATACAGGGCTGCTCAAAAAATCTCATGTACACTTCCGTTTATTGATGGAAATTGCTGAAGCGGAATTTTCAATTTTGTTATGTATTTCCCAACTAAAGTAAATTTTAGCATACTGTGTAGTATACATACAATTCTATAGATCGTATACAGGGACGCACAAAAGAAATAGGATATTCTGTATGACAGTAGGACTACTGATAATAAATGTTGAAATTGGGTTTTCAAATGTGTTATGCGTTTTCTAAACTGTGTACTTAGTAACTTCAAAGTTTTGTTACAGTATTCTGAATGCGTTGGAAAATGTTTTATAATCTATGCTTGACACATGATTTTTGCGTTCTTGTTTATTTCAGAGATGAATTATCGAACATTGAAGATAGAAAATAGTAGTCTTTGAATTATCAAACATTGATGATAGAAAGTAGTTAGTCTTTGAATTATCAAACATTGAAGATAGAAAATAGTAGTCTTTGAATTTTCAAACGTTGAAGATAGAAAATAGTAATATTTGAATTATTGAATGGTAATGTTAGCTAATTAGAAAAAATGTTGAAATTAAATCCAGAAAGATGAATAAAAGTCAGCCTAAATGTGACAAAAAATTAACCTGGACATAGTTAAAATTACCCTATTTATACTAAAGATTTTGTTCATTTTATCATCATCGATTTATACTAAAGATTTATAATAAAGATTTGTGTTATTTATACTAAAGACTGTTCATCGACTAAATTCCTGTTTCTATAATCTAAAATCATGAAAATATACTTTATTTCGATAGAATAATGGATAAAAACAATGAAAACTAGTATGACAGGTCACTTTTATCTCGGGTTTGAATCTCTATATAGAAAGAGTAATAAATCAATATTCGAATTATTGAGTTATTCTATGCCTTATGTGAATAGTATAAAACGTAAAAAAGCGGGATCAACCTGTAATAGTTAAAAATAATACAAGTAGAATTCATTGTATCTATATTTTAAAAATACGAATAGTCTTTGTAGAAAAATCCACTTAATTCTCTAATATTCTGCTACAGAATGATAACAGCGCCAAAAAGTTGAGTAAAATTTAACTTTAGCTAATTTAAACAAAGTAAATACATACAAAAAAAAATTAACGAAAAAATCAATTAAATTTAATTAATTCCCTAAAATTCCACAAAGTGGCGCTACCGTAGTAAAAAATTGTTAAGTTGAAATTATTTAGATATGATATTGTGTATGTACGAGAACATTGCGCATGTACGAGTATGTACGCATTTATCTAATTGTGTATGTACGAGTTGCGTATGGAACCTTTCTTTAAAAACGATTTTGAATAGAGAGGGATTATGAGCCCCTTCTTTTCTTACAACCCTGACTTATCATACCTATATTTAAAATGAATCAAATGATAAATTGTTTGTATATTTACCTATTGATTCGACAGCCTGTTGATAACTTTCCTGAGACTTTCACGCTAACAATGTAAATGGTGCATGCATGAATATACAAATAACAAGGAGGAAAACTTTTAGCGAAAATCGTGCACTGATGACAATAAAATTTCTCCCATTGTGTAGACGGAATGCAGCATATAAAACAATATAAGTAACGAGCATCTGCATGTTTGCTTAAATGTTATTGCTTTATAATTTTAGAAAAAAGAAATCGTAAGTGCATTAGGAGAGTATCTTAGGAATTCTGAGGTTGAATAAATGCAAAAGTAAATATCGTGATGTGCAAACAGTTCTGTTTTGAAAAAAAAAAGTTTAATTATATATATATATATATATTACCTTTTTTATTTAATTATCTTGCTTCATGTATGTAAAGAAGGAATTTCGTAATCGAGTCTTCACTCATTTCCTGATATGCTTGAATTCTGAAAATTATGTACACAGGTGTGTTTCCGATGACAATGCAGCATTTTAATAGTTTTAGAACTTAATTATAAACTGTCAAAACCCTTTGAATGCGTAGTTCTTCAAATATGTCAGTAATATTTATGTGCCTATTTTTTATAGAGGAAATTATACTGCAACGGATAATTCAAAAATTATTACTTAAGGGGAGTCTTCATTCACTTGAAAACAACCGCTCACTAATGTTTAACCTATGGCCAGGCTGTTTTAGAATTTAAATTGTTTTAGAATCGTTTAAATTTGAATATTTTTAAACGATTTTTTTTTTTTTTTTTTGCATAAGATAGCTGAGGTCGATCCCTAATATGGCTTTTTTTTTTTTTTTTTTTCGATTTCAGTTGCAGATTTTTTTAATAAATGTACTTTTACTTTCAAAATTGGTTCCGAAAGTGAAAGTAACTTTATTAAAAAAATCTGCAACTGAAATCAAAAAAGTAAAAAATAGCCATATTAGGGATCGATCTCAGCTATCTTAGGCAAAAAAAAAAATCGTTTAAAAATATTCAAATTTAAACGATAAATTCTAAAACAGCCTGGCCATAGGTTTAACATTAGCAAGCGGGTGTTTTCAAGTGTGTGAAGAAGCCACATTTTGAGTAAGCTTCATACATTCTTATACTGCATTAGCCGAACACGAGACCTATATTAATGAGAATAGCTAAAATTATTTCCAAATAAATCGTAATTGTAATTTAGAATGTATTTTGAAGGTTTTCCGCTCATTTCATTATTGATTTGAAATTTCTAATATTTTAGAAAACGTTCTTACACTGCAAAAAATAATTGTTGATTTTACAGTATAAAACTGCATCCAGCTGCCAGTATTATACCATAAAATTAACAGTATTAAACAGTAAAATAAGCAGTAATACGCTGCCTCGCAAGCAGTAATACTCTACCGCGCATGCGCGGTAGCGTATTACTGCTTGCGAGGCAGCGTATTACTGCTCATTTTACTGTTTAATACTGTTAATTTTATGGTATAATACTGGTAGCTGGGTGCCAGTTTTATACTGTAAAATCAACAATTATTTTTTGCAGTGTAGTTACGTGTTCTATTTACGCGTTACATTTACATCTTCAAAGTAACCACCATTCAAAATTCCAAGCTTCTATATCAACTATGTCACAGAAACCGCAATTTTAGAACGTTTTCTGCTCCTGCATACTTTTAAATTTTGAAATTTTTAAAAACTGCTTTATGGGTGTAATTACGTCTTTACAGTAACAGCCATATCAATTTTCAAGTTTCTATCCCTAACAATTTTATATAAATCTTAGGTTAGAATGTTTTCCACTCATTTCACCCTTTTAAATTTCGAATTTTTTAGAAACCGTTCTTAGCAAACACTTACATCTTAAAAATAACCACCATGCGAAATTTCAAGTTTCTAGCCCCACAAAGCAGTTTCTATCCCTAATAATTTTAAATAAATCGTAATTTAGAACGATTTTCTGTTCATTTCACAACTTTAAATATCGAATTTTTAATAAACTGTTTATACCGAACATCTGCATCCTAAAAGTTAACCACTTTACTAGATTTTAAGTTCTAATCATAACAATTCCCATTAAATCATAATTTAGAACGTTTTCGCTTATTTAACCGTTCTAAATTTCGAATTTATTAGAAAATATTAGCTAAATTTTAATACAGTATATTCAGGCATATAATGTGTACTATTGATATAAGAAAATTCATTAAAAGTTACAGGTGCACGTTAAATGCAGGTTATAAGAATGAAAAAAGGGGAAAAAAATTATTATAAGAATAGATATTTTTTTAATTTAATGAACATGCTATTAAACAAAATATAATTTTCTTAGTTATTATACTTTGCAATAATCTTTATTTTATTTTTTGCTTATGCATCTTATGAAGGTTTCTTTGCAAAGAAGGGAGTGGGGGCAAAGTTATACGGCAAATATACCAGAGATCTGCACGGACACGGGCGGCCCCAATAAAGGCAAATTTTCAAACGGCCCAGATCGGGTCGGCAGAATAAAGACAATTTTTTAACGGGCCAGGCCAGGCCGCTAAAAAATATTAAACGGGCCGACGCGAGCCGATAAAATTTAATAAACGGGCCTGGCCGGGTGATAAAAATTAATAAACGGGCCTGGGCGGGCCGATAATAAAAATTAAACTGGCAAGCCCGATATAGCAAATTGAAAAGAGTCAAACTAAATTAAAATCATAGGGCGAATATTCACCTTGCGTTATTTTATAAAATACTAATATGAAACTCAAAAGAAATCAACTTTTACTTAAAAGGTGACATTTAAATATAGAAATAGGTGTGATAGGAGGATTTTAACATCTTTTAACACCTTTTTCTGTATTTAAATGTCTCCTTTTAAGTAAAAGTTGAGCTCTTTTGAGTTTCATATTAGTATTTTATGTTAAAACTATTTCTGATAAAATATGAGCAATTTCCAATGGACGCGTGACTAAGGACGAGAATAAGTATAAATGTGCCTGCAAGAGCCGATATTAGCTTAACAACATCATTACAGAAATATAACATGTCCAGTGTAGAAATCGGTTTCGGACAGGTACAACGTGTCTGAGTTCGGGCTTAATTTCTTAAGCAGACACGGACAGGGTGGGATCAGGCTTACATTTTATACTAGGTACTCAGACCGGGCCGTAACTGGATTTAATTGTTCCTAGGGCGGGTCGAGCAAGCAATTTGTTTCGTAAAAATAGCAATCGCGATAATGAGCGTTTGTTAACGGAATCTTTGGAAATATACTATAATAAATTATAGAGAAACATTTTCAAAAACCTACTTTTTTTATTATATAGCAACAAAAGTTATGATGTTTTTAACACTCTTTTTTCTTTTCTTCTAAACTACATTAATTTTTTAATGTCTTTATTTGAATGTAATAGTCTAAGTAGTGATCATTAATGTTGCTATTCTGTTTTCTACAGCTTGTAACGGTATAATTATCTAAAATTTACTGTAAAAATTCCTCATAAATATGTATGCAGTATTCATTAAAAGAATCTTAATTGTATATTAAGAAACATCGGAATTTTTTGTAGAACTTGAGTCGGGTCGGGACGAGCTGGGCCTGATTTCATTGATTTTTGCACGGGCCAGGCCCGGGCCTCAAAACCAGGCCCGTGCAGACCTCTAAAATATACTTAAGAATAGAATAATCTGCCAAGTGCAAGTTTTATTCGCGTACAATGGGTTCCGTACAATAAATTTATTAATTACTAACTGCAAATATTACAAACAATCTTTTCTAAAGAATGATAAAACTTTTGTAAAAAATTTGGAATTATTCTATGAATTATTTTTCAATAATTGCGTTCAATAATTGAATTCAATTGGAATGAAAAACGTTGACTATTTATCATTATGATTCGCCTTATCTAAAACAAAGACCTTGAATGAAATTTAAGCTTGGCTTTATACCAAGCGCGCTTCGAAAGGATGTCGCAAAGTTGCATCGCCGCCTTGGTACATGCCACGATTTTCTAGATAGGTTTTTAATTAATATCTCGAATAATTATCAATAGATTTTTTTTGTTTCGAAAATCATTATCAAAAATCCTTGAATGATTTCGCGTCGATAGGTACCTATAGCACCCGCCAACTCCTCCGCTGAGCACTCTCAAAATATTGTTTATGTGTAACGCAAAAATGCTATTTTCATAAAAAAAAACTATGTGACCTAGAATAATCGCTATAGTTATAGTTTCCCTGCAAGGCTTAAATAAACTCCTACTACACCTAATTCTTTCAGAATTTTAGTTTCAGTAAATTCAGAAATACGGCGGAGACATATTTTTGCACTAAATTTTCGACGATACCTCTGAAAATATATTACCTAAAATTAAAAAAAAAATTTTTTTAGTTCGGTGTTACGATATCTTTTGAACGATACCCCACACTATATATGTGTGTGTGTGTGTGTGTGTGTGTGTGTGTTTGTGTGTGTGTGTTTTTCAAGTAACTTAATTAGCCCTCCAGTTTTTTCCGAAAAATATTTGTGAATAGCTAATAATCTGTACATAAGTGGGTCAATAGCCTTTATAACTGCTAAGTTTGAACTTTCTACGTTTCATACTTTTTGAGAAAACCGGCTGTGACAGACTAACAGACAGACATACATGTGATCTTATAAAGCTTCCTTTTTTTACTTTTTAAGCACGGAACCCTAAAACTGAAGTATGAAAACTTAGATGCACGTTATGCGGCTGAATATAGGGTAACTATCATTAGAAAAGCTTTATTCTATACTTTACGATGGTATAAAAACTAACTTGCGCCACCAGGCGCCATGAGGCGCGCCCGGTGCGTCTCGACCGTCGCACCCAAATCCTGAGGGACTTTTACCGCGCCAGTTGATGCGTCTCTCTACGGCGCTGCGACCGGCCTAGGGCCGCCACCTGCGGACCCCCAAGCCTTCTACCCGAGTCTGCGACGACATAGGCCGTTGCGGTCGGCGGAGAATCCCATAACTTAGAGGAGACTTCCACGCAGACACTCGATGAACCGACGAGAACACCAAGCGACTTCTTTTGAACGCAAACCCCATACGGAGAGTCGGTCCCTAAGACATGTGCCAGGCTTCCCAACGGCGTCGGATCATCGAGCGCATGAAGGAGCGAACGACTTGTTCTTCTTCCGTGGGTATTTTATGATGGTATAATAATAAAAGTTTTTTTAACTCTAAATATAAAACAATATCAGCAAATATACTCAAAAGTACTCAAAAATAAATAAAAATTCAACTTAAATATAAAATAACTATAAAAACATTATAAACTTTGTGTTAGTTTTAAAGACACTATTTATGACCATACAAAAAAATTCTATATATTAATTTTACTTCTATATACACTTTTGCAGTTGTAGATACATTTGTTTTTGAGTTACGTGGGGTTTTTTCCAAGGTAAAATTTTGACTTTACATAAAAAGAATTCTAATATATATATATATATTTTTTTTTTTCAAATGCTGCGTACTTATTTAAACATGGTCTATTAAATTACCATGCAAAATTTCAGTATTACAGTATCAAAAACATCACTGTTAGAAAAATTGTAGTTTACTAAAATCCAAAATTTATTCAGAAATTCGAGATGCGTTCTTTTCTGTATAATAAGTTTAAGAAATTAATTTATAGAAAAAAAAGCCTGATTTTTTAAAATGTTACTATATAAAATGCAATTGATAATGAAAAAATAATATATTAATAAATTTAATGGGCAAAATAATAATTATTAATATGATTATTAATCTTATACTGACGATATTCAAACATAAAATCATTGTCATATTAGGATCATTTGAATAAGTTTTGCATGTTCATAAATAATACATATTATGAAAAGTTTTAGACGAGAATATTATTCAAAATTCAAATTCATTCTCTGCAGAAATAATGAAAGAACAATATATATTCCCTTAGAACTAATACTATCGTCTTGCACTATTTGTTTTGACATAATATAGGCACCAGCAAACTTTAAAGGCCCCAAAGAAAATCGAGAGCTTCGATCTAAAACAACTTTTCTGAAACATATTAAATAGAAATATTTTAAGAATATTTCAAATAAAATAATTTTTTTAGTCATTCCTTTACAATGCAGAATAGGGAAATAAAACTATTTGCATAAAAAATCTTGTTATGTGTAAGATTTTATCAGACTTGCTGTCCCGCCCGGCGTTGCCCGGGCCCATGAAAATAAATTAAAACAAACCTCAAGTTTGTATGTTTTATATTTTCAACACGATTTTATATGAAATTACTATTTTTAAAGTGTTGCGCACGTGCCTGAAAATCCATTATTTCCACCTTACGCCGACAGGGGCGCATTCTGATCTAAAGAAACCTCCAACACGTGCCACCGCTGCCTGCTTCACCGTATAGCAGGAGTGCTGAGCACGCTCTGCAAAATCTTTTAGTTCCTGTGAAAACTTTGAGCGCCCCAAAGGAAATCGAGAGTTTCAATCTAAAACTCACCTTTCCTGGAACATAATACACAAAAATATTTTAAGAATATTTGAAATAAAATTATTTGTTTTGTCATTACTTTATAATTACTGCAGAATGAGGAAATAAAACTATTTGGATAAATATCTTGCTATGCATAAGATTTTATCAGCGATTTACCAAGGATAAATATCATGTAAAATCTCGTTAATAAGATTTTCTTTGAAAAGAAACATCTAATGGTGAAAAATAAATATTTTCTTGAACTACTTATTCATTCTAATGACTTTAACTGCTCTTCTTTAAATATTTTTTAAAGGGATTTAAACATCATCAAAATATACTACGGCTGTCTAAATTCGTTTTAAGCAAAAATGAATTGGAAATTAATATTTTCGTCATTTTTCACAAAATAGGGAGGTTGTTATTTTACTAAATTCATTATTTGGGATATAAAGAGTTAAATAGGAATATTAAGGACATTATATTGTTAAGGACGAATACATACAATTCGCATAAAATCTTTTATTTCTTCCTTTGAAAATAATTTATCATTATTCATCCGAATACTTGATGATCCGTGTGATTTTATTTTATGTTGCACACCAGTAAGTCAATATGCTCTACATGAATGACAACAGGAATGAAAATATCCAAATAAAAAATAAATAAATGATACATGCAAATATACTGCGAGATAATTTATAAATAAACAATAGCTGTCAATTAATCAATTAAATTATCTTATATTGAGATAGAATAAGAAAACCTCAAGAGAAGAACTTTTTATTATCTGCTAAACCATGGAACAACACTTATGAAAATTATAATAAAGTTTGTGTAAACATTAGAACGGCCGGAAATTTTATTCAAGTTTTAAAAAATACTTCACAATCAAATTTTTTTTTAAACTACTTAACTTGCGTATTTAACCTATCTGTGTGGTATATATTTAACTTATTTTTTTTTTAAATATATATAGTTCAAATACATTTATTTGGTTAAAATGACCGCAATGGCCGTTCTAGTATTAAATATTATTTATTCAACACAAAATTAATAATGATAAAGTATTGAAAGCCGAAAGTTGTTTTAAAAATAAAATTTCAAATTAATCTATTATAATTTTTCCACATCAGTCCCACAAGCGATTTTTGTAAAGAATTTATATATAATGTTGCAACAATAAACTAACAAGAAAGAAACAGCATACGTCCAGCATAATAGATTTCATTAATTCTATCTAATAATTATTTCAATAGACATTAAGAATGCTGTTTCAAAACTTCGCAGTTTATTAAAGTGAAAGATAATGTCTAAAAAAATAATTTGGAAAACGCATAATACATCTAAAAACCCCATTTCTGCAATTACCATTAATAGCTCGAAAAATATCGAATTTTTTTGTGCAGCCCTGTATATGATCTATATGTTTATACTAAATACTATGCTAAAAGGTAGTTCAGTTCAACGCATAGCACAGTTGCAAATTCCCATTCAACAAGTTTCGTCAGTAAATGGAAATGTACTTTAGCATTTGCCCTGTATATGATCTATAGAATTTATACACACCATGCAAAAAAGTAGTTAAATTTAAGAACGCGTACCAAAGCTGAAAAAGCACTTTCAACAATTAATGTTTATAGGCAGTACTGTAGCCAATTTCTTTTGTGTGTCTCTGTAAATTAACGATAAATTCTGTATACACCATTTTCTATAGTAAGCGCCTTAAAGTGCACCTCAGTGATATATATATATATATATTTCAATCTATATACATATATTACGTTATCGTACGTGACACAGAAATCGCGATTATTTGTTAAATGTTTAATGGCAACGCCCGAATGAAACGCATCTCATTGGTTATTGTGTAAAAGTCCTTTGGCAGGATTTAGGACAGGATTTTTTACATTTAACTGTTTGGTGCTGCCATCTACAGGAATAAAAGCAAAACAAACAATGATTTCTTGATTATAGAGTAAATAAATTATAATTTGTCAACATTAACAATTAAATAGGTATATTTTTATACATTTTCATTTGAAATATTGATTTTTGTAAGCATTTAATATTTATAATTTAAAAAATACAATTAGCAATATAAAATTTAAAATGTAAACAAAGCAATGATTTTTAAAAAGGGATTTTTTGTAAAAAGGGAAAAGTAAGTGTGATAATTTGCCCTGACCGTTTCATTTTTTAAACGTAACTGTTATACTTTTGAATTTTTAACTCTTAATTAATTTTTTTCCAGCTTTTAGTATAAATAAATATTATTCAGTTTTTTTTTATGAAGTCCACTGTTAATTTTTCAATAACAGTCTGCCCGGGCAATGCCGGGCGGGTCATCTAGTATGCTTAAAATAGTGTAATATTATTAAAGTACACTGCAAACATTTTTTCTCCGTAGACCGTAATGTAACGGAATTTGTTTGACTATCACTGTAAACGACCGTAAATGCTACATACTTCATTTTCAATACTGAACATTCGATAGTAATATATATCAATTTCATGGCAATCTGACTATATTTACCCGAATTAGAGTACGGACAGTCAGACAAACCAAATTCATAAACATTTTTTCAACTATGTTGAAAAGCGTTAAAAACGGTTATATTTTTTACAGTTAAAAAATCCATTGATTCTATATGCAAATAATGAAATCTATAAATTTATTGAAAACTATATGTTTAAATTGAATAAAAAGTAGCCTATATTTTATTCCAAGTTATAGCTCACCTATATACAACGTTTCAAAGCAATCCCTCAAGTGTTATGAAATTGTATAGCGCTCAAACACACGGACTTTCAAATTTATATACTGTATGTACTCGTGTATAAGTCGAAGAATTTTACACAAAATTTGGGAGTTGAAAATGGGGGGACTACTTATATAGGAGTTAGTAAAAAATAAATAAATACTGGAGTGAAATATCGGAGTCACGGGGTCTAGGTTGGAGAGAAAGATAAAATAAAAGCGAACAATGGTCATTTCCCTGTGATTGACAAAAAAAGCTCAACAATAATGTCCCGGTAATTGTTCTGTACCCACGTTCTCTTGGGATAGAATTCCCTTCAATACAGGGGCATTCCTTTCAACATTGTAATCCCTTTTTCAAAAAGAGTTCAACTCGAGAATGCTTCTCGATTTCTCTCTTAAAAGTCCTACAATATAAAGAAGTATTATATTTTAGCAGTCTAAGTTGTTTACCCTTGTAAATAAGGCTTGAATAGATTTTTCAAATATTTTTTTTTCTTTTTAAGTATCATTAAATTGATGAGAATAGGTTCCAAAATAGTTCAAGGTTCTTCAGTTTTACATAATTATACAATTTTAAAATGTCGAATTAAAAGAAAGAAAAAAAGTTTACTAATTTAAGGATTTTTTTTTTTTTTTTTTTTTTTATCTTCGATTACCAATTATTTTTAAACATACTACCAGAAATGTGGTTCGACTTATACACGAAAATTAAATTTTTATTCTAAATTTTGCGTAAAAGTTGGGGGGGGGGCGGGGGGGGGTCGACATATACACGAGTGTATTACGGTATTTATATATAGGGTGAGTGTGACAGTGATTGATCATTTAGTGGAAATTTCTTCCAAGTTTTTATTTTTTTTTTCTAATAAAGTTATTCGCACATTTTTCTGCAGTCTTCCTTATATACTGATTAAAGTATTAGGATTCATATTTCGGAAGAATTTTCTCATATTCTTTTCTAGAATTTAAATTATTTACAGTATTAGTTAGAAAATGATATTGCACCAATAATTGACCACTTCTTTTTCGGTGTAAAAATCAAAATATGAATGTTCGTATTTAACGCTTTTATTCGTATTTTTTTTTCGTGACACCACAGTGGTGTCATACATAAAGAAATTTAATTTTAATCCTTAAATGCTACATTGGCACTAGAATTTTGGAATGAAAAATTCCCTTTTATCAAGTACATGAAGAAAAGATTTTACTTATTGTCTAATAATTTTTTTTCTAAATTCAATCATTTAAACATTTTACGAATAGAAGTATTTTTACGAGACATGCGGACGGCAAAGTGTTAAAACTGCAGCTAAAAGACACGTATAAGTGGTGATACAAAAGTCAGACAACATTTTAAAACACAATAATTCACAAACTAATAAAAATAGAAAAGTAAAAATATTTCTAAATTTTCCACGCTAATCTTCAAGCACAACTTTAACTGCAATTATAACTTGTAAAAAAAACATTTCTTTGAATGCTAGATATGTTCTCTAACAACCAAAGTTATAATGTATACCCATTGATTCCTGTTTTCTTGCAGTTTTTATATTTCACTGGTCAGTTACTGGTGCACCCACCCTAGATAACTTTTATCAAACAATAATCATATATCAAAACACTCGTATATTTACCTGTAGATCCAATAGAAGACCTGATACTTTGCCGCTTTCGCTTAATGAAGAAAATGACGATGCAATTTCTTCGTCAGAGAGACTTTACCCTTGAACGCGAACTTATTTTATGAGATTTGCTTCGTTTTGTTTTGTTTTACTTATTCACATTTTTGTTAAATGACATCCGCAGAAAATCCACAGTGGGTGACGCTGCTTAACTGGAAAATCCTCTCAGGTGCTTAGCATTTTCCGACAGAATTCAAAACGCCCCTATTTTAAACAGAAAAGTTCAACAGACGATGATAAATTTCATATTAAACTGCGTGTTAGTAATACATACTGAGAAAGGCAGGAAGTTCGAATGTTTAATACCATTGCATTTTTTCATTGTTAAAGAATTATCAAAAGTCGACCAGTTTATATTTGAACATTATAAGAGGTTCATATAGGCAGTGTTGAATTCAGACACTTTTCTCCGGGAGGGATTTCTCTGGCTCCGGAGGGGGAACAATGTTGAGTAAAGGGGAAGAAATTACACTTTTTAACCATTAAAAACATAAAATCTCAAATCTTCCGGGGGTGTATTTCAATGCTCCGGGAAGGAATCCCTCCCCGGGCCACCCCCTGAATTCAACACTGCTTAAGCTTATAGGTTCGCAACAATATAATCACATTTTCATTTTACGAACTTTTTTACACGAATTGAAATAGTCACCATTTTCGACGTTAAGACTGTTAATGTTTCATTCAACAAAGACAACTTTAACGTCAATTTGAGAAAACCTGACAAAGTACAGTAGAAATAACATAGTACAGTTAGAAAATAAATATATTATAATTATTCAATTTTAATTATAAGCATTTGTATGAAATAGGGGAACTTTGGGTATTATGGAATGCTATTTACGTTTGAGGCAATATCACAGTTCGATATTTTTTTAAACGCGAAAACCGAATACAATCATGAAATTCAACTATCTGCGATGAATTATTTGTAAGACAAAAATCATTTTACGAAATGTCATCGCATGCAAACAAGTAATAATAATGAAAAACGTTTTTGAAGGGTATTATGAGATTGTCGATAAATATGGAATAAGGGGGTTAAAAATTAAGAAAATGAAACAGAATTGGGCAAAAAACAGATCTAATGGAATCAAGAGAGCATAATCAAAATATATAGTGTCTAGGTAGTCAGCCAATATACTTTAGTTCATACTTCAGATTTTCACAAATCACAAATATAAAGATCTGTCTTAGCGCCACCATAATCATGGAGAATTATGAGATATCAGTATTCAATCTAACCCGACAAAAAAACTACTCTATATCTATTGGTGTAAATCACGAGCTAAATAACTAGCGTTACATCACAAAATGCTAGTATTTCGGTGTACATTATGGTTAATTTCAGTGTAAAAATATTACTTGTAATAAAGAATAAAAAATATTAAAAAATAGTCTTCTGAAACTTTCGAAAAACGAAAAACAAATATTTATTCGCACAACGCTCCCTGACGCAGACCGATTAACTACGCGTTCTGGAGGGCAGTCTGGAAACGTCCTTAAGTAGTTTATGATATTGCCGCTTGGTGACAGCACTTTACCATAAAGAAACCTTGGTATTCCATATTACCCAACTATTCCATAATACCCGAAGTTCTTCTACTATTTAACTGCGCATGAGCGAACGATACCAAAAGGTTTTTTTTTTTTTTTTTTTTAATAATTTGGCAGTCAATTCTATAGAGTAATGCATATAAAAAGGTCACTTGAATGTTGTGAAAATTCAGAAAGATGATGACGATATAGTGAGTTGAATTTCACATGCTTTCTAAAAAAAGTAACTAGATGATAAGGGATTTTTCATAAATTGTCATTTTTTACTTTCTTCTATCTATAATAGAAGAAAGTATTGTAATCGAAATTTTTTTCGACTTCCGGTTTTCGACTGATTTACACGTTTTAAGGGTCAGAGATTCCAAAAAACATGTTTTTACAAAATGTCTGTCTGTCCGTCCTCATTGTATCATCGAAAAGTGTAGGAAGTTATGCTTCAAATTAAACCAAATTTGTTTTCTATGTTTTTGGCTATGGCAAACAGGTCCCACTTGAATTTGGTGATGTTTCGATGAAAGGGGATGCTGTGATCGCAATTTTTGTTCCATTTTCACTATCGTATCATCGAAAAGTGTATGAAGTTATGCAGATAATTGAACCAAATTTTTTTTCTATGTTTATGACTATAGTCTGCAGGTCCCAGTTGAATTTGGGGATATTTCGACAAAAGGGGGCCCTGTGATCGGAATTTTTGTTCCATTTTCACTATTGTATCATCGAAAAGTGTTTGAAGTTATGCAGATAATTGAGCCAAATTTTTGTATATGTTTTTGACTATAGCCTGCAGGTCCCAGTTGAAGTTGGGGATATTTCGACGAAAGGGGACGTTGCGATCGGGATTTTTGTTCCATTTTCACTATTGTATCATCGAAAAGTGTATAAAGTTATGCAGATTGTTGAACCAAATTTTTTGCATATGTTTTTGACAATAGCCTGCAGGTCCCAGTTGAATTTGGAGATATTTCGACAAAAGGGGGCGCTGGGATCGCGATTTTTGTTCCACTTTCACTATTGTATCCTCGAAAAGTGCATGAAGTTATGCAGGTAACTGAACCAAATTTTTTGTATATGTTTTTGACTATAGCCTGCAGGTCCTAGTTGAATTTCGGGATATTGCGCCTGGAGGGGGCGCTGTGATAGTCATTTAAAGATTTCAGTTTAAAAAAAATTGTACAAAAAAATTAGAAATCCTAAAAAGTTTTTGTTAAATGTTCGGCCTTGATCCAAGTATTCCAGAGCATTGTTTGTTTTACCTCTATCCTAAAAAATGGCTGAGATATAGCAGTTTGAAATTATAGTGTGACCGACATTTTAAAACACTACAACAGGATTCCTCCATAAACAGGTTAAATTTATGAGCTTTAGTGAACATGATTTCGCCAAATTTTCTTTCATTGCTGTAACCATCTTTTCAAGACTTTCATGCTTAACACTGTATATTTATATTAAAACACACATAAACAACGCCTGCATTCAGCAATTAAAGATATACAATTATTATAATACAGACATACATACAATAAATACAATAATCCAACATGGAGTGAAAAATTAGCCAGAGCCAGGAATCGAACCTGGGTCCATAGCGTTCCGGACTGTCGCTCTAACCACTGAGCTACTCCGGCCAATTCCTGTGTCTGCAATTTCTCTCTAATAAACCATGTTGGAGAGAACGTCACCAGCCATCTAACAGACAGCTTTGATGGCAGGACAACGATAATAGATTTTTACTAATCCACCGATCTACGAATATGTATTAAAACACACATAAACAACGCCTACATTCAGCAATTAAAGATAAACAATTATTATAATACAGACATACATACAATAAATACAATAATCCGACATGGAGTGAAAAATTAGCCAGAGCCAGGAATCGAACCTGGGTCCACAGCGTTCCGGGCTGTCGCTCTAACCATGTAACTAACTATAACATGTAGACTATGCTCTAACTCATATGTATGTCTGTATTATAATAATTGTATATCTTTAATTGCTGTGGCTCAGTGGTTAGAGCGACAGCCCGGAACGCTGTGGACCCAGGTTCGATTCCTGGCTCTGGCTAATTTTTTCACTCTATGTGGGATTATTGTATTTATTGTATGTATGTCTGTATTATAATAATTGTATATCTTTAATTGCTGAATGCAGGCGTTGTTTATGTGTGTTTTAATATATATTCGTAGATCGGTGGATTAGTAAAAATCTATTACCGTTGTCCTGTCATCAAGGCGGTCTGTTAGATGGCTGGTGACTTTCTCTCCAACATGGTTTATTAGTGAGAAATTGCAGACTCAGGAATTGGCCAGAGTGGCTCAGTGGTTAGAGCGACAGCCCGGAACGCTGTGGACCCAGGTTCGATTCCTGGCTCTGGCTAATTTTTTACTCCATGTTGGATCATTGAATGCCTAAGGGGGGCCACTCGGCCCAGCAAAGCCAGGCCGTAGAGCGTTAGCACCTCCCCCGGGATGTTCCCCGACACGCGGGGATTCGTTTTGGGTGATTCCAGCCACCGGCGGAAGGGAAGGCACGACGCCGAGACCGCCAGCGCACGCGCAAACGGCCCAAACAACAACAAAAAAGAAAAGAAAGAAAATACAAACTAGGCCAAAGGCCGGCACTGCCAGGACAAGCCTAAGCGCGACAAGGGGCAGGCAAGAAAGCTAAAAAAAAAAAAAAAAGAAAAAGAAACTGAAAAAAAGCCTGAACCGCTGGAGCCTGCACTCCCTCGCGACAGACAGCGGCAGGTGCAGTGATGAAGAACTTGTAGGTGAACAGTCCTTAACGCTCCTGCGTAATGACACACAGTTCGCGGCCAAGGCGGTCCTTGGATAATAATGATGCGCCGGAATCTGAGAAGCTCAGTTCCCACGCGACAGATGGCGCCACAAGTTGTTGCGTTGGAGAGATGAGGCCGCTGCTAAAGACTGCGAAGGGAGCACAGCAAGGTGCTCAAACACTGACAAGGTACAGCCAAAATAAGGAAAAGTCAGGAGAAGGAGGGTAGGAAGATCAATTACAGTACTGATTGGTGGTGAAGAATTTAATATGTTTAGTTAAAAATTTGATAAAAGCTAGAGTTGGTTACTCAATTTGTTAAGTTCGATAAATCCATTAAGAAATTAAAAATATTTTTTAATTTTTTTAGTAAGATTGGTCTTGTTAGAATATTGGTTAGCCAAGAGGGTGGGGGAATTTCGGGAGATCTGAGATGCCAGGCAACGGTCAGTGGGCAGTCAAAATAGTAATGAGAAGGCAAGCCCCGCTGGCCACATGGACACACATTGGAGGCTGCACGTTTATAATATTTGAGGTAAGTAGGGAATGGACCATGTCCTGTGAGGAAAGCTGAGGTGTGGGGGGCGAGGTTAAGCAGGTTTAGGGAGACAAAAGGGAGCAATTTGTGGGTATGTCGACCTTTATCCGAGTAATCCCAGTGGTCCTGCCACTGAGGAATGATTTTAGACTTTAAAAACCCTCTAATGTAGGATGGGGGAACAGGGAGGGAAAGATCAATATTTGTGCTTCCCGTAGCTTCTTTTGCCAATTTATCAGCTAATTCATTGCCAGCAATGCCAATGTGTGCCTTCACATGTCCCAGGGCTACTCGCCGTGCAAGGTCTTTTAAAAGTAGTTTTATTTGGAGTACAATGGGATGGTTTGTGCGGTGAGTAATGATTGCTTGTAGGCTGGAGAGGCTGTCTGAATATAGCCTGTAAAATTGTACTGTTGGGTTAGAGACAATCCATTCCAATGCCCGCAGAATCGCGAACAGCTCAGCCTGGAAGACAGTGTTGTTATCACCGATTCTGCAGGCCCACTTATGGGTCACGACCTCGCCTTTCATGGCACAGAATGCTGCTGCCACGCCAGTCTCCGTGCGTGACCCGTCAGTGAAAATGGTCGGACAGCGGGGAGAGAAGCTGTGTTCAAAACCGTGCCTGGTTGTGTTTATCTGTAAGTGAGATGTCTCTTCTGCGGGATGTATTCTCCAACTGGGAACCTTCCTCTGTAGTTGTATTTGTGGAAAAAGTGCTGCACACGTTGGTTCATGTTCTAGGTGTGTGATCCTGTTTTTCTGGTATTCATATTGGAGTGTTATTGTTATGGGAGGAATACCTGTTATTACTGTGAGTGCGTCCGTTGAGATTGTCCTGTATCCTCGAGCAATTTGCAGCAAAAAGAGCCGTTGCATCGAGGTCAATTTGTTCTTCACGGCTTGCGTGAGGTTACCTCCCCAGACGCCCACACAGTAGAAAATTATCCGCTCCACTATTGTGTGGTACCAGATTTTTAACATTGTTGGCTTTATTCCCCAGGATTTTGACGTTAGTTTACGTGCGTTTAAGTGTAATTTTCCTACTTTAATCCTGAGGGTGTTGATATGTTCCGTCCAGCTTTGGTGTTCATCTATGGTGAGGCCAAGAAGTTTGAGGTGTGAGACATGCTCGACACTAACCCCGTTCACTCTTATGATTGGTTTACGTTCAAGTTTGCGTGGTTTGGAAAATGTAACTGCTTGTGATTTTTGGCTTGATAGCTGGAGGTTGAGGTTTGTTAGCAGTTGGCAGAATACGGGGAGGGCTTGAGCCGCCATTGCCTCCAAGTCCATGCGCCGCCTGCCCGAGAAAATAAAGCTGAAGTCATCAGCGAATGCAAAGAGAATGAAGCCTCTAGATTCTAGCTCTTTTAGAATTATGTTAGCTATGAGTAACCAAAGTATTGGGCCAAGGCAGGAGCCTTGGGGGCAGCCCTTTTCGAGCTGATGTACCGAAGTGCCTGAACCCCAATTGATCATTATGCTACGAAGGCTTAAGTAGGATGCGATGGTTCCAGCTATATTAGCCGGGCAGCGAATTTCAATTAGTTGCTGGATAATGTCCCTCCATTCTACATTATCGAAAGCACCTTTAATATCTAGTGAAACAAGTGAGGTGTAGTCTCCTTTGCTGATGGTTTCATTGCAAGTGGTAAGAATGTCATAAAGGGCCTTGTCACATGACCGACCCTCTCTGAACCCATATTGCCTATGATGCAAGATGCCATTCGTCTCCATGAAGTGCACCAGTCGTGTGACTAGTAGTTTTTCTAGCAGCTTCCCCAGAGTTGGTAGGAGACAAATAGGTCTATAGGATGTGGGTTCTGAGGCATTCTTTCCTTTTTTCAGGAAGTAGACGGCCTCACCTTGCTTCAGTGTTTGAGGGAAGTAATTGTGATTGAGACACAGATTGGCCCATCTGGTGAACAACTTTGGGATGATTTTGAAAGTTAATTTTAAAATTTTGAAGTCCACACAGTCTGGGCCAGGGGCTTTTTTATCATTAAATGTATGTAGAGCAGATGCTACTTCAGCTTTAGAAAAGGGTTTATCATTAGGTGTCGAAAAATTGAGGTCTGAATTGTCCCTGTTGGGATACGAGGATGGTCCGAAAAGTGCTGCAGTTAGGTGCTCCATATTTGCTTGCCTGGATGAAATGGAGGGTGGAAGCTCAAGTTTAATTTCGTCTGGTGTGAAGAAATTTCCTGTAAAAAATTTTTGTGCCGTGCCAAAAGGTTCTGATTGATTGCCATGTTGGATCATTGTATTTATTGTATGTATGTCTGTATTATAATAATTGTATATCTTTAACTGTATATTTATATCAACCAACGTCAAATTCTCGCCAAGCAGGGCGACAATTGGTGAAATATCGCCAAATTTGGCGACAAAATATGTTGTCATATATGAAGCCAACTTGGCTATGACTGTCTAATTTGGCGATATTCATTCAAATTCAATATTGACGCGAACTGGGAATGACTCTTCTATAATCGGGTTCCGCGCATTTCAGCTTCGTGTATTTTCAGTAGGATTATTTAAAATCTGAAAAACAAGCAATAGGGAGGCTATTTTTTTCTGCCGGTAGAGGCCAGAGGGACTTATTATATTTTAATATAATACATCGGCTGCTCGCATCCAAGTAACCCGACGATTCGCAAGCAGCTGGCGTACAACAATGGCGAAAAATAATGATTTTTTTTCTGGCGGTTTGATAGTGAATTTTGAAGCATTAACATTTATGAGTTAGAAGAAAGTTTTGGGATTGGCATATCTGACTAGTTATTAATCCACTTCCAACAAAGAACGGTGTATTTAATCTACGTTATGCGTAGCTTCTGAATGGGTGCTTAGATTTTGATAATAATTTTTGTTGTTGTTGTTGGAATGGGTTCGTTCTGGTGGTTCTTCTAATTAATAAACATTTTTGAAAAACATAATGTTTACAAGTCTTGTCTATTGTTTCAAAAAATCTCAAAGTTGACCTATTTTTCAGGCAATTGTAAGTAATCGTGGTCATAATTAAAAATTTATCATTGTGAATGTGGACAATATATCAAATTAGAAAAAGAAATCGAGATATATTGCAAAAAAAGAAAAGCACGGGCGATAATACATATGCAGGTGACCCTAAACAAAAGTTAATTGATGTCTACAAACATATTAGTGGCGGAGAACCCCAAAATAATTACAGAAATATTACAAAAAGAGTTCAGTGAAGATAAGAAGAAAACATTTTGAAAATGCTTTGTAATTGTTATAATTATATTTATATTATTTAAATCTACAGTTCTCTCTTTGCACGACCTCTACTTGTGTAATGCATTATTTAAATGCATTTGTGATGCAATTTTTCATGCTTATTAACATAATAACTTTTTTTTTAAATAATGGGGGTCCTTCCCTCTTTTACCAGTTGACGAAATTAAAACTTTTTATTTTATTTTTTTTTATGTTTATTTTACTTTTTTCTAATAATAAATATATGACCATCTAAATTCCCCCTCCCCTCTGAACTTTCAGGTTTTCCTTTTGACCTCCGACCCCCCCCCCCCCCCCCCCCCTCCGGCCGCAGAATACAAAGTGTAAAATCTTTAAGTTTCGTTTAAAAAGATTCCTTATTCATTACTTTTTAGCAACAGTAAATTAATTCAGCCATCTAAATAAACCCCTCACCAAGAAAAATAAATAAATAAATAAATAAGTGGGTCTTTCTGGACATGGTGGTAAGCAAGATTTTTTTCCTCATTTTTCCAATTAGGATTTTCTCGCTTGTGAGAATGCCAGGTACAAAATATATCTGATTCGAAGAACCGATTTGTTGTAAACAAGTGATCACGTTGGCGAGGTATTTGGCGAAATTCTTCAATCCCGATCTATTCTTCTAAAGCACGTAAAGGCAGATTATTCCGCTTTTCTTCATTTATATGGAATCTAAATATTCTAAATCCATTCCTTGATAGGTTAGAACAATTTTCAGCCGAACAACCGTCCATTTTTAAATATTTTGCAACTCGATAATCATTTCAACGCTTATCGATTGCCACATAGGTAGGCAACAATGAGCACGAACAATAAGTGGGCAACAAGATGTTTGATGAGTCAGCCTGTATTAAAGAGCCCAACCGAAACATTTTGTGTCATTACACCCCGAGACCGAAAAGTTTCATGTCATCAAACTCCGAGCCCGATACCAAAAGTGCGCTATAGGAAATTGTTAATAACATTTTAAAATTATTTCAAAATTATTTTTCTCATTTTAAAAACTCTTCTTAGATACAATTAAGTATTAATACTAAATACTCCCTCATGACAACGTTTCGTGATTTTTCATGAAAATCTGTTTAAAATACCAAATTTGTTATTTATATCCAACCACTGGAAGAAAACTGCATGCATCGCAATTATTTTAAAATATTATTGTACAACTGTAGCAGAAAAACATGAGTTCTATTTTCCAGTAATTCTGGAAAATGACTTCAAATCAAAAGCAAGGATACGCAAGAGATATTCCACTACGTTATTAATAGGGGTGTAACGGATATCCGACAAACATACTGTATCCGGCTGATCCGGCCACTGTGCCGGATAATTGGCAGTAGCCGGATATTATGATTATCCGGCAGTACATCCGGTCTGAAATTATTTCATTGAACTCGTCGTTAAAATTTCCAGATTATAACGCCTAAAGTTTAATCTTGAAAAATACAAAGCATTAATTTATTAAACTAAAAATAATTTACTTATATTTATGGCAAATTGTGTTTCTAAACCTATAAAAGAGCAAACATGCAGACAACTATAACTATTCATACACATGTGCCTGCATATACGAGGAACAGACACAGTAAAAAAGAAAAAAGTGTCAGAATGACTCATCAAATAAGAACCTTTTTTTGCTGTGTTAGTAGCGAGCAAGAAATTTTCTGTTCCCATAACACAAAACTTGTTTTTATAAGGTAAAGTGGTGCATAGATTTGAATGAAGTTCAAAAAAAAAAAAAAAGAGAAGGTATTAAATAAAACATTTTGCGACAAAAATATTCAGTTTTAAGCTTTTTTCATGAAAGTAATGTACTATTACTAAATTAATAGTTTACTGTTAAATTACTAATTTTGCTGTTACGCAATTCAGTTGTTATGTTAGTAGCAACAAGCAAGAACAAGTTTTTGTTATCAGGATACAAAACTTTTTTAAATACTAAAGCAATAAAAGATAACAAGGGGAGTTTACAGCTTGAACATCACACTGTTAAAGAAAGGGGGAAGATAAAAGTATTAAATATTGTCTTTCCAAAGTATTCAGTAGTAAGTTTTCCTGATAAAATTAATTTATTATTACTAAACTATTTAGCTGATACTATTATAACTAAAAATTTAAAATAATGTAATTATAATATTGGTACTAAAACTGAAATTATCATAAAAATAATTGTTAATAGCAAACTTAAAATTAGATAAAAAAGGAAATAACATAGTGATAGCTATAGCTAATCTAAACCCATGTTAATTTCTTTAAAAATAAATGAAAATTTAAAAAGGACAGATAGAAACATACTGCAGCCGGATGGCAGGATATCCGGCTGACAGTTATGCCGAATATCCGGTGTCCGGTATCCGGCCAAATTGACATCCGTTGCATCTCTAGTTATTAACACTGGTCGTGCAAATGCTTCAGAATCAAATAAGATATTTCTCCTTATGTCTCCTCCATAACAATTCAAATTCCTTTCAAACTGATTTTTGGAGGATTGTAAAACACTTTAAGATACTTAAATTACTTACTTTCTCGAGTCTCAAATGAAAAGTTTTCTTATTCCCTTTTCCAATTTGTGAATAAATAAAATTTTCACTTTCAGCCCGAGACCGAATACTGGTATAATAACAAGTTGGAAATTGTACGTTAAACGTGACAAATGAGGTGCGTTCGTACTATAACTAGTTTCATTAAATATTCAGATCTTGGTGCAACAGCTATTGCACTCTTATGCAAAAATGCATGAATACAAAATTTATTTTATGTGCAGATTCTCATATTATCGATATTAATTTTATTTTAAGAAATCAAGTTTCAATACACTTTTACAAACAATTAATTACAATTCTGTTACATTAAGACTATGCTATGCGCAAGTATCCAATACAAGGCAATGTAAAAAAAATCATCGTTATTATTTCAGTGAAAAAATGAATTATATCGTCTGCTATTATGATAGGATTCATTTCCGTAATAAAATAAGTACATTTTTTGTTGGCAACATTTTATATTTTCTTGACATTTACGGAAAATTCCAATGGGAAACTTAAGCCTAGCTTTGAAAATTTCAGAACTTGAAATCCATATTTAGACACTTTTTTCCATTTAATATCTATTTCTCCGGAAACATTTATACAAAAAACTGTCGGTAGATTATAGGATTGCAATAATTAAACAATTTTACTATACAAATTCGGTTTTTTAATTCAGTCATACGGAAATAATAGGACTCTATCTTAAATAGGACGTAATCACCATGGCAACCTAGAATCATTACCTATCATGGGATATCATTGAATTGATGGAGTATGATAGGATTTAATAGAATTCGGTTGGGTAGTTGTTGCGCTATTATATGCGGACGGACGGACCAGACGACGACTATAGGTGCTACGTATTTATATAATTACGAACGCACTTAAAAATCGGCACGGCCCCCTCAGAGCTTCTCATGTCTAATGTACACATGTACTATTTACACACTCGTCTACATATATAATTCACGATTTTGAACCTAGAATTTTATATTTATTTCACCCGTTATGCTGGATCCCCTCCCCCCCCCCCCCACCCTCCTTTAGTTGTACAATAAGATGAGTTGGGACTTACTCACAAATAGAAAAATAGAAAAATGCATGCTCGTAATTATTTTTGTTAAATAAAACTGGAAAAATTAAAAATAAATATTTATCTCTGAAAAGTTAATAAGCAATGTAACATTATCGGCAGCGATACATGGTATAACAGGTGTAAAAATGTTTCAAATGTGTGAAACTAGTTATTAACACCTGTTATATGACAAAGCATTTTTGGAGGAAGTAACAACAGTCGACAGATTTATGTCTATATTGCTAGGCTTTTAATGTACCTGAAATCATGTTCAAGATTTATTTTTATTTGTATTTATTTTTTAATCGTAACAAAGGTAATATTATCGTAATATTAGCTAATTCAATCGGATATATTTTAAAACCTTTATTGTGTTATTCAGCGCTTTACAAATTTGATAAAAATCTGGTAGCCAGCAAAAAATTCTACAGTCAGCAGTAAAAATTTACCCCTTCCCCGTCATCATTGATTTTCAAAACGCACAAAAAAAAATTTCTTTTCTTTTTTTTATGAATTAATCAAGAAAAAAATAATAATAAGCATAGTTTAGAATTACTAGTTACATATTTTATAATAATACACAATTTAAAAAGTTGATATAAACTAAGTTTCGTTATGAAAATTATCAAAATTGTATATATATATATATCTGGAAAAAAAAAATGCTGTAAAGGCTGAATTAATCAGCATGTTCGGGAAATGCGTTTTGCCGAATGCCACAAATGTCCGGTCAGTTGGGTGCTATAAAAAATCTATATCTGATTATGTTCATTTCTTCGCATTAAATCCAATTTTTAGGTGCTAGAAAGGTTGGATTAACACTATTTCTTACTGTTTTATTGAAACTTTTCCGCCCCCTCCCACACACACACACACATTCTAATTACATGGCATACTAGCTGGCTAGAGCGGAACAGAATGGCGTTTTCTGTATATGACATGGACAATAGGGTGGGCCGAAAAAAACTTTTTTTTTTTTTTTGATTCGCTATACCGCAGAAAACTTTGCTTTAGGGTTGCTTAGTAAAATAAAATGAAAAACAAAATTATTAAATTTTAATTTTAGCGGCAGAGCTGCTCAAACAAATTTTTTGGAAAGCAATAGTTTTCTTTATTTTTTAAAAGCTATAAAAGAAAAAAAACCACTATAGTGAAAAATATTCAAAAGAAAGATATAAAAATACATTTTAATAAAAAAAAAGAAGCAAAATTACTTCATTTGAGGTAGCGCAAATCATTTAAAAAATCCTTAAGTTAACGCAATCAAGTTGTATTCACTCAGTGAATGTTGGCCGGGTCTTTTTTTCTGTTTTGATTCACTATACCGAAAAAAACTTGTGTCTAGGGTAGCTAAGTAAAATGCAAAAACAAAATAAATACAATTTTACTTCTGGTGGTAGCACAAAAGTCCTAAAATTTGGCCTAAAACGCGTTTTTTTCTCAAATTTTAGGCCTTTTGCGCTACCACCAGAAGTAAAATTTTATTTATTTTGTTTTTGCATTTTACTTAGCTACCCTAGACACAAGTTTTTTTCGGTATAGCGAATCAAAACAGAAAAAAAGATCCGGCCCACAACCCGGCAACATTCACTGAGTGAATATAACTTGATTGCGTTAACTTAAGGATTTTTTAAATGCTTTGCGCTACCTCAAATGAAGTAATTTTGCTTCTTTTTTTATTAAAATGTGGTTTTATATCTTTCTTTTAAAGATTTTTCACTATAGCGGTTTTTTCTTTTAAAAAATAAAGAAAACTATTGCTTTCCAAAAAATTTGTTTGAACAGCTCTGCCGCTAAAATTAAAATTTAATAATTTTTTTTTCATTTTATTTTACTAAGCAACCCTAAAGCAAAGTTTTCCGCGGTATAGCGAATCAAAAAAAAAAAAAAAAAAAAAAAAAGTTTTTTTCGGCCCACCCTAATGGACAATGTCTTTTAAACTTGGCTCTTCTACTAAAACTAGGAGAAGAGAGGAATAGCACTGTTTGCCGCGCAATAGTATAGAGGTGGAGAAGAGGGGGAAATGTCGCTTGTGCTCATTTCTTAATTCAATTTTTGTACAAAAAAATAATAAAAATAAAAATAAAATAAAATAAAATAAAATATTCTCAAACAAACAAACAAAAAAACCCGGCAGATTAAATTATTTGGTCGCCGGACAAAAAAAAAAAATTCGTCGCCGATGGCGACCTGACGACCTGGCGACCTCATTTGTCCAGCCCTTGGTTATTACAATTATTCTGAAGTAGTATTATTATTACAATTAATTAAGCAGTTACGTACTTATAAAATGACCAAATATTTAAAACTTGTTACTTTAAAATCTATAAGACTATATTATACAAAACTTTAACCCCTTGGGGACCAGCGACACGTATACGTGACGCATAAGATGCTCAGAATCCTCGATTATTCCCACCAGTTATTTTTTAGTGTAAGCTTTGCCTTATTTCATTTTAGCATTTCTGCGAATCAATTAGGCGAATATTTCTGTTTTAAAAAACCGGTGGTAAAAGATTAAAAATTCCGTAAAGGACGCTCGTCGCGAAGGGATTAAAGGAGTTGTTAAACAACTCTTCTCTTTTGAATTATCCTTTTTGGAAATATATGCATACATTTCATTTTCATTAATTTTAGCATTTGAACAGCCATAATCATCTGTTTGATGTAGGTCAAATAAGCATGCTTTGCACTAACGTTGTGTCATCACTCGTGTGAATTATTCTAACAATTCGATTTTTACTAATCTTTCGAATATTATGATTATAGAAATCTAACTCGAAATTATCACTAAATCGATTATTTTCTCCGAATGATGACATGTCATTCTTTTGTTTTTTTTGAAGCAAAATCATTGAAAAGTGCCTTTTCTTGGCCTTTGCAACAATAGGTAAAAAGACTTTTTCGAGGTAAATAAATCTCTCGTGTAAATATATTTTTTTAATTGAAACTGTTTGGAAATATTATTTGAGCATTTTAAATATGGTATAATTTTCCCATTTACTGTTGTTAACGCGAAATAGTTTAATTATTATTTTAAAATGTTATTTGTCTTTTTAATATTCACGTGTAAGTAAATTTTTTATGACGTAATTTTTCCCATAGACTACTTTTAACACGTGATTATTTAATTGTTATTTTAAAGCTTTATTTCTGTTTTTAATATCCACGTGTAAATACATTTTTTAATTGTAAGGGAATGTTATTATTTCCGCTACTTTACAAATTGGCAATATTATTATAAATTAGCAACAATTAAAAAATGGCTTTTTCGAAATATGAAATAAATCTCAATTGAAATAAGGAAAAAATGAATAAAAAATTGAAAAAAAAAACTTGAAAAAATTAGTCAAATAAAAAAAATAATTGCATACAGAATGCTTGTCAAGTACGCCCTGCAAAATATGATTAAATTACTAAATATAGCTTTTGTTCCTATAAAACTTTTTTAACGGAACTATTTTGACAGACTTCAACATTAAATGAGTTTTTTAACAGTTCTTAGATTTAAAACCTGTCTACTTTGGCGTGTTTATCGAACATTTCTCTATAAAATTACCAATTTTTATATTTTTAGCTGCAATAGTTTTCTTAATATTAGCCGAGAAATACTTTATTTACTGCGATGACAGAGTTAATTACTTTTTTTTTTTTTTTAAGAATAGAGAGAAACATAAAGCAAACATATTTTAAGAATAGTAACTGAAAAATCAAAGTTTTTGCTCATTCCATATGCATTAATCTACTTTCATAAAAAAAAAAGTCAAGCGGCCTACGGCCTTCGGTCTAGAATGGACCAAATGATGACCACTTTACTCTTTTAACCGTTGTTAACGAAATTCTGTAACTTTAGAAGAATTTTTTAAGCGCTTTTAACGAAATTCTGTAACTTTAGAAGAATTTTTCTTTGAATAAGTAATAGAAATGCATAAAATCGTTACAAAAATGTTAAAGTTACAAAAAGAATAGATGCAAATTATCAGATATGAAAAAAAGCCGAATTCAAAAATGGACGTCGGATGAGAAATCATCTTATAAAGCAAAAAACGTAGCCTTCAACTTTAATTTCCTCAAAATACCTTTAGGTCAGACATCAATCAAACAAGAGTTAAAGCAATACTTACATTTTTCTTAGGGGATGGTCTACAAATAGAAATTGTACCAAACTTTAAAAATTTCTATGCTAACACCTAAAGTTGACATCATATTTGGATATTTCGGTTTATTCTACTATCGGATACCAAAAGGGAAGTCAGTAGATAAGGAATGGGACTTCTGCGTCAGCATCAGGCGGTGGCGGCGGTTCGGTGGTAAAACCGCCTGCTGCCGAGATCATACTATAGTAGGTGGGTGGAATAGCTAGCGTGGGGAAGCTATGTTATAGAAGGGTGAGGGGAATAGGTCTACTATAAGAGGGGGTATTTTAGGAGGGGCTAATTTAATGAAATTTTTAAATGTCTTATAGTGCGAGGTAACGGTTATGGTAGAATCCGAACACTGCCCGCTATCCCTCTGCATTTTCCCAATTGGCGTGGTAATTTGTTAATTTTTTTTTTTTTTTTTTTTTTTTTTTTTTTTTAGCGAAGTCGTGTGCACAAAATTGTTTGCTGAAAAATCACCATTTTTAATAAAATTACTTTTAAAAATGAGCATTACCGCCATATGACACATATGGCGATGTTTGCAGTTCTTTGTACCATACTTTTTAATCTAACTCAAAATTTTTATTGCAGTTTTTTTTCAACTAAATTTTAGTAAAAGTTGATAAAAATATCGTTTAATTTTAAGATCGTTTAAATTTAACGAAAAAATAATAATAATATGTAGCTAAGTATATACAAACCAAGTGAGTCTAATGATCAATGATCTAAGCTAAAAGTATAATAATAATTAATAAAAAAACAACCACGAGTAAAAAATTAAAAAATACAGGATAAATCTTATATTCTCTTTAAATAATAAAGTATTTATTTAAGTAAGAATTCCAAAATGAAGATTTAAGTTGAAACAAACACAACAACATCTATATTATAAAGTAAAAACATATGCGTAATGCTGACGTCATATTGACGGTGGCAACACCTTACCCATAAATTTCGCTTTAACTCCAATTTTTTTAACTTCTAAACAACGAAGAATTTCATTTTTTACACCATCGAATACGAAAGGAAATGTTCTTTCAAATGCAATTAGTTTTGGAAACTGTATCTCTCAATTTATTGATTTTTTATGCTTTTTAAAATAATTCTCTGTCATGATTTTTTTTATCTATCTAAATTGCGTGCAGCTTGATTACGAAAGATTAACGCGTAAGTGGGGTTATTTTCAATGGTATGCATTTTTAAGTTTATCTATTTTTTGGTGTATTACGTGGTGTGTATAAATTCTATAGATCACGTGTGTACCACTGCTGCACGAAAGAATGCTACACGCATTAGCGGATATAGACTACACGCATTAGCGGATATAGACTACAACTACTGAAAATGAATTTTTACTGAGTTATGTGTTTTTAAAATTGCTTATTTAGTTATCTCACTTCAATATACAAAAATACGAATTTTCTTAATAATTTTCTACTCGTGTTGGAAAGTGTCATAATCTATGCCTGATGCATTGTTTTTCGTTATTTTTTTTTATTCGGATTTCTTGCTATCAATTTTTTGAAATTGTATGCTTCACCTTATTTAATCTGTCATTAAATAAGGCGAATATTACTATTTAAAAAAACTAATAGTAATCAAGCTATCTGAATTATATTATATATACAGTAGAACTTCAATTATTCGACGTAATTGGGACCGAACCCACATCGGATAATCGAAATTTTTGGATAATCGAAAAATTATCAATAATCATCTAGTTTAATATGTAACATCGTCATCGAACCGCTATTATGATTATTTAAACTGCTAAATAAATACCTAAATTCAAATTATACATGAAAATAAATTTATTTTGAAACAAAAAACTTACAATGAATTGAATGGAAGCGTCATCTGGCGTAAATTGACCATCATTTGCCGTTCAGCACTGTCACAAAGCTTTCTTTAACCCTTTATTAGTGCGGGAGTCGACTAATGTCGACATCTAGGAGTTGGGTGCTGCAGACTACATTAAGCGTCGCCAAAAGTCGCCTAGGCGTTCACGGCGTGTATTGTGCTCACTGTAGTGCGTCATGGGCTTAGCAGTGATGACGTATTGCGCCTGCGTAGTGCAGTAATTTGGCTATAACCAAAACCAGTAGCGTGCTTTTCGTATAATCATAAGATATGATTTTTAGTTTTGTATTGGGTCGTTCGGAAAATCGTGTTCCTTTGGGAAAATCAATTCGTACCGGAAAATTCTGCTCGGTAATCAGATAAATAATGTCGTTTTTTTGGTCAAAATATTCCGCACAGGGCATTAACCCGCCCCCCAAAAAAAATCCGCACTGAAAGGGCTGAAACATTACTTCGGAGGAATCACACTGTTCTTGTTGTTCCCACCAAGCAAGGCCTTTTAAGAAACACTCAAAAGCATCATTGTTACCAATCTTTACTTGGGAATCAATCTCGCCTCCATCATCATCTTTCAAATTTCGAAAAGGGGAGTGTTTTTGTTTAGAACAGGGACGTGTACACGGGGGGTAGGAACGGAGCTTGCGAGAGTTCAAACTAATTTCAAAGGAATTCCGAGAAAGGGGAACCAAAATATTTATCTGTACTCGTAGTTCGGAAAGGACCGCTTGCATACACCGACGTCGGTTTACAGAGAATTCC
Source organism: Maratus michaelseni (assembly GCA_963931845.1). Classification (NCBI taxonomy): domain Eukaryota; kingdom Metazoa; phylum Arthropoda; class Arachnida; order Araneae; family Salticidae; genus Maratus; species Maratus michaelseni. Next base: position 127,347,465 of record OZ007600.1, on the reverse strand, counting down.
GGTTAAACGAGGGTCGGATAATCGAGGTTCTACTGTATATATATATATAAGGTAGCTGACTGGCAATACTAAGTGCGATTGTTTGGCATGCTTCTATTAAAAGATCTTATCTGTTTTCAAAGCTTTAATGTATAACACATTTACAGTAACAATACCGCAGAAAATTTATTAACTCTCTGTGCATTTATTTCTCCATATGAATTGTCTTGCAGTCATAAAAGCGATCAGCGGTGAGTCATAAAATATTATCACTTTATGACTCACTAAAGGCATTTTCTTAAACTAAATTTCGCATTTAATTACTGTACGTGAAACGAAAATCCCATTATTGCGTCAAATATGTGCATTCAGTACATTTTTGTAAAATTTATGAATGGAAAAGTATCGGAGTATGACGTCCACTTTTACGTCATGATTCCGCGAAGACAAGCTGTGGTACTATTTTCATGAATAAATAATAAATTACGATCGTTTTTGTAAGTTCGGAGACACTTTTAGTTTTTTTCTTTGTTTTTTGTTTTATGTATTTTTTTTTTATTTTTTTTCCGTCTGCTGTAAAAAAATATATATAAGAATACATTCATATTCTAGAAAAGATGTAATAGTGTTTTGTACAGAACACATTATGCCTTTCTCAGTGCTTTTATTTAATATTAGGAGATTTCATATTTTAGGGGTGTAAGTTCACTGCTTAGTAACACCATTGAGTTATTAATGAAAATATAGTAAGTTTGATACTTATTATTGCTGTTGCTGTTATTATTATTATTACTACTTACTAACTTACTTTTGAAGATGTTTTCACTTTAAATCAACGGCTTAAATATTACGATTTTTATAAATAGTTGGTACTGCAAATATTATTTGAAAAATATTTTGTAAATCTCGTTATGTTCTATATCATTTTTTAACTTGAAACAATATTTAATGGCGGTTGTTTTATTATTTTTTTAACTTGAAATTGCTACTTAAATAAATAAATGACATCATTTGTAGAGAATTTATTGTGCCTTTCCCAGTGCTATTATTTAATATTAAAAGATTTGCTATTTTAGAGTGTAAGTTCATTGCTTAGTAAAACCATTAAGTTGTCAATGAAAATATAGTTAGTTTGAAACTTATTATTACTGTTGTTCTTATTATAATTATTATTATTTACTAAATCACTTTTGAAAAAAAAATTTCAATTTAAATTAATGGCTTAAAACTTATGGTTTTATAAGTAGTTGATACTGCAAATATTATTTGAAGAAGATATTGTAAATTCCGATATGTTCTATATCATTTTTTAACTTCAAACAATATTTGTTGGTGGTTATTTTATTATTTTTTAACTTTAAATTACTGTTTAAATAAACAAGTGACATCATTTGTAAGGAACAAACACATTGAGCCTTTCTCAGTAGCTATTACTTGATGTTAGAGGATTTGATAATTTAGAGTTCAATTCTTAAGCTCATTGCTTAGTAAAACCATTAAGTTATTAATGAAAATATAGTTAGTTTGAAACTTATTATTACTGCTGTTATTATTTTAATTATTATTATTTACTAAATTACTTTTGAAGTTGTTTTCAATTTAAATTAATAGCTTAAAATTTAAGGTTTTGTAAATAGTTGGTACTTTAAATATTATTTGCAGAAGGTATTATAAATTTCGTTATGTTCTATATCCTTTTTTAACTTGAAACAGTATTTATTGGCGATTGTTTTATTATTTTTTAACTTAAAATTACTACTTAAATAAATAAATGACATCATTTGTAGAGAACATATTGTACCTTTCTCAGTGCTATTATTTAATATTAAAAGATTTGATACTTTAGAGTGTAAGTTCATTGCTTAGCAAAACCATTGACTTATTAATGAAAAGATAGTAAGTTTGATAGTTATTATTACTGCTGTTATTATTATTATTATTATTATTTACTAACGTACTTTTGATTTCTTATCAATTTAAATTAATGACTTAAAATTTACGGTTTTATAAATAGTTGATACTGCAAATATTATTTGAAGAAAATATTGTAAATTTCGTTATGTTCTATATAATTTTTAACTTGAAACAATACTTGTTGGCGGTTATTTAATTATTTTTTAACTTAAATTACTACTTAAATAAATAAGTAACATCATTTGTGCGGAACAAACACATTGGGTCTTTCTCAGTACTATTACTTAATGTTAGAGGATTTGATAATTTAAGGTATAAGTTCACTTCTTAGTAAAACCATTAAATTACAACTGAAAATATAGAAAGTTTGATACTTATTATTACTATTGTTGTTATTATAATTATTATTATTTACTAACTTACTTTTGAAATTGTTTTCAATTTAAGTTAATGGCTTGAAATTCACGGTTTTATAAATTTTGTTATGTTCTATATCATTTTAAAATTTAAAACAATATTTATTGGTGGTTTGGTTGTTTTATTACTTTTTTTACTTTTTTTTACTCGAAATTTCTATTTAAATAAATAATTGACATGGTTATTTAAAGAGGACACATTAAGACATTCTATATTGTTTAGTGTTGTTAACGACTTAATAAAATCATTTAATTTTAAAGAAAACATGGTACATTTTACTATTAATATTACTGTTATTACTTCTGTTTACATTGCAATTGTTTTAAACTTTTAGATCAATAATTTAGAGTTTGTACTTTCATAAAAAAACTAGAATTGCAATTACTATTTAAAAATGGTGTTATTTTTAGTTTAACATTTTCTCTTTCATTTTGATTATTTTTTTAACTTGAAGCAAAATGTATTATAACTGTTACTGTTGTTGTTGATGATGATAATGATAATGATATAACTTAAATTATCGTTTTGAAATTACTCAGGGGTCTGTCCAGACTTTTTTCCCAGGGTCCTGTTTTTGCGAAATTGTGAACAGCTTTTTATATTTGTGAAAAATATAATCATAATTTTGTGAATTTGAAATGATCGTTATATTCAGGTTCTTGTTTATGCATTTTTAAGAAGATATATGGATGTAAAATACATATATTTTCTTCATATATGTAAAAGTGACAGGTCAGATTTTACTTTTAAATGATTAATTTGTGAAATGTTCGGTTTAAAGATGGAAAAATTTTGTGAAAAACATATTTTTAAGACAAATAATTTTGTGAAGGGTCCTGTTTTAGGGAAAATAATTTTGTGAAGGGACTGTTTTGAAATGAAAAATTTTGTGAAGGGTTCTGTTTTGAAATGAAAAATTTTGTGGAAGGGTCCTGTTTTGAAATGAAAAATTATGTGAAGAGTCCTTTAAAGGACCCAATTTTTTCCTAAACAGATGCCTGAATTACTACTGAAGTAAAGATTTAACATTTACATTATTATTAAAGGAGAATACAGAAATCCCTCAACATTCGCGGTTTTAACATTCACGAGTTTTGATTATTCGTGAACATGAAAATGCGGAAAAACGTAATATTCGCGAGAATCTGATTTGATAATTCGCGATTTTTTTATTATTTGTTTCTTTTTCAGAATTCATAGTGGTTAAAGATTATTTCCCCTGTGTTTTATTAGCATCTATTTACACATCAATTTTCAGTTGAGTAAACTGTAAAAGGGCCGAGTGTTATAGAAAGGTAAAATAATAACGACAGCAGAATACTCATTGCAATGGTGATATTAGAAGGGGTAAGGTAACGGTATCTTTGATCTATTAATTTAACATGTTCAGGTTCTCGTAGAGATGGAGCTGAAACTGTTCTTAGATGCAAAATAAAAGCATTTCTGAAGCATTTAGCTGTATTTAAATAACGTATTTTAATATTGTATCGCATACTGACCCACTAATACATTATCATCTCTTTGCGAATAGACAGAGTTGATATTACTTTATACAAAAATATATGCTTTTTTAACTGTAATTATTTCTTTAGTCAATTAATTTGAATTATTTTTCTGTTTATGAATATGTGCGTACATTTAACTTCTACATATATGTTAGGCATAACAAATTATTAATAAATATTTTTTTTTAATGCTGTGTCACTCTAATTTAAATTTTATAAAACGTAACTCCTTTTTAGTGCAGAAAGTTAGACACAATAATTCGCGGATTTGACATTCACGAGGTTTTCCTGGAACGTAACCCTCACGAATGTTAAGGGATTACTGTATATTAAGATTCATCCCATATTTTTACACTTTTTTATTACACCCTTATATTTAACATAACTTAATTTTTGTATGTAAAGATGGAATTTTGAAATCGAGTTTTCGCACACTTTCTGATATGCTCGAATTTTTTTAATTACACAGGAGCATTTCTGATGACAAAACAATATTTTAATATTTTTAGAATTAGATTAAAAATGAATAAATTAATTGTAAGGCATTTTTCCGTTAGCTGGGCGCATGTGATAAATATTCTTTATGATTACAATTTGTATACAAGTTGCAACAATAATGGAGTTAATTATGCTGCAAGCCACGCTCGCCAAAATATGAAAATTAGCTGTGAAACTGCAACAACAAAAAAATTTAAACACTAAAAAGTAGAAAGATAATATAAATCAGAAATAAAAATTGTAATAATTAAAAGTATGTATACTATAATCATAATTAACAGTTTAAGATTAATTAAATTATGATTGTACGTTGAGAAAACAATTTAGAAATCCTGAATTAGATATTTAAATAATCCCTTTTTTTTCTCGTGCCTTAGCTTAAAAAAGAAACAAAGCAATAATTATAATTTTAGAAATAAATGTAGTAATTTGGTTCTTTCTACCAGGCGTAAATCGGAGCAGTAGATTTTCTATAATCGGAGCTCATGCCAAAAAAACGTATTGTAAGGGACTTTTTTTCCCCTTGAATTACATGAATTTCAGTCAAGATATTAGACGTGATTTTTAAGCTAAACACTTAATTCTTATAAAGATGTGTTTTTACAAGAAACTATTTTTACTTTTATATTTATTTAACGGTTCATGTAAGTAAAGATGGAATTTTGTAATCAATTTTTCTCTCATTTCCAAGTGTGCTAGAATTCAAGAAAATGCGTAGAGCTGTGTGTTCCCGATGACAATACTATATTTTCGTATTTTTAGAATTTAATTATCATTTAATAGATTTATATTAATGAAAATATGATTATACGTTAAAAAACCAATTTATAATTGATAGCTTAAATATTTTTTTTTCTCTTTTCTGTCTAAAAATAAGCTGAACAAAAATGTGAAAATAATAATAATAATAATTTGTTACCATGTGACTCAATAAATATCTGTTTATTATTATAATATAACATTGGCAGTAATAAAAAATATTTCTTTTCCTTGTCTTTCCAGCTGTAATAGCTTAAAAAGAAACATAACAAAAATTTTAACTTCTTAATATATTCGCTAGTCCGCGCTTTCTATCAAGAATAAATAAAAGCGTTTATTTTTCCATAATCGGAGTCCACACCAAACTCGCAGATTGTGGGGGACATGTTTGCAACAACATGAATTGCAGTCATGCAGTTAGGCGTTATTTTTAAGATAAACACTGGATATCTAAAATAGCTTGTGTTTTTAACTATACTTTTATATTTCTTTATTTTTAACTTGTGGATTATAATCAAAATTGCAAAAATAGCTATTTATTATTCATTTTTATTATTTTAAGCTTATAAAGTTGATTTAGAATCACTTGGTTTATACTTAGTTTAGTTTATTTAGATATTATATACCTAGCTAAATAGGATCATTTATATTTTTATTTTTTACAGTGATATTTCTTTTTTCAATTATAGTTTTTTTTTCATCTTAGATTGTTGGGTTATAATTGAGTTTATAAATTGTTTTATGAATTTTAGGGAAAACATATATATATATATATTAAATATTATAGAAATTTTGCTAAAATAATAGTGCTTAAATAATTTTAATTAGTTACTTGCATTTTATAGTCGTTTGGACGAAAAGTAATTGGGATATTACGACATTCGGCCAAGGTTCGGGCAGAAATTATTTGCTGCTTGGGTTAGGACTGGTTTTATTTTATTATTTTAAAACTGTGTTTTATTTTTATAAAATGTATATCAAATTTCATCATTTACTTTTAAAATTAATTTAACTTACGCTAATATTTACTTTGGCTTTTTATTTGCATTTGCTTGTTTTATGATTATTTAAAAATGCTGAGAAATATATAATTACTTAAATACCGTTGTAATTATTTACTTATAGATTAATTAGAAAATAAATAATACTTGCTTAGATTATTTATTTGCATTTGTTGGTTTTATAAATACTTAAAATTGCTGCGATATAGAGATTACTCAAAAGTTATTATAATTATATTTAAGTCATAAATTATTTAGAAATTAGGTGATATTTCCTTAAATTATTTATTTGCATTTGTTGGTTTTATCAGTATTTAAAATTGTTAATAAATATGTTTTATTTAAACATCACTAAATATATTTAAATTGTAGTTTACCTAAAAAAATAATTACTTGGATTATTTATTTGCATTATTTGTTGATTTTATAAATATTTAAAACTGTTAATAAATGTAGATTATTTAGAAAATATAGATCACTTAAATATCATATTGCGTATTATAATGTATTTTTTTATTTTAAAAACTCTAGTAAGCGTGGTTGTTTTAAAATAGATCTATGGTTTAAAATTAATAATTTTATAATTGCAAAAATTGTATTTATTGTTTAAGGGATTATTCACAAATATAACGCAAACTGTTCAACCATTATTTCGTAATTAAACGTTTTACAAAATTTTGACATTTGAAGATAACAAATTTTGTTTGCAGAATTTTTATTATTATTATTATTATTATTATTATTATTATTATTATTATTTATTTTTGACATTTCTATTTATAAATTATACATATTTTTTCATTTATAAACTTTTTACAGGATTGAAATCAGTACTGCTTTGTATTCAAAGCATTATTTAAAAGTATGTGTAATCTAAAATAAGTAGCTTTGTAATATTTTTCATCTTTTTTTCTTTTCTTTACTTGTAATTTCCTAATTCATCTGTTTATAATTGTTATTTAATGCCTTCATCCGAAAGAACGCTGCCATTGGTTTAACATTTGCTTGCGAGTGTATTCGCGTGACTTATTAAGTATACAATAACCGAGGTCGGAATTGAATCACCAACTTTCCGACACAAATTTCCAAACACTTTTGTACATGATGCAATTAGATTTCACAATTCCATGAAAACTCACAACTGAAAATTTTTCTAAACAGCTAAATTGTCGGAGTCAAACAAAAGTTAGAGAAAAAAAATTCTTCAGACTGTCACCCAGGCCAAAAAAAAGTTGGTTTTTAAACTAAATCATGTAATTCATTCTCCAAGGTTTGTATATTTTTATTAAAAATTGAAACGTTTCAGCAACATTTCTCATTTATTTTAGTTTATTCTTGCCGATAACTGCCGCACCAGTGGCTGAGAGATTCTGCTCTCCAAGCTGGTAGACGGGAGGTGCTGGATTCAATCTCCTGTCGCGCTCGTAGACCTAACCGTTCGGAGTTTTCCGTGGTTTTCTTCTAACCTTGCGTAAATACGGGTTAGTATCTCTTAGAAAGACCCCCCACGGAGGACACTCCCCCCGTCGGTCTATATCCTTAGCGTAGATAATCGGCCGTAACAAATAACCAACCAACCAATCTTGCCGATAACGTGTTTCGAAATCTTAGAAAAATAACATCAAACAGAAATTTAATCTTCATATGGTTTTAAACTGTTTTTTTTTTGTAAAATCTTTGAATATTCAATTGACCGTATATTCCAGCGCAAAATACGGATCTATGATTTAAGGCTACACTTTTAACGTTTTCCATCATAGTTGAGAAGTGTTTATGAATTCGTTTTGTCTAGCCGTTCTCTAACTCGCATAAATATACTCGGATTGCAATTTAATTGATATATATTATTTGGGTTTACTATGGCATCTTCGGTATTGAAAATGAAGTGTATCTATAGCATTTATAGTTCGTTTACAGGGGCCCTCAAGAAAATTCCGTTAGATTATGGTCTATGAGGAAAAATCGTTTGCAGTGTATTTTAATGATGTCACACTGTTCCAAACATATTGAAATTGGTATGTATCACTTAAGTTCACTACAAGTTGTTTACTATAGACTGTGGTGTTCATAGCATTTATCGTTTATTTACATGGACACACAAAAGAATTCGGTTAGAGTAACTGTCTACGAACGATAATTGTTGGAAGTAGGTTTTCAATTGCGGTATGCGTTTTTAAAGTTAACTAATTTTTTGCATATTACCTGGTGTGTATAAATTCTATAGATCATGTACAGGGAAGTACAAAAGAATTCGAGTACATTTCTGCTTATTGACGAAAATTGCTGAAGGGGAATTTTCAACTGTTATGAGTTTTCTATCTGAACCAAATTTATGCATGTTATTTAAATCTATAGCTCATATACAGGGCTGCACAAAAGAATTCGGATAATTTTCCGACGACAAATAGTAATTTCTGAAATTTGGTTATGAAATGTGTTATGCGTGTTCTAGATTGTTTACTTAGACATTGCTCAGTATCACATAATAGTATTTAGTACTGCTAAGTAAGATTCGTAAATTGTATTTTCAGAATTACATAGTATAATTATTGCTCAATATCACAAAGTCTAATTTAGTATAGCTCAGTATAATTAAGTAAACAAACTAGCTGGACGGGCCTAGTTGAGCTTAAGCCGAAAGGTAAGCCATCCCGCTCGCTTTGACTTTGACTTTGTTTACTTAGACATCATCTTTCATCTTATTTAACGGGGAAGTTTGATTACAATATTCTGAATGTGTTGGAAAGCTTGTGTAATCCATGCTTGATGCATGCTTTTTCTTTCTTGTTTCTATTTTGAAATATATTCGTCGTATTACTCCCACTCCCTGCATTCTAAGAAAAACCTTCCTGATATATGTTCAATGAAAATATAATAAAGAAAAATAAATCATGCAGTAACTTGTAGAAACATACAGGCAAAATGAACAAGCACATGTGAAATCTCAAGGAAAAAAAGATAATAGTCCATTTTTTCAGAAATTTGTGATACCAGTGCTTATTAGCTTAAGAGGCGTATACTATATTTTGGCAACCTTCGATCGAAGAAAATTTTTAAATACAGGTAAAGGTTGTAGATAGAAAAAAAGACGGACGATGGATAAACACAGGTTGGAAAACACAGTTGACGATTGGTATAAAGTGAAAAGTTCAGAAGAACGATGAAAGTCGATGGTCGCAAAAAAGAGAATGATGAATGTATTGTAAATATTGAAGATTCGTGAATTCGTTGACAATGCCCAGTAATTTAATAATATATTTGTATAGAAATATTATATATATTTATTTCTATACTTTATAAGGTAGATAATAAATCATCTTACCTGTAAATTCCATCCACGGAACGTCTCAGCAAATCCGGCATGTGAATGTGTAATTTTGTATGTTTTATTAGTGATATATCAGCATGATTCAATACTTGAATAAAACAGATTTAATATGCTGCATCTATTTCTACAAATAAAGATTAAAAAAAAAAAGGGATCAGTTTAACAAGGTTTAAATATTTACATTTTTAAGTAATTGGAGCGCATAAAAGGTCCAAAAATTATTGCTTCTGCCAAATCTCAGCGAACAGTACAGAAGTAAAAAAAATGTACGTGTATATGAGTTTTTGAGTCCGATGGAACAATAAGCGAAAAATGTCTATACAGCTCTTTTCTTTATTTCACAGTTCAAAATTGATGCTTCCGTGTGGTGGCGACATCTACTGAGTTTGTTCGCTATCACTACACAATCAAAGAGAATTTAAGATGGAAGTGTTCTTTTCACATAGTCTTATTTCAGTTACACTAACACCCCTACTTTTGATTGGGAAGTGGTGATGGCAGCAATTGTAGTTTTGACCTTAGGAATTCGAACTGTGGCTTTGGCAACGGTTTAGTGAAGATATCTGCTATCATTTGTTTTGAGGGACAGTACTGTAAAGATATAATTCCACTTTCTTTCAAGTGTCGAATATTATGATGTTTCACGTCGATGTGTTTTACACGTGATTGATGTCTATCATTCTTTGATAACTTTATACAAGATAAGTTGTCTTCATAGACAACGATGGGTAGAGTTTGAGGTAACTCAAGGTCTTCTAAAAGAGTTAACAACCATTGTACTTCTTGTCCGGCGCTAGAAGCCGAGACGTACTCTGCTTCGGTAGAAGACAGTGCTACACATGTTTGTTTCTTTGAAAACCAGGACAACAAATTATTTCCAAGTTTAAATGTACTACCGCTGGTTGATTTCCTGTCTGATTTGTCGCTGGCCCAGTCAGAATCACAGTACGCTGTGAAGATGGGGTGTTTACTTTTGTCAATTATAAATTTTAATTCTTTGGTGGTCTTGAGATATCTTATTATCTTTTCAATGGCTTTCCAATCTACTTCCCTAGGTTTCTCATTACGTCTTCCTAAAATATTAACAGTTGAGGATATCTCTGGTCTTGTTAGGGTTGCAATGTACAACAAAGCCCCTACTGCTTGCCTGTAACGTATATTGTCACTTAGCAGTTTGTCGTTTGGATCTAGGTTAAAATAGTTTGTACTCATAGGAGTATAAGTAGGCTTAGATTCTGTTAAATCGAATTTTTCCACTATTTCCTGTATCTTGTTTTCCTGATCTAACATAAGACTTCCGTCTTTTAGTCGTTTGATGTTGATTCCTAGATATCGCGAGACACTTCCTAAACTTTTTATTTCGTATTCTCGTGATAATTGTTTATGTATATCCGCCGTATCTTCTTCATTTTCTGCAACTAGTATGTCATCGACATACACAATAACATAGGATATATTCTCGTTTATCTTTCGTTTAAATAAGCATTGATCGGATGCGCATTCTTCAAAACCTAACTGATTTAGCGATTATCTGATTTTAATGTGCCATGCTCTGGCGGCCTGCTTCAGGCCATAAATAGCTTTATTTAAACTACATACTTTGTCTTCTTCACCTTTTACGGTGTACCCTTCCGGTTGGGTCATTAGTACTTCCTCTTCGAAGTTTCCGTGAAGAAAGGCAGTTTTTACGTCGAAATGAGTGATATCGAGATTTTTGTATACTGCAGCATTTAGAAGGGTTTTTTTTGTGAGTAGCCTTTGGCTACGAGTCTAGCTTTATATCTTTCTATCTCTCCTTGAGCGTTACATTTCGTCTTAAATGTCCATCTGCACCCGATCACGCGTTTTCCGGGAGTTGGTTTTACCAGTACCCACGTTTTATTCTGTTCTAAGGAGTTCATTTCTTCTCTAGTCGCAACTAACCATTTGTTTTTAATTTTATCGTCTTTGATGTTTAGTATGTCTTCCCAAGATTTCGGTTCATCGACTTGGCAAATATTTGCGCTAACTCCCAATCGGTCCGGAGGGACGCCTCTATTATGTCTTAGCGACCTTCTAGGTTCTATGGGGACCTGTTGATGGACTTCGACATTGTCTTGTTTGTCATCGCTTAGATCTATTTTTATGTTGTCTAGAGGGGTCTCAGCATTGTTTTCGTCGGGATTGTTTATGTTTACTCCATGTTCTAAAAATTTGACTGTGCGGGATATTATTACTCTGTTATTGCCGATGTGGATCCGGTATCCCTTGCTTCTGTTGTCATACCCCAAGAAAGTACCTTCAACGGCGTTGTCGTCCAATTTTCCTCTTTTTATCTTTTCTATGTAGGCGTAAGCCTTACATCCGAAAATTTTTATATGCGACAGATTTGGTTTCTTATTGTTCCACATTTCGAATGGTGTTATGTTGTTGTTTGCCTTTGTGGGCAGACGGTTGGTGAGATAATTCGCGGTGAGAATTGCTTCGCCCCAGAAAGATTTTGGTAAGTTGGCGTCGGAAAGCATGGTACGTGCCATTTCGACTAGTGTACGGTTTTTCCTTTCAGCAACACCGTTCTGTGGCGAACAAAATGCTACACTGAGCTGGCGCTCAATCCCGTTAAGGGTTAAGAAATTTTCAAAGTCATCACCGAGGTATTCTCCTGCGTTATCTGACCTAAACGCTTTAACTTGCTTTCCAAATTTATTTTTGGTAAGTGCGACGAATTCTTTAAATTTTGCCAGGGCTTCTCCCTTATGCGAGAGCAAATAGATCATGGTGAACCTGCTGTAATCATCTATGAAAGTGATGAAGTATTTTTTTCCTGTGAAGGTTTCTGTCTTCATCGGACCACAGATGTCACTGTGTATCAACGATAAAATTTCAGTTGATCTATTTGAAGCCTTTTTAGGATAGGGCAATTTTGTAAGTTTCCCTTCAATGCACTTAGTGCATATAATGTCGTGTTTGCATTCGCTTAAGTTTATCCCTTCTGCGAGGTTTTGGTTAACTAGGCATTTAATGGAGTCAAAGTTTTTGTGTCCAAGGCGTCTATGCCAAATTGTTATACAGTTTGGGTTGAAACATAATGTGTGGGTTTGAGTGGTATAACCGTATTCGTCCTTTGGTTCGATTTCATATAAATTATTGTTTAATTTTGCTTCTAAGACCGTATTTTTATTTTTCACAAAGCTGCACGTTTCTTTACCGAAAATAACTTTAAAGTTATTTTCAGTGGCTCTTTTGACAGATAATAAATTACTTTGCAGTTCAGGGCAATATAGGACATCTTTTAGTGTGACCTGATTTATTGAATCAGTATTTAATTTTATGTCACCTAGGCCATATGAATTAATTCTTTTTCCATCTGTTATCATAATGCTACCAAAATTACCGGATTTGAAGTTTTCAAATTTTTCTCTTGCGAAGGCAACATGTCTAGTACACCCTGAATCTACTATAAATTTATTTATATTTAGTGCCTGAGCTTCGTTGATAAGGGGGGATTGATTTTCCTGATGGATTTGTGCGGAGCTCTTATCTGATGCATCTCCTGAAGAAGTAGGAGGGGTTGAATCGTTCGAAACTTTGGTTGCGTTGGCTTTACTTTCAAAGCAAAAATTTTATGCATCTTTTGAATAGTTCTGACTGTTTTCGTGATGATTATAATTGTTTCTAGAGGTGTTCGAATTATTCTTGAATTTATTTTTATTACCATCATACCTTTGGAAGTTGTTAAACGATTTGTTTTTAAGGTAAAAACATTCTGACTTGAAATGGTTGTCGCGTTTACAGTGACTGCAGAACTTTTTATTTCTTGTGTTTTTATTTACGACTTTATATGCAAAATCACGCGAGTTGGAACCAGTATCGCGGTTTTCAATTCTGTGTCTGTATTCATCGATTAATTTATTTTTTTTATGAATTCCAGTGTTAAATCGTTATCGGGCCGTGCCTCTAAAGCCGTGACGAGTGGGTCATACGAATGCGGTAGAGAGCACAACAACAAAGCACATATATGTGTTTCAGCTATTTCTTCGCCGATTGCGAAGAACTTGTCTTTTAATGACAGTACGCTATTAATGTGGGCGTTCATGTCTCCGCCTTCACTTAATTTTTGACAATATAACTTCCTTAACAAAAATAATTTTGACAAGAGGCTTGATCTCATGTGTACAGATTTTAATGCATCCCACACCGCTTTAGCAGTGGTTAAATGTTTGACGTGAATTATTTGGTTATCATCGATACAAAGATTTATGATCGATTTGGCTTTAATATTCTTTTTAGCCCAATCAGCCACGGGCGGGTTAGTCGGTTCGACCAAAACGACATCAAATAAATCGTCTTTCAAAAGGAGCATTTCAATTTTGAAACTCCAATTACTGTAGTTATTATCATTTAATTTTTCAATAAGGGCTATTTCTTTGCTAGCGGCCATATTTCTGAAGTTTATAGTTTCGATAAACAAATAATATATACTTTTGTTTTCGTTTCGTTATAAGCTGCACGTTATTTCTATGCTCTTTTTATTCTTATTATTTATTTTATATATGCACACATTACCACATTACACATGCATTTTATTTATTAATATATTCTAATATATTCAAAATTTGGGCTTTTCTCACATTTGTCAGTCTCATAATCTATTATAAATATTGAAGATTCGTGAATTCGTTGACAATGCCCAGTAATTTAATAATATATTTATATAGAAATATTATATATATTTATTTCTATACTTTATAAGGTAGATAATAAATCATCTTACCTGTAAATTCCATCCAACGTCTCAGCAAATCCGGCATGTGAATGTGTAATTTTGTATGTTTTATTAGTGATATATCAGCATGATTCAATACTTGAATAAAACAGATTTAATATGCTGCAGCTACTTCTACAAATAAAGATTAAAAAAAAGGGATCAGTTTAACAAAGGTTTAAATATTTACATTTTTAAGTAATTGGAGCGCATAATAGGCTTCCAAAAATTATTGCTTCTGCCAAATCGCAGCGAACAGTACAGAAGTAAAAAAGATGTACGTGTATATGAGTTTTTGAGTCCGATGGAACAATAGCGAAAAATGTCTATACAGCTCTTTTCTTTATTTCACAGTTCCAAATTGATGCTTCCGTGTGGTGGCGACATCTACTGAGTTTGTTCGCTATCACTACACAATCAAAGAGAATTTAAGATGGAAGTGTTCTTTTCACATAGTCTTTTTTCAGTTACACTAACAGAATGCAACTACCTCTGACTATCATCGTTTTTCTCCTTCACACTTCATATGTTACTGTCAAGCCCCCATCTGTTTAACCGAGCAATTCACCGTCAACCTCAATTACAGGGCTTCACTTTGTGTTGAATCTGAAATCCCATTCATTATTAATTCACCCTGCCGAAATACGAACGAAAAACGGTAAAAATCGACGGTCGTAAAAGAATGAATAATGAAAAGCTATTTGCAAGTATCATCGTTTTTCTCTTTGACACTTCATATGATACAGCCAAATCCATCTGTCCCACCGGGTATTTCACCGTCAATCTCAACTGCAGGTTAAGGGCTGAAGTAATGTGTGAACCTGACATCCAATTTGTTCTTAACTCAACCAGCCGAAATAGGAGTAAAAATTGAAACTAAAGTCGAGTAACTGTGCCTACCTACAAACCACCGCTCTCTAAATTCTAGGCCTACGCGCTGATACAAAAATGGCGGCTGTCGGCAAACGGATTTTTTTCAGCGCTTGTACGGTCCCTTGAATTTGAATACTAACAATTTATAAAAGTTTTCTCCACCTTATTTTTCTGAGATTAAATTAGTCAAAGAAAACTTTTGAAAATTACTGGTGTCTAAACTCAGGGGACCGTACCCACTCTTAAAATAGTCCGCCTACGACAGCCGCCATTTTTGTGTCAGCGCGCAAGTCTTGTATTCAGGGGCGGTGTATAAATAGTGAGTTAAAAAACCACGCATGTGCGGATGAAGGAAAGAGGAAGGTCATTTTGATTTGTGCTTTGATGCTTATTTTGTAATCAACGCTGGTTGTGATGCAGTAACCAAACGGAATGTTAATTATAAAATAAGTTAACATGGAAGAATGTGTTATTTTTAATTTTTTTACCTTTTTTGGGAGGGAGGGGGGGATATTTTAGCTCTATGAACTCAAAATTACATTAATTTGTTACTCACAAACTACGTGTTGTTTTCATGTTCATTTATGGAGAAACTGGAATTTTTATGCTTATTGTTCCTTAACTTTTAATGTTTTAATTTTATACTTGGCGTATAACGCACATCTGTAAATTTTAACTTTTTTTTTCAAAATGAGCACTATAAGTCGTAATATATAGTAATTAAAAAAAAAAATATTTGAAATTTAAAAGGCTTTTCGCTTAACAGAGTAAAATAACATTACGACTTTTTTTACATCAGTTAAAATACTGCTTACAACTATTAAATAGGTCGTGGGGGTAAAATTATATTCTTCACTGCCACTGCTTCTTAACTTCTTCACTGGGTGTAATTGCTATTTTAAATCCTGCTCCTTTTCATTTGTATAATGCAGTTAACTTAATTCCCGCAAAATAAACTCAATTATGAAAATAAATCGCATGGAAAATTTGTAAATTATTTATTTATTTGGTTATTTAATGTGATATTATTTACCTCACTTACGTGAATACTTTACTTCAGTAATTATTACTCATAATCATTCCTTTAACCGAATTCTGCTGCAAATTCGTGATACGCAATACATAATTGATAGAAAACATTTTGCAGTGTACCTCAGTGATGCATATCAGTTCCGTTATCTTTGGAGTATAGTGTAACATCGTTGAAATACTCTGTAACCACAGATCATAATGGAATGGAATTATTTTGTGCGTCCTTGTAAACAAGCTATAAATGTTGCTTATTCTATACTCTATGATAATGATTTGTTGTAGCTCACGTTTACTCTCATTTGTGCACTATTTTAAATCGGTCTCATCAAATGCGCATGAGTGTGAGAGATCGCTCCAATTTCACAATTATATTATTGAATTGACACCGCGACGAATTGAGCCCGCAACGAATTGTGCGCGATGAATTGTTCCGCGACGAATTGTGCGCGATGAATTGACGTGACACCATTATTATTATTATTATTATTATTATCATTATTATTATTACTATTACTATTATTATTACTATTACTATTATTATTATTATTATTATTATTATATTTTTTCTGTTATAGTTTTAAATGATTTTTTTTTAAATATTTTTCAGGTTCCAGTTTCTTTTTAAGAAATAAAGTTTCTCTAAGACATTAAAGATAACCAAGAAAATAGCACTTCATTTGCAAAATCAATTCATTCATTTTTCAAATTTCCTTTTTCGGAGATTAAAGGGCTTACTACTTTACTTAACAAGATTAAAGTGCTGCACGGCATATCTTCGCAAACATTTTTGCTTCAAGATCCTTTTTGCAACAAAATGGAGTAGCATTTTATCGGCATTTGGTTTCCTACTGTTTGCCAGAGAAATCTTTTCATTCTTAGAAAATCAATTCAACTTACACTATATTTATAACTTCCTACATTATTGCTGCTAAATTATAATTTGAGAATATCATTCAAAATACGTCATGGTGCAATTATCTTCTGCATTGCTTATAATCAAGAGCATTATCATCTTTTTATTTGTCCATGAAATCCAGTTAGTCGAACAGCCAAAAAATGAACTTAGTTATGGAACTAAATCTCATGAACAAAACTTGTTTTATTCCCTGGCAAGAACAGTTCCAAGACGTCGAAGGTCGCCACAGTTTCAACAGAGTCTTATAGTACAGGGAATTTCAAGACCTTTCTGCAGTCTCTTTGGAAGCGACAGATGCTCTTCTATAAATGTACAAAACCAGTGTGCAGCTGGATACAGATATGACTACGTTACAAGACATTGCAGACAATTATTCAATGCAAAGTAAATTTACAAAACTTCAAGATTCTGAAGAAATGTGCGTAAGGAGATCAAAACTAATCCAAACATTTTGCTTAATAAAAGTACACTATGTGAGGTTACAAACCAATATGAAATATAATTTACATATGCATAAACTATCTTTAATGCAATTATTTTCTTAATGAGATATTGATTTGGCCACTGTTTCCATTTCAGTTAAAATATAGTTAGGTATAATTCGACTAACTAAACTGCCATAAAATTAATTCAAATATAGAACTAAATCGCAGGAATGAAATTTGGTTTGTGCACTTGCTTGAACAGTTCCAAAACAATCAAGGTCTTCATAATTCTCATAATTTCAGTCTTCACAATTTCAAGAGCGTTCAAGGATTTTCAAGGCCATTCTGTAATCTTTTTGGAGGCAACAGTTGTTCTCGTACAAATGTACACATTCATTGTATAGCTGTACACAGATACGCCTACGTTATAAGGCGTTGAAGACTGATATTCAATGCAAAATAAATTTACAAAACATTAAGACTCTGAAGAACTTTATATAAGCAGGTCGTTCTGATCTATAAAGTAACCTATGAGAGATTACTTACCAATATGAGACTTGTCACGCAATTGTCTTGTTAATCAAATATCACTGTGAGTACAAGACGACTTCAGGCTGAAACTGTTCTTCGCCGTGCTGTTTTAGTCATATTTGTACGAGGGCTAAACAATAAAGAATGATCAAAATCTTTTTATTCGCATAATTTATTGCTCAAAAAATTTATTTTATGTCGCATTTTTAGCTGTATGTGTGATGGATATGAGATAATTTTGCATTTATTTTTACCAGTAGTACGTCAGTGGCAATGGTGCAAGTTCAGACACGTTCAATGCTACCCACAGGAACGATGCTGGCAATACGCTATAAGGGGCTATATTTGGACTGTAAAAGTCTTATTACATAGAATAAAATGAAGCGACAAAACTTACGCCGACAGAATGATCAAGGCTACTTCCACGTCCGTTTTCCAAGCGTTTAATTCGCTGTTCTAGGCAATGCTTTTTTATCGTCGGTTTTCTAAGCATTTCATTGGCTGTTCCAGTCGACATTGGTCCTTGACAAACACTATAGGCGATAAAATTGCTTCAACAATAAAAAGTTGCTTGTTTTTAAAGCAACTCTTTTGAAGCCATAGATTAATGTTGTGTCACCCGAAAATAGCGGCAACTTTGACGCCTCGTGTAATAAAGCCATAACATTACTTTCAACCACAAACAAACCTGGAAGCGAACGTTTTGCTGTTCGAGTATGATATGTCTCGGAGCCCATCGCGCACAAATACGTCTCGTGTTCCGTTTTTCTGTTACGAACGTGTGGGAAGCACCCAATGATACTTGAAATGGTTCTGATTTTGTTCGTTATGGTATTTGATCTCTCACAATAGCCGCGGCAGTGTTAATGTTGACCACTGTAAGTACAGTGGCTGCAGTTTCGGGTTCACCTTCCTTTAAAGTTGTATGTCTGCCCGTCTTCCTTAAGGAAAAGTTCTACACCATAGGGTTAATTTTTTTTTTCTTTTTAAATCCCTCAAGTGTGTAGGTTGTTGCTCTAAAGCGGTTTTGTGATATTCAAATCCCTTACAATATTTTTTGCTTGTTAAACATAACACTGCACGTTGAGCGTAACCCTATTGTAAAACTCGAGAACTATTGACCTATTTCGTTCATTTTTTATTTAATAGAAAGGTAATCATATTTTTGGAACTTATACCACTGAAAAGTGTCATTTTTGTTGATTAATTATTTTTTCGAACTCGTAAAAAATTAAAAATGGAGAAAAATGACCTTTTTTTATTCAAATGTCCGCCATTTTGTCAAAAATCAACTTTTAAAACTAAATGTTGGTATAAGCTCCAGAGAATTTTATGCTATTTCATAATTTGTCAACCACATTTGTTTCAGATGCTTGTGAGCAAAAAAAACAGCCGCCCGATTGGAAGTTTACTGCACGCACCTCCATGTATTACTTCCCGTCGCACAAGGCGTATTATTCTTCTTTTTTTTTTTACACACAAAAATTTAAACATATAAGAGAAATGTCAGTAAATATAATGCAAAAAGTCCGAAGAAAATTTCTCTTTCCTTTGTAATCGAAACAAAATCGCAAAAATCCCATGAACTTTAGGCCAAAGAAATAGAACGTCTCCTTAAACATCCTAAACCATCTTCTAGCTGTGCGTCATGGAAGAACAGAGACTCCTCTATCATCTCACAGGAATTCAACTGACGATTTCTTCTGGCTAATATTGCTCATCCCGTGTAGAGCCCCTATTATCCCTTATAGGAGCCTTAATCCCGTGTTGTCTGCATTGATCCCGTAAGCTATATTGAGTGAGTGTATCTTAACTTGGACGGCAAAGAAATAAATGGAAAAATTACCACATACAGGTAAAGTTGAAAAGGCGAAAAAAACCGGATTTATTCCCGAGAATAAACCAGGTTTTTTTAGATGTGATTTTTTTTCCTATTATCCCTTATAGGAGCCTTAATCCCGTGTTGTCTGCATTGATCCCGTAAGCTATATTGAGTGAGTGTATCTTAACTTGGACGGCAAAGAAATAAATGGAAAAATTACCACATACAGGTAAAGTTGCAAAAGGCGAAAAAAACCGGATTTATTCCCGAGAATAAACCAGGTTTTTTTAGATGTGATTTTTTTTTCCTATTATCCCTTATAGGAGCCTTAATCCCGTGTTGTCTGCATTGATCCCGTAAGCTATATTGAGTGAGTGTATCTTAACTTGGACGGCAAACAAATAAATGGAAAAATTACCACATACAGGTAAAGTTGCAAAAGGCGAAAAAAACCGGATTTATTCCCGAGAATAAACCAGGTTTTTTTAGATGTGATTTTTTTTTCTTTTTTTCTTTCTTTCTTTCTTTTTTTTTTTTTTAATTCTTGGGGATTTTCAAAAAGGCTTAGTATGGAAATTTTTAGTTTTTATTTTCTTCGCATTTTATAAGTTAAATTATGTTTAATAATCAACAGAGATTTAAAAAATATATATCTAATTTAAAATTTCTTAAATAAATGGATCTTTCATGTTTATGTGGGCGAAGTATTTTGAAAAAATAAAAAATGCATTCAAGATCATTTCAATGTATATCGATTAAACATAATAATTAGATAACTTATGTTAAATAATTATTCTTAATCCATTAATAATACTTTAAAGAATCATATATAATTTCACGTATGATTATCAAGTTAGTTAAGATTAGTTAAGTTATAGAATATCATTTATTAAGAGTCATTTATTAAGTTATGGAATATCATATAACTTAATTCTCAGTATAAACTAGAACATACATAACTTGAATCAATTGTTTTGCTAGAAAACAAGAAAAAAAATTGCTCCATAAAAGGATGAACAAACAAAAGACCAAAAAAATGTAAATGCAGCAAGCTATCTCCTTATCAGAGATATATTGAAGAGTATGAATGGTGGCAACCAGGGCCTGTTTACCGAATAGGCCCATGAAGCCCGAGCTTACCCACTGAAATACAAAGGGGCCCCCAAATTTACCTTTCAAAACTAATTTTTAGAAAACAAAATTTCAGTCAGGGTAAAAAAAAAAAAAAAAAAAAAAAAAAAAATCTTAATTATAGCTATTAAATTTTCCCTTAGACTATTACTGACACATTTACACATTTTTTTTTTTTTCTGTTGATATAATAAATGGTATAAAAACAGTGATTAAATGCAACTTATTTTCATTTGTGTACATTTTAATTTCAAACGTACTAAAAATGACGGAAAATTTAATCTGTATAATTAAATATTGTTTATATTCATTAAGAGTGGAGAAATTATATAAAATATGGAGAATAGGTTATTTAAATAAAGGGGAAAGTAATTAGCATTCAACGTTACCAAATTTCTGTTTATAAAATTGAAGCAAAATTGTGTTGCAGCCAAGCATTGGCAAATCCTGCAAATTCTTAACATTGGCAAATCCTGCAATTTGTAAAGCATAAAATATATTTTGAAGTTCAAATATTCGCACCTGTTCCATATTTGTAAATTCATTTACAAAATTAATTTGTTATATATAATTATGTATATAATAAAATATTTTTTATAGTTTTAGTTTAATATTAAAAGTGTTGTTTACTCGAAATTTTGATGGTAAAATTTCAAATTGTTGAAGCATAATTGACAGAGTAAAAGGGGGGGGGGGCCTGTGTGACGTCGAGCTTCCGCTACTTCTAAGATTTAAGCGGGCCCTGGTGGCAACAAACAGAAACTGGAAATTCTACGTTAAAATTGGATTATGTGCTATCAGTTGATACTATATATGTTATATTCCATGTTTCCCTCAAAACTGACGATAATCCCCAATGTTTCAGTTTATTTCCAATGTTCGAGTTATATTCTCGGGTTTATTTCCATTCCTCAAAACCGGGTTTTCTGTAACTCTGCATACAGGTAATTGACATTATAGGTGCATGACATTGCAAACAGATATTTAATGCAAAATAATATTTTAAAAACAGGTATACTATGCAGACCTATACCTAACTGATAAAAAGCAAAACACTATAATCGATTATACAGATTAATAACCTTATCTAAAATAGTAAATAAATAATTAATTTTTAATTTATATAGATATCTTTTTACAAACAAGTAATATAAAAAAAAATTTTAAGTCAATTCCTACTTTTTTATCATAAATATATAAAATAAACTCGTGCAGCATTCATGTCCCACGTTATCTTTATTGAAAATTTTTTTATAACCATTGTTGCGGTATTTTATTTTTTGTTGCCATCACTCATTTGAGATAAATCTATCATTTCATTTGTGAAAACAATGGGAGGAATTTTTTTCTCCCATTTAAAACTAAAATTAATTAATTTAATTTAATGAATGAATTAATATTTGAAAAAACTGTATTAACATAAAGTGTCATCCAGTACAAGTTTAAAAAAATGTATTTGAACTGGAGTGGATGAATAGAAAATATTTTATTAACGATTGAAAATTTGAACAAGATGTATATAGAGAGAGTGTGAGCTAATAGTAGGAATTTAAAAATAGGGTGTCATTTAGCACGTCAGTAGATCACTGTGTTTGTATAATACATTTTAAAAGTACACTTATGACTCCAAATTATGACGCTAAATTAACCCTTCATATGTTTGTGGATACTTCAAAGGTGGCAGTAGGTGCTGCATTAAAACAACTAGATGACAATAACTTTTTACATCCAATTGCCTTTTATTTCACAGTTTTGGGAAGTACTTTTGGGAAGTTGTTTTTTCAATATATTTTGTAAAGTACTGTTTAGAAAACGTAAGTATTTTCAGTGAATACAATATTGGCTCCAATATAAACAGTATTTGTTTGCTTCTAGAAGATATACGGATTATGTATCAGTTTTCTGTAAAGTAAATTTTCTTGAAAATAAATTTTAATATTACTAGGGGGCTCTGCCCCCTGCTCGCTACGCTCACCAACCCCCGTTCTCATTTCACAGCCTCTTAAAACCTGGTAATGTATCCTGTTTTAAAAAGATGATGGTGATGATATCACGAACGGCGACTATCTTCTGTAATCAGGTTATAATGCTTTTTCATTTAACTGGTTATAATGCTTTTTCATTTAATTCATCTTTTTTATTTTTAATATTCATGTGTAAACACAATTTTTATGACGTAATTTTCTTTATTTCCTGCTTTCAACACGTGATCATTTAATTATTATTTTAAACTTTCATTATTGTTTTTAATAGTCTCGCGCAAATACATTTTTTATTTGAGATAAAACATAATCCTTTGCGCTTATTTAGAAATTGGCAACAATATAAAAAAACTTTTTCAATAAAAGATTTTTTACTCGATTTTTAAGGATTTTTTGAGTTTTTATTGTCCGACCGTAATAATTTTTTGAATTTCTGAAAGCTTGTTATATTTCGCGTCTGGTGGTATGATTTTCGAATCCGTAGAATGGCTAGAAAAAAAAGTAATAGCTCCTCAAAAAAGTCCCTAGTAAAAAAGCGATGAGACTAACCCGGAATATCTACGCAGAATTTGATTGGTCTAAATCGTTTTTGGCTCAGTTCCAGATTACTTTTTTTAATATAGAAGGATAATACCACTCTAAACAAAACTATCAAATTGGAAACTTGAAAAGAAATGTAACATTTAATTAGCGTTAAAGTCAGTCTCAATTCCAGCGTTGGTACTTTCTGACACATTCACGATTATCTTTTGATAAATAAATACATGAAAATTTCATATTATCGTAGTTTTCAAGGAGTTAAACAGTGGTTTTCACTTTACTAAACTTTTAAAACACCATTTCAAAATTGCAGTCAAACTTGGTGTTTGAAAGCGGAATTCTATACAAGAAAGTTCTTAGTCACAGACAGTTAGTCATCAGATACCACTCTAATTTAATTAAAAATACGTATATCACATTAAATTTTAAAACAAAACAGAAAAATCATGCTCCAAGCGTAGATTATGAAACTCTTTCCAACATTTCCAGAACATTTTAACAAAACTTCGCCTTTTAATAAGCTAAAGAAGATACCTAAGTAAACACTTTAGAAAACGCATAATACATTTGAAAACCAGATTTTAGCAATTACTGCTCATGGCTGGAAAGGTACTCCAATTCTTTTGTGCAGCTGTGTATATGATCTATAGGTTTGTATATGTTCTACATAGTATGCTAAAATTTAGTTTAGTAAGAAAACGCATAACAGAGGTGAAAATTCACCTTCAGCAATTTCTACCAATCGACGGAAATGTACTTGCATTATTTTATACAACACTGTATATTTTCTACAGATTTTTTATATGCCACATATTAAGTTAAAATTTAATTCAGGCAAAAACACGCTTAAAACTACTGAAATCACATTTCCAGAAATTACTATTAATAGGCGGCCATTATTCATTTCTTTGCATAGCCTTGTATTTGATTTTATTTATATTTTGCAAACATCTCCTACTATACTAACTATAATTCAGTTTGAAAACGCATAAATCAAATTAAAAACCCCTATAAGCAACTCACGCTCATTCTCAGTAATGCGTATGAATTGTTTTATGTAAACGTGTATAATGATTTATAGAATTTATATACACCACGTAGTATGCATAAATTTAGTTAAGCTTAAAAATGCACTTCCAGCAATCATCCCTTATAAGCAATATTTCGGATGCAGTATTGTAACCGAAATCTTTTTTTGTGTCTCTGTAAATGAACGATAAATGCATTATTCTGCTGCAAGCATCTTAGAAATGTGTATCAATTTCATCGTGTTTTAAATAGCGCAACATAATTAAAATAGGCTGCAAAAATCTTTCCCCGTATACAATTACATAACCGAAATGTTTTATGTGACAGTGTAAATGAATGATACGTGCTTTATATTCCATATTCTACAAAAAGAACGGTTTAGTAGACCTCAGAAATTCATATCAATTTCATGATGTTTGTAACAGAATAACATCATTAAAATACACCGCAAACGATTTTCCCCATACACCATAATATAACGAAATTATTTTGAGTGCCCCTGTAAAGGAATTGTAAGTGCTATACATACCATATTCTGTATTAACCATCATGCAGCACACTTTAATAAAATATATAAATTTCATTATGTTTGAAATACAATTAAAGAACACAATTAAAATACATCGCAAATGATTTTTCCCCCACACACCATAATGTAACGGATTAATTTTGAGTGCTCCTGTAAATGTTACACAATTCATTTTCAATACCAGTCATGCTATAGTAACTCGCAATATCAATCTCATAGAAATCCTAGTATATTTGCGTGAGTTCGAGCACGGACAGACAGATGGCAGACAAATCGAATTGATAAACACTTTTCGACTTTGTTGGAAAGTGTTAAAAAGGTCTGAATCTTTGGCATGCATGTAGGAATTTTAATGAATTTCTGGTTGAAAGAGGAGAAAGGAAAAAAATTATAACATTCTTAAATATTGAAAAAAGATAGCTTTGATATTTTTAGAAATTTCATGAGAGGTGTGAAATTCTATTAAGCAATAATACTTACATCTTTATGTGTATATGATTGATAAATACTTCTTATTTATTTAGATCTTTTAAATATCTCATATTCTGAATCAAGATAATCCTGATAAGCAGGAAAAAAAACACATTTGTTTAAAACTCTTATGGACTAACACATAAATGGGATGTAAAAGTTTTTATAGTCCATAAATCGAATGTAAGAGTTTTTATAGTCCATAAATTGGATGTAAAAGTTTCCAAGTAAGTAGTCCAGGTAAGGCCCAGCTAATCCTCTGGGTCCAGATACGGGAGAGTGCTTTGAAAAATGTATTCATTGTCCTCTATCAATTTTATACATTGGATAATTTTGTTTAAGAAGGCATTACTTTTTAGGATAAAGGAGAACCATGAATGAAGTGTTGTGTTTGTTGGACGTTTGAGATGAAAATGTGATGTAAGAGTACATTGTAGTATATAATGTAGCGATTCACCAAGCCGGCCACAGGTGCACAATGGAGACGGTTTTCTGTCGATGTTATAAAAATAGAGCGGAAACGGTCCGTAGTTGGTTGCCATTATATAGATGTTTCTGTGAATAAGTAAAAAGTTTTCCG
This sequence comes from Maratus michaelseni, assembly GCA_963931845.1. Classification (NCBI taxonomy): domain Eukaryota; kingdom Metazoa; phylum Arthropoda; class Arachnida; order Araneae; family Salticidae; genus Maratus; species Maratus michaelseni. The sequence continues at coordinate 127,321,459 of OZ007600.1, read as the reverse complement.
ATACGTTAGGTCGCAGTTTGTAAGCATAGCGGCCTATTGTTCCATAATCCCACTCCACTTGCCAATCTTGTAATGCTTGCAATCTTTTGAGGTAAGATGCTGGGAAAGAATAAAAACGTTGATTTTCTGGCGATGAGACATTAATGGCTGATTTTGCTAAACTGTCCGCTTCTTCGTTACCCTCAATGCCCGAGTGGCCTCTGATCAATTTAAAAGAGATTATCTTCGAGGTGCTTTGGAGTAATTTTATTATATTTGAGACAGTGTAATCTGTTGTAATAACGTTCTCCAAAGCTTGAAGACTCGGAAGGCTATCCGTTGAGATTGTGAAAGACACGTGCTTTGTTGAGTTTGCCCATGCAGTTGCATCATTAATCGCCAGAAATTCTGCTTGGAATACGGAGTTTTCCTAATGAAGTCTTTTCTGATGAATGTATTTCCTTATGTTATCTTGATAGGCGCAAAATGCGTATACCGTCCCTTTCTCCGATTTAAATCCATCTGTAAAATTTGAAAATTCTGAAACTGATGTATCTTCCTCTTGTGACCAATTTAGATAAGCTTTAAATGGGATAGTTAGTGCTGAATTTACTTTTGGTTGGTAGTTATATGATTGATGTGCTTCATATGGAATCCCAAGCCTGAGTATTCTCCCCGATACTGCTATTCTTTTAAGTTGTATAGTTATGGGAACTATTCCACTGAGAACACATAATGCAGCTGTTGAAGATTTTTTATATGCGCTTGTAATGACTAATAAATTTTGGCATTGTATTGAAGAGAGGAGGCGGTATCCATGTGAGCGTTGTAGCTTTGGGAACCAAGCTGCTGCAGCGCAAGAGAATTTATTTTCTAAAATGTTTAAGTATCATGTTTTTAGAATCTTTTTAGATAGTCCTCCATAAGCTGAGGCAAATTTTAGAAGATTTTGTATAATTGCATTTATTTCCTGTCTCTTTTGTCTTAAATGCGGAAGAAATGATAATTGTCCAGGATTATGCCTAAATAGGAGATTGAGGTTTCTGTTTTAACAGAGTATCCATCAATTTTGAAAATTGGTGCTCTTTTGAGGTATTTCGGACGACGAAGATTGAGGGCCTGGAATTTGTTGTATGAAATTGACATATCGTTTGCTAGTGCCCAGTTACTTATAATCTCTAGTGCTTCGTTTCCTTGTGCTTCAAGTTCACGGCGTGTGTCTGCGTTAACACTAACAGAATATCATCAGCATAGGCTATCAGCCGCTTTTTCTTTTAGAATTTTTAACAATTTATGTACAAAGATGCGCCACAGGAAGGGGCCAAGGCATGAGCCTAGTGGGGAGCCCTTTTTGAACCAGTGAATATTACCTGATAGCCAATTTGTATAGGCTCCTCGCATGGACAGGAAAGAAAGTCAATGTTATGGTAGGCTAAAGAAATGTTTAGTTTTTTAAGTTCTGCTGCTGTTGCTTTCCAAGGCAGGTGGTTAAAAGCATTTTTTAAATCTATTGATAGAAGTGACTTATAATGATTTTTCTCCACGTTAAATTGAATTAATGAGAATAGTTCCTGTATTGCTGACTCGGTAGAGGGGCCCTCCTGGAAACCATATTGGGACGTCTGAAGTTGTTGAGATTGGGCTAGTGAGAAATTTAAACGTTTGAGTAAAAGCTTCTCGTACACCTTTCCGAATATTGGTAAGAGAGTAATTGGCCGGTATGAAGTTGATTTGTCTGGCTCAGATGACGCAGTTCGAAAGTGGTTTGAGAAGTTTAAGGGGGGGGGGGGGGAATTTTAGCCTCAAAGATGATGCCCGCTCTGGAAGGAGGACCTCTTGAAAGAAGCAAATCAAATGATCGTGTACTGTGTGTACTTTTTAGTATATTTCATCTGTGTGATAGCTCTTATGTAACGTGGATTTTCAGCGATAGCTTCTTTTAAGAGATCCCCTCTTTACAGATGATGATGGTCGTCCAGATATTGCATCATCTTCGAGGCTAAAATTTCCGCCCTTAAACTTCTCAGACCACCTTCGAACTGCGCCATTTGAAACAGCATTTTGTCCATATACAGCACAAATTTTATGAACAATCTGACTAGCATTTTTACCTTTCTTGAAATAAAAGAGCATAATTGATGAAAATGAACTATTCATTCTTAGCACTTTACTGAAACAAAAATTATGCCGCAACACAAGCGATAATTAGGCAATACAAGCAGAAAAGACCGAATGTACATATCTGGGTCATTCAAGGTCACTTCTTATCAGCAGTAGCAAAATAGTTAGATAAAACCGCGTTTCGCTTTGAAAACCGCAGAACTTTCCGGATGACCCAATAAATTTCCTACTTTCTTACACCTATGTATAAGATTTTCAGACATTCTAATTCAAAATTTCCAAAGTGAAATATTTTTATCCTTTCTATAAAAACACAACCAATTTCAGAAAATATTGCCAAAATTGTTATTTTAAACTGATTCTAAAGTCTATGGCAAACTGATTATCACCAGTTATAAGTAGTGTTACCAGGTATCCTGATTTACGCGGACTCCAAGACCTATCCCGCTTAACCACTACGCGGGACGCATAAAGTCCCAATTGTTCGTGATGCACAAATTCTTTTTGTACCATGTTATTCGTTAGTCTGCATCCAGTTGAACGTGATACAGTAAAACCTCTGAAGACAGAAGCTGTCTATAATGGATTTTTTTTTATAGTCCCTTCGTAAGGCATAACTGACATATGTATCAGCTTAGATGTCAAACTGTCTAAAATGGATTTTTTTGTGACTCATAACTATTCTGTTTTCACAGGTTTTACTGCAGTTTATTAAACTATGGAAAACGGAACTGTTATACCTGTTTTAAAAGTAACAAATTCATTGTCCCAGCGATAGCGCTTTCACAGGTTTTACTACAGTTTATTAAACCATGTGAAAACAGACCTGTTTATAACGGAATACCTGTTTTAAAAGTAACAAATTCATTGTCCCAGCGATAGCGCTTTGACAGGTTTTACTGTGCAAAATTGTTGCGTTTATTTAGTATAGTAATACCGACTAAAAAAATAGCTAAATGTCGAAGAAAAATTTCGTTTTAAACAGGTTTCCGTATTAGCAAGTATAATTGTACGGGGTTTTTTTTTTCGCAGGGACAATGATATTTTTACATTTAAGACCGGTTTCCATTATAGACATATTCCGTTTTAATAGGGTTTACTGTATTTTTGCGTCCCGATTTAGAAGCCATTGTCCCGCTCTTTTTGTTTCCCGTCCAGCTTTTTGGGACACTGAACCTGGCAACTCTAGTTATCTGCCATTTAAAATAGAGACATGTAATGTCTCCAGTTTTAAAAGAACACATATCTTTCAATTATTTGGAACATAAATAAGAATAACTTAAAAATTTGATGAATGCATGAATGCAAAAGATTTTTTTAAATTAACTTAAGATTCAAAATGCAGAGGGAAGGTAATTAAAAATAGATTAGTTTGACAGGATTTTTTTTTCTCGTAAAAAAAAAAATCATGAAAATGGCTTATGGAAAAAAAAGGTGCAAGATTTTTCATGCGATACAATGACGACAATTTGTTATAATCATCATTCATTCCTGCATACATATCATTTCTGTTGTCAACATCCCTTTTTCTAAACAAATACAAAACACAGAACGATGAATGAGATAAAAGTAGTCTGTGCCGCCAAGCGACCACGGGGGAACCCGGCATGCGCTCCGACCGTCGCGCCCAAGTCTTGAACGATTTTTAATGCGCCAGTAGCTTTGGCTCGCTACGGCGTTGCGACCGATCCGGAGGATCGCCATCCAGCGAAACCTCCCAATCTTTTACCCGGGAGATTGCTCGCAGGGACGACATAGGTCGTTGCGATCTGGCGGAAGTTCCAAAGCTTAGAGGAGACTTCCACACGTGACACTCGATGAACTGTAGCGACTGCCGAGCGGTTTCGTCACCGAAACCCCAGAAGGGGAGTCGGTCCCTCCACCATGTGCTCGACATTTCTATGGCCCTTGCTTTCCCACGGCGTCCGATCATAGACAGGTAGGGAAGGACTAGCTACTGGGCTCATCTTCCGTGGGCGGCACTACACTGTAAAAAATGACCAATGTTTCTTATTTTATGAAAATATGCTATAACCACGAACGAAAATATAATATAATCTTCTGAGTTATACGAAATTTCAAAGAGCATGTTACATTGTCTTTTGAATCCCCAGAAACCCATACATTTCCAAAATTTAAAGAATAATTTATAAAAACAAATTATTTTTAGCTGCCCGAATTTTTCAGAAACGTTTCCGAAGGGTTTTTATAGTGTTCTAATTAGTGTCCTCAGCCTGGAATACCTGTTTTTCGAATGCTATCAATTCTCAAGTAAACATTTTCATGCTCAAAAAAAATGTTTAACAGACAAATATGCAAAATTAACAGCGTTAACAATAACATTAAAATTGAGATTATTTCATTACTCTTTCATGTATAAATTAACTTATGCGGCTGAAAACGTGTACTTGAGAATGGATAACATTCGAAAAACAGGTATTCCAGCCCGAGGACACTAATTAATATACTATAAAAACCCTTCGGAAACGTTCCTGAAAAATTCGGGCAGCTAAAAATAATTTGTTTTTATAAATTATTCTTTAAATTTTGAAAATATATTCGTTTCTGGGGATTCAAAAGACAATGTAACATGCTCTTTGAAATTTCGGATAACTCAGAAGATTATATTATATTTTCGTTCGTGGTTATAGCATATTTTCATAAAATAAGAAACATTGGTCATTTTTTACAGTGTACGTGTGCCGAAAGGCGCCTCTGACCGACCCAAGACCACGAGGAAACTTGGTCTTGTCTCACAAGAAGAGACTCGGCTAGGTTGCCCTCGTCGAGTGATTTCCCGCGAGGTTGAACCCACCTAGGCAAAACCAGGTGGTAATCAAGCGACCCCACTCGACGAGTATGGCGACAAGATATCACACAACATGCATATCACAGAAAAAACAAACACAATAAAAACACAACAAATAAACATTTATAAAACACAACAAAAGAAGAATCCTAAGAAGCCGCTATCGGTCTCTGGAGGTCGCGGAAACTCCCTCCAAACGCGTCAAAGAGACGGGCCCGATCGAGGTTAGTATTTGGGTGAAACTCAGAAGACGAGCCACTCATCCACCTGCCAGACGTGGTAATTCCTGGCTGCACGAGAGACGTGGCGGACTAGGTTTCGACCCATGATTTGATTTCAAGCTCGGACACCGTCGTTTTACCGACGAGCCACCGGTCCGGTTCCTCGTAGCCTTCGCTCGGCAAAGGACAAATTCCCAACCAGAGAAGACGCGAGACACGTATCGTAGGCTGACGGCCGTAGTCCCCTGTCATCGCGCCATCTGGTCCAAACGAGCAGTTCGATCCAGGCCAGTTCGATCGGGCAGTCGATCCAGGCTTTGAGGTCGACGCACAACTGATCCAGCTACAGAGGGCTCGCTAGGGCGACCTACGGGTCCCAAACCGCTGCGGTCGCAAACTTCTTCACTGTGAACCCTCGCGTACCGTGTTCTTCAGATCCTGTCCGAGCCATCGTCTCCTCATAGACAAGTTTTGCAGCCGCCCGATCCGATTTTGCTTAACCTTTACACTAGCGTCACCCCCCCCCCGGCACCTCATAGCTCCAGGCACGAGAGATCGGTCTACGCAGTGTCTTTTTGCCACCTTTGTCATCCCGAAGGTCCCGCGGAACAAGCCGTCCTGTGAACCTTCCGCATGACGGACAGGACACAAGGAGGGCGTTCTACACATAGGACCCTCTAGGGACGGCATCGGCCAATCCTTCTGGAACACGAAAACCGCACCAATATGAAGGGGGAGAAATTCTCTCCGGCTAGACAGACACCGCTTTCCCGAGGCCCCACTACGTCGAGGAATCGGAATCATCGGCTGCTGCTCCCCTCGTGTCGACGAACACTCCATGTGTCGGTCGTCCGGTCTTCTTCCCCACTGAACGGGCCGATTCGGAACGATCCAACGGAGCGTTCGCGCAAAGCTCGGCTTCCGGTCACCTCCTCTACTGAAAGAGTCGGAACCACCGAGAGGGAGCCGGGGCCCATGATGAATGAGATGAAATAAGCTCGCGCCGCCAGAAGCCCACGGAGGCGTAGGTTCGCGTTCCGAACATCGCTCCCAAGTCTTTAAAGGACTTATATCACACCAGCGGCTTTGTCTCGCCACGGCGCTGCGATCACGATGAATGAGATACCATATATGAAAGGATATTGAACAGGCTTCTGACATAGTACATCCATATTTCGTTAAAACATGTTTTTGATTGAAAATTGCTGTTAATTAAAAATTAAACGGCATTGTTTTCATAAATGAAATGAAAGGTTTTTCTCAAATTAGTGTTGCAACAAAAATAAAATACCACATTATATGATACTCAACAATGATTATTAAAAAAAAACTCCGCTTGCGCGCGCGAGTTGATTTTATATTTATGATTAAAAAGCAAAATTGAAATGTTTAGATTTATATTTCTTTGTCCCATGTTTTTCCAGAAGCGGATGACGTCATCCTATAATGCAGTTAAAATACGACTGTTAATTTGTTTTTTTTCTCGCGCGTGCCTTTTCCTATCTTCGGTCAGTTTTTACTGTAACTTTGATGGAATAAATGACATGATATTCTGGCTTGACTAAAAACTAAATGTTGTTTGCAAATATTTTTATCCTTACCTTTTCTTTAAAAGTCTAAAGCTGCAACTAAATAGTATTAGATAATGCTAAAAAAATTGCAGTGCGAAATCCTCGCACGGGCCCACTGGTTTAATTTTATTTTAACGCACTAGCTGACCCGCCCGGCGTTGCTCGGGCAGACTGTCATTGAAAAATATGACAGTGAAATTGACTTTATATATATAAAAACAAGAACGAAAAATCATGCGCCAAGCATAGATTATGTAGCACTTTCCAACGATTCCAAAATAATTTTACAAAACATAGCGTTTAATAAGCTAAAAGATAACATCTAAGTAAACAATTTGGAAAACGCATAACATATTTAAAAACATAATTTCAGGAATTTCGAACAGATACAATATTCGGAAAAGTATCCGAGTGCTTTTATTCAACCCTGTATATGATCTATAGATTTGTATATATACTATATAGGATGATAAATTTTAGTTTAGTTAGGAAACGCGTAGCACAGTTTAAAATTCTCCTTCTGAAGTTTCTGTCAATAAACGGAAATGTGTTCTCGAACTTTTGTGCTACCCTGTATATGAAATACAGAATTTATACACACCCAGTAATAGACAAAAAGTGAGTTCAATTGAAAATCGCGTTCAGCAACTTAAAACGCCAGGAATTATTGTTAACAGACAGTAGAGAATTCTTTTGTATGTCCCTGTAAATGAACGATGACTGCTATACACACACTATTCTGTAGTAAGCCTCTTGTAATGCACCTTAATAATATATATAAATTTCAATGCGTTTAAAATAGTGAAACATTATTTAAATAAACCGCAGACGATTTTTCTCCATAGACGTAATGTAAAGGAATTCTTTTGACTGTCCCTGTATAGTAACTATAAGTGGTATGCACACCCTATTCCATATTAAGCTTCTTCTAATGCACCTTAGTGATATATATAAATTTCAATGCGTTTAAAATAGTGAAACATTATTTAAATAAACCGCAGACGATTTTTCTCCATAGACGTAATGTAAAGGAATTCTTTTGACTGTCCCTGTATAGTAACTATAAGTGGTATGCACACCCTATTCCATATTAAGCTTCTTCTAATGCACCTTAGTGATATATATAAATTTCAATGCGTTTAAAATAGTGAAACATTATTTACATAAACCGCAAATAATTTTTCCCCATAGACCGCAATGTAACGGAATTCTTTTGAGTGTCGCTGTAAAAAAATTATAAGTGCTACACACTTCCGTTGAAATAGGGAACATGCTATAGATAACGACAATAACATATAAAAATTGCAGAGCAATCCGAGCATATTTACGGGAGTTAGAGCACGGACAGACGGACAGACAAACCGAAGTCATAAGCACTTTTCAACTAGGTTGGAAAGTGCTAAAAAAACTGAATAATATTTATCCATACTAAAAATTTGTAAAAAAAATAAATAAGAGCTAAAATTTCAAAACTATAACAGTTACGTTTAAAAAAATGAAACGGTCAGGGAAAATTATTACACTTACTTTTCCCTTTTTGCTAAAAATCCCTTTTTAAAAATCATTGCTTTGTTTACATTTTAAATTTTATACTGCTAATTGTATTTTTTAAATTATAACTATCAAATGCTTACAAAAATCAATATTTCAAATGAAAATGTATAAAAATATATCTATTTAATTGTTAATGTTGACAAATTATAATTTTTGCACTATAATCAAGAAATCGCTGTTTATTTCGCTTTTATTCCTGTAGATAACAGCACCAAACAGTTAAATATAAAAAATTCTGCCAAAGGACTTTTACACAATAACCAATGACATGTGTTTCATTCGGGCGTTGCCATTAAACAATTAACAAATAATCGTGATTTCTGTGCCACGTACGATAGCGTAATATATATATATATATATATAGATATTTACACAATAGAAGTGTCTTCCTACTCAGTAGCTGGCTAATAATACTCATACTTTTTTTTATCTTCAGACTATAAATTTTTCTTTTCTCTTTTATAGAAAAGTAAAAACTTCATTGTAAATACTTCTGCATCGATGACACTTTTGTATCAGCATCTTCAATGCACTGAAACTATCCAAAAAAGTTTATATATGAAGAGGAGGCAACAATATTCTAACCCCAAAGGAACTATATGCAAATTCTTCTTCCTTTTAAAATCTTCGTTTTTAGGTGTGTTCGTAATTATAAAAATACGTTGCACCTACCGTCGTCGTCTGGTCCGCATATAACAGCGCAAAATCTACCCAACCGAATGGTTTGAAATTTAATATATATATAATCGTTGCAGAATTTTGTCGAGTCATTTCAAATTTTATGAAAATCGAACCAAAACATAAAATGATATTAATAAAAGTTTTCTTCATTCTATTAAATCCTATCATACGTAATGTATATAAAAAAAGCGCAAGTCATGGTGACTGAGGAAAACAAATACGGGCTGACCACTTCTTTTTTCATATGCAAAGTGGCCATTTTTATTAAAAATTATTTTTTCGAATAAAATTGCATAAAGGTTACATTTTAAGAAAGATCGTACAAAAAAATTGTTTGTTTGAGGGGTGAGTTACATTCAAAAATGTATAGATTCTGAGATAACTTCAGTTAAAATTAGGTTAACAGCCCAATATTTATCTCAATATTCTTAAACTAAATAAACACAAGAGGTCCGTTCATTGTGAATCATAGAAATATTAAACCATGGAGGTAATCATCCGCAAAGCAAGATCTCCATGGTGAATTTTGAAGTGCTATCTGGTGTCGAAAAAAAAAATCACATCTGTAAGCATGGCATACGTAATAAGAGAAAAGAAAGGAATGGTCATATCGCTCATAACAGACGATATAATTCATTTCACTGAAATAATAACGATGATTTTTTTTATAACTAGTTATAGTAAGAACGCACCTCATTTGCCACGTTTAACGTACAATTTCCAACTTGTTTAAACTATTTTAACCCAACATGGTTTTTGTATGCAAAGATGGAATTTTGCAATCGAATTTTAACATTTTAAGGCATTCTTCAACTAGGCCGCCATCAATGATGATAAATCTCCAAATATTCACTGTAACTCGTACAATTGTATGGAAGTTTTAAAAAAACAAAGGATTTAAATTAAAGCGTAATTACTGTTTAAAGAGATAAAAACATAACACAAAAGGCTTAAATATATATTTTACAAGGTGTCTATTCCAGTTCAACAATGAATTTCCCTGACATTTCCATACCAATAAAAGCAAAATTTGAATTGCAATAAAAAAAAATTAGGCGGAACACCATTGAAGGCTTAGAAAAAAGTATTTTTTTAAACTACTTTTACTTTTATTTTATTATTACTTACCCATCATACGTAGTATAGGGTAAGTCTTGTAATCGTTTTGAAAATCGAAAAAATTTTTTTGACGGATTTACACGTTTCAGACACTGGAGATTCCGAAAAACATATTTTTGGAAAAAAAATTTTGCCGTCCGTCTGTGTGTCTGTGTGTGTGTGTGTCTGTAAACGCTCTATCTCCCGAAAAAATTGAGATAGAGACTTGCAATTTTGTATGTACTTAGTATGTAATAATGGGAAGAAGCCTATTTCATTTCAATAACCTCGATTAACCGGAACAATTTTTTTCGGACTCTCGAAATATTCGTTCTGATGAAAGGTATATAAAAATTTTCGAAATTGTTTATTTTAAGAAATGAATATAAAAGACAATAAAAAAACATAAATTTTGAATAAAGCATGAAATCGATCGGATAAAGAGTTGCCGAGATATTTGTAATCCTATTTTCCACACTCTTCGATTTTTCATGACCCTGTATTTCATCCAAATTTCACTTCAAAGATATATTTTAATTGGAAATTTGACGCTTAATCAGATGCAATAAACCGCTAGTTAATAGGACTATTATTTTTGGAGTTATAAGGAAAAACCTCTTTCAAGCAATTCAGTAATCGAGCCTTTAAAGTTTGTGACGTCATCAAGCCACGATTTTATTTGAATTGCAATGCATTTTATAAGTAGTTTACACATTTTTATTTTAATATTTTACATTATGCATATCCATGATGGGTAAGTATTACGGTGGCCCCCAACGACTAGTTTTTTAACACTTTCCAACCTAGTTGAAAAGTGTTTATGACTTCGGTTTGTCTGCCGTCTGGCCGTGCTCTAACTCCCGTAAAAATGCTCGGATTGCTCTGAAATTTTTATATGATATTGTTATTATCTATAGCATGTTCCCTATTTCAACGGAAGTGTGTAGAACTTATAGTTTTCTTACAGGGACACTCAAAATAATTCCGTTACATTACGGTCTATGGTGAAAAATCGTTTGCGGTTTATTTTAATGATGTTACACAATTTCAAACACATCGTAATTGATATATATCACTAAGGTGCATTACAAGAAGCTTAATATACAATAGGGTGTACATAGCACATACAGTTACTTTACAGGGACAGTCAAAAGACTTCCGTTACATTACGTCTATGGAGAAAAATCGTCTGCGGTTTATTTAAATAATGTTTCACTATTTTAAACGCATTGAAATTTATATATATCACTAAGGTGCATTACAAGAGGCTTACTACAGAATATTGTGTGTATAGCAGTCATCGTTCATTTACAGGGACACACAAAAGAATTCTCTACTGTCTGTTAACAATAATTCCTGGAAGTGCGTTTTAAGTTACTGAACGCGATTTTAAATTTAACTCACTTTTTGTCTATTACGTGGTGTGTATAAATTCTGTAGATCATATACAGGGAAGCACAAAAGTTCGCTAACACATTTCCGTTTATTGACAGAAACTCGAGAAGGAGAATTTTAAACTGTGCTACGCGTTTCTTAACTGAACTAAAATTTAGCATCCTGTAGTATATATACTGTAGTAACTCCTCTATACCGACCCGATAAAAGATGGTGAGTGGTAGCGAGATCGGATCGCTGGCACAGAGAATTTCTCGTATAAATTAGAAAATAGAATTTATTGCATACCAATATTAATTCTAATGAAAATATGTACAAGAAAGTTAATTACAGCATTTAATTATTTTTCGTGAGTCAATCGCTTATAAATTAATGACCTCTTGACTCCAAGTGTAACTGAAACAAACAAAAGTCTCTAAACATTACAGTCAGTCGTGACTACAAAACAAAGTTCATTCGGACCAAGGCTCGTCCGTTCCTTCTCTTCGGAAGATCTACTAATACTCGTTAATTCTGAGTCTAAGAACTCTCACTCTCGCACTTGGTGTGCTTTTTAACTTCGCTGGGATTTTCACCGGATACCTGCTGTATCAATTCTAGAGGTCGGACCTCACTAGCGCTTACACCACGCTGAGTTAGAAACTGACGTTTCCTTTTCCCTTCTCCAGAGAGTCAACACTCTCCTTTTTGATCTCTCCAAAAACTGTCCTCTCTCACTTTTTCATTCTCGCAGGAGAACTTCTTCTGGGGGCGGGGGCTTTGTCGAGGCGGGCCCCTCGAAACTCTCCAGCCTCTTAGCAGCCTTGAGATCCCTCTGTTTCGTTTTCACTAAGTCCGTCATTGGACGTTCTAAGACAAAGGGCAAAGTTTCGGGCGCAAACCTAAAAATCGTGTGCAGAGATCGCTTCTTTCGCAGATGAACTCTTTCCCACGAACTCGGCAAGGATCAAAGCATAAGACCCCTTTTTGGGTAACGCCTCACCACTTCATCACTGTCCGAACTTTCCGCTCACAGTACAATAGAATTCGGCGTCTGCTAGTCTTCAAGGCAAAAATAGCGAGGGAAGGTATGCAGTTAAGTGTACTCACAGGAAATGCTAGAATGACACATAGTGCAGCTGGATGTCGAAGTTCAATTCTTTACAGCACCTCCTCCTCAAACGATTCTTAAGGGTGAAACACTAAGAATCTCTAAGAGTCGGATAAAGAATTGCAAGCTCAAATTACATCAGAGTGGCAAGAAATAAAACATACATGAATAAGATAATACTACCTTCCTTTTTTTTTCCGCGCTCTGATAAGAAATCATGCACATATAATGAAATAAAACACAGTGAAATAAAAAATAAAAAATCTTAAAATAATTATATACAAAAGTTTATCAAGAAATCTCCTTAAACTCGACTCAGACAATCAACATGCGGAATGTCTTTGCCTGCGCGATGAGAAATGGCATAATTATAAGGTTGCAGAGCTAAGGACCACCTTAATAATCTGGGATTATTTCCAGAATTTCTTTTTAGAAACACCAAAGGATTGTGATCGGTTTCGATAGAAAAGTTTTGTCCATCAATATAATGCCTTAACTTTTTTATCGCAAAAATAATCCCTGCACACTCTCTTTCAGTGGCGCAGAAACTTTTCTCACTATCAGTAAATTTTCGACTTAAATATATTATGGGGTGCTCTTCCGATCCCTCTCTTTGAGCCAAAACCACGCCAATACCTAAGTCACTAGCATCAGTTTGTACAATGAATTCTTTCTGAAAATTAGGAGCGTAAAGCACCGGTTCTTCAGTAAGCTTCATTTTCAAAGTCTCAAAGGCTTTTCCCATTTCGTCGCTCCATGCAATCTTTTCTTTTTTATTTTTCCCTTTAAGCGCCCTCGTTAATGGTTCTACAATCACTGCATAATCTTTTATGTACCGGGAATAATATCCAGCCATTCCCAAACATCTACGAATTTCAGTTTTCGATTTCGGAACCGGTAATTCCTTAATTGCCCTTACTTTCGCCTCAGCTGGCCTCCGTCTACCCTCACCTACAATATGCCCAAGATATTTTACGGTTTTCTCAGCAAACTTGCATTTCGCCAATTTGATTTTTAGTTTCGCGTCATTAACCCTTTTTAATACTATTTCTAGATGACGTATATTGTCCTCCCAACTATCTGAAAAAATCGCCAAATCATCTAGATACGGTAAACAGAAATTCTTAAGTGCGTTTATTTCCCGCGTTAAGATATCTGCTAACTCCACCCGTTTTCTGTAAGGCTTTACTAAACTCACGTGAGAAGTCTGAGATTTCTGTCGCCTCCCAGGAACATTCACAATATAATTTGTTTCCGTAATTATTGACTCCTTTCTTCCCGGCCCTATCCGACTATCTGACATTTTAATTGGCTTTCTGGTAGTTAAAACTAAAACCTCATCTTTCACATTAAGCTTCCGTTTTACCGCCTTTCTGTCAAACCAAAATTTCCTCTTTTCTCGTTTTTCTGACACATTTTCAACGGCTAAAACTCGACCTCTTTTTAACCTGTTCGTGAGATTAAACACACATCCCTTCACGAATTTATTTTCCTCCGTTTCTCTTATCCATTCTCCAAATACTAACGCTTTCAAAAGCTTTCTAACTTTTCGATGCCAACATGCAATACTATCGCTTATTGTGCGACACACTCTCGGATTTCTCAACTTAACACCGAACCTTTTTAGAAATGCGGTAGTTAAATCGGTTATCAATCTTTTCCCAAGGTCTAAGTATTTTGACACATTTCCTTTAACTTTCCCTTTCCCTAAGTGTAATGACACTTTTTCTAAGCACGCGCCAAAAATATCCACCTGACAATGCAATGGGACAAGCACCCGCATTCCCCCACTCATGCGACTGTCTCTGGCTTTTGCCACTATTAAAGAATCTCCAGCATTACAATGCGTTTCTTCAATTTCCCCTTTCCCTCTAATCTCTTCGAGAGATGGATACCTGTCATTTTCCATTTTACTAACCCCTCTTTCAATGTTTGCTAAGATCGAAGATTCCTCACATATCGGCAAAGGCGATAATCCCTTATCCACACTGACCAGTTCAATAGGGTTTTCTAGATTTTCACCCTCTAGTTTTGAATTCAACGCTTCCGCTTCACTGTACTCCCGAAAAATTCCCCCTTCTTTTTCTTTTACTGAATTCAAAGTTTCCGCTTCAACATTCCCGCTAGAAATTTCTTTTTCCCCCTCGGAAATCATAATTTGTTTATTTACCGGATTCAAAGTTTCCGCTTCATCGCGTCGGTGAACATTCTCCCCTTCCTTATCGGAAAACATAATCCGCTTATTTTCCAGCTTTGGAGTATGGTCAATTTTTTTCTGTTGAGCCCGCGTCAAAACTGCATTCATCAATTCGGGTTTTTTCTTCGCCTGTTCTAACAATTTCTGAGTGCGATTACCCAACAAATAGTAGTACATATCTGAATTTCTATTGTTAACTCCTGCCTTGGTTTCAATGACCCCCACACCTTCAATTTCTAACGTGACTTCTGCTATAGGTAAACAATACAATTTCCTGTCCACCGGTGTTTTAATCCAAACATGATCTCCATTCAAATTATCTTGACTGACTAAATCGTATGCAATGATATCAATTTCACTCCCAGTGTCAGTTAAGGCAGTTGTCTGAATTCCATTCACTAATACTTTACTCAAATAAGGGGAGAAGGTTTCTTCAAGTGTCGGTTTACTTATTAAGTGACCGACCCGCGCAACATCTCTCTTTTTAATTTCCGGACAATCTACTTTGTAGTGACCGCTTTGAAAACACGCGTGACACTTGACTTCTCGCCTTTTTTCGTAAACTCTTTCCCTTTCTTTATGATCATCGCGATCCCTCCAGTTAAAGTTAGTCTCCGGATTTCTGTTACCGTTTCGCACATTATCAAAAGTTCTGGGTCTTTCAAATTTCTTCTCTAAAGGAAGTTTCGGATTCCACGTCTTTTTAGAGGGGCGCTTGATTGCCTCGTACGCATCTAAAAGCTTTACTAATTCTTCCGGGTTTTTAATCTCTGCCCAGTTATCTATAAAATGTTCGCGCATTTCTGGAGACGCTCTCCGTTTGATTTGGTCCGTGACAAGCAAATTTTTCAAACCCTCAAAATCCGAAACTTGTAAGCATGACAGCCATCCTTCTAAAAAACTATTAAGTTCAAAGATCAGGTCCTTCCAAACTGAATTAGGATTTCGGGGATGCTGACTAAATTTTTGTCTGTACGTCTCTGCATTCAAACGATATCGTTCTAACAATTTTTCTTTCACATATTGAAAATCATCAATTTTGTCTTCGGGTTCTCTCAAAATTAACTCGGCCATTCCCACAGGTAATAATGATAGTAAATTCGTCACCAACTCATCCGAATTTAGATTACATTTTTTTGCCTGTCTCTCGAATAAATTCAAAAACAACGAAATATCCGAATTCTTTTCATCAAAGCGATGCATAATTGTTTTTAGGGGTAAATTACTCGTTCTAACTGAGATGCTACTAGATGCGGTACTCCGGTCATCTGACTCTTGCGTCGCTTTTAACCTAGCTAACTCATGTTCCCGCTCCACTTTATTTTCCCTATCTTTTTCTATAAGTTTAATTTGTGCTAAAGCTAGCTCTTTCTCAAAACCCTCTGACGACTCTATTTTTTTTATAATTTTCGGTACAGTATCATTTTCCTCTAAAATGACCTCAAATTCGTAAGCTAACGTTTGCAAATCAGCTTTCCTAAAATATTTAAGCTCCGACATTTTTAAAGTATAAAATTAGAAATTATCTTTCCCACAAATATAAAACAATACAATAAGATTAAATCAAATCCTACCAAGTGCGTCAAAATATTACCAAAATATACGCTCATAAAAAAAGTACGCTTAGCAATAATATAGGAAATATGCAACATATAAAGATAAGCAACTCTATCCTAACGTCTACATTCACCTTGGTATTTGGTTATAAAATACATATGGGATAAATTCTACACAAAACAAAAATTTCAAATTCAAAAAGCACAGCAAAAATATTTTAAATTGCAAAAGTCTCATTCAATTCTCTTTTTTTTTTTTTTTAATCAATGGTGGTCTTAATCTCTACATCCACTCTTAAAAAATTTAGAATAATTCACAAAAAACATATAAAATCAACTCTGTTATCGTAAAATATGAAATGCGTTCGATACTTTTTTTTTTCAATGAACTCTCATTTATAGATTCAGCTAAAATTTTGTAACACTGCACAACTCTCAGTTTGCATTAAATTAATTCAACAATAATTTAATTTTTAACTACAAAATTTGTCTATTAAATAAGTTACAGTAATCTCGGAAGTATCTCATCATACTTTTTTTTTTCTACCGGAAAAATTTCTCAAAATATTTACTCTCACAAAAATTAACATACAACTTTTTTTTTTTTTTGAAGCCTACAACACCTATACAAACACTAATAACAATTAAAGCCACTCTGAGTATAAAAAGAGCTTACCTCCATTACTAAGAGTCTTTCAGGGCGTCAGAAGCACAGACTTCAGAGATTCTCAGGAGCACAGACGGGGTTCTCTGTCACACTTTTCGGATGGGGACTCTTCCGGATGGGGGAACACTCTCCAGAATTCTTGGTAGATTACTCTTTCTGATGCTGTGTTGATCCACAGGGGTGTCTAAGGAGACTCAGGTCACAAGTCACAAGGAGACTCTCTCTTGGAGCACTTTGATGATTTAAATTTCAGAGTCCACTCTTTGTCTTTGAAGATTGTCATTAATTTTTGCTAATTAATCCATCACCGCAAGCCACCAGTTGTAGTAACTCCTCTATACCGACCCGATAAAAGATGGTGAGTGGTAGCGAGATCGGATCGCTGGCACAGAGAATTTCTCGTATAAATTAGAAAATAGAATTTATTGCATACCAATATTAATTCTAATGAAAATATGTACAAGAAAGTTAATTACAGCATTTAATTATTTTTCGTGAGTCAATCGCTTATAAATTAATGACCTCTTGACTCCAAGTGTAACTGAAACAAACAAAAGTCTCTAAACATTACAGTCAGTCGTGACTACAAAACAAAGTTCATTCGGACCAAGGCTCGTCCGTTCCTTCTCTTCGGAAGATCTACTAATACTCGTTAATTCTGAGTCTAAGAACTCTCACTCTCGCACTTGGTGTGCTTTTTAACTTCGCTGGGATTTTCACCGGATACCTGCTGTATCAATTCTAGAGGTCGGACCTCACTAGCGCTTACACCACGCTGAGTTAGAAACTGACGTTTCCTTTTCCCTTCTCCAGAGAGTCAACACTCTCCTTTTTGATCTCTCCAAAAACTGTCCTCTCTCACTTTTTCATTCTCGCAGGAGAACTTCTTCTGGGGGCGGGGGCTTTGTCGAGGCGGGCCCCTCGAAACTCTCCAGCCTCTTAGCAGCCTTGAGATCCCTCTGTTTCGTTTTCACTAAGTCCGTCATTGGACGTTCTAAGACAAAGGGCAAAGTTTCGGGCGCAAACCTAAAAATCGTGTGCAGAGATCGCTTCTTTCGCAGATGAACTCTTTCCCACGAACTCGGCAAGGATCAAAGCATAAGACCCCTTTTTGGGTAACGCCTCACCACTTCATCACTGTCCGAACTTTCCGCTCACAGTACAATAGAATTCGGCGTCTGCTAGTCTTCAAGGCAAAAATAGCGAGGGAAGGTATGCAGTTAAGTGTACTCACAGGAAATGCTAGAATGACACATAGTGCAGCTGGATGTCGAAGTTCAATTCTTTACAATACAAATCTATAGATCCTATACAGGGCTGAATAAAAGTATTCGGATATTTTTCCGAATATTGTATATGTTGGAAATTCCTGAAATTATGTTTTTAAGTATGTTATGCGTTTTCCAAATTGTTTACTTAGATATTATCTTTCAGCTTATTAAACAGTATGATTTGTAAAATTATTTTGGAAGCGTTGTAAAGTGTTACATAATCTATGCTTGACGCATGATTTTTCGTTCTTGTTATCTCTTCTTCATCATCACATGATTTTCAGAAGCTGAAACATAAACTAGTTCTTGTCTCACTGTTCTGCAATACATGAAGAAAAATGAACAGAATAAAACAAACAGCTTGAAAAAAACAGATCTGAGGGTTTAATTTCTCAGGCAGTTCCCCTCTCCCCACTCCATATATACTCCTAAAATATTATCTTTGCATTTATTCAGAGATTATCCAAAATTGCTTTCAAAAAGGAGACATTCTTACATAACTTCTGCATAACTTAAAACAATTTCAGAATATACCGGGTTTCCCAAAATGGACTGACTGATTTTAAAATTCAATAACCTGCAAACGGTGACAGATATTTAAAAAATTCTTTCATGAGGGTTATGTATGATGTCAGGAGTTTTTTTTACAGCGATTCCTGCTTTTTAGTTCGAATTATCAGCAATAGATGTCTCTGCGAGCAATAGATATCCAATCGAGACACAAGTAGAAATCACCCACCATTGATGTAAAGGAAGGAGGTTTAATACATGGAGAGGTCTCATTCACCAATAAAATCTTATTCAGAATCGGCTCTAAGAACAAGAAGTGAATTAGCGAATGAGACCAACTCCATGTTTTGAATCTTCTTCCTTTTCCTCAATGCTGGGTGATTTTAGTTTTGGCCTGGATTGCACTCTCATCGCTCGTAGCGCCATCTATTGCTGGTAATTCGAACTAAAATCAGGAATCGCAGTAAAAAAAATCTCCTGACGTCATATATAACCCTCCTGCAAAAATTTGTTATATATCTGTCACCATTTGCAGGATATTGAATTTTAAAATCAGTCAGTCCATTTTAGGATACCCGATATATAATGTTTAACAAAATAAAACACATCAATGCACATTATTTAGAAATTTATTTAAAAGCACAAATAAATCATTAAAACGTTATCAAAGTAATAAAGCAAACGTACTTTATGCAACATAACTTCTTCATAACTTTCAGAATATTAATATATATATTTCATAATAATATATATATTTCAGAATATATATTGTTTAACAAAATAAACCACATCAATTCACATTAATTGCAAATTTATTTAAAAATATAATTTCACAAATAACTCATTAAAATAACATACAATTAATTAAGAAATTAATGTAGTTTATACTAGTGCTCCCTATTAAACGTTTATACGGGTATACGTATAATACGTATTATACGGGGTGCAGATTTTGGATACGTATGATACGACCAAGGCGGTTATACGTTTGATACGAAACAGTACATACGGTACATCGTATATACGGATCTTACTCCAGCAGTTATACGTATAAACGTTTAAACGGTTTTCGTTCCTTGCGTCAAAGAAGATGCTTTTCCTGCTGGTCTGCGCATCAGAGACATTGACAAACACCCGTTGTATTGCATTCTCGCGGTTTATAGGAGCCATCATGATCCCTTCCTTGTTCAAACAACCACGATGGCCTCGAGTTTACCTGTCTTGTAGTTCCAGTGTAGGTAGCTGCTACTTGAAAAAAACATTTAAATAAGTAAAAATAAAATCGGAATATAATTTTTTTTTTTTAGTTTAGATTTTGGTTGTTTTTGCCCCTCAAAATTGAATTATTAATTATTAAATGTTTTACTAATAGTTTTGAAGCTACACTTCACATGTCTGTAACACACGCACATGGCTTCTTTTAATTTTTGGCGTGGACATTTCGCGCGAAACATTATTTTTGCTACGGCCACAGAACACAGACATAGGTTGACTTTACATTTTATACTGACATTGATCAATCCAATTCCAATTTCATAATCATACTTTTATTTTATCTAAGAATATTTGATTCTATAATAAAAATATTTTGAAAATACGATTTACAGCAAAATAGAGGAACAGTAGTCAAGTCATTTTAAGCTTGTGTGATTGTGTTCTAAGACCTGCACTGACGATTATTTATCAAGCTATAAGTAATCGAAATTTATAGGTACGTCCCACAAAAAAAAAATGAAATTTGTCAAAATAGAAAAAAAATCGTAAAACGTAAAATCTTGTAAAGCCCGTCACTTTGTATAAAAAATACCACGAGTGTCATGATAAAAAAAAATGAACTTGCATTTTACATTAACACAGAGCAGAAAACATTAGCACCATTGAAAGAAAAACATTTACGCCCGGACGCAATCTTGGGTATACGCACACACAAATATCTATATTTATTTATTTAATTAATTAAAAAAGAAGAAACATATTTAATAAGGATTGACAATAAATCTGAAATGTATAAATATTATCCTCCTTTCCTCAAAAAGTATTTACAACAATCGTTTATAAGAAAAATTAACAAGATTCTATGTATGAAATATATATTATGCAGATTGCTAAAGTAATGCAACCGATTTCCAGCTTGTTCTCCGTTCAGTGACGTAAGATTGATGAGGTCCATTGGTATCAAAAGTAAATACGTTAGTTAAAATATATGTATATTTGAATTATACATATACTTAAATTATACGTTTAACCGATATACGCTTATACGTATCGGATACGTTTAAACGTATAATTTAAGGTATACATATTTCTTAAATACGTATTAAACGTATATACGTATATCGGTTAAACGTGTAACGGAAATACGTATCGCATCGGGAGCACTAGTTTATACATATGATTACAACATTCTGCTTTTACAATTCCTGACTTGTGTCTATTGGCTACAACAAAAGGATGTGCCGCAAAAGTTTTAGCCATACCTTTATTAACATAGACATTCTGCAAAGATTGGCATGACTGGATGAGGGAAACAACACCCTCACAAGTCACATCATCACAATATCTCAGGCAAATTGTCTGTAATTGAGAAAATGCTGATTTAGTAAGATTTAAATCGTGGTCTTGTAGGTCAACCGAACATAAACATAGTTCTTTTAAATTAAGTCCGTGATTCTGAATTGCTGTTAAAATCCTGGGAGTAGTAAATGTGTATCCCACACAAAAGACATCTAACTGATTCAAGAAGGAGGCGTCATCTTGAAACCAAGTATAACAATCTACATGCGTACCATATAAAAGTAATTGTTTCAAGTATGGCATTTTTGAGAAAGCGGGCTTCTCGAAAGATAAAGAGCTACAACCAAAGATATTCAAAATCTCCATTTTAGAAATGCCACAACATTCAGCTTCATAACGACGCTCGGAAAAGTCACAACAGATAAATACCAATTTCTTTATATTCTGTATAAACTGAGTGCATAAATTTAGAACTGAAGCAATATTGCCTGATAATTGACAATAAATCAAAATTAATACTTCGAGATGAGGACACTTTTCTTGTAGTCGCGCAGAAAGTTCCACAAAATCCATTTTTTCAATCCATTTACATTTATTAGTAAATTGTAATGTGATGGAAGTGACACAAGATGGCAAGCTATTAATGAAGGATTGAGTTATAGTATTCTGGGATCTATGAGATGGCGAAAATTTCACATTCACTTTTTTCCACAATACCGGGATCTTTGTCAACATATTCCATCTTCTGCACACTCTGTAAAAATAAAATAAAATGAAAACATGAAAATGCCTTGAGTAAATAAATGAGATGAGAATAAATCACAAATCCTTGCTATATTGGTGTAAAACATTTAATACGGATATAAACTAGTCGTTGGGGCCACCGTAATACTTTCCCATCATGGATATGCATAATATAAAATATGAAAATAAAACATGCGTAAACTATTTATAAAATGCATTGCAATTCGAATAAAATCATGGCTTGATGACGTCCTAAACTTTAAATGCTTTATTACTGAATTGCGTAAAAGAAACATCCTTATAACTCCAAAATTAATAATCCTATTAACTAACGGTTTACTGCGTCGGATTAAGCGTCTCATTTCCAATTAAAATATATCTTTGAATTGAAATTTGAATGAAATACAGGGTCATGAAAATTCGAAGAGTGTGGAAATGGGATTACAAATATTTAGATAATAATTACCCGATTGACTTTATTCTTAATGCAAAATTTATGCTTTTTTAATGTCTTTTATATTTACTCCTTTAAATAAGCAATTTCGAAAAATTTTATATACCTTTTATCAGAACGAATATTTCGAGAGTTCGAAAAAAATAGTTCCGGATAATCGAGGTTACTGAAATTCAATAAGCTTCTTCCCATTATTACATACTAAGTACATACCAAATTTCAACTCTCCATCTCAATCTGTTCAGGAGATAGAGCGTTTACCGACACACACACACAGACGGACGGCAATTTTTTTTTTCTAAAAATATGTTTTTCGGAATCTCCGATGTTTGAAACGTGTAAATCCGTCAAAATTTGTTTTTTCAATTTTCAAAACGATTACAAGACTTACCCTATACTACGTATGATGGGTATGTAAAAAGGGTAAACATTTAAATCTTGGACAGTTTTGGCACATATCCATTTTCATTATGAGGAAATTGTAAACGGACAACTAGATTACAATGTCAAAATCTCATACGACAGAAAAAACCGCACATATAAACAAGAACGAAAAATCATGCATCCGGAATAGATTATGAAACACGTTCCAACAGTAACAGAATATTATTAAGAAATTTAATTTTTTCATGCGATTAAATGAGATGTCTAAATAAAGAATTTTCCATTTTCAGCATTTTCCGCCCATATTCGAAGTCTTTTGTGCAGCCCTGTATATATATAATCTGGAGAATTTGTAAAAAAAAAACACGTACTATACAAAAAATTACATAAAATCGCATATCACAGCGGAAAGATACCTTCTAGGAATTACCAATCATAGTCAGTCCTTTCACCAAATTCTCTTGTGCGTGTCTGTATATGAACGATAAATACTACGCACTCTATAATCTATGGAAAATAAATTGTACTGAACCTGAGTGTTACTTTTAAATTTCATTGTTTCAAGTATCATAACATGTTCAAAATGCACCGCAAACGATTTTTTCCAACGATTATAATGTAAAGGAATAATTTTGTACGTCGCTGTAATTGAACTATAAATGGTATTCTAATTGTATACTCCGGCAAAAGCATGCTGTAGTCCACTTTAGTAATGCATATTGATTTCATTATGTTTGAAATATCGTAACATCCATAAAATGCGCCACAAACGATTTTCCCCATGGACCACAATGTAATGGAATTATTTTGTGTGTCCCTGTAAATGAACTATTAATGCTACACACTTCATGTTCAATACCGAATATTCTATAGCAGAATCAGATAATATAGACGAACAAGCGAACGGCGTTCGCAGAAATTTTTCAAAGTTTGCAGACAGTTTTGATAGGGTTTCTTTTTACAAATTTCTTTATTTAAAAAAAAAAAAAAAAAAAAAAAAAATTAGCAAGACTCTGGGCGGATAATTGATGCGACGCACGTCGCAGACTCTTGACGGACTGCAGACTATTTCTCAACTGGAGAAAAAAAAAAGTTTGCTTGAAATTATTTTTCATGTACCATGGTACAGTATTTTTGCAAGAAGTTCCACGTCGCATACGAGTTTAAAACTTAAAAATATTGTAAGTGCGGCGTTTATGCCGGAACGGCGGGTACCATGGTTTTTTTTTTCTCCTGCCAGGGCCGGGGTAGCAGAAACAGTGCAGCACAGAAGTGGCTGCTGCTGATTATTTTAGACTTTGCAGATTAATTTAACAGATTAAAAATAAATTTTGTGTTAAAAAATAAACGTTAATATCTTTCAAATAAAGTTTATTTGGTTGGAAATTTTAGCGAATGTTTATGCGCTTGTTCAGCGTTTTTCAGCGATTTTTTTACATTCAAAAAGGGATTTTAGTTATTTTTTAATAGTTTAATTTAGTTATTTTATAGATTAATAAAATAACAGTTTTGTTGAGCAATCATAAATTGATATCTTTATATAAGTTAATGATTAAAATATTTCACATTTTAATAAATATATATTTTTAGCACTTTCCAACCTAGTTGAAAAGTGCTTATGACTTCGGTTTGTCTGCCGTATGGCCGTCTGCAATCTGGCCGTCTGCCGTCTGGCCGTGCTCTAACTCCCGTAAATATGCTCGGATTGCTCTGCAACTTTTATATGTTATTGTCTTTATCTATAGCATGTTCCCTATTGCAACGGAAGTGTGTAGCACTGATAGTTTTTTTACAGGGACACTCAAAAGAATTCCGTTACATTGCGGTCTATGGGGGAAAATCATTTGCGGTTTATTTAAATAATGTTTCACTATTGTAAATGCATCGAAATTTATATATATCACTAAGGTGCATTAGAAGAAGCTTAATATGGAATAGGGTGTGCATAGCACTTATAGTTACTTTACAGGGACAGTCAAAAGAATTCCGTTACATTACGTCTATGGAGAAAAATCGTCTGCGGTTTATTTGAATAATGGTTCATTATTTTAAACGCATTGAAATTTATATATATTACTAAGGTGCATTACAAGAGGCTTACTACAGAATAGTGTGTGTATAGCAGTCATCGTTCATTTACAGGGACACACAAAAGAATTCTCTACTGTCTGTTAACAATAATTCCTGGAAGTGCGTTTTAAGTTACTGAGCGCGATTTTAATTTTAACTCGCTTTTTGTCTATTATGTGGTGTGTATAAATTCTGTAGATCCTATACAGAGCAGCACAAAAGTTCGCGAACACATTTCCGTTTACTGACAAAAACTCCAGAAGGATAATTTTAAACTGTGCTACGCGTTTCCTAACTAAACTAAAATTTAGCATCCTATGTAGTATATATACAAATCTATAGATCCTATACAGGGCTGAATAAAAGTATTCGGATATTTTTCCGAATATTGTATCTGTTGGAAATTCCTGAAATTATGTTTTTAAATATGTTATGCGTTTTCCAAATTGTTTACTTAGATGTTATCTTTTAGCTTATTAAACGGTATGTTTTGTAAAATTATTTTGGAAGCGTTGGAAAGTGCTACATAATCTATGCTTGAAGCATGATTTTTCGTTCTTGTTTTTAATTTTCATTAGTTTTTCTTTCATTTATTAGTTGTCTGTATTAAGCATACCATTCAATACTACATTTCTTGACTGAGTTTTAATAATGCTTGTAAATTAATATTTTTCTTTTAGTGGTGTTGCTTAGTGGTACTCCACTCGTATATAACTTTTCATTTTTGCTGTTAGCGGCGATATAGGACTCGGGAGGGGCGCGGTGTGTTTTTTCAGAAAATTTTTAAGAAATTGTTTGAATTCGCAGACAGTTTTACATTTTATCTAAGTCTGTTCTGTAGTAAAATTCAATAACGTATAAAAGATTTCAGGACAATCTGAGTATATTTACGAGAGTTAGAGCACAGACAGACAGACAAACATAATTCATAAACACTTTTCAACTATGTTCGAAAGTGTTAAAAACAAACCAATGAGCTCTAACATTGGAGTGGGGGAATTACGGGATTTCTCTGGTGCCATCTGTTGAGACATGATGAAAACAAGTATTACAGCAGTAACACACCTGTAGGGTTGTTTACACCAAAAAGGAATCAGCACCAACGTATATCAGTGTCTAACGGAATCTAAAGTTTTATTAAATTCCATGCATTAGTTCTTGAGATAGAACGCCCACAATTTTTTTGTCACATACAGAGCCGTCCTTAGCGAAAGCGAGGCCGAGTGCAAGAACTTTTGCGAGGCCCTTCACTTACAAACTTAATAACCATTCGTACCAATGTTGCCAGTTTAGCTAATTTTTATTCATCTACCAGAAATTTCCAATAATAATTTTGGCTTTATTTAATGACAGACATTCCGTGATTAAATAAAGTGATGCCATTTATTCATCTACCAGAAATTTCGAAAAGGAATTTTTTGCTTTATTTAATGACAGATAATAAATGATTAAATTAAGTGAAGGTAAATATTCGGAAATTCTGGTAGATATTTGGAATTAAAAAAAAATCCGCTAAATTGGCAACACTACTTCCCACAACGCAATCGCCTGTTGAAAAATCTTATTTTTTCTATGATATTTTTCTTTTATGATATACATAGTGGCGTACCATGAATTAAGCTTTCTTTTTTTTGGTCGGGGGAAGGGGATGTTAGTATGTTTTAGTGGAGGTTTATATAGATTCGGGCCAATTTCCTTTCCTAATACTCGCACTATTCTTTTTTATGTAGATTTGGGCCAGGCCAGGAAATTTTTTCATGTAGAAGCAGCATTTCTTTTTCTGTTTTTTCTTTTCTTTTTTTTTTCTTTTCTTTTTTTTTTTTTTTTTTTTGTAAATAAATGATATTGTTACAGTAGTTAAAAAGGAGAGACAGAACATCCCATACTTTTTAATCGTGAAGTTGCCGCAGAAAGATGCGAAAGATAAACTGTTCAAGTTGGGATTGTGTTTACTTTTCGAATTTGAATACAAACTTTGAAATAAGGGTCATCTACATATTAAACATTGTACGATTTTGAATTTTCCAATGGTAACACTCACTTTTGACACCATTTTTAAGTTCACTTGGTCAACGCAACCCGTAAGAAGGCACCGATTGCAAACTCTTTCTTAAATCTTCGGGGATTAGATGTGTTAAAAGTTTGAGAATGCTAATGTTAATTCACGTGACAATCTTTTATTTATTATCTTTACAAAAATCGTCTGACTGATTTTTTTTTAATGCGATACAATGCATAGACGCAAAGATATTTCATGCATTTATTTTCCATTCAAGAAATTTTTTTAAATTATGAAAATTATTAATAAAATCATATTAAAAAAATGATGAATTATGATCGACATTAATTTCACTTAAAGTGAAACACAGTTGTAAAAAACGTGGGCATGTAAGTACACATCTCATTCCAATGATTAGTTTTTGAGATACAGATAAATTTTACTTTGTGATGGCCTAAATTAAAGGGTCCGTGTCCTGTTTGCACAGAAAGTAAAATGTTAGACATTAACCGAAAAAAAATTATGGTATTTTCTTACATACAAAGAGAATTTATTTTACACTAAAAGAATCTATATATAATTTTTCTGGTAAATAATTGAATGTTCTCGATACATCTCGTTGTAAAACATGTTTATTTTTCTAAATTTATGGAGACATATTTTCTTTTATATTCCTAACATATTTTCTTTTATAACTGTATAATACCATGTAATTCCGTATATACCATGGCTTGCGGCTGAATCTAAAAATGTTGTACTTTAAAAAATATTTGCTTAAATATGTGTGCAATATTATTTTAAAGAATTTTAATTGCAGGATAATATTGGCAAACAAAGATCGGAAATTTTTGTAGGAATTGAGTGCAGTCGGGTCTGATTTTAATGATTTTTTGTCGGTTGAGGCCGGAAAGGAGATTTTGGCTTCTACAGCCGGTTCAGGATAGCTTTTTCTGGAGCGGGCTGGATATAGGTGTAAAAATTATGACCCATTCAGACCTCTTAATTTGACATTCGTGAGTAGGCGATCAATGATCAGCCAAAAGTAAATGAAAATGATGCAAAATCCAACAATTTTTAAGACAATTTGGTGAAGAAATTAATTCCTTTCTGATGTTTTAAACAGAAAAATAAATCAAAGATAAAGGCTAAAATATTCATGTAAAAAATTCCTGAGGTTACTAAAATTATTTTAGTAAATTTGTATTCCACAGAATTTTTTAGTAACCGGTATTATAAACCGGAATCGTTGCTAGCTGTTTTCTAGTAATTCTTACAGATTTTCTTGTAACTGAGTAAGAGTACAAAAAAATTTTTAGTAATTGCAAGGATCAATGAGAAAAACTAATTTTTTTTTAAATAGATTGATCTTTTTTTTTTTTTTTTTTTTTTTTTTTTTTTTCTTTTACAGTGTACGTCCCACGGACTGACAGCAGGGCTGCCACTATCAAATATTTTTATATTTGTTTTGTACTAACTATTTACAAAAAAAAAAAAATTGTGGTAGATTCTTTTTTAAATTGTCAAGTCATAGTACGGCAAAGACTTTTGAAAAAGCACTATGAATGAAAAAAAAATAGTCGCCACTTGCAACAGTTTCTAATAAAAAATAAATTCGTAGTCAAAGAATTAATCAATTAAATTACTTGACCAGAACACTTTATATTATGGCAGTAACGAATGCAACTTTTGACCTGTACCTGTAAACTCTATTCTTTCTTTAATTGTAACCTATTTAAACTTTTCATTTAATTAGCAAATATTAAACATGTTAATATTTTTAATTTAATTAGAGAATTTAAATATAGAAAAAATATTTCAATTAATATCTAATTTCTCAAAATTTTCTTTTTCCTTAAGAACCTTTAAAAACTTAACCTTTCATAATTTTTGGAGACTTTAAATTTTTAGTTTAGCCTCGGGCTCTGGGGGACAGGTTTTCAGCTCCCTGGCCTCCCCGTCGTGTTTATGAGATAGAACATGCGTATGCATGTGGGCAGGAACATCGATATTCGTATAATAAAAAGAGAAACTTGATTACACAAGAAAGAAAGCAAATCTATGTTGTCCATTTCAAATAGTCTTTAAAATAATAGTGAGCAGTTTATCAGCATCATCATCATTAGTCTTAACAATTAACATTCAGTTTATGGGCCTGACCAGATTTTTTTATGCGCCTGGTGCAGCCTAGGCTACAGTATAACAATGTCTACAGATTGAATAAAAGCTACAAGAAATCTATTCTCTTCTCGAGCGTCCACAACTTGCACCAAATATTTTATTGATAAAAAATTTTACATATTTTAAATAAGCAAGTTTACACATGTAAATTTTATTATGAAAAAAATAATAATAAATATTTAGCTATTTTGCATTTTTTTCCACTCGGGCGCGAGGCCCTGTGCGGCCGCACCTGTCGCACACACCTAAGGACGGCTCTGGTCACATACACACAGACAGACATTTTCCAAAAACAGTCAAATCGTATTCAGAACCTTTTAAAACGTATAAATTCGTCGAAAACCGGAATTCAAAAATTCTCATGAATCCAATACACTCTTCTTGTAAAGATGGAAGAAAGTAAAAAAAAGACGCAGATGAATGATCTATGCTAAGGCTCTTAAAATCCGGGCTGACTCACGCCGCCATTTAATTGCCCGTAGGAGAAGAATGATTGGCCACGCCGTGAAGGCAACAATCGCTGATTGGTCAAAGTGGGCAACAAAATGCTTGATGATTCAGCCTGCATTATAGTGGCCCTAATCTTTGCGTACACGCTTAAAATATTGAATTCCTAGTAAAGTAAAAGTTATTGTTTTGAAATCCATCACAAATTGAAAACCCAATCCTTTCAAAAAATGAGCACAAGGGTTGATCTCAGTTTTGAAGTTTTCGTATCAAATGAATATTTTATTTAAAAAACAAAAACAATAATAATAATAAATAACATATAAGAATTTTGAAAACCCATTCTGTTGAATATTTAACTATAAAAATTATAAATAAATTTTACATACCGTGCAATTTCACCCAATTGGTTTTGCTTTAAATAATGAAAAATATGCAAAATAATTTCATCAGGCAGAGAATCAATATCCAAAGCCTCGTCATTTGATTCATTAACCTGGAATAAAAGTATAAAAATATGAGTGAAATATAGATATATCTATGCATACATTCTTTGTAACTGCAAAATAAAGATGCAAGTTTTGAGAAGACACCAGTGGTCCCCAACCTTTATTGTTAAGGGACACGCCTTAAAGATACAAAAAATTTGTAGACCTACCTAATACTAGACTTTTGTATAAACTACCATGCAAAAACGGCGAGCTTTCATAAAAGCAGTAACAAACAAATAAAACATATACACGAAATCAGTTATCGGTATTCTAAATATCAATAATCATATAAATGATGATGTGATATAAATATTAAAAATAATCTTTAATTATGCACGGGAAAAATACGCTTTTTAATAAGTTTTTAAATACACTTAAATGTCAATGCAATTTATAACAGTTTTGCACCAATGAAGGGGTCTTATATTAGGGTTGAATTGAAGCATATGCATTTTGCTATTTTCCCAGTATAGAATCCATGACAAGATGGCCTCGGCAAGAGAAGAAAATTTAGCAACAAATTTTCGGGCAACCTACTTATTCACTGTTTCATATACACAATTTTTTTTTTCAATATTCATACAATTTATTTATTTTAAAGAAGTCATTTATCTATTTTTATATAGAAACAAAAGTAATTGATATATAAAAAACATATATTATGAAATATATACAAATAAAATGTTTGTACATATATATACCGGATGTCCCAAAAATGACTGATGAATTTTAAAATTCAATAACTTGCAAACGGTAACAGATATTTAAAAAATTCTTGCAGGAGGGTTATGTATGTATGTTTTTTACTGCAATTTTTTATTTTAATTCGAATTTCAAACAATATAGGGCGCTGACAGTGATTGACGCTCAGTCGAGGCCGAAACTAATCTCATTCAGAATTGAGACGAAGGAAGGAGATTAAGGCTCTGGAGTGTGGGTCTTATTCGCCAGTACAATCTTGCTCTTAGGGCCCGATTCTGAACTCATTCGATATGATTTTAATGGAATGCGTTGTTGCCATGGAAACAACAAATTCTTCGATAGTGGAATAGAGCGTTTAGAACTGGGCATGAATTTAACAAGCAGTATTCGAGTTTGCAGGCGATTTTACATTTATGAAGTTTTATTTTCCCGGATTAAATTACTTTTTATGGTCTGATTTAAAGAATATTTTATGCATCGTATTTTAAAACTAGGTGAAAAGATTTAGTACATTTTGTTGTTGTTAAAAATTTCATAACTTTTGTTACGTTCTAAGAAATTTTAGATCTTTTAAGGGAGTTCGTCAGTAGGTTTTTATGAATGTTGAAAAATAATCGTGAAAATGGTTAATATTTTATTTTTGTTCAAAATAACTATCTAGAAACAAATATTAGAAGTTGCCTTGTTTAACCCTTTTGAATAGGAGTATTCTATCGTTGCATTAAAATAAAAATAATAAAATAAGTGCTAGTTAATTAAAAGTTTATTTGACAATTTGATATTAAAATATTGTACATGCAGCTTCATCTTGATGTTTGATAAAATAAAACTAGTAAATATGTTTTATCTACATCTATTTTAAATTGCAAAAATGTGTTAAAAGAATTCTTGGAGTTTAAATTTTTACACTTTGGCAACTCTTTCTACGCCCAATGCTAATACACATATATTTTTTAATAATAAAGGTATCAATGATATCTAATGTGATAAACTAAGTTGAAATTAAATTTGATAAGACTCTAAAATTTAGTAGTACTTAAATTATTGAAGGCCATAAACAAATTTGTATTGGAATTTTTATCTTGACATAAATTAAGACCGTATTTCTAATAGCACTTTTTGTTGGAATGCAATTGTAATTTTAAAACTTTTTAGTTTATATATATATTTTTTAAAAATACATGAATTGTAATAATCAGGGCTTGGCAAATGCGGTCGCCACTGGCAACCAATATTTTTTTACTTGACGACCAAGATTTTTAATCTGGCGGTTTTTGTAGTGTTAACGAAAGAACAAAGTGCAAAAGGCATTTTCCATCTCATGCACAGAAAACGACATTCTTTGCTGCTCTACCCACCTAGCATGTCATGTCATGTGATTAGAATGTGGGGAGAGAGTGGGTCGTTCTTACGGGTTGTTTACCAATGCCTTTTGCAACTTGTTTGGTTTACAGTTTTTCAGAGAAATTTGGTAGTAGTGGTCCGGGGGGAGGGGGGATTAAGAAAGAATTTTCAATATTACAATAATCACTTTATTTACTGAAGAATATTTTATAATTATACGTGTTTAGTGTTTGAATTATCTATAGTAAATGGAGAAAAAATTCCACTGCACTGCAGAAGGGCAGTTTTTTTTGGAGGAGGGGAGGTACTTATCCTTAGCTATTCGATTGTTGTATTAAATCAATCCTTAGATTGTTGTATTAAATCAATCCTTTGATTGTTGTATCAAAATAAGCTCCTTCCACAGCCGGTTGCTAATTCAGATTTCATAATACTCTACTCCAGAACAGTAGAGTGGTTTATTTTAGCAATGCATAGAGTAGATGGGGGTAAAGATGCGTACTTTTCATAAATTTAAATTTTTGATGAACACATTAGTCTAAACTTGTGTGACGACCGATTAAAATGTTGCATTACATTTTCTCACCAATTTACAAATATAGGTCACATTTTCACGCATATCTCACGCATTTCATCTGGGATATCGCGATCCAGACCACTAGTTTTTGGGGATGCAGGGAGGACGATACCGCAACATGAGTATTTTCGGTTCCCCAAATGCGCGACTTTTGCTTGTTGACAAAGCCATCGAGGTGAAAATATGCCTCGTCAGAGAACCATATATTTCCAATATCGATTTTACCTTCATCCAAAAGCTGCAGCATAGTGTTCGCGAAACTCCAGCGTGCAAGAAAGGCATTCTCACTCAGGGGTTGGCGAGTCTGGATCTTGTACTGGAATTTGTGAAGACTGTAGCGCATGATACGATGCGTGGTCATTCTTCAGAGTACAGCACGAGCTGCAACACGGCGAACGGAAGTCCGGAGTCGCTGATCGATGACCTGCTGTACGGCTTCAGCATTCGATTCTGTAACTATAATGTAACGCCGGCCGACATTTCCAATACGGTCATCATTGACGTTCCCCGTTCGTTCAAATTTTTCGAACAAAGCCTTTATAGTATTGTCTGACGGACCGTTTCGGACGTTAAATTTCCTTTCAAAACTGCGCCTCGTTTGAACACAACTGTGTTCCAGGCGGTGATACTCCAAAACAAGAAATATCCTCTGTTCAAATAAATGAACCATTTTTAATAACGTATACCCTTTCAAAAGTACTCACTAGCAGATTGCGTAGCAAAATAACGAATGGCGATTTCTGTGCAGCTCTCACATACCTGCATTGTCATCATTTTGCGAAATTTTAACTAAATTTGCAAATTGGTTGGATTAAATTCCCATAAATACTCATAAATGTAAAATCGCCTGCAAACTCGAATGTTGCTTGTTATATTCATGCTAAATTCCAAACACCGTATTCTGCTATCGAAATATTTGTTATTTCTATGGCAACAACAGATTCCCTTGAAATCATATCGAATGAGTTCAGAATTGGGCCCTAAGAGCAAGATTGTAGCAAGATCTCTTCACCTAGTTTTATAATACGATGCATAAAATATTCTTCAAATCAAACCATAAAAAGTAATTTAATCCGGGAAAATAAAACTTGATAAATGTAAAATCTCCTGCAAACTCGAATACTGCTTATTAAATTCATGCCCAGTTCTAAACGCTCCATTTCACTACCGAAAAATTTGTTGTTTCCATTGCAACAAGACATTACATTGAAATCATATCGAATGAGTTCAGAATCGGGGCCTAAGAACAAAATTGTACTGGCGAATGAGACCCACTCCATTTCCTTAATCTCCTTCCTTCACCTCAATGCTGAATGAGGTCAGTTTCTGCCTCGAGTGTGCGCCAATCACTTTCAGCGCCATCAATTATTTGAAATTCGAACTAAAATCAAGAATCACAGTATAAAACCTCTTGACATCATACATAACCCTCCTGCAATGATTTTTTTTATCCTTTTTGGGACACCCGGTAGATATATATATCTATATAAAACAATATATAAATAAACATAAAAGTTCATTAGATTCGTTTTCATAGCTGTTCATATCAAATGTTATTTTCTAACTCCCGAATTGCTCCAAGAATTTTAAAAAATATATATTCATTTAGCTTTTCCTCTTTTTAAATCTATGCCAAAAAAACCTGCACACCCGATCCTTACAAGATATCTACTGAATGGCAATTGTAGTACCAAATATGGTACAACAATATGGCACTGACTTTTCTAATAAGTTAAATCTACAGTTACTTGGTTGATAACCAAATGAAAGAAGCATCTTATGTCATACCATAGACTCCATGCTGCTAAAGTAGTAGCTGTATTTGTAAGAAGAATACAAGTGACAGGAAAAATAGGTATGAATGTACCTAAACAGAAACAAAAACAAGAATTCAGCATAAAAAAGTAATTAAATATTCAACAGAGAAAAATACCTTTACAAGAAACAGCAAACATGTATAAGAATCAAGGTTAAAAAAAAAAGTATGATTTAAAAAAAATTTAAATACTATTTTTTTTTTGTGTGTGTGTGTGTGTACACGATACCCTCGTGTAACAGATGCACCTTAATACCTCAAATGGAAAAAACAGTTGGAGAAAATATGGAAAAATATTTTAAGCAAATTTTATTCTATTAAAATTTAACAGTTAATATTAAAATTGCACAATATTCACAATGTATTGCTTCGTGGTTTCAAAATTTAAATACAAAATTGCAACCCAAGAATATTATACAGTGACCAATGGTCATACATACAGAGACCAGTCAAATCCCAAATATTTATCACATATAACATTCACCACAATTTTTAGAATGACATTTTTTATATCAACTTTTTAATAAAGTTGAACTTAAAATCTCAGAAATATCAGCTACAGACAGACTTTAAATTATTACAATTTAAAATTATGATTAGTTTTGAAAAAATAAAATGAAACTTATTCGAAGAAAAATTTACAAAATTATAAAAACTTATATCAAAATTTATCAATTTTGTAAGTACACTAAGGCCTCACCAGTCTTAATCCCATTAGTTCAAAATTTCGGATAATCCGAACGGTAAAAAAGCTGAATAAAAAAAAAAAAAAATTAGCCTTAAAAGATAAAACTTTTATTAAGAATATTAATAAGTTTCAGTAAAATCACACAAAACGTACATAATTATATAGATGCGTACATATGAAATACAGTATAATCAATTATTTAACGGTATACAGAAAACTTCATTCACTGTTTGATTCATTAAAATTAGTCACTTATTTTTGTCGTAAAGATGTAAATCTGGACGATGGCGCAATTTTAAAACAGCACCTCATAAACATGACGCCCGTTGCTCTAGCATACCAATGCTGTTCCACATACTGCGGTGCTACATCAAGAACTTCTGCTCCTTCAGAATGTGAAACAAACCTTTCCGTATCATCGACTTCATCAATAGAATCAGATTCTTCGTTGGAATCGTGCATGAATCGAGAAAAAAAAATCTTGGTCTGAGAGTTGTTAATCACCTTCACAGTCGGTTGACAACCTCTCGTCTACATCCACTTCATCTGTTTCTTCACAGCCTGGAATTTCTTTCAAGAGATCTCAAAACTTCACACCTCTCATCTACTTCATCTGGGCTTCCGATGACAAAACCCCACCCTTTCGGCCATAACTGTTTCCACAACTTTCGTAACGTCTGCTCTGTGTCATTATGTTACGCCTCTGCTACCCAGTAAATCACTTACTTGATTGTTAAATTTTTTTATACGTTCAAGTACGGAGAGTGAAGGGTCTTCATTTTGAATTAAATTTCATAGAAACAGTTTATTTCTATTTTTATACATTACAAAAAATGTAATTTCCCAATAATTTCATAGTTTAAAGTACCCCTGGTACGTTGATTATTACATTTGTCCAAAGGAACTACCGTTTGGAAGTAGAAATATAGATTTTATTTCTCCACAAATAAGTTTGTCATCTGAGGAATGCAAAGGAGCATTATCAACCACAAGTAATGCCCTGGGCGGTAAATCGTTTTTTTTTTTTTTTTCATTGAATTTTCTTACAGAAGGCACAAACTGGTTTTCGAACAAGTCTATGAACAAACTACTGATCATCCACGCCTTTTTAAGACGCGTGTAAAGCACGAGAAGAGAGTTATTATGAAGATTTTTAAAGGCTCTTGACTTTTTTTTGTTTGAAATGGCCATGAGGAGTAATTTATAAATTATATGTTCCAGCTGCATTGCTATACGCTATAACTGTCATACGTTCTTTAGACTAGACATCTTGAAACCAGGTGCACGACATTACTCTTCGGCAGCGAGGCCTTTGATTGACAGCATCTTAAAATTTAACCCCGTTTCGTCGCCATTGTAAGGCCCTGAAAAAAAATGTACGGTAGAGTGAAAAAGCCTATGTTTTTTTGGCTATGCAAATTTTGCAAATGCAAAACAATTAATGTAACAAAAATGCCACTGGATGTGAAATGTAAGGCGATGTTATTAAATAATGGTAAAAAAGGGGCCAAAAAATTAATATGTTTAAATTTTTCAGTATTTTATGTTGGAAAAAAGCATAAGGTCGCGATTGTTTTTTGACTCCTATGCTAATTATATCATTCTGCGCAGGCTTCAAATCTTAAAGTTCGCGTTATTAAACGTTTCACAAGCATTGAACGGTTCATTTCTGCTGTTGATATGAATGCCGAAACATAAGCATTTGTCTGACGTAGAATGTGGCGCAATTCTTGGCATCAAAGTATGTGGAATGAGTGGGGCTTTTATTGCAAGATATATAGGTCGGTCAAAAGTAGCTGTCAATATTTTTTTTTCCTTCAAATTATAGAAAAGTCAAACGCACATCTCATCTGTATTTCGATTGGCATGTGAAAAAGAAAATGTCTTCGTCTCAAATAGTTAATAATTTAAACTTACCATGTACCAGTCGAACTGTTCGCAATGTTTGAAGTTCAGATGGAAGGGCAAAGTAGGTGAAATCGAGACCTCGCCCACCTTTCACAAAGCAGCATAAACTTGTATGCAAAATTTATATACAATAGCTTTCTGAATATTAACCCTGAATAAGACCCCAAAGCACAAAAAATGCATTGACAGTGACTGCGGGTGCGGTGGTTACTTTTTTTAATATAGAGAGAAAGAAAAAAAAATATATTTTTGAGGGTCTGTCGCGGTATACACAACTGTAGTGAAAACAAACTAACCGTATTTATTTCCTCCATTTGAGTGGATTTGTAAAAGCATGCGCAATATATGAGAAGCCACCTCAGCTTTAACATTTTAAACATCAAACGTAATGACTGTTAATAGAATTGTTATAAAAAAGGCACCACGTTGCGGAAATATGAGAACCTAAATTTGTAAAGTGTACATGTGATTTTAAGGCTGTTCTCAAATCTAAAGGAACTACTTTCTGACATATTTCTGAATTCATTTTTGTTCCTAAACGCATTAAAATTATCAGGTGTTATTATTCAGAAACTAACTAATCGAATGGAGTTTTCTATTTTCTGATAGAGGCAGAAAGAAGATCTTTCTGAATATACTGTCAAAGTCAGCGTTTTGAACAGAATTCACGACGCGGCATCGCAAGAAAAAGGAAAAACTTGTAGTCACAAATCGCTTATAGATTGATGAGTAATTTATTTATAGAAACTGCTATTCGATTCCAAATCGAACAGTCAGGCAAGCCAGTTTTATGCCTTTACGTTTAGAAAGGAGTCCGATATTTCCGCATTGTTGAGAAAGAAATTTGAAAACCACCGGTAATTAATTAGCTGAAAGTAGTAGATGACTGTGGCGACCATCTAGTGGTACAAAGATGTAAATATTAATGCACTACACTAAAAGAAATATCAGTTTTCATTAAATATTATCAAATAAATAAGTCTTTATAACTGTTAGAAGGAAATATGTCTGAAAGAAATATATATATTCACATATTGAAAAGAACTCATTAAATTAAACTCAAAGATTGGGTTTTGAAATTCTATATTACATAGCTCCTCATGTACTATAAATTTTAAAGATTAAATTTTTTAAACAATAGCAAATCACCACACACATAAAAATAAAACATTATTGTTACATACTGCTATTTATTTTTTTAATTGATTTAAACTAAATACATTATATGTATTATCTGATAAATGAAATTATCTGATATAATACTTCCTGAAAAAACATCCCTATTTCATTAGTAATCAAGTGGGTTCTAATGATTTGTAAAAATGATAGATTTTAGAGAGTTTTTCTGCTGCTAATTGATTTCGTAACTTTTTCCAGATAAGTCCATATGGAGAGATTAAATCATAGAATGATCAATGTTAAAAGAGGAATTGGGAAAAAGATAATATTTGAGAAGATTTTAGTATATGTAAGTGTACAAAAATGAGAATAATATTTAAAAAATTGTTTTAAAAATAAAATTTGTTAAAAAAATAAAGTATAGAAAGGCTTGTTGCTAATTGGAAGAGTTAATTCATGCATATATTATCCTAACAGGAGTCTGTTTAGACTTTTCTCCCAGTGTCCTATTTTTGTGAAATTGTGAACAGTTTTTTACATTTGAGAAAAATCTAGTCATAATTTTGTGAATTTGAAAGATTGTTATAGTCAGGTTCTCGTTTATACATTTTTCAAAAGACATGTGTATATTTTCTTTTTATGTGTAAAAGTGACACATTTAACTTTTAAATAAATTTGTAAAAGGTTCAGTTTGGAAAGGGAAACGTTTTGTGAAAGGTCTATTTCTAAGACAAAGAACTCTTGTGAAAAGAAATTTTATGTAGGGTATTGTTTTCAAATTTTGTGAATTTGAATGATTGTTATAGTCAGGTTCTCGTTTATACATTTTTCAAAAGACGTGTGTATGTAAAATACACATTTTCTTTATATGTGTAAAAGTGACACATTTAACTTTTAAATAAATTTGTAAAAGGTTCAGTTTGGAAAGGGAAACGTTTTGTGAAAGGTCTATTTCTAAGACAAAGAACTTTTGTGAAAAGAAATTTTATGAAGGGTTATGTTTTAAGGTCAAAACTTTCTGAGGGGTCTGTTTTCAGATGAAAAAAAATTTTCAAAAAATATTTAAAGCAGTTAAAATTTAAAAAAAAAAAAAACAGTTAAAGGCTAGTGTAAACCAAATAAAGCAATGGGTATGCCTTTTTTTAATTTTAGCTGATATATTTGCAATTCTGACTACAAATCACTAGCAGCTCCATACCTCCATGTATGTGTTAGTCCAATATTAATGTATTCAATATTGGGAAATTATCTTATTTATTAAATTCTACCTCAATAAAATGCCATGAAAATTACACTTAAAATTGTGCAGTTTATAAGTAAAATGTTTCACTGTAAAAAAGCCGATTTTGGCCCCCAAAAGACGGTTAAAGCCAATAAAAGCCATCGCCGTGGCTTTTTTTCTTTAATTTTATCCGGCTTTGCTTTAATTTTAGCCCACTTTTTTTAAACCTTGATTGGTGCCCATACTAAAGCTTACTCCATGAGTAAACCAAATTTACTGAAACTTTTTAATGAATTTTATTTCAATAAATGGCTATAAGTTATTATAGGGTCAAACATAAGCATCTATAGGAAAGTTCTACAATCGGATTTGCAGCTAAATTGCTTATTTTACCGAACATGGCTGTACACTAATTTAATTTTTTGTTGAAGCCGGATTTTTAACGCCTTCTAACATAGTTGAAAATTGTTTATGAATTGAATTTGTCTGGCCGTGCTCTAACTCGCGTAAATATACTCGGTTTGCCATGTAATTGATATATGTTACTGATATATACCATGGCATATTCGATATTAAAAATGAAGTGTTTAGTATTTTTATCTCATTTACAGGGAACTCAAAATAATGCCGTTGCATTATCGTTTATGTAGGGGGGAATCGTTTGCAATGTATTTTAATGATGTCACACTATTTCCAACATATTGAAACTGATAGATATACATCATTCACTGCTGTACACTACAATATACTTACTGTAGAATAAGGGTGTGCATGGCATTTATCGTTCATTTACATAGGGACACATAAAAGAATTCGGTTACAGCAGAGTTTTCCCCAGTTTTAAAAAAGGGCAGAGTGCTGCTGGTGAGAAAAGGGCACTTTTTTTATTCTTAAGGGCCCTTTTTGGATTCTTGAGGGCACTTTTTAGATGCTTAAGGGCACATTTTTTAATTGTTAAAGGTACTCTTTTGGTTTTTAAAGCCACTTTTGATATTTAAAAGTCAGGACTTTTTTTTTAAGACAACATTTAGTCAGTTTTTACTATGAAAGCAAATTTTTTAATGCAAAAAGAAGAAAGGGCACTTTTTTTACTGAGAGGCAAGAAGGGTGCTAATTATTTTACTGGAGGGGGCAAGAAGAGTGCTAATTCTCTTTATGAGGGGCAAGAAGGGTGCTATTTTGTAAACCAAAGGGCAGGCAGGGTGCAGCACCCTTCTGAAACTGTCTGGGGGAAACTCTGGTTACAGTACTGTCCATGAACAGTAATTGCTGGAAGTGCGTTTTCAATTGTGGTATGCGTTTTTAATTTTTTTAATTTTTTTTATTTTTTTTTTTTTTTTTTTTTTTTTTTTGCATAGTACTTGATGTGTATAAATGCTGTAGATCATATACAGAGTTGCACAAAAGAACTCGAATACATTTCGGCTTAAAGACATTGCTAAAGGGGAATTTTCGTATGTAGGTATAGGTATCTCTTCAGGGCAGCACAAAATAATTCGGATATTTTTGATGAAGTAAGGATGAAGAAGTGACTTCTAATATGCATATGGACCTTTACACGCTACATCAACTCTAACCTTAACAATTTAGTTATTCTTAATGGCACCATACAGTGTTATTTAGTATTTTTAGCATAATTTATTACTCTAGTATTATTATTCATTCATTATTCTTCATTTAGTACTTACTTCTATCCGTTATTATTATCTACTTCAGCATCTTACAGTACAGTATTATTACATGGTAGTATTATTGCTCAGTATCACATAGTAGTATTTAGTATTCCTCAGTAGGATTGGTAAATTGTATTTTTGGAATCTTGTATTTTCAGAATTTGTAATTCAGCATTACATAGTATAATTATTTCTCAATATCACAAAGTATAATTTAGTAATGCTCAATATAATTAGGTAAACAAACCTGCTGGGCGGGGCTAGTTGAGCTTAAGCCGAAAGGTAGGCCTCCCCGCCCGGTTTGACATTGACTTTGTTTACTTAAATATCTTTGACTTAATTAAACGGGGAGGTTTTGTTACAGTATTCTGAATAGGTTGGAAAGTGTTTCATAATCAATGCTTGGCGCATGATTTTCCTTTTTATTATTATTGTGTGTGTGTGGGGGGGGGGGGGTTGGCACATATATACTTTAGCCCTAATATGCCGAGTCTTTGAATTTAACTTAATGAAAATAGTTTTGTAAATTTTCCGGTGGGATTTCCTTTGATCGGTCTACTACCTTCCTGATATGTAACTCGAGAATTAATAGCAACTTATAAATAGCAACTGGGAAAAACACAGGCACGAAAGCCGAAGCTCGATGAAAAAGCTGAATTCGTAATGAATTTTGTTGCATTATAAATGCATATAAACACAAAGAATAAAATGTATGAAAATTATGAAATATACCTGAAATATTTATGTACCACATTAAAAAAAATACAAATAAATTTTTACAAAAATTAAACTTATTTTTTATCTCAACAATTTTTCTTCATTTGTACTTCATCAGTATAACTTATAAAATTGAAGCAAACAACAATGAAGCATGCATACACAGTATACAGAAAACTGTGCGACTAACATTACAAAATGCAATTTAAAAATTCATTTGCATTTTTTGTTTTATTCTTTTTTAATGATTTTTTTTTTTTTTTTTTTTTTTTTTTTTTTTTTTTTTTTAAGAAATATTCTTTTTTCCCCCTTACTTTAGTCACTCTAACCCCCGCCCCTCCCCTCCTCACGATTTTGAATCTGAAATACTTAGTAAAATTAAAAATACTAAAATAAGGTAGATTAAACAACTATACCTCATTTTATTATTCATCAGGCTCCACCCAAAAAATAAATAAATAAAAAGGAAAAAAACAACACAAAGAAAAGGACTTTCTAAACATTATTTTTTATGGATGTAAAAATAATTTTCAAACATATATTTTTTTTAATCTATCTCTATTGCGTGCACAAACGATTACGAAGATTACGTTTTTGTTTGAACTTAAAATAATATAAATAGTTCAGCACTTATTTCCGGCTAATATTCTA
Organism: Maratus michaelseni; assembly: GCA_963931845.1. Taxonomy (NCBI): domain Eukaryota; kingdom Metazoa; phylum Arthropoda; class Arachnida; order Araneae; family Salticidae; genus Maratus; species Maratus michaelseni. The sequence continues at coordinate 127,279,041 of OZ007600.1, read as the reverse complement.
CAAAAGTGTCGTACTATTAAATTTCAAAACTTTATTTGAATATATAATTGCTGTTTTTAATATAAAAATTATTTTTAATGTTGTTAGTGGGCACTCTAAAAAAATATATTAAATGTAAAAAATCTATTAAAGTTTTCGATTAAAGAAAAAAAAATGTTTTCACCTATATTCTATAATCCGGGAAGCCAGGGTTGGATCCTCCAGTTTATATTAATTAGAGGCGCAACCAGGATCCTCAAATGGGAGGGGTTTTGAACAATTGTTACTCATAAAATGAACAATTCCGTTGTGTGAGACAATGTGTGACACATAAAACCAACGTAATAAAAAGCACAAACAACCATAATAAATTTAGCATTGATGTGTTTAAAGGTTTCATAAAAGTGCGTGACCATTCGATGCGTGACCAGCCCCAGTGGCAGAAAGTTTTGTAGTTGTCTGCGACAAGCTTTAAAATTTCATAATCTGTCTGCAAATTTTGCGAGCAATTCTAATGACTAAATAATACATTAAACTTTCTGACTTTCATTGATCCTGTCACTTTCAAAGACATTTTCCGGATGCTCATCAGCTTCAGAAATGATTTGGTTTTTTTTTTTTCTTTTTCTTTTTTTTCTTTAACGTTCCTTTGAAGAAATTTGCGTTTTTTCCACGATCTTTTGACAAAATTTGCATTTCTTTCTGATACTTCAACGAGACTGCGTTTTATTCGCGATATTTTTTTTTTTCGGAAGAAATTTGCGGTTTTTTTAGTGATCATTTGAAGAAATTTGCGTTTTTTAGCGGCTGTTTGATGAAATTTGCAATTTTTTTTTCTTTCACGATCATTTGATGAAACTTGTTTTCTTCGCTATACTTTGACAAAATTCGGCTTTTACCGCGATCTTTTCACGCGAAATTCGCTTTTTTTTTTGGATGAAAATGGGTTTTTTTCGCGATTCTTAGATGAAACTGGTGATTGTTTTTACGCAATCCTTGGATGAAATGCTTTTTCCTCGATCCTTTGACGAAATTGGTGATTTTTCAACGAAATTAATTTTTTTCAGCGATTATTTGTTGAAATTCGCAATAATTCTATGTCCAAATTTTCGACTAATGACCGATTTAAAAAAAAAAAAATCGGAACAGAGTGTCTTAAATTTTCAGAAAATTCCGAACAGAATCACTCCTGCATGGGAGATTTGGCGTGCGCATGATAAAAACCTTTTCTTTTGTGTTTTATAGGAAAACATTATTTCCTGTGACATCGCATTAACACGAGAACAGGTGCATAAAACTGCGCAATGCCGTGGGAAAAAGTGCCCAAAAGTTTTGGACAATTAAAAATATACATACATATATATAAATATATATATATATGTATATTATTGCAGACAAAAACTGTCCGAATGCATTAGTGCAGACGAAAATTGCCCGCAAGAGATTTCTTTGTCCGTGACTATGTTTCTGCCACTGGGCCAACAGCCATAATAAATTTAACATTTATGTGTTTAAAGATGTGCCAAAGATTTCATAAAAAAGCATTTTCTTTAATCTTCAGGGGGGAGAGGGGGGGAGAGAGAGAGGGAGAAAGAGCAATTGCAGTAACAGACGTACTACTTTTCTGCTATTGCTCCTAACTTTTCTTTCGTTAATTTTGTGTTCAAATAAAGGCTCCTATTATAAAGCTTTGAAACGGTTGAATTGTAAACATTTTATGCTGCTTATACTTTTCTTTACTGTGGTTTTTACACATCATATTTTTACCTTAAAACAAGGGATTGTTATGCAGCTTATCAGTTTTTTAAATACTAATGGGAGGGGTTTTAACCCCGAAGTTCCCTCCCCCACTTGTCGCTGCGCCAGTGTATTAATGGAATCAGCTGATCAACCATTGCACTTTACTTGGATGTCAGTGAAGTACAAATACCTCCAAGTGAAGTACAATGGTTGATCAGCTGATTGCAGCTTCTCTATTCATTTTAAAAAGTTCAAGATATTAAAAAAATAAAAATAAAACTATTTATTAGCATTTTATGAAAACAGTGGGAACCCTGCTCATAATAATATAAAATTTAAACTTTTAGTATTAGCTTCATATTGCTGTACACCATTATAATTTTACTATTTTACCCCCCCCCCCCCTCCCCCTCTTATATGGTCTTGATTTCTCCGAGTTTTTGTATCAGACTTAAAAACAACCAAAATATGACATTAAAAAAAGCTGATTTCACTGAAAACGCATTTTTTTTTTTTCATGTCTGAAAACAGGAGAAATATTTGATTTTAAGATTTTTAGTGAGACTTAATAGAAAACAATAATTAATAATTTAATAAGAAATAATTAATAAAATTAATTCATTCATCCACGGAGAATAATATAATTCTCAATAAAAACCAAAATTAGACACATTGTGAGAAAAACTAGTAAACGTTAGCACGTGTAAGTTAGGGAAAAAAATTAGTAACATTTAATGAACACACATTAAAAATATTAATAACAGATAATACAAAATCCGGTTAAAATTACATTCAAAATCCCCGTGAGATAATTAATAAAAAATTAAACAGTAAATTAAACCAAAAGGTATCTTAAGAAAATTAGTAAACAATAGCACGTGCAGGCTGTATAAACAAAATAACAAAACATATATTATAAATGCAGGAAAAACAATGATATAATTATGTTAATAAGAATTCTTACCTGAAACTAAAAAGAATATAATCAAATTGATTAATAGACTGTAAATTAACACAACAAATAGCAATCGAAATGCTATTAGACACGTGAATATGAGCAACTGCAGGTGTGGATCGTGGCTAATTTTTCGCGGGTGACATCACGTGACCATACCTGCCATGAACGTAGAAAAGATTAGGACCGGACTCAAGAATGGGGGGATTTGCTTCAAAAGCAGTCCTTGAAAATCTAGTTGATCTATAAACCACTACAGGCGCTGCGATTAGCATAAATGTCAGATTTACATTGAATGAAAGCAAGGGAGAAGTTGCTAATTTTATTAATTTTAATTAATTTAAACTGCTCATAGTGGCAATATGGCTAGTAATTTGTTTGGCCTTGGTTGTGATGCTGTCTATTTGACAGCCATTAGTAGAAAAAAAACCTTAAGAAAAAAAAAAATCCAAGCTAATTTTTATTTGAAATTTCGTGCTTTGTTCAAAACAAAAATTTCATTTTATTACATTGTTTATTTTTCAGTTAATCAGTCATATATTTATTTTACATATAATAAGGCAATATAACGATGATATGAATCAAATTACTTTTTAATTCATATCATTAATGAATATTATAAATGTATTATTAAATAATTACAAATTATAATTAAATACTAATTATTATTATTATTATTACTACAATCTTTAATATTATTTATTTAATAATATTAATAATAATTATTATTTTTGATTTAATATTATTATTGTTATTAAATATTAATAATTACAAACTGTTTATAAATTTTTATTTATATTATACAGTTATTTTATTTTAAATAAATAATAATAAATATTTATATTATTTAACAAATTATTTTCCATCAATAATATTCATTGCTGTTATTATTCTTATTTATTCGTTTGTGCATTTCCAAAAATTATATATATATATTATGTCGCATGTTTTGGTGATTTTTACATTACCTATTCAAAAAAAGAAAAGAAAAATTTATTATCAGGTTTCAGTAAGATATTTTTCCTAGTAACTGCAGGAAATAAAGGGGATGATTAAGAAATTTAAACCTCTCCCAGTACACTAAACACCCTTAAAATAAAGAAATAAAATAAAAACTATTTGCAATGATGCGCATATGATGTATAAACACCAACATAATGAGAAGCACAAACATCAGAAAGAATTCAGCTTATAAATATGTCACGACTTTATTTAAAAATAACATTTAAAAAAAAAAACTATATTCCCCAAATCAGTGGGAGGGGCCATAAAACGTATATCCAAAATTATTACAAAGCGTTGGGACTTTTCTTTACGTTGGTTTTTGATTGTGAGGTATTCAGCAAAAAAATATGTTTACACACAATAAACAATGATTTTTTTTTTTTCATTTTTGCAATTTTTATGAATAACAATGATTCAAATATCATAACTTCTTCTAGAAAAAAGATCCAAACTGTGCCGCTATATTTTATAATGATTATCTGCAAGGTTCTGTCCAGTTTTTTATCACAGGGTTCTATTTTTGTGAAATTGTAATCGTTGATTATGTTTGCGAAAAACCTAGTCATAATTTTGTGAATTTGAAATTATCATTATATGCAAATTCCTGTTCATCTATTTTAAACAAGATCCTTTATGTGTAAAAATAAATAAAAACTAGATAATAGGTTATTTGGAATCTCAGCGGTTTTGAGAAGATCAGATTTTACTTTAAAATGATTAAATTTATAAAAAGTTCATTTTCTAGCTAGAAAAGTTTTATGAAAAGTCTATATTTAAGACAAACAATTTTGTGAAGGGTATTGTTTTGCGATGAAAATGTTTGTGAAGGATCCTGTTTATTAATGAAAATTTTTGTGAAGGATCCTGTTTTATAATGAAAATTTTTGTGAAGAATCCTGTTTTATAATGAAAATTTTTGTGAAGGATTCTGTTTTAAGGAAAAAAGTTTTGTCAAGGGTTCTGTTTTAATATGAAAAAAAAATTGTGAATGGTCATTTAAAGGATCCAAATTTTTCCTAAATAGATCCCTGATCTGTCAAATGTCAAACAGAAAAAAAAATTCTGAAGTAAAATTGAAATTTATTTGCATCAGAAAACTAACATTACATACTAAAATGTACAATCAGCTAAGGTGGCATTAAAATATCAAAGTAAATAAATAAATAAATAAAAATTTAAGATGGAAGTTTTTATTAATAGCACGGAATGTGGAATTTTAAAATATGCTTCATGAAGATATAAGACCATTCAGTTACAAATTCAGTTGATGGAGAGGGGTAGCCCTCACCCTAGAGGTCTGCACGGGCCCGGGCCTGGCCCGAAGCTTGGGTGAATTTTTATTCACGGAAGTCGGACCGGGCCTGGCAAAAATCAGTAAAATAGGGCCCGGACCACCAATAATATTTGCAAAAAATGCATAGATTTTTAAATGGTCATTATTCTACAATTAAAATACTTTTTAAAGAATAGTACATGCATTTTAGGAAAAAAAAAGGAAAAAAAAAAAGAAAGTACAGTAAAACCTGGGAAGCCCGGAAACTGTCTATGACTGAAACCTGTCTTAAACGAAAATATGGCTTGATCCTTGCCAAATGAATATACTAATCCCTGCAAAAAGAATATAATACATGTAAATGAGAATGGAACCTGCCTATAACAGATTTTTCTTCTCTTACTGAATCTTCATTTGAATGTAATAGTCTAAGTAAAAAAATTTAAATCAGCGTTTATGTACATAATTGTCTAAATGGTCATTAATTTTGTTGATTTTTGCATTCCATGCATTTCGAAGATAATCTGAAAATAAAATCTATGCATAAGTGTGCTTTTTGAATAATTTCAATTTTAGGTTTAGAATAATGTTGCTTCAGAGATATCGGCATGTTTTATAGAAATTTAGTCGGAGCGAACTTTTTGCTTTTATATCGGGCCGGGACAATAAAATTTTTGTACGGGCCGGCCAAACTTTTGACATTTAAACCGGGTCGGGCCAAAAAATTTTTATACGTTTCGGGATGGGGTTGGGCTTGGAAATGTCGGCCCGTGCAGACCTCTACCCTCTCTCCCCCCCTTCCTCCCGCATCAGTTTGTGAATATAAAACGCTTACATTTTTAATATAATTAATTGTTTGCTTAAGAAAAATACAGAAGTAAAAAATCTGAAAATTATGCCATAAAAAAATAATAACTTTTAAGTATTCGCTGTAGTGGAAGTAAAGGGATGCATAAACTAAATAGTTTCTTCCTTTATAAACTTCATGAAAGTCTAAAATATGTTTTTCTTCCCAAAGTCGCGTATTTATTTCAGTAATTTTAAAATGCTTCGTTTGGATTTGATCTACGAGAATTGACTCAATAGATGGCGCTGCGCCCCTTATAGATGTTCGTGTATGTTGAATTTGAACTAAGTTACATTCTCAGAGCAAATTAATACTTGACAAATTAAGGCGGTATTCAAAAAAAAATATTTTTCCACGCTCAACAACTCAAAATTTTGAGACACATTCCCAGACTCATTTTTAAAAGTAACAGCAGGTGTTACGGCCAGCTCCATCTGTTTCACTTCGCAGTGACTCATGAATCTGAACTGAAACTTTTCTTTTTTTTATTGAACTGAACTGAACTCAGAAACTTTAGAATGTTTTGTTTTTTGCTTTTGTGTGAAATAAGACGGGAATATGTAGCAATGCCGTTCTGCTTGTAAGAAAGCGAAATATGTTTAAAAGAGTAAATATGTGAGATGATAATTGTTTTTTTTTTAATATAAGTTCGCGCGTGTAAATATTCTGCAGTTTGTGTTGTCAAAATTGTGTCATTAAAATATGAAAATTATCTTCATTGCATTTGCTGTCATTCCAGCGGAGATCCTCACTTTATTTTAAGTTTTTCCACATTTCTGGCGCCCCCGGGTGGGCGATTTTCGTCGGATTGTCACAAAGGCATGGAGATAAATTGAAAGAATAAAAATTGAGTTTTGTAGTTGTCTGCGACAAGCTTTAAAATTTCATAATCTGTCTGCAAATTTTGCGAGCAATTCTAATGACTAAATAATACATTAAACTTTCTGACTTTCATTGATCCTGTCACTTTCAAAGACATTTTCCGGATGCTCATCAGCTTCAGAAATGATTTGGTTTTTTTTTTTCTTTTTCTTTTTTTTCTTTAACGTTCCTTTGAAGAAATTTGCGTTTTTTCCACGATCTTTTGACAAAATTTGCATTTCTTTCTGATACTTCAACGAGACTGCGTTTTATTCGCGATATTTTTTTTTTTTCGGAAGAAATTTGCGGTTTTTTTAGTGATCATTTGAAGAAATTTGCGTTTTTTAGCGGCTGTTTGATGAAATTTGCAATTTTTTTTTCTTTCACGATCATTTGATGAAACTTGTTTTCTTCGCTATACTTTGACAAAATTCGGCTTTTACCGCGATCTTTTCACGCGAAATTCGCTTTTTTTTTTGGATGAAAATGGGTTTTTTTCGCGATTCTTAGATGAAACTGGTGATTGTTTTTACGCAATCCTTGGATGAAATGCTTTTTCCTCGATCCTTTGACGAAATTGGTGATTTTTCAACGAAATTAATTTTTTTCAGCGATTATTTGTTGAAATTCGCAATAATTCTATGTCCAAATTTTCGACTAATGACCGATTTAAAAAAAAAAAAATCGGAACAGAGTGTCTTAAATTTTCAGAAAATTCCGAACAGAATCACTCCTGCATGGGAGATTTGGCGTGCGCATGATAAAAACCTTTTCTTTTGTGTTTTATAGGAAAACATTATTTCCTGTGACATCGCATTAACACGAGAACAGGTGCATAAAACTGCGCAATGCCGTGGGAAAAAGTGCCCAAAAGTTTTGGACAATTAAAAATATACATACATATATATAAATATATATATATATGTATATTATTGCAGACAAAAACTGTCCGAATGCATTAGTGCAGACGAAAATTGCCCGCAAGAGATTTCTTTGTCCGTGACTATGTTTCTGCCACTGGGCCAACAGCCATAATAAATTTAACATTTATGTGTTTAAAGATGTGCCAAAGATTTCATAAAAAAGCATTTTCTTTAATCTTCAGGGGGGAGAGGGGGGGAGAGAGAGAGGGAGAAAGAGCAATTGCAGTAACAGACGTACTACTTTTCTGCTATTGCTCCTAACTTTTCTTTCGTTAATTTTGTGTTCAAATAAAGGCTCCTATTATAAAGCTTTGAAACGGTTGAATTGTAAACATTTTATGCTGCTTATACTTTTCTTTACTGTGGTTTTTACACATCATATTTTTACCTTAAAACAAGGGATTGTTATGCAGCTTATCAGTTTTTTAAATACTAATGGGAGGGGTTTTAACCCCGAAGTTCCCTCCCCCACTTGTCGCTGCGCCAGTGTATTAATGGAATCAGCTGATCAACCATTGCACTTTACTTGGATGTCAGTGAAGTACAAATACCTCCAAGTGAAGTACAATGGTTGATCAGCTGATTGCAGCTTCTCTATTCATTTTAAAAAGTTCAAGATATTAAAAAAATAAAAATAAAACTATTTATTAGCATTTTATGAAAACAGTGGGAACCCTGCTCATAATAATATAAAATTTAAACTTTTAGTATTAGCTTCATATTGCTGTACACCATTATAATTTTACTATTTTACCCCCCCCCCCCCCTCCCCCTCTTATATGGTCTTGATTTCTCCGAGTTTTTGTATCAGACTTAAAAACAACCAAAATATGACATTAAAAAAAGCTGATTTCACTGAAAACGCATTTTTTTTTTTTCATGTCTGAAAACAGGAGAAATATTTGATTTTAAGATTTTTAGTGAGACTTAATAGAAAACAATAATTAATAATTTAATAAGAAATAATTAATAAAATTAATTCATTCATCCACGGAGAATAATATAATTCTCAATAAAAACCAAAATTAGACACATTGTGAGAAAAACTAGTAAACGTTAGCACGTGTAAGTTAGGGAAAAAAATTAGTAACATTTAATGAACACACATTAAAAATATTAATAACAGATAATACAAAATCCGGTTAAAATTACATTCAAAATCCCCGTGAGATAATTAATAAAAAATTAAACAGTAAATTAAACCAAAAGGTATCTTAAGAAAATTAGTAAACAATAGCACGTGCAGGCTGTATAAACAAAATAACAAAACATATATTATAAATGCAGGAAAAACAATGATATAATTATGTTAATAAGAATTCTTACCTGAAACTAAAAAGAATATAATCAAATTGATTAATAGACTGTAAATTAACACAACAAATAGCAATCGAAATGCTATTAGACACGTGAATATGAGCAACTGCAGGTGTGGATCGTGGCTAATTTTTCGCGGGTGACATCACGTGACCATACCTGCCATGAACGTAGAAAAGATTAGGACCGGACTCAAGAATGGGGGGATTTGCTTCAAAAGCAGTCCTTGAAAATCTAGTTGATCTATAAACCACTACAGGCGCTGCGATTAGCATAAATGTCAGATTTACATTGAATGAAAGCAAGGGAGAAGTTGCTAATTTTATTAATTTTAATTAATTTAAACTGCTCATAGTGGCAATATGGCTAGTAATTTGTTTGGCCTCGGTTGTGATGCTGTCTATTTGACAGCCATTAGTAGAAAAAAAACCTTAAGAAAAAAAAAAATCCAAGCTAATTTTTATTTGAAATTTCGTGCTTTGTTCAAAACAAAAATTTCATTTTATTACATTGTTTATTTTTCAGTTAATCAGTCATATATTTATTTTACATATAATAAGGCAATATAACGATGATATGAATCAAATTACTTTTTAATTCATATCATTAATGAATATTATAAATGTATTATTAAATAATTACAAATTATAATTAAATACTAATTATTATTATTATTATTACTACAATCTTTAATATTATTTATTTAATAATATTAATAATAATTATTATTTTTGATTTAATATTATTATTGTTATTAAATATTAATAATTACAAACTGTTTATAAATTTTTATTTATATTATACAGTTATTTTATTTTAAATAAATAATAATAAATATTTATATTATTTAACAAATTATTTTCCATCAATAATATTCATTGCTGTTATTATTCTTATTTATTCGTTTGTGCATTTCCAAAAATTATATATATATATTATGTCGCATGTTTTGGTGATTTTTACATTACCTATTCAAAAAAAGAAAAGAAAAATTTATTATCAGGTTTCAGTAAGATATTTTTCCTAGTAACTGCAGGAAATAAAGGGGATGATTAAGAAATTTAAACCTCTCCCAGTACACTAAACACCCTTAAAATAAATAAATAAAATAAAAACTATTTGCAATGATGCGCATATGATGTATAAACACCAACATAATGAGAAGCACAAACATCAGAAAGAATTCAGCTTATAAATATGTCACGACTTTATTTAAAAATAACATTTAAAAAAAAAAAACTATATTCCCCAAATCAGTGGGAGGGGCCATAAAACGTATATCCAAAATTATTACAAAGCGTTGGGACTTTTCTTTACGTTGGTTTTTGATTGTGAGGTATTCAGCAAAAAAATATGTTTACACACAATAAACAATGATTTTTTTTTTTCATTTTTGCAATTTTTATGAATAACAATGATTCAAATATCATAACTTCTTCTAGAAAAAAGATCCAAACTGTGCCGCTATATTTTATAATGATTATCTGCAAGGTTCTGTCCAGTTTTTTATCACAGGGTTCTATTTTTGTGAAATTGTAATCGTTGATTATGTTTGCGAAAAACCTAGTCATAATTTTGTGAATTTGAAATTATCATTATATGCAAATTCCTGTTCATCTATTTTAAACAAGATCCTTTATGTGTAAAAATAAATAAAAACTAGATAATAGGTTATTTGGAATCTCAGCGGTTTTGAGAAGATCAGATTTTACTTTAAAATGATTAAATTTATAAAAAGTTCATTTTCTAGCTAGAAAAGTTTTATGAAAAGTCTATATTTAAGACAAACAATTTTGTGAAGGGTATTGTTTTGCGATGAAAATGTTTGTGAAGGATCCTGTTTATTAATGAAAATTTTTGTGAAGGATCCTGTTTTATAATGAAAATTTTTGTGAAGAATCCTGTTTTATAATGAAAATTTTTGTGAAGGATTCTGTTTTAAGGAAAAAAGTTTTGTCAAGGGTTCTGTTTTAATATGAAAAAAAAATTGTGAATGGTCATTTAAAGGATCCAAATTTTTCCTAAATAGATCCCTGATCTGTCAAATGTCAAACAGAAGAAAAAATTCTGAAGTAAAATTGAAATTTATTTGCATCAGAAAACTAACATTACATACTAAAATGTACAATCAGCTAAGGTGGCATTAAAATATCAAAGTAAATAAATAAATAAATAAAAATTAAAGATGGAAGTTTTTATTAATAGCACGGAATGTGGAATTTTAAAATATGCTTCATGAAGATATAAGACCATTCAGTTACAAATTCAGTTGATGGAGAGGGGTAGCCCTCACCCTAGAGGTCTGCACGGGCCCGGGCCTGGCCCGAAGCTTGGGTGAATTTTTATTCACGGAAGTCGGACCGGGCCTGGCAAAAATCAGTAAAATAGGGCCCGGACCACCAATAATATTTGCAAAAAATGCATAGATTTTTAAATGGTCATTATTCTACAATTAAAATACTTTTTAAAGAATAGTACATGCATTTTAGGAAAAAAAAAGGAAAAAAAAAAAGAAAGTACAGTAAAACCTGGGAAGCCCGGAAACTGTCTATGACTGAAACCTGTCTTAAACGAAAATATGGCTTGATCCTTGCCAAATGAATATACTAATCCCTGCAAAAAGAATATAATACATGTAAATGAGAATGGAACCTGCCTATAACAGATTTTTCTTCTCTTACTGAATCTTCATTTGAATGTAATAGTCTAAGTAAAAAAATTTAAATCAGCGTTTATGTACATAATTGTCTAAATGGTCATTAATTTTGTTGATTTTTGCATTCCATGCATTTCGAAGATAATCTGAAAATAAAATCTATGCATAAGTGTGCTTTTTGAATAATTTCAATTTTAGGTTTAGAATAATGTTGCTTCAGAGATATCGGCATGTTTTATAGAAATTTAGTCGGAGCGAACTTTTTGCTTTTATATCGGGCCGGGACAATAAAATTTTTGTACGGGCCGGCCAAACTTTTGACATTTAAACCGGGTCGGGCCAAAAAATTTTTATACGTTTCGGGATGGGGTTGGGCTTGGAAATGTCGGCCCGTGCAGACCTCTACCCTCTCTCCCCCCCTTCCTCCCGCATCAGTTTGTGAATATAAAACGCTTACATTTTTAATATAATTAATTGTTTGCTTAAGAAAAATACAGAAGTAAAAAATCTGAAAATTATGCCATAAAAAAATAATAACTTTTAAGTATTCGCTGTAGTGGAAGTAAAGGGATGCATAAACTAAATAGTTTCTTCCTTTATAAACTTCATGAAAGTCTAAAATATGTTTTTCTTCCCAAAGTCGCGTATTTATTTCAGTAATTTTAAAATGCTTCGTTTGGATTTGATCTACGAGAATTGACTCAATAGATGGCGCTGCGCCCCTTATAGATGTTCGTGTATGTTGAATTTGAACTAAGTTACATTCTCAGAGCAAATTAATACTTGACAAATTAAGGCGGTATTCAAAAAAAAATATTTTTCCACGCTCAACAACTCAAAATTTTGAGACACATTCCCAGACTCATTTTTAAAAGTAACAGCAGGTGTTACGGCCAGCTCCATCTGTTTCACTTCGCAGTGACTCATGAATCTGAACTGAAACTTTTCTTTTTTTTATTGAACTGAACTGAACTCAGAAACTTTAGAATGTTTTGTTTTTTGCTTTTGTGTGAAATAAGACGGGAATATGTAGCAATGCCGTTCTGCTTGTAAGAAAGCGAAATATGTTTAAAAGAGTAAATATGTGAGATGATAATTGTTTTTTTTTTTAATATAAGTTCGCGCGTGTAAATATTCTGCAGTTTGTGTTGTCAAAATTGTGTCATTAAAATATGAAAATTATCTTCATTGCATTTGCTGTCATTCCAGCGGAGATCCTCACTTTATTTTAAGTTTTTCCACATTTCTGGCGCCCCCGGGTGGGCGATTTTCGTCGGATTGTCACAAAGGCATGGAGATAAATTGAAAGAATAAAAATTGAGTTTTGTAGTTGTCTGCGACAAGCTTTAAAATTTCATAATCTGTCTGCAAATTTTGCGAGCAATTCTAATGACTAAATAATACATTAAACTTTCTGACTTTCATTGATCCTGTCACTTTCAAAGACATTTTCCGGATGCTCATCAGCTTCAGAAATGATTTGGTTTTTTTTTTTCTTTTTCTTTTTTTTCTTTAACGTTCCTTTGAAGAAATTTGCGTTTTTTCCACGATCTTTTGACAAAATTTGCATTTCTTTCTGATACTTCAACGAGACTGCGTTTTATTCGCGATATTTTTTTTTTTTCGGAAGAAATTTGCGGTTTTTTTAGTGATCATTTGAAGAAATTTGCGTTTTTTAGCGGCTGTTTGATGAAATTTGCAATTTTTTTTTCTTTCACGATCATTTGATGAAACTTGTTTTCTTCGCTATACTTTGACAAAATTCGGCTTTTACCGCGATCTTTTCACGCGAAATTCGCTTTTTTTTTTGGATGAAAATGGGTTTTTTTCGCGATTCTTAGATGAAACTGGTGATTGTTTTTACGCAATCCTTGGATGAAATGCTTTTTCCTCGATCCTTTGACGAAATTGGTGATTTTTCAACGAAATTAATTTTTTTCAGCGATTATTTGTTGAAATTCGCAATAATTCTATGTCCAAATTTTCGACTAATGACCGATTTAAAAAAAAAAAAATCGGAACAGAGTGTCTTAAATTTTCAGAAAATTCCGAACAGAATCACTCCTGCATGGGAGATTTGGCGTGCGCATGATAAAAACCTTTTCTTTTGTGTTTTATAGGAAAACATTATTTCCTGTGACATCGCATTAACACGAGAACAGGTGCATAAAACTGCGCAATGCCGTGGGAAAAAGTGCCCAAAAGTTTTGGACAATTAAAAATATACATACATATATATAAATATATATATATATGTATATTATTGCAGACAAAAACTGTCCGAATGCATTAGTGCAGACGAAAATTGCCCGCAAGAGATTTCTTTGTCCGTGACTATGTTTCTGCCACTGGGCCAACAGCCATAATAAATTTAACATTTATGTGTTTAAAGATGTGCCAAAGATTTCATAAAAAAGCATTTTCTTTAATCTTCAGGGGGGAGAGGGGGGGAGAGAGAGAGGGAGAAAGAGCAATTGCAGTAACAGACGTACTACTTTTCTGCTATTGCTCCTAACTTTTCTTTCGTTAATTTTGTGTTCAAATAAAGGCTCCTATTATAAAGCTTTGAAACGGTTGAATTGTAAACATTTTATGCTGCTTATACTTTTCTTTACTGTGGTTTTTACACATCATATTTTTACCTTAAAACAAGGGATTGTTATGCAGCTTATCAGTTTTTTAAATACTAATGGGAGGGGTTTTAACCCCGAAGTTCCCTCCCCCACTTGTCGCTGCGCCAGTGTATTAATGGAATCAGCTGATCAACCATTGCACTTTACTTGGATGTCAGTGAAGTACAAATACCTCCAAGTGAAGTACAATGGTTGATCAGCTGATTGCAGCTTCTCTATTCATTTTAAAAAGTTCAAGATATTAAAAAAATAAAAATAAAACTATTTATTAGCATTTTATGAAAACAGTGGGAACCCTGCTCATAATAATATAAAATTTAAACTTTTAGTATTAGCTTCATATTGCTGTACACCATTATAATTTTACTATTTTACCCCCCCCCCCTCCCCCTCTTATATGGTCTTGATTTCTCCGAGTTTTTGTATCAGACTTAAAAACAACCAAAATATGACATTAAAAAAAGCTGATTTCACTGAAAACGCATTTTTTTTTTTTCATGTCTGAAAACAGGAGAAATATTTGATTTTAAGATTTTTAGTGAGACTTAATAGAAAACAATAATTAATAATTTAATAAGAAATAATTAATAAAATTAATTCATTCATCCACGGAGAATAATATAATTCTCAATAAAAACCAAAATTAGACACATTGTGAGAAAAACTAGTAAACGTTAGCACGTGTAAGTTAGGGAAAAAAATTAGTAACATTTAATGAACACACATTAAAAATATTAATAACAGATAATACAAAATCCGGTTAAAATTACATTCAAAATCCCCGTGAGATAATTAATAAAAAATTAAACAGTAAATTAAACCAAAAGGTATCTTAAGAAAATTAGTAAACAATAGCACGTGCAGGCTGTATAAACAAAATAACAAAACATATATTATAAATGCAGGAAAAACAATGATATAATTATGTTAATAAGAATTCTTACCTGAAACTAAAAAGAATATAATCAAATTGATTAATAGACTGTAAATTAACACAACAAATAGCAATCGAAATGCTATTAGACACGTGAATATGAGCAACTGCAGGTGTGGATCGTGGCTAATTTTTCGCGGGTGACATCACGTGACCATACCTGCCATGAACGTAGAAAAGATTAGGACCGGACTCAAGAATGGGGGGATTTGCTTCAAAAGCAGTCCTTGAAAATCTAGTTGATCTATAAACCACTACAGGCGCTGCGATTAGCATAAATGTCAGATTTACATTGAATGAAAGCAAGGGAGAAGTTGCTAATTTTATTAATTTTAATTAATTTAAACTGCTCATAGTGGCAATATGGCTAGTAATTTGTTTGGCCTTGGTTGTGATGCTGTCTATTTGACAGCCATTAGTAGAAAAAAAACCTTAAGGAAAAAAAAAATCCAAGCTAATTTTTATTTGAAATTTCGTGCTTTGTTCAAAACAAAAATTTCATTTTATTACATTGTTTATTTTTCAGTTAATCAGTCATATATTTATTTTACATATAATAAGGCAATATAACGATGATATGAATCAAATTACTTTTTAATTCATATCATTAATGAATATTATAAATGTATTATTAAATAATTACAAATTATAATTAAATACTAATTATTATTATTATTATTACTACAATCTTTAATATTATTTATTTAATAATATTAATAATAATTATTATTTTTGATTTAATATTATTATTGTTATTAAATATTAATAATTACAAACTGTTTATAAATTTTTATTTATATTATACAGTTATTTTATTTTAAATAAATAATAATAAATATTTATATTATTTAACAAATTATTTTCCATCAATAATATTCATTGCTGTTATTATTCTTATTTATTCGTTTGTGCATTTCCAAAAATTATATATATATATTATGTCGCATGTTTTGGTGATTTTTACATTACCTATTCAAAAAAAGAAAAGAAAAATTTATTATCAGGTTTCAGTAAGATATTTTTCCTAGTAACTGCAGGAAATAAAGGGGATGATTAAGAAATTTAAACCTCTCCCAGTACACTAAACACCCTTAAAATAAATAAATAAAATAAAAACTATTTGCAATGATGCGCATATGATGTATAAACACCAACATAATGAGAAGCACAAACATCAGAAAGAATTCAGCTTATAAATATGTCACGACTTTATTTAAAAATAACATTTAAAAAAAAAAAACTATATTCCCCAAATCAGTGGGAGGGGCCATAAAACGTATATCCAAAATTATTACAAAGCGTTGGGACTTTTCTTTACGTTGGTTTTTGATTGTGAGGTATTCAGCAAAAAAATATGTTTACACACAATAAACAATGATTTTTTTTTTTTCATTTTTGCAATTTTTATGAATAACAATGATTCAAATATCATAACTTCTTCTAGAAAAAAGATCCAAACTGTGCCGCTATATTTTATAATGATTATCTGCAAGGTTCTGTCCAGTTTTTTATCACAGGGTTCTATTTTTGTGAAATTGTAATCGTTGATTATGTTTGCGAAAAACCTAGTCATAATTTTGTGAATTTGAAATTATCATTATATGCAAATTCCTGTTCATCTATTTTAAACAAGATCCTTTATGTGTAAAAATAAATAAAAACTAGATAATAGGTTATTTGGAATCTCAGCGGTTTTGAGAAGATCAGATTTTACTTTAAAATGATTAAATTTATAAAAAGTTCATTTTCTAGCTAGAAAAGTTTTATGAAAAGTCTATATTTAAGACAAACAATTTTGTGAAGGGTATTGTTTTGCGATGAAAATGTTTGTGAAGGATCCTGTTTATTAATGAAAATTTTTGTGAAGGATCCTGTTTTATAATGAAAATTTTTGTGAAGAATCCTGTTTTATAATGAAAATTTTTGTGAAGGATTCTGTTTTAAGGAAAAAAGTTTTGTCAAGGGTTCTGTTTTAATATGAAAAAAAAATTGTGAATGGTCATTTAAAGGATCCAAATTTTTCCTAAATAGATCCCTGATCTGTCAAATGTCAAACAGAAAAAAAAATTCTGAAGTAAAATTGAAATTTATTTGCATCAGAAAACTAACATTACATACTAAAATGTACAATCAGCTAAGGTGGCATTAAAATATCAAAGTAAATAAATAAATAAATAAAAATTAAAGATGGAAGTTTTTATTAATAGCACGGAATGTGGAATTTTAAAATATGCTTCATGAAGATATAAGACCATTCAGTTACAAATTCAGTTGATGGAGAGGGGTAGCCCTCACCCTAGAGGTCTGCACGGGCCCGGGCCTGGCCCGAAGCTTGGGTGAATTTTTATTCACGGAAGTCGGACCGGGCCTGGCAAAAATCAGTAAAATAGGGCCCGGACCACCAATAATATTTGCAAAAAATGCATAGATTTTTAAATGGTCATTATTCTACAATTAAAATACTTTTTAAAGAATAGTACATGCATTTTAGGAAAAAAAAAGGAAAAAAAAAAAAGAAAGTACAGTAAAACCTGGGAAGCCCGGAAACTGTCTATGACTGAAACCTGTCTTAAACGAAAATATGGCTTGATCCTTGCCAAATGAATATACTAATCCCTGCAAAAAGAATATAATACATGTAAATGAGAATGGAACCTGCCTATAACAGATTTTTCTTCTCTTACTGAATCTTCATTTGAATGTAATAGTCTAAGTAAAAAAATTTAAATCAGCGTTTATGTACATAATTGTCTAAATGGTCATTAATTTTGTTGATTTTTGCATTCCATGCATTTCGAAGATAATCTGAAAATAAAATCTATGCATAAGTGTGCTTTTTGAATAATTTCAATTTTAGGTTTAGAATAATGTTGCTTCAGAGATATCGGCATGTTTTATAGAAATTTAGTCGGAGCGAACTTTTTGCTTTTATATCGGGCCGGGACAATAAAATTTTTGTACGGGCCGGCCAAACTTTTGACATTTAAACCGGGTCGGGCCAAAAAATTTTTATACGTTTCGGGATGGGGTTGGGCTTGGAAATGTCGGCCCGTGCAGACCTCTACCCTCTCTCCCCCCCTTCCTCCCGCATCAGTTTGTGAATATAAAACGCTTACATTTTTAATATAATTAATTGTTTGCTTAAGAAAAATACAGAAGTAAAAAATCTGAAAATTATGCCATAAAAAAATAATAACTTTTAAGTATTCGCTGTAGTGGAAGTAAAGGGATGCATAAACTAAATAGTTTCTTCCTTTATAAACTTCATGAAAGTCTAAAATATGTTTTTCTTCCCAAAGTCGCGTATTTATTTCAGTAATTTTAAAATGCTTCGTTTGGATTTGATCTACGAGAATTGACTCAATAGATGGCGCTGCGCCCCTTATAGATGTTCGTGTATGTTGAATTTGAACTAAGTTACATTCTCAGAGCAAATTAATACTTGACAAATTAAGGCGGTATTCAAAAAAAAATATTTTTCCACGCTCAACAACTCAAAATTTTGAGACACATTCCCAGACTCATTTTTAAAAGTAACAGCAGGTGTTACGGCCAGCTCCATCTGTTTCACTTCGCAGTGACTCATGAATCTGAACTGAAACTTTTCTTTTTTTTATTGAACTGAACTGAACTCAGAAACTTTAGAATGTTTTGTTTTTTGCTTTTGTGTGAAATAAGACGGGAATATGTAGCAATGCCGTTCTGCTTGTAAGAAAGCGAAATATGTTTAAAAGAGTAAATATGTGAGATGATAATTGTTTTTTTTTTAATATAAGTTCGCGCGTGTAAATATTCTGCAGTTTGTGTTGTCAAAATTGTGTCATTAAAATATGAAAATTATCTTCATTGCATTTGCTGTCATTCCAGCGGAGATCCTCACTTTATTTTAAGTTTTTCCACATTTCTGGCGCCCCCGGGTGGGCGATTTTCGTCGGATTGTCACAAAGGCATGGAGATAAATTGAAAGAATAAAAATTGAAGGTAAGAGTGAAATTTCCATTTTGAAGATTGAATAATTATTATTTGCTAGAATATAAATATATTGCGTAACTTAGATAGTAAAAATGGAAGTCTTGAAAAGAAATAAAACGACTCAACGATCAGCTTTTACTAAAGCGTATAATAAATTAGAAAGTGTATTAAATGATACAAATGCAGAACACGATGAAATCGAAATTAATTTTTATTTATTCAAGCAGAAAGCTGACGCGTTAGAGATAACTCATAAGAATTATTTAGATGGTTTGTCAGATGACACCGAATTTGAAGCAGAATTTAATTCTGTTGAAGAATATAGAGAAAAGGCTCTAAGAATCCAAATAAAAGCGCACCGTGTTTTGGATAACTTTAAGACAAAATTGAAACAAGATTTAAATCGAAATGAAAATAATTCGACTAGTAACCTGCAAATAGAAAATGATAAAGTAAAAGCTTTATGTCAACGACTCCCTGAAGTTGAATTGTATAAGTTTGGGGGAGATTTAAAAGATTGGCTTACATTTTGGAACCAATTCAAAAACATACATGAAAATGCAAGTTTAAGCAACGTGGATAAATTCCATTATTTAATTCAGTCGATGAAAATTAAATCGGAATCCAGGGAATTAATAGAATCTTTCCCAGTAACAAATGAGAACTATTCTTTGGCGATTGAGAGTTTATCGGAAAGATATGGCAGAACCGATCTGTTAATCGATTTTTATGTACGAGAATTATTGAAACTTGCATTGAATAATGCGACTAAAAAGAAAGCTGATTCTCTGAGTAGTTTATATAATAAACTTTCGACACAAATAAGGGCTTTGGGTTCCTTAGGTGTTACCACTGAAATGTGTGGAGTCATTCTGTATCCTTTAGTTGAAAGCGCATTGCCTGTTAATATTTTACGCTCATTCGAAAGACAGAGGAAAATTATAGAAAATGAGCAAAAATTATCGGGCCTCGACGCCATAATTTTATTTCTTAAAAATGAAGTACAATCAGAAGAAAAAATAAAATTGAGTAGATCGGATATTTGTAACTATGTACCTGAACGAAAAGAATTGGCATCATGCCAGAATTCAAGAGGCAGTAATTTTTCTGCTGCAGAGTTGATTTCTCTTAATTATAATGATGTCTCGTGTGCATTTTGTTTAAGAGATCATGAATCGCATTTTTGCAAAAAGGCATTTTTTATGCCTATGTCTGAAAAACTTTCAATCATTAAAAGAAAAGGACTGTGCCGTGTTTGTTTAGCTAAAGGCCACATGGCTGTTTCGTGTACTAAATCAAATATTAGATGTCAGAGTTGTTTGAAAAGACATGTAAAATTTATGTGTCCTAATTTAGAATGTAATAAATCTAAAGAGGCATCAAAATCAAGTAATGATGATGGGAAAGAAAAAAGTGTTGATACGCTTTTTACACATAAACGTAATATGAATAAGAAATTATCTTCTACCAATGAAGTTATGTTACAAACACTAGTCGTAAAGATAAAGGGAAGAAATTCAAGCCGTAACGCAAGAATAATTATAGATACAGGGTCCCAAAAATCTTATATCTTAAAATCCACTGCTGAGGAACTGGGTTTTGATTTTCAAAGAGAGGAAGAGTTTTGCCATTCATTATTTGGCGGTAGAAAAACAAAAATGTATAAGCATAATTGTTATAAAATTTATTTAAGTAGCCTTGATGGTAATTATATTTGTAATTTGGATGCTTTAGATCAAGATGTCATATGTAATGATATTTCTGCGATTAAATATGGTTATTGGATACGCGAGTTAAAAGATAAAGGTATCCACCTGAGTGATACACGAGAAGCAGGGCCTATTGAGGTACTTTTAGGAGCAGACGTTGCTGGTAAGCTATTTACAGGAAAACGAGAACAGCTAAAATCCGGTTTGGTGGCCATGGAAACAAAATTAGGTTGGACTTTGATAGGCAAGATCCCTCAATTTAATCGTCAGAATGAGGTGAATATGACCGTAGTCAGCATGCTATCCAAAAAAGATGTACCTGTTTCAGTATTGTGGGATTTAGAAGTTCTTGGTATTCGGGATTCTATTGAACAAAATAGTAAAGAAGACTCAGAAAGGGCTGTCATGATACATTTTGAAGACACAGTTCAACAAAAAGATGATGGAAGATACGAAGTCCATTTGCCCTGGAAGAAGGATCATTCTTTCCTTCCTAGTAATTATGATCTTGCTTTAAGAAGACTTGATTCTACTACTAAGAAATTAGAGAAAACTGGGTATCGAGAGAAATATCATCATGTTTTTGAAGAATGGCTTCATGAAGGAGTAATTGAAGAAATTCCTGAAAATGAGATATCCTCATCTGTTGCTCATTATCTCCCTCATCGTCCCATCATAAAAGAAACGTCTTCACTGTCTTCTATGAAAATAAGGCCGGTCTTTGATGCTTCGGCTAAGATAACTAATTGGTTTCATATTCCTGGTGAGCTGAATCCCGCTGATCTTCCATCCAGAGGATGTGGAGTTAAGCAACTTTTGATGTCCGAATGGTGGCTTGGACCTACATGGTTAAAGAATTCAAAAGAACAATGGCCCAGATCAATTGTCAATGTTAATGAAAAGGAAGTTGAACAAGAAAAACGAAAAACAGTTGTTTCTGCTGGCAATGTAGAATTTAAGACGATTGTTTCTGAATTATCAAAAAGAATATCGAAATTTTCCAAAATAGTGAGAGTGCTAGCTTGGATTATGCGATTTCACCCCAAAGCTCGTGATTTGAGAAAACATCCACTCCTTACAGAAGAAGAAATATTGAGTGCACGGAAAGTACTTTTCCGTGCTGTGCAGACAGAATGCTTTTCTCATGAAAATGGTAGACAATCTCTTGTCAATTTCCAA
Source organism: Maratus michaelseni (assembly GCA_963931845.1). Lineage (NCBI taxonomy): Eukaryota > Metazoa > Arthropoda > Arachnida > Araneae > Salticidae > Maratus > Maratus michaelseni. The sequence continues at coordinate 127,257,058 of OZ007600.1, read as the reverse complement.
TCTTTTAAAGATGATGATGGACTATTGCGATTGAAATCAAGACTTACTAATGAAGATGAAACATATGATTTTATTGCTCCAGTGATTCTTCCTTCGAAACACCCAGTAGTGAGAAGGCTTATTGAACAAGAGCATATTCTGAACAAGCATGTTGGAACATCTACTCTCCTGACTATTTTGCGAGAAAGATTTTGGATTTTAAAAGGTAAAAGAACCATACGAAGTATAATCAACGAATGTGTTATCTGCAAGAAGCAAAAGGTAAAACACATTGAAGTGCCATTTCCCCCTCTCCCTGCAGATCGAACTAGAGTTGCAGCAGTTTTTCAAGTCTCAGGAGTTGATTTGGCTGGTCCATTACTGACAAAATCTGGTGAAAAGGTATGGATAGTCTTGTTTTCTTGTGCAGTATTCCGAGCGGTGCACCTGGAATTAATGCCATCTCTTAGTACTAATACCTTGATTCAGGCTATGCGACGATTTATAGCAAGAAGAGGTCGGATATCTGTGTTGTATTCTGATAATGGAACAAATTTTACAGGCTTAAATATAACATTGAAAAAACTGGACTGGGAAAAGATTCAACGAACATTTGAAGTTAATGAAATTCGTTGGAAGTTTAACCCACCCTCCGCCCCTTGGTGGGGAGGGTTTTGGGAAAGGCACATTGGAATTCTTAAGGATCTGCTCAGAAAAAACTTAGGACGTTCGTCTTTGACTTATGAAGAATTGTTTACTCTTGTTTGCGAATGTGAATCAGTAATGAACAACAGACCTCTAACTTACGTATCAGAAGAAGCTGACTTTAGAGCTCTAACCCCAGCATCATTTCTACAAGATCTTCGTACAAGCGAAGTTCCTGATTTAGACCAAATTGAAAAGACTAATATTGTGAAAAGGTGGCAATACATTCAAAGAGTGAGAGAGAATCTAACGAATAGATTCAAAAAGGAATACTTAGGCTTTTTACGATCTTCGATTCCTAAAAAACATGACAAGATTAAAGTTGGTGATATTGTTATAATTGGTACCAAAGAAAAAAGAATAAATTGGCCTCTAGGAAAACTCATCCAGTTGTTTCCAGGAAAAGATGGTATAGTACGCTTAGCAAAGTTACGCACTAAGTTTGGCGAGATTCTCCGTCCTGCACAAAGACTATATCCATTGGAAGTAAATTTCGATTCAGATGACTTTTCTCAGGAAAATATCGAGTCTCCTCACCATAATGAAACTACAGATAAAGATTCTCCCGATTCTGGTGAAGTTAAAGAGAATTCTCCTAGAGTATCTAGATTTGGACGAGTGGTTCGAACCCCAGAACGTTTAGACCTCATGAACCTGTCCTCGACTGTGGTTGAGTTTCAAAAAGGGGAAACTCAACGGGGGGAGTATGTTACGGCCAGCTCCATCTGTTTCACTTCGCAGTGACTCATGAATCTGAACTGAAACTTTTCTTTTTTTTATTGAACTGAACTGAACTCAGAAACTTTAGAATGTTTTGTTTTTTGCTTTTGTGTGAAATAAGACGGGAATATGTAGCAATGCCGTTCTGCTTGTAAGAAAGCGAAATATGTTTAAAAGAGTAAATATGTGAGATGATAATTGTTTTTTTTTAATATAAGTTCGCGCGTGTAAATATTCTGCAGTTTGTGTTGTCAAAATTGTGTCATTAAAATATGAAAATTATCTTCATTGCATTTGCTGTCATTCCAGCGGAGATCCTCACTTTATTTTAATTTAAGTTTTTCCACAGCAGGAAACTTGGTGGCGTGGTTTATAAAGACATTTATAAGGGCCCCATGTTTTTATTTTTCGTTCAATTAATTAGAAATTGATTTACAGACAATTATTTTCACAGTACGATCTTTTTTTTTTTTTTTTTTTTTTTTTTGTTTCCAGCGCTATCGCTTCTCGAAATTCGGTTCAAAATGTCCACTTTGACAGCATTTTTTGAAATATATTCTGCCTTTATGAAAAAATCGAGACAGTGGGGACATTATAAAGTTTCTGAATAAGAGAACCTGCCAATTGGATGCATTTTAGAGCAAAAATGAATTTACAAATGTGTCTCAAAATAAGCAGTTTGGATTTGAATACACCCTTAATATTTGAAATTTTTTACATATTTTTTCAAATGTTATATTGGCAAAAATGTTTTTCCAGTAGCATGTGTCCAGGCCCTTATTATCGCATGGGCAAATCAGGTTTTGCCCAGGGTCCCCCAAATATATATATTAATTTATAAAAAATTTGCTTTTTTCTCCCCCCCAATTCCAACTCTGAAAATTTTCAAATACAAAATACAAATTTCATCTTTAAAAGATTCTACTAAACTTTTTGAAAAATAAATTTCATTTTGAATTCACAGAGCTCAGTGCTTTCGCAAAGTTAACCTCAACCATTCGGTAGCAAAGCACCTAGCCGCCACTTTGGCTCCAAGCACAGAGTATAGAACATAATAGCTATATGCTTTATTAGCTAAATTGCCATCTTTTTAGATTTATTGAAGAAACACTTTCTATTTGTGAAGTAGAATCTATTTGATTTGATATTGTGTTGTGTTTAATACAACTTAAAAATATGTAAAAAAAAAAGTAACTGGATTAACTCATATATATACATGTTAGAGGTTAGAGTATTTGACACTCTTCCATAAATTGAAGTTATTAAATTCACCTTAAAGTAATATAACAAGTTGCTAAAGTTATATAAAAGAGTTTTGTTCTGTACTAAATAAAAAAAAAAAAAAGAGTATTTTTATTAATTAAGGTACTTAATTTAGAATTGACAGGGCTAAGAATTTTCTTCCATTTAAAATCCAAGGTGCGAAAATATTGTTTATGCATTACACATATGACGGACCATCTGTTTTGTTTAATAATCTTGCAACGATTCGAATGGGACCCCCTAATTTATCTTTGCACAGGCCCCCAATTAGTCATGATCGGGGCCTGCATGCGTCGGAACGGCTAAGTTTGCGGATATTTCAAAAGACTTTCATTGCATTTCTCAAGTATTTGGGCTAAACAAGTCTGACGATCTGTATCAAGCTGTTGTAGAAGTTTTGACACTAGCTGACCCGCTCGGATTTGCCCGTGCAGACTGTCATAGAAAAATATAACAGTGGAGTGGACTTCATAAAAAAAGGCTAAATAATATTTATTTATACTAAAAACTTGTAAAAAGATTAAATAAGAGCTAAAATTTCAAAAGTATAACAGTTACGTTTAAAAAATGAAACGGTCAGGGAAAATTATTACACTTACTTTTAAAGAATGAAAAGGTCAGGGAAGTTCTTACGGTTGAACCTAAATGGCGTATCGGTATAAGATCGAGGCTTGATATATGGAAAATTAAGATTTGTGAAATGCTAATGTGATGCATTGTATAAATCTTCATTATAAACACAATGAAAGATATCTGAAGTAGGAGAAACAACACTTATAAAGTCAAAGGATCTAACTCTAGAAAGACCAACATACAATTCTCCATGACTGGATTTCAGAAAGCAACGCGTTCGTGCATGCGACGGTTAAGCCTATTTTGGGCGATCGCTTATGCTCTGTGTTTGACGGCGTTCTGGATCCAATCTATTTCGATTTTCTCTAATTAATTCGCCGAGATCTTTAAAGGGCATTACTAATGATATTTTGAAACTCCATAATTGCAGCGAAAGAGCAAAACGTAAATAATAAACACGATTTACCTCGGCCTAAATCCTGCCAAAGGACTTTCACACAATAACCAAATAAGAGGCGTTTCATTCGGGCGTTGCCATTAAAAAATTAACGAATAATCGTGATTTCTGTACCACGTACGATAGCGTAATATATATATATATATATTCTGATTTACAAAATGCCATTCTAAAAATTCGAACGAATTTTTAAGATTTCTGAGAAAATGCATTTATTTTTTCTAACATACTAACGGAATCAAACAATAACGGTATTCTAGCGAACAATTTTGAATTTCGAATCTTGACCATCTTGACTGGCATACTTATAGTTATCCTGACAGAAATTTCGGAGGGGATCAAACATTGGTGATCCCTTCATTGGCTACGCCTTGCTTGTCACTTTATATCATAAACAAACTGCATCTTTTAATTGCATTAGTATGACTGAAAATTATTTTTCACATTTTCTTTCAAATTTTTCCACCAAAAAGTTCAAATATTATGTATAAAATCAAAATTGTATCTGCATTAATATATGTGCAAATGGTATTATATATTTCTCATATTTTAATTGCATTTAAAAAAATTCCTCATATTTTAATTGTATTTAAAAAATTTAAAACGATAATACTTTTAAAAATTGATAAAACTAAAACTATCACAATTTAAATTTTTTATAAATATATTTATGGAAATAATAATAATAATATTTTTCATACTATTTAATTTTATATAAATTTATATAACTTAAACTTCTGAAAGTTTATCTCGAATTGAATACTGAATATTTCTTATTTTAAAAATATGCCTAGAAAAACTATAATAAATTTTGATATTTAAAAATCATATCTTTCTTTATTGCAGAAGTAAATTCTAACTACAGGGATCGATGCAGGTTTTTTTTTTCTTGGGGCCCATTTTGTGAAAAGTAATGGTTATTTTTGTGATATTTATTATATTTATGAGAAAAATAACATTTTCTAATTAAAGTTGAAATCCATTTACTCAAATTCGGACCACGTAATTTACTAACAAAAACTTTTGAAAATTCTTTTGCAGAAGTTTTCTTCTCTGGTGAACTTGTTTGTTTACAAATTACACATTTTAAAACGTCCCAAAATAATAAATAATTAGTAAGTTTTTATGGAATAAAATTTTGTCAAAGGGCCTGTTTTATTATAAAGAATTTTGTTAAAGGGCTCATTTTATCAAATTTATTTTTGTGAAGGGACCCATTTTATTAAATTTATTTTTGTGATGGGGCCAATTTTATTAAATAGATTTTTATGAATGGGCCCTAAATATGCTCCAAATTTTTCCTAGATCGACCCTTGAACTATTAATAGCATTAGTATGACTGAAAATTATTTTTCACATTCTGTGATTAAATTACAATATATATTGTTTTACAGCAAAATTAAGTTCGAATGTTACTATATTAAAAATCAAAATTTCAACTGCATTGATATAATTAATATATTCACAGTATTATTTATTCCTTATATTTTAATTACATTTGATAAAAAATATCTTTTTTATTTACAATGCAAGCAAAATTTCAAAATTTAAGTGGTTATAAGCTAAGATTTAAAAAAATGATAAAACTAAATTAAAATTTTACGGAAGAAATACTAATAATTTTCATTTTATTTATATTGAATGAAATTTTAAAGTTAGAAAGAAAGAAAGAAAGAAATTTTAAAGCTGAAGCTTTTAAAAGTTGATCTCGAATTAAATCAGTGCGTCCTGAATTTTTCTTATTTTAAAAGTATGCCTAAAAAATTATAATTTCAACAGAAAGTTTCTGCGTTTATATTAATTACCGGTAGATGGCGCCAAAACAGTATTTAGAAGCGAAGCGTAATCGATGAGTAAAACTGCTATTGCGATTCACTTCTAGATAGCCTCAATTAAAACTCCTTGATACGAGAGTAGCGAAATATGATGCTCAGACTGTGCTTAGACAAATACGTTTGCCAAACTGTGGCAAACCTAGGCATTTTCTATTCCAGAACTAGACGATACTAGTCTGAACGAGTTCGATTATGCAGGTGACAGAACGAGTATGGAATTAAGAAATCTTAGTATTTACTTATTCTATGTTAACAAGCATTAATTTGGCGATACTGGCAGGATCGCCAAGATACTAGACGGCTTTTGTTCAGAATCGTCTCAACTAATCAAATGTTATATCCCATATGTCGCCTTTCTCATATCTAGGCTCCCTACTCTACTCCTGGCAACTCCAAATTTCACCGATCTTGAAACACTGAGTATACCTCCTGTGTACTACCCATGATTTCTCGTCTCTATTATAAAGGCCTAACAGAACTCAATTTCCGAATGCGATAGCCCGATTAAGGTTATCATCAGACAGTAGTCAGATAGCAATCGCTTGTAACTCAAGATGTAATTCATTCATCGAAAAATGAAAAAAACATTCGATTTCAAATCACTTCAATAGTCACCCTTCCAATTTCTTGCTTTTATGTTTAACAACGAGTCCGTAAATGCCTGAGAAAGTTTCGCGTTGTTAAACGCAAATTTTTTTTTTTTTTTTTTTTGAAAGCGTAAAATAAAATAACAATCAATAATTAACAATCTTCATCCACGGTTAAAATTTTCAGATATTTTTCAATTTTTTCTCTAAATTGGTCAAAGTTTTCCTTGACCTATAAAAATTATACATTTTGAATAATAAGGAATTAGAAGTTGATTATGTATTTTTGTCGTTTTATTTTAACAATTTGAAATATTTACGAAAAACATCGTTTTATCGTTTAAATATGGCGCTGATGAGGGACCATCAATAAAGAAAGATACTTCCAACGTTTTTCTTCCATATCGAAATTAAGTCAATTTCCCAGCACCACCGGTAGTAACAAAGGCGGAATTAAACAGAATAATCAGAAACATTAAACAAAATAAAGCACCCGGATTCGACTTCATAGATTACAACCTAATTAAAATAATTAATAATGCAACACCGCAACTAATACTGACACTCTTCAATACATGCCTAAGGTTAGAATACTTCCCAAAATCGTTTAAAATAGGCATAGTGGTACTGTTCCAAAAACCAAACAAATCCAAAAAATTACAGGCCAATTTGCCTCTTACCAACGCTTGGCAAAATGTTAGAACGCATAAGGAATTAGATTCATTAGATTAATTCATTCATCGAAAAATGAAAAAAAAACATTCGATTTCAAATCACTTCAATAGTCACCCTTCCAATTACACGGTCGGATAAACTTCCACCTAAACAATAATAATTATTGGAGCAACAAACAGTATGGTTTCAAACAGGGGATCTCAACAGAACACGCATTAGATAACTTAATCAACACAATAAAAGAAGATAAAACAAACAAATACCAAACACTCCTAATAGCCATGGACATCAAAGGGGCCTTCGACAACATACGCTGGCCAATATTAATTAATAATATTAAGCAATCTCCCTGTCCAGGGTACCTGGTAAACTGGATAGTGAGCTTCCTCCAACACAGGTACGTTTCACTAGAGGAAAACGGCATTAAAGTCACAAAGCAGACATTTGGCGGATGCCCCCAAGGAAGTTGTCTTGACCCGCTCCTCTGGCTATTAATCGCAAACACAGCACTTAAAAGAAATTGGGGAAAACATGTTAGATTACAAGCCTTCGCAGACGATTTTATTATAATTCTAAGAGGCAGAACAAAGGATAAACTTAAGAGATTAGCAAACAAAATACTAAAGGAATTTAATGACTGGATAGAGGGGAATAACCTAACGCTGAACAGGGAAAAAACAGAACTATTATATCTTAACAGGGGACACACGGGAAACCTTCCAACAGAAAACACCAATGACATAGAGGGAATAGAACTCAACGGCCAGAGACTAAAAGTAAAAGAACAGATAAGATATTTGGGAGTCATACTGCACAAAAATCTAAACTGGATACCACACTGTCAAACACAAACAAATAAGGTACGAGCAAACTTCACAAACTTAGCACATATGGTAGCAAAGGGTTGGGGTTAAAAGCAAATATACTAAAAATCTGGTACACAACAATAGTGGAAAAGACGCTAACCTACGCAGCACCGGTTTGGGGACACTGCCTCAGCAAAAGGTGCATACAGATATTGTCAAGCTGCCAGCGACATTTTGCACTGGCCATAGTCAGGGCCTATAGAACGGCCCCAACCTCGGCACTTCTGGTACTCTCAGGCCTGATTCCAATCCATCTTAAAGTCTACTACGAAGCAGTGTACGGCACAGTCTCAAGATTAAGGGAAAATGCAACAATACACAATGAAACTTTACACCACAGCGAATACGACAAAAAAATAAACATATGGGAGAATCATCCAACAGACACAATAGAACCTATGATAGGGTACAATACACAAGACACAACGATATACACGGACGGCTCTAAATTGGAATCAGGTGCTACAGGTTCGGCCTTTGTAGCATATAAAAATAACCAAAAGATAAAAACATGGTCAGTGCCGTTAGGGAACAGCAACAGCGTCTTCCACGCCGAACTACTAGCAATACAAGAAGCAGCAAAATGGGGCAACACCACGCGTGAGTCATATACCATCCGCTCGGCCTGCAGATCGGCCATCGAATCACTTAGTAAACCATTCAATGTAAACAAAACAGTAAACACAATCCAAAAACTAATAAAAGAAACTAACAACAAATTTAAAGTCAGCTAGGTTAAAGCCTGATTACTACTAAAACAATGGCAGTTCGAGTGGGACTATGGGGACACAGGTAGGGAAACACACAAGTACTTCCCAAAAGTAGATAAAAATAGACTAATAAGCGATTTCCTACTAGCACAGCTATACACAGCTCACGGAGCTTTTCCAGCATACCTACACAGGTTTAAGAAAGCGGACACACCGGACTGCGAATGCGGAACGGTGGGTTCACCAAAACATTACCTAATTCAATGTCCACTCACCCAAGCACACCACCTGGCACAAATAACAAGAGACAACGAGAAATTATGGTATGAACAATTAGCGAAAAACAAACACGTACAAAACAAGGCAAAGACAGTAATCAGGTGGTTCCAAGAAAACTGCGACAGCATCACGACACTAATACAAAACAACACACAATAATATTTAACACCCCAGCAGCAGTCGAAGGCGGAAGGTAACACAACGATAAAATGAATATGTATATGTGTTTATGTGTTATATGTTAAAAAAAAAGGCCTAGAAGCAATCCAAAGCCACCAAACAAATTAAAAAATTGTCCATGGGTATTGTCCAATGGCAGTGTGCGGTAGTCGCACAACATCAGCTGCTTCCAAGGCCCGAAAAAGGAGCCCCGTAATCACAGAATTACCAGCACGACGCGACGTACGTCACCAACGGATCAGCAAATTGTGCATTATGACACAATAAGAAGCTTATAATAGCCCCCGGCACTGTCTGTCCGTCCTAGTGTAAAAGGGAAAAAAAGTGTTTATTTATGTGTTTATGTGTTATATGTTTAAAAAAAAGGCCCAGGAGCAATCCAAAGCCACCAAAAAAATTATAAAATGTCTATGTGTTTTGTCCTAGTAGCAGTGTGAGGTAGTCGCACAATATCAACTGGTACCACGGCCCGAAACAAGAGCCCCGTAATCACAGTATTACCAGCACGACGCATGTCATCAACGGTCCAGCAAGTTTTGCATCATGACACAGTAAGAAGCTTATAATCACCACCGGCACTGTTTGTCCGTCCTTGTGTTAAAAAATAAAAAAATAATAATAAAAAGAAGGGGAAGAAGACAGATGAGAAAGAAGAAGAAGAAGAAGAACTGGAAGGAAAGAGGTGATAAGTATAAAGGATAAGTATGGAAAGTAGACCGTGTACGTTAATGGGAGATGGTGCACGTTAAATCTGTTCGTGGCTCTAATGTGCTCCAAGTTGTATATAAGCGTTACCTCTGGGGGTGCCAATCCAGATGCAGGTCTATCATCTGGAATTGGTTCAAAATTAGGAGACTAGTTTCACAGTTATGTGGATCATGTCAGGTATATAGAAATAAAAAGCTGCAAAACCGGGCCTTTTTGCCAAACCAACAACAACAACAACCCATTGGGCTTATGGTTTAGTCAGTTAATGACAAAAGTACTTATTTTAAATTGTAAATTGTTAATTATTTAACAACCTTTCATGGGCCCAATGAACGGATAGCCAAGTTAATTATAGCACAATAAAAGTAAATTAATTTCAATAATGTAGTTAAAGTATAATTCAGAATAAGTTCAGTTTAAAATGTTACTAACATTCTTCTCTTCCAGGTTCCCCTTGCAGTTCCTCGTGCTGCCTGGGACGGGCCAATGGCTGGCCCCAGCTGGTAGCACAAGGGTCTTTTTTTGGCAGCAGTTTTTTTATTTATTTTATTTTTGACTGTTCGCCTCTTTATTAGGTGCAAATGGACATTGTCCGCACAAGCTACCGGACCCGCTCCAATGGGGACAGCCCACGGAGCCAATTTTTACCAGGTGGTGTACGGTAGAAAGGCGCAGTCCCGTCAGCCCCCGCAGCGTTTTCGTCTGCCTTGCAACTCGGCCCAAAAATTTTCCCCGATGGTACGACTTAGCTATTGGCGAAAAATATATTTTAATTTCAGTGGTTTCAATTATCTAATTAATTGCTTTAATTAGTTTCCCTCAAAATTCTCACCCCTTTTTCAAGCTAAGTTTAGTACCAACGTTTCGGCACTAAATTGTCCAGCCCCATTCCAACTGTCACGACGAGTACGTGGTGTGCGGCGTCAGATCTCAGAACATTTAAGTTTAGGAGTGAACAACACAGAAAAATCCGGACTCAATTGGTTGGCCGATCTGGGTACTTGTCTTTGTGGACCCCCCAATAGGCCGATCAGGCGAATTTCGCCCCAATGACCAGGCACTCAAACCCGTCAAACTGGTCGAATCCCGGTAGGTAGGGGCCTGGTCAGTGGTCTCCAAGTCAATTCCTTTTAATTTATATACACTCTAAAAAAAAAAAAAAAAAAAAAGAAAAAAAAGAAAAATCTGTGAATTGAAAGAATTTTTCCGTTGATTATAGTTTGTTAAAACACGGAAAATGATTTGATATGCTAATTTCCTCCCAAAATACAGGGAAATTCCGAACGTAGAAATTACCTGAAATTCTCCAATATAAAGCTGCATTTTCGTCAAATAGCAAGGGTGTTCCGGACACTATGCTACTTAGTACTATTTTTTTTATTAGAAACCAATTTTTTATTTCAAGTCGAAAAATTCGGGAATCCAATCTCAAATTTTCCTGTAATTATCCCATCAAAAGACGGAAATTTATTCGAATGACGAAAGAAAAATATCTTCCAATTACACGGGTGTTTCGGCAACTTGATACCTGTACTTTATACATTTTTTGACGAGATTTTTTTGAGAGTGCATAGAGTGTATTATAAAAATGGACTGATGTTTTCTAAAATGGAAATAACAAGCTAACGATAAAAGGTATTAAAGTTATAAAGAGATTAATGTGCACGATTGTTCCTTGGTCTAGTATTAAAATGCCATCGACAGATGGCTCTGTGCCTTCTCAAATCGTAATAATGCTCAATATAGCCGTACAATTTCAAACGCAAGAGCTTCAAAACGTGAAGAAGGAAAGTTCCCGTGAGCGTATTTTACATATGCGCATTGGTAACACGACCGGAGAGAATACTGTCCTCCGATTGGTTGAACGAGTTTGTCACTACTGGTAAATGTTTGTTTACATGCTCGTCTTGATAAAAATTATATGGCCATGTATGACTTTTCTTAACCAATCATGGCACATATCACATTTCATCGCATTAACAGGGAATTTAAAAATTCGCCAAAGTTAATTTGAATTCATTTCAAACATTACATTATTACCGCATCAAATTTTGTATGTTATGCTACGAATTAAGATAATGTAAACTAAACTAAATCATTAAAAACTACGAATTAGTATTAAAAACTATATTCAAAAAATTATTTTGCTGGATAAAAGCTAATAAGCCTTTTTAAATGTAACATATTTAATATATAACATTTCAGTTTTCCAATTATACATTAAAAAATATATAGATATTTATTTATTGATATTATATCTATAATAGTGCTATGTGTATAATCCTTCCGGAGTGAACTCATCCGGATCCCGATAATCTTTCGTTAAAATCAGCCATTTTATTTTAATTTTCAAAAATTTAATTTTTTCAATAAAGCTACATAAGATTAACCTTTTTAGAAAGATTTTGTAAACACAAACCATCTTGAGTGATGAGCTACATCGAAATATGCATGTGTTTCGATATATTTTAAGTTGAAAATCGTTTCATCCAGCCATTAGCGATAGCGATAGTAAACAGTATGTGAATCATTCCTTTGAGATTCATTAAAACATAAACATGGATGCAATAATTGAACGAACTCCGTGCAACTTTTTGTTAAAATGCTAATTTAAAGCAAGCGAAAGTGTTGCCATATGGCGCCATCTGTTACTTGTACAGTGTAATCATACCGCAGCGACGTTATCGATATTAAATATTTTATTACATTCCTCTGCACACAGGCATTTAAAAAATCGATAACCTCCAATTGCTTATAAATAAAAAAAAAAGAATACGTGAAAAAATGGGCTGTTTTTATAACTATTTTATCCCCGCATGATCATATTAGTCAGATAAGATAAAATTTATTATTACTTCAAATTCTTGCCATCTGTTGAGTAAAGTATAATCATAATATACCACAGCTACATTATCGATATCAATTTTTTTTCACTCATCTGCCCACAGACATTTAAAATATCTATAGCCTTCAATTTCTTATAAATAATAATAAAAAAAAGAATACTTGAAAAAATGAGCTTTTTTTATAACTATTTTACTCTAGCTAAAGCAAATTTGTTGCCAGTAAAGTGTAATCATAATATACCGCAGCTACGCTATGGAAGTTAAATATTTTTTTACATTCTTCTGCTCACAGGCATTTAAAAAAAAAATCTATAACCTTCAATTTCTTATAAATAAAAAAGAAAAAATGCTTGAAAAAATGAGTTTTTTTTATAGATAATGTGCATGTGATGTCACGAAGCCGTAAAGATCTTACAACTAAACGAAGCGTAGGCAAAACATACGCATGCTTTGCATTGCCTACTGTATAGTTAACTGTGTTATGTGCTTATTACTCATATTTTTTTATTAATTATTCACATAATTTTGCTTTTCCTAATTGCAGCGAATAGTTACAAGGTAGGTCCTGATGCACCTGAGGATTGGATTTTTAATTTTTTGTTACACGGGCCCCCTGGGCCCCCTTTAATATTTTTGCCTTAAATTGTTAATAACTTGCTCAATTTTTATCCGATCCTCTGCGTTTTGGGGTCCATTTCTCCATTTAGCTTTTTCCCCATTTCTACGTTCCAGTTATGACCCTGACCCCCTGAGGACTGGTATAGGGCCCGTTGAAGTTTATGTTTCCTAAACTGTTAATAACTTGCCCCTTTTTAATCCGATTTACTTAGTTTTGGGGGCCTTTTCTCCATTTAGTTATCCCCCCCCCATTTCTACATTCCAGTTAGGACCCTTCATCTTAGGGCCCTGCTCAAATCTGTCAGCTGCCCCTTTTAGGCCCCCTACTATAGCTCCCTTAAAAATCGTCCGATTCACTAACTTTTTTTAAAAAAACTTAAAACTTCCAGGTACTAACTACATGGACGACAAAAAAAATGTCGGAGAATTTCCGGGCCCCCTAGGGCCCTTGAAGGTTTTGTTCCCTAAATTTGTAATAACTTTTGCCCCCTTTTAATCCGATCTTCGTTTTTGGGTCCTTCATTTAGTTATTCCCCCATTTCTACATTCCAATTAGGATCGTTCATCTTAGGGCCCTGTTCAAAACTATCAGCGGCCCCTTTTGGGCCCCCTACTATAGCTCCCTTAAAAATCGTCCGATTCACTAGCTTTTTTTTTCTAACAACTTCTTAGGACTTCCAGCTACTACATGAATGACAGAAAAAATTCTCGCACAAGACCCGGGCTTTCTGAGCCTCTTTACGTTTTTGTGTATTTAATTTTTAACAAATTGCCCCCTTTTTATCCGATCTTCTTTGTTTTTGGGGCTCCTTTCTTCATTTAGTTATTTTTCCATTACTACATTCCAGTTAAGACCCTGTCCCTCTGAGTCCCCGTACAGGGCCCCTTGAAGTTTATGTTCCCTAAATTGTTAATAACTTGCCCTCTTTTAATCCGATCTTCTTCGTTTAGGGGGCTTTTTCTCTATTTAGTCATTTCCCAATTTCTACATTCTAGTTAGGATCCTGGCCCTCTGTCCGGGGCCTTGAACTTTTTGTGCGCCATGCATTTTCCACCCCCCCCCCCTCCAAATTGTGTCACAATCTCAATGCTTAACTTTAAAGTTGACTTCTCTCCCCGGCCATCACCCTCATATTTTTATTGGGCCCTAGGGCCCTTTTTAAGCATTTCTGTATAATTTTATTCTAATGATTAATTTACACTCTATGCTTAATTTCGACTAATTAAAGATCTAAAGCTCTAAGTACTAGGACCTTTTAAGGTGTTTTCCTCTTAGGATCCTGCACCAAACTATCATTTGGCATATTCCACCGCCTGGGGAGACTCATTCTTTTCTTGGTTTCTATGGACCTCGATTTCAATAGAGTTTGGGTCATTCGACTCTATATCGAAAACTTGAGGTTTTTTTTTTTTTTTTTTTTTTTTTTTTTTTTTTTTTTTTTTTTTTTTTTATTTATTTATTTATTTATTTTTGTTAATTTATTACCACGGGCCCGGGCAACGCCGGGCAGGTCAGCTAGTTATTAATAAATGTTTGGTTCGATTTTCAGTAACTGGATGTCATCTTTTGTTACATAATGCTATTTTTCACAAAAATATATTTTAATAAATTTCACAAAAATAAATTTTACACACAAAATGCCCCCCCCCCCCCCCCCCAAAAAAAAAATAAATAAATAAATAAATAAATAATAAATAAATTCTGCACCAACCCCTGATTAAATGCATTTCTCATGGTAAGGATTTTTAAAAACATGACATCTATTTTTTTTTAGATTAAATTATATAATTCTCTTCTCCACAAAAAAAAAAAAAAACAGTACAATGTTTTCTAAAAAAATATTGTCCTAGTATTTCATCAAATGTTTCATATAATAAGTCGATTTTTTGTTTTGTCCTGTATTTATACATATTATTAGAAATGTAACAATATTTTTAAAAGCTAAGGAGTGTTTATTTAGTATAAAAATAATTTCAGCTGACAATACAGAATTCTGCCAAAACACAAGCTTATTTTCACAGATTTCCTTGTCATAATACAACATGTTAAAATGATATACATAAACTTTTAATTGTTTTTATATAAAATCATTAATCTATACTCAGGAGTTGGGAAATACATCATTTTTATTGCCGCTAGCGAGTTGATTTTTAGACAATGTTTTGAAAAATTGCAGACGATAGTAATTAGCTATATTTTGAAACTTTTCAATTTACCACGATGTAAACGTGGTGTTTTATCCTATGCTAAACTTTCATACTCTTAATTTTATTGGGAAAAAAAATTATGAAAATGCATTGTAGTAATAGTAATTAACTATTTTTCCAGTTGCATACATTTTGTCATACAATTTTCAACTGGCTGGCTGGTAAAATTTTCTTGTTAAATAATCTTGATCAGCAACAGAATCTAAGTTCTGTGCATAATGTGATAAAACAAAATTTGATTTAGAATAGATATGATCCATAATTAAATGCAAAAATTTCGCTTTGTCATAGGAAACAGCGCATTGAACGGGAAATGTTTTGCCTACGACAAGGAGAGTTGACTAGCGAGCAACCCGTTTGTTAACAAACATGCACATTATCTATAACTACTTTACTCCAGCTAAAGCAAATTTGTTACCATGTGGCGCCCTCTGTTGTCAGTAAAGTGTAGTCAAAATATACCGCAGCTACGCTATCAAAATTAAATATTTTTTTACATTCTTCTGCCCACGGGTATTTAAAAAATCTATAACCTTCAATTTCTTATAAATAAAAAAATGCTTGAAAAAAAATGGGCTTTTTTATAACTATTACACTCCAGCTAAAGGTAAGGTGTTGCCATGTGGCGCCCTCTCTTGCCAGTAAAATGTAATCATAATATACCGCAGCTACGCTATCGAAATTATTATTTTTTTAATTATTTTTTTTAAATTCTTCTGCCCACAGGCATTTAAAAAAATCTATAAACTTCAATTTCTTATAATTAGAAAAAAAATAAAGCTTGAAAGAATGAGCTGTTTTTATAACTATTTTAACCCACATGATCCCATTAATCAGATAAGATTAAATTTATTACTTCATAATTCTTTTTATAATGCAATGCTATATCATTCTTTTAAAAATTCAAACACGTCATTCTGACGGGCTCTCTTCTAGTATATATATAATATACATATATACATCTCAACAATAATTTCACGTAACACTAATAAAAATTATTTACTTAGACTTATTCCTTTTCTATTTATCTTAGACTTTACGTTTTTGACAGATTATTCAAATTAATTGTTTTTTTTTTTTTTTTTTTGGGGGGGGGGGGGAGGGGAAGATAAATTGGATTTTTTTAATAAAACAATTTAACAATTAATTGAATTGCTACTCGTTTATTATTAAAACAATTAATAAGTTTAATACATAATAATTAAATTGTTTAATACATTTTTTAATTTTATTATTAATTTATTAAATTAATAATATTATTAATATAAATTGTTAAAATTTCAGTTTAAAATAAACTCAATACATAATATAGATATATATACAGTTTCTCGTTATACTTTATATTAGATATAAATTGAAATTTATCCTTTACCTGTTTATTCATTTTACATTTTTAATTATTAAAATTTTAAATTATCAGTATAATTAATAATTAAACAAAAACTTATAATTTTTTTGTTTAAATATATTTTTTTAATGAAATTAAAGATTAAATTTTATTATAGCAGCAAAACTATTAATATATTAATGATTTGTTAAATTATTTAATTACTTATTACTTAAACTGATAATGTAATTATTAATTTATTTATTAATTGTATTATTAAATATGATAATTATTGTTAATACTGATTTAACTGTTAAAGTTAAGTAGCTGAATCTTTTAAAAGTTAATCTCGAATTAAACCAATATGTCCTTATTTTTTCTTATTTTAAAAATATGCCTAAAAAACTGCAATTTCAATAGAAAATTCCTTCGTTTATATTCATTGCCGGTAGATGGCGCAAAACAATAAATATAACGGAAGCGTAATCTATGCATGGAAACTCCATTAATCGATGAGTAATCTTATCATTGCCTGCAGTTGCTCATTTTCTTGTGTCTAATAGTGTTTGGTTCATAACGTAGAGTCTTTTAATCAACCTAGTCGTAGTCTTTTTAGTTTCAGGTAAGAATTCTTATTAATATAATTATTTCATTGTTTTTCCTGTATTTATAATATATGTTTTGTTATTTTTATTTATTTATTTATTTTATGAAGCCTACACGTGCTATTGTTTACCAATTTTCTAAATATACCTTTTCATTTATGTAGTGTTTAACTTTTTTTTTAAATTATTATTATTATTATCTTGGAGGGATTCTGAAATGTAATTTTAATTGGAATTTGTATTATCTGTTATTAATATTTTAATGTGTATTTATTAAGTAATACTAAAAAATTTTCTAGCCTACACGTGCTAATGGTTACTAATTTTTACTTACAATGTGCCTAATTTTGGTTTTTATTGAGAGTTATATTATTTTCTGTGGATGAATGATGACTTTATTTTATTAGTTGTTTCTTCTTTTTTATTAAATTATGAATCATTCATTATTGTTTTTTATTACGTGTTACTAATCATCTTAAACACAAATGCTTCTCCTATAGGTGAAAACTGGGAAATTTAGTTAGTAGCCAGTAGTCGGTAGACTCAGTTTCATTGGTGGCCACTTTTTAAAGTTAGTGGCCACTATTATGTTTGAAACTTTCTTGACATCTAGATAAATTATAATCGTTGTATATAAACATATTTTTCTATAAGAGTTTTATACCTATTGTATGAGTATGGTTTTCGCATGTAGTATGAGTAGTATTTCGCATGATTAAACAGTATCTCTTGAAGAAAACTAATCCAACTGGTGAGCATGTAACAGGAGTCGAAATATTGAAGATACTGAAATGTCCTTAAAATCCGCTTGTATCCGGTAGGAAAAAAGGAATAAATTACTTGAAATGCATGTGGAATCAAAGCAGATGAATATATTTTGCAGAATAAAACTATTTCTTAAAAAAATAATCCAACTAAAGAGTAAGCACATGAGAAAAAGGCCGAAATATTGAAAATACAGCTAAGTGGTTGAAATCTGTTTGCATCTGATAGGAAAAAGAATTAACCAGTTCTCTAATTAGATGTAATCAATGTAGAGATACACATTTCCATGAAAAATGGTGTATTTCACCTGGCGATCGATAACAGATTTTTTAATCGCCACTTGGCGAGTGGCGATCGATGGCTGATTTTTTAATCACCACGTGGCGAGTGGCGACCGCTGATTTTCACCTCTCTCCTGTTTTTAGACATGAAAAATTAGTGATTTCACTGAAATCAGCTTTTTTAAATGTCAAATTCTTGTTGTTTTTAATACTCATGAAAGACTCGGAGACATTTCAAATTAAATATTTTTCTATAGCTCTTTCTTTCTTTCTTTCTTTTTTTAATTTTAATTGTATATTTACAAATAATATAATAAAATCACTTGTTAACGTTAAATTAAAAATGTATGTTTATGTTTATCATTTTGAAAAACTTTGCGAAAATAGTTTATTTATCGTTTTGAACTTGAAGAAGTCGCCGTTAGAGCGCATGAAACATGTGCTCTTTATATTAAAAGGTATTTTTAAGCCTTTTGTGTAATGTTTTTGTCACTTTAAGCAGTAATTACATCTTCAATTTAATGTATATATTTCATTATTTATATGATTAAAACATTTAAAATTAACCAAGTGAATGAATTTATTTATTTATTTTTATTTCAAATACATTTAAATGAGCTTTTCTAATTGTTAATTTTAACGATTTAGTAAAGGTTATTTTACTTTATATAAAATGTGTAATTTTTAAATTATATTTTGAATTAAAAAAATCACATAATCTTATTTAAATAATAAATCCCGATTTTTTAAATTAAAAAAAATCACAAACCCTGGGGAGAGAGAGACTAAAGTAAGAAAAAAATACAAATGAATTTTTAAATTGTATTTTTTTAATATTAATCTCCCAGTTTTCTGTTTAGCGTGTATACATGTTGTATTGTTGTTTGTTTCATTTTGATTCGCTATGCTAATACAATAGAGCCTCGATTATCCAACCCTCGTTTAACCGGAGCTCTCCGTAAACCGACGTTTGGTTCCTGACCTTCTTTTTCAACGTTTTTTTTCCCTTGAGTATGCAAGCGGTCCCTTCCGAACTTCAAAAACAGATAAACATTTTGGTTCCCCTTTCTTAGAATTCTTATGGAATTAGCTTGAGCTCCCGAAAGCTCCGAACCCGGTATTTGTGTATTCTCCCCCACTCCCACCTCCTGTGTACTGTAAACATCTCTGTTCTAAACAAAAACACTTCCCATTTCGAAATTTGGAAAGCAGTATACTGCCCAATGCCACAACATTCGAATGTTATTGCACCCTCTGATTGTAAGCAAGCTCAGGGAACAAAACCCCTTTTGTCATCCTTTCCATTTAAAATCATTGTAAGTTTTTTTGTTTGAAAATAAATTTATTTTCATGTATAATTTGAATTTAGATATTTATTTAGCAGTTTCAATAGTCATAATAGCAGTTCGATGGCGATGTTACATATTAAACTACATGATTATTGATATATTCTCGATTATCCGATGTATGTTCGGTCCCAATTACATCGGATAATCGAGGTTCTACTGTATAGTACAAATGAAGAAAAATTGCTGAGATAAAAAATAATTTTATTTTTTTAACTTTACTCGTATTTATTTTATGTGGTACATAAATATATGAGTTATTTTTCGTAATTTTCCTACATTCTATTCTGTGTGTTTATATTGCGATAAATTCCTTACGAATTCGGCTTTCATGGCCTGTGTTTTCTCGAGTATTTAAACACAGGGCCGAATTAAGCATTCTACGGTACACACATGAGCGATCTTCTCTCTGTAGTTGAAATAAGAACAATTGTTGCCTTCAGATTTTTCCGTAATTTTTTTAGTTATGTTTCATAATTAGGGTTGGGTTGGGTTGATTATTGACGGCCAATTATCTACACTTGGGATATAGGCCTGGGGGGAGTGCCCTTCGTGGGGGTCTTTCTAAGGGAACCTAACCCGTATTTACGCATGGAGAAATCCACGGCTCGGAGAAAACCACGAAAACTCCGAACGATTAGGCCGACGGGCGCGATTGGGATCAAACCCAGCACCTCCCGTCTACCAGCTTCGAGAGCAGAACCTCTCATCCACTGGTGGGGCGTTTCATAATTAGAAGTCTAAGAAGGATTGTTGAAAACCATAGGTTGTTATATTGCAGAACGAACTTTCGACTATGTGGCGAGAGGTTGGCATGTCTGTATACACATGTAAAAAAAAAAGTCCTTTTCTTCTCCTTCTTTATCAATTTATTTTTTTTTTTATGTAAAGTTTTATACTTATTATATTCTTTTTTTTTTTTTTTTTTTTTTTTTTTTTTTTTGTAAATGCATATTTTGTTTATTTTATGGGTTTTTATCATTGAGAAGAGTACCCAGGATTTTGTTTGAAGCGAAGATAAATAACCTTACTTGGAATTATGGAAATAGAATAAATCTTGTCCATGTTTAGACTAAAGTAACTCTGTCAAGTGCAAGTATAACTCACGCTCAAAGGGTTCCGTACATTTAATTTATTAATTAATAAACTCCTACTAGCCCTAATTTTTTCATAATTTAGTTTCAGTAGATTCGGAAATAGGAGGGGGGCATATTTTCCCAGTACTTTGGACGATATCTCTGAAAAAATAATATCTAAAATTAAAACAAATGTATTTTTGAGTTCGATGTTATGAGATCTTTCGAACGATACCCTATACTACAGATAAAAAAGAAAAAAATCTTTTTCATTTAACTTAATTAATATCTCCACTAATTATCCACAGTTCTTTTCGAAAATCATTATCAAATATCCTTGCATGATTCTGCGTCGATAGATACTTCGAGCGCTCGTCAACTCCCCCGCTGACCGGCCGAAAAATAAAGTTTTCGTAAAAGGGAAATATGGGGGTTTCTCAAAAACTATGTTAAGGGTGTATTCAAATCCAAACTGCTTATTTTGAGACACATTTTTAAATTCATTTTTGCTCTAAAATGCACCTAATTGACAGGTTCTCTTATTCAGAAACTTTATAATATCCGTATTGTCTCGATTTTTTGATAAAGGCAGAATATATTTTTAAAAATGCTGTCAAATTGGACGTTTTGAACCGAATTTCTCGAAGCGATAGCGCTGGAAACAAAAAAAATATATATATATCGTACTGTGAAAATATTTGTTTGTAAATCAATTTCTAATTAGTTGAACGAAAAATAAAAATATGGGTCTCTTATAAATCTCTTCGTAAATCACGCCACCAAGTTTCATGTTTTTATTTACTTTTAAAAATGAGTCTGAAAATGTGTCCCAAAATTTTAAATTGTTGAGCGTGGAAAAATATATTTTTTTTTAATACCGCCTTAACTAGGAAAATCTCTGTAGTTTTTCTGCAAGGTTTAAATAAACTTCTACTACCCCTAATTTTTTCATATTTTTAATTTCAGTAGATTCGGAAATAGAAGGGTAGGAACATATTTTCGCAGTTCATTTTCGACAATATCTCTGAAAATATAATACCTAAAATTAAAACAAATATATTTTTGAGTTTAGTATAACGAGATCTTTCACACGATTTACAAAAAGAAAACTTTCTTTTATTTTTCAAGTAACTTTATTAGACCCCTAAATTTTCCATAAACATATTTGTGAAAGGCTAATAAACTGAAAATATGTGGGTGAAAAGGCTTTATAATTTTAATAAGTTTAATACATAAAAATTAAATTGTTTAATATATTTTTTAATTTTATTATTAATTTATTAAATTAATTTATCAAATATAAAGTACAACGAGAAATTGTTAATGTTATTAATATAAATTGTTTAATATATATTTATTAATATAAATATTTATATTTATTAATATAAATTTATTAATTTATTAAATTAATAATGTTATTAATATAAATTGTTAAAATTTCAGTTTAAAATAAACTCAATACATAATATAGATATATATACAGTTTCTCGTTGTACTTTATATTTGATATAAACTGAAATTTATCCTTTACCTGTTTATTCATTTTACATTTTTAATTACTGAAATTTAAAATTATCAGTATAATTAATAATTAAATAAATTTTTTTTAAATTAATCCTTTTATTTTTTTAATGAAATTAAAGATTAAATTTTATTATAGCAGCAAAACTATTAATATTAACGTATATTACGTCTAGTAAGTAAATTCCGTAAATGGCGCGATACAGACGCGAAGGAGTTGAAGCGCATGCGTTGCGATCAAAAATACTGCAATCCCATTGGATGATAGATTTTTACAGTAATAATTCCGTATTTGAAACTCTGTAATCTTAAAATGGCAACAGATATACGGGAGAGATTCCATTTTTCTAACAAAACGAAAAATATCTGATCAAAATTCACGGAAGACAACTTGTCAATAAACGAAAATTTTCACAGTGTGGTCGTAGTCTTTTTTAGTTTCAAGTAAGAATTCTTATTAACATAATTATTTCGTTGTTTTTCCTGTATTTATAATATATGTTTTGTTATTTTTATTTATTTATTTTAGGAAGCCTGCACGTGCTATTGTTTACCAATTTTCTAAAGATACCTTTTCATTTAATGTACTGTTTAACTTTTTTTAAAAATTATTATTATTATTATCTTAGAGGGATTCTGAAAAGTAACTTTAATTGGAATTTGTATTATCTGTTATTAATATTTTAATGTGTATTTATTAAGTAATACTAAAATTTTGTGCTAATGGTTACTAATTCTTACTTACAATGTTTTTTCATTTTGGTTTTTATTGAGAGTTATATTATTTTCCGTGGATGAATGATGACTTTATTTTATTAGTTGTTTCTTCTTTCTTATTAAATTATTAATCATTAATTATTGTTTTCTATTACGTGTTACTAATAATCTTAAACACAAATGCTTCTCTTGTTTCCAGACATGAAAAATTAGTGTCGTCACTGAAATCAGCTTTTTTTTAATGTCATACTCTTGTTGTTTTGCAAACAAGTACAAACGAAATTATCCTTCCTAATCGTTTGCAAGCAATATAGATTAAAAAAAAAAAAAAAAAAAAAAAAAAAATCATTTTTGAAAATTGTTTAAAAGCCGTAAAAAATAAGCAAATTGCGATACCGTTTTCAAATAAATTGCGTTTGAAAGTGTATTTTTTTCCTATTCGACTGGAAATGTTAAAAAGTTAATGCATATTTATACCTATTAAAAAAATATATGTAATATAAATATTACGTAAATTTTTAATAGAAGTCTTTCTGCGAATATATGGAAAATGTTAGAATAAATAAATATTGGCCATTCATTTTTCATTCAGTCATCATCATTCAGTATTTTTATTGACATTTATGTAGATATCTCCTTGTGCTAATAAATAACAAATGGTTCAATATTCCAATGTACTTTATTTCTGGAAAAAAAAAATATATATATTTTATGGTTAGTAATAGTCAGAAATGTTTTAAAATATAATTTCAATTTTAATTACTTATAAATGTAAGCTAATTAACAACTAAAGTGTTTAAAAAGTAAAAATAAAAACCTGATTTAATTTAAATGAAATAAATATTCTTTGATTCACTCTAAACTCCGTAATTGGTTAAGAACTCATAAAGCTGGAAAATTGGTGTTTCTTTCCAAACATTTTAATAGCAAAGAATAATTTTTTCAGATTCATCAAAATTTATAATGTATAATCGTGATCGTCTTTATGTATTTGTAATACATGCTGTAAATTCAATAAATGTATATTGTATGTATTCCAGAGTATTATATACAGGGTGATTCATAAAAGATGGGCAGAACTTTAAGGGGTTATAGTACACTTAAAGACAAATAATATTAAATAGGAGACTAAGGGTCCCAGACGTATTCCCAAGGAGATAGGGGGCATTAAAGTTTAGGGTCCGAAATTTCAAATGATTATAAAACATGGAAAAATTGGTCGATTCGTTTGCGGTTTTTGCAAAAAAATTTCTTTATGCCAGTATTTTCTTGAAATAAAATTTTAAAGTTCAATTTCAAAAAATTCCGATAGGGGGCGCTTTAGACTTTGGAGTAACAAACAACTATTTTTTAACGTTATTTTTTGTATTTCTTTAAATGATTTCGAAAGCTTAGACTTAAACTTAAATTTTGATCTAAAAATCTGAGTCCTAACGAGTAGTTAAGTAGCGTAAACTGAAATTTGAAATTTGAAACCCTTCTCCCCCCAGAACAAAAATCAGTTATTCCCGATCTTTGTGTCGTAGATTAGGCTCTAACTACTGCCGCGTTTTGCTAAAATTATTCTTTATGTCAGTATTTTCTTGAAAATAAATTTTAAAGAAAATTTTCAAAAAAATCCGATAGAGGGCGCTTTAGACTTTGGAGTAACGAACAACTATTTTATACCGTTATTTTTTGTGTCTCATTAAATGCTTTCTAAAGCTTAGACTTAAATTTTCAGCCCAAAATCTGAATCGTTAGACGTGGTTAAGTTTCTGGGGAGAGGGGTTTGAAATTTCTACTCCTGAGCACAGTTCAGTTTACCATGTCCACACATTGTGTGCTGTGATACGAGGTAAAAAGACACAAATTAGGATTATGTTACCAAAGCATATTTATTAACATGTAATCACAATAAATGTTCAAAATTGTGACCACCAGAGGTTATGCACGCAGAACAACGGCGACGAATGGAACGGCGAACATTCGCGAAAACATCAGGCTTTTCGAGCACTTCCCCTACAGCGGCGGAAAGTCTGGCGACCAGTTCCTCGGGGGATTCAATGGGTGTCTCATACATAAGAGCCTTCAATCGTCCCCAAAAAAAGAAATCGAGGGGTGAAAGATCTGGCGAGCGAGCAGGCCAAGCAACAGGACCACCTCGACCAATCCATCTGTTCGGAAATGTGATGTCCAGATAGTTGCGGACGTCTCGTACGTAATGGGCTGGCGCTCCATCGTGCTGGAACCACATGACCCGCCGGATGCGTGGAGGAACAACGTTTAACAGGTCTGGCAGCACATGTTGCAGAAATGTGAGGTATGTTTTACCGTTGAGGCGTTCAGGAAGAAGGTACGGTCCGATTAGGTGGTCTCCGAGGATTCCTGCCCAAACATTGATGGAAAAGCGTCTCTGATGAGCATGTGGATACGTAGCATGTGGATTGACATCCGCTCATACATGTGCATTGTGTGTGTTAAATGTACCTTCACGTGTGAAGGTACATTCATCGGTGAAAAGCACAGTTCGTCCAAAATGTGGATTTAGCGCGTTCTGCTGCAGAAACCAGCGGGCGAATTCAATACGATTTGGATAATCCCCTGGAGACAGTTTCTGGACTCGTTGCACATGAAACGGGAGCAAATGTTCATCCTTCAGTACCCTCCAAGTCGTGGACTGTGAGGTATCCACCTGGCTAGCCACTGTTCGTGTACTTGTACTTGGCTGCGCCGCTACTACATCCAGAATGGCTTCTGCAACAACTACTGATTCGTCCTTTTTTGCACGACCTGCATTCGACCGGGAAGCGAGAAATGATCCCGTCTCACACAACTGTCTGTGCAAGCGCTCGAAAGTTTTGCGGTTAGGCAACCGCCTGTTAGGAAATCGCTCTCCGTACATTCGTTGTGCCTCTGCACCATTTCCATCTGCCGCTCCGTAAATTAAATGCATCTCAGCCTTTTCCTTATTCGTGAAGGGCACCATCTTCCGATTCATTACTACAGCGACTTACACTTGACTCACCGTTCAGTGGTTTTTATGCCTGAATCGTGTCGAAATTTTGCATACGTGTTCTTCTTCTTCCCCATTTGACATTTGCATACTTTCTGTTTCCTTCTTCACCCGGTGACTAGCGTCAGGAATGGAGCTTTAACGTTTGCATGAGCGACGTTTCCAACTGTGCCAGTGCCTTTATGAGTGAATTCCGACTATGCAGTCCTTGACGAAAGTTGTATTTTTGCCTCTTATCACAGCACAGAATCGTTGGGCATGGTTAAGTAGTGCAAACTGAACTATGTTCAGAAGTTGAAATTTGAACCCCCTCCCCTCGCTACTGAACCACGCTCAGCGATTCAGATTTTGAGCTGAAAATTTAAGTTTAAGTCTAAGCTTTAGAAAGCATTTAATGAGACACAAAAAATAACGGTATAAAATAGTTGTTCGTTACTCCAAAGTCTAAAGCGCCCTCTATCGGAATTTTTTGAAAATTTTCTTTAAAATTTATTTTCAAGAAAATACTGACATAAAGAATAATTTTAGCAAAACGCGGCAGTAGTTAGAGCCTAATCTACGACACAAAGATCGGGAATAACTGATTTTTGTTCTGGGGGGAGAAGGGTTTCAAATTTCAAATTTCAGTTTACGCTACTTAACTACTCGTTAGGACTCAGATTTTTAGATCAAAATTTAAGTTTAAGTCTAAGCTTTCGAAATCATTTAAAGAAATACAAAAAATAACGTTAAAAAATAGTTGTTTGTTACTCCAAAGTCTAAAGCGCCCCCTATCGGCATTTTTTGAAATTGAACTTTAAAATTTTATTTCAAGAAAATACTGGCATAAAGAAAATTTTTTGCAAAAACCGCAAACGAATCGACCAATTTTTCCATGTTTTATAATCATTTGAAATTTCGGACCCTAAACTTTAATGCCCCCTATCTCCTTGGGAATACGTCTGGGACCCTTAGTCTCCTATTTAATATTATTTGTCTCTAAGTGTACTATAACCCCTTAAAGTTCTGCCCATCTTTTATGAATCACCCTGTATATTCCGGAATAGGTATGTTTAAAGGAGTACTGTACTAGATCTAGATAAATAATATAAATCCAGATCTAGAATAGAATGTTTAAAATTTCATTCATTACTGTTTTCTTTCTTTTCTTTTCTTTTCTTTCTTTATTTATTTATTTATTTATTTTTTTTAAATAAAATGTTTACATTATCTTTTATATTTTAAGATTTTTAATAACAAAATTTGGTTAAAACAAAACGTTTTAGCTTTTAGTAATGAAGGATGCATATGATTTTTTTATTTATCAAATGGGTAATTTAAGGTGGTATATATATTTTATATACAATAGGATTATGTTAAATTGCAGTTAATGTAAGTAAGTGCTCATATAACAGAAGCCAATTTGTTCTATTTATTTCATGTTTTCAAAAGTAAAACATGATTCACATTTTCAAATTAAATCTTTTTCTAGTGCTCTATTTTTTTTAATTGTAGATATTTACAAATAATATAACAAAATCACTTGTTAACGTTAAATTGTTTAATATATTTTTAATTTTATTATTAATTATTAAATTAATTATTAATTTATTAAATTAATTATTAATTATTAAATTAATAATATTATTAATATAAATTGTTAAAATTTCAGTTTAAAATAAACTAAATACATAATATAGATATATATATATAACAGTTTCTCGTTATAGTTTATCATATATTCTAATACGAGCAAATCTTGTGTGTGGTTATATATATATATATAGTATATATATATGCAAATTTTATCTTAAAAACGGCTCTAACGATTTTGACGAAATTTTGTATCCTATCGTTTTGGGGCACCAGAAAATCATTGGACTAGGTCACGTGTTCGAGAAAGTTCTATTAGTGGGTCATCAAGGGTCAGGGTCAAGCTAATTCTATCTAAGAAACGGTTCAAACAATTTTGAGTAAATTTTGTATTTTACCATTTTCGGGCACGAGAAGACTATTGGGTTGGGTCACATGTTCGAGAACTTCCGAATAGTGAGTCATTTTTGGATCAACCCGGGTCAAGTTAATTTTATCTAAAAAACGACTCTAACTATTTTGATTAAATTTTGTATCCTACGAGTTTCAGGCACGACAAAATCATTGGGCTAGGTCACATGTCCGAGAAAATACGATTAGTGGGTCACTATGGGTCAAGCTAATTTTATCTTAAAAACAGTTCAGACTAATTACACTAAATTTTGCATCCTATGGTTTTCGGGCACGAGAAGACTGCTGGGCTAGGTCACGTGTTCGAGAAAATTCGATTAGTAGGTCATTTTGGTAATGGGTCATTATGGGTCAAGCTATTTTATCTTAAAAACGGCTCAGACTATTTAGACTAAATTTTGCCTCCTATGGTTTCTGAGCACGAGAAAGCTGTTGAGCTAGGTCTCATTTTCGAGAAAATTCGATTAGTGGGTCATTTTGGTCATGGATCATTATGGGTCAAGCTATTTTATCTTAAAAACGACTCAGACTATTTAGACTAAATTTTGCCTCCTATAGTTTTTGGGCACGAGAAGACTGTTGGGCTAGGTCACATGTTCGAGAAAATTTTATTAGTGGGTCATTTTGGTCATGCGTCAGGATATTTTAACTCTCTTCCCTGCTCGTATTAGATATAAACTGAAATTTATCCTTTACCTGTTTATTCATTTTACATTTTTAATTACTGAAATTTAAAATTATGAAATTTAAAACTAATCTTAAATAATTATTATTTAAGATGTAGGTTTGTGTTTATCATTTTCAAAAACTTTGCGAAAATAGATTTATCATTATTTTGATCTTGAAGAAGTCACAGTTATAGTGCATGAAACATATGTCATCTAATGTATGTATTAAAATGTATTTTTAAGCCTTTTGTGTTATGTTTTCATCAATTTAAACAGTAATTACACTTTCATTTAATGTATATATTTAATTATTTATATGATTAAAACGTTTAAAATTAACCAAGTGAATGAGTTTATTTATTTTTTGTATTTCAAATATATTTAAATGTGCTTTTCTAATAGTTAAATTTTAACGATTTAGTGAAGGTTATTTTTCTTTAAAATGTGTAATTTTAAAATTATATTTTGAATTAAAAAATAATCTTATTTAAATAAAAGAAATCCCGATTTTTTTTAATTAAAAAAATCACAAACCCTTGGGGGAGAGAGAGAGAGAGACTAAATTAAGAAAAAAAAACTTTTTTAAAAAGAATAAAACAAAAATGCAAATGAATTTTTAAATTGTATTTTGTAATATTAATCACCCAGTTTTCTCTTTAGCGTGTATACATGTTGTATTGTTGTTTGCTTCATTTTGATAAGCTATGCTAATACAGTAGAACCTCGATTATCCGGCCCTCGTTTAACCGGAACTCTCCGTAAACCGACGTTGGTGTCCTGACCTTCTTTTTCAGCTTTTTTTTTTTTTTTTTTTTTTTTTTTTTTTTTTTTTTTTACTTTTTTTGTGTATGCAAGCGGTCCCTTCCGAACTACAAGTATAGATAAACATTTTGGTTCCCCTTTCTTAGAATTCTTTTGAAATTAGATTGTGCTCCCGCAAGCTCCGAACCCAGTATTTGTGTATTTTCCCCCACTCCCACCCCCTGTGTACACGTCTCTGTTCTAAACAAAAACACTTCCCATTTCGAAATTTGGAAGGCCGCACATTCGAATGTTATTGCACCCTCTGATTGTAAGGAAATTCAGGGAACAAAACCACTTGTGTCATTTTTTCCATTTAAATCAGGCATGTCAAACTCGTTTAATGCCGCGGGCCAAATTAAGTATTATATACAAAGCCGCGGGCCACATAAAAAAGTAGATAATACAAGTATTATTCCCATTTTACAAAATACAGCCACGTGAAAGAAATATTCACGCAAAGTTCCAGAGTTATTATTATACATAGTTCATTTTATCTTTTTTTTTTCGAAAATATACTCAAAAATTTTTTTCATCAACCAAATTTATAAAATGTAATTGAATTTTCTAACTTGTAATTAGTTTAAAAATTTATTGTACACGCTGGTCTGCTAATCTTGATCTAGCAAAACACAGCTGTCAAAAAATCTTCCGTGTTTTCCTCAAGTAAAAAAAATAAACATATTTTGAATTAGAAAATTTATTTCATAAAACGTGTCTTGTATCTGCGCTATTTATTTGATTTCATCTATTAAATGCATTTTCTAGTACAAATTATATTTATTTGACTTGAAAAATAACAAAAGGTTCGCAGATAGGCAAAGATGTAGTATAAAAGAGCGCTGTCGAACATAGCTAAAATGCACCTAATTGCTTGCATTGTTTCATTTTTCACGTGGAAATCTTTCAATAGAAAATTAATTATTGTAGAAAGATTTTTACTGTGGGTTTTTAATTGTTGGCAACTACTGCAACGAAAAATGTTTAAATTTAATAGGAAAAGGCTGTTAGATTTTTGGTTTTTTCAACTCTCTATATTAAAATAATACGATTTTTTCAAAATTCTGTACTTACACATACTCATACTCCTTGTATTATTGAGAAATGTTCCGTTTTATTACCAATATGATGTCCTATTAATCTTTTTTCAATTGGTGAAACTTTTTATTTCATTTTTCACGTGGAAGTCTTTCAATATTAAATTAATTATTATAGAAAGAATTTTATTGTGGATTTTGAATTGTTGGCAACTGCTATAACAAAAATGTTTAAATTTAATAGAAAAAGGCTATTAGATTTTTGGTTTTTTATCTCTCTATATTAAAATAATACGATTTTTTAAAATTTTATGATTTTCAGCTTCATAGTACGTATTCAGCTATAAGTACACAAAATTTCAAGTCTATAAGTTCTATAGTTAACTGGCTCTGTGACGGACAGACAACGTAGCGGGACGAATAGGGTTTCGTGAAATGAACGAAATCCTAAGAAAATAGTTTTTTTTTTTAAATCAAAATATCTTTTTACTTTGATACTTATACATGTTTGCTATTTCTTGTAAAGTTTTTTTTCTTTGTTGAGTATTTGTTCCTTTTCTATGCTGAATTCTTGTTTTTTTTTATTTAGGTACATCCCTGCCCATTTTTCCTGTCATTTGGATACTACCTGCAAGTACAGTTACTATAATTTTGCAGCATGGAGTCTCTGGTATGACATAAGTTGCTTCTTTTATTTGGTTGGCAACTAAGTAACTGCGGATTTCACTTATTCGAAAAGTTAGTGCCATATTGTTGTTCCATACTTTGGTACAACAATTGGCATTCAGTAAATATCTTGTATTGATCGGGTGTGCAGTTTTTGTTTGGCATAGATTGAATAAAAAAGGAAAAGCTAAATGAATATTTCTGTCATACTTTACTTTTTTACTTCCGCAAAGTAAAACTTAAGAGGCTACTTCACTCAAAGCGAAAATCTCGCTAATGTTAATTCTAGGGGGGGGGGGGATATTTTACGATATCTCGTTCGCATTTCAATATTTTTAAATGATTTTTTTTTTTCATTGGATAGCTGAGGTCAATCTCTATGCACGCTCCTTTGTAGTTTATCGATTTTTGCTGCAGTTTTTTTAAATTTTATTTATTTTTTAATTGAAGATACTTTCACTTTCGAAACCGGTTCCGAAAGTGAAAGTATCTTAATAATAAAAAATTGTGATCAAAATCGAAAAAGCACAAAGGAGCGTTCATGGAGATTGACCTCAGCTATCCAATGCAAAAAAAAAAAAAAAAAAAAAAAATCATTTACAAATATTGAAATGCGAACGAGATATCGTAAATTATTTCCCCCATAGGATTAACATTAGCGAGCTGGTGTTTTCGCCTGAGTGAAGTAGCCTCTTAAGAGAGAGGCAATATGAAAATTGGTTTGCAAAGTTTTTGCAAACTTGTTTTTCACTCAAAGAGGAGCAACTCTCTAGTCGTCCAGTTGAAGTTGATAAGGACAAATTCAAGACAATTATAGATACGGATCATTATAGCACATTAGATTGCACAAAAGCTCAATGTTTCCCTTACATGCAATTAAAAGCATTTAAAACAATTTAGTTCCATAAAAAATTACTTAGTTGCCAAACCAATATTACTCCCTTAAATTTATTTTAATTGCATGACATGAAATTATATGATTTTATTGGATAATTAAAATTTACATTTATGGTTATTGTATATTCAATTTTTTTCTTTTTTCAGGAAAGGTAATACTATGTCATTAAATTATTTATTGCGATAAAATTTGTGTATCATTTCATTATGGCATACATTATGAGCATAAATCTTCATTACTCAATATTTCATTGAGGAGTGGAGGATAGGGATGGAATATGAAACAGACATGCTACTTTTCCGTTGAATTCCGTTTTTTTTTTTTTTTTTTTTTTTTTTTTTTTTTTTTTTCACTAAATTTTTATCATTTTTCTGTTTGATGCAAATCTGTATTAAAATTTGTGAACACCTTTTTTAAGGTGGGGAAGGGGGGGGGGGGGGGGGGGAGTAGCGGACGAAATAAGCGCGAGAGCTTTTGATAAAGAAAAACGCATTATCGAATTTTGGGAAAACTGTCGCCAAAAAATCCGCGATTTTCGGCAGTCGCTTGTCAAATATATCCAAGAATTTCGTCAATTGCTCACGAAATAAAAGCGCGAATTTCGTCAAGCGGTCGCAGAAGAAAATAACGAATTTCGTCAATTGGTTGCAGAAAAAAAAACCTGAATTTAGTCAATCAGCCGTATGGAAAAATTACGAATGTCATCAATTGATCACGGAAAAAAAAATCACGAATTTCGTCAATCATTCGCAGAATAATACTCACAATCTCATCTATCGATCCTGGAAAAATAATCGCGAATTTCTTCAATCGGTCATTGAAAAAAAAGCGTGAATTTCGTCAAACGATCGTGAAAAAATCGCGAATTTCGTCAAACTATCGTCAAAAAAAGATCGCGAATTTCCTCAAACAATCGTGAAAAAATCGCGAATTTCATCAATCATTCACAGAATAAAACTCCAAATCTCATTCAATTTCGTCAATCGGTCACCGAGAAAAAGCGCGAATTTCGTCAAACGATCCTGAAAAAAAATCGTGAATGTCGTCAGACTATCGTGAAAATAGGCAATTAGTCACTAAATTTGAAATTTATTTTCTACATAGATTTTTTTTTTAACCTAATGATTTAATACCAACAAATTTCGCAATGAGACTTATAGTGTTCGACATTTGTCCATCCACAATACGAATTCCAGAATTTTTTTAATTTATTTTATTAAAATCTAAAACTTAAAAGAAAGTAAAACCTTTTCCACATTTCTGGATTATATATTATTATGCTAATAAATAGTAAAATTCCTCACTGAGATCATTGAATGCTGGGTAACCTTAATTGATATAAAATACTGTAAACTAAAAGGAAATTATGTTTATTTACTAAATAATATAAATTTTCATTTCAAGTGCAGAGAATAACAATAATTTATTTACTTAATTATAAAGAATATATTTCACAAAATTCATTCATAAATGTCGTAAATTTTACTTCGCGCGTAATTTCCTTTTTTTTTTTTTTTGTTATTGGGGGGAGGGGGGTGCGTGAGGCCGTGTGAATGTTCAGCATTTTTTTTTTTTGGGGGGGGGGGTGAGATAAAATTAGTAGGGTAAATCGGGGTAAAATATGAAACACCCGAAAAAATGGGACTAATGGGAGACATACAATAAAAAAAGTACAAAATTTTATAGTAATAAAATTGGCTTTGTGATTATTTTTTAAGCAATAAATCACTTTATTTATATACATTACGAATATACTCAAAATGTAAGGAAAAATATCCCAAAAAATATACATTACACAACCTTACTTTTTTGATGAGAAAACTTTTCAAACTGACTTCAAACTTTTTTTGTACAACACTTAAGAAAAGTCTATATTAATTGAAATTTATTCAGTAAGGAATGACCAGTCTTGCAAACCTTTAAACTTTGGAATATGTTTAAAGTATTCTGAGTTATAAACCAAGAAACAATTTTTGTATATTTAAGGTGGGTCGCTTGACAATAAATATTGGGAACCACTGGTCTCTTCTCAAATCTTGCATCTTTATTTTGCTATTACAGTGAATGTATGTATACATGTACTATAATATATTTCTGTATTTCACACATAATCTTATACTTTTATTTTTAGGTCAATGAATCCAACGATGATGCTTTGAATATTAATTCCCTGCCTAATGAAATCATTGGAAAATTTTTCCATTATATAAAACAG
This sequence comes from Maratus michaelseni, assembly GCA_963931845.1. NCBI lineage: Eukaryota > Metazoa > Arthropoda > Arachnida > Araneae > Salticidae > Maratus > Maratus michaelseni. Next base: position 127,222,948 of record OZ007600.1, on the reverse strand, counting down.
AACCAACTGGGTGAAATTGCACGGTATGTAAAAGTTTATTTATAATTTCCATATTTAAATATTAAACAGAATGGGTATTCAAAGCCCCAAAATGTTATTATTATTATTATTACTAGCAGACTACGCCCGCTGCGCTGGTCGGTTTCTCCAAAAGAACCTTGAATTAAACGAAATATATCGGTGAATTTAACCTTGTATTTTAAAGTAATCTGTACCTTTACCTGGAATATGCTAAAATAACATAAAAACTGATACTTTTTTCACTAAGTTATGTTTTTTTAATACGGTTTACTATTACGTTTACAATTTATTAATTAACGTTTTCCATTTATTTATATGTTTTATAGCTACATTTTTTAATAATGTGAACTAACCTATACACTACTAAAAAAATGGTGCATCTAGTATTTGTCGAGAATTAAATAAAAATCATGCACTCGTGACATCATAATTCACTTTTATATTTTAACAGAATAATAAGGCTACTATAATTTGTGACTCGTGCTGACACATTGCTATTATCATTATTTTTTTTACACGTGCAGTTTTCGCTATGGTACTCCATTGTGAAATTTGGTAACTTTGGAAATTCAATATTTGAAAAACGGCATAATCATTAGATTTAAAATTTATATCCAGACAAATACAATTTCTTACCTTTCTAACGAAGTTTGTCTAACAATTTTCTGACAAATACTTTTCGAGCTATTATTTTTTTTTTTCAGTAACTTCAAATGTTTCATTCTCCGAGATTAATCTGTGGCAACGATTATCGAAAATCCCAGTCGTCAGCAACGCATAGCTTTTTATTAAAGAGGATTTTCCGAGATTAATCTGTGGCAACGATTATCGAAAATCCCAGTCGTCAGCAACGCATAGCTTTTTATTAAAGAGGATTATTATTATTTTGGTGCTTCTCTATTTTCCCGTCTACCACTTTTCATAACAAAAAACTATCGTCAAACTGTAAGATTAAACGCCAAAAATGGAGTCCCATTTACTTGATGTCATAAGCGTTATACGTGTTTGTTATGTCATCAAGTGGTTTTTAATTCTACACTTGTGTGTATTTTTCATTATGTTTTACTGATTTATCAGTTATTTCATTAATTAAAATAACAATTGTGTCCTTAAATTCAGGTGCATTTCGCCAGCCCCCCCCCCCCCCCCACCACCTCACATTTTTTCGAAAATATTACCAATCGTTTATACCTCGTTTGTACCCGTTTGTACCAACAATCTTTTCGTTTGCACCTCATTTGTACTAGAGTAATAAAAGATTTTTAGTGGGGGGGCTGGAGAAACGGCCAGCCCCCCCCACACCTAAATGTTTTACGAAATGGATAGTGCCAATCGTTTATACCTCGTTTGTACCCGTTTGTACCAACAAGTGTTTCGTTTGCACCTCATTTGTACTAGAGTAATAAAGGGTTTTTAGTGTGGGGCTGCCATTTCTCCAGCCCCCCCCCTCACCTCAATGTTTTACAAAATGGATAGTGCCAATCGTTTATACCTCGTTTGTACCAACAATCTTTTCGTTTGCACCTCATTTGTACTAGAGTAATAAAAGGGTTTTAGTGGGGGGGGGGCTGGAGAAAGGGCCAACCCCCCCCCCCCCACCTCAATGTTTTACAAAATGGATAGTGCCAATCGTTTATACCTCGTTTGTAGCCGTTTGTACCAACAATTTTTTCGTTTGCACCTCATTTGTACTCGAGTAATAAAGGGTTTTTAGTGTGGGGCTGCCATTTCTCCAGCCCCCCCCCCACCTCAATGTTTTACAAGATGGATAGTGCCAATCGTTTATACCTCGTTTGTAACCGTTTGTACCAACAATCTTTTCGTTTGCACCTCATTTGTACTAGAGTAATAAAAGGGTTTTATTGGGGGGGCTGGAGAAATGGCAGCCCCACACTAAAAACCCTTTATTACTCTAGTACAAATGAGGTGCAAACGAAAAAATTGTTGGTACAAACGGGTACAAACGAGATATAAACGATTGGCACTATCCATTTTCTAAAACATTGAGGTGGGGGGGGGGGGGTTGGAGAAATGGCAACCCCACACTAAAAACCCTTTATCACTCTAGTACAAATGAGGTGCAAACGAAAAAATTGTTGGTACAAACGGGTACAAACGAGATATAAACGATTGGCACTATCCATTTTGTAAAACATTGAGGTGGGGGGGGGGGGGGGTTGGAGAAATGGCAACCCCACACTAAAAACCCTTTATCACTCTAGTACAAATGAGGTGCAAACGAAAAAATTGTTGGTACAAACGAGGTATAAACGATTGGCACTATCCATTTTGTAAAACATTGAGGTGGGGGGGGGGGCTGGAGAAACGGCAGCCCCACACTAAAAACCCTTTATTACTCTAGTACAAATGAGGTGCAAACGAAAAAATTGTTGGTACAAACGGGTACAAACGAGGTATAAACGATTGGCACTATCCATTTTGTAAAACATTGAGGTGGGGGGGGGTGGAGAAATGGCAGCCTCACACTAAAAACCCTTTATTACTCTAGTACAAATGAGGTGCAAACGAAAAAATTGTTGGTACAAACGGGTACAAACGAGGTATAAACGATTGGCACTATCCATTTTGTAAAACATTGAGGTGGGGGGGGGGGTGGAGAAATGGCAGCCTCACACTAAATATCCTTTATTACTCTAGTGCAAATGAGGTGCAAACGAAAAAATTGTTGGTACAAACGGGTACAAACGAGGTATAAACGATTGGCACTATCCATTTTGTAAAACATTGAGAGGGGGGGGGGCTGGAGAAATGGCAGCCCCACACTGAAAACCTTTTATTACTCTAGTACAAATGAGGTGCAAACGAAAAAATTGTTGGTACAAACGAGGTATAAATGATTGGCACAATCCATTTTGTAAAACATTGAGGTGGGGGGCTGGAGAAATGGCAGCCCCACACTAAAAACCCTTTATTACTCTAGTACAAATGAGGTGCAAACGAAAAAAATGTTGGTACAAACGAGGTATAAACGATTGGCACTATCCATTTTGTAAAACATTGAGGTGGGGGGGCTGGCCGTTTCTCCAGCCCCCCCACTAAAACCCTTTTATTACTCTAGTACAAATGAGGTGCAAACGAAAAGATTGTTGGTACAAACGGGTACAAACGAGGTATAAACAATTGGTAATCTTTTCGAAAAAATGTGAGGCGGTGGGGGGGCTGGCGAAATGCACCTCTTAAATTCTTATATTTTATTTATTTATTTATTTTGATATTCCAATGGCAACGTTCTCCCGTTTATTTAGCATTACAGTTTGGCGATAGTTTTTTTGTTATGAAAAGTGATCGACGGGATAATAGAGAAGTACCCAAAAACTATCACCAAACTGTAACGCCAAATAAATGGGAGAACGTTGCCATTGGAATATCAAAATAAATAAATAAATAAAATATAATAATTTAAGGACACAATTGTTATTTTAATTAAGTAAAACATAATGAAAAATACACGCAAAGGTCGAATTAAAAACCACTTGATGACATAACACGTATAATGCTTCTGATATCAAGTAAATGGGACTGCATTTTTGGCGCTTATTCTTACAGTTTGGCGATAGTTTTTTCTTATGAAAAGTGGACGACGGGATAATAGAGAAGTACCCAAATTTTAAATTATTTGATTGACTTCGATAGAAAAATAAACAATCTTTGTACCTTGTTTTTCCCGAAGAGGATGACGTCATCCTCTTCAGGATTAATATGCAATTTAGTTATTAATTAAAATACAATTGTTAAAATACATTTTAACTTTGTTTTTTCTTTTTTCGCGTGTGTTTTTTTCTAACTTCGATGAAATTTTACTGTTAGGAATAAATGAGATGATATTCTGGCTTGACTAAAGTTGTTTGTAAATATTTTTATCCTTAATTTTTCTGTAGAAGTCTAAATCTGCATCTAAAAAATATAAGATATTGCTAAAAAATATTAAACTGCAGTGACAAATCCTCGCATGGGTCCACTGGTCCTTATTATTAATTCATACGAACTTTTGTGCTTTTTGAAAAGCAATGATGAAATTTAAAATACGGGAACTGACAAAGGTGTGGGGGAGGCGGAGGTTAAATATATTGCAGAATTTTTTGCTAACTAGATTTTTTCAAATTTGTAAAGCCCTGGTCTCTCTTCTACCAGCCCACTTTCCAAATTTTCCATTTTTGTAGCAAGTGTTTGATTTATTTTCGAATGAACTCGCAAATCCTACTAAAGCAGGGGTCGTAAGTAGAGCGCTACAAGTAGCGAAACTACAGTAGTCGCTAATTTTTACATTAGTTTATACAGTAGCGGTATACAAAAAATCAGTAGTTTGTAGCAAGAACCGACGCTACTTGAAAGGGAGAAAATGTGGCATTCTGCAAATCACTGCATCTTTTGTGTGCCAAATTTGTTCTGGTCAACAATTTGCTAATCTCAGCTGCATGGTATGATGTGATAGAGATTTTTTTTTTCCATTGACAGTTGCTGCTGAAATCAAGTACTAACACACCAAAAGGAATTAAGTTTCTTGCTGACAACACTTGTCTATTTACTCGTTATTAGGTCTTCATGTTTTAACGCCGGGTTTCTTATTATCAGGAATTGCTTTATTTACAGATTTATTTATTGTTTGCATTTAGAGTTGTTTTTCTGTAATTTACTAGATTATAATATCTCTCTTAATTTTGCTACGAAATTTGCAAATGTGTGTATAAGCTAACCTTTTGGAGACAAACAATAACATTTTCTTGTATGTTATATTTCTTAATTTTTTCATGCCCTAGGTTATGTCGCATTTATTTAATTGTATCCCGGCAGACGCGATTTAAAGAGCGGTCGTTTTATTATTTAATCCGTGTCTTCAATTTCGAGTGTAAATTGAACCCTTTGATAAAATCTGAAAGTAGCGAAGTAGTGACTACTTTCGAAAAGTAGTTTGTAGTCGCTACGTTTTAAAACACATAGTTGTAGTTAACTACATTTTGTTGTTAATTAAACCCTTTGATAAAATCTGCAAGTAGCGAAGTAGTGTCTACTTTCAAAAAGTAGTTTGTAGTCGTCACGTTTTAAAACTAGTCGTTGGGGGCCACCGCAATACTTACCCATTATGGATATGCATAATGTAAAATATGAAAATAAAACATGTGTAAACTATTTATGAAATGCATTGCAATTCGAATAAAATCGTGGCTTAATGACGTCATGAACTTTAAATGCTCTATTACTGAATTGCGTAAAAGAAGCATCCTTATAACTCCAAAACGGATAATCCTATTAACTAACGGTTTACAGCGTCGGATTAAGCATCTCATTTCCAATTAAAATATATCTTTGAATTGAAATTGGAATGAAATACAGGGTCATGAAAAATCGAAGAGTGTGGAAAATAGGATTACAAATATCTCGGTAACTCATTATCCGATCGGTTTCATTCTTTATGCAAAATTTATGTTTTTTTATTGTCTTTTATATTTACTCCTTAAAATAGACAATTTCGAAAATTTTTATATACCTTTTATCTGAACGAATATTGCGAGAGTCCGAAAAAAATAGTTCCGGATAATCGAGGTTACTGAAATTCAATAAGCTTCTTCCCATTATTACATACTAAGTACATACCAAATTTCAAGTCCCTATCTCAATTTGTTCGGGAGATAGAGCGTTTACAGACAGACGGACGAAATTTTTTTTTTTTTCTAAAAATATGTTTTTCGGAATCTTCAGTGTCTGAAATGTGTATATCCGTCCAAAAAATAAATTTCGATTTTAAAAACGATTACAAGATTTACCCTATACTACGTATGATGGGTAAGTAATATACAATTTAAAAAAAAATTAATTTTTCTTTTCATATTTCCGTCTTTGCGAGATTGGGAAAATGCCCGTCATGAGAGAAGAAAAACTTCCACATGTACTTTCCCACTATTTAATGCACTCGAGCAATTTGTTCAATATTTATGCCATTTATTTAATACATTTACATGCAGAAGTAGTTATTAATATATATTATCACAAACAATTTTTTAATACATACATAAACAAGCACAATAGTTCATCCATTTTGTTTGCTGTTTATAGCATTTAGGAACAAACCTCATATTCTGACAAGTTCGTAAAGTTAAGTTCACCTTTAAATTGGGCAAAAAAATAAAAAAATTATTTTATTTATTCCTATTAAAATTTAGTTAATTTGAAAAATTTTAATCAAAAATGCATTGAAAAATTTGTGCTGAAACAAAAGTTATGATAAAAACATCCCCAGTTATTGCCATATAATGCATAGGGAATGCTCACTTTTAAAGTCATTTTATTAAAAAAAGTTATTTTTGCAGATCATGCACACTGTTTTTCGAAAAGTGTTAAATATATTTGCATGATCTTTTGACATGTTGCATAGTAATTGAATGTACACAGAATGAAATAAATTTTTGTCAGTCAGTTATTTTAAAAACCATAAAAAATCAGTCAACTGTGATACAATTTTCACACAAATTGCATTTGAAAGGGCATTTATTTTCCTATTCGCCGTTATAAAAATTGAAATTGTTTGTGAGATGTTTAGAAATTAAAAAAAAAAATCAGTAAAAGTGAAATTTAATGATCAGGTGTTTCCACCGTCAATATGACGTAGGCTTTACTCGCGGAAGTTTTAGCTTAAAACTTTCAGGCGCGGATTTATTCTGTTCGTAAAAAAGGAAATGATTGATTGACACCAGAATTTGCAAACGAATTTCTTATAAAGTAAATTACTTGCTTTCGCCCATGTTCATTATAAAAGCAAAATTTTATTAAAATATTCTGGGTTTCGTATGCCAGTTTGGAATTAAACTTAAGTGGTCACATTTGGGACCACCGCCCTTGAAAGGGTTAATACAGATTTTATATTTCTCTGTTTTCCATTATACTGTGATCTAACAGTTTAAATTACAGCATTATGTGTACGTATTAACAGGTATTTTCATGTTTTAATTTTATTTTCTTATTACAGAGTGTGCAAAAGATGGAATATGCTGACAAGGATCCCACTATTATGGAAAAAAGTTAATGTGAAATTTTCACCATCTCATGGATCCCCGACTACTATAGCTCAATCCTTCATTAATAGATTGCCATCTTGTGTCACTTCCATCACATTAGATTTTTCTGATAACACGGAATGGACTGAAACGCTAGATTTTGAGGAACTTTGTACGAGACTGCAGGAAAAGTGTCCCCATCTTAAAGAATTAATTTTAGCGAATTCTCAGTTATCATGCAATCTTTCCTCAGTTGTAGATTTATGCACTGAGTTTTTACAGGATGTAAAGAAGCTGGTATTTCTCTCTTGTGCATTTTCCGATCGTCGTTCTACAGATGAATATGACGGTGTTTCCAAAATGGAGACTTTGGTTGTCTATGATTGTGGATCTTATTATTTCGATAAGCCTCCTTTCTGTAGAATGCCATGCTTGAAACAACTACATTTGTTTGGTACAAATATAGACTGCTATTCTTGGTTTGAAGAAGACACTTCTTTATTGAATCAGTTACATGTGTTGTGTCTGGGATATACATATGCTACTTCAAGGACTTTTGCAGCAATACAGGATCACGGAATTAATTTGAAAGAACTGTGTTTATGCTTGGTTAATCTAAACGACAATGATTTAAGGTTTAATAAATCAATATTTTCTCAGTTAAAGACAATCTGCCTTGAAGATTGTTTTGATGTGACATGTGAGGGTGTTGTTTCCCTTCTCCTGTCATGTCAGTCTTTGGAGAATGTCCATGTTAATAAAGGTGTGGTTGAAGCTTTTGCAGCACATCCTTTTGTTGTTGCCAGTAGTGAGAAGTCATCAATTGTAAAAGCAAAATGTTGTAATCATATGTATAAACTACATTAATTGCGTAATTAATTGTATATTATTTTAATGAGTTATTTGTGAAAGTGTATTTTTAAATAAATTTTTAATTAATGTGAATTGACGTGGTTTATTTTGTTAAACGTTATATATTCTGAAATTGTTCTGAGTTGTGCAAAAGTTATGTTGTAAGAATGTCTCTTTTTTGAAAGCTATTTTGGATGATCTCTGGATCAATGCAGACATAATATTAGGAGTATATATGGTGTAGGGAGAGGGGAACTGCCTGAGAAATTAAACCCTCAGAACTATTTTTCAAACTGTTTGTTTCATTCTGTTAATTTTCCTTTGTGTATTGCAGAAAAGTGAGACAAAAGCTATTTTATGTTTGAGCTTCTACACTGCAAAAAAAAGTGTTGATTTTACAGTATAATACTGGCACCCCAGCTGCCAGTATTATACCATAAAATTAACAGTAAAATAAGCAGTGATACGCTCCCGCGCAATACTTTTTTTTTTTTTTTTTTTTTTTTTTTCAGTGTAAAAATTATGTGATGATGAAGCAGACATAAAAAATAATAAAGCAAAAGTATTATTATTTTTTTTAAATACTCTTTTTTACAAGCATTCGATGGTCATCTTGAAAATACCGCCTAATTGTTTTGACTGCAATTCATGTTTTTTTTTTTTTTTTCGAAAATTCCGTTTACAATCATTAATTGGGCATTGGAAACGAACTAGATTATAAAAAATTCACTTTTTTTTTCTACGCTTTGTAGAAAGCGCAAGCAAATTAATATATTAAAAAATATATAATTTTTGCTCTGTTAATTTTTTAAGACGGAACAGGAGAAAAAAGTAAAACATTAGTTAAGCTATCTTTGCAGGATTTTTAAATTTATAATCGGAAATTAATTAATATTTAGCTATTAATTGATAAAAGCGTATATATATATTTTTAATAATACATTCTTCATTTTTTATTTACTATAACTAGAATTCTGCCCCCTGCTCGCTACGCTCACCAACCCCCGTTCTGATTGCACAGCCTCTTAAAACCTGGTAATGTATCCCGTTTTAAAAAGATGATGATATCACGAACGGCGACTATCTTCTGTAATCAGGTTATAATGCTTTTTCATTTCATTCATCCTTTTTATTTTTAATATTCATGTGTAAACACAATTTTTATGACGTAATTTTCTTTATTTCCTGCTTTCAACACGTGATCATTTAATTATTATTTTAAACTTTCATTATTGTTTTTAATAGTCTCGCGCAAATACATTTTTTATTTGAGATAAAACATAATCCTTTGCTCTTATTTAGAAATTGGCAACAATATAAAGAAATGACTTTTTCAATAAAAGATTTTTTACTCGATTTTTAAGGATTTTTTGAGTTTTTATTTTCCGACCGTGATAATTTTTTGAAGTTTTGAAAGCTTGTTATATTTCGCGTCTGGTGGTATGATTTTCGAATCCGTAGGATGGCTAGAAAAAAAGTAATAGCGCCTCAAAAAAGTCCCTAGTAAAAAAGCGATGAGAATATCCTGGAATATCTATGCAGAATTTAATTGGCTCAGTTCCAGATTACTTTTTTTTAATATAGAAGGATTTTTTTTTCTACTTTTAAGTCTTTAAAATGTATCATTGTTGCAATTTCAAAGCGTTTTGGCATACTTTGGCAAGCATTTATTGACGCATGATTAAATGCATTGTTTTCTCAACTCCCATGGAATTGTACAAGTTACTGAGAATATTTGGCGATTTATCATCTGTGGCGGGCTAATTGGAAAAGGCCTTAAAATCAATGTATTGATTAATAATTAAGTTGTAAAAATATTAAAGACAGGGGAGTAAGTCACAATTTAGTAATTTGAGAAATGGAGGGTTTTGGGAAAGTTGTCGGCTCCTATATGCTCTGATGTAATTAATTTTTATAATTCTAGTTTCACGAATATAAGGAATTGCAAATAGTTCAAACATGCATTCTTTTAAGTAGTTACTCCTGCTAAATGAGTAAGTTTGACTTACGCCACTTTCATTTTAAACGATTTCCTCTTACCATAAATTTATAAAGAGGTATAAAAATACAAACTAAAACCAATAACAACGTTGTAACGCACAAATATGAAAAATTGGCACAAAAAAATTGCATACGGTTGTTTCGAGTATTCCTGGATCCCCTTCCTCAGGGCGGGGGGAAAAAAAGGATTAAAATGGGTTTAAGGAACCCGTCGATTATAGCTCCGAGTACTGGCTATACAGGAATCCTCGAAACGTCCGTATGCAATTTTTCATATTCGTGCGTTAAAACGTTGTTATTGGTTTTAGTTTGTGAATTCGCACAAAGTATTTGATCTATGTATAAAAATACATTTGCCATCAAAATTAATGTTATTCACATCATATAATAAAACACAAAAAATTATCATAATACAATATCGCATGATTAATGATAAAATTCATAAATTTTTCTTTAAAAAAAAATCAGTTTATTTATGGGTGCAAGACTTCAGTCCTGGAGAGATTTTTGATTAATAGTAAATTCTACTTTATATACTTAAATAATAGCAATTTTACTATCAAGAACTTTTAATCACTATCTTTTATTATAAGAGATCACTTTTTTAGCCATAATGGAAGCCATAGAAATCTTCTAGTACATTTCCATTTGGCTATTCCTAATACTCAGAAAAGTTTTCAGTCTTGACTTGGATGGACTTCTTGCACCCATTATTCTTCAGTATCATTGTCATCACATTCTGAGACTGGATCCATATCCTCTACTTCAGCTGATGTCTTTATTTGCTTGGAATAAGAATCATGCACTAGTGGAATATACTTCAATAGGTAAAGCATATCTCGCTGTTTAAGTCTGTTTACTATTTCTTACCACACAATAAGTTTACTTGGCACAACAGTTTTCAGAAATTTTGGACGCCCATCCTTGGTAGGCTTCAAATTGAGCTCTTAAAACGGGTAGCATTCTTGGAGGGTTGTTTTATACTAGTAAATCTGCAGATTTGGAGCTTCAACGTCAGCTCTAAAAGTCATTGTTTTTTAATCTCCCTTTTCATATTATTTAACATCTTACAATCCGAAATTTAATTTTTTTTTTATATTATATACATATTTATAGGCAGAAATTAGACGCGTTCAATTAAACACGGTTTATGCAATGATATTCTGAAATTCGTATGAACTTCTTATCCATACTTTTTAGATTAAAAAGATAAACTTGTATTAAAATAAATTCTTCATTTATGTGAATAGAATACAAAAATAATTAATTTTGATAATAAAATATTGCAGCAAAATAGTGCGAGTTACTTGAATTTTATTATTTTGATATTCTTAGAAATAGGGTTGCTAAGCAACTCATAAATTAAAGAGCAAAGTAAAAAGAAATGCATTTTAAAATTTGTAAAAAATGTGAAAATAAAATGTTTTATAATTCCCGAACAGATGCAAAAATATTTCCAATAATTTAAACAATAAATTTCTAAATTCTAATGAATTTATCAGCAAATTTTCATAGCTATTGGATATATTTAAAACATCCATATCGAAAATTTAGCATTCGTAATTTTACGTTGAAATTCATTATTCAAATATGCGATTTTCATTTCAGTTAAAAATGAAATTTGAAAATCGTCTGCATTCCCATAGGAAAGCATTATGACCTAAAAAGAAATGTTCTATATTTTTCGAATGAATGAACCAAATGTAACAAAAAACTATACAGCTCATTCTGGGTACCTCACCAACATACACACCAAAAATCAACCTAATCGGATCATTTTTACGGCAGTTATCGCGTAACAGACAGACAAACAGACGGAAACTAAAAACTTTTCGCGTCTCCACAGTGAGCCTGAACTGACGTATCAGCAATTATATTGGATGGTGAATCAGGGTGCTACAAATTCTGGAAATCAGGGAGGTTTATCAATCTGGAAAAGTCACGGAATTTCATAAAAGTACTTGAAAATCAGAGAACTTTGTCTACATGCGAAAATATTCGTTTTTACATGAGGCTGATTTGTCGACAAACACCTGATATTTAAGCCAAAAATAGTACGTGATAAAGAAAAGTAATATTTTTATATTTTTTTTAAAAGATGCACATGGCATGAGCTTTTTGTATTTAACACAAATTAAGGTAATCAGATGTCCTCATTTTCTGTGGATAGCGCTTATATTGAAGGCAATTTACCCATTTTTGAAAATTTTATGATACATTAGCATAAGCTGACCAGGTGGCCTGGCCAGCTTAATCCAATTAAATTCTTCAGAAAATGAGGAAATTTTATGGTCGCCATATATTCATTAGCCATTATATGAAGTTGTTGGGCTAAATTTTGAGTTTGAATTCATGAAACTGTGAACCAGTACTTTATGAATTTTGTGCAAGTTTTATGGTTTTCTCTTGTTTTTTCTCTTAAATGAGATATTAGCAAGTTGGATAAGTGTGTTAAACGAAGAAGCGGCATATATTAAAAAATACTGTATGTATATCGTTAATAATGGAAATCTGATGAAGGTAGTCAGGGTGAGGGAAAAATCAGGTAACTTTTTTTTTTGCAATTTCTGTAGCCATCCTGTGACTGGTTTAGTCTTCTCATACAATAGCCACTAAATAGCTAACCCATTACGGACCGAATTATTTTTCTCAATAAAATGCAAATATTGCGATTCATAACACTTTTATATTATAGCAACCTAAGAGTTACTTTATCATGGTGTTTCTTGCATCAAATAAAGTGAATATTTATTCTAAAAACAAACTGGTGTTACCTTAAAACCTGGGATAATAAAAATAATGTTGCGAAAACGAAACGGGGTTAACCAGTTCACAGGCTCATGATTTTTTTTTTTTTTTTTTTTTTTTTTTTTTTTTTTGCCTTTGGTGATTGATTTTTCAAGGTGTTCAGTAGAATAAAAGTATTCTGCCTGCATCCAACAATGCAAAAAAAAAAGTGTCGATTTTACAGTATAATACTGACAACTGGGATGCCAGTATTATACTGTAAAATCAACACTTTTTTTTTTAAGTGTAACCACAACAAACTTGTTGCTCCGTCTTGATTTGATGATTGTTTCGTGCGATTCATCTAGTACAAAAATGTAGTTTGTTTGACAAGAAACATAAATCGCCTGACGAATAATTCTTAATTATTTTCTTTCTTATAGTGTTTAATTATTTTAAGAATAGCTTAATTACCGCAGGAGTAAACTTTCATTAGTATTTCCAAATGTTAATTTTCGCCCTATGTATAACAGAAATTCTGCGTTTCAGTAAATGAACGATTACTATTTAGAAATAATGGTGAGGTTTACCCATACGATAATCAGGCTTCGATTTTAAATCGCTTGGGAAGAATAAAATTTATAATTGTTTTTCCAAATCATCAGGGGTAGAGTAAAATTAGTTAATTAATTGCTAAAAGGTGTTAAATAAAAAGTATAAAGTTAGTATAAAAGGTTTTAATAAACTGTTTACATGTTTCGGCTCCACTGAAGCCATTATCAAAACAAATAAGAATATTCTATAATTGCACGATCTATAATGAATGATTTGAAGCGCCATCATTCAATTTTTCACGTACTCTCTCAGATTATACATGTTATTTTATTTTATTTTTACTTGGATGTTCATTTGCATATTCGTAACCATGGAGTAATTCTACCCATAATTTAGATAAATTAAATGATGCTGCATCGTTACCTATTGAAATTTTACGTTTTACAATATCTGTAGAAATCTCTCAATCTCTCTTATATGTAAAAATTCAAAATGTAATGATGCAGCATCTATTAACTTATAAAAATTATGGGTTGCATCACAACATCAGTTAAGAGGCTACACCACTCACTCGAAAACACCCGCTCGCTAATGTTAATCCCATGGGAGATAACGAATTAAACATTTAAACGAATTTTGTTGCACAGGATAGCTGTCGCTTTTTAATACTTTTAAATGATTTTTGTTGCACAGGATAGCTGTCGCTTTTCAATACTTTTAAACGATTTTTGTTGCACAGGATAGCTGTTGCTTTTCAATACCTTTAAACGATTTTTGTTACACAGGATAGCTGAAGTTTATCTGTACAAAGGCCTATTTTTACATTTTCGATTTTGTTTAGAAGTTTTTCTTAATAAGATACTTTCACTTTCGTAACCGGTTTCGAAAGTGAAAGTATCCTCATAAAAAAAAAAAATCTGTAAACAAAATCGAAAAAGTAGAAAGCGGCCTTTGTACAGATCAACCTCAGCTATCCAATGTAACAAAAATCATTTAAAAGTATTGAAATGCAAACGAGATATTTTTTTTTTAATATCTCGTTTGCCTTTCAATTAGTGCTCGCGAATATACGTTTAAACCACGTAGTTAAGCCTTTTTTCCATGTTATACCTATCCAAACTCGTTACCGGTTACAATACGCTTTAAACGTATATTCGCGAGCACTACTTTCAATACTTTTAAACGATTTTTGTTGCACAGGATAGCTGTTGCTTTTCAATACTTTTGAACGTTTTTTGTTGCACAGGATAGCTGTTGCTTTTCAATACTTTTAAACGATTTTTGTTGCACAGGACAGCTGTCGCTTTTTAATACTTTTAAACGATTTTTGTTGCACAGGATAGCTGTTGCTTTTCAATACTTTTAAACGATTTTTGTTGCACAGGATAGCTGTCGCTTTTCAATACTTTTAAACGAATTTTGTTGCACAGGATAGCTGTCGCTTTTCAATACTTTTAAATGATTTTTGTTGCACAGGATAGCTGTCGCTTTTCAATACTTTTAAACGATTTTTGTTGCACAGGATAGCTGTTGCTTTTCAATACCTTTAAACGATTTTTGTTGCACAGGATAGCTGTTGCTTTTCAATACCTTTAAACGATTTTTGTTACACAGGATAGCTGAAGTTATCTGTACAAAGGCCTATTTTTACATCTTCGATTTTGTTTAGAAGTTTTTCTTATTCAGATACTTTCACTTTCGTAACCGGTTTCGAAAGTGAAAGTATCCTCATAAAAAAAAAATCTGTAAACAAAATCGAAAAAGTAGAAAGCGGCCTTTGTACAGATCAACCTCAGCTATCCAATGTAACAAAAATCATTTAAAAGTATTGAAATGCAAACGAGATATTTTTTTTTTAATTCTGCCATAGGATTAACATTAGGTCGAGAACTGAGGTCGATTTCTACAAAGGCCGTTTTTTACTTTTTCAATTTTGTTTAGAAGTTTTTTTTTTTATTATTATTAAGATACTTTCACTTTTGTAACCGGTTTCAAAAGTGAAAATATCTTAATAAAAAAATTCTAAACAAAATCGAAAAAGTAAAAAAAAAAAAACGGCCTTTGTAGATACCGACCTCAGCTATCCAACGCAACAAAAAAAAAAAAAAAAAAAAAAAAAAAAAAAATCATTTAAAAATATTGAAATGCAAACGAGATATTTTAAAAGAACTGTCTCATAGAATTACCATTAGCGAGGGGGTGCTTTCGCGTGAGTGAAGTAGCCTCTTAATGGTTAAACTTTGTGTTATGCCGATAATGACCACTAGATAAATGCGCTAATTTTCCTTTTGGCATCTGCATATAAGTGAATAGTGGCATACAGACACAGAGTTCACTTTGTTCAAGATTAACGTTGAAAGGCTACAAATATTCATCGCCAAAGTAAGGGTATGCAAAAAACAAAGAGTGCAAGGAATTTTTTATCTTTCTTTTAGATAAAAATTTTAGAACAATGTTTTTAATGTCTTGGAAAGTGCTGCATAGTCTATGTCTAACGCATCATTTTCTTTTTTTGTTTTTACATGAAAGGACAAAGAACCGGTTGTTAATTTATTTGAACCCCAACACTGTAGTGAAGTAATAAAACGTGTGAACACAACTTTTATTCATTTTTTATTCACATTTAACGAATCAGTTCCGTATTTTCCGACATCTTTGTGATCTAAAATCAAAAGCTTCACCTATGCAGCATCTTTTACCTCTCGGCGGAACACAACTTTTCTCGTTGATATTCAGCAATTCGGCAAAGGCATACGATTTTCCCTTTGAAAGGACTTGGATGCAAGCGTCGAAGCCTCGAGTCTTGCAAAACATTCTCACTCTCGAATTGACCACACCCGTCTTCAAGACGTTTTTCACGTGATCAGGAACGCAGTCGGCAAATTCGGGATTTAGGTAATTGCACAGAGCGCAGTGAGCATTTCGGAAGACTCTGTTTTGGAAATAAACTGGATCTTCATAGGACCTGGAATGTTTGACAAGTTAGATTAGTTAACACCAATATAAAAATCGACTACGAGAAACAAAGTACAGTTAACCAGAAAACACCCATTGTCACGGCCTCGCAGCGTATAGGAGAAATTTTATTGTTCCTACCTTTATTTTGAAATAATTATATTTATGATATACTTCTATTGCATATGTTAAAAAAAGTTATCCTAAAGATTATTGATTAGGGCATATTTTAGCGTGCGTGTAGAACAATAAAATGTCTCCTATATTCAGCGAGTCCTGCCTCCAGGTGACACAAAGCCGTAGCCAATAGGGGGGGGGGGGAATCACTAGGGTTTGATCCCCCTCCGAAATTTCTGACACGATGACTTTTTATGTGCCATTAAGTGTCAATCAAGACAATCAAAAATTTGAAATCAAAATTCTATACGCTTAGCATCTCTTTTTTCTTTTATTCCGTCAGCATGGGAAAAATATTAATGCAATATCTAGAAAGTATTTAAAATTCATACAATTTTATTCGGTATGAGACTCTGTAAAAGCAGGATTACCATGTGATCAAACATAACGGCTAGAATGTTCTAGTATACATTCTCCAACTTGTACAATGAAGCTTTTGAAGAATGCGATGACGTTCTAATCCTAATATCCACAAATTTGGCAGGCGTATCCGCTTACAATTTTTTCCTGGGAAGACATTTTTGACAAAACCATTTGAAAATATAGGTAAAAATGCTCAGAAACCATTAATGTTGATTACATCAGCTAAGTAGAATCAACATCAACACAGATGAGATTATAAATTTCTTTGCAATGAACAAGGCTCAAATTTTCAATTTTCTTTTGTATTAACTATATAATATTATGGTATTCGAATTCACAATAAAACTTAATAAGACTTTTGACTAATTTCACATATTTTTTCATCGTATTAAAAAACAAATCTAAATTAAGATAATAAGAATAAAATTTTGAACCTTGAAATTTCCTTCCAAAATATTTTTCTGGCAACCACGTTGAGGTGATACGTCTATAAAAGGACATCTAGGTTCAGATTTTATGTGAATTTGTTACCGTAGCAGCTTTATTGGAATCTAGAAGAGATTACCCAATCATAGAAAAAAAATCCCATATTTCTCGGATTTTCTGATATCAGAAATCATTTTTCGTACGAGAAAAATTAATCTGTCTATTCTAATTAAAAAAAGGGACTAACGCTACTGTCGCCGCTGCTGCCGTAATTTAATTTATTGTGACCTTTGAATTTCTGGCATCATAATAAACAAGACCGAAAAATCATGCCTCAAGCATAGATTATGAAACACTTTCCAACACAGCCAGAAAACTGTAACGAAACTTCACCGTTAAATAAAGTGAAAGAAGATATGTAAGTTTAGGAAACCAATAACGCATTTAAAAATTCAGTTTTCGAAATTACCTTCCAGTGTCAAAAATGCAGTCGAATTATTTTGTGCAGCCCTGTACATGATCAATAGATGTGGATATATAGTATGATAAAATTTAGTTCAGTTAGAATATTCACATTTAAAAATTTTCGTCAATCGATGGAAATGCACTCGAAATCTTTTGTACAACCCTGTATATTATCTGAAGACTTTTGTACACACCACCTATTAAGCTAAAAGGCAACTTAAAACTCCCTTGCAGCAATTACCAAACGAAAACGACAATGTATCTTATTTTGCGTATCGCTTTATGTGAATTTATTTATATTCCACAAACTTCTATTAGTCTACTAAATATAGTTCAGCAAGACAATGCGTAAACACAATTAAAAACTACCCTTAAGCAATTCACTCCCATAGTCTGTAATATTTACGAATTCCCTTTTATAGCCCTGTATATGATCAACAGAGTTTATAAACACACACGTACTATGAAAAAAAAAATAGTTAAACTTAAAAACGCAAACAAAAGTTGAAAATGCACTTATCGGGTATACACCCTTGTATAGCCCTGTATATGATCAACCGAGTTTATAAACACACACGTACTATGAAAAGAAAAAAATAGTTAAACTTAAAAACGCAAACGAAAGTTGAAAATGCATTTATCACACATAGACTATAAATATCACACATGTACTGTAACCGATATCTTTTGTGTGTCCCTGTAAATAAACGCAATGCACACAAGAAAGCAATTTATAGTGCACCTCAGTAATGCATATAATTTACATTATGTTTGGAATAGTTAAATATCACTAAATTACACAGCAAACAATTTTTCCACATAGAACGATGTGTAACAGAATTATTTTGTTTGACCCTGTAAATGAATAATAAATGCTTTGCACCCATATTCTACAAAAAGCATGTTTTAATGCGCTTCATAATTATATATCGATTTCATTATGTTTTAAATGTCGTAGCGTCATCAAAATGCACTTGAAACGATTATTTCCCATTGACTGTAATGTAACAGAATACTTTTGACTGTTCCTGCAAAAAACTTGGACTGACTGCAAAAAAACTATAAGCTCTACACACTTCAGTTGAAGTAGGGAACATGCTATAGTAAACGACAATAACATACAAAAACTGCAGGGAAATCCGAGCATATTTACGGCAGTTAGAGCAAGGAACTGACGGCCAGACGACAGACAAACCGAAGACATAAACACTTTTAAACTGGGTTGGAAAGTGTTAAAAAAACTATGTCATATAAAAACATGAAAACTGGTAGTTTTATAGAAAAATGTATGATAAACACGTTGAAGCAGACAATTTTTAAATCGAAGAATTACTTTAAGCACCATTTAATGTTGAAATTGGTCAAGTCGCTCAGTTAAATAAGTTTTATAGGATCAAAAAATATGCACAGCAATTTAATCATCTTTTCCAAGCACGGGACTAGATTGTAGTGTGCAGTGTCCAATCAGTTTTTAAATTTGTCTATTTTTTATTTTTTCAATTTTCTTTCAAATTTCCCTTATCTGAATAGAGATTTAATTCACATTTTTAACTTTCCCATTTTTACCAATAGGGCAATTGCAATTTACGTCATGCTGGAGGTCACACACTACAAATATAGGCAGTTCTGATTGGTGGAACTATCCTGATCTCCAGTTGAAATACAATGGTTGATCAGCTAATTGCAACTTCCCTGTTGTTGAAAAATTTTAAAATCCCATATAATAATATTTACACACACTTTCAATTAAAAAATATATTTACACATGAATGCTAAACAGGTTAGAAACTGTACGTCAAACGTGACAATTGAGGTGCGTTCGTACTGTAGCTAGTTACATAAATATTCAGATCTTGATGCTTTTTAATTCTGTGAAACGAATTATATCGTCTACAGATTAATTTCTGTCATAAAATAAGTATCTCGGTCGCTTGACGATTAAACCTCGAAAGCTCCTATAACAAGAAAGCACCGATTTTTAAAAAGAATTCAAATTTCTTAATAAATATTTTTATTAATACCTTCAAAGTTTTGATTCGATTTTCATAAAATTTGAAATGTCTCGACAAAAGTCTGCAGAGATAATATAATCTTTAATTTCAAACCATTCGATTGGGTAGTTTTTGCGTTGTTATATGCGGACAGACGGACGGACATGACGACGACAATAGGTGCTACGTATTTATATAATTACAAACGCACCTAAAAAGAAAGAAAACCTTAAAATAATTAAATTATTACATGCAAAAAGCCTTTTATGGTAAAAATTACATCATACATTAAAACGAATTTCTTATAGACTATATTCATGTGACGTTACAGGGGAATCACGTGGCGTAAAAGTAGCGGCTAGCGCGGATGTTTACATATTTTATTACTTGATACAGCAAAAATACAGATAAATTCATGCGTAAAATACTTTAGATTTGTTTTGTACGAATTACCATTCGATAAATATCTATTAGAAACTTTATATATACTTATTAATTAAAATAAACAATTTTCATTTTACAAATAACATTAAAAAATATGTATGAAAAGTTACATTAAAGTAAAGAATTCATGCATAAACTATACCTGTTCCTGAAAATACCTAAAACTCAGCTAAGCCTAAAATAATATATAAGCCTAAAATATAACCGTAAATTCTCTATATAAGCGTAAATTTTCCAAACACAGCACTTTTCGATGCCGCGGTTCTGAATGTTATTTCCAAGCAGATAGAGAAGTTATAGAGAATTTTTGTACCCTCGAACCATAGTCCCTTGTCCATGGCGTCGTTATAGAAGTCCGAGAGGCAGCGACATTTTTTATTTAAAAATTTTATACTAGCTGATTTTCAAATGTGTAATTGATCTTACTTATCAATCACAAAAACAGCCTGTCAGCTGTCGCGACAATAGTAGATGCAGCCATGGGAATAATAAAAAAAAATACTCTAGTCAAAGGAGAATACATAGCAACCCTATTACAGAAGATCGCCACTGTTCGCGATATCATTCAATCTTCTGTAACCGGTTAATATTTTTAAAACAGAGCAAATTAGCGTGTTTTTAGAGGTTGCGGGGTCTGCTGGACGGGGATTGACGAACGTAGATCGTAGAGGGCAGGCCCCCAAATTACAACAAGAAAATTGTCGCGTATTTTCTCGCACTTTCTATTTCTGGAACCAGAAAAAATAAAATGGCAAAAAATAATCGCCAGTAAATGCGGTTTTTATACTAGAAAAATCAATTACCTGCACATTTCTAAAACGGATTTATCTTTCCAAGATGACGAACAGCGGCTTCTCTTCCTGGCATAAGCTGTACAAGACCTGAGCTCTAATCCTTCCATGAAACTCGAATCGTTGAAGTGGACGTAGTATTTGCAAAGTGTTTTAGATCCAGTAGCCTCATTCAGACTCCAGATTTTTCCAGATTGATAAATGTATTTGGCACTATTATTTGCAAGAGAAGAACATCTAGAAAGAAAATAAGAAAGAAAACAGATCATGAGTTGCTATGATTGAATTCTAGAACGCTTAATCAATCTTATATGTGAAGTGAGTTTCTTAAGTGAATTTATTTTTCTTAAAAGAATTTTCGTAATTTTCGTAGCCTAATGTTCCCTCTTTATACATAATCAATGAATCCCCAAAAATAATCAGGAAGCGCCTTATCACAATGAGCCTGCAGTGGTGGCCAAAAGTTTGGACATTTTTTGAAAGTTTCATGCTTTTCAACTTTGTGTGCTTGTAGAATATATTAATTTTTACTTAAATATAAACGTTTATATATCAAATTGAAGGTAATTTAATGTAGAATTTAACAATAAAAACAGTATTACAATATCTGTATTACAAAAAAAGTTATGCTCATTTTAGTAGAACAAACAAACACAAATCGTTTTGAATAAGGACGTGTTTTGTAATAAAAGCGTATTAGCCAATCACAAACACTGTTCTGAGGACCAATCAAATGTCTGTAACTATAGTTTAGGTTATTTGGATGGTAAAAGCGTTATTGTTGTGGAAATATTTTGCGGAATGATGCATACTAGTACAATTAAATAGAGCATTGCTGTTTTTGAATATTTAAAGTCATTTTTTTAATTAAACTAATTTTAAACAATGTCATCAACCAGAAGAACTAATTGGACATCTACAAAAAGAAGCCGAATTGTCATATTGAGAGAAAATGGCCTCTCTTATGCTGAAATTGCAAGACAAGTTGGTGGTTCAGTGACTTGTTCTGGTGTACGAAAGTTCTGTTTACGTTATGAAAAAACGAAATCAGTGGAAAATAAGGCCAAATCAGGCCGAAAAAAATGCACAAGTGCTACTACCGATAGAAAAGTTAAACGGTTATGCCTTCAAGATAGAAAAATTTCATCAGATGCCATTAGATGTGAAATGAATGCAGCGTGTATTGCAGTAAGTTCAAGAACAATAAGAAGAAGGTTATCAGGATTTGGACTACAAGCTAGAATGCCAAGGAAAAAAACATATTTAAATCAAAAGCAACGCGAAAAACGAGTTAAGTGAGCAAAAGAACACATTAAATGATCAGAAAATCAATGGAAGCAAGTAATCTGGAGCGATGACAGTAAAATATCGCTCTTTGGTAGTGATGGTAGAAAATACGTGAGACGTAGAGTAGGAGAAGCTCTTCATCCTGATTGCATTGAAGCAACTACAAAAAACCCAACAAATGTCATGATTTAGGCATGTATGTCTGCAGATGGTGTGGGCCGAATTCAAGTGATTGATGGCATCCTGAATGCCAAAATATACATCGAAACTATCCTGGAACCAAAATTGATACCTTCCATCAGGGATCTCTTCCCCAACAACGCACCATTTATTTTTCAGCAGGATTCAGCTCCATGCCACACAGCAAAAGTATGCAAAGCATGGTTTCAAAATAAAGGCATAGATATATTACCATGGCCAGGAAACAGCCCTGATCTCAATCCAATGGAAAATTTGTGGCGACGTTTGAAAATTCTTGTACGAACGTCCATCCAATAAAAGACATCTTATTGAAGTTATAATTGATTCTTGGCACCATGTGATTACGAAAGATGAACTCCAAACACTCGTTCACTCGATGAAAAGACGCTGTAAAGCTGTATTAAAAAATAAGGGTTATCCTACTAAGTATTGATTGTGTAAGTATCACTTTAAAAAAAATGCAAATCTAAGATAGATCTTACTATTAGTTGCATAACTTTTTTTGTTATACGGATATTGTAATACTGTTTTCATTATTAAATTCTACATTAAATTACCTTCAATTTGATATATAAACGTTTGTATTTAAGTGAAAATTAATATATTCTACAAGCACACAAAGTTGAAAAACATGAAACTTTCGAAAAATGTCCACACTTTTGGCCACCACTGTATATACAAAATTTGAAGAAAGTCGGATAATTCTGCATAAAAAACCCATTTATCTAAATTAAGGGGCGGGGAATAGCCCCCATTCACCTCTTTATACTTAACCAATGAATCCTTCAAAAGTAATCAGGGAAGTGCCTTATCAGAATGATTGCATATACAAAATTTGAAACAAATCGGATAATTTTGCATGAAAAACCCCATTTATCTAAATTAAGGAGAGATCAGCCCCCCGTTCTCCCCTTTACAGTTAACCAATGAACCTCCAAAACTAATCAAGGAAGCGCCTTATCAGAATGAAACTATATACAAAATTTGAAACAAATCGGATAATTCTGCATGAAAAAAACATTTATCTCAATTAAGCGGGGGGGGATAAGCCCCCGTTCCCCCCTTTTTATTTAACCAATGTACCTCCAAAACTAATCAGGGAAGTGCCTTATCACAATGAACCGATAAACAAATTTGAAGCAAAACGGATATTTCTGTCAAGAGTTATCGCGTTACATACATACATACATACAGAACCGGCGGACACATTTGCTCTCAGGCTTTGATAGCTTGTGAGCTAAAAACTGTGCTCACGTGCCCGCCTCTTCATAATTTATAAAAATTATATATCATGTATTTCTGAAATTAAGATATTTACTTTCAAAAGATAGAGCGTCACGTTGCAAAACGATGTACTAACTCCCATCCATTGAATACAACGTTGTACTTTCGACTTATAGAAAAATATCATTGCTTGTTTATGGGAGGAAAAAATGGTATCGCATCAATCCTCAATGATTCATCTTTGTCGTGTATCTATTTTTTCGTCTATATGTTGTAATTTACGAAATCGACTTTTGGCCAGCCAGATACGAGAAATCTACCGCAGTGCGACGGGAGGAAGATTGAGTAAAGGGGTTAATTACCTCAGTTCCACATTCCACGTGACAAAATCTTCCTTGTCACCATTGCATTTCGCGCAGAATAAATTTCCATAGGTGACATTAGTCACTCTGCTCGTGACAGGCGGTAGATGTCCCAAACCGTCCTTGCAAAAGTCAGCTGCTTCATTCGGTGGACAACCGAAAACTGCTCTGTATCGATCATGACCTACCACTGTGAGGCAAATGAAATCTCTGTTGTGATGTACACCTGTGAGATATAAAAAAATATCCATAAAGTAATTGAAGTAGTCATTAAAAAAGGGTACTTGTCATAAAAATTAACTTTTCAGGAGACACAAATAAACGTTTCTCTGAGAAATACGAGGGTCGATCCAGAAATAAGGTTCTCAAAGAGCTCCAGCCGCTCGGGAAGGTGCGAGGCGAAATACGGCAACAGCGCTGTGCGTAGCTGTTCCCGCACTCGCGATTCCCCCGGCGACGCTTCGCTGCGCAGCTCATTCTTCGCTCAGCAGCCGTCCGAGTTGGAGGTTCCCATTGTTGATACCGCCAAGTGCGAGATTCGTTCCGTAATTCACTTTTTGTACGCCAAAGGGACTCCACCCGTGGATATTCATCGTCCGTTGACAGAGGTGTATTGACTGACAGCCGGTGTAACGTTGCTTGACGACAACGCCCGACCTCACATCTCCCGTCAAACCCAGGAACTGTTGACACAATTTGAGTGGACTGTCATGCGCCACCCATCTTACAGTCCGGACCTCGCACCTAGTGATTATCACTTGTTCCCCAAGTTAAAGAAACACTCAGGTGGCCAACGCTTCCGGAGCGACGATGTCGTCAAAAAAGAATTGAGACGCTTCCTCAACGAGTTGGCGCCGGAGTTCTACGACATTGGGATACAGAAATTGCAGCACCGCCTACAAAAATGCGTAGAAAAAGATGGCGATTATGTAGAGAAATAAAGCAAACTTTCTTCTTTCCAACGATGTAAATTTCTATGAGAATAAACAATGTTATCTATTTGTAAATTTGATGGGAACCTTATTTCTGGATCGACCCTCGTATATAGGTACTTTCTTTTAATGTCTACCTTGAGTTACAATAAATATGAGTTAACATTGGTTGACATTGTTGACATTTCTTTAAAATCTATAAATGATGTAATAAAAATAAAAAATAAATGGGACAAGTGTTTTTTCTATAATGAAATAAGGATAAATTATATAAAAAAAGATATTTTGACTTAAAATAAATAGAATAAGTATTACAAAACTTGCAAAAAATATACATTGATTGATACCTGATATCATGAGAACTACAGGGTGGGGCAAAAGTCTCGCATCATAGAAGTTTTTTAATTTTTTTTTAGGTAGCTTTCAATACAAAAAAGTATAAAGCTACCTATTGCAGCCGTTCGGAGGAAAGCAATTCCGGAAAATTTCGATATATTTTTACCGATCATGACCCCCAGACCCCAAAACTACCCTCCGTTCAAATGTTGATATATATATATATATATATATATATATATATATATATATATATATATATATATATATATATATATATATATAATTATAATATCTATGAATTTCAAAAAACATATCAAGTTCTATTCTACTTAAATCTCCAAAGAGATAATCAATGATACTGTGTATACAGAATACCACATAGCTAATAATTAACATGTGCAAACATAATATTACCATAGCTGATGCTTCAATGGTAATTGGCCAAATTTTACTCATACCAAAAGAATATTGAAAAAAGAAATAGAGAGAAAGGGGAAAAAAAATTATAAATTGGAGTTGCAATTAAGTAAACACAAATGGATTAACAAATTAAATATGAACCATACACAATGGAAAATTGGACCACATGAGAATTAAATATGAATTGGACATGGAAAAACACATGCACATGTACTCATCAGCCTGGATGCACCCACATGTGTTTTAAATAATAATTCAGTGTTTCATAATTCTACTGGCATAATGCTAAGATCAGTAGAATCATCCAGGTACACTGAATTATTACCAGACAACAATTGGAAATATTAAAATTTGGAAATATTTAAATAGGAAATAAAAAAACCATTAAGAAAATACAATATATTTCACTCACATCGATTATCCAAAAAACTGTAATTAACACCTCACTAAATTACCACGAGATAACAGTTTTGAAATAATAAAATTGGAAATATGAACGCGTAAAGTGTAGATAAAATATTTTACTCACAATAATTATACAGAATCCTTAAAATGTCACAACGTCTACATAATATTCACGTCCACATGGCAATGCATCATACATGTTAACTAAGTCGAGTTGAGAGAAATGATTTGTAAGACAAGTTGAGAGCACACTTTTTTTAAAAACACAACCCCATAAATGACACCCAATCACAAAATGATTCAAAAACACTCAAAATAATTCTGGTTTTAATACACTTATAACAAATTTATATCCGTGAATATATATTACTCCATCCAATTTTAATTCCTGAAAGTAAAATTAATATACAATCAATAGCTCCCTCTATAGTTAAATTAAATATAATATTAACAATATTATCTACAACTACCTGAAAGGTATAGTGTCGCCATCTATTGGTATTATAATAGTTCATAATTAATATTTAGTTAAATATCCACTTTATTAGTTACATACTCACTTCATTAGATTTATTTATATAAATAAACTTTAAAAAACAATACTAACTTGTAGTTTTACTTAAAATTCAAATAAAATATAATACTACTATATGAATAAATCTACACAGAATTAATTCAACTTGCACAGCATTTCAGATATTCTTAACAAGAATATATTATGTAAAAGAGATATTATTTTAATTCAAATTATTTTTGCTGCCAGCTGTGTTAATCCACTGATATTATAGACATTTATTAAATAATTAATGTTTTATTTTTACTACTACTTAAATATATATTAGACTTGTTTTTAAATAATTAATGTTTAATTTATACTACATTGTAAATATATTTTATATTTATAGATTAATTTAAATATCTAATTAAATAATTCATAAACAATTCAAAATATCTCAAAATTTATAATGTTGATAATTAATAGTATTACTACTGTTTTTCAATCAAATTAATGCAATGCAGTAATTAAAATACTTGTTAATTTTAATTATTCATATACAAAAATAAAAACTATATATATTTATTTTTATATATATTGCAAATAGATATATATATATGAGTTATAATCACCAATGTTATCATTGTATAATTTAATTTGTTATTGTATAAGTTAATTTATAAATGTATGAAAACTGCACTTCAATAATACCTTAAACAGAGGTGATCGGCAACGCACAATCACAACTATACAAAGTATAAATAATGTTCAATCAAATATTAAATTTCCTAATATGTTATAATTGTAATTATGTATGTTATATTTGTAATTTTCTACATAAAGTGTATATAATGTTCAAACAAATATTAAAAATTAAATTTCCTAATATGTTATAATTGTAATAATGTATGTTATAATTATTATTTTCTATATCTTTTGTTATATGTTATCGCACACTAAAACAATAATTTATTACATACCATGTTTATATTTAAATTATATAATAAATGTTATTTAAAAGAGTTGATGATTGAATTTATCATAAAAATAGGATATCCATATATTTTTGCTTGATCTCGAATATATCTAATATTTTTGTTTTTATTTATATCTGAGCATAAGTATTTTATACGATGTAGATAATTGATAATTATATTTTTATAAACAGATTTATGTAAACATGAAGCATAATTGGTAAAAATATTTACTTTAAATGGGAAATCAAATCTCTTATCATAAATATCAAAAATTAATTTATAATTATTAGTAATATTAATTTTTAAGTCAAGAAAGTTTATATTATTATTAATTAAATCATTTTCGCTTAATTTAAGCTGAGTAGGATAAAAATTGAGTGGTGATGTGCAATTTTTTTCATTGAAATAAAATATGATAATGTCATCAATATAGCGATAAAATACATAATCATTGTTCGGACTTATATTTCTTTCATAATAATATAAGTAAAGGTCAGAGAGAATACTAGATGCGGTTCCGCCCTGCGGAATTCCCTGGCATTGTTTATAGATAATATTTTCATATATAATGTAATTATTATGCAATGTAAAATTTAGTAAAGTTTTAAAAAAATTTACTGAAATATGTTCTTTTAATTTTAATTGAGATTTAAATTCTTTAAATAATATACACATTGTTTTATGTAAGTCTTTTATATCAATGTTATTAAATAAATCATTAAAATCCAATGTTTTTATGAATTTTACCGGATTGATATTATGTATTTTATTAATGAGTTGAAAACTATTTTTTAGGCAATGTTGGTTATTATGTTTTAGCGTTATATCATATATCTGCTTTAAAATATTAAGTAGTAAATTGCTTGCATTTTTATTATATGTGTCACAACCGATGGTAACAGTGCGAAATTTAATAGGATTTTTATGAAATTTTGGAATTATAACAAGATAAGGATAATTAAAATTATTACATTTGATTTTTAGTAATTTGTGATAATTTAATAATTTTCTGTTATTTATTTCAATATTTAATTTAGTTTTATTAAAAATATTACTTGTGTTGATTGCATTGTGAATTAACACTTTATAGTATTCTTTACAAATGATAGCATAATTATTTGGAGATTTATCTACATAAGTAATTATAAATTTGTTTTGTAATTCTGATATATGTTTATTTATGTTTTTAAAAGCTGCATGTGTAATATGATGATAATTTTTTATAATTTCATTTTTTAATTTATCAATTACAGAAAATCTCCATTCACTGAAATATTCGATTGGTTTATTGTAATCAACAGCAATTTTATATATAAACAAATCAATATCTTGAATAAACTGCAATATTATGGATTTGATATTACACTTATATGGAAGACGAAATTTTGTGCCATTATGCATTAAGTTTTGTAAAATAGGTTGTTCTACAATATTAAGATCACCAGTAATGATATGACCATGTGTTGTATTTATATACTTTTGATATTTTGGGTCATTACAATAACATGGGTAATTCTTTGAAGAGACCAAATTTTTTGCAAAAGAATTGTAATTAAAAATTTTACGTCCAAGTGTGCGATTATATTTATATGTCTTGTGAATGGTAAAATTTTTTATTGGAAAATTATTATTAATGTTGTATATATATATATATATATCTGATCTATGTCATACGATAACGCTTGTATTTATAAATCGATTTGGATTAAACTAATTGTGTGTATTAAGCTCACCAATGCCAGCGAGTTCGTTGGCCAGCTTGGACCGCCATCTTGTTTCAAAATGGCGGCGACTGAAAATTTTAAAACTGAAAAAAATATACAAAAAGTTAAGAATTCAAATTTATTTTTTAATTAAGTGTTAGGCCTTGATACAAGGATTCCAGAGCATTTTTTGTTTTATCATAAAAAATGGCTGAGATAGAGCAGTTTGAAATTCTAGGGTGGCTGACATTTTGAAACAAGACAGCACATTACAAAAAAGCCCTTCCGGCCTGTACCGGGAGGAAAAGGTAGCTTTCCTATATCTTCGTTTTAAAATTTTAGCTAATGTTACACGAAAACAGCAAGTTAAAATGCAAAGAAACGTTTACAAAAGATTCGTTAATACTGAATTTGAATAAGAAATTCGCCAAATTATTGAGCAATAGCCAAATTGGCTTCATTTATGAACACTTATTTTGGTCTCCAAATTTGGCGATATTTCGCCAAATGTCGCCAATTTTGGCGAGAATTTGGCGCTAACGGATATGAATATATAGTTTTATGCGTATGATTGTGAAAATTATTACAACAATGAAAGAAAATAATTTGCGAGTAATCGCATTAATGTGCTGTTTTGTTTCAAAATGTCAGCCACCCTAGAATTTCAAACTGCTCTATCTCAGCCATTTTTTAAGATAGAGGTAAACCAAAAAATGCTCTGGAATCCTTGTATCAAGGCCTAACACGTAATTAAAAAATAAATTTGAATTTTTAACATTTTTGTATATTTATTTTAGTTTTAAATTTTTAAATGGCCGCCATCTTGAAACAAAATGGCGGACCAAACTGGCCAACGAACTCGGTCGAGACATTGGTGAGCTTAATACACAATTAGTTTCATACAAATTGATTTATAAATACGAGCGTTATCGTATGACATAGGTCAGATATATATATATATATATATAAATCAACATTTGAACGGAGGGTGGTTTTGGGGTCTGGGGGTCATGATCGGTGAAAATATATCGAAATTTTCCGGAACTGCTTTCCTCCGAACGGCTGCAATAGGTAGCTTTATACTTTTTTGTATTGAAAGCTACCTAAAACCAATGATTAATTTATGAGTTTTAGTGAACGCGATTTCTCGCAAATTATTTTCTTTCATTGTTGTAATCATTTTCCCTATCATACGCAAAAAACTATATATCCATTTCCGTTAGCGCCAAATTTTCGCCAAACTTGGCGACATTTGGCGAAATATCGCCAAATTTGGCGACCAAATTAAGTCTTCATAAATGAAGCCAATTTGGCTGTAGCTCAATAATTTGGCGAATTTCTTATTCAAATTCAGTATTAACGAATCTTTTGTAAACGGTTTCGTTGCATTTTAGCTTGCTGTTTTCGAGTAACATTAGCTTAAATTTTAAAACGAAGATATAGGAAAGCTACCTTTTCCTCCCGGTACAGGCCGGAAGGACTTTTTTTAAATTATAGAGAGCTGATTTAAATATTACAGTACATTCATAGTAATTCATAGGAAACTTTCATCTACAAATTTAAAAAAAAATCAAAAAATTCTATGCTGCGGGACTTTTGGCCCACCTTATATATTGCTAGTTACTTTTTTTATTCATCAACAGATTGCTAAACTTTATTGGTTGGCCATAATGAAATTTCTTCACAAGATCTTTTAAACTATAGTTAGGAATATGGGTCCTGGCGCGATTTAAGTCCTTAATCTTTTTGACATTAATACGGACTAATATTTCATATGCTTTTCAGTTGGTAGATCAACTATATCTTTAAGCCAAAGTGACAACAAGTTACTGTTTATGCCATGAATGTAGTGAGAATGCCTGTACTGTCAGGTGTGTTCAAAGTGCATAAAAGATGCTGGCTGATATTGCACTTTAGAGCATTTTTTTAGACATTTCTTTCTCTTTATGATTCTTCTGAAATGGCTCCTCTTTTGTACAGGGATGGGCACCAAATAACAAAATTTAATATATCGTCCATCTGAACAAGAGTCGAAGTAACTTTTTAAAAATTTTTGGTCTATATAACATTGATTCGACCAACCTTTTTCACCGCTCTTTTTATAATGGAGAAAGAAGAACGAAGAATTCATTTCTGAAAGGGCACTTGTCTATGGAGAAATGCATTTTCAATACTGAAAATTGTTTTCAACTTCTTTTAAGTATAGAGAAATAATCCCTAAAGCGAAAAATAGTCCACTCTCTTTTCAGAAGTGATAGAATATGTGGAAAAGTATCATATTTTGCAATAAAACATTTTTGACAATTTTGGACTAATGCCCTGGCTAAAGATACAGTAAAGCCCACTTATTAGAAAAGACATTTTGCCAAGAGATAATCATAATCATGCTATTATGTATACTTACGTTTTATGCGCAGATGCCAGTTTTTACGCCTTTTTCTTAATGATTCATATGACTTTCAAACCTTAAAAACATTTAATTTTTGAAAAATATATATCCATTAAAGAATTTAATTTTGCATAAACTATTGCTTACTAGTGGTCTTGTGACGAGAATCAAAGCAGCAGTCACCGTAAACTGAACAGCTTGGACTGCAAGAACATTGAAACAGAGGTGTATAATCGACAGCAGCTTGATCGTTCAACTTCTCACATTGTCTTGAGCAGAAAGGTCCAACTTCCGAACCGTTATTCCTTTCCAAATTCAGCTTACTTTGAACGAATTGACACGAGATGCAAAACAGGACCATAAAACTGTATGTTGAGAAAGAAGATGCCATTTGATATGAAGGGCTGCTAGTATAAAATGTTTAGAAAAGAGATGTGTTAGATCCTAGATCTGAAAAAATGAATTACGTAAATAAGTATTTTTTAAGAAGAAAATAAAATTCAATTCAATAAATTGTTCCTTAACTTACTGCAGTTGATGTATTTTTAGTGAGAAAGCTTGACACAACAAAATGTTTTGTTCCGATCTTTATTTATAAGGGGTGCCCAATTGAAAAGTGGACAGCTGACGTAGCGACGTTATCAAAGTTGCCGAACTGATTTTTCATTTGTTTTTGTCTTCGCGCAGGGTTAGTGACGCATTAAACAAAGTTGCGTCGTTTGGAAAGACGTTGTGTGTGTGTAACAGACGGCTAAAACACAGGATGGAAGCATCCAGAGTCGAGCAGCGAAGTGTAATGCGTTTTTTGGTGGCTGAAGGGGCAACGAATGCAGACATTTTTCGCCGTATTAAGCATGTTTATGGTGAACACTGTTTAGGCCGTAGAGCTGAGAACAACTTGTGCAAGAGTTTCAGGCAAGGCAGACAGACAGTCAATGATGCACGGAGACCAGGCCAGATCGACGCTGTCATCACCGATGCATCAGTCGCCGCTGTCGATGAGATGTACAGGCCAGACCTGTCACCTTGTGATTTTCACATCTTCGGGCTACTTTAGAAGGAACCCCGAGGACAACGGTTTACTTCGGATGACGAGGTATACGACAGGATACGAATATTCTTCCGAGATCAGCCCTGAGAGTTCTACTCCAGCACTCTAAAAAAAAACTGTTGTTTTAACAGATATTCTACAGTACTTTTAACAGAATATCTCCATTTTATGCAAAGTACAGATTTTCTCTGTAATCCTGGGAAGATATCGTATATGCCCTCTGGCGGACAGTTTCAAAGTCACGCGGTTCTTCTTTTTCAACGTGTATTATAGGAAAAGTTGCTTCTCTATGATCGTAGTATTAGTATCTCTACTCTAGGCTAGTCTTGTGTGTATGTTTACCTCGTGGTCGCCGCCATAACTAGATAGACGGAAAAGCAGAAAACATATTATGTAGTAATATTTTGGTAAGTCTGTTTTCATAATATGTTCGTTAATTTGTTTTGTTATATCCACCTTAATCTTTATAAAGTTAATTATTTTTTAATACATTTTATTTCGTAAAGTTATAATATCATTAAAGAATTAAATTTGCGTTGATATTTTCGTTGTAGAAAATGATAGTTGTCGTGAAATTAGGGAAATATGTTTCTGCATCTTTATTATTTAAGCTTTTATGAAATATGGCATATTTTTATATTTTTAGTTATTTTTAATTAGTGCGAATGCTTCGTGACAATGCGAATCGTCAAAAATTTCGATTGTTTAATAATAATAATTTATAATATTTGAACTTTAACTTATTCAAAGTTTTATTCATTTATTTTTCGAGTTATTTAAACCATTTTTTTCCCCGTATCCTAGTACTTTGATCTGTATAATTTTTCATTTAATGATACTATTCAACTGCAGATAATTTTGTATACGAAATCTTAATTTATTAAATTTTTGTTGTACAAATTGCTTGAATTTTAAAGTATTATTAAATTTGTTCAAGACATTTTATTTCTATGAACTTTAATACAAGATAATTTTGATTAAATAAATCTATTTAAATGTTTGACATTTTAAATGTACATAATAATATACATGAGAGATTTTGAAAATGAAAGATTTAGAAAGAAAAATACGTAAATAATGTTACTTGATTTAAATAAGAATGAAATTATGGAGCATCAAATTAGATATAATGTAAGATGCAAAGGATTCTGAAAAACTTATTGTCCTTCTGTTTAAATGAAAATATATTTAGAGAATTTAATAAAAATTAAAAATAAAAAAATATGCAACATGTAGATCATATAAAAATATTTTTTAATAGTGCTGCGGAAATGTATTTTTCTAATTTTGTACAGAAAATATATAAACCAGGGGTCGATGAACGGTTTTTTTTTTTTTTTTTTTTTTTTATCTTGGGGGTCCATTTTGTGAAGTAAGTGTTATTTTTGTGAAATTTATTATATTTTTGTGAAAAATAACATTTTGTAACGAAAGTTGAAATCCAGTTACTCAAATTCGAACCAAGCATTTATTAACAAAAACTTTTTTAAATCCTTTTGCTCAAGTTTTCCTCTCTGGTGCACTTGTTTGTTTACAAATTACACATTTTAAAAGTCACAAAATAATAAATAATTAATAAATAGTAAGATTTTATGAAATAGAATTTTGTGAAGGGGCCCACTTTATCAAATTGATTTTTGTGAAGGGATCCATTTTATTAAATAGATTTTTGTGAAGGGAACCATTTTATTAAATAGATTTTTGTGAAGGGCCCCTAAATAGGTCCCCAATTTTGCCTGGATTGACCCTTGTAAACTTAAAATTTTGTTTATATATTTCTTTAAAAAAAAAAAAAAACTTTACGAAATAAAATTATGAAGAAATATTTAACTTGCTTAAGATTGTGGTGGATTTAATAAAACTTAAACAATTGAGCATATTTATGACAGACTTAACATTTTAAAAAACAAACAGAAAAAAAGGAAAGAAAGCAAATCACAATTATTTCAGGGTTTTTATAAACAGGGTACATTTTAAATTAAGTAATTAAA
Organism: Maratus michaelseni; assembly: GCA_963931845.1. Classification (NCBI taxonomy): domain Eukaryota; kingdom Metazoa; phylum Arthropoda; class Arachnida; order Araneae; family Salticidae; genus Maratus; species Maratus michaelseni. The sequence goes on along the minus strand of OZ007600.1, from coordinate 127,188,393 downwards.
AAAGTTTTATTTTGACAGTAACATCAATCAAAAATTTCCAATCCTGTCATAAACAAACTCGCAGAGTGATGAAATATTTTAATTTTTAATGAAAACTAAACAGATTATTTCTTTTAACGTTTAATCTTATTTTCTGTTTACTTCTTAAGAATGCGAATGTTTTTGTAATAAACCAATTGTGTAAATATTAACCTCATAATAAATATTTAATTAAATGAAATTGTTGAACACATTAAACTTTAAAATAAAAAAAGTATATCCACTCTTTCAGAAAATAATCTCTTTTAAAATATTCGTATTCTTCACGCCATTTAAATTAAAAAAAGTAAACAGAAAATACAAAGATTAAAAATTTAAATAAATACATAATTTGATTAGTTTCATTAAAAATTAAAATAACAGGTCTCCCCTGTCTATACTACAGATAAAACTTGTACAAGATAACAGGTTTCCTCTGTCTATACTACAGATAAATTTTGTACAAGATAACAGGTTTCCCCTGTCTATACTACAGATAAATTCTGTACAAAATAACAGGTTTCCTCTGTCTATACTACGGAGAAATTCTGTTGCATACAGGGAAAGTCAGTATCAATTTAACAGATTTTCTCTGTACAAACTACAGGGAAAATCTGGTAGCATAGCTGACAGATTTTCTCTGTTAAATCTACAGGTTTTTTTTAGAGTATCGAACTACTGGTGACACGATAGGACAAATGCCTCGACAAATACGGTGAATATTTTTAGAGTTGTAATAAAATACTTACTTCGACACTCTGTGTCCACTTTTCATTTGGGCACCCCTTATACATTCACTTTTAAATACCATTTTTACCAGTATTACTCGCTCACTTTGACGAGAAGTGGAGGATCGTGCATTAAGTTTCTGACGTGTTACTGTAAACTACATATGATTACAACGACTATCTTAAGAACCAAAAATAATACTGTTTATCCTCATAATATATTCGAATTTCGTGCCGATCGACTCTAAATTTATAAAAATTGGACAATCAAGTAAGTAATTTTTAAAAAGGCCAAGAAAACAGATATACAGTCTCCAAGACTACTGATATACAATAAATTATGCGATACGATAACTATTTTAAAAATAAAAAAAATACTGTTTACTTTAACAGCATATTCGAATGGCCAATTTTTACAAAATTTAGAGCCTCTAAAGCAGTAATTAAAATAAGGCCAAGAAAACGGACATACGGTACGATGACCAACGATGTAAGATAAATTATGTGATACACAGGCTAATTTAAAAATAAAAAATAATACTGTTTACCTTAACAATATATTAAAATTTCGGGACTATTATCCAAATTTTACAAAATTTAGAACCTATAAGGTAATAGCCAAAAAAAAAAAAAAAAAAAAAAAGGCGAAGTTTCTTTATTTTTTCTATGATTCGAAAATGAACTAATGCGTTATGTTTTTCATACGGTTTTCTTTTCTTCAACTGCTGCATAAATGTGTGGTTATTGTGACAGAAAAAGGTACAGTCAAGAATGGTTAATCAATTTAAGCTTGGTATCTAACTTTTAAGAATCAAATTTGTAATAGATAAAAAAAATGATTAAAAATAATAATAATAATAAACAGGTAAGAAAAATCATGCATTAAGCAGGGATTATGAAACTCTTTCCAGCGCATTCAGAATACTGTAACAAAAATTTACCATTAAAATAAGGTGAAAGATGATGTCTGAGTAAACATTTTGGAAAATGCATACCACATTTTAAAACCCATTTTCAGCAATTATCATCAATAGTCGGGAAAATATACGATTTCTATTGTACAGCCCTGTATATGATCTATAGATTTGTATATATAATATATTATATACTAGTATGCTAAAATTTAGTTAAATTAGGAAACGCATAGAATCCGAATTATTTTGTGAGCCCTGTATATTATATATAGAATTTATACACACCAAGTGATATGTAAAAAATTAGTTCGGAAAGGAAACGCATAACAAAGTTTAAAATTCAGCAATTCTTTGGCAATTTCCATCAGTAAGTGGAAAAGTATTCGAATTATTTTGTGGAGTCCCATATATGATCTATAGAATTTATACATACCAAGTAATATGAAAAAAATAGTTACAGTTAAAACCGCACACCACAACTGAAAACGCACTTCCAACAATTATCGCTTATGGATAGTAATGTAACCGAATTCTTTTGTGTGTACCTGTAAATGAACGATAAATGCTATGCACACCGCATTCTATTAGTAAGAACCTTGTAGTGCACCTCAGAAATGCGTATCAATTTCAATATGTGTGAATCTTTAAAATACACTGCAAACGATTTTTCTTCATAAACCATACTGTAACGGCATTCTTTTGTGTACCCCTGTAAACGAACTATAAATGATACACACTTCATTTTCAATACTGAACCTGCTATGTTAAACCTCAATTATACGGCAATAACAATTATATTGAAGTGAGTTAAAGCACGGACAGACAAACAGAATTCATAGACACATTTAAACTATGTTGGAAAGTATTAAAAATCGAAAAATTAGGTGCCCCACGCAGGACATAAAAATTTAGCCAAAATGTCGGGGCAGCTGGAAACCCTGGTTTGATGAATAAAAATTGATCAATGAATAAAAATTATAAAACTTGATGTTTGAAATTTGATCAACTGTATGAGAATTTAAAAAAGATCCTATATATTAAAACGAAAAGGGATTTTCGTCAAATCCACTTTTCACACGAAAATGACCCATTTGCGCATGCGTAAAATTAAATCTAGAACCTAAACAGTTTTAGAATACACTCGAACGAGAAAAGGGTGCCCGAGTGGTATAAGGCGTGGTCCTTCTCTGTTCCGATCATCGTGTCGGTTCGAAACCCACTCATGACAGAATGATTTTCTTACTTTATTACCAATAAATAATTTTAATAATGTCATATTTAATTCAGGAGGAAAAGTTATATAATTTGTATTTTTTTATTATTATTATTCGAATGCTTTATAATTAAGTAAAATTTAACACCCAAGAATATTTTGTTTTAATTACTAAATTTATATTAAAAGTATTTAAATTTTAAGATCATGCATGTAATTATCGATTAAATAAATTGAACTGGTCTACAATTTTTATTATATTTGGTATGACCATTATCAAGATGTCATATATATAATAAGATAAGTATGTGATTATTTTTTGTATAAAAGGAAGAATAAAAGAAGAGAAAACAAAAAGAAGGAAAAATATTCATACAGGAACTCTAAATTATCTTGATATCCATGATTTAACAATTAAACAATGTGTGAAAATGGAAAATATAAATTCAAGTAATTAAAAAATGTGTATTATAAATCGTTAGCTGCAAACAACAAAGTTTAAATTCAGGGTTTTAGAATCAGACTGATAAAAATCAATTTAATGAAAAAATTTAAAGGTCGTGTAGTTAAAAAAAAAAAAAATAGAAATACTAAATATTGTTATTTTTTTTTTTTCAAAATATTGGGACTGTGGTAAATAAAATATAACAACCGTCAATATTTTTTAATTACTTATTTTATATTATAAATATTTAAATTAAAAGATTTTGAATGTAGTTATCGATTAAATAAAGAGATCTAAACATTTATCTATATTTTGTATTATCAATAAAATATATTAGTATAACTAAGAAAAGTATATGATTATTCTCCTTAAAAAAAAAAGAAAGAAAAGAAAAAAAAGAAAGAAAGAAGAAGAGAAAAAGAAAGAATAAAAAATATCCATATAAGAATTATAAAAGAAATCACCTTAATATCCATTGTTTATCTGGGTTTTAGAGTCAGGCTGATAAAAATAAAATTAATGAAAAATTTTAAAGGTCGTGTAGTTTTTTAAAAAAAATTAGAAAATACTAAATATTGATAGATATATTTTTTTAATTTTTGAGACTGTAGTAAGTAAAAATAAATCATTCAATTAATATTTTTAGTTAAATTCTTGCTAAATTTATTCAAGTATAATAGAATGTAAATTACAAGCTTAAAATTATTTCACTTCATTAGTTGAGTAAGCTGGACTGACAACACGATCTATCGTTTTATATCTATAGGAATCGCTTACACAATATAACAAACCATAAAATTTTCAATACCTAATTAATTTAAAAGCAGCTAATTAAAAATAAAAGCATATTTCTAAAGGAGCTTTCAAGTTATTTACCGTCAAATCTTGACGGGTACTATCTGGTATATTTTATAATGATTGAATGATTAAATTCGACTTACCACAATCGAAATACCAAAAACCAGGTTATGAGCAGACGAAACCGTTTTGTTCACGTCAACGAAACAAAAGAAATGAGTGGCAAATGTAACCTGCCTGCAACTGTTAGTTATTATCTCTCTAAATTCTATATTTCCTTCCAGTGCCGGACAGGGAGAAGAAATTTCTTTTCATTTATTTTTTTATTGCAATGATTACGTATGTATTAGAAATACTTCCTTGTTTAAGCATCTTCACGATTTGTGATTCATTAAATATAACTTCACTCCTTATTGCTCCTCATTAATTCAATTAAAGTTAACCAAGTTAATTTAATCATAAAATTCCCCCATATCAACTCAACATCCTGTGAGTTGAATACTTAACCCCTTCACACTTTCGGGTTTTTTTTTTTTTTTTTTTTTTTTTTTTTTTTTTTCTGGACACAATATACTAAAAATAGAGACAACTCACCATTTTTTCCGTATTCACATATTTTTCTTATGTAATCGAAAAATGTCTGCCAGTTAATAATGCGAGAATTACACTTAAAAATTAGTGACGTCCAAAAACTTTTAGTAGCAAAGCAAGCAAACTCATCTTTAATTATTTGATAAGAAATATTTGCCCGAGCGGCGCTCGGGCAAAACTGTCAAAGAGTTAAAGCTTGTTATTAGTCAGACCTCAAATTTCCTTCCGCCATGTTAAACTTGTAGCTGTCATGAATGTATGCATATACTTTAAATTTCCCAACAGAATGTTTTTTCTTCTGTATACTAGGGGGCTCTGCCTATAAGACTAATATAAGGAGACTATAGGAGCTCTAGCTCTGCCCAATACGAGCTACGTTCGCCAACCCCCGTTCAGACACTGCAGACTCTAAAAACACGCTAACTTTATCTGCTTTAGAAAGATTACGGAAGATTGAATTATAATTAAACGACAAGTGGCGATCTCCTGTAATCGGGTTTCCATTCATTTCCCTTTGACTGGGGATTTTAAAGCCGAATCAACTGCTGTCGATACAGCTAACAACTGTTTTCGAGATTGATAGAATAAGATAAATTAAATATTTGAAAATCAGCTTGTATAAAATGGCTAAGTAAACAAGATCCCTGGCTCTCAGGATTTTATAACGATGCTATAAGGAAATAGTTTTAAATAAGGCGTTTTAAATGTATCCTGTCCAATATAACGTAATTTTCACCAAAGTTTTCCCCCTATTTCTAATATTAACGTAAAAATGCAGTTTTTAATTAAAAGGAAATATCATTTGCGCTGTTTTAAAATTTGCAACAATAAAAAGATTTTTTCGAAATAAAGTGTAAATGTATTTTTAAATTTAAATAAACAGATATGTAAATAAACAGTTTAGAAAACATATAACACATTGAAAAATACAATTTTCGAAATTACCTTCCAGTGTCAAAAAAGTTGTTGAATTATTTTGTGCAGTCCTGTATATGATCAATAGATGTGAATATATAGCAAGATAAAATTTAGTTCTATTAGAATATTCACATCTAGCAATTTTCGCCAATCGATGGAAATGCACTCGAAATCTTTTGTACAGCCCTGTATTTATCTGAAGACTTTTGTACACACCACCTATTAAGCTAAAAGGCAACTTACTCGCAGCAATTACCAACCGTAAACGACAATGCATCTTTTTCTTTACGTAGCCCTGTATATGAAATTATTTATATTTCACAAACTTCTCTTAATTAACTAAATATAGTTCAGCAGGAAAATGCGTAACACAATTAAAAACTACCCTTAAGCTCTTCATTCCCATAGTCTGTAATACTTGCGGATTCCCTTGTGTAGCCCTATGAACAAACGAGTTTATAAACACATACACGTACTATGAAAAAATTTAGTTAAAAACGAAAACAAAAGTTGAAAACGCACTTATCACACTGACTACTGTAACCGATATCTTTTGTGTGTCCCTGTAAATAAACACAATGCACGCCACACTTTAAAGAGAGCAATTTATAGTGCACCTCAGTAATGCATATAATTTTCATTATGTTTGAAATAGTGAAATATCACTAAATTACAGTGCAAACGATTTTTCCCCATAGAACAATGTGTAACAGAATCCTTTTGTTTGACCCTGTAAATGAATAATTAATGTTTTGCACCCCATATTCAACAAAAAGACTATTTTAATGCGCTTCATATATATATCATCAAAATGCACTTGAAACAATTATTTCCCATTGACTGTAATGTAACGGAATACTTTTGACTGTCCCTGTAAAAAAACTATAAGTGCCACACACTTCAGTTGAAATAGGGAACATGCTATAGTAAACGACAATAACATAAAAATTTCAGGTCGATCCGAGCATATTTACGGGAGTTAGAGCACGGACAGACGGCAGACAAACCGAAGTCATAAACACTTTTCAACTAGGTTTGAAAGTGTTAAAAATGGCCTTTTCGAAATATAGGAAATAAATCCCTATCTAAATAATGAATATTTAAATAAAAATTTGTAAAAAAAAAAAAAACCCTCAAAATATTAGTTAAATAATAATAAGAAAAAAATGGCACACTGCACACCGCTTGTCAGCTACGTTCTTCCAAAATATGGTTAAATTACTACGCATAGCTTTTGTTCCTATAAAACTTTTAACGGAACTATTTTGACCAACTTCCATATTAAATAGCTCTTAAAATAGTTCTTCGAGTTAAAAACTGTCTGCTTCAGCGTGTTTATCGAACATTTCTCTATTAAACTAACATTTTTATATTTTTACTAGCAAGCTACGCCCGCTACGCTGGTCAATTTCTTTTAACGAACCTTTAATCAAACAAAATATTGACATTTCATAAATAACTTTTATATTTTAACAGAATAATAAGGCTACTATAATTTGTGACTCGTGCTATAGCCAATATACACGTCAGGACACGTCGCCCTTATCATTATCTTTTTACAAATGAAGGTTTCGCTATGGTACTCCAGTGGAAAATTTGGTAATTTTTGAAATTCAATATTTGTAAAACGGCATAATCATTAGATTTGAAATTTATATCGAGAAAAATACAATTTTTTACATTTCAAACGCAGTTTGTCTAACAATTTTCTGACAAATACTTTTTGAGCTATCATTTTTTTCAGTAACTTCAAATGTTTCATTTTCCGAGATTAATCTGGTGCAACAATTAGCGAAAAACCCAGTCGTCAGCAACGCATAGTTTTTTATTAAAGAGGCTGTTGGAGCAGGGATTGTCACCACCAATTTGCCACCATCACTTTTGAAATCGGTGCCGTGGTTCCAGAGATTCCATAGAAATTGTAATTTAGAATGACTCCAGAACGCTTTTCGCTCATTTCACCCATTTAAATTTTGATTTTTTTTTTTTATTATTTATTCTTAGAGAGCATTTACATCTTATAAGTAACTACAATGCTAAATTTCAAATTTCTTGCCCCTTCAGTATAAAAAAGTCGCAATTTTCAATTTTCGAACATTTTTCGATCCTGCACCCCATTGATGTTAGTGGCACCGACATAAAATATAGCCTATGTTGGAGTAGGGATTGTCCCCATCAATTTGCTACCATTACTTTTGAAATCGGTTCTGTAGTTCCAGAGATTTCATAGAAATTGTAATTTAGACTGTTTTTAGAACGCTTTTCGCTCATTTCACCCTTTTAAATTTCAATTTCTTTTTTATTTTGTTCTTAGAGAGCATTTACATCTTATAAGTAACTACAATGACAAATTTCAAATTTCTAGCTCCTTCAGTATAAAAAATAAAAATAAAACTGCCCAGTTAAACTGAGGGCATTGAGTTCACAGGCTATTCACAATAACTGTATATTATACTCTTATTTCAAAGCCATCGAAAAATAAAGAAATAAACAATATATTAAGGGGGGGTCATCCCCCCGTTACCCCCCCATAGTTAACTAATGAACCCCTTAAACTAATCAGGTAAATCTCTAATTACAATGAATATATATACAAAATTTGAAGAAAATCGGATAATTCTGCATGAAAAACCCATTCATATAAATTAAGGCGGGATTAGCCCCCTCCGTTCCCCCCCTTTATACTTAACCAATCAATCCCGAAAACTAATCAGGAAAGCGTCTTAACCCAATGAACCTATAAACAAATTTTGAAGCAAATGGGATAATTCTGCATGAAAAACCCATTTATATAAATTAAGGGGGGGGGATTAGCCCCCCCCGTTCCCCCCCCCCTTTATACTTAACCAATCAAGCCCGAAAACTAATCAGGGAAGTTCCTTAACACAGTGAACCTATAAACAAAATTTGAAGGAAAACGGAATAGTTCTGCATGAAAAACCCATTTATATAAAATAAGGGGGGATTAGCCCTCCGTTCACCCCTTTATACTTAACCAATCAATCCCGAAAACTAATCAGGGATGCGACTTAACACAGTGAACCTATAAATAAAATTTGAAGGAAATGGGATAATTCTGCATGAAAAACCCATTTATATAAATTAAGGTGGGGGGGTATTGGCCCCCCGTTCCCCCCTGTATACTTAATCAATCAATCCCGAAAACTAATCAGGGAAGCGTCTTAACCCAATGAACCTATAAACAAATTTTGAAGCAAATAGAATAATTCTGCATGAAAAACCCATTTATATAAATTAAGGGGGGTATTAGCCCCCCGTTTTCCCCCTTTATACTTAATCAATCAATCCCGAAAACTAATCAGGGAAGCGTCTTAACCCAATGAACCTATAAACAAATTTTGAAGCAAATAGAATAATTCTGCATGAAAAACCCATTTATATAAATTAAGGGGGGATTATCCCCCCGTTCCCCCCCTTTATACTTAACCAATCAATCCCGAAAACTAATCAGGGAAGCGCCTTAACACAGTGAACCTATAAACAAAATTTGAAGGAAAACGGAATAATTCTGCATGAAAAACCCAATTATATAAAATAAGGGGGGATATGCCCCCCTTTCCCTCCTTTATACTTAACCAATCAATCCCGAAAACTAATCAGGGAAACGCCTTAACACAGTCAACCTATAAACAAAATTTGAAGGAAATGGGATAATTCTGCATGAAAAACCCATTTATATAAATTAAGGGGGATTATCCTCCCGTTCCCCCCTTTATACTTAACCAATCAATCCCGAAAACTAATTAGGGAAGGGTCTTAACACAGTGAACCTTTAACCAAAATTTGAAGGAAATGGGATAATTCTGCATGAAAAACCCATTTATATAAATTAAGGGGGGATTACCCCCCCCGTTCCCCCCCCCTTTATACTTAACTAATCAATCCCGAAAACTAATCAGGGAAGCGCCTTAACTCAGTGAACCTATAAACAAAATTTGAAGGAAAACGGAATAATTCTGCATGAAAAACCCATTTATATAAATTAAGGGGGGGGGGAATTAGCCCCTTGTCCCCCCCCACCTTTATACTTAACCAATCAATCCCGAAAACTAATCAGGGAAGCGCCTTAACACAGTGAACCTATAAACAAAATTTGAAGGAAAACGGAATAATTCTGCATGAAAAACCCATTTATATAAATTAAGGGGGGGGGAATTAGCCCCTTGTTCCCCCCTTTATACTTAACAAATCAATCCCGAAAACTAATCAGGGAAGCGCCTTAACACAGTGAACCTATAAACAAAATTTGAAGGAAAACGGAATAATTCTGCATGAAAAACCCATTTATATAAATTAAGGGGGGGAATTAGCCCCTTGTTCCCCCCCTTTATACTTAACCAATCAATCCCGAAAACTAATCAGGGAAGCGCCTTAACACAGTGAACCTATAAACAAAATTTGAAGGAAAACGGAATAATTCTGCATGAAAAACCCATTTATATAAATTAAGGGGGGGGGCAATTAGCCCCTTGTTCCCCCCCCCCTTTATACTTAACTAATCAATCCCGAAAACTAATCCGGGAAGCGCCTTAACTCAGTGAACCTATAAACAAAATTTGAAGGAAAACGGAATAATTCTGCATGAAAAACCCATTTATATAAATTAAGGGGGGTGGGAATTAGCCCCTTGTCCCCCCCACCTTTATACTTAACCAATCAATCCCGAAAACTAATCAGGGAAGCGCCTGAACACAGTGAACCTATAAACAAAATTTGAAGGAAAACGGAATAATTCTGCATGAAAAACCCATTTATATAAATTAAGGGGGGGGGGGGAATTAGCCCCTTGTTCCCCCCCTTTATACTTAACAAATCAATCCCGAAAACTAATCAGGGAAGCGCCTTAACACAGTGAACCTATAAACAAATTTTGAAGCAAATAGAATAATTCTGCATGAAAAACCCATTTATATAAATTAAGGGGGTATTATCCCCCCGTTCCCCCCCTTTATACTTAACCAATCAATCCCGAAAACTAATCAGGGAAGCGCCTTAACACAGTGAACCTATAAACAAAATTTGAAGGAAAACGGAATAATTCTGCATAAAAACCCATTTATATAAAATAAGGGGGGATATGCCCTCCGTTCACCCCTTTATACTTAACCAATCAATCCCGAAAACTAATCAGGGATGCGCCTTAACACAGTGAACCTATAAATAAAATTTGAAGGAAATGGGTTAATTCTGCATGAAAAACCCATTTATATAAATTAAGGCGGGATTAGCCCCCTCCGTTCCCCCCCTTTATACTTAACGAATCAATCCCGAAAACTAATCAGGAAAGCGTCTTAACCCAATGAACCTATAAACAAATTTTGAAGCAAATGGGATAATTCTGCATGAAAAACCCATTTATATAAATTAAGGGGGGGGATTAGCCCCCCCCGTTCCACCCCCCTTTATACTTAACCAATCAAGCCCGAAAACTAATCAGGGAAGTGCCTTAACACAGTGAACCTATAAACAAAATTTGAAGGAAAACGGAATAATTCTGCATGAAAAACCCATTTATATAAAATAAGGGGGGATTAGCCCTCCGTTCACCCCTTTATACTTAACCAATCAATCCCGAAAACTAATCAGGGATGCGCCTTAACACAGTGAACCTATAAATAAAATTTGAAGGAAATGGGATAATTCTGCATGAAAAACCCATTTATATAAATTAAGGTGGGGGGGGGTATTGGCCCCCCGTTCCCCCCTGTATACTTAATCAATCAATCCCGAAAACTAATCAGGGAAGCGTCTTAACTCAATGAACCTATAAACAAATTTTGAAGCAAATAGAATAATTCTGCATGAAAAACCCATTTATATAAATTAAGGGGGTATTAGCCCCCCGTTTTCCCCCTTTATACTTAATCAATCAATCCCGAAAACTAATTAGGGAAGCGTCTTAACCCAATGAACCTATAAACAAATTTTGAAGCAAATAGAATAATTCTGCATGAAAAACCCATTTATATAAATTAAGGGGGGATTATCCCCCCGTTCCCCCCCTTTATACTTAACCAATCAATCCCGAAAACTAATCAGGGAAGCGCCTTAACACAGTGAACCTATAAACAAAATTTGAAGGAAAACGGAATAATTCTGCATAAAAAACCCAATTATATAAAATAAGGGGGGATATGCCCCCCGTTCCCTCCTTTATACTTAACCAATCAATCCCGAAAACTAATCAGGGAAACGCCTTAACACAGTCAACCTATAAACAAAATTTGAAGGAAATGGGATAATTCTGCATGAAAAACCCATTTATATAAATTAAGGGGGGATTATCCTCCCGTTCCCCCCTTTATACTTAACCAATCAATCCCGAAAACTAATTAGGGAAACGTCTTAACACAGTGAACCTTTAACCAAAATTTGAAGGAAATGGGATAATTCTGCATGAAAAACCCATTTATATAAATTAAGGGGGGGATTAGCCCCCCCGTTCCCCCCCCCTTTATACTTAACTAATCAATCCCGAAAACTAATCAGGGAAGCGCCTTAACTCAATGAACCTATAAACAAAATTTGAAGGAAAACGGAATATTTCTGCATGAAAAACCCATTTATATAAATTAAGGGGGGGGGAATTAGCCCCTTGTCCCCCCCACCTTTATACTTAACCAATCAATCCCGAAAACTAATCAAGGAAGCGCCTTAACACAGTGAACCTATAAACAAAATTTGAAGGAAAACGGAATAATTCTGCATGAAAAACCCATTTATATAAATTAAGGGGGGGGAATTAGCCCCTTGTTCCCCCCCTTTATACTTAACAAATCAATCCCGAAAACTAATCAGGGAAGCGCCTTAACACAGTGAACCTATAAACAAAATTTGAAGGAAAACGGAATAATTCTGCATGAAAAACCCATTTATATAAATTAAGGGGGGGAATTAGCCCCTTGTTCCCCCCCTTTATACTTAACCAATCAATCCCGAAAACTAATCAGGGAAGCGCCTTAACACAGTGAACCTATAAACAAAATTTGAAGGAAAACGGAATAATTCTGCATGAAAAACCCATTTATATAAAATAAGGGGGGGATTAGCCCCCCCCCGTTCCCCCCCCCTTTATACTTAACTAATCAATCCCGAAAACTAATCAGGGAAGCGCCTTAACTCAGTGAACCTATAAACAAAATTTGAAGGAAAACGGAATAATTCTGCATGAAAAACCCATTTATATAAATTAAGGGGGGGGAATTAGCCCCTTGTTCCCCCCCTTTATACTTAACAAATCAATCCCGAAAACTAATCAGGGAAGCGCCTTAACACAGTGAACCTATAAACAAATTTTGAAGCAAATAGAATAATTCTGCATGAAAAACCCATTTATATAAATTAAGGGGGATTATCCTCCCGTTCCCCCCCTTTATACTTAACCAATCAATCCCGAAAACTAATTAGGGAAGCGTCTTAACACAGTGAACCTTTAACCAAAATTTGAAGGAAATGGGATAATTCTGCATGAAAAACCCATTTATATAAATTAAGGGGGGGATTAGCCCCCCCCCGTTCCCCCCCCCCCCTTTATACTTAACTAATCAATCCCGAAAACTAATCAGGGAAGCGCCTTAACACAGTGAACCTATAAACAAAATTTGAAGGAAAACGGAATAATTCTGCATGAAAAACCCATTTATATAAATTAAGGGGGGGGGGGGAATTAGCCCCTTGTTCCCCCCCTTTATACTTAACAAATCAATCCCGAAAACTAATCAGGGAAGCGCCTTAACACAGTGAACCTATAAACAAATTTTGAAGCAAATAGAATAATTCTGCATGAAAAACCCATTTATATAAATTAAGGGGGATTATCCTCCCGTTCCCCCCCTTTATACTTAACCAATCAATCCCGAAAACTAATTAGGGAAGCGTCTTAACACAGTGAACCTTTAACCAAAATTTGAAGGAAATGGGATAATTCTGCATGAAAAACCCATTTATATAAATTAAGGGGGGGATTAGCCCCCCCCCGTTCCCCCCCCTTTATACTTAACTAATCAATCCCGAAAACTAATCAGGGAAGCGCCTTAACACAGTGAACCTATAAACAAAATTTGAAGGAAAACGGAATAATTCTGCATGAAAAACCCATTTATATAAAATAAGGGGGGGATATGCCCCCCGTTCCCTCCTTTATACTTAACCAATCAATCCCGAAAACTAATCAGGGAAACGCCTTAACACAGTCAACCTATAAACAAAATTTGAAGGAAATGGGATAATTCTGCATGAAAAACCCATTTATATAAATTAAGGGGGGATTATCCTCCCATTCCCCCCCTTTATACTTAACCAATCAATCCCGAAAACTAATTAGGGAAGCGTCTTAACACAGTGAACCTTTAACCAAAATTTGAAGGAAATGGGATAATTCTGCATGAAAAACCCATTTATATAAATTAAGGGGGGGATTAGCCCCCCCCGTTCCCCCCCCCTTTATACTTAACTAATCAATCCCGAAAACTAATCAGGGAAGCGCCTTAACTCAGTGAACCTATAAACAAAATTTGAAGGAAAACGGAATAATTCTGCATGAAAAACCCATTTATATAAATTAAGGGGGGGGGGCAATTAGCCCCTTGTTCCCCCCCCCTTTATACTTAACTAATCAATCCCGAAAACTAATCAGGGAAGCGCCTTAACTTAGTGAACCTATAAACAAAATTTGAAGGAAAACGGAATAATTCTGCATGAAAAACCCATTTATATAAATTAAGGGGGGTGGGAATTAGCCACTTGTCCCCCCCACCTTTATACTTAACCAATCAATCCCGAAAACTAATCAGGGAAGCGCCTGAACACAGTGAACCTATAAACAAAATTTGAAGGAAAACGGAATAATTCTGCATGAAAAACCCATTTATATAAATTAAGGGGGGGGGAATTAGCCCCTTGTTCCCCCCCTTTATACTTAACAAATCAATCCCGAAAACTAATCAGGGAAGCGCCTTAACACAGTGAACCTATAAACAAATTTTGAAGCAAATAGAATAATTCTGCATGAAAAACCCATTTATATAAATTAAGGGGGTATTATACCCCCGTTCCCCCCCTTTATACTTAACCAATCAATCCCGAAAACTAATCAGGGAAGCGCCTTAACACAGTGAACCTATAAACAAAATTTGAAGGAAAACGGAATAATTCTGCATAAAAACCCATTTATATAAAATAAGGGGGGATATGCCCTCCGTTCACCCCTTTATACTTAACCAATCAATCCCGAAAACTAATCAGGGATGCGCCTTAACACAGTGAACCTATAAATAAAATTTGAAGGAAATGGGTTAATTCTGCATGAAAAACCCATTTATATAAATTAAGGCGGGATTAGCCCCCTCCGTTCCCCCCCTTTATACTTAACGAATCAATCCCGAAAACTAATCAGGAAAGCGTCTTAACCCAATGAACCTATAAACAAATTTTGAAGCAAATGGGATAATTCTGCATGAAAAACCCATTTATATAAATTAAGGGGGGGGATTAGCCCCCCCCGTTCCACCCCCCTTTATACTTAACCAATCAAGCCCGAAAACTAATCAGGGAAGTGCCTTAACACAGTGAACCTATAAACAAAATTTGAAGGAAAACGGAATAATTCTGCATGAAAAACCCATTTATATAAAATAAGGGGGGATTAGCCCTCCGTTCACCCCTTTATACTTAACCAATCAATCCCGAAAACTAATCAGGGATGCGCCTTAACACAGTGAACCTATAAATAAAATTTGAAGGAAATGGGATAATTCTGCATGAAAAACCCATTTATATAAATTAAGGTGGGGGGGGGTATTGGCCCCCCGTTCCCCCCTGTATACTTAATCAATCAATCCCGAAAACTAATCAGGGAAGCGTCTTAACTCAATGAACCTATAAACAAATTTTGAAGCAAATAGAATAATTCTGCATGAAAAACCCATTTATATAAATTAAGGGGGTATTAGCCCCCCGTTTTCCCCCTTTATACTTAATCAATCAATCCCGAAAACTAATCAGGGAAGCGTCTTAACCCAATGAACCTATAAACAAATTTTGAAGCAAATAGAATAATTCTGCATGAAAAACCCATTTATATAAATTAAGGGGGGATTATCCCCCCGTTCCCCCCCTTTATACTTAACCAATCAATCCCGAAAACTAATCAGGGAAGCGCCTTAACACAGTGAACCTATAAACAAAATTTGAAGGAAAACGGAATAATTCTGCATAAAAAACCCAATTATATAAAATAAGGGGGGATATGCCCCCCGTTCCCTCCTTTATACTTAACCAATCAATCCCGAAAACTAATCAGGGAAACGCCTTAACACAGTCAACCTATAAACAAAATTTGAAGGAAATGGGATAATTCTGCATGAAATACCCATTTATATAAATTAAGGGGGGATTATCCTCCCGTTCCCCCCTTTATACTTAACCAATCAATCCCGAAAACTAATTAGGGAAACGTCTTAACACAGTGAACCTTTAACCAAAATTTGAAGGAAATGGGATAATTCTGCATGAAAAACCCATTTATATAAATTAAGGGGGGGATTAGCCCCCCCCGTTCCCCCCCCCTTTATACTTAACTAATCAATCCCGAAAACTAATCAGGGAAGCGCCTTAACTCAGTGAACCTATAAACAAAATTTGAAGGAAAACGGAATATTTCTGCATGAAAAACCCATTTATATAAATTAAGGGGGGGGGGGGAATTAGCCCCTTGTCCCCCCCACCTTTATACTTAACCAATCAATCCCGAAAACTAATCAAGGAAGCGCCTTAACACAGTGAACCTATAAACAAAATTTGAAGGAAAACGGAATAATTCTGCATGAAAAACCCATTTATATAAATTAAGGGGGGGGAATTAGCCCCTTGTTCCCCCCCTTTATACTTAACAAATCAATCCCGAAAACTAATCAGGGAAGCGCCTTAACACAGTGAACCTATAAACAAAATTTGAAGGAAAACGGAATAATTCTGCATGAAAAACCCATTTATATAAATTAAGGGGGGGAATTAGCCCCTTGTTCCCCCCCTTTATACTTAACCAATCAATCCCGAAAACTAATCAGGGAAGCGCCTTAACACAGTGAACCTATAAACAAAATTTGAAGGAAAACGGAATAATTCTGCATGAAAAACCCATTTATATAAATAAAGGGGGGCGCAATTAGCCCCTTGTCCCCTCCCCCCTTTATACTTAACTAATCAATTCCGAAAACTAATCAGGGAAGCGCCTTAACTCAGTGAACCTATAAACAAAATTTGAAGGAAAACGGAATAATTCTGCATGAAAAACCCATTTATATAAATTAAGGGGTGGGGGGGAATTAGCCCCTTGTCCCCCCCCACCTTTATACTTAACCAATCAATCCCGAAAACTAATCAGGGAAGCGCCTTAACACAGTGAACCTATAAACAAAATTTGAAGGAAAACGGAATAATTCTGCATGAAAAACCCATTTATATAAATTAAGGGGGGGGGGGAATTAGCCCCTTGTTCCCCCCCTTTATACTTAACAAATCAATCCCGAAAACTAATCAGGGAAGCGCCTTAACACAGTGAACCTATAAACAAATTTTGAAGCAAATAGAATAATTCTGCATGAAAAACCCATTTATATAAATTAAGGGGGATTATCCTCCCGTTCCCCCCCTTTATACTTAACCAATCAATCCCGAAAACTAATTAGGGAAGCGTCTTAACACAGTGAACCTTTAACCAAAATTTGAAGGAAATGGGATAATTCTGCATGAAAAACCCATTTATATAAATTAAGGGGGGGATTAGCCCCCCCCGTTCCCCCCCCCTTTATACTTAACTAATCAATCCCGAAAACTAATCAGGGAAGCGCCTTAACACAGTGAACCTATAAACAAAATTTGAAGGAAAACGGAATAATTCTGCATGAAAAACCCATTTATATAAAATAAGGGGGGATATGCCCCCCGTTCCCTCCTTTATACTTAACCAATCAATCCCGAAAACTAATCAGGGAAACGCCTTAACACAGTCAACCTATAAACAAAATTTGAAGGAAATGGGATAATTCTGCATGAAAAACCCATTTATATAAATTAAGGGGGGATTATCCTCCCATTCCCCCCTTTATACTTAACCAATCAATCCCGAAAACTAATTAGGGAAGCGTCTTAACACAGTGAACCTTTAACCAAAATTTGAAGGAAATGGGATAATTCTGCATGAAAAACCCATTTATATAAATTAAGGGGGGGATTAGCCCCCCCCCGTTCCCCCCCCCTTTATACTTAACTAATCAATCCCGAAAACTAATCAGGGAAGCGCCTTAACTCAGTGAACCTATAAACAAAATTTGAAGGAAAACGGAATAATTCTGCATGAAAAACCCATTTATATAAATTAAGGGGGGGGGAATTAGCCCCTTGTTCCCCCCCTTTATACTTAACAAATCAATCCCGAAAACTAATCAGGGAAGCGCCTTAACACAGTGAACCTATAAACAAATTTTGAAGCAAATAGAATAATTCTGCATGAAAAACCCATTTATATAAATTAAGGGGGATTATCCTCCCGTTCCCCCCCTTTATACTTAACCAATCAATCCCGAAAACTAATTAGGGAAGCGTCTTAACACAGTGAACCTTTAACCAAAATTTGAAGGAAATGGGATAATTCTGCATGAAAAACCCATTTATATAAATTAAGGGGGGGATTAGCCCCCCCCGTTCCCCCCCCCCTTTATACTTAACTAATCAATCCCGAAAACTAATCAGGGAAGCGCCTTAACACAGTGAACCTATAAACAAAATTTGAAGGAAAACGGAATAATTCTGCATGAAAAACCCATTTATATAAAATAAGGGGGGATATGCCCCCCGTTCCCTCCTTTATACTTAACCAATCAATCCCGAAAACTAATCAGGGAAACGCCTTAACACAGTCAACCTATAAACAAAATTTGAAGGAAATGGGATAATTCTGCATGAAAAACCCATTTATATAAATTAAGGGGGGATTATCCTCCCATTCCCCCCTTTATACTTAACCAATCAATCCCGAAAACTAATTAGGGAAGCGTCTTAACACAGTGAACCTTTAACCAAAATTTGAAGGAAATGGGATAATTCTGCATGAAAAACCCATTTATATAAATTAAGGGGGGGATTAGCCCCCCCCGTTCCCCCCCCCCTTTATACTTAACTAATCAATCCCGAAAACTAATCAGGGAAGCGCCTTAACACAGTGAACCTATAAACAAAATTTGAAGGAAAACGGAATAATTCTGCATGAAAAACCCATTTATATAAAATAAGGGGGGATATGCCCCCCGTTCCCTCCTTTATACTTAACCAATCAATCCCGAAAACTAATCAGGGAAACGCCTTAACACAGTCAACCTATAAACAAAATTTGAAGGAAATGGGATAATTCTGCATGAAAAACCCATTTATATAAATTAAGGGGGGATTATCCTCCCATTCCCCCCTTTATACTTAACCAATCAATCTCGAAAACTAATTAGGGAAGCGTCTTAACACAGTGAACCTTTAACCAAAATTTGAAGGAAATGGGATAATTCTGCATGAAAAACCCATTTATATAAATTAAGGGGGGGATTAGCCCCCCCCGTTCCCCCCCCCTTTATACTTAACTAATCAATCCCGAAAACTAATCAGGGAAGCGCCTTAACTCAGTGAACCTATAAACAAAATTTGAAGGAAAACGGAATAATTCTGCATGAAAAACCCATTTATATAAATTAAGGGGGGGGGGAATTAGCCCCTTGTTCCCCCCCTTTATACTTAACAAATCAATCCCGAAAACTAATCAGGGAAGCGCCTTAACACAGTGAACCTATAAACAAATTTTGAAGCAAATAAAATAATTCTGCATGAAAAACCCATTTATATAAATTAAGGGGGATTATCCTCCCGTTCCCCCCCTTTATACTTAACCAATCAATCCCGAAAACTAATTAGGGAAGCGTCTTAACACAGTGAACCTTTAACCAAAATTTGAAGGAAATGGGATAATTCTGCATGAAAAACCCATTTATATAAATTAAGGGGGGGATTAGCCCCCCCCGTTCCCCCCCCCTTTATACTTAACTAATCAATCCCGAAAACTAATCAGGGAAGCGCCTTAACACAGTGAACCTATAAACAAAATTTGAAGGAAAACGGAATAATTCTGCATGAAAAACCCATTTATATAAAATAAGGGGGATATGCCCCCCGTTCCCTCCTTTATACTTAACCAATCAATCCCGAAAACTAATCAGGGAAACGCCTTAACACAGTCAACCTATAAACAAAATTTGAAGGAAATGGGATAATTCTGCATGAAAAACCCATTTATATAAATTAAGGGGGGATTATCCTCCCATTCCCCCCCTTTATACTTAACCAATCAATCCCGAAAACTAATTAGGGAAGCGTCTTAACACAGTGAACCTTTAACCAAAATTTGAAGGAAATGGGATAATTCTGCATGAAAAACCCATTTATATAAATTAAGGGGGGGATTAGCCCCCCCCGTTCCCCCCCCCCCTTTATACTTAACTAATCAATCCCGAAAACTAATCAGGGAAGCGCCTTAACTCAGTGAACCTATAAACAAAATTTGAAGGAAAACGGAATAATTCTGCATGAAAAACCCATTTATATAAATTAAGGGGGGGGGACTTCCAAGCTTTAATTCCAAGCCCTATCTTACCACATGTAATTCTCTAAATCAAGGTAGGACATATCCTATTTGATTAGTCACTTTTTTTTTATTAAACATGTCTTTACTCTAGTTTCTAATTAATCTCCAAACATGCGCAGATAGTGAATATGTGTTTGTTTGGATAAGCAATTGTTTTTTTGGTAAAGCAGTTGGTTGGTTAGTTTATTGATAGAGTATACAAATGGTTACTACGATAAACAATTGTATGATTGTGGATATTCTTTCGATAGTTGAAACATCAAACATTTGAATTTTACAAACATATAAATTAACGTGCATACATACGAGAGAGAGAGAGAGAAGGAGATACATAAAATCGCTTTGTCTTATAATATCAGACATATGCACATGCACATGTATGTACATTTACATACACACATGTGTACACATACATATACATATAGTGAGAGAGCTAGATAAAAACGCTTTGCCCCACAATATAGACATACGCTCATACACATGTATGTACATATGGATAGGTATACATATGTATATACATATACATATAGTGGGAGAGCTAAATAAAACCGATTTGCCTAATAATATTAGCCATGCGCTCATACACATGTATGTACATATGGGTACGTATACACATGTATATACATGCATGTACATACATTACATACACACACACATGTATGTATATACATACCAACACACGCACAAACATATATATATATATATATATATATATATATATATATTAGCTTATAAATAAATAAAAAATATTTTTGTGAATTTTTAATTTTTTTTTCTTAAGATATATTTTTTTAACTTTTAAATTTTTTAAACTTTTTTTTAATTAATATTTTTAACTTTTTTAAAAATTCTTTTGTTTTAACTTAATTTTTTTATTATTATTAAATTGAATTTTCTTTTTTAACTTGTACTTTTCTTGTAACCTTTCAACATAAGTTTGTAGTTTTTCAGAACTTTTTTATTATATTGTAAAATTTTTGCAAAACTTGTCCATATGTATATGCAATTAATTGTAAAATAAATATATGTCATTTCTAAAAACATTAAGTTAAATACTATCACGTGATCTAACCATTGTTTGAAATAAAATGAAAGTTAGTAAATGTTATCTAATAGTGTATGTTATAAAATCTGAATGGTCGAGTTCCATTAAAATTCCACTAGGAATTTTAGTTAAAATGTATAACCACTAAACTGAGAAAATTATATTTATATTGATAAAAAATACTTTCCTAAGATTAATATAGCACATGTATAGCGTATTCATGTACATTCAAAAATGTATAGATTCTGAGATAACTTCAGTGGAAAATAGGTTAACCGAATATCTCAATCCATTAGAGTAAATAAACGCAGGAGATTCGTTCATGGTGAGTCATAAAAATATTAAACCATGAAGGTAATCATTCACAAAGCAAGATCTCCATGGTGAAAAAAAAATTGCATTTGAAAACGTGGCATACATAATAAGGAAAAAAAAAAAGGCATGCTCATTTAACTACTAGAAGTCTACATAATTCCTTTCATTGAAATGATGATGATGAATTTTTTTTAATTGCGAAACTAGTTATAACATGAACGCACCTCATTTGTCTCGTTTAGCGTACAATTTCCCACTTTTTTTTCCTTTTTTGCAACGGGTCCTTTAAAATAACAACAACAAAAAATGTTATTGTCCGAACTCTCTGAAATTTTATTCGATTTTAAATATAACTGTATCCAACCCCTTTTTAAAATTCCGTGAAAGAAATCTAAGTCTTTGACTAAAGTCGAAGAGAACAGAGTCACATCAAAAAAGACTAAATCATAGACTTAGTCACATTTAATAGTGAAAACATGAGCCGAAGCCGAACTATCCCACGCCGAAACAGCACCTAACTTTCTTTTAGCATTTTTATCGAAAATTTCTCAGATTTTTTTAAATACTTTTATTCATCAGAGCGTTTCAAAATTTTTGTAGGCGCTGTAAATTTGATCTTCCGAGATGCTTTTAAAAGATTGTGTCGAAATACAGACGTTTAGTTACTTTTAGCATCGAAAAAAGATCGTCTTCGAAAGGCGCGATATAACGTGCGGTTCTAAATAAATTGTAATTTATATTGTTTTCAGTTGTTTTACACCTTTAAATTTCCCATTTATAATAAACTCTTTATGCTCAACATTTGCATCTTAAAAGTAATCTCTATACTAAATTTCATGTTTCTAACACTAACAGTTTCAACTAAATCATAATTTAGAATGCTTTTAGAAAGTTTTTCGCTCATTTCATCCTTTTAAATTTTGAATTTAAAAAAAAATGTTCTAAGGAAGCATTTACTACATAAAAGTAATCATCCTGCCATATTCCAAGTTTCCACACCAATTGTATCACATAAATCACAATTTTAGAAAGCATTTTACTCTTGCATTCTTTTAAATTTCGAATTGAAAAAATAAATTCTGAGTGAGCATTTACGTCTCTTAAATAAACATCATATAAAATTTCAAGAGTCTAGCCCTAAAAGTTCTAAATATATTATGATTTAGAACATTTTTAGAACGTTTTTTGCTCATTTCACTTTTTAAAATTTTGAATTTTTTAAAAACCGTTTTGAACGAGTGTTTATATCTTAAACGTAACCACTATGTCAAACACCAAGCATTTATACCAACTGTATCACACAAATCGCAATTTTAGAACTTGTTTGTTCTTCCAACCTTTTACATTTCTAAATTTTAAAAAACTGTTCCGGATGATCATTTATATTTCTAGAGTATAACAGCCGTGCCAAATTTCACATATCTAGCACAAACAATTCCTAATTAATTGTTTTTAGATCATTTTCAGACCGTTTTCCGCCCATTTCATCCTTTTAAATTTAGAATTTAAGTCTCTAAAGCCAGCCTCTATGCCAAATTTCATGTTACCAGCCTATGGCTATGATATAGAATCATATATAGTTTATGTTTTATTCTAAAATTTAATTTTTCTATCTTAAAGTTTCTCTATGTGAATTAATGTCTGCATTCAAAATCTTTTTATTCTTTAATCTCGAAAGTAATCATTTCTTCCTAGAGCTAAAAATTTTCCCAGATTTTTCATTGTAACAGTAAAAGTACGTAACTTCTCTATGGTTTCAATTTGTTATTTTAATGTACTGCAGATGACTTTAACATATGCTGTTTTGTCTTTCTTCGTATCTTGTGTTAAATGCAGGCGCCGTTTTTATAAATTGATTCCGGCATCAGATATGCAATATCAACATTTTTGTGTTCGCTGCTAACACATGTCTGGCTTTCTCAAAAAAAAAAAAAAAAAAAAAAAAAACCTTGAGTGCCTGGTGAGAAAATTTAGTGTTTAGCGTATTTTCATTTATGTGTTGGTGAAAATGTATCTGAAAAATTAGATCAGATCTTCTCTAACTGTTGAACAAGAAGGTCGATTATTTAGAGGCGGAAAGAGGACCACCCTCGCCCTTTCCAGATGTGTCGATGTGTCCGGAAATAAAAAAAAAGTTTTCACGTGATTATGCGTCTTTGATTGTACTGGTTTTTTGTTTGCTGTGGACTGTTTCCTATCAGGAGGGGAACCTAGGGTTATTTCGATGAACTTAAATGCACCAAAAATGACGATCACTTTCATCTCCGATTTAGAACGTTTACTGCTCCTTTCCCCTTTTTAAATTTCGAACGTTTCAGAAACCATTTTTAGTGAACATTTACATCTTTTAAAAGTAGCCGCTAGATTAAATTTCAAATTGCTAGAATCAACAATATCGTAGAAACCGCAATTTTAGAATGTTTTTTGTTCTTACACCCCTTTGGAAATTGTTGTACCGAAAAAAATTGTTTGGAAATTGTTGTATAAAATATAGCCAATGTTAGAGAGGAGATGGTTACCAGAATTTTGACACCATTATTAAGGTTCCATACTTGAAAAGTAAAAACTGAACTATTATAAGATCATTTATGTGTCTTATTTTTCTGGTGCTCAGCGGGGAGTTGAGGGTTATGGACGCAGAATCATCTAAGGATTGTTGGTAATGATTTTCAATGTGTCTGTAATTATCTGAGATATTAATTAAAAACCCATCTAGAAAACAAAACGGCATGGATCAAAACATTGTTGCTACTTTGTGACCTCCTTTTGAAGCGCGCTTGGCCCAATGCTAAGATTAAACTTTGTATAAAATCTTTGCTTTAGGTAAGACGTGAATCATAGTGAGAGTCAACATTTTTCATTTCCAACTGAATTCAATCATTGAAGGCAAATATTGAAAAATAATTCGTAGAATAATTCCAAGACATTAAGAGTCAGTAATTTTGAGACAACAATAGCTTATAATTCAATATATAATTCATTTATTATGAAAAACTGTTCGATAACAAATCACTTGAATTATCATGCCTGCATGTGTTTTCATTTTTGAAAATGAATCGGAAAGTTTCGCGTTGTTTAGAATACTTTGTTTTAATGCTTTAAAATTGTCTACTATTACGTCAAATATGATTGACAAGTAACTTTTCGTGTGAAACTCAGCGACTGTACTGTATATAAAATTATTTGCTGTACTGTACTCTTCCATCTTAAAGTTTGCCTCTCATCATTTTTAACCCTCCAGTGCACGGCTTGGGTCTGTGAAACCCAAGCATGTATGTGTTTTATGAACAACGTTTTTGAAACCCGTGCACTGGCGGGTTAAACACTTTATAAATCTAATCTAGTTTTGTGTTATTTCATGGTACATTTTATAGTTTGTAACTCTAATGTTGTTTAAATGAATCATAACCAACTTAATGCGGAGAAAAGCATTATGATTTCATTCATTTAAAAGACTGATTCCATTAACCGATGATTCATATCACCGGCGACCACCTTTATCAGAAACTCAACCCCCCCCCCCCCCCCCTAGAAACAAATTCTGGCTGCGCCTCAGGATTAGATTCATTAACATATTTAATTAAGACCCATCTCTTCCCCCCAAAATTTTTTAAGTCCGATCATTCAGGTATCTCTTAATTAATATTTTAAATTTATTTCTTAGTTATTATTTTTCATTGAATACTTAATGAAGCATTTTAAAACTTAACAGATTTTAGTATATACGTATATATATATATATATATATATATATATATCACCATATATACATATATGGTGAGTAGCACCTATACAGGGCTATACGAAAGAATTCGCATACATTAACGGATTTAAGTATCAACCTCGCTTCATTGTAGGAATATACTAACTTCTATGTGAACAATACGTTTCATGTATTATTTGAAACTTTTATTAAAAAAGAAATAGAATAGTTAATTTGTATTATAAAAATAATTAAAATAATTATATCGATTCATTAAGACATCTAACATAGTTTTACATCTACCCCTTATGGATATGAATCCCCTTATCAGTGACGTCACATACCACGTGATAGATTAAAGATAAGATTATTTGATAAGGAGTTATACTGAAATCATTCAAGACCAAGATATTCCAGAAGAAGCACCTATGTTTATCCTGTTCCCGTCATATGAGGAAAACTTGATGCCAACATGTGATTACAGGTCTGTTCATTTTAGGTAAGCATAATTTGTGTTTCTATACTATATAAAGTTTATATGAATGCTTATTTGTCTTATGCATTAAATATATATATATGCGATTTATAAATATCTAATATGTGTTGAAACATGTATTTTTTTTAATTTAGCTAATATAGCCAAGATCTTAAAAAGTAGTTTATGTTACATAGCATTATCGTAATAAATGTAATTTATGGAAGATAGTTAATATGTCTTGAAGAAATGTATAAGATCAGTTACATTTTAGTGTATCTGATACATTCAAAATACTAATAGGCAAGTAATGTAATACATGGCGAAAATAATTTATGCAGGATAATTAATAAGTAAATAATATATTAAAATGTGAAAATAGAAATTCTAATCTTTTTCACTCACATACTATTTATTTATGGTTGTAAAATAAATGCTTTATTTTCTATTATATGTAAAATTATGTATCGTTTGAAATATATATATATATATATATGCTAAGATAAATTATATACTAAGATATGTGCTCAGAATATTATACTTTATCTTGATCCTAACACCTTTTAAAACTTAACTAAAAATTTAGTGTAAGCAAGATTATAGAACATATTCTCAGACTATAGGAAAATAAAGAATATACTTTATCTTGAACTTAATGCATTTTAAAACTTAACTAATTTTAGTGTATATAAAGAGATGAGTAGTATATACACAAGGCTACATGAAAGAAATCGCATACAATAACGTTTTATAAGTATAACAATTCTTATAAAAGAATGTTTAGTGTGATGTGTTTTATTTAGATATATCGGTTCACTGTATGCATGAAATAAGTTAATAATAGTGTGATAGTGTTTGAAAGTATTTCATAAAGTACACCACAATGTATCTCTTTTTATTATAGTAGTAGAGAAAGGGGGGTTCAACGGCAGCCGGCGCAGCCCGCAGCTGAGCAACCGATAGTGCATTGTTCAGAATCAGTCTTCTCTTTACAACAATAATCTTTTCATCTCATTTTGTTGGTACATCTGATATTTTGTAGAAAGTTTTGTGTGCAAGAGTATGTTTTAAAAAGCATATATGTCTTATATTTATTATAAATAGCTCTATTTGTGTGTGTGTGTGTGTATGTGTGTATGTATGTGTGTGTGACAAATACTTCTATGTGTGTGTGCGTGTTTTTATGTGTGTATGTATGTATGTGTGTGTGTGACAAATAGTTCTCTTTATGTGTGTATATATATGTGTGTGTGTGTGTATGTGTGCGTGACAAATAGTTCTCTTTGTGTTTGTGTGTGTGCGTGACTATCTGCTTGTTTATAAAAGTTTTACAAATATTTTTCATGTTTTTATAACGAAAAAAAGTATGCGTTAGTTAAAAAGTTTCACAAATTAAAAAAAAAAATTCTTTTAGAAAGAGTTTCACATTACTTAAAAAATTTAAAAAAGTACTCAATAATAAAATCAACAATTTTTATTATAACAAAATAATTTACAGAAAGATATTTACAGATCGAAATATACATCACGATTTTGCGTTAGCAATACAAATCAACATTTTCTTCTTTATTACAAACGGTATTAATGTCATAATGGCCATATGCTAAGCTGCTTATTCCATCATCCAATAAGTAACGCTTGTCATCAAAGGGACTTAAGCTAATTTTATTTTGAGTTAATGTATATAGACGATGATCATCTTGGGCAATCCTTATCTGTTTCTCCATACTTGTTTTTTGTTGTTGGAGGCACTCCAAGTAGTCTTCATATTTAATTTTCTGCCGAACAATCTGCGTAGACACACCTTTTGCACGCTTCTTTTCGTCTTTAACAGATTTTAGAGAGTACATTTTTGATTTCAGTCCAACAAACTCAAGGGCTAATTTGCCATTAAGTTCATCCTTAAACTTTCCGAACGTCTCCTTATTATCTTCAGAGTATAGACGATGAGATTTCGGGTATTCAGAAAAGTAAAAAAAGCCGCTCCAGATCCTTATAAATATTATTGGTTTGAATATGATACGTTAGGGAATCTTTATTCGTAAAGAGTAAAACTGCACGATCTTTGTATGTTTTCTTTATAAAATTATAATGGAATTCATACATACAAAGTTTAGATAGTTCGAGTATAGAAAATCTAACATAGATGGGTCGGTTCATATGTATGCTAGTCACAGCAGTCAAGTTTTCATCATAAGTTTTAAACGATTTAAAAGTAGGCGATGCTACTAATTTTTTGGCTCTTTTTTCACCATTAAAAAGCACAATATTTCTTCTGTTTCGTATATTTTCAATGGTTTTACCAAAAACAGAATTGTTCATTAACTTAAAAAAGTCTTTCTCAAAAGAAGATTTTGCTTCTTTCCTTTTTGCGGTACTGAAATTAATATATTTCTGTAACCATGGATCCTGTTTAAATTTTAAAGCTTTATGCACAGCTGTAATTTTTAAACCAAGTTCTAAATAAAATTTGAGATTACGATAATGGGTTATATAGTTTCGTTTATTATTTAAATTTGGTTCATGTTTAGGAGTTCCCACGAATTTTCTATTGTTAAGTAAGCTTCTTGCATGAGAAGACAGTATCTGATCCTTCACAGTTACTCTCTCAGGGGCGACAGGGTATTCATTATGCAAAGGATGTAAATGTTTCGGGTATTCCATGTCTACCTCGAAAAGATACCCAATTTCGGAGCTATCAGATAAAGATAGAACCCACTCTTCTGTGATAAGACTTGTTTCACACCATTCAAAACCGCCGTAGGGTAAAAATTGGCTCATAGCCCACCCGTATAAGTTATTGGCATCCCAATACATGATGTAGCTGCCCAACAAACACGAGAAATTTGGCCACATGTCGTAAACGTTGTGGCCAAAAAAGTTTGCGGCAATTTGTATCCAGCCATTAATGTATTTCAACTGACGCGCCCGCACACCGGATGTCTATCGCCAAATCGTTAACGGGCAAATGGCGGGGAAACTTAATGCAATTTCAGTGCCCAATAGCGAATGAAAGTACGTTTGCGGCAAAGATATACAAATCTATCATCGTTTAAAAGTCAGTGGCCCAGTATAATCTTCTCGACATTTTTATTATAAGAAATAAAAAGTATTTTTACTTCACATTTTATAAGATTATTTTCGTTATTTTAAACCGGGATTTATGTGACACGATAAAATATGCTGCATTTAAATATTTTATGCAATAAAAAATACACAAAAAGTACCCTTCTTTAATTCAAAGAGTTTTTATGTGAAAAAAAAATCATAAAAATAGTTAATGTTTTGGCTTTTAAAGTATGCATTAATATATTTAAATGAATATTTTCTGTGAGCACCTAGAATGAAAATGAATATTGCAATCTTTAGACATACATATTATATAAACATATTAAAAAAAATAATGATAAATAGGAATTTATTTTCAATTTGAATTATATATTTAAATTTCAATGAAAAAATATTTGCCAAAAGAAATAAATGCCCTTTGCCAAAAAGCAGTTACTGTTAAGGGAAAAAAAAAAAACATTTTTTTATTTTATTTTTTTTTTTTTTTTTTTTTTGGGGGGGGGGGGGGGGTGATTTTATATTATCTGTATATTATCTATAAATCAGTTTAAAAAAATAAGTTATTTTCATTTTTTGAAACACTCAAAATTTAGATTTAAAAGAAAAAATATCCTAAATGGCAGTAATAGCAAATGCCCATTCCCCCCCCCCCCCGATAAATGGGAATTTATTTCCAATTTGAAAAATATAGTTCAATTTCAGTAAAAAAATATTTGTCAAAAGAAATAAATGCCACTTTGCCAAAAAACAGTTACTGTTAAAGGAAAACAGAAAAAAAAAAATCTTTTTTTTTTTTTTTTTTTGTGGGAAGGGGGGGGGGGGCTGATTTTATATTATCTATAAATCAGTTCCAAAAAATAAGTTATTTTCATATTTAAAAGAAAAAAATATCCTAAATAGCAATAATAGCAAGCAAAAACCCATCCCTCCCCCCTCCCCCCCCCCCCGACTCTTTTCACAGAAACACTCAATTAGAAACATTACATTAACATCACAGAAACATTAAATTAATCCAGGCTTGCCGGCAAATACAAGGAGGGAAAGATGAAACAAAGATTTCCCTTTTCCGACACATTTTTTTCCCAGTGGGGATTTTTGTAAATATATTTTTTAATGTTTTCAAATTTGTAATAATCAGCATTTAGAAATTTCCCCTTTTAAACTTATTTAATATTGTATAAGAAATTTTGAAGATAAAAAAAACCTTGGAAAAATAATTCTATTGAAAGATAGTGTTTTTAGAAAGGAATACATTTTCTTGTTTCTGCGGGCTGGTAGGGATTTTGTATGTTAGCAGCGTCATGATGGCAGCGTGAGCAAAGTCTGTTTACAATTTTCCTGGCGTCGTCATCATATTCTTTTGAGGATTTTGATTTACAAATTAGGTAAGATTATTTTTCTATATTATTCCAAGAGTTAGTTAAAAAGTTAAAAATTAGTTTTCATCATTCTCAGGGACAGATTTAAGTTCAAGATAAAGAAAGCTGAGAAAAAGCATCAGCAATTTTGTAAAATTAACTGCATTGCTTATGTTACTTACTTCTACAGAAGTGTATAAAAAAAAGTTATTTACTGATTTATCTCTGCCCTGAATATGCTATTAATAAGTTGATTGTAATTATATATATGCCAGGAGCCAGGGTATGATGTGCCGGTAATGAACACTCCCAGAAGTTTTGGGTTTATAAAAAAATAACCAATAAAAATTCAGCTTTTTTTCGTAAATCTCCGTTGCTTGTTTTATAATCTGCTTTATTGCTGACAATCTTAAACTAGTCAGGAAGCCGAAAATATTTCACAGTTTCAGTAAAAATTTTACTTCATATAAGTTAAGATCTGGTTTTAATTAACTAATATATATATTCTGTATTTTCTGACGATAATGGCATGTTTTTGTTTTGATTGTAATAGAAAACTTCGAATTTTATATACTAATGACCATTTGCAAAATTTCACTTAGTTTTAAGATGTTAATAAATTAGGTAATTTGTTTATAATTCATTAATGGGATTCTTAATTAATCATGGTAATGGTGCCTAAAATGTTTTGGTTTAACCGAATAGCTAAGTAATCTGATTAATTTTTAAATTCCACTTAGAGTGTAATAGGAACACAACTTGGTACTTTTCTGTTATACCAACACATGCCAAAATATATGCTAATTTGCCATTTATTTCAATCCTGACAGTGTAAAGAATTGTTTATTGCAAACCATACCAAACATTCTAATTGGGCTATTTATTGAACGTTAATCTTTTATCATTAATATTATTTAATCATAACCTCACAAAACATTTTAACTTGCTACTTTTCATATAGAAAATATTTATTAAATTATAACTTGCATTTATTATTGACACTGAAATGGATTTTACCATTTGGCTGTTACATGAGGATGTAGAAGCAGCAATAAAATTGTTTTAGGACTTTAAAGATGCATAAAAAAAGTTTATCAAAAAAAACCAATAAACGTCTTCATTCAAAATATGAAATGTTTACTGCAATCATACATATGTGTGTATTTATATATACATGTCATCACTGGTGCCCGGCTAACTGAAAAGTACCAAACATTGTATCAATTATCATCTTTAATTACTTTCCTGGAATTATAATTTATCTCCATCTTTTATATTATGTTCTGCAGTGTTTTTCTTTTTCAGTACCGTAATTTCAGTAAAAAGTGCTATAGTGCATATGCGTTTAAAAATTTAAAACAGTCTAAGTGCACAGTACTTCTGCTGTGCAGCTGATTCGGTAGTTTTTTTTTTCTTTTCCTCCCCATAGCAATATTTAGAAAAGATGCCATTTTTCCTTCTTCATCAACTGGCCAAAATGGCTTGCCACGAGTCTTCTCCATAACCTACCATAGAAACTTAGCCTTCCCCATTCTCAAAAAGACCATTGGGTTGCATATTTTTATGCCATTTCATCCATTTTAATTCATGAAATGCAAAATATATTACATACTGTATTTCATGTTTTAAATCATGAATGAATTTTAATGTGTAACTCCCCATTCACACAATAAAATTTATTTGACCAAAGGATATTTCATGCAGGCGATATCTCATTGATAATGAGAAAGAGTAAACATTATGAGGGGCTTGTTAAAAGTCCTAAGAAAGGATAAAAGTATCACTGGATAGTAGAAGTGAAGAATATCCCCTTTTTTATGGAAATAACTTACCAATCCTAACTTACAGAAAATCAGTTTGATACGTTATGCAAATTATTATGTGTGTGTGTGCATGCTGAAATAAGTTTTGATTTAAAAGAAGAAAAAGAATTATTCACTGGCGTCAGTTATATACATTAATCAGTTTCAGTTATACTTTTTGTTTTTAAATTTCTAGTTGAATATGATAAATGCTTAATGTTGCAACCTATTACAATTTATTTTCATATTTTTAAGGAGACTACGGTGACAGCAGAGATACTGTTGAACCAGGCTTCTAAGAACTCCGGTTGACAGAATGCCAAGCCGATTCCATTCATACTGTTGGTTGTCCCCGGCAACAGAAGCTGAAGTCATCGCTCTTTATCTTAGGCAGCATACGGACTTCTCCATTTTCAACATGGACTAGCCATTTTCACCCATGTGCAGTTCGCTCCAAGTTTCTATCAAGCGTGGTGCATCAGTAGATGGTGTTTAGAGAAGATTCTTGTGCAGCTTAAACTCATTTGGCATTCAAGCAAAGGTAAGTTTTCAATTTGCTCAGTTTATAATGCAGGTCTTTTATCTTGGGGCCCATTTTGAAAAAAGTAAAAGTTATTTGTGTGAAAATGATTCCAGATTTTTCCCCAGGTTTAAAAAAGGGCAGGGTGCTGCTGGTGAGAAAAGGGCACTTTTTGGATTCTTGAGAGCACTTTTCAGATTCTTAAGGGCACATTTTTAATTGTTAAAGGTATTATTTTGGTTTTTAAAGCCACTTTCAATATTTAAAAATCTGGACACTCTTTTTAAGACAACACTGAGTCAGTTTTTACTATGAAAGCAAATTTTTTAATGCAGAAAGGAGAAGGGCACTTTTTGTACTGTGGGGCAAGCAGGGACGCGCCGACCCAGTGTGCAATGTGTGCAGCGCTCACAGGCGCCGAAGTATAGTAAAGGTGCCAAAGATTTCAGTTGAGGAAAAAAATACTTCAAAAAGAAAAAAATTCTTAATTTAATTATACTATTACAACTCCTTGACATCTATTATGTATTAGTACGCACATACAATCCATTTTAAACAGATTTTTATGCTTTATTCAAATATTCAATCTATTGTAATTGTATCATTATTTTCTCCAGGACACTGATTTTTTCCGTTTTATGCAGGATTCTGATACAAACAGGTTCCATTTTCTCACTTTTTACTGTATTTTGAATTCTATTTACATACCTGTCAACCTTTTTTAATTTTTTAATCAAATACCAATATTTTGAACCTGAAATTTTACTTAATAAATTAAATCAGATAAGCATCCTATAGAAACAAGACGTGTTTTATTAAATAATTTTTCTTGTTCAAAATGCGTTTATTTGACTTAAAAAAAAAAAAAAAAAAAAGGTTTGCAGCTATGTATTTATAATGAGGGATATGGATGTAGAGCGCCCACTGAAGTTCGGCACACAGGCGTTGGATACTACTGGCGTGTCCCTGAGGGCAAGAAGGGTGCTAATTCTTTTTATGATGGGCAAAAAGGGTGCTATTTTGTAAACCAAAGGGCAGGCCGGGTGCAGTACCCTTCTGAAACTGTCTGGGGGAAACTCTGATGATTCTTTTTTTTTTTTTTTTTTTTTTTGTAAAAGATAACATTTTGTAATGAATATGAAATTTAGTTACTCAAATTTGAACCAAACGTTTATTGATAACTTCTTTAAGTCCTTCTGTTAAAGTTTTTGTTTCAATTTGTTTGCAAACTACACATTTTGAAACATAACAAAATAAAAATTAACAATGAAGAGTATGTTTTTATAGAATGGAATTTTGTGAATTGCCCCTTTTCGATGATCTTGGGGAAATCAGAGCTGAAACCTTAGTATAACAGTAATTGTAGAGGCCGCTATAACAAGAAACTACCAAAAAAGGGTATTGGCTTTACAGTTACTTTTCATTTTTTCATAATGTACAGCTAAAATGCTATTTTATCTGTGCTCGCAGTGAAAACATTTTTTCTGAGGCAGGCTAAATTTACAACAATAAAAGAAATGCCCATTTAATTATTAATTTTTTTAATTGCATTTATTGTATTTTCTGAAATCATAGTCTTTTCCAACAGTTTTAAAAATGACTTTTTTTTAAAAATATAATTTTAAAACTAAACTTTAATTTTGCATGAGATTTTTTCCTTATCTTTTTCTATGTTTTATAGATAAATTTTTTATGTACAGAGTAAATAGTTCTTATGAATTATGGCATATATTATACATTTATATTCAAATAACTTTTTATAGATCACTTATAAATTAATTTGTCTTTAAATATGCTTAAAAAATTAAATTCTTGCAACTACTCGGCTGCAATTTGGCTGATTAACGAGTATATACCAAGTACTTGGTACAGCTCTAGTTTCTCATAAGCATGACTGATTTCTCCATTTTCATAGAAAATCAATGTTTAAAAATGATAAGCTGTGTGTTTTAGAGATTAATACAAAAATGTGGAGAGATCATGATACAAATATAAAAAGCGAGAAGAGGGCTAAAATAAGATGCATGTTTAATATATAATATTAATATACCAATATATTCATAGTAATTGAAACTTAAGTTTAATTGTTGACTCCAGTTGAACATTAAAATAATTATTCATTATATACATTGCCACTGTTTATCTGGTGTTCCCAATTTTACCAAGTATTTTTTTAAATCTTGCACATGATCATGTACTGATACTATTAGCTCTGTTTTTCACTTGAGTGTGTGTGCAGTAATGTTTGCTTCAGTTTGCCTAGTTTTGATATTATAGTGCAGATTTTTTAACATGTGCAGGGTAAGGTGTGTTTGAATTCAAAATTCATTATATAATACAAAAGAAAGAAAACTGACAGGAAAAATAGTAAATAAAAGGTTTTTTTTGTTTTACTTTAATAAAATTTTGTATTATGCACATCACATACTTAAATTTTTCTGGCGAGTTTCAACTTTCATAACATAATTTTTGAAAGTAAGTTTTTCAAAATGATTTATTAATGTTGTTTAAAAGGAGTTCCTTATTTCTATCTCTTGTGTGAGTTTCATAAAGTTTTTACTGTGTTTTATATGGGAAAATATAATTAAGTCATTGTTAACTTTGATTTAAATCTTTTAAGACAAAAGTATTCTTGTCACCTTGATTTAAAATTAATCACAAAGGAATATATAAAATGAGTATGAGTATAAATTATATGTTTCATAAAGAAGTTGTTTAATTCATGTAATTTATAGAATTGAAGAATACTCAATATACCATTAAAACTATAATAAAAAAGCTGTTAACTGATATCTTTTAAGTGACCAAAAAATCATTTTTTAAACTTAAGGTATTTTGAAAATATTCTTATGTTTTGCCCAAAATATTTTGCAAATGTAAGATTCTGGAGAGGGGTTGAAAGCTCAAATCCATGTTTTATAAATTTTTGATTTAAATCAAATATCAAGTAATAAACATGTGGATTTTTACATTGCTAACTAAGCGTAAAACCAACAGAGTGAAAAATGTCCAAGTCTGGAAGCTTGGTTACGCTTAGTTAGCAATGTAAAAATTTGCATGTTTATTATTCAGTAATTTCATGTGAATTTCATTGCTGAAAATTAATTGAAAAAATAATTAAAATTACTCAAATATCAAGTTTTTACAATAAAATAACTGTGGCATATAATAATTTTTTTATGCTGAAAAGAACTTTTCCTAGTATTTGTATTTAGTATCCATTGTGTAATTTTCATTCATTAAAAAAATTGTATATGTGAAAAAAACATTTAACAAATACCACAATTTCGGGCTTATACATGTTTAAAAATAAAATTTATCTATATCTACCAGTGCAGCGTTTGATAATTGGAAGGTGTGGTTACATTAATGGGTCATGGGAGTGTTCAACATTGGCCGAGGACTCGGTTTCCCTTATGGGATCCCGGCTATGGAGCCGTTGTTCACTTCTGGCATTACGCCCAAGTGTGTTGTGGTGGTGTCCTCTGAGTTTGGGCTCCACCGTATCATTGCAGCGACCTCTGTCGTCATTCATTTGGGAAAGGGTGATGAAGCGCAGGAGGCTTAGGCCCCCACTTCTCCCGTGACCGAAGAGCACCACCTTAGAGGTGTCCAGGTAAACCGGCCCTTTTTGGTTATAGGCTCACGAGAGCCTGGAATCGGCAGTGAAATAAGACTGCCTTTGGTAGCCGTAGCTTATCATATCTACCAATGCGGCGTATACGAAGCATTCGTGATTTTTTTTTCCTTGAAAAAAATCCAGTCATTTAATGTTGTTGAGTGAACAACCGAAAACAATATTAAATTGCTTTTTTCATGGGTCTGCAATAATAATCACTCAAAATATGTTGGGCCCCAAAGCAGAATATTTAGCAATGTTCTGCAACGAATCTTCAGCTGATCAAAAATATTCTGTGGGAATTTAAAAAAAAAAAAAAAAACAGGGAGATGTCCTTGTATATATAGGAGTGCAATTTCATCTTTTATAGAAATGCAAACGACGTTTCAAAAAGCACTGACACATACACACCAAAGACACGTTATTTTGGGTTAAGATATATTTTTTAAACTATCACATTGACAAACAGTTTACAGTTCTGTCAACAGGGCTTGAATTTCCGGGCGGGATTTGCGCCGAAAATTTTGAAATCCCGCCCAAAAAATTTCAGCATTTTCGGAGAAATTTGCATTATTTAATTTACCTGCAACCGAACGATAAATTTCGTGATTTTTTTTCCCGCAACTGATTGACGAACTTTGTGTTTTTTCCGCGACTGATCGACGAACTTTGTGATTTTCCGTGACATATCAACGAACTTTGTGTTTTTCCGCGACTGATCGACGAACTTTGCATTTTTTAAGCAACTGATCAACGAATGTTGCATTTTTTTCCGCGACAGATCAACGAACTTGGGTTTTTTGGGGACAGATCGACGAACTTTGAGTTTATTCCGCAATCGATCGACGAAATTTGCTTTTTTCCGCAACTGATTGACGAACTTTGAGTTTTTTGGTGACAGATCGACAAACTTTACATTTTTTCCGCGACAGATCAACGAACGTTGCATTTTTTTCCGCGACTGATCAACGAACTTTGCGTTTTTTCTGCGAGATAGACGAACATTGTGTTTTTGAAGTGACTGATCGACGAACTTTGCATTTTTCCTGCAACAGATCGACGAACTTTGCGTTTTTTCCACGACTGATCTACGAACTTTGCATTTTTCCCACGACTGATCGACGAATTTTGCATTTTTCCCACGACTGATCGACGAACTTTGTGTTTTTTTCGCGATCGATCGATGAACTTTGCGTCTTTTCCGCGATCGATCGGTGAATCTCAATCAAGTAAAATCTAAAGTCAGAAATTTATTTAACAACCTAATTGTTAAGGGTCCCTAACACATTTAATGGAACTTGAAAAATACACTGCATATATAAAACTTAACTTTCTTCCCTTTTTTATAATAAAAATAAACATTTTACATAATCATTCTCAGTTGACTTAATTTTTTCAGTGGTATTTTGTCATGTCTGCATTAATGTAATTCTTTAAATAGCACGTAAAATAATAGTGGGGTTTAAAGATTTTTTTTTTCTCCCTAACAAACATTACAACTCCCCTCCATTTAAAAATGTTGGTAGGGAGACTCCCCTCCTTGGAAAAATTGAATTTCAAGCCCTGGTCAATAACTTTACAAAAGATATATTTTGAGATATCACCTTTATGGAGAAAAAAAATTTGCTCACTTCATAGTTATAAGTCCAGCTTTTAGAACTTTTCTAACAGATTTATATCCAGGCGGAGGCCCATGTGCTTTTCTTTTGATACTGAATACATGTCATTAGTAATATATGTTGTCACAACTTCACTGTACATGAGATTTAAAATTTTTTATTAGTAATGAATATAGCGTTAACTCTAGAACTAAAGGGTAGCCGGAGGGAAATATTTTTAAAAAGGTCACACTGTTCTCTAAAAGAGCACTCTTGCATCCTGTTCAAAAGATATATTTTGAACTGGTTTGTTTATTATCCCCACTTATCAATAGAATTTTGCGATGTTTTCCCGTGACCAATTGACTAATTTTGTGAGCGACTGACAAATGGGATTTTTTTTCACGACCAATTAACAAATTTCACAATATATGAGATTTTCCACTTGATCGACTGGCGAATTTCATCATTTTTTCTCGCAACCGATCAATATAGGTGAAAACTGGGAAATCGGATTAGTAGCCAATTGCCAATAGACTCGGTTTCATTACTAGCCACTTTTTAAAGTACTGACTAATGTTTCAAATTTTCTAGATAAAGTATAATCATCATATAGAAACATATTTTTGTATAAATCAGTTTTATACCAGCGAAGTGCTCATGCTAAGAATAGGGAAAAAGTCAAAATTCAGGAAAATTTTCTAAAAATCAGAAAGTCTATTATCACATTAATTTTTTTAGAATATGATCATGGATTATTTTTCAGGGGTGATTGTGTTCCAGTTATGTACCGGAATTGCAGTATTTTTTTCTTTTTCAATACCAGAATGCCTTTTTTTTTCGTATAGATCGGTTGTAGGGAAAAAAATCTCAAAATTCGTCAGTCGGTCGAAAGAAAAAACCCCGTAAATTTTGTCAGTTAGATGCGGGAAGAATATCACAATGATCGTCAATCGGTTGCAGGAGAATATAGTTAAATTTGTTAATCAATTGCATGAAAAAAATCTTGAAGTCTGGAAATTCTTTAGTCGGTCGCATGAAAAACTCCTGCAAATTTCGCTAGTAAGCTGCAGGGAAAAAACACGTAAATCTGCTGATTGGTCACAAGAAAAAACTGAACAATTAGCCAATTGATAGCAGGAAAAAAAAGCATGAAATTTGTCAATCGGGTAGCACGGAAAATTTTAGAAATTTGTTAGTCAATCATAAGAAAAAAAAATCATGAAATTCTTCTGTCGTTTATGAGGTGAAACTTGTCAGTTGATCAGGGGGAAAAATCGTGCAATTCGTTGATCCATCATGTAACAAACCTGCAAAATTTGCCAGTTGGTCAAGTGTGAAATTATCATGAAATTAGATAGTCAGGGGTGAAAAAAATTGTGCTATTCGTCAAACAAATGGGGGGGGGGGGCGAAATCGCAAAGTTCTTAACACATTCTTGGTAAAAAAAAAAAAATCGTAAAATTCGTCAGTTGGTCAAGGATTACAATGGAATGTGTAACTGGGAAGTGACCGCGTAGGGGTGGCAATCAATGACAATTTTTTAATCGCCACTTTTACAACTTTAATTGTCACATGGCGAGTGGCAATTAAAGTTTCGCAATTTTTTTTCCACGACTTATTGAAGAATTTTGCGATTTTTTCCTGTGACTGATTGAAGAATTCTGTGATTTTCCTCTCGATAGACTGACGAATTTCACAATAATTTTTAGATTTTTCCCTTGATTGACAGGCGCATTTCGTAATTTTTTCTTGCTACCGATGAACGATTTTTGTGATTTATTTACCGCGTCTGGTTGAAGAATTTCTCGATTTTTTCTGACAATCCACTGACGAATTTCATATATATTTTTTTTCTCAAGCACCTGAAGAATTT
This sequence comes from Maratus michaelseni, assembly GCA_963931845.1. Taxonomy (NCBI): domain Eukaryota; kingdom Metazoa; phylum Arthropoda; class Arachnida; order Araneae; family Salticidae; genus Maratus; species Maratus michaelseni. The sequence continues at coordinate 127,148,684 of OZ007600.1, read as the reverse complement.
AAAGATTTTTTTTTTCATGATTGACTAACAAATTTCGTGATTTTTTTCCGTGACTGGTTGTAGAATTTTGTGAATTTTTTTTTTCTTCGGCAATCCATTGACTAAGTTTAAGATTTTTTACCACAATCGGCTGACAAATTTGGCGGTATCTTTTAAACGGCCAAAAAATCATTTTATAAACTTTTTCATATTAAAATTTAGTTAGTAATATTTTAACAAAACTGTATTCAAAAAGTTATCATTAAAAAAAATCTTAGTCTGTTACCAATTGCATAGAAATTGTTCATTTTTAATAAAATCCTTTTATTCAAAACTGTTATTTTACAGTTTGTTAAAACAGTTTAGCAGAGTTTCATGAAATGCAAACATCTTGTACAATGGGTCCATCAAATTACTGGAAATTTTGATGCTTCAGCTCATGTGCTTAAAAAATGTTTGCTTTAAATGTTTTAATATTTGTTTCAAGAGTGATGATTCAGTTTTGTGATTATTATAATTGTGACACCTCTGGAAATATAGTGAATCTAATCGACCTACATTTAATAAAAATTAAATTAATTTAAATTTATGAAATGCAACATTTAATAGAAAAAGATTGTTTGAATATTTTTTAATGTTTTGCTGAAATGTGTCAAATAATTTTTGTTAACGGGGTTTTTAACTTTCATGAACTTTGACAATACTTACGATTACACAGATTTATGCTAAATAATTTTTTTTAATTTAATGGTATGTATCTAGAAGAGGAGGGGAGAGGATGATAAAATTATTTGATCTTGTGACCTCTAAATTAACAATTTTTTTTTTTTAATATGCCGTCATATAAATTAATTTGGATTTTGATTATATGTATAATTTTTAACAAATTAAAAATAAAGCAGGTTCTTTAGAGAAAGGGACCTTCTTTAATACTTTCTTTGACCCTTTTTTTTAAGAAACTTTAAAAATGATATTTCAACTTAAGGTATTTTTAAAACATTCTTATGTTTTGCCCAAAATATTTTGCAAAAGATGTAAGATTCTGGAGAGGAGCTGAAAGCTCAAATCCATGTTTTTTAAATTTCTTTTAAATCAAATATCAAGTAATAAAAATATGGATTTTTTCATTGCTTAACTAAGCGTAAAACCGACTGCGGTAAATTTATTATTAGTTGTTGCATACTTTACCATTCCAGATATATGGACTTTCATAGAGAAAGGTAATCAGCACCACACAGTTTATTATAAAATTCCATTAAAAATTCATAATTATCAAATAATTATTTAAAAGTAAATTAATAATTATTGAATTTAATTTTTTTTATTAATATTTTAAAGAAATTATCAAAGTCAATAATTGTTATCTTAATAAGTACTGCTTTCGATATAATATTTTTGTTATTCAAAGAATCTGTGTGAGGGGGGGGGGGGCATACACATCTGTGCCCAGAGCCCCCAAATTTCTAAATCGGTCCCTGGTCACGAAAGAACATTTATTTTTCTTAGAACGCTGTATTGAAATTTGTGAGAAAAAGGGACTAATTTGTGTTCCAGAATTTTTTTTCTTTTTTTGGAGATAGTAAATATTAAGATATTTTTTAGTAAATTGTTTTAAAGAAAAATGTTCTTGAAATAAATGGCTATTTTTTAGTTAGGCAGCATAGAAATGCATGAAAAAACTTCAGTGTGCAAATTGATCTCAAGGAAATGTCTTTTGGAATAATAAATATTTTTTAAAACAAAATTTTTGGGTAAAAAAAAAAAAAAAAATCAAATATCAAAATCTGTACATTATAAGCTTTATAGGATCAAAAACTATACATAGCAATTTAACCATTTTTTGCCGGCACATACTTAACTATTGTAGTGTGCAAAGTTCAATAATTTTTTTTTAATTCGACAAATTTTGTAGAGTTTGTAGGATCTTTTATTCAGAATTTCATTAGCTGAATAAAGTTTTAATTCATAGTTTGAACTGGCAGATTTTTTTTGCCAAATTTTAAAAAGGCCTAATAATAAAATTTACAAATACTTTTTAACAGAAAAATGTTTATATGTAAATATTAAAATAGAAAGAAGACTTTAAAATAATTAAGCTATTACTTACGAAAAGCACTAAAAAGCCCTTTTCATTAAAGTGCCCATTTTTTCAGCTGAAGTGTCTCTTTTTTGAAGGAGCACCCTGCCCTTTTTCATTCTGAGGGAAAAACTATGGCATAATATTTTTTTCATTCTGAAAAGAACTTTTCCTGTAGTATTTGTATTTAATATCCAAAACATAATTGTGTAATTATTCATTAAAAATTTGTATAATTGAAAAAAAAATATTTGTAACGATAAAAGATAAAGAAAATCATTTAATGTTGTCGAGTGAACAACCAAAAACAATATTAAAAAATGCTTTTTTCATGGGTCGGCAATAATAATCATTCAAAATATGTTAAGTATTCAGTGGCAGACGTGTTACCCTTCTGGGAAACAAAAACCGTATGTAAAATGCCATTGTTTTATGAGTGATGATATCAGATTTATAGCTTGGAGGTACACAATGTATTTTCCTACTTTACGAAGCCATTTTCAAGTAAAAGTTATATGTGAAAAAATAAAGAACTGCTGGTTTCTAGCAATGCAAATTCTAGAACATTTCCCAAAGTGGGCAATTCGACTTGTATGAAATGAAAGAAAGAGCACCCATAGCTCATTCAAGATGATAATTTGATGCTATGCATCATATGTAAAGAATTTGAATTTATATATTTGAAGTTATTCAAAAGAATTTATAGAAAGCCTGTTTTTATTTTGTTTTAGTGATTAACACAGAGATAAAGTGTTTAATATACAGTGTAACTCCAGATGTACGTTACCTGAGTTGTACGTTTCCCTCAGTTGTACATTTCCCTCAGTTATACGTTTCCCTCAGTCAGGGTTCTTAAATGCCCGGGTTTTTTCAGAAAAAACACAACCCACTGGGTTTTATCAGTGTTTTTGGGGTTTTATCAGTGTTTTTTGGGTTTTATCAGGGTTTTTGGGGTTTTATCAGGGTTTTTTGGGTTTTATCAGAGTTTTTTAAGTTAGAGGTGGTTCAGAATGTTTGAAAAAAATGTACTTACTACTAAGTACAGTTTAAAGTAACTATTTGATTACAAAAATATATAAATGAACGACAGTCAAAATTATGTTTTGCTTTTAGATAAATTGATTATTAGTAATAGTTTTAACAATGAAATTATAGAAGTACTATACTAATACCAGTGCTGAATCAGACTAGTATACTTTTACTTAGTTTTTATTATTAGTTTTAAACTAATATTTTGTTAAGGATAAAGTATCTTTATTCATTTTAATTGAAGTGATTGCCTATATATAATAAATATTTTCTCTAGAAAAAATTCATTCTGAAACATATTGATTAATGATGGATTGCAATTTTTTTTTTTTTTTTTTTTTTTTTTTTTGAGTTGTTTGTATTCCAAAATTTCCTCAGCCCGAGGTAAATAGGAAATTTAGGTTTTCCCTTAGTTTATGTTGTTATTGAATTAAGTTGGGTGGTAGTTTATATTTAATTCAGCAAAATTTTTGCAATTTAAACTGGATATAACAAAATTCGCAGAAATGGGGAAAAAAATATTTGCTGTAAAGTATTTTTTATTATAACTAATTAATAGAATATACCAAATAATTCTACATGTCTACATCATTAAATTAAGATTCTCAGCATATGTGGTATTTTGTTATGAGTTTCAACTGTAGGATTATACATCAAAGTATTTTTTTGAATGGGAAAAAAATTAGTTTTTGTGTTTGTGATAGTTACATATACTTATAGAAAATTAAGTTACAGTTATTTGTTTTAAAAATTGTCATTGGAAGAATTAAGACTTTTTTCCCTTGGGGTGGTTGGTGATAAACTTTACTACTGGTGTACTGACATTAAGAAATATATTACCTATATAATTTAAAGTTGAAATTTTGGGTTTTTTGGGTTGGGATAAATCATAACAACCCTGCCCTCAGTTATACGTTTCAACTCAGCGGTCCCGGGCGCTTGCTATTAAAAATTAGCTGAGTTATACATTTTGAGTTACACATTTCCCTCAGTTATATGTTACGTTTTTGCGTCCTCGGACAAAATTTTGCCTCATTTATACATTTTGTAACCGGAAACACCGACGACGCGTCGGATGAGTCTGATTTGAAAGATCCCTCTCAAACTTCGGGGCTGCTCTGAGGGCTTTTGAAAAGCCGTTCGACAGTAGTAAAAGCAGTAACGATAACAGGGCTGCATTGTTAACCGAAATGCAAAGTTTGCTGTTCAATGTCGGCTCTGCCGAAAAGAAACAATCGAGGATTCGTGATTATTTCAACAAGATTCAGTAAACTACTGGAATGTGTTTTGATAAATGATTACATGTCAAGGCGATTTCAATGATCTCTTTTAAGTACTCTATGTGTATTAAAAATATTTCTATTAAAGCTTTTATGATATATTAATTTTATGTACCTCTTTTCTACTCTGTTCCATTTCCAAAAATTTATGTCATGGATGAATTAATACTTATGAAACTTCCGTTTTTGTTATAAAAGGTAACTGAAACACCTCAGTGGAACAAAATTTTTGCAATATATTAAAAAAAAAAAAAATTTGGTAGACCATCGATTGAGTTGTACGTTTTACTGAGTTATACGTTTTGTTGTCTGGTCCCGGGCAAAACGTATAACTGGAGTTCCACTGTATACAGCACCTCCCCCCCCCCCCTGCTCTTAACACATAAAAATAGAATCAATATTATTGTTAACATGGGTGCAAAAAGAAATAAAAGAATATGATATAACATAAAATTGCCACCATGAAATGCAGTTTCGTACCTAGAAGGGGAAAAAAAAAAAAGGTGTCATTCGACAACCCTGAAATATAGGTATACTGCAATAAAATAGTTTCATGGTGTACAAATAACTTAAACTACAAAGCTTTTTGTAAATAGTTTTTTTAAATTATAATTTCTGTTCCGATTATATTTATAAATGGCTGATTAATAAGTGGTGTTTTTAAAGTAAGGCATTTAAATTTTGTTTTGTAAAATTTATTTTTTATTTTTCAGAAGAAGAATAAAAATCTGGAAAGAAAAAAGTTCTCTATGAAGATGACTGTAGATTTTCAGCTGTCCTTTCTCAACTTAAATTAAGAAACATCAGAAATTTAATTGTAACAGGATTAAATTTTCTTGTAAAATATTTCTGATAAATTTTGAGCATCTTGTAAATACATAAATAAATAAATGCTTTTTTGGTTGGTTTGTTTTACATTTGTGAAAAATAAAATTTATATGAAAAAAAAAACACCAGTTCTATTGTTTATATATGTATTTATTTATTTATGCAAGTGATGTTAAAAAGGATGTACTATATATATTTTCCTCTTCTTTCTTGTTCTAAGAACATTCTCCCTTCTTTTTACAGGTTAAGATATAATTCAATAAAAATGTTTTATGTAGGCTAAATTCTTAAAAACTGACAGCCTGATAAACTGTTTATACTAATTTGTTGGTTGATTATAAATTAGCATTGCTTGGAGATCAGGTATTAAAAATAATTTGCTGTATAAAAACTTCTGAATATTTTAATAAAAATTTTGCCATAATCTTATTAAAAGTTGAGATTAAAATTTTAATGCACATAATATTGTATAAATAAGTTTGAAATTTTGTTAGTCAAAAGGTCACATACCTCCTGCTGGAAAGAAAAATATTTTAAAGATTTCTATTGGTAATAGATTAAAAAAAATAATAATAATAATTCAGTACTCATTACTTGCTAATCTTTAAAAAATAAAAACAATGATATATTATTATTTATGAGCAATGTTTTAGTCCATTTAAAAAAAAAAAAAATGTATGAATGGCGAACTTGCCATGTTCTAGAAGATCTACTGCCACTACTGTTTTGAAAAAATATTAAAATTCTTAGATTCCAATGATCAGTAATGTCAACATTTTACCAATTTTATAAAATAAAATTCCTGGATTTTTGTTTTTGTTTTATTTTCCAGCTGGATAATTGGAAGAAACATCCAGGTAAGAAATTGTATTATAAAAGCACCAGTGGACCCGTGCGAAGATTTCACACTGCAGTCTAATACTTTTTAGCAATATCTAATACTCTTTAGATGCAGGTTTAAACTTCTAAAGGAAAATTAATGACTGAAACTATCTTTAAACAACGTTAGTCGAGCCAGAATATCATCTCCTTTATTCCATCACAGTTACAGTAAAAACTGATCGAGCATAGCAAAGACTATATATATATATATATATATATATATAGCTAATTAACTGCTTTAGAGGATGACATCATCTGTTTCGGAAAAAGCATGGGACAAAGAAAAATAAATTGAGCATTTCAATTTGGCTTTTTAGTCATAAAATAAACGCATGCAACAACTATGTCCCACTTTATCTTTTTTGTAGTATTTATTTTTTATAATTATTTTGAGCATTATATAATGTGGTATTGTATTTTTGTGGCAACACTAATTTAAGGAAAACCTTTTCTTTTAGGAAAACAATGCGGATTTAATTTTTAATTAACAGCAATTTTTAATCAAAAAATGTTTTGCCGAAATGTAAGTGCACTATATCAGAAGCTGGTTCAAAATCCTTTCTTATGGCATCTCATTCAGTGTTGTGCATTTTGTATTTTCTGAGAAAAGGGGATGTTGACAACAGAAATAATATATACTAGTGGGCCTGTGTGAAGATTTTACACTGCAGTCTAATATTTTTTAGATGCATGTTTGAACTTCTAAAAAAAAAAATAAAGCCAGAATATAATCCCATTTATTCCACCAAAGTTACAGTAAAAACTGACCGAAAATAGCAATATATATATATATATATATATATATAAATATTGTATTTTAACTGCATTAGAGGGTGACATAATATCTTTTGGAAAAAAAAAAATGGGATAAAGAAAAATAAATTGAGCATTTGAATTAAAATTTAGCTTTTTTATCATAAATATAAAATAAACCCATGCAGCAACTATGTCCACTTCATCTTTATTGAAATTTTTTTATATAATCATTGTTGCAGAATTTAATTTTTGTGGCAACAGTAATTTGAGGTAATCATTTCATTTCTGAAAACAATGCCTATTTAATTTTCAGTTACTTGCAATTTTAACCAAAATACATGTTTTAAAGAAATGTGAGTGTACTATGTCAGAAGTCGCTTAAAAATCATTTCATATGGTATCTCATTTAACATTCTGTGTTTTTTATTTGCTTTGAAAAAGGGCTGGACGATCCACCTGGTGAATTAGCTTGAAGAAACTATTTAAAAATTTACTCCTTTGAATAGAATGGTTAAACCTATAATTTAATTAAAAATTGAAGAAAATAAGTTTTTTTCCTTATTCTCACCATCATTGGTAATTTAACGTTCAATATATATTTTACACCTTGTGTTATAAACCTTTTTTTATTAATTACATATATGGCTTTTGCAACTTTTTCAGAATAATATTAAAAACTAAATCATAACCATATGGCATTTTATTCCGATCTGATGAGATGAGTGGATAAGGCCAATTTTTGCCTCCATTGGGACACTTTTTTTTTTGCTTGCAGATTGAAAATATGCTATACAAGATCTGAAACACTTTCGATTTTATTTATTTTGACATTTTTAATATGGGGTGCTTATAACACCATTGTAGTTTTTAACTGAAAAATATAATAATAAAGTGAAACATGTATGTATAAAAGTCAGGCTGGTGTTATGAGCTCTTGTTAAAAAAAAATATTCAAATAGATTATTATTTTTTTTTTTCAAATTTTGAATTTTAGAGTTTTCAGACAAAAATTATGGACCAGTAAATTTAGATTCTGAAGTTCAAAATATCTTTTTAAAAAAAAAGAAAAAATTGTCCCTGCCAAAGGAGTAAAAATGGGCCTTTCTTGCTCAACTTTACTTTTTTGAGGACCATAAAAAGTATAATTCTGGCCAGCTTCCATCATGATATCCAATAGTGGCATGAATATGGCTAGCTTTGGGCTATCATTCATTAATGTTGCCCATTGATGGCGAGAAAGTGGTTAGCTTTCGGCATGCATTCTTTAATGATTACCATTGATGGCAACAAAGTGGCTAGCTTTCGGCTTGCATTCATTAATGATGCCCATTAATGGCAACGAAATGGCTAGCTTTCGGCATGCATTCTTTAATGATTACCATTGATGGCAACAAAGTGGCTCTCTTTCGGCATGCATTCATTAATGATGCCCATTGATGGCAACAAAGTGGTTAACTTTCGGTTTGCATACATTAATTATGCCCATTGATGGCAACAAAGTGGTTAGCTTTCGGCTTGCATTCATTAATGATGCTTATTGATGGCAACAAAGTGGCTAGCTTAAGGCTAGTTTACATTTATGATGTCCAATAAATTAACATTTATGGCCAGCTTTGGGATAGCTTTTATTCTGAACAAACGCAGGTGGCATGGCTGTGGCGATCTTCTGGCTAGATTTTATTCACGATGATCGTTAATGGCCAAACTGTGGCTAGTTTTCATTAATAATTGCCACTTAAAGTATAATTGTGGCCAGTTTTAGGCTATCTGTCAGTTATGATTAACCACTTGTGGCACAGTTATGGGCATCTTAATGTAGTTATGGCCAATTCTATTGCGGCCACATTGTGGCCGGCGTGACAGTTTTTTTAAGTTGCCGTAACGGCAAACGATAGCGGCCCCTCATCTCCTAGTTTGGGCCAAAGCTAACGTAGCCATCAGCGGCCCGCAAGTTCTGTGTTCGTTGGGTGGGTGCCTCATTTTTCTTATAATCGGGCGTACCAGGGATGTTTGCTCGGGCATATCTCTTACTTATTATGCTAATGCCACCTCGTATTCCATTTTCAACCATAAGCAACATATCTATATCACTGAGTAACTCTAAAGATGTATCAGACATCTTCAAACAAGCCTGCCATGCGAGAGAAGGTGCTGTAAACAGATGAGCAGGGTCAATTTCATAATACTGCTGACATAATTTCCTAAAGTTTTGAAACACGTCAGCAAGTAGTAGAACATCTGTCTTCACATAAAGGTTGTGATAATCACCAAGAACCTTGATATCAAATGTTTTCCATACATTCTGGGCGTGTTGGTACTCCTTTTCATCTATAGGCTCATTGGTTAAACTATTAAAAAAGGTAGAAAACGGGGGAATCTGCTTCTCAGTAAATTTTTCAAAACAAGTAAAATAATCATAGAGGTAAACCCCTTTCCGTATAAGTAAATATAAATTATTATTTTGTGGGAATTTTCTGCAAGTATAGTGATTTGATCAGGTTGAAGGTTTTTAACAAGTTTTTCCAATCACGTAGGCAAAAATTGGAAAGAATCTATAAACACCATCTGAATAGGAGATGTAGGCTTTCTGATTTTAAAGGTGATATAGTTTTCGATAGAAGTAGCAATAACATCCATTTCATGGTCTTTGAATTTTCCAAGCTTTGTCATAATATGATGACCATTGTAGTTTTTCAAGTTATGGAATATAACAGGAATTGTTTTACACTGCTTATAATTCAAGTTGCATTCCACATGTGCAGCTCCTCTGTAAGCACCTGACAGGTGATCATGGTCACGTGTGCGTTTCTCATCTAAAGTTTTCTTACAAATATGACAAAAATCTGCTTCACGAAATGCCTTTTCGTCCTTGGGAGAAAGCTTCATAGGTTTAACGTTTAGTAATTTCTGTCCTAAAATTTCCTTCTCTTGCATCATTCGGTTTAAAAAATGCTCAACACAGTTTCTACCACGATATACCTGTGCTTTCTTCACACACGTTCCATCGGGTCCAATAACCACATAGGCATAACCACATGGTAAGTGATAGGTTGTTTTCTCGGTATAGGATGCTTTAGAAGAGGGAGGGGCTGGTGAAATAGGTATAAGGAGACTCTCAAAATCCGCATAAATCGTATAGGCAACAGGATGTTGTAAATGAATACCTGTAAACTTTAATATATTATCATTTTCACTTGGCATCTTTATAGCTTGCGCAACATGTTGAGAACAATATTCATTATGCTTATCCAAAAGATCTTGTCTTGAAAATCGATGCAAACATCGATAACAATAATAGACAGCGGCTCTATGCTTGGTAAGATCACCTAAAAGTCTTCAAAAACTTCTTATCAAACAATAGTGTTGCTTTTCACCATCACCAACCAATAACAAATTAATCACATCTTGATCTTTCTTTTCAGATATATACAGGGGGCAAACTTCGTCCTCTTCATAGCCAAACACATTATCCCGTAAATTGTTGAGTTGTTCAATAACAGGTATCTTCTGAAGGGGTACAGGGCATTCTACACTACCTAATTTAATATCATGTTCATAAGGTCGATAATGTGAATCACGTTCAGGTTTTTTTGTATAATGTAAGTTCAGTTTAAAAGCCAAAAGACACCATACTAAACATTTGTTATCTTCGTTTTTTATATTCAGCACTGCTTTTTTTATCATCGAGTTTTTTAGACAAAGGAATATAGGAACTCGCAGCGAGGGGGTGATATTTAGCAATCTTTAGTTCTAAATGAAGAATTTTTCTAAGTTTCCAGCCAGAACCTCTTTGTACAAATTCTTCAAAGGATTTAATATTCTTCGAAAATCCTTCCTCAATATGTTATGAGATAGTATCTTCTATAAGTTCGGTCATAATCGAACATCGAAAATAACATTGAATTTCTTCAAACTCCTCATTATCAGTCAGACGTTCAAGTGATATTTTTTCTACCATATACCATTTAATTGCACCTTTTTCATTAATTTAACTTATTAAACGTTTTTGTATTTCAGTTTGTAAATGTCTATGAAATACCTCTAAATCATTTTCCTCACGTTCATCTGGGTGAAAATCACTGTTTTAAACACATTAAGTGCATCAGAATAATTTATGTTTTTCGACTTTGCATTAGATAAGCTCATTTTACGTTTTACACTCGTAAGAGGTGTGCGAGAGTGTTGAGTGCGTACATGTTGTCTCAGTTCAAATTTTCTTCCAAACACTTTATCGCAATCACGGCAAGGAAATGTTGAATTCCGATGCGACTGTAAATGCTGCTTCAAATTATCCTTCCGGGTGAAAACTTGATCACATTCATCACACTTAAATATAGACTGTCCATAGGCATTATGGATTTTCAGGTGTCTAATCAAGTCTGATTTCCTTCTAAAACACTATCCGCAAGTTTCACAGGAAAACGACTTTTCATTAAGATGAATCTTAACATGCTGATGCAAATTAAAATATGTTGAAAAAACTTTGTCACAGGTGAGACAAACATGCTTCTTTTCCACATTCGTAGGGGTCACAGTCTTTAAAGAAACATCCTCTTCAACTTGTTGATTAAAATTGGAAGAACTTTGAGATATAGTATCCTTTTCTGTAAGAACTTCAGAGAATCCATCATGCTCTAACAATCCAACACTATCATGTGTTTTTAAATGTCTTTGTAAGTTTGATCTTCGTCCAAAAGGCTTCTGACAGATATTACAAGTATATAATTTCTCGCCAGAATGAATTTTCATATGTTGGTTCAGATTAGAAGTGTTCGAAAAATCTTTACCGCAGGTAAAACAGGTAAACATCTTCTTCTTAGATACAGAATCTCCCAAAGGCATGACTTCCTCAATAGACATCTCAACATCCATAATAAAAATCAATAAAAAAGTTTAACTCTTAAAAGCAAACAACAATCTTCTGAAACGATTCGCACGGATAAAAAGCGGGAGCAATTTAAGACACGTCTAAAGCGGAATAAATCATCAAATGATGAAATTCATATTTTCCCCCGTCTATTTATACCGACCCGAAGGCAAAGTTGAGTTGTAGTATTGCTTGATATGATTGTTATCAAAACGTGTCATACGATTTCAGGGTCTGTAAGTTTCTTTCCCCTCTTTGTAATATAACATTATTAAACAGATAAACCTGAATGCATACAAATTTAAATTCGTAAATTATAATAAATCACAAAATATAAAAAATCCTACAGAATGAAAATAGAATTTAGCACTTACCCCAAAAACACGTCCACTTTAGTTGTTGGTCTTCACTCAACTAATCTTTCTTCCTTATCTTTAGTAGGGGACGCTGCTATCGCCGCTAGAGACACTGTCCGTCTTCCGGTATGGGACGTCATTTCCGGTTTGAGATAAGAATAAACCTTAAATACACGCGCTTAGTCATTTTTCCCTCACTCTTACTCGCTAGTAGTTCTCAGTTTCTTGTTTAGACGTGGTGGGTGACGCCATTACGTGTTTGCGATAAGAACAAGGTCACCCCTTATCAACAGGTAAAAAGCTGCGTTTCAGTGACGTCATAAGTCATATGACATAGCTGATAACGGTAAGATTAGGTGATAAGAATTTGTACTAATCATCTATTTTTCTTCAAGTCATTGCATGAGACGGTTGAGCTCCAACAGCTGTATATAAGGTAAGAGTAATTTATATATTATAATAGGATTTTAAATTAATTTAGTAGACGTTACAATTTGATATTTAAAAATTTTCATGCTAAACGATGTGATTATATGTTGTTCATCATACTAAATCCACAAATTTTAATTCGACATAAATATTATTAAAATTATAATCTAAAATAAATTAGTTAAAATGCCTAACAAATCTCAACAAAAAGAAGCTAATTATTAAAAGAAGTGTGCAAAGTTTATAAATTTACACGTGTGTTAAATGCGTTTACAAACCTTATCATAGGCAAAAGTCTAATTCGACCAGCCTATTTGTTATAAGTTTAACTATAAGTCAACATGTAAGATATTTGTGAAAAGGAATCTTATTATTTTTAATTTACCAAGTTCAGTTTCAATCATATTGTACAAGGTTAATTCAAACATTGAGATTATCTATAGTAGAATACTTAAATTAAAATGTATTTTTGATTGTTTAAGAATTATAAACTACAACTTTGTGACTACTTTTTAAAATGTTTGCCTGATAGGAAACTACGATAACATGTCTATGTTTAAATTTTTCTGATAACATGCCAATGCCTGAATTTTTCTGACAACTTGTCTATGCTTGAATTTTTTTGCTAACATGTCTATGTGTAAATTTTTCTGTTAACATGTGTATGTTTGATTTTTCTCTTCTTTTAAAATGTATAAACTTTTTGCTATGCATGTCTTTCGATTTCATTGAAGAAAAAAGTGATCGATCAACTTTTTCAAACCATTTTAATGTTAATATTTTTAAACGAACGTGATAATCAGATAAAAATATATGTAGCTAATTCATATTATTCCACTAAACATTGCATAACAAAAGAATCTTACAAACATTTACACTTCTACGTTCAAAAATTGCCAATATTCACATCTTAATACTAAAAAACAATCCTTATCTTGCAGTATTTCCTGTAACAAAATCTATAAATTTCATATCAACAAGACCCAAGTTAGAAACTTTACCTATGAGCTTAATACCAATTTTTAATCACAAAGTGATAAAACTTAGAATTTTTTTTAAAAAGTTACTTCTAAATCATCTCATAGATGGCGCTGTTGAAAAAAATTAATTCAAAACTTGTTCAAAATACATTAAAAAAATAAATGTATCTTTAAACTATCATCAAACTCTCCAAAAATCACTTCCAATTAGAAATATTTTAAAATAATTAAAACTTATAAAACCGCTCATAGGGGGCGCTGCTTTGAAAAAATCAGCTCAAACTTCTTTAAAATACATTAAAAAAATAAATCTAACTTTAAACTATCTTCAAACTCCAGAAAAATCACTTTCAATTAGAAATATTTTAAAATAATTAAAACTTCTAAAACCGTTGATAGGTTGCGCTGCTGTGAAAAAATAATTTCGAAACTTAAAAAAAAAATTCATTACTTGATTAAAACATTTTTATAAAAAAATTTGATCGAAATATCAATAAACACCAAGTAGATATTAAATAGGGTGCATCGGAAGTGGAATGACCCAGGGCCGGCGCCAGACGTGAGGCAGCTGAGGCGGTCGCCTCAGGGCGCAGACGTAGAAGGGCGGCATTTGGCTGGCGTATATTGAACATATAATTCATTACCATTATATGTATCAAAATTTAAAAAAAAAAAATGTGGGAGAGAGAAAAATTAATTTTTTTTTCTTAGTTTAGAATAAAACTACAGAGTATATTTCATATAATTACAGTCGAATAATAATGGGAGAGTTTCATAATGTTTATTATGGAACACGAGTTAAATCTACACATCTATATATTAACCAAAACAATTTGATGTTTTTATTTTTTCCGGAAGATAATCTTGTACTGAAATCAGCAGAATTCCCAAAGAGAGTTCCAGACAGACGGCACCAACGAATGCAAATCAAATCTTCAAATTGTTTATGTGTTTGAATATTACTTATGTGTTTGAATATCTATCGTTGCAGCGTCACGTAATTAGTATTTCAGTAATTTTACTTGTATGATCATTCGATGGTGCAATGCTTTTCATTAATTGACTGTAAAGAGTCAGACAAGACTAAACACAATGCTGACGAGTAATCTACGAGCGTAGTAATTTGGAAATTTTTCATATTTTAGGTAAATATAATACATTACGTTAATATTTTCTTTCTTGAATTTAAGATTATGATTTTAGATAATTTTGATAAAATTATTCTTTATACATATTATAAGGAAACCTTGTTATACCGTCACTTGTTAAAAAAAATTTTCGATATAACTTTAGTTTCTCAAAGTCCTCCATCTTTATTCCAATGAGCAATGAAATAAAAGAATAATTATAAAATATTTTAATAAACCGTCATTAAAAAAATATGAGACCGTGGTAAAACGTCACTTCCGACTTATTTTCCTTTTCTTTTTATAATTTTTAGCTGGAAAATTATAAAAGAAACAAAAAACTTTGATCTGTTAAATGAAAGACACAAAATGAACGCATTGAAGAGCAACTAAATAATACCTAAATTTCAAGACATTGTAGCTGCATTATGTATAACTTAAGTAGTTTTTTAACTTCTTTTGAAAAAAAAATTAAGAAAATTTAGGAATGCTAATAAAATTTAAAAATAGAATTGAACCTTTCTATAACGGAATCCTGTCTTAAACAAAAATCGTTTATAGTCAATATCTTAAGATTATACTTGCTAAGACGGAAAACAGTCTTAAACCGGAATTTTTCATCGGTTCCTTGCGCTTCAGTATTCAAAGTTTTTACTGTTTTCAATCCCTGATTCAATAAAAGTTTCTTGTTCTGGGGGCGGGGGGTCTAGCTCCCGTGGGTATGCCACTGCCTCAAAGAAACCCCCTCCCCCGAAGAAAGTTCTGAAATGACGCTTCTGTTCTCCAGATGTGATGGTTTAACCAGGTGTCACTATAATTACTGTCAAATAAAATTAAAAACATTTAAGTTAAGTTAATGAATAAATTTGTAAAATGCGTAAAACAATTTACAATATATTTTTTTTTTAATTAGTAAAATATATGTTTATGTATGTATGCATATGCACAATTTTATCTATTTTTTAAAGTTATTAAATTACATCATTCTTAAATGCAGGTTTATGCTTTTTTAACAGATTTATGCTTTTTTAACAGATTTTGTAACTATTTTTAACAGATTTTAAATAATACGTAAGTAATCTCAAAGTTTCTAAAGTATTCGAAAAGTCAAAAATGAAATTTCTAGATTTAAAATACTATTATGCTGAAAAACTATGAGGGGGGGGGGGGGGGAGTACTGTACCTCTACTTAAAAATCTTATTTTATCGTTTTTGATTATTTTATTTTACCGCACTAATCATTTTGATTTAATAGTTTGTGATGGTTCTAACATTAAGAGTATCTCTCAATTCTAAAAAAAGTAACCAATGCTAAAGCTATCGTGATTGAATTTATTTACTGTTAATTTTTTAAATTCCTCTTTTCACTTTCTCCGCATATCTTGCGATAACTATTCTATACAAAAAATGAAATCTGGTAGTTTTATAGAGAAATGTATTATAAACATGCTGATGCAGACAGGTTTTTAATCGGATAATTGTTCTAAGTGCTATTTAATGTTAAAATCGGTCAAGATAGTTCAGTTACCTAAATTTTATAGGATCAAAAACTTCGTATAACAATTAAATCGTTCTTTTTATGCATATACTTGACTATATTCTGTTATGCAGTGCCTAATCATTTTTTAAATTTGTCTACTTAAATCAAATTTTTATTCAAAAGTTTATTATTTGAATAGAGATTTAATCAATACTTTGAAATAGCCGCTTTTATCTACTGTTGCCATATTTTAAAAATCTCAAATAATAATATTTCCGCACACCTAAGACAACTTATAATTCAAAATGTAACTAATTTATCGAAAAATGAAAAAAAAAAAGTTTGATTACAAATCACTTCAATAATCATGCATACTAGTATCATGCTTTTATGTTTAAAAATGTGTCAAAAACTTTCTCGTTGTTAAGCGAGGAAAATATTTCTTGAGAACCACCTTAAAACGATTTTCTTATAGCATTTTATGTATAAAATAAAAATTTTCTTCCAGACGTATAAAAGTCCGGCAGACAGTGACATTTTTACTTAACTAATTATGCCAGCTGATTTTCAAATTTGTTATTTATTTTACTTAATCAATACGAAAACAGCCGTGAGTTGTCGCGACAGCAGTGGATGCGGCTACCGAAAAGTCCCCCCAAGTCAAAAGGAAATAAATGGCAACCCGATTACAGAAAATCGTCAGTAGTCGTTATAAAATCTTTCAGTCTTCCGTAATCGGGTAATCTTTTTAAAACATAGCAAATTAGCGTGGTTTTAGAGCCTGCGGGGTCTGGACGGGGTTGGCGCGCGTCTCGTATGGGGGGGGGGGGACCCCTAGTATAAAATATGAAAGCAAAATTCGTATTTTATTGTTTCATAACAATTTTTTATTGTTTCATAACAATATAAATTTTCCCCAAAAAAATCTTTCCTTTATTCATTTAATCAAGGAATTTACCGAAAAATCTTGAAATATGTTTTTAACCATAATAATATTCGACATGAAAAAGCGTCAGCTGAAAAAAGGGAATTTTTGGTTAAATTTAGCTGCATTGACGATCGTTTCCATGTCAGGTGCCATTCGTAGACTAACAGCACACATGAAACATTTAAGATTTGTTTAATATTAATGAGCTTTATTCTGTTGTTTATTAGAAAGTAATTAAACTGTTGGTTACAGTTCTTTAAATAACTTTCGACTGTTTCCGCTGAACGCAGGAAAGAATTTCCATCGTGTTGCAGTGAAAACATTATTTTTCGATAAGTTTTGCCAATTCCCCCCTCCCCCCCCCCTCCATTTTCATACTTTCATATTTTCAATTTCCTACAATTTTTAACGGTTTCTACTGATTTTTTTTAATATATATTATTTTTTGTACACTATCTTGGCTACTTTTATTTCTTATAAAAATAGACAAAAGTCTGGTTGAGAAAATTTTTTTTAGTCAAGTATACAAATTTGCATTTTCTTTAAATCCAATAATTTGTAAGAAAGATGAAATCCAAAATCAAGTTGACAAATACTGCGTTTACGACATGAAAACGGAATGCAGCGAAAAGTCATATAGCGATCTAGAAATATTTTCTTTGTTTTGGATCAACTGACCCTAATTTTCGAATTTCTTGATTGCATGTTTCTTTATAAAATGGTTTTAGATAAAGTAGTTTTTAAAAAAAATGGTCATTGATCGCAAATAAATAACTAGATATATTCATTTCTAATCGATTTTTATTTTTTTAAATATAAAATCATAACTTTTATAAATTTTTACTTTGCATGTGTTGTTTCACCTGCATTTATCATTTTCCAGTATTTGTCATTTTATTTGATCGGTACCGATCGATAAAGTTGAATCGGTACCGATTCGATAGTACCTAGTTAAGGATGGGTTAAAATTATACTTTCTGTACTTGAATCAGTTGGCTGATACATGAACAATTTAATTTATTCAGATGATTGTTATCCATACGCTAATTTATAAAACGTGGCAATTTAAATTTTACGCATTATAGTATTCAAAAATAAAGCAAAAAGCGGCATTTTTCTAGTATAGGAATAGAGAAAATGCGTTAGCGAGAGAAAGAAATTTTCATGCACATTTTGTAGCAACCTATTCATTGTTTCATATACACAAGCAATTTTTTTTCAATATTTATAGAATTTATTTAACATAAAAAAGCTATTTATCCATTTTTATATACAAACAGAAGTAAATTGCACAAAAAAAAACAATAATAATATCTATACAAACAAAATGTTTATATATATATATATATATATATATATATATATAAACAAACGTAAAAGTTCATCAGGTTTGTTTTCATAACAGTTTATATCATTTGGCAACAACTCTCACTTTCTGAAGCCCACATTGATCCAATAATAAAAAAAATAAATAAATAAATTTAAAAAAACGCCAAGGACCCTATACTGGAAAAGTACCCAAAAAACAATACATTGATTGAGTTAATATTTTTTTAATTTATTTCAATTTTAGTGATCGTATTTTATAAAGCAAACACTAGTAATTTTTTTTTAGAATGAGTGATTTAAAACGGAAGAAAGATTCTGGCTACAAGGGTAGAAAAAAAAGATTAGCTAGAGAGGCTGAGCAAAAGAAATCTTCAAAATGGATGCAAAGTTATTTTTTATCTCAGTCAGGTTCAAGTACTGAAACAGGACCTCAGTTTCTATCAGACGATGCAATAGAAGAAGATATATCAGAAATAAATCAAGATAAACGAAAAAACATCGGGGCAACTACGTGTTCAAATACTGATGCAGAACCTCAGAATTGTTTAGATGTAATAGAAGAAGAAAGAGAAGAAGAAGAAGATATATCAGAAATAAATCAAGATAAACGAAGAAACATCGGGGCAACTACGTGTTCAAATACTGATGCAGAACCTCAGATTTGTTTAGATGTAATAGAAGAAGAAAGAGAAGAAGAAGAAGATATATCAGAAATAAATCAAGATAAACGAAGAAACATCGGGGCAACTTCGTGTTCAAATACTGATGCAGAACCTCAGATTTGTTTAGATGTAATAGAAGAAGAAAGAGATGAAGAAGAAGATATATCAGAAATGAATAAAGCGAAGCAAAGAGAAATCGGGGCACCTTTAAATCCAAATACGGAAGCAGAATCTCTGGTTTTATCAGAAGATAAAATGGAACATGAAGATATATCCGAAATGAATCAAGAGAAACAAAGAGGCATCGCGGGACCTTCATTAATTGAAGATTTTTCAAATGTTAAAAATGAACATGATAAAGGCAAGAACGAAATATTTGAAGATGAAAACCTCCCATGTCAAACTACCTTTGAAATAATATCTGATGATCCCGCGGACTGGAAAAACTTAAGAAGTTTACAACGTCAGTTGATAATCGAAAAAGGTCCAGTGCAGATTAAAGGCTTCAGTTTTCCACGCGACGTTCATGGAAGACACTTTTCTGAATTTTATTATCAAAGAGTAATGTCTAATGGTCAAAAATTCAAAAGAACATGGTTAATCTACAGTGTAAAAAAAGATTGTGTGTTTTGCTTTTGCTGCACTTTATTTAATAATGCTGATCATGTGGCTATAAACTTGTCTGTAAACGGTTTTAATGATTGGAAAAATATTTCACGCACTCTAAAATTTCATGAATGTTCTAAGAATCACATTGAATGTTTCGGAAAATGGATAGAATTGAATAGTAGGTTACAAAAATGTCAAACAATTAATAAAGAACACCAGCGTTTGTTGGAAATACAAAAACAGCGTTGGCGAGAGATCTTAAAAGCAATTGTTGGAACGGTTCAACTTTGTGCAACCCAAATGCTTGCTCTGAGAGGCTCATCAGACGTGCCATTTCAATCAAATAATGATAACTTTTTAAAAATTTTAGAATTGTTAGCTAAATTTTTTCCAGAACTTTATTATCATTTAGAAAAATCCTCAAAGAATCGTACTAATGTTCATTATTTAAGCAAAGATATCCAAAACAGTGTAATTAATTTAATGGGTCAAAAAGTTCGAGATACTATAATTTCAAAAATTAAGGAAGCTAAATATTACAGTTTAATATTAGATTGTACTCCGGATGCTAGTAGAATTGAACAAATGTCGCTTGTTGTTCGAATTGTAACGAAAGAGAATGATGAACTGTACGTGCCTAAAGAATATTTTGTTAGTTTTTTACCCGTAACAGATTCAACTGGGGCTGGATTAACTGCGCTTATTTTAAATGAAATAGAAAACTTAGGCCTCAAAGTAGAAAATATTCGTGGTCAGGGTTATGACAACGGAGCAAATATGAAAGGATCTCATTCAGGTGTGCAAAAACGCATTTTAGATGAAAACCCTAAAGCTTTTTTTGTTCCTTGTTCATGCCATTCATTAAACTTGGTTATAAACGATGCTGCTAAAAAATCCGGGGAATTGTGCAATTTTTTTTTACTTATTCAAGAGTTATTCGTTTTTTTTTCAACGGCTACGGCCAGATGGTCAGTATTAAAAAAGCATATAACTTCTCTAACTTTAAAATGTGTTAGTACGACTCGATGGGAAAGTCGGGTTGAAGCTGTAAAGCCTTTGAGATATGATTTACACAACATATATGACGCGTTAGTAGAAATTTCATTTGACAAAACAAGAGACAGTGAGACAGTGTGTAAGAGTAAATCACTGGCCAATAAAATATCGACATTTAAATTTGTTTGCAGTGTAGTTCTTTGGCATGAGATTTTAACAAAAATTAATATTGCGTCAAAACTTCTAGAAAGTCCGAATATGATAATACCAGAATGTATTAAGGTTTTAGAATCGATAAATCTCTACTTAAAAGACTTTCGCCTTAACGGCTTTCAACAAATCGTGACTTCCGCGAAAGAAATCGCAAACGAAATGGAAATAAATAGCGAATTTGAGCCTTTGTGCTCTGTAAGAATTAGACGTAAGAGTAAATTATTCGCTTACGAAGGACCAGACACTCCCATTGATGACCCAGCAAAAAAATTTGAAATCGAGGTGTTTAACTATCTCATAGACATATGCCAAAGTTCCATCACTGAGAGATTTAAACAGTTGAACGACCATAGTAACATTTTCCAATTTTTATATGATATTCCTGCATTAACCGACGTAAACTCGACCGATATTTTTAATAACTCCAAAGCATTACATACTCCTTTAACCGATGATATATAGTTAGATAATTTATATAGTGAATTACTAGTTTTTAGGAATATCGTAAAAAGGGGAATGACAGCCGTTGACGTTTTAAATCACATTCATAAAAATAAATTAATTGAAGTATTTTCAAATATTTTTATTTGCATAAGAATTCTTTTAACTTTGCCAATAACGGTTTGTAGTAGTGAACGCTCATTTTCAAAATTAAAAATTATAAAAAATTACTTAAGGACTACAATGGCTCAAGAGCGATTATCCAATTTAGCAATACTCGCAATTGAAAATGTAATTGCTTCTAATATGAATTATGATGACGTAATTAATGATTTTGCGAAAGAAAAGGCAAGGCGTGTTAAATTTTAAAAAAATTGCTTAATTCTTGTCATCTCGAGTTCTTGTAATTATTACTAATACTTGGTTGCATTTGTGTATATTTTAATTTTACGTAAAATGAATGTGTGATGTTAAGATGTAATTGTATTTTTCATTTACATTTATCAATGAGTTAATACATCTACAAGTTTGCTTGTTTAATATTTTTTACGTTGCTTAGCTCAAGTTTTTTTTTTTTTTTTTTTTTTTTTTTTTTGTGTGTGTTCTTGTAAATATAAATACTTTATTGCATTTTTGCTACTTAATTTCAAATGGATGTTTAATTTCCGGGTGCGTACAGTTCTACTAAAATTTCATCCTTTCGCAGAAAAATATTACGTATTCTACGATTAAATAAGGTGATTTCGAATTCTGCAATTTAATTATAAAATAAAATATATCCATACAAAAATAGTGGTGCAGACTCCTTGGAAATCCCAAGGAGTTTATGCACCGTGGTCATTTGCTCTATTCTACTGTCTAATTTTATTTAAGTGTATACGCGTTATTTGATTGTGATAACACTGTTTGTTGATTTTGTGATTTGAAAATTTGATTAAACATAAATTGATTACATTCATTTTTTTAAATGGGTTTTCCTCAAGAAAGCTTCATATATTCTAGAAATGCTATTTTAGAATCTGAATATGCAATTGCTTAAAATATTAATTATGGCATCCCAATAAACAATATTGCAAAGAAAAAGCGTGCCGATTTAATTTTTTTTTAAAATTGTGTTTTATGTATGTGTGTTTTTTTTTTTAAATTAGTAATGCCATTTTGTATATAATTATATTTTTAACGCACTATATCATGTGTATATAATTGGATATATCATTATTTTTTAAGTGCTGATAACATTGTATATTTTCAATAGATATGTATTTAATTTGTCCTTGATATAATTATTTTTCCATTTAATTTTATGCAAGATATTCGTACATTATTTGATTGTTTAAACTCTTTTTTTTAAAAATCGATTTTGGTTTAAGAATGCTTATTAAGATTATTCTAGCAGATAAAGTGCAATTATTTTTATTAGGGCGAATAATAAAAGATTTTGAGAAAGGAAATGCAAGGTGAATAAAATATCGAATTATTTATTTCACTGTAAATATTACTAATGTGAAATTAAATCTTTATGCATGTAATTTCAAATGATCATGTAAATTTCTCTTCATATCATAATGTCTAATTTAAGCAATAATTTCATGCTTAGTTTGTTTTAGTATGTTTCTCTTTTTGACTTGAAAATGTGATAGTTTTATAATACTGATTTCGATATTATAATAAATGACTTTGCTAAAGAAAAATCAAGGCAATTTACATTTTGAAGTTTTGTCTTATTTTTTATAGTTTTTTTTAATATCATCAATGTGGGATTTTATTTTGGTATATATGATTTCAAAAATATATATAACATGTTATTGGTAACCATTATTTTGGTATTTTGAAGTTCATATACAAATTTTATGCGTAATTTGGCTTTTTAATTATTTAACATATCATATGGCTTACGGCTGCCCGTCAGTAAACTTCCCGATTCTCCCCGTTATTGTTAATCCTATGGGCGTATGATGCATTCCGTATATTTAAAATATCTGTACGGGAAATTAACATTTTTTACTTCTGTTTTCTGTGTACACTTCTTAAAGGATGTCTCTTTTTTTTTCTTAGCTGTCAAAATGTTTCTAAAATATATATTTCATTTTATGTGAAGTGTTAAAATCTTATTCAGTTTTTCTAAGATTTTCACACATACAATTATAAATTAAGTACATATTTTAGAAATATTTTGACAACTAAGAATAAAAGAGACATCCTTTATGAAGTGTACACAGAAAACCGAAGTCAAAAATGTTAATTTTCAGAGGAGATATTTTAAATATACGAATGCATCCAGGATTATCATTAGCGAGGGTTTACTGACGAGCAGCTTTAATAATGCTTATTTTGAACTTTATATCTTCGCTATCTGTAACTGGGAATTTTTATGGAATCTAGGAAAAAAAGTAATCGGAAAAAAAGTAAACGGAAAAAAAGTAAACGGAAAAAAAGTAACTGAGTCAACAAGAGCGGAAAAAAAGTAAACGGAAAAAAAGTAATCGGAAAAAAAGTAAACGGAAAAAAAGTAAACGGAAAAAAGTAACAAGGTATTGATAAATATTGAACTTATTGATAAATAAGTGTTAAAAGATAATGAAGTAACATATGTTTGATTTATATAATTCCCGTAAGCGGATATTTGCGAATGCAATTAGGAATTGAGTAAAATCACCCCCTGAAAAATGCCCCATCGGTAAAAAGCTCCCTGATAATAAAAAAAGGGGGGTGGGGGGATAGGCTTCACGTTAAGATGGGAAAATACCACACATTTACGAATAACACGTGTTTGAATAAGCCAATTATAATTTCGGGTAAAGCACGTGCTACCACGTGTATTTACTAACCACGTGTACTAGGAACAATCAGAGCATTATATACACCATTTATTCTAATACGAGAGCAAATCTTGTGTGTGTGTGTGTGTGTGAGGGGGGGGGGGGGTTATATATATATGTTAAAAGTTAAATAGGTAACAAAATACACCGCATGGTCCAGATTAAGTAAATTATATTTAAATTAAACACAAAATCATTATTACATGTTGGTAGACATCAACCACGCTACTCGACAGAGAAATCAACAACCAGACTCGGTTGCCAAACGACAGAGATAAACTTCTACCCAAAGGTGGTTGCCAATCTACAAAACTAATAAAATATTGACAATAATGGTTACAGTTAAGTTGTACATAACATCTAAAGTAACTTGTAAATAGTGGGGGTGGCACATTTTAACACGCCCCCTTGCCAGCTACACTATTATAAAATATTGGTTACCTTCAAACAAAATTTACACAAAAGGTTATACGTATGTATGCACATAAATAAAAATTAATACACTTCTTGGTAAAATAAATCAAACCTCTTATACTTCTAATGTTCTATAAGTCTATCACAATAATAAAAGTTAGTCCCTTCACACAACTGAACAACATCAAGTAAAATTTAGTTTGTCGAGATAAGTCTTTCCATAGTTCGTATCACTTAAAATCCTTTTTGACACTTGTTTTGTCAGTATGTCTGCTAGATTTTCACCAGATGGCACATGCTCGCACACAATAATTTGATCTTTCACCAGATCTCTTAAGAAGAAATATTTAATATCTATGTGTTTGCACCTTTCAGAAGTCACATGATTTTTAGCTATAAAGATAGCTCCCTGATTGTCGACAAACACTTTCTGGGGTGAAGATGTCAGTTCAACACATATTTCTTTGAGCAGACTGTTAATCCAAAGAATTTCCTTAGCAGTGTGACACATTGCTACATATTCTGCTTCGGTTGAGGACAAAGCTGTTGTTGACTGCTTCTTACTCGACCAGGAGATTGGTGCATCTGCAAGTAGCATTATGTACCCACTGTAAGATTTGCGGTCGGTTCTATCACCTCCCCAGTCAGCATCGGCGTAAACTTGCAATGGTTCACCTGTTCTCTGGAACTTTATTTTTCTGTGTCGGGTTCCTTTCAGATATCTTAGGATATGCTTCACACCTCTCCAGTGTTCTTCGGTATGTTTTTCATTGAACTGGCTCATGTGAGTTGAAGAGTAGGCCATATCTGGACGAGTACCACAAGTCAGGTATAACAGGCTTCCAATAGCTTGTCGGTATGGTATTTCTTTGCTTTTTTCCTTGATTTTCTGCCACTGTTCATCGTCTATTTTATGGTATTTCATATTTGGATCCAGTGGTGTAGCTGCATATTTTGCTTCAGTCATCTTAAAAGTTTCCAAGATTTCAGTCGCATAGGCAGTTTGGTCCAAAGTGTAGGATCCATCAGCTTCTTTCTGAATCTGCATTGACAAGATTTGGCTTGCTGGCCCTAGATCTTTGGCAGTGAACCTTTTCTTGATACTTTCTTTGAATCTGTTTATCTCTTCTATGTCTCCAATGATCAGGAGATCATCCACATACACTCCAACTATGAGGTTTTTCAGGTTGCAAAAATAGATGCAAGGGTCTGCATTTGATCTTTTCAGCCCATATTTAATTAGGAAATCATTCAGACAAGTATTCCAAACACGTCCTGATTGTCGAAGACCATAGAGGCTTTTTTTCAGGTGGCAGACAAGGTGTTCTTTTCCTTTTTGGATGCAACCTTCTGGTTGGGCCATGTATACATCCTCTTCTAGGACTCCATTGAGGTATGCTGCTGTAATATCCATTTGGTGGATCTCAAGTTGTTTCTCTGCGGCTATGGCAATCAATACTCGTATGGATTTAAGTTTTATGACGGGCGAAAAGGTATCTTGAAAATCTACACCAGATACTTGTAGGTAGCCCTTTTCCACTAATCTGGCCTTAAACTTTACTTGTTTTCCAATCTCATCCTTCTTCTTGCGGAACAGCCATCTGGAAGATATTACCTTCACACCAGGTGGTTTGGTAGTGAGTTCCCATGTTTGAGCTCTTTGAAGATTTTCAATCTCAGATTTCATTGCTTCTTGCCACATTTTTGCTTCATCTGATGACAGAGCTTCTGTGACTGTCATTGGAACTTTATCTTGTGTTTTCATTTCCTTTGCATTGTACAGGATGTAATTATCTAAATGTTTCGGAGGTTTTGTCTCTCTGGTCATTCTTCTAACTTGTTGATCACAAGAATATATACTAGGCTCTTCAGTTGTAGACCCATTGCTGGAGTCAGTTTCTTCATCTTCCATTTCATTTTCCTCTGTACTTTGAATTTCAGATTCTTCATTGCAATCATTCAAACATCTTTCTTGTGCATCTAAATATTCTACATGGTGATTCTCAACTGATGATTCATTTAAGTTGTTTGTATCAAAAATTTGTTTTGAGTTTATATGCAATTCACGCAATTCTTGGGTTTCTGGTTGATGTGTACAATCTTCTGATATTTCTTCATTTTCAATGTGAAGTTTGACAAAATTTTCGTTACTAATGATGGTGTCAGAAAGTTTGGTCTTGAAAGGGAAAATATTTTCTTCAAATATTACATCACGACTAATAAAAAATTTTCTGCTCTTTGGATCCCATAGTTTGTAGCCTTTAATTCCATCAGGATATCCGACGAATACACATTCTTTGGCTTTAGGATCAAATTTGCTTCGTTTCTGATAGGAGCGTACATGGCTCCAGGCTCTACATCCAAATACTTTTAGGTGTTTTAAATTTGGTTCCTTACTTGACCATAATTTTTCTGGAGTACTTCCATTAATTGCCATGGATGGTCGCTTGTTGAGAATGTAAGATGCTGTGCATACAGCTTCAGCCCAAAAATTCAGATCGGCTCCCGATTCTATCAGAAGACACCTAGTGATGTTAATTAGTGTCTGATTTAATCTTTCAGCAAGTCCATTTTGCTGTGGGGATTCTGGTACTGAGAGCTGTCTTCTTATTCCAAATTTAGTAAGATAATTATTAAATCTTTCACTCTTGTATTCGCCCCCATTATCACTCCTTAGAACTTTTATTTTCTTGCCATGGAGCTTTTCTGCCATGCGTCTATATTCATCAAATTTTTCTAGGACTTCGTCTTTTGTCTTCATTGGGTATACACAAGTATAGTGCGAGTATTCATCTGTGAATGTCACAAAATAACTTGAACCGCCCAATGATGATGGGGTGATTCTGCCAGCTACATCAGAGTGTATTATCTCCAGTATGTGTTGAGATCTTGTGTGGTCAGTTTTGGGAAATTTCAGTCTCTTCATCTTTCCTTGTATACACACAGAGCAAAGTTCTTCTTGCTTTGGGTTAGGTTCTTCTTCACTGCAATTTAAATCTATCTTTAACCCTTTCAAAGCATTATAATTGGGGTGTCCCAAACGCCGGTGCCATAGTTCTTCACTAGCAGTTCTTGCAACGTAGGCAGTTGGCTGTCTTTCTTCGACGACATAAAGCCTTCCTTTTCTCTTAGCTATGAAAACAGTTTCACCATTTTTTGCTGTTACTCTGGCTTCTCCATTTTCAAACTCTACTTTAAAATCTCGTTCTTCTATCCTTCCAACTGAAAGCAAATTTCCTCCGAGATTTGGAACGTACAGAACATTTCCAAGGGTGACAGTTTTGGACTCTTCATTTTCATCACGTATAAAAAATTTTATATCTCCAATTCCAGTTACTTCGATTCTTTCAGAATTTGCAACTTCAACAGTCGATGTGTAGTCCTTGAAGTTTGCGTATTTTTCTTTATCGGACGTCATATGTTCTGTGGCTCCACTATCTAAAATCCATAAATTTGACTTGTTTTCATTTTTCAGATTTACTGATAATGCCCAATTTTTAAGATCTATAGCAGTTTTTGCAGCACTCTGACCTTTTTGTTTAGCTTCTTCGCAGTATCTGGATATGTGGCCCCACTCACCACAGCTGTAACACTTAGTTTTTCTTTGATTATTTTCAACTTCATCTTGTTTCTTAGGTGGCCACTTCTTGTATTTTCCATGAGCAGTCTTCTTCTGTGTTGAATGAAAACTCTTTATGTGTAGTGCTCGTTCTTCATGGTTCTCTATGTCAGTGTAATCATTTCTGGAAATTCTCTTCTCTTCAATCAAGAGCTTTGATTTGACAACTGCTGTTGTGAGATTTTCTTCATCTTTTTCTAGATTTATGATAAGAGATTCATAAGATTTTGGCAATCCAATGAGCATAACTAGGGCTACTTCCCTATCTGTAAATGCATATCCACCACTTGATAACTTGCGATGAATGTCCATTAATCTACCAAGATAGGATTTCACAGTCTCTCCTGACTTCATTGAAGTGTTAAAAAAATATTTCATTAATTGCAGCACATGTAGCAATCCGAATTTTGTGTGCATTTCCTTCAACGAATTCCATGATTCTCTGGCTCTACTGCAATCACCAATATCATCTAGAAAGGTGTCATCGACGATTAAAAACATGAGAGTCAGTGCTTCGTCATTTCTTTTCCTCTCATTTTCTGTCATTTCTATCCCATATCCGGGTTCTACGGCCTCCCAACATCTCTTCTGTACAAGTGCAGCACGTGCACGTATGGACCATGCGTGATAATTTTTGCCGTTTAATTTCGGCACTTTATAATCTTCGTAAGCCATTGTACACACTTGGAAAAACCGTATTAAAAATCCTTACCGCTAAAATATTTCAGAACTTCTTCAACATTAGCGATCAATCTACTTCAGGACAACTTCGATCTTCAGGCCTAACGAGTGTTCAGTGGCTTAGCACGCTTTTAAACATTAAATATGCTCATCAGAACTTCGTGCTGATAACGTGTTAAAAGTTAAATAGCTAACAAAATACACCGCATGGTCCAGATTAAGTAAATTATATTTGAATTAAACACAAAATCATTATTACATGTTGGTAGACATCAACACGCTACTCGACAGAGAAATCAACAACCAGACTCGGTTGCCAAACGACAGAGATAAACTTCTACCCAAAGGTGGTTGCCAATCTACAAAACTAATAAAATATTGACAATAATGGTTACAGTTAAGTTGTACATAACATCTAAAGTAACTTGTAAATAGTGGGGGTGGCACATTTTAACAATATATATATATATATATATATATATGCAAATTTTATGTTATAAACGGCTCTAATGATTTTGACGAAATTTTGTATCCTACAGTTTTGAGGCACCAGAAAACCGTTGGGCTGAGTCACATGTTTGAGGAAATTCGATTAGTGGGTCATTTGGGTCACAATCTGTCAGGATCAAGCTAATTGTATCTAAAATACGGTTCAAACGATTTTGACTAAACTTTTATTACCATTTTCGGGCACGAGAAGACTATTGGACTGGGTCACATATTTGAGAACTTTCTATTAGTGGGTCATTTTTGGTCAACGCGGGTCAAGTTAATTTTATCATGAATCATGATTCTCAAATCTTACATATATTTCAAAACACTGGGATAATTTTAAGTATTAATGAAAATAATTTTTAACCAGGTATAAAGTTGTTAAAACTGCACTGTAAACTGAAATGTCTTAATTCAGACACTTAAGTGTCTGAAACGGATGGTTAAAAAAAGAGACACTTTAAAGTGTCTTAATTTTTTAAGACACTTATTTGTGTCTGAATTTAAGACATTTGAAACTCCCGAATTGCGGCCATTTTCGTGCTCTGATCTGTCGGCAATAAGTAGTCATTTCTGACCACAATTTTTTTAAGCATTAAATGCAGCCATATTTGACCACATTGCATCCTCAATAAATGGGACTATATATGATCACAAAGCAGGGTTGGTAATTTTTTAAGGAGAAGAAGAACCTGATTAAAGCATGGGCAAACTGGCTCATGGCACTACCTCCCCCCCCCCCCCGATTTTATGGGGCCAAAATTTAGAATGCAATTTTCGTAAAGCTGATATTTTAAATCTCTTTCGGCATTGTACTAATTATATTCAATGTTTTGAGCTTTTACAGTAAGATAAGATCGAAAACAAAAATTATATTTATCTAAAAACAGTACAATCTCTCAATAGCGGATACTTCGGGAGCACAGAATTTTCCCGCTATTCGGAAGTGTCCGGTTTAAGAGGTAAAAGCGGATACCTCTATTTAGCGAAAATCCACCTTTTCAATACACAACACATACGTGTTTGAATATTTTTACATCAGAAATGTGGACACCTCCGAATAGTAAACAAATTTTGTAGTCTCGAAACGTCCGCTATTGAAAGGTTTCACTGTTTTTAGATAAATATATATTTTTTGTTTTTAATCTTATCCTACTCTATAAGTTTAAAATATTGAAAGAACTGTCAAATTTGGGAGGCACCTAAATTCAGAGGGGAGGGGGTCAAAGCCGTGGAAGAGTTTGCCCGTGCAATAATCAGGTCTTGCTTCTGGAAGCAACCCAAACCAATTTGCTAAAGAACTTTTATTTTTATCTTGTACAGAGCATACTTAAGCAGTTATACAAAAAGAACCAATTTAATCCTAAATTTTATTACAAAAATGAAAACAAAATATTTGTCTCTGCCATGGGCCAAACATGGTTCTTATCTACCCAATTCTCCCCCCCCCCATACACACACACACACACAACAACACCACCACTCTTTTTTTTCTTTTTTCAATTATCTTTATTTAGTTCCACATTATTTTGATTCTTTATTTAGAATCTTATTCAATACGACTTTTTTAATTTTCCCAGTTCATATATGATTAAGTAAACCGATTTGGATTCTTTGTTTGTGTTGCATTTTGAAAATGGCTGTGTGTCCTGAAATTTAAATATGTTATTTAGATGGAACACAGTAAATACATATAAATACAGTTTTTGTATTTTGAACAAGTTTTCATGAGGAAATACTTAGAAAAAATCCATCCCCATAGGAAATATTGAAAATCATTTATAAAATATTCAGAATTTCGCAACAATTTGATTCGGATGATTTTGTGATTCGTTTTCTTGTTCTATATTCCTCTTTAAGCAACAATGTTTTTAACAGTTTCCGAACATAAATTTAATTTTGTTTAACATGAAAACATTGACTTCGAAAATATAATCTGTAAGAGAATTAACCGATCTGTCACTAAAATTAAAAATTCATATACAAAAATATATCAATAATTCAAAGTGACTATGTGGAAAGAACTTAATAACTCAATATCATTTAAAAATTATATATATTATATATATATATAACCATAAATGAAACATTACCATAACACCAACTTAAACTATGAAATAATGATTAAGTATGTAATTAGTTGAATGAAAGTATTCCCCAACACACTGAATATAGATACCAAAAACTTATTTAAAAGAAGAAGAAATTAAATTAAAAATTGAATAAATGAAATTGAATGAATGAAATGAAATCCGTGGAATTTAGACAGAATTATCAAGTCCCAAATGCCTAAATACCACAAATAAAATGAGTGGTTTCATCAGCATATTAGCCATAACATTGCTAAAGAATATGATTTTGGGACTACCACTCATAAACAATTAATCAAACCTGTGAAAAAAAAAAAATAAATACAATATTAAAAAGGAAAGAAACCATACCTATAATACACAGATAAAACTTGAAATAGAGTCATAAAGTACATAATCCATTTGGATTAAAAAAGATACCTGTGCACCACATGAACCACACATAAAAACAACCAAACAGAGGGAATGAATTGCAAAAAATCATTACATGTCGCCAAATTTAGTTTTAGAAAATGATTTACCATGTTGCCAGAATAGATGTTAGAATAATATGAATATTATTGTAAAGCAACAGAAACCATGGTGCTGCCATCTATTAGGGTATAAAGTGAATATACACTGAATAAAAATAGCAATGGATGAAATTTAATATTTAAAAATTAATATATATATATACTATATAACCATAAATGAAACATTATCATAACACTAACTTAAACAATGAATTAATGAATAAGTATGTAATAATTAGTTGTCAATGAAAGATAACCCAACACACTGAATATGGAAACAAAAACATATTAAAAGAATAAGAAATTAAATTAAAAATTGAATAAATGGAATTAAATGAATGAAATGAAATGAAATTTGTGGAATTTAGACAGAATTATCAAGTCCCAAATTCCTAAGTACCACAAATAAAATTAAATGAGAGGTTTCATCATCATATTAGCCATACATTGCTAAAGAATATGATTTTGGGACTACCTGCTCATAAACATTGAATCAAACTTGTGAAAAAAAAAAATACAATATTAAAAAGGAAAGAAGCCATACCTATAATATACAGAGAAAACATGAAATAGAGTCAGAAAGTATAAAATACATTATGATTAAACAAGATACCTGTGCACCACATGAACCACACATGAAACACAACCAAAACTAGGGATTGAATTGCAAAAAAAATCATTACATGTTGCCAAATTTAGACTTAGAAAATCATTTACTATGTTGCAAGAAAAGATGTTAGAATAATATGAATATTGTAAAGCAAACAGGAACATTAGTGCTGCCATCTATGTTGGTAAAAGTAAATATAATCTGAATAAAAAGTATTGGATGAAAACTAATGTTTAATAATTAAACCAAATTACTATCGGAAATGATAGCAATTAGTTAAATAATAAATAAATGAAATTAATTAATAAATAGAATATCTAATTACATTAAAGTAATGGATGTATTAATGAATAATTCTATGTTAAAAATAAGTTGTAAGATGGAAAAATTAATAATTAAAGCAACATAAAAATATATGTACCATTAAATGACAAAAACTATTAAATAACTGTGCCAAAAATGCAACATCACATAAATTAAATTAAAATAAAATACTAAATATTGGAAATAAGATACAAAGAATTTAAAATTAATATTAATTAAATATTGAAATGAATTAG
The DNA here is from genome assembly GCA_963931845.1 of Maratus michaelseni. NCBI lineage: Eukaryota > Metazoa > Arthropoda > Arachnida > Araneae > Salticidae > Maratus > Maratus michaelseni. Next base: position 127,115,639 of record OZ007600.1, on the reverse strand, counting down.
TAACATATAATGTTTCTTCATACAAAGTTAAAAAATTATAAACACTTAATATAAGTGGTAAGGGTAGAACGTTTAATAAAAATTAAAACATATTATATTAACACTTTAGAAAAGTATACATTATATTAGAAGTTAATATGATATTGTCCACCGTAGGTATTAATCCAAATCATTAAATCAAACACATTCTTAATATTAATTAATATAAATTCATTTAAATTAATTAAATAATGAATATGTAAATATAACTAAATTAATATACATATAAAAATATCACATCACAGTCCATTATAAAATGTGTAATATCAAACAATTGTGTAAATCAAAAAGCCCCCCCCCCCTTTTTTTTAAATAATATAAATTAACCATGCTTTTTTTCCGTACAACTCCGCCACACACCATCTCAATCCAACATCTACCCACCCAACCGTCCTGTTATATATATATATATATATATATATATATATATATATATATTTATTTTTTTATTTTTTATTTTTTTTTTTACTATTTTCTAAGATTATATGATTTTTTTATACATTTTTTAACGCATGTGTTAATTTGGTTGCAATTAAGATGATCATATGGACATTTTTTTTTTATATAAATAAGATGATAATTGTAAGAGCTAGTTAATAGAAAGCGTTAGCTCTCCTTAAAAATATATATCTATTCTTTTTTAATAACACTAGGAAAAGTTCATTCAAGTTTCGAAACTAATTAGGTGTTAAATATACATCTTAAATGTATGTAAGTAAATATATTAAATTGTATCTTTTTTCTGATTTCCATTTTTTATTTCAAATAACTTTTTTATTTAAAAAAAAAAGAATAAAAAATCAAAATTAAAATTAATTTACATTTTGTCCAGGTTTTATAGCGTAAAGTTTTCAAAATGAATTTGTGTCTTGAAATCTAAATATGTTATACAGATGGAACATAGGATCTAATTGTAGTTTTTATTTTTTGAGCAAATTTTCAGATTAAAAAAAACTTCTGCAACTAAATATAATAGTAATTTAATTTTTTTTAATTAAAATTTATTTATAAAATATTCAGAATGTTATGATAACTTCATTTTGGATGCTTTTATGATTATTTTTCAAGTTTTATGTCCCCCGTCTGAGAGCTGTTTTTAAAATAAAATTTGTATATGTATATAACCCCACACACACACACACACACACACACACAAGATTTGCTCTCGTATTAGAATATATGATGTATATAATGCTCTGATTGTTCCTAGTACACGTGGTTAGTAAATACACGTGGTAGCACGTGCTTTACCCGAAATTATAATTGGCTTATTCAAACACGTGTTATTCATAAATGTGTGGTATTTTCCCATCTTAACGTGAAGTCTATCCCCCCCACTCCCCCCTTTTTTTTATTATCAGGGAGCTTTTTACCGATGGGGCATTTTTCAGGGGGTGATTTTACTCAATTCATTAATAGCATTCGCAAATATCCGCCTACGGGAATTATATAAATCAGACATATGTTACTTCGTTATCTTTTAACACTTATTTATCAATAAGTTCAATATTTATCAATACCTTGTTACTTTTTTTCCGTTTACTTTTTTTCCGATTACTTTTTTTCCGATTACTTTTTTTCCGCTTTTGTTGACTCAGTTACTTTTTTTCCGTTTACTTTTTTTCCGATTACTTTTTTTCCTGTTACCATTTTGATGATATTCATAACGCCGATGTAATAAATGTTTTCCCCAAAAGAAAAGCAAGACGAATGACATTTTGAAGTGCACAGTTTTAATCTTTATATGGTACTTTCTTGTAAATATTACTAGAATGCGATTATGTGTTTTATCAATTTAATTTCAAGCTAGCTGTTGTTATTTTTTAAGAGAATTTCTTAAGTAATTTGATCATTTTAAATTTAAAAATGCAAATTAATTTGATATATATTTGTTTTTAAAATAAATTATAGTTAACGTATTTATTTGCTATTCTTAAAAAATCTGAATAGAGAAACAACAATTACGTCATAGGGGCGGCAAAATAATGTTCGCCTCAGGCGGAAAAATGTCTAGTGCCGGCCCTGGAATGACCTCTAGGTTACCGGAAGTGGCAGGTGTTGACATCGGATGTATCAGGTGCTGATAACAGGCATGCTAGAACAGGAAGTAGGGCATGTTTAGACAGGAAGTGGGACATGTTTAGACAGGAAGTGATCCCGGAAGTAAGACTAGAAAAACGGAAAAAAGTTTCCGGTCTTACTTCAGGGATCACTTCCTGTCTAAACATGTCCTACTTCCTGTCTAAACATGCCCCACTTCCTGCTCCAGCATGCCTGTTATCAGCACCTGCTACATCCGATGTCAGCACCTGTGACTTCCGGTGACCTTGAACTTCACCTTCAACTTCCGGTGCCACCGTGCCACTGATGCAGAACTTTCTTTTAATATTTTTAGAAGTTTTAATTATTTTAAAATTATTTCTAATTGAAAGTGATTTTTCTGGAGTTTGAAGATAGTTTAAAGTTAGATTTATTTTTTTAATGTATTTTAAACAAGTTTGAGTTGATTTTTTCAAAGCAGCGCCCCCTATGAGCTGTTTTATAAGTTTAATTATTTTAAAATATTTCTAATTGGAAGTGATTTTTGGAGAGTTTGATGATAGTTTAAAGATAGATTTATTTTTTTAATGTATTTTAAACAAGTTTTGAATTGATTTTTTTCAACAGCGGCATCTATGAGATAATTTAGAAGTAACTTTTTAAAAAAAATTCTAAGTTTTATCTCTTTGTGATTAAAAATTGGTATTAAGTTCATAGGTAAAGTTTCTAACTTGGGTCTTGTTGATATGAAATTTTTAGATTTTGTTAAAGGAAATACTCCAAGATAAGGATTGTTTTTAGTATTAAGATGTGAATATTGGCAATTTTTGAACGTAGAAGTATCAAATTTTTGTAAGATTCTTTTGTTATGCAATGTTTAGTGGAATAATATGAATTAGCTACATATATTTTTATCTGATTATCGCGTTCGTTTAAAAATATTAACATTAAAATGGTTTGAAAAAGTTGATCGATCACTTTTGTCTTCAATGAAATCGAAAGACATGCATAGCTAAAAGTTTATACATTTTAAAAGAAGATAAAAATCAAACATAGACATGTTAACAGAAAAGTATTAAACATAGACATGTTAGCAGAAAAATTCAAGCACAGACATATTATCAGAAAAGTTCAAGCATAGACAAGTTGTCAGAAAAATTCAGGCATTGGCATGTTATCAGAAAAATTTAAACTTAGACATGTTATCGTAGTTTCCTATCAGGCAAACATTTTAAAAAGAGTCACAAAGTTGTAGTTTATAATTCTTAAACTATCAAAAATACATTTTAATTTAAGTATTTTACTATAGATAATCTCAATGTTTGAATTAACCTTTTACAATATGATTGAAACTGAATTTGGTAAATTAAAAATAATAAGATTCCTTTTCACAAATATCTTACATGTTGACTTATAGTTAAACTTATAACAAATAGGCTGGTCGAATTAGACTTTTGCCTATGATAAGGTTTGTAAACGCATTTAACACACGTGTAAATTTATAAACTTTACACACTTCCTTTAATAAATATCTTCTTTTTGTTGAGATTTGTTAGGCATTTTAACTAATTTATTTTAGATTATAATTTTAACAAAATTTATTTCGAATTAAAATTTGTGGATTTAGTATGATGAACAACATATTATCACATAGTTTAGCATGAAAATTTTTAAATATCAAATTGTAACATCTACTAAATTAATTTAAAATCCTATTATAATATATAAATTACTCTTACCTTATATACAGCTGTTGGAGCTCATCCGTCTCATGCAATGACTTGAAGAGAAATAGATGATTAGTACAAATACTTATAACCTAATCTTACCGTTATCAGCTATGTCATATGACTTATGACGTCACTGAAGCGCATCTTTTTACCTGTTGATAAGGAGTGACCTTGTTCTTATCGCAAACACATAATGGCGTCATCCACCACGTCTAAACAAGAAACTCACAACTACTAGCGAGTAAGAGTGAGGGAAGAATGACTAAGCGAGTGTATTTAAGGTTTATTCTTATCTCAAAGAATTCTTATCTCCAAAGAAAAGGAAGAAAGATTAGTTGAGTGAAGACCAACAACTAAAGTGGACGCGTTTTTGGGGTAAGTGCTAAATTCTATTTTCATTCAGTAGGATTTTTTATATTTTGTGATATATTATAATTTATGAATTTAAATTTGTATCCATTCGGGTTTATCTGTTTAATTATGTTATATTACAAAGAGGGGAAAGAAACTTACAGACCCTGAAATCGTATGACACGTTTTGATAACAATCATATCAAGCAATACTACAACTCAACTTTGCCGTCGGGTCGGTATAAATAGACGGGGGAAAATATGAATTTCATCATTTGATGATTTATTCCGCTTTAGACGTGTCTTAAATTGCTCCTGATTTTTATCCGTGCGAATCGTTTCAGAAGATTGTTGTTTGCTTTTAAGAGTTAAAGTTTTTTTTCATTTTTATTATGGATGTTGATATGCCTATTGATGAAGTCCTGTCTTTGGGAGTTTCTGTATCTGTGAAGAAGATGTTTACCTGTTTTACCTGCGGTAAAGATTTTTCGAACACTTCTAATCCGAACCAACATATGAAAAATTATTCTGGCGAGAAATTATATACTTGTAATATCTGTCAGAAGCCTTTTGGATAAAGATCAAACTTACAAAGACATTTAAAAACACATGATAGTGTTGGATTGTTACAGAATGATGGATTCTCTGAAGTTCTTACAGAAAAGGATACTATATCTCAAAGTTCTTCCAATTTTAATCAACAAGTTGAACAGGATGTTTCTTTATAGACTGTGACCCCTACGAATGTGGAAAAGAAGCATGTTTGTCTCACCTGTGACAAAGTTTTTTCAACATATTTTAATTTGCATCAGCATGTTAAGATTCATCTTAATGAAAAGTCGTTTTCCTGTGAAACTTGCGGATAGTGTTTTAGAAGGATATCAGAGTTGATTAGACACCTGAAAATCCATAATGCCTATGGACAGACTACATTTAAGTGTGATGAATGTGATCAAGTTTTCACCCGGAAGGATAATTTGAAGCAGCATTTACAGTCGCATCGGAATTCAACATTTCCTTGCCGTGATTGCGATAAAGTGTTTGGAAGAAAATTTGAACTGAGACAACATGTACGCACTCAACACTCTCGCACACCTCTTACGAGTGTAAAACGTAAAATGAGCTTATCTAATGCAAAGTCGAAAAACATAAAGTATTCTGATGCACTTAATGTGTTTAAAACAGTGATTTTCACCCAGATGAACGTGAGGAAAATGATTTAGAGGTATTTCATAGACATTTAAAAACTGAAATACAAAAACGTTTAATAAGTGAAATTAATGAAAAGGGGGCAATTAAATGGTATATGGTAGAAAAAATATCACTTGAACGTCTGACTGATAATGAGGAGTTTGAAGAAATTCAATGTTATTTTCGATGTTCGTCTATGACCGAACTTATAGAAGATACTATCTCACAACATATTGAGGAAGGATTTTCGAAGATTATTAAATCCTTTGAAGAATTTGTACAAAGAGGTTCTGGCTGGAAACTTAGAAAAATTCTTCATTTAGAACGCAAGATTGCTAAATATCACCCACTCGCTGCGAGTTCATATATTCCTTTGTGTAAAAAACTCGATGATAAAAAAGCAGTGCTGAATATAAAAAACGAAGATAACAAATGTTTAGTATGGTGTCTTTTGGCTTTTAAACTGAACTTAAATTATACAAAAAAACCTGAACGTGTTTCACATTATCGACCTTATGAACATGATATTAAATTAGGTAACGTAGAATGCCCTGTATCCCTTCAGAAGATACCTGTTATTGAACAACTCAACAATTTACGGGTTAATGTGTTTGGCTACGAAGAGGACGAAGTTTGCCCCCTGTATATATCTGAAAAGAAAGATCAAGATGTAATTAATTTGTTATTGGTTGGTGATGGTGAAAAGCAACACTATTGTTTGATAAGAAGTTTTTGAAGACTTTTAGGTGATATTACCAAGCATAGAGCCGCTGTCTATTATTGTTATCGATGTTTGCATCGATTTTCAAGACAAGATCTTTTGAATAAGCATAATGAATATTGTTCTCAATATGATGCGCAAGCTATAAAGATGCCTAGTGAAAATGTTAATATATTAAAGTTTACAGGTATTCATTTACAACATCCTGTTGCCTATACGATTTATGCGGATTTTGAGAGTCTTCTTATACCTATTTCACCAGCCCCTCCCTCTTCTAAAGCATCCTATACCGAGAAAACAACCTATCACTTACCATGTGGTTATGCCTATGTGGTTATTGGACCAGATGGAACGTGTGTGAAGAAAGCACAGGTATATCGTGGTAGAAACTGTGTTGAGCATTTTTTAAACCGAATGATGCAAGATAAGGAAATTTTAGGACAGAAGTTACTAAATGTTAAACCTATGAAACTTTCTCCCAAGGAAGAAAAGGCATTTCGAGAAGCAGAGTTTTTTCATATTTGTAAGAAAACTTTAGATGAGAAACGAACACGTGACCATGATCACCTGTCAGGTGCGGACAGAGGAGCTGCACATGTAGAATGCAACTTGAATTATAAGCAGTGTAAACCATTTCTGTTATATTCCATAACTTGAAAAACTACGATGGTCATCATATTATGACAAAGCTTGGAAAATTCAAAGATCATGAAATCGATGTTATTGCTACTTCTATGGAAAACTATATCACCTTTAAAATCAGAAATCCTACATCTCCTACACAGATGGTGTTTATAGATTCTTTCCAATTTTTGCCTACGTCATTGGAAAAACTTGTTAAAAACCTACAACCTGATCAATTCACTATACTTGCAGAAAATTTCCCACAAAAAAATAATTTGTCTTTACTTATACCGAAAGAGGTTTACCCCTATGATTATTTTACTTGTTTTGAAAAATTTACTGAGAAGTAGCTTCCCCCGCTTTCTACCTTTTTTAATAGTTTAACCAAAAAGCCTATAAATGAAAAGGAGTGCCAACACGCTCAGAACGTATGGAAAACATTTGATATCAAGGCTCTTGGTGATTATCACAACCTTTATGTGAAGACAGATGTTCTACTACTTTCTGGCGTCAAAAGTTTAGGAAATTATATCAGCAGTATTATGAAATTGACCCTGCTCATCTGTTTACAGCATCTTCTCTCGCATGGCAGGCTTGTTTGAAGGTGTCTGATACACCTTTAGAGTTACTCAGTGATATAGATATGTTGCTTATGGTTGAAAATGGAATACGAGGTGTCATTAGCATGATAATTAAAAGATATGCCCGAGGAAACATCCCTGGTACGCCCGATTATAAAAAAAATGAGGCACCCAGCTACATCATGTATTGGGATGCCAATAACTTATACGGGTGGGCTATGAGCCATTTTTTAACATACGGCGGTTTTGAATGGTGTGTAACAAGTCATATCACAGAAGAGTGGGTTCTATCTTTATCTGATAGCTCCGAAATTGGGTATCTTTTCGAAGTAGACATGGAATACCCGAAACATTTACATCCTTTGCATAATGAATACCCTGTCGCCCCTGAGAGAGTAACTGTAGATTATCAGATGCTATCTTCTCATGCAAGAAGCTTACTCAACAATAGAAAATTCGTCGGAACTCCTAAACTTATACCAAGTTTAAATAACAAACGAAATTATATAACCCATTATCGTAATCTCAAATTTTATTTAGAACTTGGTTTAAAAATTACAGCTGTGCATAAAGCTTTAAAATTTAAACAGGGTGCATGGTTATAGAAATATATTAATTTCAATACCGAAAAAAGGAAAGAAGCAAAATCTTCTTTTGAGAAAGACTTTTTTAAGTTAATGAACAATTCTGTTTTTGGTAAAACCATGGAAAATCTACGAAAAAGAAGAAATATTGTGCTTTGTAATGGTGAAAAAAGAACCAAAAAATTAGTAGCATCGCCTACTTTTAAATCGTTTAAAACTTATGATGAAGACTTGTCTGCTGTGGAGAGATTAAAAACTAGCATACATATGAACCGACCCATCTATGTTGGATTTTCTATACTCGAACTATCTAAACTTTGTATGTTTGATTTCCATTATAATTTTATAAAGAAAACATACAAAGATCGTGCAGTTTTACTCTTTATGGATACAGATTCCCTACCATATCATATTCAAACCAATAATATTTATAAGGATCTGGAGCGGCATCGTGATTTTTTTTACTTTTCTGAATACCCGAAATCTCATCGTCTATACTCTGAAGATAATAAGAAAATGCTCGGAAAGTTTAAGGATGAATTTAATGGCAAATTAGCCCTTGAGTTTGTCGGACTGAAATCAAAAATGCACTCTCTAAAATCTGTTAAAGACGAAAAGAAGCGTGCAAAAGGTGTGTCTTCGCAGATTGTTCGGCAGAAAATTAAACATGAAGACTACTTGGATTGCCTCCAACAACAAAAAACAAGTATGGAGAAGGATTGCCCAAGATGATCATCGTCTATATACATTAACTCAAAATAAAATTAGCTTAAGTCCCTTTGACGACAAACGTTACTTATTGGATGATGGAATATCCAGCTTAGCGTATGGCCATGATGACATTAATACCGTTTGTAATAAAGAAGAAAATGTTGATTTGTATTGCTAACGCAAAATCGTGATGTATACTTTGATCTGTAAATATCTTTCTGTAAATTATTTTGTTATAATAAAAATTGTTGATTTTATTATTGAGTACTTTTTTAAATTTTTTAAGTAATGTGAAACTTTTTCTAAAAGAATTTTTTTTTTAATTTGCGAAACTTTTTAACTAACGCATATTTTTTTTTTTCGTTATAAAAACATGAAAAATATTTGTAAAACTTTTATAAACAAGCAGATAGTCGCACACATACACACACAAAGAGAACTATTTGTCACGCGCACATACACACACACACACATATATACACACATAAAGAGAACTATTTGTCACACACACACATACATACACACATATACACACGCACACACACATAGAACTATTTGTCACACACATACACACACACACACACACAAACACACACAGTCTCGTGTAACATGGTGAGTGCGGACACGGTCAGAATCCGGTTCACTGAGGACATTACACGAAATGTGTATTTAGCTATTTTTTTTTGTTTTTTTAAGTAAATATAAGTTTAACAACACGTATTTGTTTTTGAAATTTTAAAATTTTAATTTTTTTAAATATGCCTTTTTTTTCAATGTATCTGAGGACATACCCATACATACATCTATCCGTGGACATACCCATACATACATCTATCCGTGGACTTACCTATACATACATCTATCCGTGGACATACCCATACATACATCTATCCATGGACTTACCTATACATACATCTATCCGTGGACATATGCATACATACATGTATCCGTGGACATTGTATACATGCATCTATCCGCGGACATACCTATACATACATCTATCCGTGGACATACTTATATGACATAGACATACGTATACATGTTGCAGATAATTTTTTAATTTTTAAGAAGACTGAACGTACGGATTTAGAGTTCGTTTGTTCGTATTTGAAATTCGATAATATTAAGAGATAATGTAAGACCTACAAAAATCATAGATGACACATCGACACATTTATCAGTCAGGATTTCATTGAGGTCTTCCTATTCTGAGGTCCGAACTTTTAGACAAAAGTACCAAAAAATTAATTTATGTTTTTAGCTCACAGGCTGTCAAAGCCTGAGAGCTAATGTGCCCGCCCGTTCTGTATGTATGTATATATGTACGTATGTACGTAACGCGAGAACTCTTGATAGAACTATCCGTTTTGCTTTAAATTTTGGTTATAGGTTCCTTGTGATAAGGCGCTTCCCTGATTAGTTTTGGGGGTTCATTGGTTAAGTATAAAGGGGGGAACGGGGGTCTAACCCCCTCCCCCCTTAATTTAGATAAACTTTTTCATGCAGAATTATCCGATTTTCTTCAAATTGTGTATATAGGTTCATTGTGATAAGGCACTTCTCTGATTTGTCTTGGGGTTCATTGGTTAAGTATAAAGGGGGAACGGGGGACTACCCCCCCCCTTAATTTCGATAAATGGGTTTTTCATGCAGAATTATCCCATTTTCTTCAAATTTTGTATATACATTGAGATAAGGTACTTTCCTGATTAGTTTTGGGGGTTTATTGATTAAGTATAAAGGGGGTAACTGGGGTTTAACCCCTCTTAGTTTAGATAAATGGGTTTTTCATACAGAATTATCCTATTTGCTTCAAATTTTGTATATAGGTTCACTGTAATAAGGCGCTTCCCTGCTTAGTTTGGGGGGTTCATTAGTTAATTATAAGGGGGGAACGGGAAGATGATACCCCCATTAATATATTGTCAATTTCTTTATTTATCGAGGGTTTTTTTGAAATAAGAGTTTAATATACACTTAGTGTGAATAGACAGTGAGCTGAATGCCCTCAGTTTAACTGGGCAGTTTTCTCTTTATTTTAGATATGCCGATATTGAGTAAGATATTGAGTAGGGAAAAAATGTGAAATCTGTTTAACCCTTTCCGGCGTTGTGTTACCACTTTGGCAACGCCAAAATATATATCAGTGTATCTGAGTTTACTAAAAGTTTACTGGCACCCTGAATATTTAATAAAAATTTAACTTTTATAACGCACGTGAAAATAAGCAAGTATTTATTTCGTAATGAATTCGTTTGTAAATTCTGGTATCTGTCAATTATTTCATCCTTTTAGAAACAGAGTTACTCCATATCGTAAAGGGTTAAAGGGCAGCGTACCAAAGCGACTCTACTGGGGCTACAGTCCTGCATCTGGTCGGGTTTATCCGCACCCGACCCATCCCAAACAACGGGGTCGGGTCGGGTCGGTTTGGCGCTATAATTTTTCATTGCGTTTCGGGTTCGGATTAGGTTGACTCCTACTTTATTGATGCGACTCGGGGTCGGGTCGGTTTTTGGTTGGGTTTTGACTCTCGCTGGTTGTGTTCGGGTTGACCCGTTTTTTTTTAAAGAATGTCCACAATATTTTTTCAGATTAAATATATATGTATATATATATACAATAAGACGACCATAATGGGCATTTCCGAAAAGCGGAAACCTCTATTTAGCGAATACTTTTTCAATTCCTAACACTATCACAAGTAACAAAATCATAATTCTATTATCACTATTATCATAAATTATAAACTATTACAAATACGATACATGTGTTTTTGTGTGTATCATAAACGAAATGTTGGTAATGCTTTTCGTATCCTGAGAAAAGAAAAAAAATGGTTCTTAACTGCACCATAAAGAAAAATTATCTATGATCTTACATACATTTTATTTTTTCTCATGCAGTACATTGAATATATACTAATTCATATTCAGATACGTATTTATTTTCATATAAAACATAGTTCTGTTCAAACTTTTTGTTAAAATCCCAACAATCCGACATGCAAAAAATCTAAATATGACCGGAATAATTATTCTAGGGTGAACCCGAGACGCAGAAAGGAAATATGAGTCACCCGACCCGGAAAAAAAAAAATTAGAAGCAACCCGACCGTAAGAAGGACTCTATTCGTCTGTCTCCAGATGTTCGCTATTGAGGTTTCACTATATTTGAAAATTAAAGAATATAGATTTCTCCCTTTTTCTATATAAAATATAAAATTTATATTAGAGATATAATTGTACATTAATTTTCATAATAGCATTAAAATATGATTTATTGTCCTTTCATTGCGGGTTCGAGTCGGGTTGCGTGTCGTTTTTTGTCATGTTTCGGTCGGGTTGTGGGTTGACTACAATCGGAATTTGCGGGTTCGGGCCGGGTTACAACACGACGCTTGCTGGACTCTAACTGGGGCTATAGTCCAAGTCAAATTAGCCCATTTTTGAGCAGTTTGCCATAATAAATGCTAAAGAGATAAAAATTGGTATAGTTGTTCAATGATGGCTACTGATGACTATGTAAAAAGTCCTGATGGATAGGAGGTGAATGGGGGGAGGAGAGGCAAAATAAATTACTTTTTTTTAGTTTTTTACAAATATCTCAGAAACTGTTGGTTTTCATGAAAAAAATTACTCTGACATAAATTAAAGAACATACAAATCTCTACAAATGACAGGTATATACAGTGGAACCTCGATTATCCGTCAGTCACAGGACCGGAGCCTTGACGGACTTTCCGAAAAAAAAAATCACTTTAATTTCAAATTTACTTAGTTAATGTGTATTCACATTTATTATATATTGTCGAAAAAAAAAACAGAAAAAGAGAATTGAGACATTTCTTTTTTATTTATTTTTATTTTATTTTATTTTTTTGGTGGGGGGGGGGGGGGCGGGTCTGGTGATGAGTGTGAAAGGGGGGATGACTGCCCCCTTGATTCCTGATTATTATGAATCATCTAAATTATACATACCTAATTATAAATTGATATGTATCTACTTTTAGTTTTCTCCATATTTTAAATTCGCAGTTATAATATTTCACATTAATAAACATTTCATTAATGATGAATATTTATCTTTCATAAACTACTTACCTGTCATTATTTCAAGCAATATTCGAGTGTTTACCGTTTTCTTTTTTCTTTTTCTTTCTTTCTTTTTTTTTTTTTTTTTTTTTTTTTTTTTTTTTTTGCAACAATATTTAATAAATTTGAATAGACATTAAGTAAGTAAATTTGAAATTAAAGTGATTTTTTTTTCTTGCGGAAAATCCGTGAAGGCTCCGGTCCTCTGACTGACGGATAATCGAGGTTCCACTGTATATACCTGTCATTTGTAGATTTTATGTTCTTTAATTTATGTCAGAGTAATTTTTTCATGAAAACCAACAGTTTCTGAGATATTTGTTAAAAACTAAAAAATGACTTTAATTTGCCCCCCTCCCACCCCCTCCACCTCCTATCCATCAGGACTTTTTACAAAGTCATCAGTAGCTATCAATGAACTACTTTTCCAATTTTTTTCGCTGTTGTAGCATTTATTATGGCTACATTCAGTAAATAAATTTGACATTAAAGCGATTTTTTTTTTGCGGAAAATCCGTCAAAGCTCCGGTCTCGTGACTGACGGAAGACCGAGGTTCCACTGTATATACCTGTCATTTGTAGAGAATTTTATGTTCTTTAATTTATGTGAATTTGACTTTCCGCTAAAAAATCTGTTTAATATCAAGTTTATTTACTTAATGTCGCCATAATAAATACTACAAAGATAAAAAATCCCTGACGGCTCGGCCTACAGGCACAGGTAGATTTCGAAGACGGAGACCGTGGGGCACATGTTTATTGCGAATTGCAGAAGAAAGACCTGTTTTCCATGATGTGGTAGTTGGGACCACCCACTTCGAAATATACCTCTGCCTGTAGGCGGAGCCAGCAGGGATTTTTTTTTTTTTTTTTTTTTTATTATTATTTTTTTTTTTTTTTATTTTTTTTTTTTTATTTTTTTTTTTTTTTTCCGTAAGAGTTGGTCCTGTAAAAAACTTGCCAGTATAAAAGTTGTAGATAATATTAAGAAGATTTATAATAAATTCAAGCGGATTTGATATCTTATTAATTGACGAAATTATGATTTTTTTTCTTCTGAAACCCCTATTCCACCCCACCCCCCTCCATAGGGGCATTTTTAATGAAATCAAAAATCTGTCATACATAAATTTTCGGCCCTTTACCTAGAAGTAATAATAACTTTAAACGGATCCGATACGTATCATAATTAAGAATTTATGGATTTTTTTCTGTTTTCACAACCCCCCCCCCATTTCCCCCCCCACCCCCCTGGTTCGATTGTGCCCATTAACGAACTTGACCGAGATTTTATGCCTCTTGATTTTATGTATCAGTTTGGAAAAGATTTGTGAAGAATTATTCGAGTTATTGTGTCCATAAAAAAGTGACATAGATAAATAGATAGATAGATAGATAAAGTTTTGAACTGAGGGTGGTTTTGGGTTCTGGGAGTCATGATCGGCGTAGATCTGTAAAAATTTTTCAAAAATTCCAACTTAGGGGAGAATGTAATATTTAGTATTTCTTGCGAAATCTACCTAAGAGGCTGTTCTCAAATCCAAAGAAGCTACTTTCTGACACATTTCTAAATTCATTTATATTCGGTAAAGCAAGGTGTTTTTATTCAGAATCTATCTATTCGAATAACGCTTTCCATTCATTGGTAAAGCATTACTGACCTTGCCAGATGTCAAGAGGTATCACAGATTGCTATCACAGATCTAGAGGTATCACAGATGCTAATAGCAGATACAGCCCTAAAGAAAAACTGGGGTAAAAATGTAAGAATACAGGCCTTCGCAGACGACTTTATTTTAATAATAAAAGCAAAAACAAAAGAACAATTAGTAAAACTAGCAAACAAAATAATAAAAGAATTTTATGAATGGGTAACGGAAAATAACCTAACGCTTAATTGGGACAAAACAGAACTACTGTACCTTAATAGAACACACACAAGAAACCTACCAACAGCAGACACATATAAAATTGAAGGAATTAAATTCAAAGAAAGGGAATTTGAAGGAAAAGAAAACATTAAGTATCTAGGTGTAATCATACATAAAAACCTAAATTGGGAAACACACTGCCAAGCACAAACAGCCAAAGTAAGGAAAGCGTTTTGGATGATGGGACAAATGACCAAACGGGGTTGGGGATTGAAACCAAGCATCTTAAAAATATGGTATAGAACAGTAGCTGAGAAAACACTGACTTACGCAGCCTCAATATGGGGACATAAGCTAAACCAAAGAAGTAAACAAGTACTAACAACATGCCAAAGGCATTTTTTGCTGGCTATAGTTAGGGCATATAAAACTGCCCCAACAGCGGCCCTTCAGGTACTTGCTGGCCTGATTCCAATTCACCTCCAAGTTAAATACGAGGCAGAATACGGCACAATATCTCGTTTAAGAGAAACGACAGAAATACACGGAACCACTATCCACCATACAGACTATATAAAAAAGATTAATGTATGGGAAACACATCCCGCGGACACCATAGAACCAAGAATAGGCCATAATTACAAGGACATAGTAATATATACGGACGGTTCAAAATTGGAAACAGGCGCTACGGGTTCGGCATTCGTAGCTTTCAAAAATGAACAAAAAATAAAAACATGGTCAGCTCCATTAAGGAAGTACAACAGTGTTTTCTAAGCCGAACTACTGGCTATACTAAAAGCAGCAGAATGGGGAAATAGCACAGGGAAGGAATACAGCATTCGCTCGGACTGCATGTCAGCCATCCAATCACTCAGTAAACCCTTCAATGTAGTAAAATTAATCGATACAATACAAAAAACAGTAAAAGACTCAAACAATAAATTCAAAATTAGCTGGGTCAAAGCACATGTGGGTATCCAAGGAAACGAGGATGCCGACGAATTAGCAAAAAAGGCTGCAGAAAACCAAAGTAAAGAAATTCCATACCATCTAGAAAGACCGATATCAAACTTAAAAAGAAAACTAAAAGAACTCACTATCAAACAATGGCAGTTCGAGTGGGATTATGGGGAAACGGGCAGGAAGACATATGAATACTTCCCAAAAGTAGATTCTCGCAGAATCATCAGCTGCAATCTACTAAGTCAAATTTACACGGGTCACGGAGCATTCCCGGACTACTTACACAGGTTTAAGCGCAAAGACGCACCAAACTGCTCATGCGGGGAGTTGGGAACCCCCAAACACTATCTAACAGACTGCCCACTAACCCAAACACTACATCTGATCCACATCACACCGAACAACGAAAAAATATGGCACAACCAGTTAGCGAACAACAAACAAGTACAAACAAAAGGAAGAGCAGTGATGAGATGGTTAGTAGAAAACATCGATCTCATATCACAATAAATACACCTTCCCAGCAGCGAGATTCCTCAAAAGCATATCCCACTCTCAAAAGCCATCCATTTGGTAAGTATATTTTCTAATATATCTTTAAAAATTTAAAATTTAAAAAAAAAAAAAAAAAAAAAAAAAAAAAAAAAAAAGTAGCAATGGAACCTCTTTGCTACGCCAAAAAAAAATCGATTTTTTTCAGCACTAGTGAGAAGTGGAAGTCATCTGTGACGGACTGAATTTCACCAACTGATGAAGGCAAATAGCCAACAAAAAGTGAACAAAATAATTAAATGGTGAATGCACAAAGCACACCTGCCAAAGAAAGTTAATGGGGAAAAAAACAGTGTCAAATCAAGTGAATACAGCCTCATAGATACATGACGGACTAACGGCCACGGAACAAGCCCCACTCCATTAGTGCGACAAGTTTCTCAAACAACAAATCAACAAGTTGCACAAAATTCAAAAGCAGTGATAACAGCCATTAGGATTCAATGGACTGATCGCAAAAAGCGTATTCACGAAGGGAAAAAAAAAATCAAAATCCCCAATGCTTGGGTGAGATAAAGTGACAAAGACAACAAAAATGAGTGTGCAACATCCAGAAATGTGACAACCACCAGTAACAGAAGTTACAATGTGACAACCACCAGTAACAAAAGTTACAATGTGACAACCACCAGTAACAAAAGTTACAATGTGACAACCACCAGTAACAAAAGTTACAATGTGACAACCACCAGTAACAAAAGTTACAATGTGACAACCACCAGTAATAAAAGTTACAATGTGACAACCACCAGTAACAAAAGTTACAATGTGACAACCACCAGTAACAAATGTTACAACGTGACAAAACCCACGATAGTGACATAATAACCAGTGAAACTCTCGAAAGAAGACCAAGATTCAAAATGGGAAAACCAGCTCTAGCACAAGCTAGAGGTAAAAATATATCAAGAAAGAGACAAAAAACCAATGAATGATAGACAAAAAACAACCCACAACAGGGGCGAGCCTATAAAAACGCCAAAAAGCCTTGACAGAGACAAATACAACAAGAAGGGAAATCAGCCCATAAAAGAGGCGATAAACACTACAGCGACAACCCACCATGAACGTGACAAGCCAACAGACATGGTAAATATGTAAATCAATGTACGCTAATGGCACCTGGTGCATGTAAAATCCGTCGTGGGTGCAAAGCCCTCCAAGTTACCTGTGAATAATACCTCTGGGGGTGCCTAGTCAGGTGAGGGTCTCGTCACCTGATCAAGGTTCTAAATTACGAGACCTATTAAATCTGTCAATTCAACAAAGTTAAACAGAAACCTTGAACCGGCAAACAAAGATAGCGGTAGCAAATCACAAGAGAGCAAGCACAGCAGCGATGTGAACAAATCAATAGTCAGGTGGATCACAGCCATGCTGTGATCAGGCGATTTCCGCCCCGCACCCAGGTACTAACCCGTTAAGCTAGGCATTCATGCCGGGCAGGTAGGGGCCTGGTTAGCGGTATAAAAAAAAAAAAAGAGGTATCACAGACAAAGGGGTGGGAAGGGGAGCAAATCGCTTTAGGGTCAAAAGGGCGTCTGTTTAACTTTGTCAAAATTCAGAGATAATTTCACGTGGTAAATAAATGCTTGTTAAAAGGGATTCTCAAATGAAGAAAATTATATTGTGTTTTTCAACCTTTACATAAGATATTCTTTAAATTCATTTTAAAGGAAGAAAAATAAAATAGGAACAATAATCTTTTATTTATTTATTTTTTAGAAAATGCATGAAAATTTTACTGTAATTGATCAGATTAAAAAAATAATAATACCTCATATATATATTTTTTAATGAAGAGTATTCTTCCGTTCGGTTCGAAACTATGAAAAAACAGCTATTTGGGAAAACCATAGAACTAGGAACAATATTTTTTTAGTTCTATGGAGAAAACATCGAAAAATCGCTTCATTTGAAAGCATTACGCTGTTGACAAATTCGCTTATTTTTTATTCTGCTACTAAAACGATATAAATGCATGAATAGATCTGAACTATATAAGAAATATTCATTCAATTTCAGATTAATTTTGTCTTAATTATCAAATTCATTAAAAATATAACTTAAAAAAAAATAGGTTGTGAAGAAAATGCATGAAAATTTTACTGTAATTGATCAGATTAAAAAAATAATAATACCTCATATATATATTTTTTAATGAAGAGTATTCTTCCGTTCGGTTCGAAACTATGAAAAAACAGCTATTTACTTTCTCATTTTATCATTTATCACTTTCTCATTTCTTATTTTAAGTAAATGTCTATAAAAAGGAGTGAAATTCCAAGTGTTTAAATTGAGGTTTGTTTATAAATTATGTAAATTAAACTTATTTTACTGAAACATGCCCATATTTCATGATTTTAATGTTAATATTTAGTATTCACAAAATTTTTCATTTAAATTTTGCAAATCATGCTTTTATCAAATTTTTCATTAATTAATAATTAAATAATGAAAGAATATACGTTTTCTTCATTAATTGGCTTTCTGAGGTCATTCGTGTGACAATAAAATAACATGACTAAGAGAAATAGCGAAAAAAACTTTCGTGAATGCAAAGCGTAAACAAACGATCTCGCTGCCATTTTACCTACTGTGACGTCACAAGAATAAGTCCATAGCTAATATCAACAATATTGCATATATACGGATTGAATATTCATAGATAACATATTAAACTTTGTGTCCCAATCATGGAATAATTTTCAAACACATAAGAAAGAAAGTTTCAGATATTTTAAATCAGATTCCATAAAACTGAAGTTTTTTCTTATTATTATGAGTAGTAGGAAAACAAGAGTTCAATGATAGGAGAGTGTACGGATGCAATGGCGCAGCCAGGATAACTCCTTGGGAGGTGCTATATTTTTAGATGCCTGTACATACAGGGTTCCGGCCATTTTTCTTTCATTAGACTCAGGCCTGGACTTCTTTATTTTTGGGTTGTGTCAGGCTGCCATTTTCTTTAATAATGTTATTGTACATTTGTTAACAGAATCTGTAGAAATTTATTCTCGTTTAATAAATAGACAACAAATATTTTCTTCAAATATTTTATTATAATTTTTAATCTACATTTATTTATTTTTTTATAGAGCTTCAAAATTACGATATTTCTTATTTTAAATTTTTTTTTGTCTGTGTGTATATTTCAATTTCGTATACAATGGTTTGCGAACATATAATCGGAAAAATGCTGCACTTAAAAAAATTAAATTGTACGTATGATAGTTAAAAAATATAGTTTTTTTTTCTTTTTTCTTTTAATTGAGAAAGGCAGGGCCGGCCCAGCCAAGGATCTGAAAATATCGGACCGTATAGACCAGTATAGTTTCATGAAATTCGTGAGCCAATGATTCGTAAGCCAAATCAATGATCAACCGAAAGTCGATTAAATTTAAAAAATCAAGCAGTTTATAAAACATTTTAGAAGAAAAAATTGTTAACTTCTTGCTGATAATTTAAACAGAAACAGAAATCAATTAAAGTTAATATATAATATATGAAATCCATGAAATTACTGGGCCGTCATAGTATAGCAGTACTAAATGTCAGAAAGGCGAAATTGTTGACCTAAAAAAATTATTTTTTCTATAACTGTAACATGTTAAATGTTTAAATTTTTTTAAAGTTAGCATATATTAAACGTGTTCATATATTTTTAAAAAGAACATTTAAAAATATAATTCAGAAACAAAATGAATATTTTCCAAAATTAACAGAAGAGGTAAAAAGGATTTTTTTAAAATAATATTTCATAATTTTAAGAAACTTGAAGTTGTTAATCTGTCTCGGGGTTTGGGAGGGGCTTCAATCCCCTTAACAAACCCGTGGGTGCGCCACTGCACGCGTGCACCATGCACCCTCCCATCCCTCCGCATCCCGTACACCCTACTCCCGACCCTCCGCCGCCCGTAACTCACCCACCTCAGAAATCGATTTGAGCGTCCAAAGAAAAAGGGTTAAATTTAAACTATAAGATGAAGGGTAAGCTCAAGAACGAGTAAGACAAGGTTAAATGAAAAATATTATCATACTATACGATAAATATTAAATTCATATATTAATTTTGAATGACGAACACCTAAGTAGAGGAAAAGGTGTAAATATTGGACACCCAAAACAAAAAAGTTTTTGACTTAAAGTGAATTTTATTTTGAAAAATTCTAAGTTTTTACCCTTCATTAACAGCTATAACAAGTTTACTAAATGATAGGGGGCAAAACAATGATTAATATGAATTATTTCCTTTCGAAAACGAAGATTTACAAAAAGCTTTTAAAAAAGCACCAGAAAAAATGGTGTGCAAATATGGGCCCTCTCTAAAAAAGTCACAAAAACTTTTTTAAATGATTTAAAACAGGATAAAAGAATACAAAATGGTAGAGAATTTGGTTATTAGACTTTTTCGTCGATTATCTCAAACAATTAAAAAACAAACAAGTTGGAAATTGTACGTCAAACGTTACAAACGAGGTGCGTTCGTACGCACGTTTTAGAATTAAATTCATGATATCCCGTGCGTAGAACGGGTTAAACAGCTAGTTAAGTATATATTTTATGACACTGTTCATACAAATATCTTAACTAGTTATATAAATATTCAGATATATATGTATCAGCTAGTTATATAAATATTCAGATCTTGATGATTTTTAATTCTGTGAAATGAATTATATCGTCTGCAGATTAATTTCTGTCATAAAATAAGTATCTCTGTCGCTTGACGATTTAACATCCATCGGAAGCTCCTATAACAAAAAAGCACCGATTTAAAAAAAAATCAAATTTCTTAATAAATATTTTTATTAATATCTCCTAAAGTTTTGATTCGATTTTAATAAAATTTGAAATGTCTCGACAAAATTCTGCAAAGATAATATATTTTAAATTGCAAACCATTTGGTTGGGTAGTTTTTGCGTTGTTATATGCGGACAGACAGACAGACGGACAGACAGACAGACAGACAGACGGACGGACAGACGGACGGACCAAGCGACGACTATAGGTGCTACGTATTTATATAATTACGAACGCACCTAAAAATAGTCCATCACATTTAATCAGAATGCAGCAGGGAAGACCGAGCTATGCTCGGATAAAATTAGCTTTGTATTCAACTCACTATAACAATAAATTCTCCGTACAACATATATCTGTTCTATGTATCCTGATTGGTTGAATTCTGTTTTCGAGAACGTTCCTTGGACGTTGATTGGTTGAATCATGTATATCGGTTCTCATTGAGGATTTCTAGAAAATTCCTTCAGATTCTAAAAACCAATTTTTTGGCCAAATGTCGCCAAAATTTGGCGAAAATGCGCAAACTTAGCACATTCTTTCATTTGGCGCCAGCATGCGTTTTATGTTATTATGCGTTTTACGGTAACTGTTATTAAATTGTTTTAAATTGTTGTGTATTGAAAAAACTATTTAAAAAAGAAAAAAAAAAAAAAAAAAAAAAAAAAAAAAAAAAAAAAACCTCAAACAAGATTTTGGTGATGTAAACATTGATTTTTTCAGCATGAGGATGGGAAAAACAATTTATTTAAAAATATATTATATGTTTATCCATCACTGCTAGAATGTCTGTAATGAGAGGAATTATCTCATCTTTTTTGTCCCTTTTTAAAGGAAAAAATACCAATTTTAAAAGTAATCTCTCATAAAAGAATTTTTTCAATCATATTTATTTTAAAACATTAGTCTTATCATATTATCTGTGATTCTAATTCACTTACTTTTAATGACGTTTATGAAACAGAGTAAATATAAGAACAGATAACAGGGCACTCTTACGCATAATTTCTAAATTTTTAAGTTTTGATTAGATTTTCATATAATTTGAAATGATTCGACAAAATTCTGCAACGATTATATATATATTCAATTTCAAGCTCTTCGGTTGGGTAGTTTTTGTACTGTTATATGCGGACACACGGACGGACCAGACGGCGACTACGGCTGCTACGTCTTTATATAATTTCGAACGCACCTAAAACCACATATTAACATTTAAAGTATAGCACAATGTATCCAATGGAATATTAGTTTTTTAAATAAAAACATATATCTATTAGTTTAAATCCGATTTACTACATTTTACAGCACTTTCAAACGTAGTTAAAAAGTGCTTATGAATTTGATTTGTATGTCTGTCAACCGTCTGTCTGTCAGCGCTCTAACTGGCGAAATATATTTGGATTGTCATGCAATTGATATATGTTACTGAGGCTTACTATGGCATGTTAGTGTTACGGTTGGTTTCAACAAAAATTTTTTTTTTAATCTACATTAATTATTTAAATCACTTTCTCAACATTTATTTAAAAGCACTCTTTTTTTCTGTTTCTAATAAAAATTTAAATAAATAAAAGTAATTGTAATAATTATAATAAAATCAGTTTTTATTTTTTCTTCTTTCTTTTTCTTTTTGCAAAGTAATTTCAACGTTTATAGTCTAACGTAGCTTCCTGTTTTTTCAAATACGAAAAGCAGACAGCAAGGGAGGGATGTTTTGTCAGTAGACTGCACAGGTGGAAAATTTGGAGTCATCTAGTCTGACTTTGATATAAGAATGACCGACCGCCCTGTATAAGAATTACGTTATCTTATGAGTGTACTATACACGCAATTAGGCTTTGTAAGTTTACGTCAGGCTTCAATTGGCTCTGCTATCAGGCGGATAGCTGGCGCCCATGTAAACAGAGGCTAACAGGACCCCCCTTCAGCACACGCCATGGGGGTGATGCATGGTTTCCTTCCCCCATGAAGCGGCCGGCAGAGTGGAGCGGCAAGCTGTAGTCTTCACGATGAGTCCATTTTTCCTTTTGTTTCCATTCCCGTACCCCTGGCAGAGTGGATCGGTCCCGTTTTTCAAGCAGCGCGGGAGAATGAATGTTTACGACACTTGTTGCTTGGCCAAGAGACCTGTCGTTTGACTCGTAAAAAAAAATTCGACTTATTACGGGGCTCGAAGATTGGCCTGTGGGCTGGATCGCGAAGTTGTTGAAGGCGGACAGGTTTCTGGAAGATTTTTTTTTTGAGAGTGGGGCATTGATGGCCCTACATTAACCATCCTAAATCATGGTGTTATGATGAAAAGAGGCTATAAGGGCATTTTCGAATTGCGGATCTATAACTGTTAACGAGAAATTAAGAAGAAGATATGTGTAGCCTATTTTTTTTTGGCGTAGTGGCGCTCCAAGATTATGACTTCTTAACCATCAGAAGTGATCATAGATATTGAACTAAACCGGTCGTTAGAAGTCGTAGTGTTCTGAGTTACGGTGATGGCTATCTTCGAATAAAACACATGCTTCAGGAAGGTGAAATTACTGACTCCGACGGTGAAGTTCTGGACCGTAGAACGATTTTCCCCTCCGGACTAGATGATGGACCTAGTAGTTGATGGCAAGTGATGCAGTGAGATGAGAGGATTGATGAATGTTAGCTTGAAACCACGTCTGAATTTTTCCCCAGCCTGAATACTCCAGCTTAAGTGCTTCATCAGATTTTGAAAAAGGAGGAAATGCTCCTAAGTGCCCATTGACTAAAATTGTAGAACTCTCTACCTGTTGTAAGTACTATTTGCATAGTTTTTCTTTTTATTTATTTGTACCTCTTTTAAAAAAAAAAAAAAAAAATGTTTGCTATACCAGAGTTTAAAAGTGAAATGAATATCTTTGGATAATTTCAATAAGAATAAACATTATGAACAGAAATAGTCTGTAGGTTAATATATAATGTTTGTATGTTTGAACGACCATTAAATGGTAATATGATGGTAATTTTAAAAATATGATGTGTAATTTAAAAGTAACCAGTGAGTGGTTTCAACTTAAAAGATCAGCTGTTATATTGTTTTATTAAGATTATTTTTGATAACTTAGTTGCTTCATTATTTTAAATGTTCAAATAAATTGTGTTTTTTTTTTGTTTATTATCAAAGTTGGTATGTTTTTCTTTGTATAAATCTCTAAATAATTAATTTTTTATATTCACAGTAGACCTATAAGAATGGCCTAACCTTTCTGTGATTAATTAAAAAAAAAAAAAAGGGGAGAGAAAATTCAACTTTATTAAATTAGGACTTTAAAATTTCTTAAGTTTAAAGTCATAACTGACTGTTTTAATGAACATAAATTGAAGTACACTCAATGTTATACAATCGTATTTTTGATCTTGATTTAAGGATGGATAGATTAATAAGTGAAACAGTAATATTAAATTTAATTTCATAAAATGTTAAATTAAGCTTTAACTCTCCTCTTTCAGAAACATTGTTTTTCTAAAATATACACCAAAATTGTTTTATTTTAAAAAGTAAAAAAAAAAAATATCCAGTCATTATACACCACTATACGATTCTTGGTTAACCGATCGGATCTTGTTCAGAATCTCTATGGTTGTTCTAAAATTTTAGTACATCATCATATCCCTATTCTATTAACGGATTTAACTCTTTCCCCTTTTGGTCCTCATATGGGAGGAATTTCAGGTTGTCTGCATTTTTCCAAATTATATGATGATTACACTTTTGTTAATTTAATGTGTATGGAGATTTGAGCTTGATCGGGTTGGGGTGGAGTTGGGTGTTCTTTATGCAATCCAGTATGCTACTTGATTTAGAAATCTGTTGCCCCTTACTACATTTAATATTGTCTTAAAATGATGAGTTCAAAATTATCATTGTTGTATTAACCTATTCGGATTCTTAAGTTTTGATATTTTGATTAGTTTAATATAATTTGCTACCTTTTCCATGGCAACAGATTTCAGTGGAGCTAATCAGGGTATACTTATTTTTTTCTAAATATTTAATTGTCAAGTGAAGATTGAGTAATAAATGAGCTTTTTAAGTTTAAGTAAGTTGTGTTTTAGAAAGAACCCCAAAACTCCACAACAAATGGAGCCGTAACAATTCGGTCTCTGGGTTATTGATTTTTTTTTACTTGTATGTATTTATGTATCAAAGAGCAACTGGGTGTTTTTGCAATTAAAATTTTATTTATATGTTCAAGTGTAAAAAGAGGTCTAGGCTCTCTCTCTGTGCTAGTAAGCTACAATTCCCAGTCAAAATTATGCCTTGTGAGCATAACCTTTTCTTATTTACAAAAAGCATAGTCTTGTACTTAAGTTTTATGTATTTATAAGGTTTTCCTTTCCCCTCTCTTTTTCTCATTTTTAAGTTGTCCCCCCCCCCCCTTTTTTCATTTTCTTTTTGGTTTGTTTGTCATTTTCTAACTCTAACTATGGCTGATAAGCACTCGGAAGCAATTGCCACTATTCAGCGAAAAAATGCTTTAGTGGATAATTTGTCAAACATTCCCCCATTCAATGGAGAGGCCAGCTCAGTCTGCTTCTCAGATTTTTCTGAGAAATTTGAGAGTTTTGCCAAATTATTCGACTGGAATGAGGAGGAGAAAAAATTCGTTTTGTTAGCTAGATTATCAGGAGCTGCTTCTAGGCGAATAAAAATTCACAAAGCAAAAACATCTGATGAGCTATTAAAAATCTTAAAAGAGAGTTATACTTCACAGGCCACACCAGATGTTGCCCTCAGTCATTTTTTAAATTTTAAACAGCCACCCAATATGAGTGTTCAGGAGTTTTATGACAAGGCATATGATATGTCATTAAGAGCCCTTGTAATTGAAGGTATCCAGGGTGAAGTAGTCGATAAAAGCCGAACGGCTCTACTACACTCCATGCTGTTGAGCAATCTTACACCAGAAGTGCGAAAGGGGGTAATTGCGAGAAATCCACAATCCCCAGAAGAGGTCCTCAAAATTGCGCTTCTTGAGGAAAAGGTTTATAGGAGCATTAACCCTTTCTACAACCAACGCGAGGAAATTCTCAACCCTAATTTGACCCAAAACCTATCCTGTGCTGCAGTTTTTCAGCAAGATAGCTCACAAAAGAAGGAGATAGACCAACTAAAATCTCAAATTGATGTTTTAGCAGCTAAGATAGACAGTTTAGTTGATCTTAGGGCTAGGGATGTACAGGAGAAAAACCAAGAGGTAAGACCCGTAACCTGCTATAGGTGCTCCGTACAAGGCCACTATGCCAGAGATTGTCCACTAAATTTTGTCGACTATAATTTTAGAAGGGGAGGTGGTCAAAATTTCAGGAGCCGTGGGCAAAATTATAGAAACAGAGGTGAAAATCCTAGAGGGAACCACAATCAGCGAGGCGGATATAGGGGAAGAAGAGGTGGTTATTACCAAAACAATAGGAGCACAGCTGCGAACAGAAATGAAGAGCAGGCGGTAAATAACACCCCAGTAGCTAACAATGAAAGTGAGGCTTTAAACTATTAGTGGCCGGATCAGATGTGGTCAAGTCGATCCCCAACAGGCCCCTGGACCCCCCAACTGTGTATAGTATGTTTCAGCCCCAATCATATACATTACCAACTGCAAGAATTTACATAAATAAAGTTTGCCTAAATGCATTATGTGACACGGGTTCTGCAATTAATCTCCTGAGTGGTACTGATTGTAACTGTTTAGAGAATTTTGAAATGGAGAATTGCAATATCCCCATTATGACTGTCACCGGTGAGAAAGTTCACCTAAATAAGAAAGTATTTTTAAAATTTGTTTTTGATAATGTTCAATGTCAAGCTGAATTCTATGTAGTGGAAGGTAAATTAGCAGAGGAATTTAACATGATTTTGGGAATGCCATTTTTGAAAGAGTACCGGGCAAGTATAAATTGTGATACAAATGCTGTCGCTCTTAAAGTGCCAGTTTCAGGCCAATGTAAACAAAGCGTAGAAACCCCAAGTAATACTTCAGGGTGTAATACTTGTCTTGCTACTAATTCTGTAAATATTTCTAACTCTGTATATAGTGTAAATTCTAATAATAATTGTATAAATAATGATTGTGTTAAAAATAATTCTGTAAATATAAAATGTGTCAACAAAGTAGGGGAGAATTCAAAAAGTAGTAATGCCAATAGCCCTCCTGAAAATTGTGCATGTGAGAAAGTTCATGACTCAGTTAATATTGAAAATGGGAATCATAGTAGTGAAAATATGGTAGTTCAGGACCCGCAGTTGAGTAATATGGGAAAAGATGTTGAGATAGTCATTCAAACTGAGTCAGATAAGGAAGTTGAAAGTGTTGCGCAGAACTTTTGCATGCAAACAACATCAGGCGGTAGCTCTGAGGGTAATAACACTGAAAATTTTTCAAGTATTCAAAGTGTCGACAACATTCTTTCAGCAGCGAGTCAGGTAACTCAGGGTAATTTAGCTGAAGAGACTACTGAAATTTATAATATTGATGAAAGTGAAGATTTGGTAAGTATAGAGGATAAGGTACCTGAAGTCGAGGAGGAGAGCAATGAAGATAGCAGTAGTGATAAAACCAATAAAAATAAAAATATAAGTTTCGCTGTGTTATGTAGCAAAATTTCAATTCCCCCGCAGTCAAAAATGTTAGCCCAGGTTAAAAGTTATAAGGAAAATTTTATTAAGGAAAATGATATTGTTATGTTAGAACCTTTGGCGAAAAATTTAAATCAAGGTCTCCTTACCTCCAGAGCCATTTGCACTAAAGAACATGGCCTATATATCTCATTTGCAAATTTTTCAGACAATAGTATTCATTTAAATAAAGGAACCTTTGTTGCCAAAATTCAAAAATGTGTAGACCAGTCAAATATACCCGTAACTGATAATAAATTAACCTATAATATAAATTTGGCCCCTCCAATTGGTGACTTTGATCACGCTGATCTCACTTGGAGCTCTGAAATTAATTTAGATCATTTAGAACCCCCATTAAAACTTAAAATTCAAAATTTTCTAGACAAAAACAAAGATGTATTTGCAGCATCGGTCTTAGATTTACCCGGCTGTGATACAATCCCGCATGAAATTAACTTAACTTCAAATAAACCAGTTAAAGGCAAAGCTTATAGAGTCCCCTACAAATTACGTCAAGAAATGGAAGACCAACTTAATACTTTGTTACAGGCGGACATAATTTCCCCTTCCATGTCTGAATTTGCTTCTCCGGTTATTCTGGTTCGGAAATCAGACGGTTCCTATCGACTTGCTGTTGACTACAGAAGATTAAATAAAAATCTTGTTAAAGATGCTTACCCAATACCTAACATTACCGACTCTGTTGATGCTTTAAGTGGGGCTAAATTTTTTTCAACGCTAGATTTAACTAGTGGGTTTTTTCAACAGGTTATTCGCCCAGAGGATAGGCATAAAACTGCTATAATCACCCACAAAGGACTTTTTGAGTGGACCCGTAACTGTTTTGGGCTCTCAAATTCAGGTAACAGTTTCCAAAGACTTATGAATGCTATTTTCGGTGATTTAGGCAATCTTGGAATTCTTGTTTATATCGACGACATTGTAATTGCCTCCAGTGATGTTAATTCTCATTTTGAGAAGCTTAGCATGGTCTTTGAAAGGTTAAGACTGCATAAACTTAAACTTAAGCCCAGTAAATGCACTTTCCTTTCGAATAAAATACAATATCTAGGTTTTGAGATTTGTAGTGGCCAAGTATCACCTATCAATAAAAATATTGCCGTAATAGAAAATTTTAAACCTCCAACTACCCGAAAGGCTGTTAGGTCATTTATTGGAACTCTATCTTTCTATAGGAGATTTATACCAGATTTTACTAAGAGAGCTAAAAATCTAATCAACTTAACGAAAGAGACAGGAAAATTTTCGTGGAATGAAGATGCACAGAAAGAATTTGAAGACCTTAAAATGGCTCTTATTTCAAAACCATGTCTTGCACTCCCTGATTTTGAGAAAGAATTCCATTTATATACTGATGCCAGTGGCGAAGCATTAGGGGCAGTGTTATCACAATTAGATGAAAATAACATGCTCCATCCTGTTGCCTTTGCCAGCAGAAAATTGAAAGATGCTGAGACCCGCTACTCCACCACTGAAAGGGAATTACTAGCTTTAGTTTGGGCTACTGCCCACTTCAAATGTTACATTGCTAATACCCATTTTTTCATCTATACAGACCATGCGCCTCTAACATTTATGTTAAAAATTCACGACCCTACATCTCGCATGGCTAAATGGATCTGCACTCTCTCAGACTTTAATTTTACAATCAAGTTTGTTAAAGGTAAGTGTAACAGTGTCGCAGATTTCCTTTCGAGGTATGTCAACAATGATAACTCCAATGATACTGTTAATTGTAATTTTTGTATACAAGTCGAAAAGGAAGTTACTTTTATGCCTCATTCTAATCTACTTGAAAAAATTGGTGAATTACAAAAATCAGACAAGAAATGCTGCGAGATTGCAAGAAAACTAGACCAAGGTGTAGAAATTGCTCCTTACATGAAATTTTTTTTTAGAGATGACATTTTAGTTTGTGAGGATACAAGGGAGTCAGCTATTTTGAATAAATCTGTAAAGTTAGTCGTGCCAAAAGAATTGGTTACTCAAGTTTTTGCACTAACACATGAGTCCCTAGCGGCTTGTCATCAAGCCTTTCAAAAGACCATTGATCGCATTCGTGAGCACTTCTATTGGCCAGGTATGTCGTCAGATGTCAAGCATCTAGTGGAGTCATGTATTAGTTGCCAGCAGAAGAGAGCTTATAGAGCGAACCAGCTCGCCCCTCTGCAACGTATGCCGATCCCCCAGTTTCCCATGAACAAGGTTCATTTGGATCTCATTGGACCCTTACCGCAAACTTTTTCGGGAAATAAGTATATTGTCGCATATATAGATTCATTTACTAAGTGGCCAGAAGCATATGCGGTTAGTTCAACCACTTCAGATGTCATTGCGGACACTTTAGCTGATTTCATATCACGCTACGGTGCGCCCTGTTTTATTACGACGGACAACGCGAAGAATCTAATTTCAGATGCGATAGAGCACGTATATAAAATGTTTGGTATTAATCATATTAAGACCTCATCTTATCACCCGGCTGGCAACTCGCAAGTGGAGAGACAGAATCGTACTCTTAAAAATGCACTTTGTCACATAGTCAACCAAAATCAATCTGACTGGGACACTAAACTCAAATTTGCACTACTAGCTATGCGTTCAGCTGTCCACTCTTCAACTAAACTTAGCCCAGCTGCAGTTATGTATGGCAGAAATATGAATCTACCATATAATCTCTTTTCTCAACCACCTTCTTTTAATTATAATGATGCACCCTCTTTTTGCGAACTCTTAATCCCAGCTCTTCAAAAAGTATACACTGAAGTACATAGTAATTTAATTAAAGTTTCTGAGCAGCAGGAAAAATACCGTGAAAAGACAGCTGTTGATAAAAATTTTAAAATAGGAGATCTTGTGTGGTTATTTACACCCACAGTCGCCCCTGGTAATACAAAAAAATTAAGCAAGCAAAATAATGGTCATTTTACTATAATTGAGAAGCTAAATGAGGTTAATTTTAAAATAGCGCTAGTTGCTAATCCCAAAAATTGTCAGGTTGTCCATGTTGACAGGTTGTCTTCTTTCAAAGACAGACTCCCCATCTGGTCCAGTAAACCAAAACAAACAATTGGCCTGGGATCGACTGAAAACGTGACCATCGATTCACCACACCAACCGCGCGATTCTCCTCCTGTACGCAGGTGTAAGCGTAACCGATTCATTCCCTGGGCACCATATGATAGTAACCGCGCACCAGCAGTAGTGAACGTCAACAATAACGAAACTCCGGTAGCGCCGGAAGTGGAGGAAACAGACAGCGACGCGACTGAAATCATAAATCCCTCTCCCCCACCTCCCATTTCTCCGGAGATTGCAGCGGCAGAGAATAACGAGGTGTGCGTAAATAAAAATTTAGCAACGGCAGAAGGCAGTGAAATGCGCGTAGGTAAAAATTCAGCCACGGCAGAAAGCAGTTCAACTGCTGAGCACAGCGATTCGCGCAGGTCTCGTTCATCGATTCGTCCAGCTGCTAAATCGAATAGAAGTAGTCGTTCAATATCGATTTCTAGAACCGACTATTCGCTACGGGATAGAAGAGACCGTCCGAGTTATAAATACTAACTACCTTTTTTCGTTATTCAAGCATTTTTATTCAATTTTACCTTGTTTATTTGTATTTATTTATAGTTTAGTTAATGTGTATGTATATTTAATTATTTTTTTTTTTGACATTTTTAAAACGGAACTTAGTTTTTCTAGCGTATTAAAGGTTTGTTTTGGTTGTGTGTTGATACTCTCATGTAGGCATTTTTAACCCTTTTTATGCCTATACTTAAGGTTTTTGTCTGTTTTATGGTAGATTATGTGGTATATACCCGTCCGCACCCCGTTTTCGTAGATTTTGGGTATATTTTTGAAAAAAAAAAAAAAAAAAAAAAAAAAAAAAGAAACGAATGTAATTTTTGTTACTTTAAAATTTTTTTAGGATGTTGTGTTTTGTATGCCCTTTTGCCGAGGTAGATCTGTTTAGTTCAGTTTTTTTTAATGCATCAGTGTTTTGTATATAACTTTTTAAGTATGTGTTTACTTTAATTTCTACATTTTAACTAGATAGATTTATTATTTACTATACAGTTTGTGGTTTTATTTGAGCTTAAACTTTAAGGAGTGTGGGCCCTTTTTCTTTTTCTAGTACATACTGTCTCATGTACATGCCTGTATGTTGTTGTGTGTGGCTAAAAGTGCTAAAATTAACTATTTTATTTATTCTACTTCCTATTTTTGTGGAATGTGTGTTTTCCTTCCTGGTGATATATGTCACCACCCCTGTTTTTTATTTTATTTTGTGGAATGTTTTCCCTGTAGTGCCCAAAAGGCCCGAAACTGCTTTTTGCTATAAGTAGCACAGAGGCAGAGATACTCTTTCCCATGCACATTACTTGTACGTGCATTTGTAAAATCTACATAATATCCCGAATCATTAGACTGTGTTCGAAAACAAACATGTGTTCTCATATAAAATTGTTACAATTGTGTGCGTAATTCTCTAACATGGTCTGTGATACCATAATTTGTGTCTTACAGATGTATATGTATATATTTTTTTTTGTGTGTCACCAGTTGCTCTTGTGTATTTTTGTATAATAGAATTAATATGTGTTTTACAAATTTCATTGACATTTACAGTGTTGTAACTATGATATTACTAGTACTTATTTACATTAATAGATAGTGTTGTAATATACTGTGATGCCAATTATTGAAGTTATGTATATAAGCAGTATAGTGACAATTAATCAGTGGGCACTTCTCTTCTTTTTTCGGCTAATTTTTTTTTTTTCAAAATTCAATTTATGTATTATTTACAGTTCTGTTGCCAGAAGTCTCAGGAAGGATGCAGTTATGCGTAGGAATGACAGTAGTAGGGAAGTGAGGTTTCACAATCAGGTGGAACATGTGTTCTTTTACAGGTGCAGAAAATATCTTGGTCATTTTAGTGGTAAAATCAGCCTTGTGGTCCCTCCTCTGGTAGTACTCTTTTATGGTCATGTTTCAGGTAATATTTTAGGTAATGGTTTCTACGGATGTGCGAGCTCTGGTTGTATATATCCGGAATATATTGTCAGGGTGGTATTTCAGCGGTGAACTCTCTGGATCCCGTCCCGGATCGATCTATGATCTGTGTTTGTGGGTCAGTTTTTTCAGTGTTGAGGTCCCAGCATGCCATGTGGTACCAAGTTACCTTTCAAAAAAATAATTTGTTTTCTCAAAAAAATTTTTCTTTTAATTAGCCGGGGGGAGCAATCTTGTTACGGTTGGTTTCAACAAAAATTTTTTTTTAATCTACATTAATTATTTAAATCACTTTCTCAACATTTATTTAAAAGCACTCTTTTTTTCTGTTTCTAATAAAAATTTAAATAAATAAAAGTAATTGTAATAATTATAATAAAATCAGTTTTTATTTTTTCTTCTTTCTTTTTCTTTTTGAAAAGTAATTTCAACGTTTATAGTCTAACGTAGCTTCCTGTTTTTCAAATACGAAAAGCAGACAGCAAGGGAGGGATGTTTTGTCAGTAGACTGCACAGGTGGAAAATTTGGAGTCATCTAGTCTGACTTTGATATAAGAATGACCGACCGCCCTGTATAAGAATTACGTTATCTTATGAGTGTACTATACACGCAATTAGGCTTTGTAAGTTTACGTCAGGCTTCAATTGGCTCTGCTATCAGGCGGATAGCTGGCGCCCATGTAAACAGAGGCTAACAGGACCCCCCTTCAGCACACGCCATGGGGGTGATGCATGGTTTCCTTCCCCCATGAAGCGGCCGGCAGAGTGGAGCGGCAAGCTGTAGTCTTCACGATGAGTCCATTTTTCCTTTTGTTTCCATTCCCGTACCCCTGGCAGAGTGGATCGGTCCCGTTTTTCAAGCAGCGCGGGAGAATGAATGTTTACGACACTTGTTGCTTGGCCAAGAGACCTGTCGTTTGACTCGTAAAAAAAATTCGACTTATTACGGGGCTCGAAGATTGGCCTGTGGGCTGGATCGCGAAGTTGTTGAAGGCGGACAGGTTTCTGGAAGATTTTTTTTTTGAGAGTGGGGCATTGATGGCCCTACATTAACCATCCTAAATCATGGTGTTATGATGAAAAGAGGCTATAAGGGCATTTTCGATTTGCGGATCTATAACTGTTAACGAGAAATTAAGAAGAAGATATGTGTAGCCTATTTTTTTTTGGCGTAGTGGCGCTCCAAGATTATGACTTCTTAACCATCAGAAGTGATCATAGATATTGAACTAAACCGGTCGTTAGAAGTCGTAGTGTTCTGAGTTACGGTGATGGCTATCTTCGAATAAAACACATGCTTCAGGAAGGTGAAATTACTGACTCCGACGGTGAAGTTCTGGACCGTAGAACGATTTTCCCCTCCGGACTAGATGATGGACCTAGTAGTTGATGGCAAGTGATGCAGTGAGATGAGAGGATTGATGAATGTTAGCTTGAAACCACGTCTGAATTTTTCCCCAGCCTGAATACTCCAGCTTAAGTGCTTCATCAGATTTTGAAAAAGGAGGAAATGCTCCTAAGTGCCCATTGACTAAAATTGTAGAACTCTCTACCTGTTGTAAGTACTATTTGCATAGTTTTTCTTTTTATTTATTTGTACCTCTTTAAAAAAAAAAAAAAAAAAAATATGTTTGCTATACCAGAGTTTAAAAGTGAAATGAATATCTTTGGATAATTTCAATAAGAATAAACATTATGAACAGAAATAGTCTGTAGGTTAATATATAATGTTTGTATGTTTGAACGACCATTAAATGGTAATATGATGGTAATTTTAAAAATATGATGTGTAATTTAAAAGTAACTAGTGAGTGGTTTCAACTTAAAAGATCAGCTGTTATATTGTTTTATTAAGATTATTTTTGATAACTTAGTTGCTTCATTATTTTAAATGTTCAAATAAATTGTGTTTTTTTTTTTGTTTATTATCAAAGTTGGTATGTTTTTCTTTGTATAAATCTCTAAATAATTAATTTTTTTATATTCACAGTAGACCTATAAGAATGGCCTAACCTTTCTGTGATTAATTAAAAAAAAAAAAAAAGGGAGAGAAAATTCAACTTTATTAAATTAGGACTTTAAAATTTCTTAAGTTTAAAGTCATAACTGACTGTTTTAATGAACATAAATTGAAGTACACTCAATGTTATACAATCGTATTTTTGATCTTGATTTAAGGATGGATAGATTAATAAGTGAAACAGTAATATTAAATTTAATTTCATAAAATGTTAAATTAAGCTTTAACTCTCCTCTTTCAGAAACATTGTTTTTCTAAAATATACACCAAAATTGTTTTATTTTAAAAAGTAAAAAAAAAAAAAAAAAAAAAATATATATATCCAGTCATTATACACCACTATACGATTCTTGGTTAACCGATCGGATCTTGTTCAGAATCTCTATGGTTGTTCTAAAATTTTAGTACATCATCATATCCCTATTCTATTAACGGATTTAACTCTTTCCCCTTTTGGTCCTCATATGGGAGGAATTTCAGGTTGTCTGCATTTTTCCAAATTATATGATGATTACACTTTTGTTAATTTAATGTGTATGGAGATTTGAGCTTGATCGGGTTGGAGTGGAGTTGGGTGTTCTTTATGCAATCCAGTATGCTACTTGATTTAGAAATCTGTTGCCCCTTACTACATTTAATATTGTCTTAAAATGATGAGTTCAAAATTATCATTGTTGTATTAACCTATTCGGATTCTTAAGTTTTGATATTTTGATTAGTTTAATATAATTTGCTACCTTTTCCATGGCAACAGATTTCAGTGGAGCTAATCAGGGTATACTTATTTTTTTCTAAATATTTAATTGTCAAGTGAAGATTGAGTAATAAATGAGCTTTTTAAGTTTAAGTAAGTTGTGTTTTAGAAAGAACCCCAAAACGCCACAACATTAGGTATTGAAAATGACTGTGTGTAGCACTTATAGTTTTTTTACAGTGGCATCCAAAAAATTACGTTACATTACGGTCTATAGGGAAAAAACATTTACGGTTTATTTTAATGATATTGCACAATTTCAAACATATTGAAATTTATATGTATCACTGAAGTGCACTACAAGAGGCTTACTATGGAATATGGTGGGCATAGCACTTACAGGTCCTTTACTGGGACACCCAAAAGAATTATGTTACATTATGGTCTATGGAGAAAATAAATCGTTTGAGGTTTATTTTAAGAGTGTTTTACTATTTCAAACATATTGAAATCGATATCTATCACTAAGGTTCATTACAAAAGGCTTGTTATAGAATTTTTTAAGTATGGCATTCATGATTCATTTACAGGGACACACAAAATAATTCGGTACTGTCTGTTAACAATAATTGTTGGAAGTGCTTTTTCAGTTGCTGAAAGCATTTTTAAATTTAATTCATTTTTTGTCTATTAATTGATCTGTATATAAATTCTATAGATCATACACAGGTCCGCACAAAAGTTCTCGAATATATTTCCGTTTATTGACGGAAATTCCAGGAGTGGAATTTTAAACTGTGCTACGCGTTTCCTAAATGAACTAAAATTTGGCATTCTATGTAGTATAAGTATATATACGAATCTATGGATCCTATACACGGCTGCACAGAAGAGTTCGGGTATTATTCCAAATATTGTTGGTAATTCCTGAAATTGGGAATATTTGCGGTTTATTTTAATAATGTTTCAATATTTGAAACATGCTGAAATTGATATGTATCACTAATGGTCATTACAAAAGGCTCACTATAGAATATTGTGTGTATAGCATTCATCGTTCATTTACAGGGACACATAAAAGTACTCTGTTAAAGTACTGCCTTTTAATAATAATGACTGGAAATCAGAGGCGGATCCAGCCCTCCATTTAGAGGGGGGGGTCATCTCGGAGGGGGGGGGTCACATGTCTTCATGACAATTTTTGTATCTTAAGTCCAAATTGGCTATTTTCTAACATAACCTGAATTTTCATTCCTAAATGCATGTAATTTGCAGTATATTCGTAAATCACGGTTGCTACTGGTCAGATTTTTTTTCAGGGGAAATACCAGTAATTTTTCATAAAAAACTCGCCATATTTGATCGTGCGATTAGGCGAAAATTTCAATAGGAAATTACTGCTATTTTCTCTGAAAAATTCCTTTAGCAATAGCAGCCTTGGTAAATGTATAAAATTTGTAGGTTCTATGTTCTATTCAGATGCCAAGAAATAGGAGTTACCATTTTTATTATTTTTTTATTTTATTTAATTTTGCAGAAAATGTTACCAAAGTTCACATTTTAAGCCGACTTTTCAGGCTCCACAGTCATGGAAATGTCGCCTTGAGGTTGCAATCGGATACAATTAAAGATGTACATTTATAGAAAAATATAAAACGTTGATCGATTCTTTGATGCTTAAACTATAACTGCAATTTTTCATATGTTTCTGTATAAAAATAATTCTGTGAATGTATCAATAAGATTAGCATTTTTAACGAAGAAAAAATATATATCAAAACAACTTTTATATATAATTATATTAAAAAAGTATTATTTTATAGAAATGTCCTTCGTTTAGAGGGGGGGTCATGACCCCCATGACCTCCCTCTTGGATCCGCGCTTGCTGGAAATGCGTTTTCAGTTGCGTTTTTAAATTTAACTATTTTTTTCCTATTATTTGGTGTGTATAAATCCCATAGGTCATATACAGGGCAGCACAAAACATCTCGAGTGCATTTGCGTTTATTGACGGAAATTGCCGATGGGCTATTTTCAACTGTGCTATGCGTATCCTAACTGAACTAAATTTTTGCATTGTATGTAGTATAAAAATCAATAGATCATATACTGGGCTGCACAAAATAATTAGGATCTTTTCCGAATATTGTTGGTAATTTCTAAAATTGGATTTTTAAATATGTTAGGCGTTTTCAAAATGACGTCAACTTATTAAACGGTAAAGATTTGTAAAATTATTTTAGAAGTGTTGGAAAGTGTTACATAACCTATGCTTGACGCATGATTTTTCGTTCTTGTTTAAAATTGAATGAATAAAAAATTTTTCGTTTATTCTTCTGAATGGAAAGTGAAAATTTTGGTAGAAATACCGGAACTGGTTCCGAGAGACTCCTATAATAGGAGCTCTAGTTCCGAGAAAAATCACGATAAAAGGAAGAATGTACAGAGTACTAAACCCGTTTTCCACTCTTCATCTTCTGTGTACGTTTGAATTGTTAGCGGAAATATAGCCTGGTCACTCAATAAGTCATTAACAAAAGGCGGTGAGCGGGATTTGTGAAGCAAACAGATGCCTCGCCTCGGGCGTGGTAGAAAACAGTCTATTTGCAAATCAGTACTTAGCGAAACAGCTTAACCATGAATTTTTTTTGGGTTGAAACTCAAACTCTATTTAATATGGATTTTTCGATATTATCAAAATAATGCAAACTTTTTATATATATTCTTATGTAAGATATGAATATTTAATGTGAATAATTAACTCTGAATCCTATGAATTATATGAAACGATTTTTCTCCCTTGTATTCTGTCTTTCTTATCTTTTTTTCGCTAGTATCTCAAACTTTATGTATAAAAGATGCATCAATTATTAAATGCATTTTTAAATACTATATGATATAGATAAAGTGAAACATCACTATAAAGTAATAAGATATTTTTAATTATAAAATGAACGTTCATATAATTTTCTTCGAAAAAAAAAAAGGGAAGAAAATATTTTAAAAATGCCGTATTTGCAGTAAAAGAGTTGAGAAATATAAAAGATTATCTGAACGGAACATACACATGAAAGCATGAAAAACATTAATTCATTTTCTATTTCTTATTTATGTGAGCAACGAACCAGATCGGCTATATTATGAATTAATTGGCAGAGTTTATCGAAATATTTTATTCAGCTTTCAGTAAAGAATATTATCTTTAAGATTTTTGAAATGTGTAATCTAATACAGACAGAGTGGGTGCCTTTGAGCAGGGCTGTCCACCGCGGCGATGGTAACTGTACTTTTAAATGTTTTTCTCATTTTCATCTAAACTGCATCCTGGCCTGACAACCTTTAAAATGTGCAAGTTTTATTTTTTAATCAATATATGCCATAATATTCAAGGATGTAAATTTTATAAACGAAGACTCCGTAAATTCAATAAAATAAAATATATTATTCAAAATATGCTGCACATACGTTAACTGAGGATACAGTCTTTAACAAATAAGCTATTTTAGAGGAAGCAATCACAATAGTATAGTTTATATTTTTCTTTACTTCATTAAAAAACTTTAATCTTGAATATCTCGTAATGGCATTTTTTTAGTTACTTGTTTTACAAACGAGCCCTTTATTTCATAGCATTATGGCTGTTTTCAAATCCAAAGGAGCTACATTCTGACAAATTTCTGAATTCATTTTTGTTCGGAAACGCATGAAGTGGGCAGGTGTTATTTATTCAGAAATTATGTAATCGAGTGGTGTTTTCAATGTTTTAGTAAAGGCAGACGATCTTTCAGAAAATAATGTCAAAGTTGATGTTTTGAACATAATTTCCGGGCGCACGAAAGAAAAAAAAATCTATCATCACATGACAGCAATTGCTTTTAACTCAATAAGTAATTTATTTATCAAAATATGAAAACGCCATTCGATTCCAAATTGCAGTTCATTTAGCAGTCAGGCCTGCCAATTTTATGCCATTACGTTTTGAAACAAGTAAGAAAGTTTGGCGTTATTGAGCCGGGAATTTGATAACCACTTTAATCAAGAAAGGCAATTAAAAATAAATAAATAAATAAATAAATATGGGGTTATTTTAGTTTTCTTTTAGATTATAAAAGTAATCAAATCAGGATGCTCGTAAAATAATTAAAATTAAGGAAATAAAAAAAAAATTAGGAAAATAAAACAATACATCATACTCTTGATTCATTATTTTATATTTATTAATTTGCGTTTTCCGAAAAATCTGGAACTATAAAGTTAAGGATATAGTCTTATTTTTTGAAACACCCTTTTTAAGGATTGTGTACCACAACTGCTTTTCACATTATCAAGTCTAACCTTTTCCCTTCGTTTTGGCTTCAAATTGCTAGTCGTTTCTATGTGCTTCTTTTTCCTTTCTCCTGAATTATAAATACACATTAAGCACTTTTTATATTTCGTTTTTCTTTATGTCAAATTTATACAGTAAAAAAAAGGTGATACAGAAAGAAAGAAGTAAGGTATTCATGGAAGAGTTTGAGTCCCGAATAAAGAATAATTCTACTATATTTTGTACAGAAATTAATATAAAACTTACTAAAAAATAACAAAAATAAACATTTGTTTAGCTTAGCAATGTAGCTACATCAACCATAATGTATCTTAAAATAAACTCAAATATTATCTGTAGAAAAAAAAAGCATATGTGAAACTTAGTACATGCTTTTTTTTTTTTTTTTTTAATAATAACATTTTATGGAAACTTATTCAATAGAGAAGTAGAAAATAAATTTCAACTTCTTATTTTTTTTATCTGTTACGTCTATTTTAACCTTATGATTTCTGACAATCTATAAAATTTTTAGTTTAGAAACTAGAAAAGGATTTTTCAAACAATTTTCCAATTTTTGAAAGTAGACAACCTTTCTTCTCTCTTCTGAATTAGTGACCTTTTAGGTTTAAAATAAGATTCTATTTATATTACTTTTTTCAGACACGTTAAACTCTAAAAAACTAATAATAAAGAAATCTAAATTGTTAAATTAAAGCCAAAAATTAATAGAACGAATGGTTAGATTAGTTTTTGTGTCTCAACAACCAACTAATTAAAAACATTTTTAAAATTTGGAAATATTTCTAATAAGTTGTCAGCAGATGAAGCTCGTAAGATTTTTCCTGTTTTGGCGGGGGGACAGAGGTTTTAAATTGTTGTCTCCCAGTACTTAAAAAAAAAAAAAAAAAAAAAAAAAAAAAAAACGAAAAATCATGCGTTAAGTATGGAATATGTAAAACTTTTCAACACTTCCAAAATGCTTTTATAAAAATCTTTACCGTTTAAGGATGTCAAAGTCTGATGCTAAAGTCAACAATTTGGAAAACGCATAACACAGTTAAAAATCCAATTTTAGAAATTACCAACAATATTCGGAAAAAGATCCTAATTATTTTGCGCAGCCCAGTGTATGATCTACTGATTTTTACATATACTACATAGAATGCAAAAATTTAGTTCAGTTAGGATACGCATAGCACATTGGAAAATAGCCCATCGGCAATTTCCGTCAATAAACGCAAATGCATTCGAGATGTTTTGTGCTGCCCTGTATATAACCTATAGGATTTATACACATCAAGTAATAGGGGAAAAAAGTTCCATTTAAAAACGCAACTGAAAACGCATTTCCAATCATTATTATTAACAGACAGTACTTTAACAAAATACTTTTATGTGTCCCAATAAATGAAGGAGGAATGCTATACACACAATATTCTATAGTAAGCCTCTTGTAATACACCTCAGTGATATATATCAATTTCAGTATGTTTCAAATATTGAAACATTATAAAATAAACCGCAAACGATTTCCCCCCATAGACCGTATTGTAATGAAATTCTTTTGAGTGTCCCTTTAAAGCAGGTATGTCAAACACGTGGCCCATGGGCCACAACTGGCCCGCCGACAACTTCTCTGCGGCCCGCCAAGCCCTTGGCATTTTACCTGTGCATTTATTTTGGCATTTATTCAGTTGCTCGAACACGCATGCTGAAAATACACTTTTCAGGAACTCACTTACACCAAATAGTCTTACAGATGGCAAACATATGTATATAAGTATTGCCAGTTACTTTCTTTTATTCACAATTGCTACCACTTTTTTTAATAGCAATTTTTGTCTTATTTATTCCGTCATTAATTAAGGGAAATATTTTTCTTCAAAATGTGGTAGTAATAAACAAATAAAATAAATAAAATAAAATAAAAATTCCGCTTATTTGGCAGAACTGATGTATGTAGACAAATATAACTCATATTTAAATTTTAGCTCCAAGAAATTGCAGATACAAAGATAAATAATCGGAATGTAACAAAGCGCGAAATCTCGAGTCTAAAATTTTAAAGATTCGTAATTTTTTAAGAGTATTTTTCTTATAATATTTATGTGTTTTATGACGAAACTAATACTTTATTTTACTACTCTCTTCAATTTTACACATGCTGTATTTATTAAATAATAAGAAATGTATAGTAAAATTAATAAAATTCGGGCTAATTAAGAACAGTTACAACTTTTCTTTTTTTTTTTTATCAAAGTATAAAATTAAGTGGCTTTTAAATAATTTGCTTTGGAAATCACATAAATTATCACTTTTGTGCTTGAAGCAAAAACCCCGAATACGTCATGTTATCCAGTTTCTCCACTCTTGTTTTACAAAAATATTTTGGATTTAAGTTCTTTAATTATTTTCATTACTTAGGTTAGTAAATGTGTGATTGTTAATGAAACCTGCTTGATCTTTCTTTCTATTTTTTCTTTTCTTTTCTTTCTTTCTTTTTTATTATTTTTTTATTTTACCGATTTACACATATTTTAATAACATACTGATAAACACCCAGGATTTTTTTTAATGTTTAAACTCTCTACCAGTATGAATAAATATGATTGAAAAAAAAAGTTGATTCACAATATTATCATATTAAAGAAAAACTGAAATTATATATTGATATCTAAACATTGTTGGAGTTTCGAAAGAATGGAACATTAAGAGATGCTACAGGATAAAGCATTAAAAATCTGGGCCAAACATCAGAAAGAAAAACTGTCAGAATTGAAATTGACACTTCTTAAAAGAGAGTGCTTTCACCAAGCCTATTGGAGAAAATACGTTTGCTTTATAAAATAATTATTATTGCATTAAATATCCCGTGATTCAAACTAATTTACTAGGAAATGGAAGAAATGATGCGCAGAACAGTTAAAGAAGTTTGAAAATACTTTAAGCAAAAGTACCATTGCTAAAAAGTATTATGTATAGCCGGATCGATTTATAAAAGCCGGATACATGTTTATAAACTTATATCATATTCGTACGCACATGCTTAATCATCGTCAATTTAGAAAATATCTTGATAATATTGGTAACGAAGATAACCAGATCTACCTTCTCATACAAAAATTTGAAGGCTTTCCATCATAAAATTTTAACTGTTAATTACGAAATGTTAAACAAGGTAAGCATTTTCATTTTAAATTGACAAATTATGAATGTGAATTATTAAAAGACCAGCAATAGACAAAGTACTTGGAGTTTTCTTTTGAAAATAAAAGCACCTGAGTAAACTTCAACCTCAGGGCAAATTTCATAATTTTATCATGTTATTTGATAGTATTAGCATCAGAGCCGGATTAAGCATTTCTGGGGCCCGGGGCTAATGGACATTTTATCCCCCCCTTCCCCTGCTACTGGAAATTTTGTGTCCCTTCCCACCATACTGAATATTTATCCCCCCCCCCCCCCACACACACACACCTTTTTTTTTTTTTTTTATCCTGAAATACAAATTTTAAAAATGGAAATATTGATATTGTTAATCAAGAGCGTTTTTTTGTTTGTTTGTTCGTTATATTCAATAGTGCTCTTAATTAGTTTGTTTAAACATATACAATTAACAAATACTTTATAAACATTAAAAAAAAAATAGAAATATTCCAGGCGTATAAAAACTGACTACATTTAAAATAATTTCAATACATCTGTTTATTGATATAAATAAATTTAATTACACGTTTAAGATTATTAGATTTTCATTACTAAAAATTAAGTTAATTGAAAAAAAATCCTTGCATTTAAATTTCCAAGTGATTGCAGAACATCATGAAATGCAAACAGTTCTGTGATGTCATTATCTAGTGGCATTAGTGTTAAACCGCTAAGTTTGGGCTCCAGTATAAACGATCGTATAGTCTGTTCTTTATTAATTTTAGTTTGGAAAATGATCATTCTGCTTCAAAGTTTGTAAGCGGTACTACTATATACTATAATTGCAATATGCAGTACATTTGGGAAAACAGTATTAATTGTTTATCATTGATAAACAGCATCTTGACAGCATTGGATATCTACATTTCTAATACATTCCGAGAAATATTTCATTTCCATTTTTGAAATATCGCCAAGATCCTCGTAATAAAATGTTAAGCATCTAGAGAATCTTCATCTATGATGTTTGAGTATTGTAATTGAAAGAAAAACATGAAAAATGATAGTTTTATAGAGAAATGTATGATAAACATGTTGAAACATAGAGTTTTAAAATAGAATAATTATTTTAAGTGCCTCTATTTAATGATAAAATCGGAGAATATAGTTCAGTTACATAAATTTTATAGAATCAAAAATTATGCACAGTAATTTAACCTTCTTTTGCAGGCATATATATATATATATATATATATATATATATATATATACGTGATTAGATTATGATATGCAGTGTCCAATATATATGGTTAGTTGCTTCTGTTTCAATGGTTAATTTTTGCAATAAGTTTATATATATATATGGTGTTACGGTAATGTTTCATTAATGGTTTTATATATATATATATATATATATATATATATATATATATATATATAAAGTGTATATATGAAGTGTCTAATTTTATGTTTATGTTTTTTTTTTTCCTTAATCCAAAATTTTATTACTTGAATGAATATTTATTTCTTATTTCCAAAAAGCCGTTTTTTTAATTCTGGTGCTAGATGTTTATAAAGCCCAAGTAATATTTCTAAACATTTTCCAATTGAAAAATATACTTACACGCGAATATTAAAAAT
Source organism: Maratus michaelseni (assembly GCA_963931845.1). Classification (NCBI taxonomy): domain Eukaryota; kingdom Metazoa; phylum Arthropoda; class Arachnida; order Araneae; family Salticidae; genus Maratus; species Maratus michaelseni. The sequence continues at coordinate 127,071,288 of OZ007600.1, read as the reverse complement.
GACAGGAAAAATTAAAATAATTAAATTATTATGTGTGTAAAGCATTTAATGAAGAAAATTGCATTGTATTTAAAAACCCCAAATAATAATATTTCCAAATATTTTTCAATTCGAAAAAATATTTACACGTGAATATTAAAAGAGAAAGAAAACTTTCAAATAATTACATTTTTATGTGCGGAAAGCATTCAGTGACGAAAATCATGTCATATGTATATATATTTATTTAAAACTATTTTCTTATAGCGTCTGAAAAAAAAAATCTTCCAGCAGTTATAAAAGGCTAGGAGACAGCGGCATTTTTTACTTAACAATTTTATACAAACTGATTTTCAAATTGTGATAGATCTTACTTAATCGATCAAGAAAACACCGTCAGCAGTTGCGACAGCGGTGGATGCGGAACTGGGAATGTTCAAGTCAAAGGGAAATGAATAGATACCCGATTATAAAAGATCACTACTGGTCGTAATAATATCATTCAATCTTTCGTAATCAAGTAATCTTTTTAAAACAGATCATATTATCGTGTTTGTAGAGCCTGTGAAGTCTTGGGAAGTGTAGCTCGTTGGGGGCGGAAATTCCTAGTTTTGTTAGAAAATATAACTGTGAGTTAAACTTTTATTACAAAAAAAAAAAAAAAAAAAAAAAAAATTCTGATTTAAAAAAATTGCACCACTTCAAACTTTTTAGGAAATTTACTTTTCAAGTTAAATTTATATCTTGACAATGAGCAAAGTGTTATAAATATGCATGCTAAAATTTTTTAGTTTGACTAAAATAAGTCAATTTTTGTGCAAAATATATGAAATTTTATTAAATAAATTCATTGCAATCAATCTTCCGTAATCGGATAATCTTTTTTTAAATAGAACAAATTAGCGTGTTTTTAGATTCTGCGGCGTATGCACGGGAGTTGACGAGCGTAGCTCGAAGGGAGCAGAGCCCACTAGTTTTGTTAGAAAATATAAATGTGAGATAAACTTTTATTACAAAAAGCAATTTTTTCTGATTAAAATAAAAATGCAACACCTCAAACTTTTTAAAAATTTTACTTTTCTAGTGAAATCTATATCTTGAGAATGAATTAAAATATCTAAATATATATATATGCTAAAATTTTCCAGTTTGACTGAAATATGTCAATTTTTGTGCAAAATATGATTAATTTTATTAAGGCTGTTCTCAAATCCAAAGGAGTTACTTTCTGACACATTTCTGATTCATTTTTGTTCGGAAACGCATGAAATTGGCAAGTGTTCTTATTCAGAAACTATGTAATCGAATTTCGATTTACATATTTTGGAAAGGCAGAAGCTCATTTAGAAAATACTGTCAAAGATGGCATTTTAAATCAAATTTCCGGACGCAGCAGCACGAGAAAAAGGTAAAACTTGTCGTCACTTGACAAGAATCTCTTATAACTTAATATATTTATCAAAAAATTGAAAACGCTATTCGATTCCAATTCCCTTCAATAGACAGATTTTCCAATTTTATGCCTTTACATTTAAAAATGAGTTAGAAAACGCGTCAAATAGTTTCGCGTTGTTGAGCAGGGAATTTGAGAACCGCCTTAAACAAATAAATGTGAGTATATTAAATAATTTAACCCATACGTATTGATTTTTAGTAAATTGCACAAAAGAAAAAAATATATATGAGTATGGGAATTTTAATAAAATTAGTATGTGTGTAAGCCATTTAAATAATGAAATTCATAATTAACCAACTTAAATTAATAAAATAAAATATGGCGATACAAAATATTTCACAAACAATCGAACTAACACTAGAGGTGTAATATTATTTAACCTTTTTTTTTTCTCTTTCTTTTTTTTAAGCCACCTAAAAACATGCAGTAAAAACAATGGTTTTCTTCAAGTTAAATTTACTCATACTCAAGGATAAACACTTTTCTCAACTAAAAAAACGCTTTTCTTAACTAAAATTAAATACAAAAATTAAAGATAAAGAAAAAAGGAAGCAAACACACTTCCTAAAATCTACTTCGTATAATATTAAAATAAAAGTTTACGAACAAAACATTCTTTTTGATTATTTGTCTGTTTTTTTTTCTTTTCTTTTTTTTTCCCCCATAGACTATTATGCATGAGAGGTAGACAGAGATGATTCCCAATCCAATGGCCAATGGTTCTCAGTTCTTACACAAAATACTGTTGAAAGATACTGGTCATGTCATTGGGAAGTGTCGGATGTTAGGCATTGGGGGGAGGGGGGTGTTCCTGTCCTTGTACTAATTTCTTAGAAAACGTATGCCGTGCACATGGGATTAGGAGGCAGAAGCGGAAAATAGTAAAGATGTTTTCTTCCTTTGGTCTCGGGCAAAAGGAGGGTAATAAAAATAGTAAAAGAACTAAATCGTACTTCGAAGTTTTGGAATTGAAAAAGGAAAGAAGTGATGAAGCTTGAAACAAGACTTTTTCTCGTTATTTCAGAAATATTTTTATCATTTTAGAGGCAAAAATTTTATTTTCTTTCTTTCTTTTAGAAATTTAAGTAATTTTTAAAACGAAATTTTGATAAAACTTAAACTATTGACGAGGGCCCCTGACAGGTTGGGGCCTGGGGTTGCAGCCTCGTAGCATCCCCCCAGTGGCGTATCTAGGGGGTGGGCTGATGGGGCTTCAGCCCCCTCCGAAATCTGTAGAAAATATCGTTTAATTACGAAAGTTTAGCAAAATGTGAGGAAACTTGCTAAGATAAAATTCAAAATGAACCAGAAAAAAAATTCCGTTTTAGACAGATTTTCTTCTAAGAAAGTGTGTTATTTCACAAATGCCGTGCGTGTATGTGCTCCAAAATGAGTCTAAGAATGTGTTGAGGGAGAGGTGGGGTAGATCGAGAATGCTGTTATATAATTTTAAATTTGCTGTTTATTTGGTTTTATTTACTATTTATTAAATACTTTTAGTAGATAATTTTCAGTATTCCGTTTTAAAAAATGCTGTGTAACGATGTAATTATACTTGTAAAGACAAAAACCTGTTTAAAACGACATTTTCCCCTGTCTCATGCAATTTCATCTTAGTAGATTTGATTGTACACTAGATGCTAATAAGATAAAAACCTGTTTAAAGCGGAATTTTCCCTGTTTCTTGCGATTCCTTCTTAGAAAATTTTACTGTATCTCAGCCTCCTCCGAAATGATAAGTCTAGATACGCCACTGCATCCCCCCCCCTCCCTTAATCCGGGCCATGAATAGCATTTTCAAATAGAATTTATTGTTTTGACAAAACAACTTTCAAAAAGAAAATGTATTTTATTTTAAATGTTGCCAAACGTTATTAGAAAAACATCGGAGTAGACATTTTATGGACGAGCACGCTTTTGTACGACTTTCTTGCGTAGCGGCCATTCTTTTGTTATTTTTTAAGTCTACATATTTTGAATCAGAAAATATATTTAATAAGTAAAAATAAATAAGAATAAGTAGAGCACAGATACAAAACACAATTTAAAAAAAAAAAAAATTCTGATTCAAAATATGTATTCTTTTTCACTGGAAAAAAAATACGGAAGATTGGCAGCTATTTCTTTGCTAGGTAAAAGATCAACCAGTCATCGGGCATAACCAATTTTTAAAATAAATACAAATTAGAAAAAATAAATTAAATTTAGTTGATTCGGTTGACAGAAAGTAATTTTGAGTATTTTTTTGAAAAATGAGATAAAACAAGTTATGAAAAATATTTAATTTTGAACTGTAACATGGATGTGTTTCATACGAACAAATTTTATTCTGTGCAATGGTAATAATATTATCTTTTTTTTTTTTTTTTTTTTTTTTTTTTTTTGTATATAACACTTAATTTGGCCCGCGGCGGTAAACGAGTTTACAGCAGGTATTGCTGTAAAGGGACTATAAGTGCTATACACACTATATTCTATAGTAACCGTCTTGTACTGCACCACAATGATATACATCAATTTTAATATATGTTTCAAATATTGTAACATCATTAAAATTAACCGCAAATCATTTTCCCCCATAGACCGTAATGTAACGGAATTCTTTTGATTGTCCCTGTGAAGGAACTATATGTGCTACACACTTCATTTTCAGTACCGAACATGCCATAGTAAACCTCAATCACACATATCAATTGCATGACAATCCGAGTACATTTATGCGAGTTATTACAGCACAGGTCATGGCAGTCACGGAGACAAACCAGACTCATAAACACTTTTCAACTATGGTGTGAAAGTGTTAAACAGAACTCGTGTTTTGATCATTAGAAATACATAGGGGGTTTAGTTATCAATGTAGTATTTGATAACTTCTAAAAAAACTGTATGAAGCTGTTCTCAAATCCAAATGGGCTACTTTCTGACACATTTTCTAATTCATTTTTTTTCCGCAAATGTATCAAATTGGTAGGTGCTGTTATTCAGAATCTTTGTCATCGAAAGACGTTTTCCATTTTTTGGTAAAGGCAGAAAATCTTTCAAAAAATACTATCAAAGTTTGAGTTTTGAACCAAATTACCGACATTGCACCGGACACCAGTGATGCACCACGCAAAAAAGGTGGTTACTCCGGAAAACATAAAAAAGTCCACAAAATCGTTTTGGGGAACCGTAAAGTGAAGTTGCAGGAGATAGCTCAGACTCTGAAGATATCCAAGGAACGTGTAGGTTTTATTTTGAATGAACATTTATCTATGAAAAAGCTGTTGTCAAAGTGGCTGCCGCGAGTGTTGACTTTTGACCAAAAACAACAACGAGTTCTGAGCACTGTTTGGAGCTTTTTCGTTAGAAAATTATGTTATTTATTATTAAATTATTATTAATCATTTATTAAATTATTATTATAAAATTATTATTATAAAATTATTTTTAAAAATATTATTATTAAATTATTATTATAAAATTATTATTTTTAAATTATTATTATTATTAAATTATTATTATTTATTATTAAAGTTCTGTTATTTAATAAAGTTAAAGTGTTATAAAGTCATAAAGTTATAAAGCTTTGTTAAAAAGTTGTGTTTTCTTTATTAGACCGGGAACTTATCAGCCCATGTGTTATATCTTTTAACTGTCATGCAATGGTATATGCCAAAAATTTTCAATTCAAAACCATTTTAGTTGTGTTATATGATCTTGCGGCACAATTCTTGAAATTCATTTTATATAGGAACATTTCCTTCTCCAAAAAAAATTACGGCCAGATGCGCGAAACTAGCCACCACATGTTGTGATAGATCTTGACAGTTTGAAAAGTTGAATGGGGACGGGTTGAAAGGAAATACAGATCTCCCTGGGAAATACACATGTTTTGCCTCTAAAACCACGTTTTTCTAAATTATAATAATGGTTTGTCTGTGGCTGTGGGCAATATGTGTTTCGTGTTTGTAGTAGATTTAGTTAATAATGCAATATCTCTTGAAAACGACATTGTTTGTTGAAGGAAATTAGGAAAAAAATATGTTGTCGAATTATAAAAAACATTGTTTGACCGCTATTATTTGTTTCAGCCATGTGTGTAGGCAAGGGTTTATGAAAGCGAGGAAAGGTCTCGTTCTTGTTTGGTTTTTGAAATTTTATCAATTTTTTTATCATATATTTTATGACTTAGAAAAACATTTTTTTTTTTTTAAATTTTTCTTATAACAATTAAACATTAGATGAAAAGCATGATTAAGTTTAAGTTTATTATAAGGTTATGACAAAAATATTTTCAATTATTTGGTGGATATTGTATTTAAATTAGTTTTCAAGTTTGAATCTGCTACTTTCTGACACATATGTGAAATACTTTTATTGATAAAGACATATTATTTGCAAGTAATCATAATCAGGTTCTTGGAAATCGAACATCATTTTACATTTTCCTACAAAAGTAAACAAAAACTAATGTATCAGAAAATGACGGCACATTTGACGCTTTAGGCAGACTTATATAACATGAAATGACGAAATGGTAGTCATCGGGGAGCAACTGACTATAAACTCACGATATATGGAATTTAGAGGAAAATAGAGAATGACATTTAAAAATTAGGCGCATGACTATGAGAACCTGAAATGTTTAGGGAAATGGAGAAAAAAATACTGTTTGAATGTGTCAGGAAAAATTGTGTTATTCAATGAAAGATAAATATTTTTTAGGACCCTTAGAATGGGATGAACGCATAATAATTAATAGCCAACTATATTTAAGCTGCAAATAGACTACAGTTGGCTACAACTGCTACTTTCATGTGGTCAGTCTCTTTCTTTATATGCAGCCAGTCTCCTATAGCTCGGCAAGAGGTCAGTGTCAGCGGAGGTGATCCCCGACATGTTTATCACCACCCCTCTCTTTTGTTGAGGCATCCTTTTTTGTTAGTAATAACACGGCCGTTGGAAAAGAAAGCCTAGAGAAATAATTTATGATTTTTTGTAGCAAGTGTTGTTTGAACGTAGCTTTAATGAAAACTGTTCAATTGTTTTGAAAATGGGCTTTCACGCCTTTGTGCTGTTGTTTTGAAATGAGATTGGATCCTCCAATTTCAGAAAACACGTGTAAAACGTATGCTTCTCAAACATATTTTTTTTTTCTTTTTACCTTTAAAAAAAATTTGTTATCCTTAAATCAAAGTTGTTTTCTCTGATAAAATTAATTGAATAATAGGACATTCAAATTACAATATTTTTTTCAAACAATCATTAAATTCAGATATGTTTCGAAAATATGTAATTAATTTACATTTATAATAATTGTCTCATATTTGAAATGATATAATCATATGCAGAATTTTAAATTTAATTATTTTTGCGAATTGTTATAAATGGTTAATTTTATAAATCATATTACAAGTAAAATAAAGTCATATGTAGTAAGTATAGTTAGTTTAAAAGACAAACAGTATTACTAAATTAAATCGTTTATGAAACAGCTGTGACTTTTAAACGATCTAATAATTCAGAAGGAAACACAATGTTAATAAAATTAACTAAATTACAAATAACTATTAGTTAATATTATCAAAACGTGTATGGAATTAAGATATTACAGCATTTTTTTAAAAATGATAATAGTAAGTTTGTGAATTATTCAATTTAATAACTTAAGGGCACATGTAACAAAAAAATTTCTTATTTTTATAATTTTCCTTCGTACATTTTCTGCTTCTGTTTCGACAGAAAATTCGTCTCATTCATAAAGGCACCAATAAATAAGAAAAACTAAGAAATTTTCTTCTCCTCCGTTTTCTAGCTCCAAGAGTTTTTCTTCTTTCTTTTCTTTTTAGCATTTTTAAACATAGTTGTAAAATGCTAATTAGGTTGCCGTCTGTCTGTCTGTCTAACAGTCTGCCCGTGTTCTAACTTTCATATATATACTCGGATTTCCAATGTAATTTTTATATGTTATTTAGATTAATTATATAACGTTCGGAATTGAAAATGCAGTGTATAGCATTTATAATGAGTTTACAGGGATACACAAAATAATTCGGTTACATTCAGCTGTATGAAGGAAAATCGTTTGCGATGTTTTTTATTGATGTTACAATATTACAAACATAATCAGATTGATATTCATCACTGAGATTGACTAAGTTACGCTTTGTGTGGTGTATAGAACAAGTAGCATTTATAGTTCATTTATAAGTTCGCACAGGAAAATTCGTTTACAGAACGGAAAATGATCAATAATAATTGCTGGAAGTATGGTTTCAGTTGGTAAATAATTTTAAAATTAACTAATTTATAGTACATTAATTGGTGTGTTTAAATTCCGCACATGACTGCACGAAAGTAGATAACACAATACCGGATATGGACAACAATTGCAAAAAATTAATATTACTGCATTGTGTGTTTTTTTTTTAATTATATTCCTTAATAATATTCTTTAAGTGTTGGGAAGTGTTTCATAATCTATGCCGCATGCATGATTTTTCGTTATATATTTTATTTATTTCTTTACTCTACCGAAATGCATTAAAGAAACGTTAAAAAAAAAGGGGGAAAAAAAAGATTTCAGTACCTAAACGACGACGCATCGTTGTCTATATTATATCCATTCGATATTAAAATTAATATTTCTTCATTGAAAACAGATTCGTATAAAGTATATGTTTTTTAAATTACCATGTCCGGGTGCATTTATTGATATATGTACAAAAAAAAAAAAAAATTTTTTTTAAAAGTATTTTTTGTTTTTTATTCTTTTAAGTCAATAATTTGAGTATTACACGACCATCAATTTATATCTTTATACTTTAATAATAATAATTTCACTTCTATGTATTAATTTCGTTTGTTTTAGTATCATTACCTAACGACTATTTGTAATTTATTTATTTTTAAATACTTTCTTTTGTGCCAATTTGTTCACTGTAAAATTGTTTTATTTAATAGCATAATGCTCTTTATTAAACACATGACGTTATATTTTCATGAATACTGTGATTAATAATAGCAAACGGACAATAATAATCGAATTGTAAACGTATGGATATGTTTATATCTATCCAAGAAATATGAATATAAAGCAATTATATACTTTCAAAACATGCCTGAATTTAAAGAAAGTCAGAAGACTTTGAAAAAAGCTCTTTCTTCACAATTTTCTTCTCGGAAGACGATTTAATATTCGCCATATTAAAGGAAAGCACAATAAAAGCAAATTAATGGCACAATAACAAATAATAACAGAATGTTTGTGAGGTCTACATCTTCGAAACATACATTTTATTTTTCTTCTGGTATTCGAGGGTCAAATCTCAGTTCCATTGAAATAGCCAGGCACTAACAGGGGCAGGAAATGACCCATTACTCATTGCCCGCGGCTTATTTCTAGAAGTACGAACACTTTCTATTTTTGAAATGAGTGGGCCATTTTTATTAAAAGTCGATAGTCAATACCTATTACTATGCGTTTCCTCTCTTTTTAAATTACAATAACCGTTTAAATCAATCAAGTTTTTGAACAGAATTTGATTCAATATAGTGGCGCATTTTTTACTTCATTTAATTTTAAATACGGAAATTACTGTATTTTTTGCCTTGGCTCTGGGGGTGTTCGTTCGGGAGGGGGGGTAGGCGCTCTGTTTTGAAAAAATATCAGAACAATATATCACACATTTGCTAATTTATTAAAAGGCGGTTTTTTGCGTTTTCTTTGATATGAAACCTGCTGTATATATGAGTGCCACGGTATTCTACAATTTTGGGCTTATAACGTTTTAATTTAACTGAACATATATGTACCCTAATAACTAACATATCTCAATTTTAGGTTCAATAAAGTATTCATAATTACTATTTTTTTTATAGCGTTGCCCTTTTTTGCCGTTGACATTTTTACCTAAATTCATTAAGACAGAATCACAAAAGATCAAAAAAAGTTATTTTGTTTAGTCAGGTTTCCTTTTCAGGAGGTATAGAAGTCGTATTGCATTCTTTGCCTTCGGGAAAAAGAAGAATCATTTCTGTATCTTAATTAGAAATTGAGAAAAAGGTTTAAAATGTATTTAGTTCTCCAAAATTGCATATTTTTTTAAGGAGCCATTTTTTGCAAACTTAAAAATAGCTACACCTTAACAAGATGGCCGATGGAACATATCGTGACTCTCAATTAAAAGGCGCTCCATTTCCGATATAATGAAATTATTTAAATTGTGAAACAATCCCAAATTTCAAAATTTTATTTGTATGTTCACAAATTTAGCAACGTTTACGGGCTTACGAATAAAAATAGGAGTAATTAAAATTTTTATATTTATAGCTTATTGCTGGCAGACATTAAAAAAAATGTATTAGTACTTATTATCCCTTATAAAGAAATAAGAAGTTTTGCTAAAAAATAGAGAAATATTTAGAAATTGCATTTTTTAATGAGAACAAAGACCTAAACGTAGAACACTTTATTTTAAAGTGTTTAAAGGAAAAACGTAGAACACTTTATTTTAAAGGAGTCAGAGGACTAATACACAGAACACTTATTTTTAATGTATTCTGAGGACTCATACACATAAAACTTTATTTTAATGTATTCTGAGGACGCATACACAGCATACTTTATTTTAAAGTATTCTGAGGACCCATACACAGAGCACTAAATTTTAAAGGATTCAGAGGACTCATACACACAACACTTTATTTTAAAGTATTCTGAGGACCCATACACAGAACACTTAATTCTAATGGATTCAGAGGACTCATACCCAAAAGACTTAATTTTAAGGTAATCTGAGGACACACATTTAATAAGTTTTATTGCCATGGTTCAGTGGACCATTTTTTCTCCCTTATACACAATTATACACCGATACACAACCATAAAAACAGCAAAACCCTCCAACTGAGGACAAATTTTATAAACCAATAAAAATTTGTACAAATCATAAAAATGCTTAAAAACGAAGGAAAATAACTTTTTTCTATCCGAGGACGTCCTCGGTTCCCTGTGGGTCCTCAGTCAGCGGGCGTGTAAACCTGTTTTCGTCCGCGCTTCCCCTGAAACACGAACCCACACACACACACACACACACACACACAAATAGAGCTATTTATAATAAATATAAGACATATATACTTTTTAAAACATACTCTTACAAACAAAACTTTCTACAAAATATCAGATGTACCAACAAAATGAGATGAAAAGATTATTGTTGTAAAGAGAAGACTGATTCTGAACAATGCACTATCGGTTGCTCGGTTGCTCAGCTGCGGGCTGAGCCGGCTGCCGTTGAACCCCCCTTTCTCTACTTCTTATTATTTATGTATCAAGTTTTTTTTTCTAATTTTAGTACATATATTATTTTTTTTTTCATATATTTCCCTTCTCATATGTTAGTAATGCCACAAGAAAAAAGTATTGATTAATTACATTAACAGCTAAACGAATTAGGTTTTATTTTTCTTTTGATATTCGTAAAATTCTTAGTTATACATTTTGTTAATAAATAGTAAGTTTTGCTTTATATATTGAAATAACAAGTGACAATTTTTCCCCTATTATGTGAAAACGAAGTTATTTATATGAGTGAATAAACATTTAAAAATTTTAAAGTAATGTATATTAAGGTATATGATGTACAAATGAAATAAGTTTATTTATTTTTCATTCTACTTAGTGATATCATTCTCCAAATAATAATTTGAATACTAATTGTAAACTATAGAAGAATCTCTTATCATTAATCTTCAATATCTTATCAAACATCCCCTCAAGTTTAGTGACGCATACTTACTATGCTTTTTCTTTCTCCAAGTTGATAACGAATCCTTAGCCAACGCTTTTAAAAAACCCAAAATTCTAATATAAAACTGTCTCCTTGGGAGAATCACTAAATTTTGCTTAAGTGGTATTTTCTTTTAAATTATACATTTTAAAACATAAAATAATAATAATTAATGAAGAGTATGTTTTTAAAGAACGGAATTTTGTGATATTTTTTTATTAAATATATTCTTGTGAAGGAGTCCTAAATAGACCCTAAAATTTTGACTCTATCGAATTTTGAAACTTTACTTTCATATGGTTTTAAAGGGTGGTCTTAAATTTTATTATGGTTTTAAAATTTATTTTATTTATCCTATTTATTTTATTATTATTATTTTGTTATTTACTATAGATCCTATTTTGCATTAACATTTGAATTCTTCGTATCATTGTTGTAGGCACTCTGTATTTTTTAAGGGTATCCTGTATTGTTAGCCTAACTTCTATCGAAGGGTCCTCTGGGACAAAGGGTGTGGGTGCTATTTCTTCAATGTATTTATTCCTCTATAGAACTTTTATTGAAGGGCCCTTATATTTTCAGTCTAACTTGTGTCAAAGGGAACACTGCTAAAATTTTTTAAAAAATGGGGGAGGGGGTGCTTAAATTTAGTATGGTGAATCATGTTTATAGGGTACCCTGTATTTTTTACGGGTACTCTCTATGTTTCATAGATCCTGTATTTTTATCCTAACTTTTATAAAAGGGTCTTTTAGAAAACAATAGGGGTTGGGGGCTATTTTCTCAATGTTTTTATTACCCTGTAGAATTTTTGTGTGTTACTCTGTATTTTTTAAGGGAGCTTACATTTTTAGCCTAACGTTTATCGAAGGGCCCTCTGCTAAAATAACAAAAAGGGAGGGGGCGCTTAAATTTAGTAAGGTGAATCATGTTATGGGGTAACCCTCTATTTTTGATGGACACTCTGTATTCCCCATACACCCTGTATTGTTAGCCTAACTTACATCGAAGGGCCCACTGGGGCAAAAGGGGGGGTGGGGACTATTTCCTCAATTTATTCCCCTATACAATTTTTGTGTGGCACTTTGTATTTTGTGAAGGGTCCTTATATTTTTAGCCTCACTTGTGTCACTCTGATAAAATAAACAACGGGGTGGGGGAGGGGGGGAGGGCAGCTTAAATTTAATATGGTGAATCATGTTTATAGGGTACCCTGTATTTTAATCAAACTTTTTGTTTTTTGCATAACTTTTTTTAAATACCTTTTGAAAAGAAAAAAATTGCGGCGTTATGAATTGTTTTCATAGCGGGTGGTTATGGTGGGTCCACAATTAAAAAAAAAAAAAAATCTCTAAAAAATAATTTTGGAAAATATTTAATTTTTGGAAAATCAGTTTCATCATTGAAAAATCTATTCTCTAACAAATTAGAAAAATACCTCATCCTACTATAACATGATAATTCTAGGGGGAAAAAATCCTCCCCTCAATAATTTCCCAAGGAGCATTCCATGATTCATTAATTAAACTAATTCCATTAATTAAAATAATCCCCCTCTTAGAGTTTGTTATCTCCCCCATTCCCTTATCTCTACACTTGCTTATCTACCGCTCCTCTTATCTCTGTGACGTACTCCCGCTGCGCCATACCGTGACCTTCATTCGACCTTGAGGTCGACGGTACCGACGGTACAGGCACAGAACCCCCTTTTTATATCTACTTATAACCCTAAAATTTCATTGAATATAAATAAAAAGATATTTATTACTTTTTTCACAAAATTTTAATTCAGTTTTGTCAGTTTTTAAGACATTAGCTTGTATCCACTTAAATTTTGAAATAATGCTTGCATTGCAAATAAAATACAGTGATACCTCGGTTTCCGTCGATAATCCGTTCGAAAACAATCGGCGAAAACCGAGTCAATTATATCCATATGAATCTATGTAAATCCAATTAATTCGTTCTAAACACTCCAAAATACGTATAAAAAACACATTTTATATAGAGAATAAGTATAGCGTTTAATACTAAAAACAATATCAAATTCATATAGGGTTCTTAGCGTATGGTATCAAGGCACTGTATCTGGAGTCACTTGCTTTTTACTTACCCATCATACGTAGTATAGGGTAAGTCTTGTAATCGTTTTGAAAATCGAAAAAAAAATTTTGACGGATTTACACGTTTCAGACATTGGAGATTCCGAAAAACATATTTTTAGAAAAAAAAAAAATTGCCGTCCGTCTGTGTGTCTGTAAACGCTCTATCTCCCGAAAAAATTGAGATAGAGACTTGCAATTTGGTATGTACTTAATATGTAATAATGGGAAGAAGCTTATTGAATTTCAGTAACCTCGATTATCCGGAACTATTTTTTTTCGGACTCTCGAAATATTCGTTCTGATAAAAGGTATATAAAAAATTTCGAAATTGTTTATTTTAAGGAGTGAATAGAAAAGACAACAAAAAACATAAATTTTGTATATAACATGAAGTCGATCGGATAATGAGTTGCCGAGATATTTGTAATCCTATTTTCCACACTCTTCGATTTTTCATGACCCTGTATTTCATCCAAATTTCAATTCAAAGATATATTTTAATTGGAAATAAGACGCTTAATCAGATGCAATAAACCGCTAGTTAATAGGATTATTGTTTTTGGAGTTATAAGGATGTTTCTTTTAAACAACTCAGTAATCGAGCCTTCAAAGTTTATGACGTCATCAAGCCACGATTTTATTCGAATTGCAATGTATTTTATAAGTAGTTTACACATTTTTTATTTTAATATTTTATATTGTGCATATCCATGATGGGTAAATATTACGGTGGCCCCCAACGACTAGTTTGGTCTTTTGGCAGTAGGACTAGCTTCAGAGTTAGAGGACCTCTGTCGCTCAAAAAAGCTGTCCAAAGTGGTCTGTTTCTGTCGCCTCTTTAATATTTGCCTAAAATGGGGCAAGACATTATTATTAAACAAGTTGCTTACAAGAAACTTTCTTTGGTTCCATGAGGGAGCACTCGCAATCAATAAAAAAAATCCCGAAAATACACAAGAAATAAACGAAATCCGAGGCAATCGACGAAAGCAGAAACGAATTTTTTGCGGAAAAAATCGACGAAACCGAAACCGACGATAACTGAAGTCAACGAAAACCGAGGTATTACTGTAAACATTTCTTATCAAATGTAATTAAAATGCAATTAATGTATAATACAGTATATTACACACACGCATATATATATATATATATATATATATATATATATATATATATAAATGCAGATAAAATTTTCATTATGAACATAGTAACATTTGAATTTAATTAATATTTTTTTTTCTTGTAATTTAATAGGAGAATGCGAAAAATAATTTTCAGTTATACTAATGTATTTAATAGTTGCAATTTACTTATTGAATAAAGAGAAAGATGATTTTTAGGGATCAACGTTTATAATAGTTTTCTTTAAATACATTTTTTTTAAAGTCCTTCCGGACTGTACCGGAAAGAGAAGGTAGCTTTCATAGTCAACGTTTTTAAAAATTCAACTCATTTTGCTCCAACACCCGAAGCTAAATTACTTGGAACTCGATTATAGAAAATTCTTGCCTTTTTTTGTTAATACTGAATTTGAATGCGAATTTCAGCATGAGGATTACAGTATAACAAAAATCAGATTGTTTCAAAATGTCAGCCACCCTAGAATTTTAAACTGCCATATCTTTGCCATTTTAAAGATAACGCCAAAACAAAAAATGTTCCGGAATCCTTGTATCACGATCTAACATATAACGGAAATAATTTTTTCAATTTATAATTTTTTATACATCTTTTTGAATTTTTATTTTTTTTTAAATTTAACTTGCCGCCATTTTGAAACAAAATGGCGGTTGAAGCTGGCTAACGAACTCGGTCGAGACCTTGGTATGTTCTGTACACATGATCAGTCAAATTCATATCGGTTGATAAATACGAGAGTTACAGCATAACAAATATCAAATTGTTTCAAAATCTCAACCACCCTAGAATTTCAAACTGCCCTATATGAGCCATTTCTTAAAATATAGCAAAAACAAAAAAATGTTCCAGAATCCTTGTATTACGTTCTAAAACTTAACAGAAACAATTGTTTCAATTTATAAATTTTTTGTAAATTTAAATTTTTTTAACTGGCTGCCATTTTGTAACAACACATGGCGGATGAAGCTGGCCCCTCAGTCACATCCAAATTGGTTTATAAATAAGAGAGTTACAGCATGACATATGTCAAATATATATATATATAAATTTATTGCAAAAATTAACCATTGAAACAGAAGCAAATGACCATACACAATTAGATACCATACTACTATTACTATACCATATAGCACTGTCAAATTACAAATTATAAAACATAGTCCTAATATATGAAGTATTATTTATTCAAAAAGTGAAGCAAAAGTATAAACACAAATGGAGGCTTATAATGTAATTCACTTTTTCAAGGGCAGGGAAATCCCATTATAAGCAAAGAATGATTGTTTTCTGTAATTGACACCAGCTTAATGCCAAAAATTGTGTCAAATCCTTGCCCAAACAATCATTAGAACAAGATTGAAAAACAAGGATACCATTGAAAATGGAATACTACAAATCAAACCAACAATTTGATAAAGAGGGGAGAAAATAAATAAACGTATAAACAAATAAATAAAAAGGAAGACAAAGAAAATCCATTCATTACTACATCAATTATTTATCCATATACCGAAGCAAAATTTGAAAAGCACATGGTAAAAGTGAATTCAATAGAACAGGTGAAATTTACAGTTAAGTAGCATCCTCCATATCAGAAACTGTTAGTAACAGTTGCAGTTATTAATTTAACCACAGAGATTTATCTATTTCTAAGTTAAAATTTTAAAAATACAAATGAATAATATAAAATCTATTAATTCAGTTACTATAATTTTAACTTAAATAAATTTATTATATATATTATATTATTGGAAAATTTAAAACTTTCACCTGTATTCCAAGTTCCATTTAGTCATTTGGATAATTTATTTGGTACTGCCATCTAGTTAAAAAATATTGAACTATATCTAATATAAATATAGTAATATATTTTAAATCATTTAAAAAATTTATTTGGTGCTGCCATCTAGTTTAAGATATTAAAGTATATCTAATATAAATATTAATTATTTAGATAAAGAAGAAGAGTTTCCAGTATAAGATCCTTTTATCTTTCTATTCTTTACATACATCAACATTTATATAATTTTCTTTAAATTTATAATTATTGTGAAGTGTTTAATATCATTTTAACAAAACCATTAAAAATCCCATAAATCTTAAACATTAAAGTAGAAGTCAAATTCAATTTTCATTTTATAAATAATTATATGCAAGCGCAAGCTTAAAAGATTTTCCAATATGGCTAAACGCACTTATTGGAACTAATATCTTGCTAAAAATTATCTACCCTGAAAAGTAAAATTTAGAATTCACACTCTGCAAGCTTAAAAATAACAAAGATTTTCCAATATGGCAAACGCACTTATTGGAACTATATTTTGCTAAAAATTCTCTACCTTGAAAAGTAAAAAAAGAAAAAAAAATTAGAAATCACACTCATTTAAATTTTTAATTAATGAATGATATTTAACCAAAATATTCCCATTCAGCTCGCACACAAAGAAATTCAATCTTTAGCCAAATATATCAGCAATCAAAATGTAAGTGATTTAACAGAAAGGATTTACAAACATATAACCCCAATGAAATCAAAATTTATATTCGTAAAATTGACTTAACTAAATAAAAAGGATAGCCATATTCTATTGCATGTTGAAGGAAAAGTTTTAAATTTTGAGTTTTAAAATTATTTGAACAAAGATTGTTAATTCTATGTGCAAAATTTAGTAAAATATTTACAAATACTGATTTATGTATACATGACATATAAATTAGTAAATAAGTTTACTTTAAATGTAAAATCATTTCGCTTGTCATAAATGTCAAACAAAATTTTATTATTTTTAAGGATTATCTTAAGATCAAGAAAATTCATTTCATTATTTACCATAACGTTGAAACTATAATTTAAATTTTTATGATATTTTATTGGTAGTAAATAATTTGAATTATTATTAAAATAGAAGACGATTATATCATCTATATAACGGTACATTTTACAATTAGCAATATTTGAATTACGCTCATAATAATATAAATATAATTCTGCAAGAATTGAAGAAACAATGCCACCCTGAGGCAGTCCACAGCTTTGAATATATATAGTCACATTAAAAACAATATAATTATGATGTAGAATAAATCTAGTTAAAGTTTTAAAGTAATTTAAAGAAATATTATTTTTTAAATTTATGGAATCCTTGTATTTTTTGTATAATAAATTGACAATTCTGAACATATCCTTGATATCAATATTATTAAATAAGTCATTAAAGTCAAACGTCATCATGTAATTTATGTTATTTAAATTTTTAATGTTATTGACAAGTTGAAAACTGTTTTTTATGCTAAACAAATTATCTTTTTGTTTTGTAAGTTCAAACAATTTAGTGAGAATAGTTAATAGAAATTTACTTGCATTATTATTATACGTATTACAACCTATAGTTACAGTTCTAAATTTTATAGGAGTTTTATGAAATTTAGGTATAACAACAATATATGGATAATTAAAGTTGTAATTTTTAATTTTTAACAATTTATAATATTGAAATATATGTCGATTATTAATAATTGTATTAAGATTAGTTTTTTTTTTAAATTTAAACTTGTATTTATAGCATTAGATATTAGCTGCAAATAACATTTTTTGCAGATGAAAGCATAGTTGTTTGGTGATTTATCAACATAAGTAATAATAAATTTGTTTTGTAAATTCTTTATTTCACTATTTAGTTGTTTAACATTAAAATTATAATTTTCCATATTTCTGAAAAGTTCAACATTTAAATTATTTAAAACATTTAATTTCCATTCAGTAAAAAATTCAATGGGTTTATTATAATCTATTGAAATTTTATATATAAAAAGGTCAAGATCCAGATTAAATAGTTTTAATATAGAAAAAATAGTATAACATGAAGGTATTCGAAATTTAGTCCCATTAGTCATAAAATTGCGCAAATAATCATTCTCGACAATATTAATATCCCCTGTAATAATGTGACCATGTACCTTATCTACATAATTACTATAACTAGGATTACTACATAAGCATTGAAGTTTATCATTTGATGTAAGAATTTTTGCAAAATTATTGTAATTGAAAATCCTACGTCCAAGTGTAACGTTGTATTTGTATGATTTATGTATTGTAAAATTTTTTATGGGGAATTTGTTATTGTTATTAGTTACATTGTGTATATTAATTTTATTAAGTACTATATTGGAAAAAGTGATTATAAGTTAAGTATTGTTAAGTATTTTTGAAATTTTTACATTAAGTTGATTAAATCTATATAATAGAAGATCAAAATATACATCACTAAAATGTGGTGATAAATTTAATGATAAAAAAACCAAATGTAAGAATTAGTGAATTCATTTTCCATATTAGATAATTGCTGTATAATATCATTACTAGAAATATACTGTGCATTAGTATCATTTTTACCCCTTTTTGTACGTGTAGTTTTTGTATTTACTTTATGATTTAAATTAGCGTAAGTGCTAGTATAATGTTCATGTTTATTAGTATTAGTATAAACAAGGTTTGTACGAATAAATAACTTAGAATTTAGACCATAAGGATATATATATATATATGGGGGTCATGATAGGTGAAAATATACCGAATTTTTTTGGAATTCCTTTCCTCCGAACGACTGCAATATGTAGCTTTTTGTAATGATTGCTACCTAAAAGAAAGATTCTGGATTTAATTCGAGATAAACTTTTAAAAGTTTAAGTTATATGAATTTATATAAAATTAAATAGAATGAAAAAGATTATTATTTTCGTAAATATGTTTAATAACTATGAAATATTTAAATTGCGATAATTTAGTTTTATCAATTTTTAAGAGCTTAACTTTTACTCATTTAATTTTTAAAAATGTGTTTGGATTATAAATAAAATGAGTATTTTAATTGTAATTAAAATATAAGGAAAATATAATACAATTGGCTCATATATTAATGCAGATAAAATTTTGATTTTTAACATAATATTTGAACTTAACTTTGTGATAGAATAATTTTTAACTTAATATGAAGTGTAAAAAATAATTTTCAATCATACTAATGCAGTTAAAAGATGCAGTTTGTTTATGGTATAAAGGGTCATTTAAAATGGTCAATAGTGATTTTTATTTAAAATCCTATATTGAAAAGCACAACTTTGATATCTATAATGTGACTGATTTATATGACAAGAAAAATTAGAGTAATCTGCGGAAGATTTATAACTTATTGAATAAATATACACTTAAAATCTACTTACATTTGAAAAATAATATTTTTTTTTTTTTTTTCAAAAAGAATTATCAAAAACTGTGCTCTTTAAATAAAAATATATAGAAAATTCCATATAATACGAACGTCAAATACACCTTATCAAATTTATAAAACACAATGTAAACACATTGATAATTAGTGTTACTACAGAGGTGCAATAATTCAAATCACAGTTTTAAAACATTAAAACTATTAGATGTTAAAATCGTATATGGTATAATGTACTGGGTGTCACTGGGGTTTTTGGTTTTTGCTGACCCCTCCCCCTCCCCCAGCTTGTAATGGTATCATCCCAACTTCCTTCACTCCCTCCATTTCATAGTTGATTGGTTTCGCCTATTTTCGACCTGTCCAGAGTGCGCCATTCGGAGCTGCGTCTTCTCGACTGCTTGTTTTCATCTGAGGAAGGCTAATGTTTAGCCGAAAGCTCATGTGTTTTAACATCTAATAGTTTTAATGTTTTAAAACTGTGATTTGAATTATTGCACCTCTGTAATAACACAAATTAGCAATGTGTTTACATTGTGTTTTATGTGCTCTTCAATTTTGATCATTATAAATCACCCATCACTTTATACCATACACAAACTGCATCTTTTAATTGCATTAGTATGACTGAAAATTATTTTTCACACTTTCTTTCACCACAAAGTTCAAATATTATGTCAAAAATCAAAACTTTATATGCATTAATATATGAGCAGATGGCATTATATATTCCTCCTATATTTTAATTACATAAAAAAAAATACTCATTTTATTTATATTGAAAAGAAGTAATGATATACCGGGTGATCCAAAAGTCAGGATGAACTTTAAAAATGAATAATTCGAAAACGAATCAAGATACAAAGATACGGTTTGCACCAAACGGATGAAAAAGAAACCGGGTTTTGTGTGGCAACGAAATAAAAAATAGTTCTGTTGGCGACCAACAGATGGCGCTGTCGGTTTTGTGATGTAGGATTATGCAAAGCAACAAACGATATAAAAAGGAGAAACTGCAGCAGGTAATGGTAGTCGAAGCTTGTATGCATCGAAATGCTGTTCATAGTTGAGAAAGCCCTCTTAGTTAAACTGTATTATAAGAATTCAGAAAGTGCCATCGCGGCATTGCGAGCATATCGCTACATGAAGGGTATGCGAGATAGCAAAGGACCAATAACGTCCTCTGCATTGAACAAAATGATATAGAAATTTGAAGCTACAGGTTCTTTGGCGTCACGCCAAAGAAGTGGACGTCCCTCAACAGCCGTTGCAGTTGCCACGACAGTGGAGTAGACGGTGCAATCCATGTCGGCGGTTGGTGCACATGTGGAGTGTAGTGCTCGAGAAGTTTGGAGGCAGACAGGAGTGTCGTACGGAAGTGTCTGGAGAGCACTGCGAATAACTTTGCAACAGTATCACTACAAGTTGCGACATAACCAATAACTGAAACCTCCTGACTTCGACTCCCGCAGAGAATTTGCGAATTTGGTATTCAATAAGATGGAAGAGCAGCAAGACTGGCATCAAACTGTGCTTTGGGTAGATGAAGCGCATTTCACACTCTCTGGCGCTGTTAACACCCACAATTGTCAAGTGTGGACTACAGTAAATCCACTTGCATTTGTTAAGGTACCCTTGCAACAGCCTAAAGTGACAGTCTGGTGTGACTTCACTGCTGATTTCATAATTGGTCCATTTTTTTTCGAGGAAGTCACACAAACGGGTTTCAAAACAGTTTCTGTCACTGGTCAGCGATATGTAGCACTGTTACAGAATAACATTATTCCTGAACTGCAAGCGCGACAGACACTCCAAACAGTCACCTTTATGCAAGATGGAGCACCACCTCATATTGCTCTCCCTGTGCAACGCCTGCTGCGCTCAACATTTGGGGAGGATCGCATTATCAATCGCTACTTTAATCAAGCATGGCCTCCAAGATCTCTCGATCTGACACCCTGTGACTTTTGGCTGTGAGGATTCTTGAAGTCAAAAGTGTACCGCGACCAACCGGCATCACTAGCAGCACTGAAAGATGCCATCCGCCAAAATGTGTCTGCCATAACGCAAGAAATGCTACTGAATGCTGTGAACGGTGTGGTGCCTCGTCTCACAGCTGTACTTCTGAATGATGGACAGCACATTGAACATTTACTGTAGTACTAAATAACTGTAATTAAGCTGACTTGTAAGTTGTCAACATTCTTTCATTTGTAAATCATCTTTTGGTGCAATACAACACTATAGCGCCATCTGTTGGTCGCCAACAGAACTATTTTTTTCGTTGCCACACAAAACCCGGTTTCTTTTCCATCCGTTTGGTGCAGACCGTATCTTTGTATCTTGATTCGTTTTCGAATTATTCATTTTTAAAGTTCGTCCTGACTTTTGGATCACCCGGTATATTAAATCGATAAAAGTTAAGTTTTTAAAATTTATAAAACAAAATTATCACAATTGAAATTTTTGTTATTTAATAAATATATTTACGGAAATAATAACAATAATATTTTTCATTCTATTTAATTTTATATAAATTTATACAACTTAAACTTTTAAAAGCTTATCTCGAATTATATCTTGAATTTTTTTTAAATTACAAGTTTTTTTCACTACGAAGTTATATTAAAAATCAAATTTTTTACTGCATATATATATATATTCTTTTTATTTACAATGTCAGCGATTTTTCAAAATTTAAGTAGATATAAGTTAAGCTCTTAAAAACTGATAAAAATAAATTACAATTTTACGAAAGAAATAACAATAATTTTCATTTTTTTTATGATGAATGAAATTTTAAAGTTGTATAGCTGAAGTTTTTAAAAGTTTATTTCGAATTAAACCAATATGTCCTGATTGTTTCTTATTTTAAAAATGTGTCTAAAAAAGTACAATTTTAAAAGAAAGTTCCTTCGTTTATATTAATTGCCGATAGGTGGCGCCAAAACAATATTTAGAAACGAAGCGTAATCGGAGCATGGAAGCTCGAATAGACGAGAAAAACTTCTGTCCCGATTAACATATAGCTAGCTAGCCTGGAGATGAGAGTGGCGACATAGGATGTAGGGCACTTAGTAATTATTTAGTATTAGTATATATTTCTTAGTTATGCTGTTAGTTATATATATTTAATATAGTTTTTAATAATACTTAGATTAGAATTGTAATATTAGATTCATTAGATTCATAATATTAGAATTATTGTAATATTAGATCATATTCAATATGTTTAATTAATGCTAAAGATGAATTAAAATCTTCATTTTTAACAAGGGATTGGTCTTATCTGAAATTTTAATGTTCGAGAACAGAATAAAGGCAAGGCATGAGAAGTTTGAAAAATACAGCGTGAGAAATTCCACTACACAGGAGACTGGAGATTTTCAAAATAGAATAACGGTGACAAATATTAAAGATATTCCTGCAGAAAAAATATGTGTAAACTTTACTACGATTAGTAGTTTATAGGTGCGTTCGTAATTATATAAATACGTAGCACCTATAGTCGTCGCTTGGACCGTCCGTCTGTCCGTCCGTCTGTCTGTCTGTCCGTCTGTCCGTCCGTCCGCATATAACAACGCAAAAACTACCCAACCGAATGGTTTGCAATTTAAAATATATTATCTTTGCGGAATTTTGTCGAGACATTTCAAATTTTATTAAAATCGAATCAAAACTTTAGGAGATATTAATAAAAATATTTATTAAGAAATTTGAATTTTTTTTTTTTTTTTTTTAAATCGGTGCTTTTTTGTTATAGGAGCTTCCGAAGTTGAATCGTCAAGCGACCGAGATACTTATTTTATTACAGAAATTAA
The DNA here is from genome assembly GCA_963931845.1 of Maratus michaelseni. Lineage (NCBI taxonomy): Eukaryota > Metazoa > Arthropoda > Arachnida > Araneae > Salticidae > Maratus > Maratus michaelseni. The sequence continues at coordinate 127,047,783 of OZ007600.1, read as the reverse complement.
TCTGCAGACGATATAATTCATTTCACAGAATTAAAAATCATCAAGATCTGAATATTTATATAACTAGATATTGTACGAACGCACCTCATTTGTCACGTTTGACGTACAATTTCCAACTTGTTGTATCAAATGCCATCGACAGATGGTGTTTCACTGTCAAACTATAAGAACGTTCAAACTAATGTATGAAGATGGAACAAAGTTTACTCAGTTTTTACCATTCATTTTGTTGTTGAAAGGCATACACAGTTTGCGTTTGAAATTGTAAAGCTATATTGAGCATTCTTATGATTTGAGAAGGCACAGAGCCATCTGCCGATGGCATTTGATACTAAACCAAGGAAAAATTGCGCACATTTATTTCTTTACAACTTTAATACCTTTCACTGTTAGCTTGTTATTTTCATTTTTAAAAAAAACATCAGTCCATTTTTATAATACACTGTATGCACTCTCAAAAAAAATCTCGTTAAAAAATATAAAATGTACAGGTATCAAGTTGTCGAAATATCCCTGTAATTAGAAGATTATTATTATTATTATTATTATTATTATTATTATTATTATTTATTATTATTATTATTATTATTATTATTATTATTATTATTTATTATTATTATTATTATTATTATTATTATTATGATTATTTATTATTATTATTATTATTTAAAGAAATTTCCGTCTTTTGACAGGATAATTTCAGGAAAATTTGAGATTAGATTCCCGAATTTTTCGAGTTGAAATAAAAAAGTATTTCTAATAAAAAATATTACTAGGTAGCATAGTGTCCGGAACACCCTTGCGATTTGACGAAAATGCAGCTTTAGATTGGAAGATTTCAGGTAATTTTACGTTTGGAATTTCTCTGTATTTTGTGAGAAAATTGGCAAATCAAAGGACATTTTCCGTGTTTTAACAAAATATAATCAATGGAAAAATTTGTTCAATTCACAGATTAAAGTATATATATATATTATTTTAGAGTGTATATAATTAAAAGGAATTGGCTTGGTTTCGATATGGAAGAAAGACGCTCGAAGTATTTATCTTTATTGATGGTCCCGCAACCACGCCATATTTATACAATAAAACGATTTTTTTCGTAAATATTTCGAAGTGTTAAAATATTTTTTTATATGTGTAATGAATATGTGTAAATCCTTTATTACTTAAAATGTATAATTTTTATACGTCAAGGAAAGCTTTGACCAGTTTAGAAAAAAAAAGAAACATATCTGAAAATTTTAACCGTGGATGAAGATTGTTAATTATTGTTTATTTTACGTTTTCGAAAGGATTTAATTAAAAGTGGTTAAAAAAAAGAAAAAAAATCCGCTCAAATCGCATTTCTCTACTCTCATATCGAAGAGTCTTAATTGAGGGTATCTAGGAGTGAATCGGAATAACAGTTTTACTCATCGATTACGCTTCGTTTCTTAATGTTGTTATGGCGCCATTTACCGGCAATTAGTTTAAACACAGAAACTTTCTGTTGAAATTATAATTTTTTAGGCATATTTTTAAATTAAGAGAAATTCAAAACGTACTGGTTTAATTCGAGATCACGTTTTAAAAGATTTAGTTATATAACTTTAAAAATTCACTTAATATAAATAAAATGACAATTATTAGTATTTCTTTTGCAAAAATTTAATTTAGTTTTATCGTTTTTAAAAATCTTAGCTTATAATCACACAAATTTTGAAAAGTTGCTTTCATTGTAAATAAAAATTATTATTTTCTTTTTATAGTAAAATAAATAATTTTTTTTATCAAATGTAATTAAAATATAATGAATATATTATACTGTGTATATATTAAATATATCAATGCAGTTAAAATTTTCATTTTTAATATAGTAATACTCGAACTTAATTTTGTTGTAAAAGAAAAATATTGTAATTTAATCACAGAATGTGAAAAATAATTTTCAGTCATACCAATGCAATTAATAGTTGGAATTTAATAGTTCGATTTATTTCTGGAATAAAGACAGATATGATTTTTAAATATCAAAATTTTTGATTTTCTAGGCATATATTTAAAATAGGAAATGTTCAGGATTCAATTCGAGATAAACTTTTAGAAGTTTAAGTTATATAAATTTATATGATTTTAAATAGGCTGACAAATATTATTATTATTATTTCCATAAATATATTTATGAAAAATTCAAATTGTGATAATTTTAGTTTTATCACTTTTAAAAAAAATTATATTTTTAAAATTTTGAAACACATTTAAAATATGAGGAATTTTTTTTTTTTCAAACGCAATTAAAATAGGAGGAATATATAATGCCATTTGCTCATATATTAATGCAGATAAAATTTAGTTTTTATACATAATATTTGAACTTTGTGGTGAAAGAATTTGAAAGAAAATGTGAAAAATAATTTTCAGTCATACTAATGCAATGGGCTGTATTCTTCCTTTCGGTTCGAGGCTATGAAAAACCAGCTGTTTGGGAAAACATTGAAAAATATCTTCATCTGAAAGCATTATGCTGTTGACCAATTCGCTAATTTTTTATTTTGCTACTGAAACGGTAGACATATATATGCAGTAGATCTGAATAATGTAAGGAATATTCATTCAATTTCAGATTAATTTTGCCTTAATTATCGAACGTATTAGAAATATAATGTTAAAACAAATAAAGTTATCGACAATGTCTATAAAAATGAGTGAAATTTCAAGTGTACCAAATTGAGGTTTGTTTATAAATTATGTGAATTTAACTTATTTTACTTAAATGTACTTTTATTCCTTGATTTTAACGTTAATTTTTAGTATTCACAAAATTTTTCATTTAAATTTTGCAAATCATGCTTTTATCAAATTTTTCATTAATAATTAAATAATAAAAGAATATGCGTTTGTTTTCATTCATTTGCTTTCTGAGATCATAAGTGTGTCAATAAAATAGCATGACTAAGAGAAATAGCGAAAAACCCCTTCATAAATGCAAATTGTAAATTAACGATCACGCCGCCATTTTACCTACTGTGATGTCACAAGAATATTGTCCATTTTGTTTATGGTATAAAGTGTTATTGTTTGACAATCAAGGCGAACCAATGAAGGGATCACCAATGTTTGATTCCCCTCCGAAATTTCTGTGAGGATAACTATAAGTATGCCAGTCAATACGGTCAAGATTCGAAACTCAAAGTTTTTCGCTAGAATATCTTTATTGTTTAATTCCGTTAGTATGGTTAAAAAAAAAAAAAAGTATATATTCTATATAAGTCGAAGAATTTTAAAAAAATTTTTGGGAATTGAAAATGGGGGAACGACTTATGTACGAGTTAGTAAAAACGAAAATAAATAAAGAATATATCGCACTCCGAAAGAAGTGTGAAATAGCGGAGCGAAATACCGGAGTCACCTGGTCTAGGTTGGAGAGTGGGATAAAAGCAGACAATGGTCATTTCCCTGTAATTGTTTTGCACCCATTTTCTCTTGGGATAGAATTCCCTTCAATACATGAGCATTCCTTTCAACATTTTACTCCCCTTTCTAAAAAAGAGTTCAACTTGAGAATGCTTTTAGATTTCTTTCCTAAAAGTCCTACAATACTAAGAAAGTACTATGTTTAAGCAGTCTAAGAAGTTGTTTACCCTTGTAAATAAGGCTTGAATAGATTTTTCAAAGATTTTTTTCGTTTTAAGTATCATTAAATTGATGTGAATACGTTTCAAATATTTTTTTAGGCTTCTTCAGTTTTACATAATTACACAGTTTTAAAATGTTGGATTAAAAAAAAGTCTAATTAAAAACGCAAAAAAAAAAAAAAAAAAAAAAAAGTTTACTAATTTGATGAAAATTTATTAATTTTTTTTTTTTTTATCTTCGATTACAAATAATTTTTCAACATACTACGAGAAATGTGGTTCGACTTATACTAGAAAATTCAATTTTTGTTTTTTCAAAATTTTGCGTAAGATTTGGGGGGGGGGGGGGGAGGTCGATTTATACACGAGTATATACGGTATATGCATTTTCTCAGAAATCTTAAAAAATCGCTCGAATTTTTGGAATGCCATTCTGTTAATCAGAATGTCAAAATAAAACGTCTAACAACAGCCTGATACAGATCGTCAGACTTTTTAGCCCAAATACTTGAGGAATGCAATGAAAGTCATTTGAAATATCCACAAACTTAGACGTTTCGACGCATGCTGCTGGGAAAACCTTTTCGGTAAAAAAACATTTGAGAAAAAAAAAATATGTACAAAATTTCAAATATTAATTTGTCAAGTATTAATTTGCTCTGAGAATGTAACGTAGTCCAAATTCAACATGCACGAGTCTATTGAGTCAATTCTCGTAGTTCAAATCTAAACGAAGCATTTTAAAATTACTGAAATAAATACGTGAATTTGGGGGGAGAAAAAACAAACATATTTTAGACTCTCATGCAGTTTATAAAGGAAGAAGCTATTTAGTTTATGCTTCCCTTTACTTCCACTACAGCGAATACTTAAAAGTTATTATTTTTTTTTATGGCAAAATTTTCAGATTGTCTACTTCTGTATTTTTCTTAAGTAAACAATTAATTATACTATAAATGTAAACATTTTATATTCACAAACTGATGCGGGGGGGGGGGCAGAGGTCTGCACGGGCCGACATTTCCAGACCCGATCCCGACCCGATACATATTAATTTTTTTTTGCTCGGCCGGTTATAAATGTTAAAAGTTTGGCCCGACTGAATTTCTATAAAACATGCCGATATCTCTGAAGCAACATTATCCTAAACCTAAAATTGAAATTATTCAAAAAGCACACTTATCCATTGATTTTATTTTTAAATTATATTCGAAATGCGTGAAATGGAAAAATTAACAAAATTAATGACCACTTAGGCAATTACATACATACACACTGATTAAAAAAATTGACCTAGACAATTACATTGAAATGAAGATTCAGTAAAAGAAGAAAAATCTGTTATATGCAGGTTCCATTCTCAGCAGTTACATCGTCTCATTTATATGTATTATATTCTTTTTGATAGGATTAGTATATTCATTTGGCAAGGATCAAGACATATTTCCGTTTAGGTTTCCGTTTAGGTCCGTTAAGTTTCCGTCATAGATAGGTTTCGGTTTTACTGTACTTTCACTTTTTTTTTTTTTTTTTTTTTTTTTTTGCTTAGAAATGTATGCATTACTCTTTAAAAAGAATTTTAACTATAGAATAATGACCATTTAAAAATCTATGCATTTTTTACAAATATTATTGGTGCCCCGGGCATTACTTTACTGATTTTTGCCAGGCCCGTCCCGACTTCCGTGAATGAAAATTAGCCCGACCTTCGGGCCAGGCCCGGGCTCGTGAAGACCTCTAGGATGAGGGGGTGACCCTAACCATTCCCTGAATTTGTAACTGAATGCTCTTACATTTTCATGAAACATATTTTTAAATTCCATATTCTGTGTTATAAAAAAAAAAAAAAAAAAAAAACTTTCTATTTTCATTATTTATTTATTTATTTGCATTTGCCTTTGCTATTTTAATGTCATCTTAACTGAAATTGTACATTTTAGTATGTAATGTTAGTTTTCTGATGCAAATAAACTATACAGTTTTGATAAGAATTATTTTTTTTCTCTGTTTTTCATTTGGCAGATCAGGGATCTATTAAGGAAAAATTTGGGTCTTTTAAGTGACACTTCACAATTTTTTCATTTTAAAACAGGACCCTTCACAAAACTTTTTGTTTTAAAATAGGAACCATCACAAAATTTTTCGTCATAAAACAGGGCCCTTCACAAAATTCTTTATCTTAAATATAGGCATAAACCTTTTCTATCTTCAAACTGAACTTTTTAGAAATTTAATTATTTTTAAACAAAATCCGATCTTCTTAAAACCGTCGAGGTTCCAAATAACCTATTATCTAGCGTTTTTTTCTTACACATAAAAAATCTTGTTTAAAATAGATAAACAGGATTTTGCATATAATGATAATTTCAAATTCACAAAATTATGACTTTGGTTATTCATAAATATAATTAACGTTCACAATTTCACAAAAGCAGAACCCCGTGATAAAAATCTGGACAGAACACTGCAGTTAATCATTATAAAATATAGCCGCACAGTTTACATATTTTTTTAGAAGAAGTTATGATCTTTGAATTTGAATCAATGTTATTTATAAAAAGTGCAACAATGAAAAAAAAAATCACTGTTCACTGTGTGTAAATATATATTTTACTGAATACGTCACAATCAAACACCAACGTAAAGAAAATCTCAAACGCTTTGTAATAATTTAGGATGCACGTTTTATGGCTTTATAAAGTCCACTTCTCTTACTAATTTGGGGAATATAGTTTTTTTAAGTTTTTTTTTTTTTTTTTTAACAAGGTTTGGAAATAGTTATAAGCTGAATTCTTTCTGACGTTTGTGCTTCTCATTATGTTGGTGTTTATACATCATATGCGCATCATAGCAAACAGTTTTTTTTTTAAATGGGTGTTTAGTGTACCGGGAGAGGTTAAATTTTTTTAATCATTAAAATTCTTAATCATCCTCTTTATTTACCGCAGTTACTAGGGAAAATAGCTTACTCAACCCTGAGAATAATTTTTTCTTTTCTTATTTTGAAAAGGTAATGTACAAAATTATCAAAACATGCGAAATAATAAATGTATAATTTTTGGAAATGCACAAACGAATAAATATAAATAATAATAGCAATGAATATTATTGATAGAAAATAATTTGTTAAATAATGTAAATATTTATTATTATTTATTTAAAATAAAATAATTGTATAATATAAATAAAAATTTATAAACAGTTTGTAATTATTAATATTTAATAGCAATAATAATATTAAATCAAAAATAATAATTAATATAATTAATAATAATATTATTATTATTATTAAATAAATAATGTTAAAGATTGTAGTAATAATAATTAGTATTTAACAATAATTTATGTGAGCAGTTTAAATTAACTAAATTAATAAAATTAGCAACTTCTCCCATGCTTTCAATGCAAATCTGACATCTATGCTAATCGCTGTGCCTCTAGCGGTTTATGGATGAACTAAATTTTCAATGTCTCTTTTTGAAGCAAATTCTCCATTCTGGAGTCCGATCCTAATCCTTTCTAAGTCCATGGCAGGGAAATAAGAATGTTTATGTCACGGAAAAGATAGAAGTTCTTTCTCCGTGGTTTATGTGATGTTGGAGTAAAAGCTATCGGGAGGAAGGGCTCCCTATCTGAACATTTACGGCGCCTGCTCCCTGCTTCGCGTACTGTTGAGCTCCGATATCTTGGCATTTCAAACATGGGGATCAGGACGATTCTATTGTGGATAATCGGTAAAGGGCGGTAGCGCACTAGGGAGATTGACATCCATAATTGGCGCGTTAGCCTAAATAACAATCATAAAGGGAAATGTATTTTGTGAAAATATATTATTTATAAATGTATTGTTTAACTGTGGCCGTTCTTAATAACAATACTTTTATTAATAATAGTGATATTTAAATAATTAATGTAGATCATTTCGTAATATTTTAATATGTTAATATAAATTTATTAGTTTTATAATTTAAAAGATGTGTTTGAAACAAAAATGTTTACATTACGTTTGAATCTATTCCTTGTACCCCCTCCCCCTCTCTCTTTTGTTTTCTTAATAACTTTAAAATGTTAGACATTTAAATTAATAGCTATTATCCGTGGCTTTATTCATATACACCCCCCCACCCCCCAACCTCTCCCATCATTGATTTTCAAAAAGCACAAAAGTTTTATGAATTATTTGAGAAAAAATAATAATTACATATTTTAGAAAGATCGTGGAAATTAAGTTTTCTAATGAAACTTATCAAAATTGTATATACCTAAAAAAATACTGTGAAGGGTAAATTAACTGGGAAATGTTGATTGCCGAAAGTTTTAAATGTCCGGATAGTTGAGTTAGTTGAGTGCTACAAAATCTATATCTGATGAGGGGGTAGTCGATGAAATAGTGAAGCAGGAATAATTTTTTTTGCCTATTTTCCAGTCGAAATCGTCAAATATTTCTGATTTTATTATTTTAAAATTGGCATTTGATTAACTGATTTTTTCCAAATTAAAAATAGAAGTTAAAAGTATATTTTGTTTGAATATAATTTCTAAGTTTATTTTTAATATTTAGTAATTTTTCAACATGTATAATGATTTATGGTAATTTTAATATATATATAAATATATATAACTTATGTTAATTTAACATTGTAACTGAGATAAGTAACAGATGCTGCTCCTGATAGAAATTGTAAATATCATTTAAAATATTAAAATGCAAGCGAAAATTTTCAAAAGAATGCTGCCACAGGTTTAACATTAGCTAGCGAGTGTCTTCGTATGACTAGAGACTTGAGTTTTTCATATGATTTCCAAACATTTTAACTCTAAATTGCTTTTAAGGCTGTTCTCAAATCTAAAGAAGCTTGTAGAATTGTTATTTGTCATAACGTTAGAAGCTAAGGCTTAAGTGATCGTTTTCTTAGTAATAAAATAGTGGCTGGGATTTTTCAGGTTCGTGTGTCTTGAACAGAGAGGATAATAAACATTAGTAACGACATACCTTCAGTAAGTAGATCAGAGAAGACACAAAGTTGCATGGAATTAATTACTCTTTATTTGCATCTTTAGTTGGAATTACTGGGATCCCTGGATTGGCATCTGGGTCACTTTAACTACTTTGTGTAGTTGCTTGTCTCTTTGTACAAGTCTAGAGAAACCTCACATCTTGCTCTGTCCAACTTCTGTGCTACACGCTGCATTCACTCGAAGCATTCTCGCACGGCACCGAGAGTACCCGGGCACTGCCCTTATTGAGAGACACCCTACATCTCTCAGGCTGCTTTCTGTACTGACTGACTGCAGGAGCTAAAACGCGGTTGCCGAAAATTGCGGGAGTTAAAAACCGCCAAGACCACGCCAAATGGAAGATGCGCACGCCTAAACGTTGCGCCAAGGAGAAGACGGAAGCGAGACCTTACGCGCATGCGCGGTGAGAACCGGCTGCCTAGGTGAAGGAACTACGAACCGCTTCAATGAAGTACGTTGGCTTACGGTCACAAATGAAGAAAGAGGATGCATGTCTGCGCACTTTGGCTCTGGGCCAAAAGAGAAACGAGAACGGCAGATTTTAAATTAACGTAACGCAGACAGGACGATCGATAAAATGAAATGTAAACACAGGTTAAAAAGGATCAAAATTAATGAACAGTTAAATAAATAACTAAATTGGATGAACTTGAAAGATAAATAAAATATGAGAATATTACGATGGGGTGGAAAGGAAAGACAATATGTCACAACATGACATATACTCCCCCACGAATACAAAAGAAATTCGAAAGAATGGGATAATGCATGGAATTACAACGCATTAACTGTGATATTGAAACATAGATTGATTCTATCATACGATTCCAAACCTCATCTCCTATGCGATTGCTGATTGTCCAGCACAATTTTGTACTGTGAACAATCCCCTCCAACTGAGCCAATACTACAGAAGAAGACGTGACTGCCAACGAACCTACAAATACCATATGGTACCGAGTGTGTGTGTCCGTCAGGTCATCGCAGAACGGGATGGCGGGTAACGCGGGGAAAGAAAAAGACCCAAAATCCATAACAACCAGGAGGAAAAGGGGTGAAAAAGATGGTGCTGTGACACAACACAACATTCAGAACCAAAACAAACAAGTTTAAAAATATCAATAGAAAAATTAATTTAAAACAAAATATGTACTGAGGAAAAAAAATGAGAATGTTTCCTAAAAATGATTTTCACCATTCTGTATCCTGATACTAATTCAGGATGCAGTCACCTGAAACAGCAAACTCGCAAAAGGAAACTGACACTATTGAAAAAAAGGAGAAAAATGTGGCAAATAAAAGAACATTTCTTTTATAAAATATGGTATCATTGATACGATACTCAAAAATATGACACAGAGGTCAAATGCAATATAGAATTTGAGAAAAATTAATATAATTTTGACATCCTTGAACCTGCTATAAAAGAATATAAAAGTACAAACAAAACTATGCTTCCCAAAATAGAATGTCATATCTTAAAAGACGACAATGTGACATAAAGTCACCACTGGACTATTGTAACAATTAAATATAAGAATAATGCGATAGAAAAAAAATGGAAGCACAGAAATTACTCTCAAAGTAAATTGGAATACATGAAAAAATTCAAGAAAAACAAGACTAGAAAAATTGAAAAAAAAACTTACCAAAACTGAGATGAAAACACATTACTGTTAAACATTGAAACGTAATAGAACTGTAGATGAGAACGTGCAGCGTGAAGATATCAGAGATCACCAGATGCCATCAGGATTACAGGGGGTACAAACGATACCCGACAGGTGGGTAGCTAAGTAAAATTATCAGTACAACATGCAGATATACAGGATAAAATTACATCATTTTAAATATTTATATTGAATGAAAATTAATTACAATAAAGGAAAAAAAATTAAAGGGATGTGTGGTACCACAAAAAAATAGGGAATACTAGAAAAAGCATATCATACATTAGTACTGATTACTTAAAAACCCTTATACTTACAAGTATAAACCTGTAACAAAATAGAAATGCATAATTCCAAACAAAAATTTAAACATACATATACAACATAAAATCAAAGTAATTATTAATGAATAAAGTGTGAGCTCACAATTATGTACGTACAAAAATAAGATATCATAAGGTTAACCTTTTGCAAAAATTCATTACTATTAATCATAAATATGTCTATATGACACTTATTATTCTATTGTTTTCAATTTCACTTTGTTTGAATTTTTGCTAGCATGCTTATAAGACAATATTTCATTCAAAAGAAAAGGTATACCATTGAAAAATTATTAAATTACAAATGTGTAATTTATGAGAAATAGTTGTGATTTAAAAGTAATTATTGAATAGGTAAATTCTGAAAGTAAGTTAAGTAATCCTAAGTGCAAGATTTTTTTTTTTTTAAATATTTTGTCATACTAGGTTATCTTAGATACATGAGAAGAACATTGGAGTTACAAAAACATATAGTGTGAGAAATTTTGTAGTACACAAAGAGAATTTCTGAAAATTCATCAATGCTTTGTCAATCACTAATTTAATAGTGAGAAAATTTAAAGTGTGATTTTTGAAAATGAAAAGAAATGTAAATATAAAAGGAAAATTCCTTCGAATAACTATGTATCATGGACATGATACAATAAAATATGACAGTCATTTTCAAGATGAGTTAAAAATTTTGAAAAACATTACATTAGAACATCACAAAATTATGTTTGACAACCCTGAGTACTACACTCTTAATGACTATCATGTGACCTAAAGTCACCACTAAGATAATATGAATTGAAAACTGAGAAATATTGAGTACAGTAAAACAATACGGAAAAGCAATTAAAATTTTAAAATGTAATGCATTAGATTAAGAATTTCACTATGTTTGTAAAACTATAGCATGTGATTATACCAAAAGATGCAAAGAAAATAATTATACAATAAAAATATACATGAATATATACACACTTATAAAAACATTGAAAAGAAAAATTATATTACGATGAGCACCTAATGCGTGACATGCATGAATTAAATACATACGTGTTGTCACTGAGATTACCCCACATCTTAGATCATACACTGTAGAAAAAAACACTGTATGAATGGCTGCAACTCCAAAACAACCAACAAATGTGTGTTTGTTTGCGATTCATGATGTGCACAAAGACAGAAGAAAAATTATACAAGTAAACTTTGAAGCACTTGACAAATTTGGACGAATAAAGTGTCCTACTGTCCAAAGATTTGGTTGATTAGCACAAAATTGTTCGTACACTGAAAGTTTTCTTTTTGAAAGGTGTCACCAAAAGTTAGTCTATATTACATGATGAGTAAGAACATGACAAATTTGTCATCACTACGATGAGAATCTTGCATCTTTAAACACAAATTTTTGGTACACACATGTAACACTATATAGAAGAATCAGCATATATTATTAGGCACACTACTTGAGATAAAAATTTCTGGAACACTTTTAGAAAAAATTGTAGACACAATGATGCTTCTCATGCTTTGTTGTATTTTTGTTTCTGCACTTAGGTAAACTTTTATGTAAAATAATTTATGTACACAATCATTGTGATTGTGAATGGAGAAGATGCTTGAGCGCTGGTGTAGCAGAGTAGAGAAGTAGCCTACATCAAAGTGAGTGACGAGAAAAAAAAATCCAGACTAGATGACAGACTGTCGTGAAAAAAAAATTTGTGAAGAACGATTTGAGTGAACAAACGATGATTTGTTCATAAAATATAGAAGCTTCTTCCAATACATTAGATGAATGCTTCATTTTAAAAATTTGCATATTTTCACACAAACTGGAAAAACATTAACTTTAAATTTGAGATATATTTGCATTTTTTTTTTTTTTTTTTTTTTTTTAAACAATGTTGTTTTAACTTAATTCTTTCTTCTTTAAATGTGGATGTATGTGGTAACTTCATTGATATAACAATTTGCGTATGCCAGCATACTGTAATTATTGATACTCTATCCTGCATGTGTAGCTGACTACAGGATGAATATCATTTTGTATTTATCATTAAAAAAACCACAATATTAGAAATAATGCAAAAAAAATTATATATCCATTTACTTTTAAATTGTAATAATTATTTTGGTACATTCTAAAAATAGAATAAGTTGTGAACAAGGTCATTTTTTCTCAACAGGAACGCCTTGCATTGAAAATACACCAAACTTTAATCCATCTTCATCTATGACTTGAATCATAAAAATATTGTGAAATTTGGCAGAAGAGGCATATAAAGTCGGTATTTTCATATATAAAATAAAATTTCTTCACATTAAATTTGAAATACTGGAGTATACAAAAATTTTAGTATCACTTTTAAAGAACGATTGTAGTGGCACGTTTTCACAAATTAAATCTTATTCATCTAGAATTTCTTCCATTACTTTAAATAAATTTGTTATCAAAACATCATATATTCATTAATTTATATATTATATCTTTTTTTGAACTCGGAAACTGACGGAAGTGCGCTTGAGCACATGGTTCCGTAAACATATTTTCACAGTTTCTTGAACAGAACTTTCTGTTAAAATTAGAATTTTCTTGAGAAAATACATCAATTATTTTTTTTGTTCAAGACACGAAGCACTAAATGTGCACATGGCACGAGCACCAATTTGTAGAATTGTTATTTGTCATAACGTTAGAAGCTAAGGCTTAAGTGATCGTTTTCTTAGTAATAAAATAGTGGCTGGGATTTTTCAGGTTCGTGTGTCTTGAACAGAGAGGATAATAAACATTAGTAACGACATACCTTCAGTAAGTAGATCAGAGAAGACACAAAGTTGCATGGAATTAATTACTCTTTATTTGCATCTTTAGTTGGAATTACTGGGATCCCTGGATTGGCATCTGGGTCACTTTAACTACTTTGTGTAGTTGCTTGTCTCTTTGTACAAGTCTAGAGAAACCTCACATCTTGCTCTGTCCAACTTCTGTGCTACACGCTGCATTCACTCGAAGCATTCTCGCACGGCACCGGGAGTACCCGGGCACTGCCCTTATTGAGAGACACCCTACATCTCTCAGGCTGCTTTCTGTACTGACTGACTGCAGGAGCTAAAACGCGGTTGCCGAAAATTGCGGGAGTTAAAAACCGCAAAGACCGCGCCAAATGGAAGATGCGCACGCCTAAACGTTGCGCCAAGGAGAAGACGGAAGCGAGACCTTACGCGCATGCGCGGTGAGAACCGGCTGCCTAGGTGAAGGAACTACGAACCGCTTCAATGAAGTACGTTGGCTTACGGTCACAAATGAAGAAAGAGGATGCATGTCTGCGCACTTTGGCTCTGGGCCAAAAGAGAAACGAGAACGGCAGATTTTAAATTAACGTAACGCAGACAGGACGATCGATAAAATGAAATGTAAACACAGGTTAAAAAGGATCAAAATTAATGAACAGTTAAATAAATAACTAAATTGGATGAACTTGAAAGATAAATAAAATATGAGAATATTACGATGGGGTGGAAAGGAAAGACAATATGTCACAACATGACAAAGCTACTTTCTGACACAATTTTGAATTAATTTTTGTTCGGAAACGGATGAAATTGGCAGGTGTTCTTATTCAGAAACTATGCATTGGAAACACGTTTTCCATGTTTTGGTACAGGCAGAAGATCTTTCAAAAAATACTGTCAAAGTTGGCGTTTTGAAGCGATTTTCCGACGCCGCAGCACGAGAAAGAGGGAAAAGTGTCATTAGGTGATACGAATGGCTTATAGATCGATAAATAATTTATTTATCAAAACATGGAAAACTCATTAAGATTCTAAATTGTTTCAGGAGTCACGCCTGCAATTTTTATGACTTTCTATTTTAAAATGTGTCAGAAAGTATCGCGTTGTTGAGCAGGTCTTTTGAGAACCACCTGAACGACGATTTTAAAGCAATTAAAAGAAATAGACGCTCATAGATAAGATCTACCTGAGAGATAAGAAGTATTTGGATAGAATATTATGAAGAAATTTTCAGAATAAATAACAAAAAAAAGGAGATGACCTAAAGTATAATAAATGTGTTTTGTGATTTTTCTTTCTTTTGATTTTCGCCCTGGATAGGGCTTTGTCCCCGAAAGGACTTGTTTTAGTCCTGAAGAGGACTGTTTTACTTTTATTTCCGAAAAAGAGATTTATTTCTAAAACTTGTAAGAAAACTTTTCTTACAACATTTCAATGCCACTTAGAGTAGAATCGCTGTTATAGTTTATATCGGATTCGCCAGTTTCGGTTAAACTATCAGTGTCACTTTCGTCGCCTACAACAAAGCTGATATTTTCGATCCTTTGTTCTACTATATTATCTGTTTGCCAATATTCATTTTCTGTTTTAATTATTCTCTCACAATATTTCGACCATTGCTCTTTTGTAATGCTAGAAAAAGCTTCGAAAGTTAATTTCTTCATTTCAGTTAAACTGAGTTCGGAATTGACATTTCTCCCTCTGATATACAATTTTGTAGCAGCCCATGCAAATTCTATAGCATTCAAATTACAGTGGTATGGTGGTATTCTTAACACGTCATGGCCTCTGTCTTTTAAAAATTCATCCACACAGTACTTTTTTGTGGGGGATGCATTTGCGGCTACCAAATCATACAGATCAATTTTCCTCATTTCAATATTGTGAGGAATTTGTTTCTCTGTTAACCACAAAGACAGCTCTTTTTTTGTGGCATATTTTGATGGTGTTTTATTCAAAATTTTGGTATGGTAAGGAGCATTGTCCATACAAATTACGCTATTGGCAGGTATGTTCGGGAGCAATTTTTCCTTCAACCACTTTGAAAAATTATCGAAATTCATTTGACCGTGGTAATCGCCTGAAGTGGTCCCAGATTTGAATACCAAGCTTCCCCCTGGTTCAAAACCATCTTCATTACCGGCATGTACGACGATCAATCGGCTTCCTGCATTTTTTTTAACATCCAGTTTAACTCCAGTTTTTCCTAGCTGCCAACATTTTCCGAAACACATATTACTGTCGATCCATGTTTCGTCTAAACATATAATTGGTCTCTTATCATTTCTATATTGCCTAATTTCTCGTAAATATTTGTATCGCCAATGCACAATATCTTGCCTTTCCATACTTATTTTTCTTTTGTCTTCACAGCGTTTCCACCGAAATCCGATTTTGTGCATGATTCTTCTCAATGCTTCTTTTTTCCAAGGAAATTCAATTTTTTCTTTTATAGCAGGCAATAGTGCATTCAGAGTAGGCATCCTATTACTTTTATAAAACTCATTCACTGTTTGGCGAATCACACAAAGATCAAAATCATCTACATTTAAAAATACGTTTCGATTTTTTTGAGGTCTCCTTCGTTTACCCGGGGATTTTAGACTTGGAGAAAGCATAGCTTCTTTCTTAATACGTGCAATTGTTCGCACCGATTTCCCAGTTGCTGCAGCCGCCCTCTTCTGCGCTTGTTTAAGAGGAATCCTTGGATTTTCCAACTTTGCTTCCTCCTCAAAAAACTGGAGCACTTTTAAAATCAGATTTCGTTCCTGGGAATGAATAATTTTATTTTTCGCTGACATTTTATCAAGACGAATATGGCAAAGATCAGGACAAGGATCGATTATAATAATAATCTTACACGACAAAGAGCAAAAACGAGCTACGATTTGAAGTAGTAAACCTGTACTGCAGGTGCAGATGACTGTTTCTGGGATTTGGCGGAATGTCCGCTCGCCAATTACCCCCTTGTACTGGACAACCTCGGACCCTGAAACTCCCGGTCAAAAATAGATTCTCCCAAGGTCATCGGACAAGATACCGGAGCTTAACAGTACTTTACCTTTGGCGATGCTGTGGAGTTGATTTCTCCAAATACGCTGCTGAAGTGTGACGTTTCAACATGGCGCTGGGCATGCTTATGCATATTATGCATAAACAGATCGAAGGGCCCATTGAAATAACATTGAAGTAAAAAATAAAATCTTCTAGGAATAATAATTTTCATATTTGAAACACTGGTTAGACAAACATGGCGGTTGTTTACATCGTTTGAATCGGTGATGTTTATATTCATGTCTTTCACGATGTATTTATCTCTCTTTACTTATAAGTAATTAGATGTTTTAATTATAAGTAAAGAGAAAATCATATTAAAATTAAAAAAATATTAGATTATTTTTAATAATTTACATATTTTTATTCTTCATATATTTAATACATTAAAATTTAGTATTTTAATTTAATATATTATATTATTAATTTAAAAAAGTATTAATTTAATATAATTCATTATGATATTATTTATATATGCAATATTATTTATTTATTAAGGTTAATACTAATTATAAATACAACATTAATTATTTATTAAGATTAATACTAATTATATATACAATAATAATTATTTATTAAGATTAATACTAATTATAATTATAAATATTTTATTATTATTAATATTAATTATAGTTTTTAATATTAAATATAATTATCAAGTAATTAATATTTTAGTTAATATTATTATATTATAATTATTTTTAATTAATAATAATTAAATTACGCTAATATGATAATTTAAATTTATAATTTGTAATAATATTATTATTTATGTTATTAATTTATATCAAATATAAGTATATCAAGTACATCAATATAATTATAAATATTTATAATATACTATAAAATTATAATAGCTATAATATAATAATAATAATGATAATTAAAACATATTAAGTTAAATATATATTACATTAAATTAATATTATGAATAATTAATACTAATAAATAATTATTTATCATTTTAAATGATTAATAAATATAATTGGTATTAATAAATAATATATAATTAATTATTCATAATTTTAATATTTATTATTTAACTATAGATATATTTAAATAATATAATTAAATTAATACTTTTAATTAATAATTATATATACGTATAATTAATAATTATATATACGTATAATTAATAATTATATATACGTATAATTAAATAATTAATTAAAATTATTAATAATTAATTTTATATTTATTAATATCAATTATATTTATTACTCATTTAAAATGATAAATAATTATTTATCATTAGTATTAATTATTAATAATATTAATTTAATGTAATATATAAATAATTTAATGTTTAAATTGATTTAATATTTAATTTAATATAGTATATCATCTTAGTATTATAATTTAATATATTATATTTTATATTTATTCATATTATTATATCATATTTTATATATTTAATATATTATTTAATATATAATTTATATACTTAATTTAAATATTATTTATAATTTATGTATTATAATAATTTATAAACTATCTTTAATAGTTTTTAAAACATAAAATTAGTAAAATTATTAATTTAAATTAAATAAAAGTTTTGCTTATAAGTAGAAAGAGACCTTAAACTTTGCAGAATAGTGTCTGAAAGTTCTTATATATGAAAATTATTATTCCTAGAAGATTTTATATTTTACATCCATGTTATTTCAATGGGCATTTCAGTCAGCCATATTGATGACGTCACGACTTCAGCGGCGTTTTCTCTCTATTTGAAGAGTTATCCTTCTCGCCAAGCAAGCGATAAATTGCCAAATATATTAACGTAAATGATCTATTACACATGTGCAGCAATCTCTGATACGGAGCCTTCCTCCATCCACACTCCAAACCTGCAGTTGCTGTTGCTCATATTCACGTGTCTAATAGCATTTTGATTGCTATTTGTTGTGTTAATTTACAGTCTATTGATCAATCTGATCGCATTCTTTTTAGTTTCAGGTAAGAATTCTTATGGACATAATTATTTCATTGTTTTCCCTGTATTTGTAATATATCTTTTGTTATTTTTTTATGCAGCCTGCACGTGCTATTGTTTACCAATTTTTTTAAGATACCGTTTCGTTCAATTTACTGTTTAACATTTTTTTTTGTGGGGAGGGATTTTGAATGTAATTTTAACTGGATTTTGTATTATCTATTATAATATTTTTAATGTGTGTTTATAAAGCGTTACTAAAAAGTTTTCTAGTCTACACGTGCTAATGTTTACTAATTTTTACTTACAATGTGCCTAAATTTGGTTTTTATTGAGAATTCTGTATTATATTTGTTGGATGAATGATGACTTTATTTTATTAATTATTTCTTATTAGATTATTAATTATTGTTTTTCATTACGTGTTACTGATAATCTTAAACTGAAATACTTCTCCTGTTTTCAGACATGAAAAATGTGTGTTTTCTCTGCAATCAACCTTTTCTAATGTCATATTCTGATTGTTTTTAAGATTGAAACAGAAACTCGGAGAAATCAATACCATAGAAAAGGGGGGGGGGATAAATAACTTTTTAAAATGAATATTTTCATTTAGTTTCCATTAATACACTGTCGCAACCAAGGGTCGGAGAAATTTCGGGAGTTAAAAACCCTCTCATTGTGTTTAAAAACCTGATTAGCTGCATGCATCCATCCCCCCCCCCCCCCCCGTAACGTGTTAAGGTAAAAATATGATATGTTAAAACCACAGTAAAGAAAAGTATAATTAGCATAAAATGTTACATTTCAACTGTTTCAAGGCTTTATAATATGAGCCTCCCCTCTATTTCAAGACAAAATTAATGAAAAAAAAAGTTAGAAGCAATAGCAGCAAAGTAGTACGTCCACTGGCTTAGAGTTGTGAAAATTAATGGCGAGGCTCAACTCGAATATAATTCTTTACTACACAAATACGTGTATGTGTGTGTACTAGAGATCAATTACCCATTTAATGATGCTTTTTTAATTCCCTTTTAGAGAAACTAAACAGAATCATATATTGTTAAATATTTCAAATTAAAAGAAACGTTAAGACAATGTAAATATTTGAATGTACAGTCCTATTTATGAAATGATATAGTGGATGTTATTCTCGAATCATTTATAATAAAATCACAACGAAAGTGGGCTTTGAATAACGTCTTTTTTCGGAGTATTGATTTTTTTTTTTCCTATTTTCGTTTTTTATATAGCTTTTCGGCTATAAATGTTCAAACGTTTAGCTTTTATTTTAATAATAGTAACAAAAATTGAACATAAAGTGAAAATAAATTCCAAATATCGTGAGGAGAAAATGGCAAAATTCAAGAGAAAAAAAAATCTGCCGTAATAAGGCACATTAAAAATTCTATACAATTTTAAAAAATAAAAATATTAACTTTTATATTGGAGAGGGAAAAAAAAAAAAAAAGAGTCCATTTTGGAAATTATTGGTGGGGCTCGAGTCCACGAGACCATACACCGTATATTACCTGCTATTGTTCTGTATAACTCCTTTCTTTTTATTTTTTATTTTTTTTTATTTAATGAAGGTTTTCTTTTATGAAACCTCTAAACACATAAATGCTAAATTTATTATGGCTGTTCGTGTTTTTCATTACGTTGATTTTATGTGTCACGCATTGTCTTACACAACGAAAATTTTCATTTTATGAGTAACAATGGTTCAAAACTCCTTCCAAGAATCCTGGTTGCGCCACTAATTGATACAAACTAGTGTATCCAACCTTGGCTTCCCGGATTACAGAATACAAATGAAAATCATTTCTTTAATTGAAAAGTCTAATAGATTTTTTTACATTTAATATACATTTTTAGATTGCCTAATAGCAACATACAAAATTATTTTTATATTAAAAACTGCAATTGTGTATTCAAATAAAGTTTTTTATTTTTTTTAAAGCGACATTTTTGTAGAACATAAGCCGGAAACAAGTGGTGAAGTATTTATATTATTTTAAGTGCAGACGTATTTATCTTTCATAATCGTGTGCAGACAGATTTAAAAAAAATCATTTTTAAAAAGTGTTTAAAAGGTATAAAAATGGACGTGGAAAGTAGGAATCCTGATGAATAACAAAATGACATACACTTGTTTAATGTACCTTTAATCTAGTATTCTCATTTTTCCAATTTTACCAAGTGTTTCAGATGCAAAATCGGGAGTAAAGAAGAGGGGTGGGCGGCTAAAGTAAAAAAAAAAAAAGAAATATTTTTTTAAAAAAACCCTTCAAAAACTTCAATTTTAAAAAATGAAACAAAAATGCAAATAAAATTTTAAATTGTATTTTATGTTAATCGCTCAGTTTTCTGTTTAGTGTGCATGCATGCTGCATTGTTGTTTGCTTCAGTTTGATTAGCTATACTAATGTAATACAAAGGAAGGTAAATTATAGAGACAAAAAATAATATAGTTTTATATTCTTTAAACTTTATTAAACTTAAAGAAAAAAACGCTTATCAAGTTC
The DNA here is from genome assembly GCA_963931845.1 of Maratus michaelseni. NCBI lineage: Eukaryota > Metazoa > Arthropoda > Arachnida > Araneae > Salticidae > Maratus > Maratus michaelseni. Next base: position 127,026,861 of record OZ007600.1, on the reverse strand, counting down.
TTTTATCTATGTATATTTAGGGGAGAAATTCTGATGAATAACAAAATGATTTATAGTCCTTTCATATATATTACTGATACATTTCATGCATCGTTCCTTTATTCTATTATTCCTAACTTTACCCAGTATTTGAGATGGGGGAACTAAAGTAAGTAAAATAAAATAAAAAAAATTACTCTATTTAAAAAGAATAAAAACAAAATGCAAATGAATTTTTAAATTGTATTTTGTAATGTTAATCGCTCAGTTTTCTGTTTAGTGTGCATGCATGCTGCATTGTTATTTGCTTCAGTTTGATTAGCTACATTAATATACTAGTACAAATGACGAGAAAATGTTGAGTTAAAAAATAATAGTTTTAATTAATTATTTTTTTAACATTACTCGTATTTATTTTATATGGTATATAAATATATCAGTTATTTTTCGTAACTTTCATACATTTTATTCTGTGTGGTCATATGAATTTATATTGTGATAATTCCTTACGAGTTCAGCTTTTTCAGCAAACTTCGGCTTTCGTGCCTGTGTTTTTTCTCCAGTTACTGTTCTCCGGTTATTTATTAGGAAGGTGGTAGACCAATCATAGAAAATCCCACCAGATAATTTTAAAAACATTTTTCTATATGTTAAATTCAAAGACTCGTTATATTAGGGACACAAAACAATAATAAAAACAAGAAAGAAAAATCATGCGTCAAGCGTAGATTATGAAACACTTTTCAACACATAGAATAGAATAGATCAGTTTCAACCACGTGGTCACCGGCCCACCAATTTGCATCCAACCAATCATAAACATTGATCTGTAGCCTGAAAAATGATCCAACCAATCACAATCTTTGAGGGGCAAACAAAAACACCTATCGAGTTGCTACGTTGTGACATCAGTTGAAACTGATCTATACTGTTTCAAAACTTCCCTGTTTAATGAGGTGAAAGATCAAGGAATGACCGCCCTGGGAACTCAGCTTTCGCTTTTAGGGTATAAAAGTGAAGTTACGGGGGGGGGGGGGGAGAGATATCTATGTAATCAACGGATGACCGCTCCGGGAACATCTAAGTAAAGAATGTGGAAAATTCATAACACATTTGAAAACTCAATTTCAGCAGTTACCATCTGTTGTTGGAAACATATCCGAATTATTTTGTACAGCACTGCATGTGATCTATTGCATTAAAAAGTATACTAAAATTTAGTTCAGTTAGGAATCACATAACAGTTGAAAATTCCCCTTTAAGCAATTTCCGTCAATAAGCGAACATGTACTTGAATTTCTTCTGTGCAACTCTGTATATGATCAATAGAATTTAAACACATCAAGTTATACGCAAAAAATTAATTAAATTTAAATACGCATACCACAATTGAAAACGCACTTCCAGCAATTGCTGCTGACAGGCAAACTGCAACCGAATTCTTTTAAGCGTTCCTCGTTTCTGTAAATGTAAGATCCACCTAAATCGACTCTCCGATAAAGACCTTCCGTGATTCATCTCAATCCACCCTTAAAAGTGAATACGGCGCACAAATCCACCCTCAAAAGGGGGGGGGAGCGAATATCCCTTATCGTACTATAAGACGCTTCTTATCACTTAAATCCACCATCAAAAGTGGAGGCAGCGCACAAATCCACCCTTCGCAATCCACCATAATTCACCATCACTTACGCCGTAGCCGCAGTCTCCTGAAAGCCCTATTTGTACCCTACTTTCAACATTAAAAATTTGCTTAGTTTAATTCATATATTTCCAAAACAACGTTAAAAATGTATTTAGTTTAATTCATATATTTCGCTAACAGTATTAACATTTTCTAACCTCCCATAACATAATTAGCATAATATACTAGTTAACATAATAAAAAAGGAGTGGTAGGAGGGTATTTTAATACAACCGGGCCCATGTGTAATAGATTAAAAGAGTTTTAATCCCATGTTGTAAGATCAAAACTCTAGCATCAAGACTACGTAGATTAGGGATGCACAACCTATGACTCGCGGGACAAAAGTGGTCTGCGGAGACCCTAGATGCCAACATCTCCAGTTATTGCGAATGTCGCTAATTAGCTACAGTAAAAATTGCAAATTTTGTCCGTAGTTCGCAGAAAATCAGCATGAATTTCGCCGATCGGGTGCGTAAAAATCAGGCATTTCGTCGATCGGGCACAAAAAATCGCGAATTCTGTCAATTTGCTGCGAAATAAAACGCGAATTTCGTGAATCACCAAAGTAAATAAATAGCAAATTTCGCCAATCATTCGTGAAAAAATCGCGAATTTTGTCAATCACGCGAGGGAGAAAATTGCGTGCGTCAATCGCTCATGAAAAAAAATGCAAATTTCGTCCATCGGGCTTGACAAAATCCCTAATTTTGTCAATTTGTCACAGGAAGATATCGGGAATTTCGTCAATCGGTCACGGGAAAAAATCGCGAAATTTGACAATCATTCACGGAAAAAAAATCTTAAATATATATAAAAATTAAAATTTTCATTCATAAAATAGTTCCAAAACAATCCAAGTATTAAATACCTAAGACAGAGAATTCCAATACCTTCGTAAACGACTGATGCTTTGTTCTTATTTTGGTCAGTTAAAAGTTATCCCGTAGTTCACTCCAATCTCTCCAATATAAATTCTCTACATTAAAGATCAAACTCAAAACTAAAAAAGAAAACGAGAGAGAGAGAGAGAATTAAGTGATTATAAGTATATTTGTTTCAGGTAAAATCTACAAAACACAATTAAAATGTTAAGAAAATGTAATATGTTTTAGTATAATTAAATTAAGGATTTTTTTCCCCTTTTTGAAATATTTCCTCCTCAAATGAAATATTTGGCGCCTGTGTGTGCTACACACATTGCACACTGGGCTGGCGCGTCCCTGATCACGAATCACAGCGTAGTGGAAAAGGCATGGCATAGTGGATGGAGTAGAGAACCTACAACTTATAAGTTGTAGGAGTTTCTTTAGGAGGGATCAGGAATGAAATTCCATATCGTAATATAACCATAATTAATTAGGAAGCATTTCATGGAATAAAGAAAAGAACAAAATAAGTATATTCAGTTGAATTAATTTTGTTTTATTTATTAACTACCTACACTAAAAATTTTGAAAAACATTTTGCATTAACTAATTACATCATGCTTAGAATTTTACAAACTGAAATGCACTAAGTGTTTTTCAAATGAAATATAATTTTAATAAGAACATTATTTGAAAGTTTGATGCTAGTAAGACGGTAAGGAATTTTTAATTTTATAGATTGAAAAGGAAAACAAAAATTACAACGACTACATAAAAAATAATATTTAAATACTGAATTTACCTTTTATGAATTTAATATTTTTGGACACTTTCGTGGTGTCCCAGCCATCCCTTTTCTTCGGATATTTTCATTTTGCTAGGCCACAATGCATTCGAACATGAACTCCATTAACACAATTACTGTTACAAGCTGCTAAAATTACAACCTGACTGTGCGGTATGGGTGTATGCCGAAATTTAATAATAATGCATGTGCTGTTCTCATTACTGAATATTTATACGATTTAAGTTAAAGGCGATAAAGAACAATTCTATTATTTTAAAAATAAATGAATGCCGGTTTGAAATGTCGGCCACTGAATGAGACGCCGTGATCGGGTCGGTCGACTGACAGTGATGTCACGCGAAAATTTTCAAAGCATCATTTGGCCTTGACTGTCTCGATGGCAACGGCAGTGGGCAGAGTCATTGCCACCTATACTTGAGGAACGTGGAAGTTGACTGTACAGAATATACTGGGAGCTTTATACCTCCGCGACAAAAAGTAGTGCGCTGCCTATTTTAATAAAATATCTCTCTGTAGCTGATTTTTTTAAAATCTTTAAATACAGAAAATATTGACAGCTTAAATGAAACTAATTTAAGTTGAAATGTGCCACTGTTATGATATATATGTATTAATATTTCGTAAAGATGTATCTTTTCGCTTGGCGGAATTTTGGCGAAAAACAGGGACACGTTGAAGAGAAACTGCAAACCTAATAATGATAATTCCACCCCACTTCCGTCAAGTTACCGATAATTACATTAAGGATTGTGGTTTTAAATGCACAATATATGTTTTTTATCTTTGAAACTATTAAAGATACAGCAAAAATGTTTGTGGATTTGAACTTTTCGAGAAATTTTATCTGAAATACATACCAAGTATGCCAAAAATATATTTAAAATAACAAAACAAAAAGAAACTTTTGAAAATTAGATGAATGGAAATGTGTTTGAGAAATGCTGTGATTGTAATTAAAAAACAAACAAACATCAACAAAAATCTTTCATTATACAGAAACATGGGCAAGGACATATGCAGGAGGGGGGGGGGGGGGTGCCAATAATATTTAAGACTGTTCTCAAATCCAAACTGGCTACTTTGTACTTTATGACATATTTTTTAATTTTTTTTTTTATTCGGAAACGCATGAAATTGGCAGGTGTTCTTATTCAGAAACTTTGTAATGGAAAGACGTTTTCCATTTTTTGGTAAAGGCAGAAGATCTTTCAGAAAATACTGTCAAAGTCGGTGTTTAAAACCGAATTACCAACGCGGCATCTCGAGAAAGGGAAAAACGTGTCGTCACGTGACACGAATCGCTTGTAACTCAGTAAGTAAGTAATTTATTTATTAAAAAAAAAAAAAAAAAAAAAAAAAACTCATTTCAATTCCAAATCGCTTTTTTTTTTTTTTTTTTTTTTTTTTTTTTTTTTTTGTCGGTGTGCGGGCGTCGGAAGGCACAGCTACAATATCATTCTTTTAAAGAAAATTATTTGAATATATCTTTTTCTATCTGTTACGAATGGTGAGAGCTCGTGCCCCCACCCCCCCGCCCCGTTTTGTCTGTAGACATTATAAAATTAATTAATACTTTTGAAAATTATATTGAATCATCGTATTTTTAAATATAATTTATTAAAGCGAATTATTACATTACAAATTATATCTGACTCAGCGAGTGTATTTTTTTTAAATGTGGGTGGGGGAGGGGGAGGAGAGAAGAAAAAGAAAGAAATATATATATATATATACACATAGTTAGAGAAAATCCCCGGCAGGTTTTATTTATTAAGATGTTATATATATGTCTGCATGTGTATAAGTATAACTGGAGATATCTATTTCGTATTTTAAGGATGTTTAGAAACGAGTTTCTACCTTTTTTCTTCCAATGTGACAATAGACAACAATAGGCTGTACTGCAACTTTACGACCGCCACATGTGTTAAACATCATGTGTATACCTTATGTGTAAAACCACCTGATTTCTAATTTTAAACCTGTTTCCCATAACTCTACTATTAGCTTAACTCTTCAGTCGTGTGAAAAGTGGATATGAGTGTAAAATTTTACCTGTTACCTATTTCGCATTCTACCTTTCCTTTTTGGCTGATAATAGATTTTAAAATTTGTTTTCTCATCTTAAATTAAGATTACTTTACATAAAAGTATAAATGGGAATTAATGTCAAGATTACTCCTGTCACCTACATATCAGTTTAAAACTGATTAGAAATATATTTGTATTACTTAAAAATAAATTCTGAACGAAAAAAATATATTATGCTTTAAAAAATAAGAAAAAAGTTATATATATGATGTTAAATTGCAACAATATTATTTTTTTTCCCTTTCAAACTATTTCAATACTCAAGATTACTTTCTGAGGTCAAAAGATCTTGAAAATTGACGCATGTTATCTTAATTTAAGTAATGTGCATTTGTGATAGATTGTAATTTAAATAACTAATTAAATTCAATTTTAAAAAAACACACACACAATAAAACATCCCTGAAATAAGGTTTCTGGAAACGCAGTCCTAAAATAATTTTATGTCGCCGAAATGAGTGCTATATCGCCCGAAATGGCAACCAAATTAAGCCAAGGGTGTTAACAGGCTATCCCAGCCTTGTACACACTATCTTCTTAACCTTTCCCGAAGTATAGAGTAGATCTAAGTGTGGTACTGGTAATGTCCCCTAGTTTTAGAAAACAAAAATTAAATTTCAGTTATTGACTCTGTGATGCCAAGTAATTAATATCGGGGTCCAAGCTTGTTACTTTTAACAGAATTCAAGTTCAAGTGCCATCATGTGAGAAGTGGTTTCTGTTTAAGTTTTCATTTCATAAATTTCTGGAAATAATGACTTTCAGGCATAGGTAGAGGGAGAAATTGTCAAAGTAGAAAGTTTCATATCAAATTCTCTTTTCATTATTTACATTTTTTTATTATAATGTTTTATATTCTGTCCTTTTTAATATTCACAAAATCTTCCTTTAATTTGATAAATTTTTGAGTCCATTTATAAATAAATTGAAATTGAATAAGTTGCTTTTCAATTTCTTCATTTTCCAGAAAATTAAGTTAAGCTTAGTTTGTTTAAATTCGTATATTTTGTGCAATTTCATTCTACTTTGATTTAGAACCTCAATGAGTATCGTGAAGAAAATATTCTGCTGCGTGCCATAAGTTCGCCCTCCCCCCTAATCTATTAGATGGAATTTTTTATGAAAGACAGAATTGCAGTGGTATAAAATACTATAAAACGTTTCGATTCTTGATAGCAATTAACATAATCTCATTTATAGAATAAATTACAAAAGGGAAAATAATGTACAATTTAAGTAACTTACAATAGACAAAATGAACCAATTTCTCTTATTTAAATATGTGGACTTCAGTTGAAGAACCTTTTGCTATACAATAAATCTTTCTTAACAATTGATATTCTCTTGGGATTCTCCATTTTTCTTTTCTTTTACAGGAATTTAAATCATCGCATATTTCTTTGAGAAAGAGCCATTCTGCAGTTTGCTGTTTGCCACAATTTTGCCCAACTCCATAAGCAGAAGTCACTAATTTGGAGAGTGCAAAATATATCAAAGTACAACTGAAGCAGTCTGAATTCCCAAACAGAAATGTCAAGTCTACTTAAAAATCGCAAAGCTACGGGAGAAAATCGAAAATGCTGGAGAATACAAAGTATTCTACCAACTAGAAGCAACAGAAATCGTGAGGGTTTCTTCAAGTTACATAATGAGAGATGGTTTTATGTCTCGCATTTTTGTTTGTCTGGGTGGTTTATGATAAGATTTTATTATAAAGGCCATGGAATTGTGGATCAATTTAAAGTGCGTGCAGGAATTATTGATAAATCTGGAAAAGAAATTGCTACATCAAACGCAAAATTGGAAAGACGTATTTCTAGATGTCCCATGATGATAGTTGAAAAATTGATTTACCGCTCACAGCTTAGTTCGATTTTGAAGGTTAAAAAAAAATTGAAATTCTTCGTAGAGATAATAAAAAGAAAAGACGAAGAAACAGTAGTTCGTAAGTACATTATTTTTTATCTGAAAGTGTAATTCTTCTTTATTTATTTTTTAATCTAAAAGTAATAGAATGAATTATACAGAGTGGAAAGTGTACAAGTTGCACAACCATTTAATTTGTGAAATGATGTAACAACACTTATAAAAGAAATGCCTACACATAAAAAAGTGAGCATGCACTCAACAATGAAACATCTTGCAGTGGTGACAAGTGTATGGTGACACACATCAAGTGACCATATTTAGATTCCCGCCCTTTACCTCTTTAAATATACTTTGCTTTAAAAAAAAATAGAAAAAAGAAAAACATATTTGATAATATTGGCACCGAAATGAAACTTTAAATCTTAAAAAAGGCGCTTTAATATAAAATTTTAAGCATATTTTATCGTATTTAAATATGTATTTTATTTTATTAATATAAACAAATCTAATTGTTATTATTATCAAAATTAACTTTTATTAAAATATTCCATGCATAAAATTTTAAAATCAAAAAGTAGAAAATAAATTCGGAAGTAGAATATTTAAGTATTTTATTTTAACAATAAATCTTTAATGTTATTAACATCAAAATTTACTTCAATTAAAAATATCCCATTTATCATGAAAAATATAAATTAATCGATAAAATATTTTTAAGTAAAACTGAAATAGAATATTTCATTGATATAACTTTTATAAATAAAAAATAAATAAATAAAACTTGAAATAGAATATTTTATCCGATAAAACATTTTAAAATAAAGATCTAGAAGAAAAGTTGGAAATAAAAAGAGGAAGTGAGATTCGAACTCGTGGTATCTGGACTCAGATACAATCCCTCTACCCATTCAATCACTAAGCACATAGCCGCTCATCAACAAAACATTAAAATAAGTTGGCAAATCTGTGATCTGAATACAGGAATCTTATGGTCACCTGATGTCAGCTGCGAGACACTAGCATTGCAGTACCCCTTGCATTGAAATGTAAACCTTAATAATCCAAAAATCGAAAATTTAGGTATTTATGTTGATAATTTTATTTTTCAGGCCATATTAAAGTCTAGAAGTTATTTGTAATGGTAGCTTTATATATATATATATATATATATACTAGCATATAACCCCCGTCAAAAATGACGGAATGTTACGTTTCATTTTCATAAGACTTCATACAAACAAACAGCATTAAAATGTTATGAAATAATATTCAATCCTTTGATATAAACAACGCCATTCCCGAAGGAAATTGTTATATAAATTTTGAAGGTAGCGAGTAGTTTTTAGCGCGCTCTAAAGTAATATAAATAATCAATTTCTACTTTTGATAAATATAGGTAAGATATTTGCTTACCTCCTTTTTTCCTTTCAGAATTCATCATCACATCTCATTGTACCGCGTAGTATGTCCGCCAGAATCACTGATTAATCCATTAAGAAAAATGAAGTATCCATTAAGTTTGGCACACACTATATGTAAATCCTTGATTGAAGAATCACTATGTGATTAAGTAATGTGAAAAAGTTATTGATTAATAAAACATTATTCGTTATACTGATTAAAGAATTTAATTTACATTTTTTATATTTAATAGTTACATAATTTTAATTTTAAACATTAGTTAAATTTAATTTAAGGGAGAACGAAATTACAAGTTCGTTTCCATCGCGTGTTAAAAGTAATCTATCAAAGTTCTATTTAGCAGAGATGAAACAGTCTTTAGTCCATATCAAGTGATGTCATTTTAAAGTTCTTTCATTGGATGGAAATGGCGTAAAGTCAATTTACGTCATTCATACGTATTTTAGTCTTACTTCCTTGTTCTTTCCACGAGTTGTAAAAACCTCTTCATATTGCATCATGTATTTCATTTCCTGTTTGAAATTGGATAAACACTTTTTATAATGATGAGTTTTTAAATGAACTGTCATAAAAATCAATTTGCGGAGATTATTATCATATGTTACCAACAGAAATAAACTGTTTTGATTAAACTTCAATAGTTTAAAGATTTCACTATAAAAAAATTCTGTAAAGATTAAGAACGATAAAATCTTCAAAACATTATTTAGATCAACAAAGTTGTTTAAACACCCATTGCTGGGTTAATACATCTCCGGACCTACTAGCGGCCCCCTAATTACATCGGGGCGGTGCCTTGCATACAAACCTCGTAAAAAGCGGCTCTAATACTTCACGAGGCAGCGCTGCAAAGCATATTTTTAAGCGACATTAAAAATTTCGAGTCAATTCGGCCATCTGCGTCGTTTTGACCTTTTAAACTGCCCTGCTATATCAGAGTAAACATTTCAGTATTCCAATTCCGATTTCACAACTGTATACAACTGTAATAAATTTCGATGATTAAAATAATTTATTTTATTTTATTTCATGATTAAATCGCATCTATTAATTGTATTAATATGACTGATCATTTTTTTTTTCACTACAAAGTTACTATGTTAAAATTCAAAATTTTATCTGCATTGATATAAGTAATACTTGTTGTACCACAGTATTACATTATATTCCTTATATTTTAATTATGTTTGATATAAAATATTCATTTTATTTACAATGCAAGCAAAATTAATTAAATACAAAACAAAGTGCAATTTCGAAAGTTTATTTGCCAAAATAATAATTAAATAACTTAAATTTTTAAAAGTTTATCTCAAATTAAATTCTGATTTTTTATAAACATGCCTAAAGAAATCTGTGATAAATTTTGATCATTAAAGATCACCTTTTATTAAATAAGTATTTTTTTTTTTAATTCTCTTATTAAATTGCAAATTTATTTTCACTACAAAGTTTCTACTATGCTAAAATACGAAATTTTATTTCATTGTTATAATTAATATATGTAGTACACGGTATTACAATTACATGTTCCTTATATTCTAATCATTGATATAATTAATATATGTAGTACACGGTATTACAATTACATGTTCCTTATATTCTAATTACATTTTATAAGAAATACAGTGACCTCTCACTTATACGCGATGTTCAGTAATTACTTTTTGTACCACTATTTTAAAACAGTAAACTTCGATTTATAAATTCTGCGATTAAATAGGGAGAAAATTACTTTAAAAAGGAACTGGTGCTGAAAAATGATTACAGTGTATCGCGTATAAGTGAGAGGTCACTGTATTCAATTTAAATTTTGTTTACATTAATCTCCGATAGATGGCGATAAAGGCTCACAACGAATGAACGAAGTAGTTTAGCGAGTATCATGGAGGAAAGTAACTTCCTCCGTTTGCGATCGCTTTCCGAACGGCTGCATTCATGGTTTAATATTTTAAACGTTCACGACGAATGAATCATTTGTTTGTTTACTTTCATGAAGCAATAAACCTAATTTCAACTGAAGTTATCTCAGAATATAAACATAATTTAAAGTAAGCCATCTCACAAACATTAATTTATTTTAAAAGACGTGATTTCAAGTAGGATAAATTATCGTTTAGTTGTTATATGTTAGAACAGAGTCTTCATTAAGCCTAACATGGCGTTTAACTACGGTCAATTCGCAGATCAGAGTGGTCCAGCCCGGATTGGTTACAGACACTTTCTCGCCTTTGGATTTTATTATAAGTAAGATATCTACAGAAATGTACAAAATTTGTACGCAACATTAGAATAATAGGTATAAATTTCCTGAAGCAGCATCCCTAATAATTTTAGCTATGAACAGCCGCTGATGACATTTCAACAGAAAACGTTTAACCTAGAATGCAAATTCTAGCGATATAGAAAAGCAATGATTTTTGTTTTACATATTTGAAATATACGCATATTGTTAGGCTTTTACACATTATAGTAATATCGCTAGACAATATCTGAATCTAAATATTTCAAACACAGTAAACTTTTAGGCAAAAAGATGTAACATTACTTTTATTAGACAAAATTTGTGTATAAAAACACTGTGTGTATTACTTTATTAAATTAAATCATATATTACGATTCATTACAATTCTCAAAGACTGCGAGGTTTACCTGGCAATGTCCATCTTATTTTAGAAAGAAAAAAAAATAAACAAACCTGTTTGAACATGTAAAAGCCACTTACCAAAGATAACAACAATTATAATCCATCATAAGTTTCGACAAAAAAAAATTAGGGATGGCGGTGTATTTATACTGCATTCTAATAAAAAATGATACACGTAACAGTTTATCCACTGATACTGTTAATGATTTATTAATGTTAAAGTGTATAGACTCAATCTAACAGACTTTTCCGCCTAAACAAGGTTCGATCCAGGTAAAATTTGGGGCCTGTTTAAAAAAATCTGTTTAAAAAAATCGGTTTAATCGTTTATTAAAATATCAATTTAATAAACGGGACCCCTTCACAAAAATCAATTTGATAAAATGGGACTTTCACATTTTTTTAAATAATAAAACAGAACCCTTCACAAAATTCCTTTAAAAAAAATGGGCCCTTTTACAAAATTCTATTCTATAAAAATTTACTATTTATTAATTATTTATTATTTTGTGATTTTTAAAATGCGTAATTTGTAAACAAACAAGTTCCCCAGAGCGAAAAACTTCAGCAAAAGAATTGAAAAAAAAGTTTCTGTTAATAAATGCTTTTGGTTCAAATTTGAGTAACTGAATTTCAACTTTTGTAACAAAATATTATTTTTCACAAAATATAAATTTTCACAAAAATTATCTTTACTTTTCACAAAATGGACTACAAGAAAAAAAAATCTGCGTTGACTCCCAATAAAGCTTTAAATCTTTGATGGAATGATGTAGCTGAACTGAAGAACATATCAGACGTCCCAATTAAAAAATAAATTATATATTCTGTTTGAATGATTGTTTGATTTGTAAATAAATAGTTGCCTGCATATCATCTGAAAACTTCTTTTTTAGTATTTAACCTTATTAAAATTAGTGGCTATTGCTTGAGTTTCATCTTTGCAATTTACATACAGTCAAACACTGCTAACATTAAACTGCTTAATGGGAAATTTTACTTGACATGAATTAATAATGCTGTCCCAACAGAAAAGATGGTACTATTATTTTACCAATCGACACACAAAAAAGTGAACCTTTTGATTTTATGTTAAGGAGATTCGACTGTAATTTGCATTATATGCTTATTTATTTATTTTTATTATTATTATTAAATTCAAAAATACTTATCAACGTTGGATAAAATTTTGTTTCTCACTTGCTAGAAAGTTATTAAGTTTTAATTTTGTTTTACATGATTAAGTGCATTTTTTCATTAATTTCTAAATATAATAATAATTAAAAATTCTTTATATCAGCTTTACAATTGCTTTAATTATTATAATCTTGTATATTAAGAATTTCAATAATTTTAAATAAAAACAAAATACTGGCGTTTTTTTTTTTTTTTTAAAGTAGCAGACAATGTTACAGTTATGTTAAAGAGGGATTTTAACAATTGCAACTAAAAATTTTAATTTGCGCGTAAGATATTTACAATAGGCGTCATTTACTGCCTACATTTCATTTCCCAAATTCTTTCACTGGTCCCTTCGGGTACTCGGACAATCCTCATCAGCATTTCGCTGGCATTATTCTCCGGCGAATATTTCACTTGTTTGTCCGGAAAATTTTTAACAGTGTCTTGCCATTACTGCATCCATCCTAACTAGCAACTCGGAGTATAATCCCAGAGTACTATCCAGGAGTATATCCTGGAGGCATACAAAATGAAGACCTTTTCTTTTCAGGAAAATATTAAAGACCTGGGTTGACTCGTCATCGATGTAGCTGCGGAGAATGGCGCAATGATCCTCCTCGTATATCAAACTTTGCCGTATGCTTTTTCAGAAAGCCTCACGTTTTCAGCACCAGCTTGGCGAAAGAGAGAAAGCGCAGCCAGCTATATCGCCAATCGTCGTCCATGCCTTTTGTTTTGATCTGAACTTGAATGTGAAATGACGGCTGACCAAATAGCTTCTGTGTGGAAGAGCAGTTTAGAATGATTATCTATTGTTACTTGAAAGTAAAAAATAAGATAACTAGAACAATTTTTTAACTTTGTATGCTGGTGAAGGAGAGAAACTAAACAAGAAAGTAAAATTTAAGTTTGGAATTATATGTATTGTGAAGTTAAAAGTATTTAAATATCAAAAAGCTCTTTGTTTTACAGCAATGTATTAAATGTAAACCACGGCAAAATAACATTTCCTCATACTGTCTTCTCCACTTAATAATATTTCTGAGGAAAAAAAAACACTTCACTGCAGCAAAGGAATGGGTTTGCTGTTTGCTATATGTTTGGCGCCATAAACAAGAAGGGGTGCGTAGCGTTGGGTTCAGCACCACGGCAACCGTAATTCTCGTGCAAGGTGCTGAAAACGTGAGGCTTTCCGAAAAAGCGTCCCGTATAGGCATACGATTTCGGAACCGGTTAATGTCTGCAACTTTGAATAGAGACCCTTTCGATCGCCGGTCCAACTCTTAAGATTGCTTCTTTTCAACTCATTTTTTTCTCTTTCAAAATATCCCAAGAAGGTGCGCAACGATTTCCCCCTGCCATCACCTACACAAAATGCTGTCCAATAAAATAAGAATAAACACAAAATCCGAAATACACAACTTCGATTGGTTCTTTCCTGTTACTAGGTTTCAAAACAGCAAACCCTCTTCAAAAACATCACGTACGTGTTTTTATCCAACAAACAAACAAAAAAATATCCCCATGCCCATACAATTACCGGTCAATTCTCCGCCAACCTTGATCCTTCGGTTCAACTGCCAGTCGAGTAACCTCAGGATAGCAAATCTAACCACCACTTAATATTTCGAATTCATCAATAACTTCAGAGCCGCGATTAGTCATCCTAAGTTTGAAATGTGTATATAGCTGACCGGCCAAAGGAATCACATGACGCAGTAATCGTATTGATGAGTTCTGTCCTCAGTAGCACCAGTTTGCAACAACGAAATAAAAACGAGTATTGAAAGTGTATACTTGTCGTGCTTAATTTTTAGATAAATAAATTTCGAATTACCATTTTGGTTTGATGGTTTTGTTCATTCACAACATTTGGCTCAAAGATTAGAAATACCGATACAGTTATGTTTCTCTTTACAAAATTTTGAATTACAGCAAAATTCTTTTAAAAAAAGTTACTGGATTAAAAATATGTATATATTTATTTTTCCTTATCATATAAGTTTAATAAACGTATTTCTGATCAAGTTGACAGTAGTAATTAGAATAAAAGTAAATAACGAGCTAGGTTAATTTATTTTGCAATGAATATTATATATAGACATTTTCGTATATCATTTTCTAATATATAATATTTAAAACACACATAGATACTCATCTGCATACAGATATATAAAATCAAATTTAAAAACATATTTAAAATATATCCGCAACGTTTCGGCCTTTGTCTGCAAAGGCATCTTCAGATGTTTTAGGTAGCTTTCATTACAAAAAGCTACCTATTGCAGCCGATCATCACACCGAGACCCCCCAAACCACCCTCCGTTCAAATGTTGATTTATACACTAGATGGCCATAATTGATGGAAACTTTCAGTTTTAGACATTTTTTCAAATATTTTAAAATATACATGGTAGATTCTTTTAGAATTTTAGGATTGAAAAGAACAGGTTTGACTTCATATTTATCAACGTCGATTTGATAAGGAGGACGATTAGGGGACCAACAAAAAATTAAAGAACAAAAATAATACTTGGGATCACCCTGTAAAATAAAATGCACGAAATGATCTATCGCTACAGAATATACATAGGCACACATTGTATAATATGTGTACTCATTTGTGTAAGAATAGCATGCATATTAATAGAGATATATTGATTTAAAAAATATATATATATTGCATGTTTTTTGCTTATAAAATACAGGATTTTTAACCAAATGTAACGTCAGTTTCAGAAAAATTGACAAAATGTAGTAGAAATCATATAGTATAATTGAAATATAAATATATTAAATATTTAAGGAAATATGGGCAGTTGTATAAAATATTTTTTATCTGCGCATGCGCGAACGATAACAAGGAACTTTTTGCATAATTTAATAGTCAACTCTATGGAGTAACTTATTGAAGAAAAATCAGTCAAATATCGTAAAAATTCTGAGAGATATCGGCGTTAGAGTGAGCTGTTTTTTAGTTTCTGGCTAAAACTCGCTGAATGATAAGGGATTGTCCACAAATTGTTATTTTTAGAAAAAACTATTTAATTATAATTTACGCTTATGTTTAGGAAGATTTTGACTCTAAACTACGATGAAAAGGAAAATATAGTCTATACATTGATTACATTTAGGTAAATTGAGGAGTCTATGGTAAAAAATTGTTAAATTTAGCGCAATACGCAAAACACTCTACAGTAAATTCTATCGCATATATATGTATTTTCTGTGTACACGTAATTTGTATGCCAGTAGTGAAGATGATAAACTAAAATCTAAGATATATTATATATTTTTCATAAGTTATGAGTCAATAACTTGCAATTTAATTTTTATAGTGATATTTCAATAGCTCTTTGAGAAATTACATTTTGCGTATTAGTCCAGTCAAATTAGGAAAGTTTGCCATAATAAATGCTAAGGAGATAAAAATTGGTTCAATTTGTTCATTGATGGCTACTGATGATTATGTAAAAAGTCCTGACGGATAGGAGGTGAGCGGGGGGGGGGGGTTAAAATAAATTACTTTTTTTAGTTTTTTACAAATATCTCAGAAACTGTCGGTTTTCATGAAAAAAATTACTCTCACATAAATTAAAGAACACAAAATTCTCTACAAATGAGAGGTATTTACAGTAGAACCTCGATTATCCGTCATTCAGAAAACCTGAGCCTTGACGGATTTTCCGGAAAAAAAATCACTTTAATTTCATATTTATTTACTTAATGTCTATTCAAATTTATTAAATATTGTTGCCAAAAAAAAAAAAAAAAAAAAAAGGGGGAAAACAGTAAACACTCCAATACTGCAATATTGCATGAAATAATGCCAGGTAAGTTGTTAATGAAAGATAAATATTTATCATTAATGAAATGTTTATTAATGTGAAATATTATAATTGGAATATCAAACATGGAGAAAACTAAAAGTAGGTACATATTAATTTATAATTAAGTAAATATTATGTAATTATGAATCGTTAGGATTCATAATCATCACCTCATCTTCTTCGTTGTTAACACCCTGGTACTGCAGACAAATATTTATATTTATCATTAACAAAATGTTATTTCACGTGAAATTTTAAAGTGAATTTTTTGTGGAAAATCCGTCAAAGCTCCGTTTTTCTAGCTGACGGATAATCGAGGCTCCACTGTATATAACTGTCATTTGTAGAAAATTTTATGTTCTTTAATTTATATTCAAGTAATTTTTTCATGAAAACCAACAGTTTCTGAGATTTTTGTAAAAAACTAAAAAAAGTAATTTATTTTAAAACCCCGCCCACTTCCTATCCATCAGGACTTTTTACATAATCATCAGTATGCCATCAATGAACAAACCGTACCAATTTTTATCTCCTTAGCATTTATTATGGTAAACTTTCCTAATTTAACTGGACTAATACGCAAAATGTAATTTCTCAAAAAGCTACTGAAAAATCACTATAAAAATTAAATTGCAAGTTATTGATTCATAACTTATGAAAAATATATAATATATCTTAGATTTTAGTTTATCATCTTCACTACTGGCATACAAATTACGTGTATATAGAAAATACATATGTATGCGATAGAATTTACTGTAGAGTGTTTTGCGTATTGGGCTAAATTTCACAAAATTTTACCATAAACTCTTCAATTTACCTAAATGTAATCAATGTATGCCCTATATTTTCCTTTTCATCGTAGTTTAGAGTCAAAATCTTCCTAAACATAAGCGTAAATTATAATTAAATAGTTTTTTCTAAAAATTTGCTCCGAATGCTGCCAGATAACTTAAAAATAACAATTTGTGGACAATCCCTTATCATTCAGCCAGTTTTAGTCAGAAACTAAAAAACAGCTAGCTCACTCTAACGCCGATATCTCTCTGAATTTTTGCGATATTTGACTGATTTTTTTTAATAAGTTGCTCCATAGAGTTGACTATTAAATTATGCAAAAAGTTCCTTGTTATCGTTCGCGCATGCGCAGATAAAAAGTATTTTATTCAACTGCCCATATTTCCTTAAATATTTAATATATTTATATTTCAATTACACTATATGATTTCTACTACATTTTGTCAATTTTTCTGAAACTGACGTTAAATTTGGTTAAAAACCCTGTATTTTATAAGCAAAAGAATTTTTTTAATTAAAAAAAAAATTGCTATATCTCTATTAATATGCATGCTATTCTTACACAAATGAATGCACATATTATACAATGTCTACCTATGTGTATTTTGTAGCAATAGATTATTTCGTGCATTTTATTTTACAGGGTGATCCCAAGTATTATTTTTTTTCTTTAATTTTTTGTTGGTCCCCTAATTGTCCGCCTTATCAAATCGACGTTGATAAATATGAAGTCAAACCTGTTCTTTTTAATCCTAAAATTCCAAAAGAATATGTATGTATGTATGTATATGTATAAAATAATATGTGTAAGAATATGTATAAAGAATGTATATTTTAAAATATTCGAAACAATAAAATGACAAATGAATATTGCAATCAGAATTTAAGATATTCGAAAAAATGTCTAAAACTGAAAGTTCCCGTCAATTATGGCCATTTAGTGTATATATATATATATATATATACAGGGTGATTCATAAAAGATGGGCAGAACTTTAAGGGGTTATAGTACACTTAAAGACAAATAATATTAAATAGGAGACTAAGGGTCCCAGACGTATTCCCAAGGAGATAGGGGGCATTAAAGTTTAGGGTCCGAAATTTCAAATGATTATAAAACATGGAAAAATTGGTCGATTCGTTTGCGGTTTTTGCAAAAAATTTTCTTTATGCCAGTATTTTCTTGAAATAAAATTTTAAAGTTCAATTTCAAAAAATGCCAATAGGGGGCGCTTTAGACTTTGGAGTAACAAACAACTATTTTTTAACGTTATTTTTTGTATTTCTTTAAATGATTTCGAAAGCTTAGACTTAAACTTAAATTTTGATCTAAAAATCTGAGTCCTAACGAGTAGTTAAGTAGCGTAAACTGAAATTTGAAATTTGAAACCCTTCTCCCCCCAGAACAAAAATCAGTTATTCCCGATCTTTGTGTCGTAGATTAGGCTCTAACTACTGCCGCGTTTTGCTAAAATTATTCTTTATGTCAGTATTTTCTTGAAAATAAATTTTAAAGAAAATTTTCAAAAAATTCCGATAGAGGGCGCTTTAGACTTTGGAGTAACGAACAACTATTTTATACCGTTATTTTTTGTGTCTCATTAAATGCTATCTGGACATCACATTTCCGAACAGATGGATTGGTCGAGGTGGTCCTGTTGCTTGGCCTGCTCGCTCGCCAGATCTTTCACCCCTCGATTTCTTTTTTTGGGGACGATTGAAGGCTCTTATGTATGAGACACCCATTGAATCCCCCGAGGAACTGGTCGCCAGACTTTCCGCCGCTGTAGGGGAAGTGCTCGAAAAGCCTGATGTTTTCGCGAATGTTCGCCGTTCCATTCGTCGCCGTTGTTCTGCGTGCATAACCTCTGGTGGTCACAATTTTGAACATTTATTGTGATTACATGTTAATAAATATGCTTTGGTAACATAATCCTAATTTGTGTCTTTTTACCTCGTATCACAGCACACAATGTGTGGACATGGTAAACTGAACTGTGCTCAGGAGTAGAAATTTCAAACCCCTCTCCCCAGAAACTTAACCACGTCTAACGATTCAGATTTTGGGCTGAAAATTTAAGTCTAAGCTTTAGAAAGCATTTAATGAGACACAAAAAATAACGGTATAAAATAGTTGTTCGTTACTCCAAAGTCTAAAGCGCCCTCTATCGGAATTTTTTAAAAATTTTCTTTAAAATTTATTTTCAAGAAAATACTGACATAAAGAATAATTTTAGCAAAACGCGGCAGTAGTTAGAGCCTAATCTACGACACAAAGATCGGGAATAACTGATTTTTGTTCTGGGGGGAGAAGGGTTTCAAATTTCAAATTTCAGTTTACGCTACTTAACTACTCGTTAGGACTCAGATTTTTAGATCAAAATTTAAGTTTAAGTCTAAGCTTTCGAAATCATTTAAAGAAATACAAAAAATAACGTTAAAAAATAGTTGTTTGTTACTCCAAAGTCTAAAGCGCCCCCTATCGGCATTTTTTGAAATTGAACTTTAAAATTTTATTTCAAGAAAATACTGGCATAAAGAAAATTTTTTGCAAAAACCGCAAACGAATCGACCAATTTTTCCATGTTTTATAATCATTTGAAATTTCGGACCCTAAACTTTAATGCCCCCTATCTCCTTGGGAATACGTCTGGGACCCTTAGTCTCCTATTTAATATTATTTGTCTTTAAGTGTACTATAACCCCTTAAAGTTCTGCCCATCTTTTATGAATCACCCTGTATATATATATATACACTATATTTCCAATGATGACCGGCCACTTGCGATTTTAGACGTTTTGTTATATATCTGGAAAGATACATGAGGAATTATCCTGAAACTTCAGGAGTATAAACAACATGATAATCGTCATATATTTCCGCGAAGATTTTTTCCCGAAACCCCATAAGGGGCCGTCAACAAATTGAATAAAAACGAACATATTTTGGATAACCCTGTAAAAACTAATATTGCAAAAGCATTCAAACTGTAGATTATGATTGAGTGGATTATTGTAATAATTTGGGTTCATTTTTATGAAGATAGCATGTATATTCGAAGAGAAATTCAGGTTTTTATAAAAACAGTCCCAAATTTTATCAAGTTGTTTGCTTATAATTTGCAGAGTTTTTAATATAAAAACAAGTTATTTTCAGAAAATATGAAAAACAATATTGTACACAACACCCTGCAATCAGAATTATAAAATAATAAAAATTGTATGAAAAATGAGCAGGTTTACTAAATATTGTTTCACTGCGCATGTGCGAATTCAATCAAAATATACTGTGCATAATATATTAGCTAAATATATAGACCAACTTTTATGAAAGTTTCAAAAACATAACTTGAAAATTCTGATAGGAATCGTCGATAGAATAAGCTCGAATTTCGCTGTTCCCAAAAGGAAGCTAAAAGATGAGGGGTTGTATCCAAATATACTAGCTTATGAAAGTTGACATAATAAGAATGAAGTGTCTCTCATTCTATATTTGATACAACCCCTCATCTTTTTGCTTCCTTTTGGGAACAGCGAATTTCGAGCTTATTCTATCGACGATTACGAACAGAATTTTCAATCTATGTTTTTGAGACTTTCATAAAAGTTGGTCTATATATTTAGCTAATATATTATGCACAGTATATTTTGATTGAATTCGCGCATGCGCAGTGAAACAATATTTAGTAAACCTGCTCATTTTTCATACAATTTTTATTATTTTTTAATTCTGATTGCAGAGTGTTGTGTGCAATATTGTTTGTCATATTTTCTGAAAATAACTTGTTTTTATATTAAAAACTCTGCAAATTATAAGCAAAAAACTTGATAAAATTTGGGACTGTTTTTATAAAAACCTGAATTTCTCTTCGAGTATACATGCTATCTTCATAAAACTGAACCCAAATTATTACAATAATCCACTCAATCATAATCTACAGTTTGAATGCTTTTGCAATATTAGTTTCTACAGGGTTATCCAAAATATTTTCGTTTTTCTTCAATTTGTTGACGGCCCCTTATGGGGTTTCGGGGAAAAATCTTCGCGGAAATATATGACGATTATCATGTTGTTTACGCTCCTGAAGTTTCAGTATATTTCCTCATGTATCTTTCCAGATATTTAACAAAACGTCTAAAATCGCAAGTGGCCGGTCATCATTGGAAATATAGTATATATATATATATATATATATATATATATATATATATATATATATATCTGACGTATGTGATGCTGTAACTCTCTTATTTATGAACCGATTCGGATGTGACTGAGTATGTGTATAGAACAGACCAAGGTCTCAACCGAGTTCGTTGACCAGCTTCATCCGCCATCTTGTTTCAAAATGGCGGCCAATTAAAAAAAAAATAAATAAAATAAAATTCAAAATGATGTACAAAAAACTTATAAATTAAAAAATTTGTTTTCTTTAAGTGTTAGAACGTTTTACAAGGATTCTGAAACATTTTTTGTTTTGGCTATATCTTATAAAATGGCTGAGATAGGGCAGTTTGAAATTCTAAGGTGGCTGAGATTTTGAAAAAATCTTATATTTGTTATTCTGTAACTCTCGTATTTATGAACCAATATGAATGCGACTGATCATGTGTACAGAACATACCAAAGTCTCGACGACCGAGTTCGTTGGACAGCTTCATGCGCCGTCTTGTTTCAAAATGGCGGCAAGTTCAAAAAATTTAATTTTTTAAAAAATTCAAGAAGATGTATAAAAAATTTTTAATTGAAAACGTTGTTTCCGTTAAATGTTAGATCGTGATACAAGGATTCCAGAACATTTTCTGTTTTGTTTTTATCTTAAGAAATGGTTGAGATATGGCAGTTTGAAATTCTAGGGTGGCTGACATTTTAAAACAATCTGATTTTTGTTATGCTGTAACAACTATTATACTGAAATTTGCACTCAAATTGAGTTTTAACGAAAACTGAGATTGAATGTTCTATAATCGCGTTCCAAGCGATTTAGCTTCGGGTGTTTGAGTAAAATGAGTTGAATTTTTAAAAACATGAACTATGAAAGCTAGCTTTTCCTCTCGGTACAGGCCGGAAGGACTTTTTTAATCTTCTCTTCAGAGCTCAGTGTGGATACACCAAGAAATAAGTTGTTTGAATGAATGAACATTTCCACGAAAACGTATATACATTAAAAACACGTTTGCATCAGATGGGGTGGCGCCATCAGCTAGCGTAATACAGTAAAATCCCGTTACAACGAATTCCATTACAACGAAAAATCCCGTTATAACGAAATGCAAGCGAGTCCCGTTTTGAAATGTATTCAAATAATGTTAACATAATCTCAGTATAACGAAATATTCAATTTTTTATAATCTCGTTAGAACGAAATAATATGACACGGCAAATACTTTCAGTTGTACATTTTTATCGCTTGACAATTTTTGTTTTCGATGCCTAGTCTTAGGGACAATCAAGCTTATCTCTAAAGCAATCGCTTTTCTCCGAGCTTTGTTGTAAAATCGGTGTGCATAGGCATTTCACTGCAGAAGGAATGTTTCCTTTGTTCGCTCTCCCCTTTTCTCCACCCCTTTTTCTTGGAAGTCCAAGTAAGCTGTAACCAATGTAGGCAAACTTAACAAAACGTGAAATGAGTATTGCACATTCCCCCTTCCCTCTCCTCCCTACCTGAATAACTTTCGTAAAGGAATTTCCAAAGCTCGAAATCAGTTTGAAAATTTTCATCTTACCAGTAGGTCATAAAATGGCGGCTGTTAAGCGAAAACAGTTTAGTTTGGAAGAAAAAAAAGCCATAATTTCTGAAGTTGAGAAAGGAATGAAAAAATCTGATGTTGCTAGCAAATATGGAATTTCGCCGTCTACTTTATCCACTTTTCTAAAAGATAAAGAAAGCATTTTGAAAAAAATTCAAGTTAAAGTCTTTGATCCAAGCAGAAAACGAATTCGAAATGCCCAGTTTCAAGATGTGGATAGTGCTGTTTACAAATGGTTTATGGATGTTCGTTCTAGAAACATCCCTCTAAGTGGCCCTTTAATTAGAGAAAAAGGTTTGGAATTTGCAAGAATGCTAAACATTGAAAATTTTCAAGCCAGTGTCGGATGGTTGAATCGATTCCGAGAAAGATACGGTATAGTGGCAAAATGCATTTCAGGAGAAGCAAAAGACGTCCCAGTTGAATTTGTAAACGAATGGCGTAAAGGTGAAATACAAAAAATAATCAAGACGTATAGTCCTAACGATGTTTTTAATGCCGATGAAGCCGGAATATTTTTTCAGTTAGAACCAAGGAAGACTTTAGCGTTAAAAGGAGACAAGTGTATTGGAGGAAAGCTTTCCAAACAAAGGATTACAGCCCTATTTTGCTGCAACAAATCAGGAACAGAAAAACGAAAAGTACTCATAATCGGCAAATCTGAAAAACCCCGTTGTTTCAAACATTTTAAGTCCTTACCATGCATCTACAAAGCCAACAAAAAATCATGGATGACGCAAGGATTCTTTAATGAATGGCTGATAAATTTTGATAAAGATATGCAAAAACAAAAACGTAAAATTCTTCTACTCATAGACAACTGCACAGCACACAATGATCCTCCTATATTGAATCACATTCGTGTAGAGTATTTCCCGCCTAACTGTACTGCAATACTTCAGCCTCTTGACCAAGGCATTATCAGAGCCGTAAAATCACGATACAAAACTATGTTATTAAAACGCATTCTCTGTGATCTGCAAAATAACGTAAACAGAAAGTGCAACATGAAAGAGGCAATTGATATGATCTGTGGATCGTGGGATGATATAAGCCAGAAAACAATAGCCCACTGTTGGAAACACGCGCAGATTGACCAGGATTTAAATAAAGAATCGACGGCTCAAGGATCTAGCGATGTAGTACATGATGAGGAGCAGACAGTCGAATATGAGATCGAATCCACTTGGAACTTAGTAAAAGAAAAATCTGGTGTGTCTCAAAGCATAAGCTTTAAAGATTTTTTAACTGCAGATGACAATGCTGCAACTTGTTATTCATTAACAGAGACAGATATTGTGCAGTCTATTGTTGATGATCGCATTTTAGAAAATGATGAAGAAAGTTCTGAAGATGAAGAAAATGAGGTTTCAAAAGTTACATCTGCTGAAGCCTTAGAAAGCTTAGAAAGAGTGCGCAATTTTATTTCTTTACAGAGCAGTGTACCAGATAACATTTTTTCTAATATTAATCATGTACATAATTTTGTATTGTCCGCAGCTTCAAACTCCCTTGTACAAAAAAAAATCACTGATTTTCTGCATTAAATTTTTTCTTGTACAATTTGAAGATCATTGAAATGGTGGTAAGTCAATTTTTCAGTTCTATAAAAAATATTATACATTGTATTATACTAACTTTACGTTATTAGAAGGTACTACTAATTTTTATTACTATTTTTAATAATTAATTATCTACTAATTTGTATTATACTACTATATTTTTATAATTAACTATGATATGAGGATCTGAATTGAAATGTTTAATTTTCTATTGAATTCCGTTACAACGAAATTCCCGTTACAACGAATAAAATTTGCGGTCCCGTGAAGTTCGTTGTAACGGGATTTTACTGTATAACATCAATATTCAGGACTGAAAAATAAAACGGAATTTAATTTTACAAATGCATTTCCCTTAAACTGTTAATTCAAACGATAGAAACCTGGAATGAAATATTATCATTTCAAACTTCATCTTTCCTTCACTAATCTATATCGATTCTGTTATTAGGGCCTTAAGAGGTATAATAATAGAAATAATAGTAAATCGTTGAAACAATCTTCGCTTAGTCACACTAATATAAATTTTAGAATGTCTACAAAATAATTTCCGTCAACACGAAACTCGACTAGTTGCAGTATTCTGCCTTTAACGAAACAAACCGACTCGGAACCAACCAACCGATCCGGTAATTCATAACGAGATTTGACAGTTTGCAATTCTGCCCTACGATCGGATTTTTCGACCGACGTTCAATCTCCCTGCATTTGAGTTACTAGTATCCAGTTTCGACCAATCATTTCCAAGGTCGTGGTTTGTTTATTTACGTGAGATGTGAACATGTGTTTTATTCTATGGTGTTTGCAACGCCATTAAAAGAAAGAAAAAAAAAAAGATTAGTCTCGTTTTAGCCATTGACTAGTAATATAATATTTCTAGTCAATGGTTTTAGCTCGATTACTTAATTTAAAAAAAAAGAAAAATGCCTGGATCTGCAGATAATAAATAGATCTAAGAAAACCACGCAACGCCAAATTCAAATCATGGTTGATTGTATCACCAATCATAGGCAGATTTAGAATAGAAAATTTATGCCTATTTAAATGTAAACAAGTTAACATATTTAAATGCAGAGTTTTTTGAAATTTTTTTCGAATGATTGAATTTTTTTTTTTTTTAGCGTGACGTTTTATTTTTTCAAAGTTAGGTTTGCGGGAATTTAGAAGTCAATGATAAATATTATTTATAAATATTAATTAAGAAGTAATTTTAAAATATTAATTAATGATGAGACTAGGGAGATTAGATGGGATAGGGATTTTAAGAGAGGATTTAAATATTTTGATGAAATAAAGGAGAATACACCAAATTTAATTAAAAAAAATATGAGGTATTAATCTAAATTCTATAACTATACATTGTTATTTAAATATATACTACATTTTCTTATGACCATACAGCAAAGATTTTATTGCTAATTTGTAAATATTGTAAATTATGGATTTATTTTTTTACTGTTCAGTTAATCTTATTTGTTCTAACGCATTTTTTTTATTGTGATTTGGATTTGAAATTAAATCTTCGTAGTCATGTGACATTTCCCTCCCCCCCCCCCCCTTTTTTTCTGCTATTCAGTGAATATGAATTGTTCTTATGCCTTTTTCATTAGACTTAAAATTAAATAAATATTTTCTATATAAATTAAATATTCTTAGTCATATGACACCTTCCCTCCGCCCACTCGCTCCTTTTTTTTTTAATCTCGTGTAATATACCTTTTAGATTTCATTTTAAAACTAGAATTATGTATATTGCAAATAATGTATTTCCTTTCCACAATTTGAATTACATTCCGCATAAGTATGAATGCAGCAAGTATATTTCAAACTTAATAAGATTTTTATGAGGTGTTTATCTAAATTCTATAAGATATACAGGGTTATTTAAACATATATTACATTATCTTATGACTTGTAGAAAAAACGTTCGCAAAGCGAGTTTTTTTTTTCCTAGTGGGTGATTAATAATGTTGAGGCTTTTAATTATGGATTAATATGTTTTTAATCTCTTACACGTGGACCGGTTGCACTAAAATATCGCCCACTCCCACCTTTTTTATTATGTTAGTGAATTATTAGGGATCTATTTAGGTAGATTTTTTTTCATTTCAAAACTGGACCCTTGACAAAAATTTTCATCTCAAATGTAAAAAGGTATTCACAGTTTACAAAGACAGAACCCTGGGAGAAGAGTCTGGGCAGACCCCTGATTATTCTAATAATGTTATGAGAAATTGGAAAATTTTAATGCTGTTAGCGAAATATATTAGTAAACTATATGCATTTTTAATGTTGTTTTGGAAATATATGAATTAAATAAAATAAATTTTTAATGTTGAATAATTTGAGTTAATTTGAATTGTTCTAATGCATTTTTCATTGTGATTTGGACTTGAAATTAAATAAATATTTTTTATTGAAATTAAATATTCGTAACCATGTGACACTTCCCTCTACCCCCCCCCCCCCCCCAACCCCCCTCTTTTAACTATTCAGTGGATATGAATTGTTCTTTCGCATTTTTTATTGTGATTTAGAGTTAAAATTAAATACATATTTTCTATTGAAATGAAATATTCATATGACACCTTCCCCATCGCCATTATGAGGTGTTTATCTAAATTCTATAGATATACAGGGTTGTTTAAATATATATTATATTTTCTTATGACATGCAGCAAAAACTTTCGGGGAGCGTTTTTTTTTTCTAGTGGGTGGTTAATAATGATGAAGTTTTTAATTATGTATTAACATGTTTTAAATCTATTACACATAGCTCGGTTGCCTTAAAATATCGCCCATCTCCTCCTTTTTTATCACATTTATAAGTAAATTATCAGGGATCTATTTAGGAAGAAATTGGGTCCTTTAAAGGACCCTTCACACGATTTTTTTTTTAAATTTCATAACAGGATCCTTCATACAATTTTTTTCAATTTCAAAACCGGACCCTTCACAATTTTTATTATTATTATTATTTCCCTTCACAAAATTTTTTCATCTCAAAACAGGACCCTTCAGAAAACTTTTTACCTTTAAAAAGGACCCTTGATAAAATTCTTTGTCTTTAAAAAAATCTTTCACAAAACTTTTCCTCTACAAACTGAACCTTTCACAAATTCAATAATTTAAAAGTAAAATCTGGCTGTCACTTTTACATAAAGAAAACTGTATATTTTACATACACATATCTTCTTAAAAATGTATAAACAAGAACCTGAATATGACGATCCTTTCAAATTCACAAAATTATGACTAGATTTTTCACAAATGTAAAATGCAATCTACAAAGGCAGGACCCAGAGAGTTAAGTCCGGACAGACCTCTGATTATGCTAATTATGTTATGAGATGTTGGAATATTTTAATGCTGTTAGCGAAATATATTAATTAAACTATATACATTTTTAATGTTGTTTGTGAAATATATGATTTAAACTAAACAATTTTTTAGTGTTGAATAAATATTTAATGTTGGCGAAATCTTTCATTAAGTTGAATATTTTTTTTTTACGAATTATTTTTTTAACGAAATGTGTTAATTATATTTTGGAAACAAAACGAAATAAGTAGTAATGCTTTCCCTTATTAGTTTTCAATAGAGAATATGTTTCAATCTTTATGTATGTATTATGACTCACACTATATTTCATACATATACAAGACAGTGCAAAAATATTCAGGTAAATTTCATTAGTATATAAATTCTATCGGTAGTGTAAAACTGTTTTCTTGTAACATGCAAAAATAATTTCGTGAGCAAATAAAAATCTTTTCACTCTAGTGAACTTTTTATTAATTATAATTTAAATAGTACTATTGGATTAGAGCGTTTATTTTTCTTTTCCTAACGGGTGTATAATACTTTATTATTTACAATTCAAAATAGTATTAAAATAAATTTTAACTAAAAAATAATTTGTGTTTAAAAATTTCCTGTAAACTGTATTCATTAGAAAATGTACCTATTCTAAAACACTGTCTTTTGGCCCTGTATCCTCATATACAAGAGCGCTGCATATATACGCGCGCCATCTTAAAACGATAAAGCAAAGGCTTTCCGGCTGCCTAAAGCAGTCGGAGAAATTACCACAAAACAACCCCGAAATACGGGAACGAATTCCGAGACGATAGGGGCAGAATGCGAAATTATCACTTCGTCGGCGCATTATGAGAAAGTCCTCCGTTCCGATGAGGGCAGAATACTGCCACAGAACCCGACAAAAAAAATTCTATCGAACCGTAACGCTACCCGAACCCTTTAAAAAAATTCTGTCGCACCGCACCGTAACCCGATCCAAACCCAACAAAATAATTTACGTCAACATGCAACCCGACACGAACCTGAAAATTCCAAATGTCGTCAACCCGAAACACGAGCTGAACTCAACAAAGAAAATTTTATTGAACCGCAACAGGATCCAAACGCGACAAAAATTATTTTCGTCGATATGAAACCTGATCCAAACCCGACACATTTTAACCTGAACCCTGCATGCTTCAACTCGAACACTAAATGAAAGGAAATTAATTCATTTTTAATGCAATTATGAAAAATGGGCTTTTTTTATATATATATTCAAATATACTAAAATCAGTGAGTTGCGGACAACTCTGTATCGGGTCAAGTTGTCCCTAATTTCCATTTTTTGGTCAAGTTGACTGCAATTTTTTTTTCTGCGTGTCTGGTTCACTGTAGAATGTTTCTTGCGGATCAAATTTATGTTTTTACAAGTCGGGATGCTGGGAGTTTCAGAAACAAATTAATAAAAATAAACAGAACTATGTTTTGGATGAATTGAGTTTATTGTGTTCAGTTTTAAAACGTTTGCTATAATTAACATTTTAATTTTATTCGTATGTATTGATACTTTTTAATTATTAAAAAATATATTTTCCAATTTTAAATGAATATCAAGTAGATCTTCAGAAGTATTAATATATTACTACTAATTTAGTAAAAAAATTTATGAAAAGTTTTCTTTACTTAATATTTAAACGAACTACTAGTTTATTTTCCTTTTGGGATGCGGTTCGAATTCGGGTTGAAGTGTATCGGGTTTGGGTGAGGTTGCGTATTGAGGAAAAATATTTTGTTGGGTTCGTGGGGTTTTCCGGTTGACTTCAAATGGATTTTTCGGTTTCGGGTCGGATACAATCCCACCCGCACAGCATTCTACAATTGAATCGATTAACTCTTTGGAGGTTTTCATTAGTAATGTGTAAAGACGTAGTATTATATATATAAGTGTTAGAAATTGAATAAAAAGAAAACTGCCCAGTTAAACGGAGGGCATTGAGCTCACAGGCTATTCACACTAATTGTATATTATACTCTTATTTCAAAAAATTTGAAATAAGCCCCTCGAAAAAAATAAAAATCGAAAATATATTAAGGGGGATCATCTTCCTTATAATTAACCAATGGACCCCCAAAACTATTCAGGGAAGCGCCTTATTCAATGAACATATATACAAAATTTGAAGCAAATTGAATAATTCTGCATGAAAAACCCATTTATCTAATTTAAAGGGGGTTAGCCCCCCGTTTCCCTTCTTTATACTTAAACAATGCACCCCAAAAATTAATCAGGAAAGCTCCTTACCACAATGAACCTATATACAAAATTTAAAGGAAATCGGAAAATTTTGCATGAAAAGCCCATTTATCTAAATTGAGGGGGTGAACCCCCAAACTAATCAGGGAAGCGCTTTACCACAATAAACCTATATACAAAATTTGAAGAAAATCGGATAATTCTGCATGAAAAATATATTTATCTAAATTAACGGGGGGATAGCCCCACGTTCCCCCTTTATACTTCAACAATGAATTCCCAAAACTAATCAGGGAGGCGGGTTACCACAATGAGCCTATAAACAAAATTTGAAGAAAATCGGATAATTCTGCATGAAAAATACATTTATCTAAATTAACGATGGGGGGTAGCCCTCCGTTCCTCCCTTTATACTTCCCCAATGAATTCCCAAAAATAATCAGGGAGGCGGCTTACCACAATAAGCCTATATACAAAATTTGAAGAAAATCGGATAATTCTGCATGAAAAATCCATTTATTTAAATTAAGGGGGAGGGATTAGCCCCCCCCCCCTCCCCCCCCCCGTTACCTCTTTATACTTAAACAATGAATCCCTAAAACCAATCAGGAAAGCGCCTTATCACAATTAACCTATATACAAAATTTGAAGAAAATCGGATAATTCTGCATGAAAACCCCATTTATCTAAATTATGGGGGGGATATTAGCCCCCCTTTTCCCCTTTATACTTAACCAATGAACCCCCAAAACTAATCAGGCAAGCGCCTTATGACATTGAACCTATATTCGAAAGTTGAAGCAAAACGCTTATTTCTATCAAGAGTTATCGCGTTACGTTGTTACGTACATACATACGTACATACAGGACGGGCGGGCACATTAGCTCTCAGGCTTTGATAGCCTGTGAGCTAAAAAGTGTTCGCTAAAAAGTTATGTATTTTCCCTATTAGTCCAGGTGCTGGGAGTGAAAAAACTGCAAATCGTGATACAGTTATACCATTTGGTCAGTATCTACTCTATATTAATACAAAGCATATAAGAAGGGGAGGCATCGTGGAAAGTGCGGGGAATTCAAGATGGCGGCCGTTATTCAAAATGGCGTCATTTTCCGGAATTAGTGCAATTTCGTTTCTATTCATCGTATAAGAGCATGTTTGATGGAAATTTAGATGTTTTTAGATAAAAAATATTATTTATAACACTTTACAGTACAGTCGAAAAGTATTTATGAATTCAGTTTGCCTGTTTGTCTGTCTGTCTGGTCGTCTGTCTAGTCGCGCACTAACTCAAAAAAAAAATAACCGGATATCCAGATAATTAAAATATGGTATTGTAGTATACCGTAACAAGTTTGGTATTCCTTTTCAAGTGTGCATCATTCATAGTTCATTTACAGTGGCAATCAAAAGTATTCGGTTACATTATGGTCTGTAGACACGAAAGTCGCTTGCAATGTGTTTTAATGATGTTATACTCTTTGTAACATATTCAAATTAATATACATCAGCGCGATGCAGTACAAGATACTTACTGTAAAATATGCAGTGCATAGCAGTTTTCGTTCATTTACAGGGGCTCACAAAATAATACGGTCACAGGACTTTCAATAAAAACAATGCTGTCTATGCGCGTTTTTAATTTTATAATGTGTTTTTGAACTTTGCTAGATATGAAACAATTGCAAATTGTCACCTTTCCAGGAACATGCGATGCTTTAATTTATGATAGGCGAGTTCTTATTAACATTTTAAAGCCTCACCAGTTTTCTAAAATCTTTAATGATTACTACATTAACACATTTTAACCCCATTTATGTAACGACATTGAGAGTTTTAACTGCCAAAGAATAGATTTTATATGGGATAGATACATTACACCAAGCCTTAAAGGTGAAACCAGACAAAAAAGGGGTGTAGTGACCAGGCGGCAAGTGCTATCGCATGCCAAACTAGATAAATTTTGGCAAGATTTATTAAGAAATTCAAGTAATAAAGAAGAGTTATTTAATCTGCTTGGAACACTAGCTATAAATACAATAAAAAATACACAAGTTATAACCACTTCAGGTGAAGAAGTTAAAGGAAATAATATTGCACTAAGTTATTGGAATGACTTGCCCTGGTCATGAAGAAGCTGATACAAGGATAATCTTGCACCTCAAAGACATGGCAGAAAACGGATTGAAAAATATTGTTATACGCTCTGTAGATACTGATGTATTAGTTTTAGCAATTGCACATTTCTTTACTTTGTCAGATAGACACCTGCAAACTGTTTGGATTGCATTTGAAGAGGGGCGAATTACAGACTTATTCCGGTCCATACTGTAGCTGCAGCAACTGGAAAAGAAAAATAAATGTCGTTACTAGGATTCCATGCTTTCACAGGCTGCGACAGCAATCCTGGTGTCACAGGAAAAACAAAAAAGTCAGCTTGGAAGACATGGATTCTCTATAAAAGATGCTACTATCGCATTTTCATTTTTATCAAAACCTTAAACTTCCATACTTGACGATACTCTAAATATTTTAGACAAATTCGTAATATTGTTGTACTGTTGAACATGTAACAGCATAAGTGTAAATGGTGCTAGACAGGAATTGTTTATGACAAAAAATCGTCCTACTGAACTACTGAACATCTTCCACCAACCAAGGGTGCACTAGAGCAACATATTTTAGGGAGTGCTTTCCAAGCTGTACACATTTGGGGACAAGCACATGAGTGGGAAATATGTCCCCTCTCTCCAAACAAATAGGGATGGTGGTTGGATAATTTTTCGTGGAAATTAAAATGATCGGAGCTGCCCGACATTGCAGATTCTTGCAAAGAACTAATAAAATGTATGTGCAAAATCTGCGAAAATAAGTGTAGTTGTAGGAAGGTTGGTCTTTCTTGCACATTATTGTGCAACTGTAAAAACGAATGTGAATGAGAAATAATATGCTACAAACTAAAGTTTCTATATTCTGCAATTTTATGTCATTCATTTGTTATGTAGCATTCATTTTTAGCACTTTCCAACCTAGTTGAAAAGTGCTTATGACTTCGGTTTGTCTGGCCGGATGGCCGTCTGTCCGTGCTCTAACTCCCGTAAATATGCTCGGATTGCTCTGCAATTTTTATATGTTATTGTTGTTATCAATAGCATGTTACCTATTTCAACGGAAGTATGTAGTACTTATAGTTTTTTTACAGGGACACTCAAAAGAATTCCGTTACATTGCGGTCTATGGGGAAAAATCATTTTCGGTTTATTTAAATAATGTTTCACTATTTTAAACGCATTGAAATTTATATATATCACTAAGGTGCATTAGAAAAAGCTTAATATGGAATAGGGTGTGCATAGCACTTATAGTTACTTTACAGGGACAGTCAAAAGAATTCCGTTACATTACGTCTATGGAGAAAAATCGTCTGCGGTTTATTTAAATAATGTTTCACTATTTTAAACGCATTGAAATTTATATATATTACTAAGGTGCATTACAAGAGGCTTACTACAGAATAGTGTGTGTATAGCAGTCATCGTTCATTTACAGGGACACACAAAAGAATTCTCTACTGTCTGTTAACAATAATTCCTGGAAGTGCGTTTTAAGTTACTGAACGCGATTTGAATTTTAACTCGGTTTTTGTCTATTACGTGGTGTGTATAAATTCTGTAGATCCTATACAGGACAGCACAAAAGTTCGAGAACACATTTCCGTTTATTGACAGAAACTCCACGAGGATAATTTTAAACTGTGCTACGCGTTTCCTAACTAAACTAAAATTTAGCATCCTATATAGTATATATACAAATCTATAGATCATATACAGGGCTGAATAAAAGTATTCGGATATTTATCCGAATATTGTATCTGTTGGAAATTCCTGAAATTATGTTTTTAAATATGTTATGCGTTTTCCAAATTGTTTACTTAGATGTTATCTTTTAGCTTATTAAACGGTATGTTTTGTAAAATTATTTTGGAAGCGTTGGAAAGTGCTACATAATCTATGCTTGACGCATGATTTTTCGTTCTTGTTTAATATGTTGTATAAGTACGGCATTAGTAAAATGCATTTTTATTATTTATTTAATCCATTCATTTTACTCACTATACAATAAAAAATACTTCCTAAAAAATAATTGACCTAGTTTCATTTTAAGTATATTTCTGATATTAAAAAGAAAATTTTTGATTAAAAAATTTGAAAATGCCATCAAAGACACTTTTATATGACGAAAACGAAAAAAATGAATAATAGCCTAAATCTTAAATTCCTAAGACATTTCATTATGCCTCTCTTATATGCATTGTTTTAATATAAAGAAGATACTGACCAATAGGGATATTATTATTAAAAATTGCAGTTATTTCATACCTAGCACCTCCCTTAATAACAATCGATTTAGCTGATGATCTATAAAATTTATACACAAGTTATAAAGGCACTGTGCTCGGAGACATTAATGTAACGGTACCCGTATTATTTTGTGAGCCCCTGTAAATGAACGAAAACTGCTATGCACTGCTTATTCTACAGTAAGTATCTTGTACTGCACCGCACTGATGTATATTAGTTTGAATATGTTACAAAGAGTATAACATCATTAAAACACATTGCAAGCGATTTTCGTCTACAGACCATAATGTAGCCGAATACTTTTGATTGCCCCTGTAAATGAACTATGAATGATGCACACTTGAAAATGAATACCAAACTTGTTACGGTATGCTACAATACCATATTTTAATTATCTGGATATCCGGTTATTTTTTTTTTTGAGTTAGTGCGCGACTAGACAGACGACCAGACAGACAGACAAACAGCCAAACTGCATTCATAAATACTTTTCGACTGTGCTGTAAAGTTTTACAAATAATATTTTTTATCTAAAAACATCTAAATTTCCATCAAACATACTTTTATACGATGAATAGAAACGAAATTGCACTAATTCCCGAAAATGACGCCGTCTTGAATTCCCCGATGCCTCCCCTTTCCGCGATGCCTCCCCTTCTTATATGCTTTGTATTAATATAGAGTAGATACTGACCAATCGGTATAACTGTATCACGATGTGCAGTTTTCACCTTACTTTTGTCGTGTAGCACTTGGACTATATTGGGGAATGTCAGTTATAAAGGTTTTGCTGTGCACAAAATTTACAAATGAAAAAATATTTTGGAAAATCTTTTTAAAAAATCTTGCAAGAGTCAAAACCTAAACTAAAACCAACCCAAACCCAAAATAATTAATGTCAAACCAAGCCGAAACGAGAAAATGTAGCGCCAACACCACTGGACTGGAACCGCAGGTCGGGTCGGTTTCGGGTGAAATCTGTTTACCCGACCCGATGAATGACTCTAATCTAAGGCTTATTGCAGTACATCCAAGGTACTGAATAATTATGCTTAATTTTAGTATAAAAAATAGAAGAACTTCAAATGCCTATAAAAATGTATAAGAAAACTGTATTATTGACAGATTTTCTTTTAAGCGACTGTGAGTCTAAAGTTAGGGAATACTTAATTTTTATTTTAAAGGTATAGTCTTTGCAACTGCTCCATGCAGAAGCATCAATAAAATCTGCAAATAAGGTAGATTTTTACTGTTTTCCAAGATTACGTAGAAAAGATGGGTTGCTAATGGAAATAAATATAAAAAACATGCAAGAAAATTTTTGTATTAAGGAAATTTGCGCAAGAAAAGATTTTTAATGTTTTCCCAGCGTTAGAGATGTGTTGGTGAATTAAAATAATTATTAAGGAAATTATCTTGATATCCGCGATTTTTAATAATTATTTTATCCGTAGATTTCATCAGTACAACAGTTTTTATTATGTTTTATAATTATTTATATAAGCAATCAGTCTTCTCTCGAAAATTTTACTAAATTAATATTTATTATTATCTTACGATGCTGAGAAAGCATTAAAATACTGCCTCATCTGAAGATTACATTATTGCTGAAATTTATGTATATCATGTCGTATAATAATTTTCATTTAGTGACCCATCTTCTTGCTAGGAAAACATAAAAAATATTTTTATCTAAAGATATAATTGACATGGCACTTTCTTATATAGTTATATATTTATTTTCACTCGGAATTTCTACTTTTCCACGTAACGCTGGGAAAATAGTAAAAACTTGCCTCATCTGCAGATTTTATTGATACTTGAGCACGGAGAGTTTGTGAACAATATATCCTTTAAATAAAAATGAACTAGATAGTACCCGTCAAGATTTGATGGTAAATAACTTGAAAGTTCCTTTAGAAATAAGTTTTAATTTTTAATTAGTTGCTTTTAAATTAATTAAGTATTGAAAACTTGATGGATTGTTATATTGTGTAAGAGATTCTCATAGATATAAGACGATAGATGGTGTTGTCAGTCTAGCCTACTTAACTAATGAAGTGAAATATTTTTATGCGTGTAATTCACATCTTATTATGCTTCATTTTTAGTAAGAGTTTAACTAAAAGTATTAATTGAAACATTTATTTTTACTTACTGTCTAAGTTACTTACTATGTCTGAAATTTAAAAAAAATAATAATAATAATGTTTAGTGTTTTCTATTTTTTATTTTTATTTTTTTTATTATTATTAATATTATTTTTTAATTACGCGACCTTTGAAATTTTTTATTAATTTTATTTTTACCAGCCTGACTCTAGAACCCTGAACTTAAAAGTTGCTGTTTGCAGCTAACGATTTATAATATATGTTTTTCAATTACTTAATTTTTTTTCGCATTTTCATACATTATTTATATATTAAACCATGGATATATTAAATCAAGGTGATTTCTTTTATATTTATTATATGAATATTTTTCTTTCTTTCTTTTTTCTCGCCTTTTCTTTTACTTTTTTTGCGGAGAATAATCACATACTTGTCTTAGTTGTACAAATATATCTTCTTGATAATAATCATACAAAATGTAGATCAAAATTTAGATCACTTTATTTAACCCTTTCAGGGGCAAAGTGCTTTCAGTACTAAAATGTTGAAATAAATGACTGGCACCGGAATTTACAAAATAAATTATTTGGAAAAAAGAAAAGGGCTACATTTCACGTACATATTAAATGGAACAGATTTTAGCAAAATTCTGGTGCCATTGTTCCGTTTTGGAATTAAAATTAAGCTGTATCATAAACATACCACTGCCCCTGAAAGGGTTAATCGATAACTACATGCAAAATCTTTTAATTTAAATATATTTAACATAAAATTAGTCATTTTAAAAACTATTGTCGGGTGTCGAATTTTACTTACTCCAGTCCCAATATTTTGGAGAAAAAAAAACAACAATATTTAGCATTTTCTGATTTTTTTTCTAATTACTTTTTTTCTAATTACCTTTAAAATGTTTCATTAAATTTAATTTTATCAGTCTGATTCTAAAGCTCTGAACTTAAGCTTTGCTGTTTGCAACTAACGATTTATAATACATATTTTTTAATTACGGAAATTTTATTTTACATTTTCATACATTGTTTAATTAATGAAATCATGGATATCAAGATAATTTCCTTTAGAGTTCCTGTATGGATATTTTTCCTTCTTTCTGTTTTCACTCCTTTTCTTCTTCTTTTTTTATGAAAAATAATTAAATACTTATCTTAGTATATATATATATATATATATATATATATATATATATATATATATATATATATATATATATATATATATATATATATATATATATATATATATATATATATATATATATCACATCTTGATAATGGTCATACCAAATATAACAAAAAATGTAGATCCGTTTATTTAATCGATAATTACATGCACAATCTTTTATTATTTGGTACTTTTAATATAAAATTAGTGATTAAAACAAAATATTCTTGGGTGTTCAATTTTAGTCAATTATAAAGTATTCGAATAATAATAAAAAAAATGCAAATTATATAACTTCTCCTCCTGAAGTAAAATATGACATTAATAAAATGGATTATCTTAGAAAATAAAATAACAGAAATCATTCTGTCAGGAGTGGGTATTGAACCAGAGAACCACAGTATAAACCAGATGCCTTAGAACACTCAGCCACCCTTTCCTCGTTCTGGTGTACTATAAAACTGAATAAATTCTAGATTTAATTTTACCTTTACGCATGCGCAAATGTATCAAATTTTAGTGACTCTTACCAATATCCCATTTCGTTTTAATATACAGGATAACAGTTTTCTTATACATTTTTGTTTTTTATAAATATTTTAGTTCCTAGTCTTATTTATTTCTTTATAATACTAGGGGGCTCTGCCCCCTGCTCGCTACTCTCACCAACCCCCGTTCTGATTTCACAGCCTCTTAAAACCTGGTAATGTATCCTGTTTTAAAAAGATGATGATGATGATATCACGAACGGCGACTTTCTTCTGTAATCAGGTTATAATGCTTTTTCATCTAACTGGTTATAATGCTTTTTCATTTAATTAATCTTTTTTATTTTTAATATTCATGTGTAAACACAATTTTTATGACGTAATTTTCTTTATTTCCTGCTTTCAACACGTGATCATTTAATTATTATTTTAAACTTTTATTATTGTTTTTAATAGTCTCGCGCAAATACATTTTTTATTTGAGATAAAACATAATCCTTTGCGCTTATTTAGAAATTGGCAACAATATAAAAAAAAAAAAAAATGACTTTTTCAATAAAAGATTTTTTACTCGATTTTTAAGGATTTTTTTGAGTTTTTATTGTCCGACCGTGATAATTTTTTCAATTTCTGAAAGCTTGTTATATTTCGCGTCTGGTGGTATGATTTTGGAATCCGTAGGATGGCTAGAAAAAAAGTAATAGCTCCTCAAAAAAGTCCTTAGTAAAAAAGCGATGAGTATAACCCGGAATATCTACGCAGAATTTGATTGGTCCATTTCGTTTTTGGCTCAGTTCCAGATTATTTTTTTTTTAATATAGAAGGAAAATTGTGCATAATCATTCGGTATCTTGGACGTATTGCAATAAGTCATGTATCTTGTTGGGTAACCGGATTTCTCCTGTATCCGACTCGAACCGCTTGTCAGATCTGAGATTTGGGTCGGGTTGATTAAACATTTTTGTTACGAGTGGGATAGACTTTCACTGTATCAAGTTCGGGTGGGTTTCTGGTTAAGTTTTGACTCTTGCGGTGTTTTGTTCTGTTGTATATTAGAACACAATAGTTTATTAGCACTTAGGTTATTTATTAATCATATAAGAAAAGTAGAGTAAAATACAGTTAGTCAACAACATGACTCTAAGATTAGGTGTTCCCAAATTTTTAGTCCAACGTACCACTAAATCGAAGTTCATACTTTCGCGTACCAATAGTTAACAAACATAAAGCTAATATATATATAAAAAAAAACCTCTCAAAATGGAATATTTTCTAGGTCTTTTATGTTTCCGTCTTAACTAGTTTTACAGTACTTCAAAATGCATGATTACATTACTAAATTGATACTTAGATTGACTGCTTTATATTAACATTCAAATAAAAAGAATTATTACTATTACATTTTAATAATACGTACCATATTAAAATGCAGTATATTTTGATTGATAAACAGACACAATGCTTAGTGACATATTGGCCTACGGATTCATACATAGCAGTTTTATTGAAGTTATTCCGTAGTATTATTAATGAGGAAGGCGGGTTTGCTCTATCAATCACAGCTTCCTCATGCCTGGTTCAATATTAGTTAGGTTTAGTCGTAAGTCAGATTCGATGTTTCGTTTTTTCCTGTATTTGTTTTTCTTATAAAGAATTGATGAAAAAGTGCATTCACATAGACATGTTGCACTAAAATGTAGTAACAAAAAAAGAAAATAGCGTTTACAGTACTATCGAATTCGAAAACTTTTTTAAATTTCCTGGGTTATGAACTTAAGCCGTTTTTGATTTCATAATAATATGCTGTATTTCATTTCACATACCAGTATCAGACTTTGACGTACCAGTAGCCACAGCTTCGCGTACCAGTATTGGTACGCGTACCATAGTTTGGGAACCCCTGCAGTAGATCATCATACAAGCAACTCCAGCTACATTTTATGAACATTAACAACACTGCTGTTGCCACTTACAGATAACAGAATACTTAAAACGATTACGATTATGAAAATACATGTATAATGGTATGTCACATCCTCTCTTTTATTCAGTATATTAATTTAAATAAGCAGTGCGCTTACTTGTGCGACCATATTTAGTTTTATAAGAATTTTCACTATCTGAACTAGTACTGGGTAAAAGCTGTTTATTATTATCCTTAGATTTGTCATAGTATGAACAGTTACTTGAACAATTATCCTTGTTATAATTATCATCAAAATAAAATTCAAAATTTACAGTTTTAGTTAAAGGTTTTTCTACTTTTGAAATATTTTCTATTTCTGTTATAAATACTACCTGAATCTGAGATCTCTTTTGATTTTCTAAGATCTAGGATTGTTAGTTTTGGACAGGACTATAGCAGGTTCCCAAGTTTTGGTTTTGATATTTTGTACAAATACTTTATATTCTGGTTTTAATGGTTTAAGCAACTTAACATATCTATCAAAATAATATTTCTGCTGATTTTGTCGCTGTTAAAGTCTAGGGACAATGTCTTTTTCAATTTTAGGATTTAATAGTTTTTTACTAATTGGCAACTTGGTTCTTAATCTGCGGTTAAATAGTAGCTAAGCTGGTGATAAACCTATGCCTGTGATAAGACTATTTCTGTATTCAAGTAAAGCTAATATTGGTTTCTTTTTTTCTTCATTTTCCTTTTTGAGTAAAGATTTAGAAATGCCTACAGTTTTTTCTGCCATCCCATTACTTTGTGAATGATAAGCACAAAGATAAATAAATGGTATTGTCTTGTAGAAGGTAGTTATCATATATGATGAAATTTGTTAGCGTATGAAAGTACTCTGCTTCAAAATGATAGGAAGAGTCAATTGATTTTGAATTTTTTAAATAATGCATTTATTATATTATGGATATCTAATAAGTCAATGTTATCAAAAAGATCTTTGAATTCACATGTTGTTATATTTTTTACACATTTAAGATGTTTGAGAATATTAATGAATTGAAAGCTATTTGTTATACAAAGTGTGTTATCTATTGTTGTTGTATGTGTGTATATCTGATTAAGTATTTTTAATAGTAATTTGTTAGCTTGATTGATATGTATTGCAACCTATAGTAACAGATCTTAATTTAATAGGTGTTTTGTGAAATTTGGATATAAGAACCAAATACGGATAATTAAATTTAGTAGATTGAATGGTCAGTAGTTTGTAATAAAATTATGAATTTTACGATTGTCTATCAGTGTGGTTACATTAGTTTTTTAAAAGAATTGTTTGAAGAGATATTGGATGTAAGAAGTTGATGATAATATGATTTGCACATGATGGCATAGTTATTTGGAAATTTATCAATATACATAATTAAAAAAATCTTTCGAAAACTGGTAATTGAATGGTATAGATGCTTTATATTAATAGTAACAAGATCTGAAATGCTGTTCTTAAAAGCAATAGTCAATTGATCCATAATCAATATTTTCCACTGTTTAAAATATTCAACAGGTTTATTGTATGAGATTGAAATTTTATATATAAATAAATCAATGTCATATGTAAACTGTTTAACAAAATTACTAACATTGAATTTAGAAGGTAGTCGATATTTTATTCCATAACCCATTAATTTTTGTTAATGCAAGATCATTTACAATATTTAAATTTCCAGTGATTATGTGTCCATGATCAATGTTAATAAATTTTTTTAGAGAGCGGTCATTGCATTTACAAGGGAAAGTATTGGCAGCAGATGTATTTTTTGAAAAAGTGTTGTAGTTAAAAATCGTTCTACCTATTGTAATTGAATATTTAAATGTTCTTGAAATATAAGATTATTAATAGGGAAGTTACATTTTTGTCATTTATTATAGAAGTAATATTAATTTTATTAAAAATTTGATTTGAAAAAATAATGACCATTTGAGTATTAGTATTTTGACTTATGGGTATTTTGTTTATGTTAATGTGAAAGAGATTAGCTCTTGTCATAATAAGATCAAACAAAATATCTGAAAAAATGTTTAGATAATTTCATACTAAGAAATACATTTAAATATCGAATAGGTAACCATTTAAAATCATTTAAGTACTTTTTTTTAAATTGAATATTTAATTGTTTAATTATTGATTTTTTGGAAACATTAGGTGAAGAAGAAAATTTAGCATGCTTACTGGTTTTTTTTTTTTTTTTTTTTTTTTTTTTTGTGCAATTCATGATTAAGAGTGATTAAGAGTCAGATAAATTGGAAAATAATCATTACTGTTATTAATTGTTGAAAAATCTTTTAACAGATCTACTGATTTTTTCAGTATTAAGTACATATGGATAAATAGTATTGTAGCAATTCATATGCGATGATTCAAGAAAGAGACGTTCAGAGAGATTTTTATGAATTTGAAAGATTTTTATAATTGTATTTTTAAAGTTGTCTTTATGAAAATGCTGAATTTCAGCTGTAGATTGACTGTTTTTTAGTAGGTGTGCTCTTATTGGAATCTGAACGATGTTGATTAATACGTTTATGTAGTGGACTTGATGTTTGCCCAGTATATTGCATGCTACATAAGTTACACTTGGTGTTATAGATGACATCAGTGGCGTAGCTAAGGGGGGGGGGGGCGTGGGGGGCGGTCCGCCCCGGGTGTCACCCTCTAAGGGGTGACACCCGATATTTATTTGCAAAAAAATATATAGAGAATCTTATAAGATTTTGGAAAATAATTCTGACGTAAAATGAAATTTCTAGCGCACCAGGCAACAGAGTTTTCTTTTCTTGGAGAATCTGAGATTTTTTACAAAATAATGGGGTGTCTAAATTAGCTATACACCAGTGGGCAAAAACCTTCATGCTCACAATCATAGTAATATTAAACTATCAGGAGAAGGCCACACGTGACGTATGAGTCACGTGTGGTCAGAAAAGTTTATTTAAGCAATTTAGAAAATAAGGGAATGGGAAGAGAACTTTTCGAAAAAGCACTTTGATTTGGGATTACCTTATTTGGCTAGTCAGATTTCATTCAACAGTAGATCATATAACCTTACAACAAATGAGTGCTTAAAGAAAGAAATGGGACTATTTGTTGACTAGATTATTGGATATCACACACTATTTTTTGCTAAACAAAATCTGCCACTTCGGTGCTGCGACGAAAGCAGCACTTAATACTTCCGCAAATACCGGTAGTTTTCTCGAATTGGTGCAGTTGCTTTCAAGGTATGATGCTGTACTAAAGGAACATCTATTGAATTTGGAACATTTTTCGTCTCAAAAAGTTTCTTATCTGTCACCAGTAGGGCTGGACGATATCAGAAGTTTAATATCGAAATATATCAACGAATTAATATTGATATTGGTGATATATCGCGATAACTATCAAGTGTGTGGGAATAGAAAAATTGTTAATTTCTAATGATAAACGGTATGGTAGCAGCAATTTAAGTAGAAACAGGAGTAGAAAGCAACGAATCAATGCTCTATACCTATTTGCTCACACAGCATCCGCTATACATTATAAATTCATATTTGTACACTATATAAATATTTTAGGGTAAGGACACATTTTTCGATATCTATTTAGCTTATACCATTGCTTGGATAATTATTTTCTTTAAAAATAGTATGTTCCCTATTCTTCCTGTTTTATGCAATATTTTAACTATTTCCTCGTGTATAACAGAATATTTTAAAAAATAAACTAAAAAAAAATTTCTTAAATTTCGGACGTTGCTGATTTTAATATGATTAAAATAAGTAAAAAGCAACAGCAAAAACCGAAATTGGTTTAATGCCACATGCAATTCTGCAGACATGTTGTTTTCAATGTTTTTCTGAGGTGTCAATGGACTTAATAGGGAAAAAAATGTCATTTTCTTATCT
Organism: Maratus michaelseni; assembly: GCA_963931845.1. Lineage (NCBI taxonomy): Eukaryota > Metazoa > Arthropoda > Arachnida > Araneae > Salticidae > Maratus > Maratus michaelseni. The sequence continues at coordinate 126,982,830 of OZ007600.1, read as the reverse complement.
ATTTACTATACATAAATAGAACATTGAAATGTTTTTTGAAATATAAATATTCAAATCACATTTCGAAATAGTTTTATAGTAATTAAAATTTATTTTATTGACTTCATTTTAAGCTGAAATATCAAGACGGATATCTGAAATTCAATCGGATTCACGCTTTCTCTACCTGTAGCGCACGTTTAATAAGATATGATGGAAGGAACCTGCAGAATGGGCACTATTCGTGCCGTTACATTTGCTAGGGAAATCATCGTAGAAATTTTGTTCTTGTCTCAGAGGACGCGTGTAATAGCAGAGAATGACAAGCCGCCGTCAACGGAGGCAGTTCCAGCAGACAGACGATTTTACGAGGGGCATGGTGATTGGACTGAGAAGGGCAGGTTGGTCCATACGGCAAATCGCAGCTGAGACGCACCTGGAAGCGTCCACAGTGCACCGGCTGTGGCGAAGATGGTTGGAATGAGTAAATATGGCAAGTTTGAGGGCAGCCAGAGTGACGTCAGCACGCTTGGATCGACACATCCGCCGACAAGCGGTGGCGAACCCCCAAGCCACTTCTACCTCCTTTCTGTAGCATGTTTAAGACACCGTGGATGTTCCCATATCGACCAGAACCATTTCTTGTCGATTGGTTGCTAGGGGCCTGGTCTCATGGCGTCCGTTAAGAAGACTGCCATTGACCCCACAGCATAGATGCCAACGTCGGCAATGTTGCCGGGCTAGGGCGATACGGACGACGGAATGGCACAGGGTCGTGTTCTATGATGAGTTACGCTTACGTTTCCCCAGTGATAGTCGCCGCGTACGAATGTAACGTCCACGTGGAGACAGGTCCAAACCGGCAGCAATTGTGGAACGCCCCACCGTGCGACAACGCGGCATCAAGGTTTGGGGCGCAATTGCGTACGATTCCAGGTCACCTCTAGTTCGTATTCAGGGCACTATGACGACCCAATGATACGTGGATGATGTGCTGCGGCCGGTGGCACTCCACTACCTTCAGGGGTGTCCATTGCCCTTAAAAAAAAAAAAAAAAAAAAAAAAAAATGGAGTAGCACTATTACGCTAATTTATTTTTTAACTATTGATTGCTAAAGAATGCAAGTTGTAATTTTGTTTAGTTTTTTTTTTTTTTTTTTTTTTGTTATTTTATTTCTATTTCTTGCTAAATAATTAGAAGTTAAGTATCTTTGACTTTGTTTTAATACAACGTAAAATAAAAGCAAGACAAAAATCGTTTTTCATAATCATTTCTTGTGACAATCGCGATTCCACAATCGGAATTGATACTCGCAACTCCCGAAATCAGTTCCCGGGTTAATGGCTGTTACTGTGGTGGTAGATAACAGATATCTGCAGAGCCGAAACTACGGTGGAGCAAAGGGGGCATATGCCCCGGGCGCCAGTGTAGAAGGGGGCACTAAAATAGGATTTGATTCTTTTATCGGTACAAAAAACAAATAACGAAATTTGAACAAAAAATACTTGTAATCAGGCAACCGAAAATAAAAACGTATTCGTTCATTTTATTATCTTTGCTTTCAAAAGGGCTGTTTTTTATCATTAGATGATAACTTTAGGGCAACAAAACAGTACTTGATTAACGAATTCTTCCAAGATACTTGCAAGAACAAATACTGTCCTAATTTGGTTTAAATTTGCTCAGTATATTTCGGATGTTATCGTGATGACAAGCTTTGAATGTTTTTTTGCTTTTGTGTGCTCCTGTAAATGAACTATAACAACTACCAACTTGATTACCGAACTCATCGAAGATACTGGCAGATCAATTTACTGTCCCAAATAGGTTCGAACTGATTCAGTATTTAAGACTTTATCGTGAGTTTTTTCCATATATTGCAAGTTTAACAGAGTTTTGGAATTATATAGCAGTAATTCTTATTAAACAAAAATTATTAGAAAATAAAATAGATTTTAAAAAGAAATTGTTTACACCAATGAAGGAAAAATTTTAGAAACAAATTACCATTTCTGGTTGTTTTATATTATTGATATTAATTTTCTTTACTATCATGAAACTGTTGTTGAATTGTTTGTTGTACTAATATTTTATCCTGCTTTTTTGTTGCGAATTATTTTAGGATTTCACCAAATCACCAAATTTTATATATTCCTATTTTTTAAATAAAATCTTTTTTAAGAGTATCGTATTTTGTATTTTCTTATTTGTTTTGTGTGTTTGAAATCGTATTTGTATTAAACTATAAATTTGACGAAAGTTAGTTAAGTTATTGAAACGTATTGAACTATATAATTAAGATTTTGTTTCTTATCTCAATATCTACAGTTCTAATTATGTGCAGTTTCTAAATTTAAATATACTGGTATACTTTTTCAAAAACTTTCAATCACCTAAAAGTTGAATTTCAGAAAACACCTTTTTAATGGATTTTTATGTCATAACAGGGAGTAACAACTAAACTTTTACGATTTCAGGTGCAGGAATTTCGGTTTCGGCTGTGCATTGAAGATGCAGTCAGAAAGGACATTGTAACATATTAAGACTCTCAAACATACTTCGTTTAATCAATTATATTTTCCCAAATCGACAGGTATCCGAATTTGATTTTATAAAAGATTCTATTCACGCATGAACTTAATACTAAAAGGAGATAGTCCTAGAAATTGTTTAGAAATGGCCAGACTGAGAAAATGGCCGATTTCCGAATAATCGTACCGAAATGGACTGACTCTGAAAACGACCGGTTCCGAGGACTGACATGTAAATGAATGGTTGGTTATCTTGGGGTCGATTTTGAAGAGGGATCTAATTAATTATAAAGCTTAAAATTGCGTAGACCCTGGTGCTAAACATCAGAACTAGAATAAAGTTTCCCGCATAAAATAATTATAGTATAAATGGAGGGTCATTCAACGATATATTTTCAAGAAGAAACCCGATTACACTAAAAATCGAATGGGTCGCCTCCCTGGCGGGCAAAAAAAAACAGCTACAATAAAATTTCTTAGATAAACTATAGCAGTAAATGAAAGGTCATCCAGGGGTAAATTTTCAAGAGGAATTGAGTTTAATGCCATAAACCATAAAGTCTACTTGCATTATGGTAATTAGAAATAATTGCTAATTAATTGCACACGCACACACTCATCAATGAAATGAACTCTTGAAAACGAAATCATCTGTCCAAAAAATTTAAAAATAAGGCGGATGGATGCGTTAGAAAATGGACGAATACGTAAGAAAATAAATTAGTATTATTAATATTATGGATTTCATGTTCATTCTAATACTTCTGGATTCGTTCCTTTTTCTCAAAATTATCCATTTAATCTTGAAATCGTTCTTTTTATGTCGGAAGCGTTTCTTTTTCTTAAAACCCTTTTTTTTATCGGAATCGTTCCTTTTATTTCGGAATCATTCCTTTTTTAGGAATCGTTCATTTTTTCCGGAATCGTTCCTTTTTGCGGAACGATTCCAAAAGGAACGATGTTGCCCATCTCTACATCATATGTCTGCTACATGAAATCAGCAAACGCTTGTGAGATGCAGATATAAACGTTATAAGCACCAGGCGATTAGGTTTGAATTTTAGTTATCTCTCTATCTCTATCTCACACACAGTCTAAAGGGACCGTATTGATTAATATCTAAGAGGGTCCACTTGGAATTGGACAAGAAAATAACCTAGTCAGTACGCCACTGTAATCAGGGCTGTAAAAAATAATAAAATTTAAAAAGGGATATCAATTGTTTTATTCGGTTAAGTGTCTTAGAGGTATGCACGGGCCTGGGCTTGGCACGAGGCCCGTATCCTCGTATGGGCCTCACCCTTAAAGTAGGATATGGTCTCTGTTTACCTCACACACATGAGGGAGCTTATCTTAAGGAGCTCATAAATATTTTATTTTGATATAATAAATTATTAGTTTCTCATAAATATTTAAAATCATAGATGAAGAATACTATACCTCGCTATGGAAAACAGTTATTGGGAATAAGATATCCCTAAATAACTCTTTTTAATAGCAACAAGCTTTTTCATACATTTTTTTTTTTCAAGTTTTATTTTGAAAATTTTGTTTAAATTCTTTTATTATTATTATTATTCTTTTTCTACATTTACTTGTACTCTTCAAATATTATCTATTTTTTAAATCTTTTTTTCAACATTTTCTATGATTTAATACCTTTATATCGACTTATCTGGAATAAATTACGAAACCGTGTAGGACTTAGAAGTTGGTAATATTTAATAAAAAATTATAATTTATGTAGTAGAAAACATTTCTGAGTGCATCATAAATAAAGTAATGCAAATTTAATATGAATTGGCTATAAGTTACTTTTTATTTTAATTAAAGCTGGCTTTTTAAAAAGGATTAAAACCAAAAGAAAAAAAGTCCTATTTTTTTTTCTGCCGGGCTAAAATCTAATATCTGACAACCCTGTAAACATATCTCTTATTTAATCTATATATTTATATTTGTAACGAAAATGTATATGAAAAATATACTGTATATTTTGTTATAAGTAATAAATTGGTGAACTTCTATTGTTAGGAAGTCCTTTCAGGAGTGCCATGTAAACATGATACAATTAACAAGTTGGTTTCATTTTCTTTGACTCAATAGCCTATTAAGAACTATCTCATAGCGTTAAAATACACAGAAATTATGAATGTGTGCCAATGTAAAATCAAATCTCTTTTCTTTTCTTTTCTTTTCTTTTTTCTTTTAATTCTTTCAATTTATTTAAAAATTGTTAAGTAATTTTGTTTTATTTTGCAGCTAAAATTCAAATGGATTTCAAAGAACTGCTGCTTTCTGGTGAAAATAGTGATGTGATAATATTAGTAAAATCCAGAAAGTTTAACTGTCATAGTATAATATTAGAAGCTCGCTCACCCGTGTTGAAGGCTATGATGAAACAGGATATAAAAGAGAAACGCTGTGCTGAGATAACTATAACAGATTCAGAACCGAATGTATTTGAAGAATTTCTCCTGTATCTTTATAGCGGAAGTAAAGAGCATCTGAATATGGAGAATACTACATATTTGTACAAACTGGGTGATAAGTACTGCATTGACGATCTGAAAGACCAATGTGTAAAGCATATGATGAGGAGCATGTCAACAGAAAATTTCTTTGAGATTTTCCTGCTTTCACAGCAGCATAATGATACAAAATTATGTAAAGCTGCAATTCAGCTTTTATTGAAACATTCACAAAAAATTGTGAATAGTAGAAAGTGGAAGGATTTTCTTTGGAGATATCCTGATCATACTGATGTATTGATAGAAACTTTAGACGACATAGCTACCGTAGAACAGGTGGAGCAAACTGTTCCAAGCGCACGGATCACAAGAGCTCAAAATTTGAAAGAACGAAATAAAAATTTGTAAAAAAAATTGTGTAATTTTTTAATTGTGATATTATTCATGGCTCATACTTGCTACAATCGTTATATTCCTGTAATATGTTACATTGTTTTATCTCTCAGCTGCTTAGATTTCAAATGCATTTTTATACTCTTTTTAAAATAATTGCTTCTATTCGCAAAGTTTTAACGCATATAACCATACTGCCACCTTAAATAACTTCTCCATCATTATTTCAGAAGAAAGCCTGATTTTTTTTTTTTTTTAAATTCCTTGGGTACATTTGAGAACTAAGCACTTATTTTGCCCAAATTCAAGATAAAGTAATCTCAGTCGTTATTCGATTTAACACTAGAACCTTCACATATATTACTTAGACTCACGGAAGTAGTTATAACAGACCCTGATTATCCAAAAGGCACATTTAAGAGGGCCCTGAAAATGGGGCCTCTTTTTTATTTTCTTACATTGCATTTGAAATTTGTTTGCAGGAATAAAAAAATTTCCAAATACAAAAGAAGATTATCAATACTTCAGAAAACTTTTCTAACTGGGAACCTGAATACGCTCAATGAGCTGTTAACCAATCATATGACACCCTGATGTGCTGGTTAGAAAACATCTGGGGTAACTGAACATGCAACAAATATATATTTTACAAATATCCTTAATGTATATTAAGTACAGAGAACATAAATTCCAGTCCACGAAATTTCATTGCGTCTTTCGCGGCGAAATATGTCTGAATTCAACATTGGGCTAAGTCACATCAGAGAATAATTTTTGTAGTATTGAGGAGTTTCCTTGAGTATGTAAAATTTCGAAGACTTTTTCCTAATGAAAGAGTGCCTCAAGATCATAGTGTGCTTCCCCTAGCTCTAGAGATTATTCGGTCCCGAGTTAGACAACATGGATCATCAAGCTATCACTATTGTATGGGAAGACATGTATGTCTTATGGACTGATAACAGGGCTTCCACTGGCCTATTAGTACCACTTTAAATATAGTGTTCTGTAGATCGCATAGAATTTTTTAATAGTTGTGAAATATTAAAAGTACAGCAAAAATTCTGAACTTCTCTTGTTGGTCATATAGACAATAACACATGGGCTGATAAGTATCTGGTCTAATAAAGAAAACAAAACTTTTTAACAAAACTTTATAATTTTATAACTTTAATAAATAAGATAACTTTAATAATAAAAAATAATAATTTAATAATAATAATAATAATTTAATAAATAAATAATAATAATAATTTAATAATAAATAACATAATTTTTTAACGAAAAAGCTCCAAACAGTGCTCAGAATCATCGACTCGTTGTTGTTTTTGGTCAAAGTCAACACGCGCGGCAGCCACTTTGACAACAGCTCTTTCATAGACAAATGTTCATTCAAAATAAAACCTACACGTTCTTTGGCTATCTTCAGAGTCTGAGCTATCTCCTGCAACTTCACTTTACGGTTCTCCAAAATGATTTTGTGGACTCTTTTTATGTTTTCCGGAGTAACCACCTCTTTTGCGTGGTGCATCACTGGTGTCCGTACGACCACGTTTAAATTCAGCAAACCAGTCAATAATGGTTGATTTACCTGGTGCAGCGTCCGGATAACGCTTATCAAGCCAAGCTTTTGTTTGAACGGTGTTTTTTCCCATCAAATAACAGTTCTTGAAATTCTTATTTATCCATTTTTCTTGTTTATCAACAAAGTCGTTCAACTAAAACCACTCTAATGTTTTATCCACACGGCGGATCGTCATGACATTTTTTTCTGCTACCTTTTAAAGGTTAGTATTTACTAAAAAAAAGCATCGTTTCGGCGATTGCAACGCCGTCTGTGTGTCAAACCGGGAAGTTATCAGCCAATGTGTTATATATATTTATATATGTAATTTAAATTTCTACCTGTATTGAAGTGAAAAGTGTAGACAAGGTCTGTCCAAATTTTTAATAAGTGAGGGTGCAGCTCATATATTTGCAAACATTGAAAGGTGCCATTCTTAACACGTGTGGTAATATAGAATAATATTACCTCACTATAGTAGGGGATAGAGTTGCCAGTTTGGCCTCCTTTATTATTCAGAAATTCTCGAAGAAGAATTTTATTTTAAGTAATTCTAAAATGGCTACCATTAAATAAAGTAAAAATTACTATTCGGAATTTCTAGTATGAATTCAGATTTTCCAAATTAAAAAGGAGACCATACTGGCAACTGTAGTAGGTAGTAACAATATGTAGACGTATTGCTCAGACACCTCTCGATATAAGACCCCTTACTATGCAGAGCTCGATGAGAAAAATCATAAATCATAGTAAATTTAGAATTACATTTTCCTGAGAGAGACTCCTATAAAATAATTTTCGGGGAAAGGAGCCGCAAATTTAACGCCATCTATAATAAAAAAAGTTATCTCACTAATCATCACTAATATCTACACTAATCATTTTGTAGAAACATCTTTTTAACCCTTCTTTGCATGAGTTTTTCTTTTACAATTGTGTTTTTTTATACATACTAGATGGAACCCGTCAAAATTTGACGGAAAAAAATTACAATTACAATATTAGTAAAATAAGCTTCTTTATTACATAAGAAGAAATGCTTATGAAACAGTCTTTCAAATATTTTATTTTAAAAGTTTTTTCCCCCAGTGAAGTACAGTACTATTTCTGATGTAAACTCCAAACAAACGATCCGTAAACAAAATGCAAATCAGTTTGACATTACTGCCATAATCCCCACGGCAAGATAGAAAATTTCCTGGACCCAGACTTGCCAAGTCTCCGGCTTTTTGCACACCAGTATTATCTTAGAGAAAATGTTGTTCTTTTAAATCTCGGAATGCTCGGTTACATAAAACAACATTTTCTGTACTAAAATACTGGTGTCCAAAAAGCCGGAGACTTGGCACCTCTGCTGGACCTATGAAGTATCATAGATATAGTATATCTCTACGTTCATCTCATATTCTGTCAATAAAAGAACATAGTGCATAAAGCACACATCTCCCTCTGTGATAATGCAACCGAATGAGCTCCTACGCGCATGTGCATTGCATCCCCCCAAACGCACCGTCGAAATTCGACATTTAAAAAAAAATGTTTTAAAATGTTTTGATCAAAATTTTTAAAATGTCTTTTTAAACATTGTTCGTTTCAAATCCATATCTTCTGAAACGCATCCATTGTTTTAAGCTAATCAATTTTTATGTAAAGATGAAGAATTTTTTTACAATAATAAATCAATCTGCAGATAAGGGAGATTTTTAATGTTTTCGAGTGTAATTTATTTGTATGGTTTCTTCAGTTCCTTTACATAATCAGGATGATTATTCCTTTTCCATAATTAAGAGAAATAATGTAAATAAATAAATATCCAAGATTATTTTTGATTCTATTTTCATAATTATATAGTGTAAATTTCATTGTTTAAAGTTACTGATAAATGATACTTTAGTATATGGGGCTTTTCCTAAGTATTTTTTTATTTTTATTTTTGAGATTTAATGGCAACATTCTTCCGTTTGTTTATTGGGCGCTACAGTTTGGCGAATTATTTGGGGTACTTTTCGGTTAGCCGGGGGCCAGTGAAGTATATATATATATATATATATATACATACATATATACACATATGTATAATGTATATATATACACTGCTCAAAACAATTAAAGGATATTGCAGTTTTAGGTGGATTTTGTATCTGGGAAACTTTTTAGCTGATTGATACATGGTCGACAGACATAGTAGGTTATATGAGAATAAATTACACATGTTTGGCAGAAAAAAATGCATTTTATTGCGCATTTGTGTACAAAAGGAAAAAAACACAATTTGTGCATATGAGAAAAAAAGAATAAGAAAAGGTGTTTTCTTCAAAGAAAATCATTTTCAGTAGGGGGTATGGTTTCCACGGGTGGCCAGCAACGTTGAACACCTTTGAGGCATGGACTCCATGAGGCTATTAATGACGAGTTGGGGTATTCTGCCCCACTCTTCCAGAAGAGCTCTTTCCAGTTCTTGGAGAGTTTGTGGGGGTTGTTGGCGGCCAGAAACTCGTCTTCCTAGAGCGTCCCAAACGTGCTCGATTGGATTCATGTCTGGAGAACACGCTGGCCATTCCATTCGAACGATTCCTTCCTCGAAAAGGAAATCCTCCACCAGGTTTGCACGATGTGGCCTGCAGTTATCGTCCATTAAAATGAAGTTATCTCCGATTGCTGCAGCGTAAGGGACTACAATAGGTCTGAGGATCTCATCCCTATATCGGCGACCAGTCAGAGCTCCATCTCGAATGATGTAGAGGTCGGTGCGCCCGTCAATGGAGATGCCACCATACACCAACACTCCTCCACCGCCAAATCTGACACTTTCGTGCACGAACGCAGGATTATTCCTACTGCCACGGTCCCTCCAGATGAAAATACGCCTATTATCCGGATGCACAGAAAAACTGGACTCGTCAGAAAACAGAATATTGCTCCATTCATTTCTCCTCCAGTTGACATGCTCGGTTGCCCACTCCCTGCGGTCGCGACGATACCTTGATGTTAATCTAACACATACCATCGGTCGGCGAGCATACAGACCTACAGCATGGAGCCGGTTTCGGACAGTCTGAGTTGAAATCGTGGTGCCTGTAGCCGAGCGAAGGTGTTGTTGGAGAAGAGTAGCGTTCATGTTTCGGTGTCTCCGAGCTGTTAACGCTAAATACCGATCTTCATTGGGCGTTGTTGCCCGTCTACGACCTTGCCCTGGTCTTCGGCCTGCACATCCACTCTCCAAAAAACGGTTCCAGATCCTGGAAATGACACTTTGTGACACTCCAATGGCTTGTGCTACTTCGGGTTGAGTTTGGCCCCCTTCTAACCTACCAACATTTCTCCAAGCTTCTGAATCTGTCAAATGACTTCGCTGAGACATCGTACTCATCGAAACAAAGCAATCACTGAATGCCGATCATCCTTGTCTTCATTCTCTTTTATCCAGTTGAAAAACAAATTTCATTCGCTGCCGCTGAAGCGACGTTTTTGACGTCGAACTCAAAATTTGCATACTCCACAGTTTGAAAGCCAGAAAAATTTGCATTTGTGATTCTCTTCTTCTATTTTCGGCAAAAAAAATTTCGTTTATATCTTTATTTTATATAAAACTTCAAATATCCTTTAATTGTTTTGAGCAGTGTATATATATATATATATACATACATATATACACATATATGTATAATATATATATATATATATATATATATATATATATATATTATATTTATAAATTTTACTGGCGCCGGCTAACCGAAAAGTAACTAATTTGGATATAGTTTTTTTCCTTAATGGGACGACGGGATAATGAAGGGAATTTTGACGGGATAATGAATATTTTTGATGGTACCAGAAAATTTTCTGCATTTTATAGTTATATTAAGAAATACACACTTTTAAAATTTGCTGAATCACTTATTTGTTTACTTTTTCATGCATTATATTATTGAAGATTGTTAGATCTCTCATTCTTTTAACTATACCCTACTTATATAAAAATAGCGTGTGTTCTCTGTGGTGTTTCGCATAAACGTTGTAAAATTCAGGTTATTAGATTTTATCCAACTTTGCTGTCCTAATTGCTGATGAAGCAGTCATTTTTGGCGATTTTATTGTTAACTGTAAAATGTTTGTATTTGATATAGCCCGAACCAAGAAAAATTTGGGTACTTTTCCGTTATACGGACACCATTGTCTCCAAGCATACATTTACATGTATGGCATGGTGTCGGTAACGGAAAACTACCAAAATTTGCAATCGATCAAATAATTGAATTTCGTTAAGCATTACATTTTCTGATTACTTCTCTATTATCCGGTCGACCACTTTTCATAAAAAACTATCGCCAAACTGTAAAATTAAACGCCAAAAATGCAGTCCGATTTACTTTATGTCAGAAGCATTATACGTATTTGTTACGTCATCGAATGGTTTTTAATTCGACATTTGCGTCTATTTTTCAATATGTTTTACTGATTTATTAGTTATTTCATTAATTAAAATAACAATCGTATCCTTAAATTTTTATATTTTATTTATTTATTTATTTTGATATTTCAATGGCAACATTCTCCCGTTTATTTGGCGTTACAGTTTGGCGATAGTTATTTGTTATGAAAAATGGTCGACGGGATAATAGAGAAGTACCAATTTTCTTATTTTTAACATCAGAAAGAAACAATAATCAAGGATTTAATTAATTTTGAAATATGCGGTGCAACCAAAACAATTTTGATTATCGCAGACGTACCAGTGTTAATTTTTGGCGCCTAAATGACGATTTTTGCTTTGTATGCTAACCTGGTGTTTTATAATAAAATTGAATTTGTGTGTAAACAAATAAAATGAAATAGGTACTTTTATGTTAGCTGGGCGTCAGGGATAACGCTCCAAATCTTGTTTCAATTGGAATAATTTAAATTGCAACATTTTACGTGAGATTTGTTATTCATATTGATATCTTTATGTTTAGATATTTTATTATTATTATACTCTAGCTAATTTTAAGTAAGTTTTTTTAAGATTTTATATTTCAATGTTAAAATATTACCTAGTTGATATTAGCTAATGTCAAAAGATTGGCGAACCACAGAGTTAAGAAAATAAACTCTATACCTCGCAACAGTGGGAGTTGCAGACTGTCTGACGTCATAAGCAGAAGTAAAAGTTTAATTGAAAATTACGGCTAATTAATTAAATTTTCGAACAAACGAATGCACGATAACAAATCTGTGTCCAAATATCTTTCATTTAAAAAAAGAATGATGTAATTTGATGCAATAGTTTGTTCTCACGGTTTGTCGAAAGAAATCGCTTAGCGTTTTAATTATATAGATATTAAATATTAGACACCAGAAATTTTAAGATAGATTTTTAACTTTGTTCAGCAACATAGTTCACGGGAAATTTACTGAATTAATATTTCTATATAAATATAGTGGTGGCGAAGAAGTTGATCTATTTATCAAAAGTTAAATAAAAAGTGATGGAAATTTACATCACTATGCAATTAAGGGTTAAATGGATTTTTACCTAAAAAACTCCTAGTAACAGGAATCATTCGAAAAGGCACCATGAAAACCTTCAAAGGGTGCCGCGTTAGACAACCCAGGTGTAGACAAATGATGACTTCCATTAATGTATATGATTAAATTAATAAAAGGATGGGTTTCCTTTTGGCCACTAAAAAAATGTAGAATTAATTTAAGCAACACTGGAGGCTTATTTATGAATCAATCTTTAGCGAACACATTCGTTACAAAATTTAAAAACGGCAAATTTCTTCACCTCAACGGACGAACGTACAAACTCGACTGACCGTCATCGGATAATCAGAAATCAAATTTTATTCGCGCACCAAAGCGATAATTCAATACAAACCTAGAGCGGAATCAGATTGCTTCTAACGTTGAATTAAAATGCCAGTTGGAAAACTAAAACAGTGTAAGGAAACTCATAATATCCCCCAACCCCCTCACCGACGATTAAAAATTTTAGATGACCAAAAGGTGTAAAAGTTCCAAATAAAACCTGCTGGTGAGATCTGAGCAGTTAAACAAATGCTAGTTACTTTATCCTTTAATGAGATCTCAACAAACATCCATAATAGACCGGGTGATTCCAACTTATTTACTTTGCGGTTATTTTAGGTAGTAAACATTAAATAATATGATCTTGATAGGCTGGTTAGAATTAACAGAATCATTAAAACTAAAAAAGTGTTATAAATAACTGCGTTGTGTAATTTGACGAATTCTAACTTATGGTCCGATAACCACCAAAGTTATTTAAATAATGAATTCAAATCACACTACAATCAATACAGCAACTAACCTAAGTTAACCTAAAAGAATTTAGTCTAATAATGCAATGAAATCAAAATCATACACATAAATTAAATAATTAACATTTATTTATTGCAACAGTTAAAAAAGAAATAGGGAAAATTAAAAAATGCGAACCATTAAAAGTCCCTTGCTACAAAGTATCTCACTGATAAGATCTTTTGATACATCGTACTATATTTACTATACCATTTCAAATAATTAGGTAACACCACCTTTGCGCTTCTGAACGATGATGCAGTATAGAGCTAGAGATGAAATACACAGCCTTCCAAAAGTTAAAGTTCAATCAGTCTTTTGTGTTTAATTTGAAAACAAATGAACAAAAAGACATGAAATTTAGAGGAATTGTGCTTTAAACAGTTATTAACGAATTTTAACATAAAGCATGATTTACAAATAAAAAATTAATTTTTTTTACAAAAGTGCACAGTTTAATTAAATAAAATAATTAAATAAACGATAGATTTTTGTGATAACATTTTAAATAAACGAGTTTTAATAAGGAATTTGTACGATCCTACTTGTGATGCATTGGTAGTATCGATTTTCCATACCGTCGTATAAGTTTTCGGACATAGGAATGGGTAGCAACGCCCATACATGGAGAAACGTATGTTCCAGATTATTTAACGATTTCCGAAGAGGACTTATGAAAACCTCTGTCTGCCAAGGTATTCCCAAAAATGCTCTTTCGGATTAAGGTCCGAAGATTGAACTGGCCATTTTATTCACTACAAACCTTGATCCTTGACAAACCTTGAAAGTTATTCATCAACCGTTTGATCGATCATTAACATTCATTAAGATAAATTCATCACCAATAGCACCAGCATATGGTGTGACAGAAGTAGCAAGAATCTCGTTCCAATATCTCACAGCAGTCAGAGTTCCTCCATGGCACACACGGAGCTCACTATGACCGTCAGAGAGATCCCAGCCGAAACATGATTCTAGCTCCTCTATAGGTCATCTTTTAACGAAGTTACAGTGGTAGTATCTGATACTTTGTTTGCTCAGATCAACACACGAATTGAATCACTTTCCAAAGCAAACCGGGACTCGCCTGTGAACAGTACAGAAGCTCATTGTTTTCTGGTCCAGGTAATGCGTACTTTTCTCCAACAGAAATGAGCACATCTGGTGTCGATTAATATGGAAATACACAGCGGGTCATATTGCTAGGTAGTATTGCGGGTAGAGTACTTAATTATGAAGATGCCTGTGCACCGTAGTAACAGATATTGTCATCCATATTGCGTTAAAATGTCTGAAATGAGGTGAGCGACAGTAGCGTTTCTCCTTCTTCGAGCCAAAAGAGCTAGACTAGAAAGCGATCTTGTGCGGGGTTGGGGTAGTAATATGTGGGTGGTCTAGAACAAGTCTTCTTGATACAGAGTTTTCGGATTCAAATTGATCCCGAGTCTTTGGACCACATTACGGGGTAAATTAAGACCTGCAGCAGCATCAAATTGTAATAACCCCGTTTCCATCAATCTGAGAATTAGGTAAACGACATCTAGATATTAGCATCAATATTTTAGTACCAACTACCAACAATTGAAGAATAACACGAATTTAAAAAAAATTCCACACAAATTACAAAAGTGGGAAATTCGCAGCCATATAAGCGTCAAATTCTTTAAAAAATAGAGATGACATTATTGTTTCATAATGTTTTAATAAAGTTACTTATGATCATTATCAGGGCTTTACAAATGCGGTTGCCACTGGCGACCATGTTATTTAAACTGGAGTAGGGTGGGGTTGTGCAAAAATGGACCTAAGAATAAAGCCCATATGGTACTTTTCCGCTTCCCTGCCCCAACTCGTGCGCGATAAGTTGTGATCCTCCTTTTCTCTCGTACTTTTATACACAGAAAACGAGTAGAAGCTCAATGCAGAGTGAGCTCTTGACGGGAGCATGTACGGCGCTTGCGCGTGTTGCTTGGCGATTATTACTTGGCGATTTGCGGAAGTCTTCACCAACGAGCTGAAGTACGAAAATCTCTAACCGAACTTTTCTCTCTGCTGATTGTAAGGGTAAGCGCGAAACGTCAAAATAGGTTGCGAAAGAAAATGAGAATCATTTTTTATTATCACGTTTGCTTCATGAATATATTTAAATCAACATTAATTATATTACTTAATATAATATTTTATTTTCATCTATATAATTTGAAACGAGACCAGTAACATAATTTGCAAGTGTAAATGTTAATGTACATTAACAGTTGTAACATGTTACTCATTCAAAGCAATACAATAATTGTATATAAAATTAATTAATATAGCTTTTAATATAATGTTTTTATTTCATTAAAACTTTACAGACAGTAATTATTAAATACCGTATATAATTATTTGTAACTGAATATAGCTTTTAATATAATGTTTTTATTTTATTAAAACTTTATATTAGACAGTAATTATTAAATACCGTATATAATTATTTGTAACTGAATATTTCTTAAGTGAAATTTTTTTACTACCTTTATATAATATATAATATTTTATAAATATCTATTTATGAGCTTAGTTTATTATTATTATTATTTTGAGTTATGAAAAAACAAAGTAGAGTTAATTTTTCATATAATGTAGTATATTTAGTGTAACGAAATTACACTATCCGTGTTTACCTCAATAAGGACAAAAATTACATTTTTTTCCCAGAAAAGAGGAATTTTTTTGCTTGATTAATGAACAATAATTCACAGATCAACATACAGTGATCGGACAATCATGAATGATAATACATTTTTATCCTTAGATTATAAGGAAGAATACGGCACTATTGTATACAACCCAATATATGGTAATTTTTGCAGTGTGAAGTGGAGATGTTCCCAAATCGTAACATATAGTCTAAAATTTAAATATCCACATTTCTCTTCAACAATGCTGTTTAGCATACATTCTATATATAAGTGACAATTAGCTTTTATTATTTAAATGTGAATAATGTAACAAACTTTAAATATTAATAAGTACTTAAAGTAGTAATGCAATATTTTATTTCATTAGATTATTACTTTCAGTAGATTAGTTGTGTTCATTAATTTAAAACTTAATATTTTGAAATTAAATTAATTTTAAATTACATGAAAGTTACTCTCGTATTCTGTAATATTGTGATATTAGACATTTTTTCGACCCTATCTCCTTCCCTTTCTGTTTGCTTGCTTGCTTAGTTTATTTATGTTTATTATTTTTAACTTAATACTCAAAAATTAAATTAGTTTTAAAGCAAATAAAATATACTCTTTTTTTTTACGATAAAATAAAATAAAAAAAAATGAATGAAGGCGAATATCTTATATGATAAAGTAATATTCAAAATGATTTTGTTCGTAAAAATATTATTTTTTTTTCCTGAATATTTTTTTATGAGCAAAATTTTTCATGATTCAGCCAAAAGTCATTTTCAGCATTTCATTTTGGAAAAATAAGTATTACATATACATAGAGTAAGACCTTATTAAATACTGTAGGACCTATTACATAAAGTAAGTCCACCTTTTCATGCTAAGCGTATAATTGGCTTTAAACATCCATTTTGTCAAAATTTTCTGAAGATACCTTGCAACCTCAATAAAGTTAACTGGATAAATAATTTGCAAGATTTTTAAAACTAGAATATTTTATTTCAGGAATAGTTGTTACTTTTACCCTGATGAAAGAAAGAAATAAAAATTATGCTTTGTCTACATTTCTGAAATCTAAAAAATAGGGCACTCATAAAAAATATCCCTGTATATCTGATAAAAAATATACATATATAAACTGAAATACTACACAATCAATGGTACTTTTATGTTAGCCGGGCGCCAGCGATATATATACATATATATAAATTTGTGTCTATATCTATGTATATATGTGTGTATATATGTATGTATATATATATATATATATATATATATATATATATATATATATATATAATTATAATATCTATGAATTTCAAAAAACATATCAAGTTCTATACTACTTAAATCTCCAAAGAGATAATCAATGATACTGTGTATACAGAATACCACATATCTAATAATTAACATGTGCAAACATAATATTACCATAGCTGATGCTTCAATGGTAATTGGCCAAATTTTACTCATACCAAAAGAATATTGAAAAAAGAAATAGAGAGAAAGGGGAAAAAAAAAAAATTATAAATTGGAGTTGCAATTAAGTAAACACAAATGGATTAACAAATTAAATATGAACCATACACAATGGAAAATTGGACCACATGAGAATTAAATATGAATTGGACATGGAAAAACACATGCACATGTACTCATCAGCCTGGATGCACCCACATGTGTTTTAATTAATAATTCAGTGTTTCATAATTCTACTGGCATAATGCTAAGATCAGTAGAATCATCCAGGTACACTGAATTATTACCAGACAACAATTGGAAATATTAAAATTTGGAAATATTTAAATAGGAAATAAAAAACCATTAAGAAAATACAATATCTTTCACTCACATCGATTATCCAAAAAACTGTAATTAACACCTCACTAAATTACCACGAGATAACAGTTTTGATATATATATATATATATATATATATATCACTGGCACCCGGCTAACATAAAAGTACCCAATTAATAACACGACACAAACAGACATATAATAGAATAGATATAAAACTTACTGCAACTTTTCTTTTGTTTGCTTATTAATCAACATTTTTGTAATGAAATAAAACATGCCAGGTTTTTAAAAAAGTGCATTTGCTCTAAATCATAATTTTTACTGAACAACCATCCCTAATATGTCAAACACAAATTACAAATATAAAATTATTCTCCACAAGCTCCATTCTTACAATAAAACTTGCATTATTGTAATCTAACTTTTCAACAGCTCTCTTTTAAATATGTTTTATTGTAGTGCATAAGATTTTTTTCCTCTTCTTTTTGCTCCCTTAAAACGTTAAATAAGATAGTATTAAAAAATATTGCAAAACAAAAATGCTGAATGATAAATTCAGGAGGCGGCCCTGATACGCGCTCGCGTGGGGGGGGGGGACAACCTCCCCGGAAGATTTTTAATTTAATGCTTATTAATGGTCTTGAAGTGCAAATTCTCCACACGCACCACCACCACAGTTAGAACTTTAACCTCAACCCTATGAGAAAAATGCCTGAATTAAACACTGATGAAAATATTAAAGAATTATTAAAATTTCTAAATTATCTAACGTACTTAGTTTTTACTTATTCTCGTATTAAATGAAAGAAAAAAGGGTCCATATAACATATTATAAAAAATTTTAATAAGTTACATTAAATTTTCAAAATCAAAATTGCTAAAAAAATTATAAATTATTTAACACTAATTTTGTACGCATCATTATTCTCTTATCAATCACCTACAAATATGTCTATATGTTATAAAAATCAGACATTGAAATTATTTCTTAAAAACAAAACTGCTAAAAAATTACGTTTTCTAAACTATTTAACAGAACAGAAAACTCTAAAATTCAGTTTTAATAACATCATAATCAAGTATTTTAGTTGTTACAAATACAATACTATATTTTGCGACCCCCCCCCCCAAGTAAGATTACTTGATCTAAACATTAACATTTTTTATCTACAGATTCTCATAAATAAACTTATTCTTGCTCAGTATATTTTTATGTTATTAAAGATAAAATATAAATGCAATTTTAAACATAAACACTTTTTTTTTCTACACGAAACACTTATTTTCCTCTCATAGGCAGAGTGGGAGCCATGCTTCCTTTTTCTTTCTCTTTTCGTGTTCAGTGGGAGCCAATTCTACCATATGCTTATTTTCTATACAAATATTAAATTCGGTTAGCCAAACAAGCGATAAACTGCCTAATACAATAACCCTATTCATGCGCTGCAGCTTCTCAGAAGGAGCCCATTCTATATTGAGAAGCTAGTCAGAAAACGCCATTCTTTTTTTCTCTAGCCAGACAACATATCAAGTGATTAGAATATGCGGAAAGGAAGTCAATAAAACAATAAGAAATAGTGTCAATCCAGCCTCTGTGGCATCTAAAATTGGATACAATACTAAAATATGCTGAAGGTATTTGTAAGTTTCAAATCAGATTTTTGGGCTTAGAATTAAAACTTATTAGTCTATCACATTCATTTTAATGAATGATAACATATAAGTGATTCATTTGAAGAATTTTTAATTACATAACCACTTAAGATTACAATTGATTTTTATTACATTATTTATTTAATAATATCTTATAATTATATGCATTTGCATTATCATCTGCAGTAAATGGATATTAAAAATATTAATTGCACCAGAAGGATATTTTTTTTTGGGGGGGGGGGGGAGGCGTGGGTAATTTATTATCAAATTCTCATCGCAGATTGTTGAAACAAACGAAACCTTTTCCCAACAGCCGGCTGCTAATTCTGATTACGCAATACCAGCGCAGAAGAATGGTTTATTTTAGCAATGCATACTACATAATAACTCTTACATTATTTTTCAAACGCAATTAAGTTTGATATTTCTCACATTGGAATTTACTTTATAAGCATGTAAATATTTTTATTATTCTAGCCGGCATATATATATATATATATGTGTGTGTGTATGTGTGTGTGTGTGTGTGTGTGTGTAAGCTTATTTTTTAACTATCAATATGTTATTTGCCTACAATCAGCATCTGTTACTCATCTTATTCACAATTTTAAATTCAAATTCTCATAAGATGTCTTAGTATAGATTTTGCAACGTAACAAGACGTTGAGAAATAAACTTAGAAATTATATTCAAATAAAAAATATTTTTAACTTTTAAAATAATAAAATCAGAATTATTTAACTGACTTAGACAGGAAAATAAGCAAAAAAGAAAAAATACTGGTTGATTTGATCTAGAGAAACTTATCGATCATCTCATAAGTAAAAAAGCAAAAAAAAAAAAAAATCAAGTTTTTTTTTTAAATGTGTAAATTAAATTTTCATTTGTCAATATAATTTATAAAATACTTTGTCAGTATCGGATTTAGGCATATGCCACATGGGCTCAGGCACAAGACGGTAACTGAAATTTTTAATATACTTCACGATATTGCTTAGAATTCAGTGTAGAATTTAACCATGTTCTGAAATAGAAACCATAGCTTGCTATGCTAAAGTCGTAAAGTCCCATACAATGACTCGATTACTATGAAGAATAATAACTTTTTGATGACCATACATTCACTTAAGAGTCCATTTTTTTAAAGGCTTACTTATACCATGATTTCATTTTCATAAGCAAATTGTTTTGCATGAGATTTTAACCGAGATATGCTCAATCCAGGCAAAACTCTCAATGTAAAATCTCGTTAATCACATGAAAACTGAATAAGTAAGTTTTATGGTGTCAGAGTGAATTTATTCAGTACCAAAAAATTTAAATAACTAAAATAAAATATTTTTTCCAAAATGCTTTTTTAAAAATTTTGATGTAAAATAATATCAGTACAAAGACCCTTAACGGGTTAAAAGTTGTGACGCAGCAGTTTCTTTTGGCTCTAAGAATTTTAAATATGGGTCTTAAAAGCAATGATATCAAATTTGAGTGACGCTATGTTAATAATTAAAAAAATATATCATCATTTTCTTTTTTTTTTATTTACATTCACAGATGCAATTATTATTTTTGACATGAAAACATATATAAAATTTATTCGCTGATGCTTTTTCATTCACATCTCTCCTGAATTCAAAATATGGGTTTTAAAAGAAATGATATCAAAATTCGAGTGACACCTTCACATGAATTTAATAGTATTGTTTTAAAATTAAATTTAAATTATTTTTGGTTTGTCTTCTAAAGTATATTTACACATACAAAATATGCTTATAATTTTCCAATACACTGTTAAATATATTACTTTCACTGAGCGTATCTTATGCATTGAAATGTATTTATTTCAATAAATTGATTTATCTTTTGTGCCACGCTATGCAAAATCATAAGTAAAATTTATGTAAATGATTATTTTGCGTCATATTATCCACTTGTATACATCTCCCTTTGTTTGGATACTATGACGCAAAATAATCATTTACATAAATTTTACTTATGATTTTGCATAGCGTGGCACAAAAGATAAATCAATTTATTGAAATAAATACATTTCAATGCATAAGATACGCTCAGTGAAAGTAATATATTTAACAGTGTATTGGAAAATTGTAAGCATTTTTTGTATGTGTAAATATACTTTAGAGGACAAACCAAAAATAATTTAAATTTAATTTTAAAACAATACTATTAAATTCATGTGAAGGTGTCACTCGAATTTTGATATCATTTCTTTTAAAACCCATATTTTGAATTCAGGAGAGATGTGAATGAAAAAGCATCAGCGAATAAATTTTATATATGTTTTCATGTCAAAAATAATAATTGCATCTGTGAATGTAAATAAAAAAAAAAAAGAAAATGATGATATATTTTTTTAATTATTAACATAGCGTCACTCAAATTTGATATCATTGCTTTTAAGACCCATATTTAAAATTCTTAGAGCCAAAAGAAACTGCTGCGTCACAACTTTTAACCCGTTAAGGGTTTTTGTACTGATATCATTACTTTTTCGTGGTTATTGATGAAAATGTCAATTAGTCGAAACCAAGCATACGGTATAAATTAATCATTAGAATAAAATTTTAAAGAAATGCTAAAAAAGAACCCTAGGGCCCCAATAAAAATATCTGGGTGGTGGCCCAGGGAGAGCAGTCCAAGACTCAACTTTAAAGTTATACAGCGAGAGAGTGACATAATTAGAGGGATGAAAATGCATGGCGCAAAAGAAGTTCAAGGGTCCGGACCGGTTCCCAGGAGGCCAGTGTCCTAAATGGAATGTAGAAATGATGGAATAACTAAATGGAAAAAAGGTCCCAAAAAACGAAGAAGATCAGATTAAAAGGACGCAAAAAATTCAAGGGGCCACGTACCGGGCCCTAGGGTCTTAACTAGAATGTAGAAATGGAAACATAACTAACTGGAGAGGGGCCCCGACAACGAAGAAATTCTGACAAAAAAAGAGTCAAGTGATTAAAAATTTAGGGCACAGACACTTAAAGGGGTCCAGCGGACCCAGGTTTTGTCCGAGAAATTTTTTTTTTGTTCATGTAGCAGCTGAAAGTCCTAAGAAGTTGTTAGAAAAAAAAGGCCAGTGAATTGGGCGATTTTTAAGGGAGCTATAGCAGGGGGCCCAAAAAGGGCCAGTTGGTAGTTTTAACCCTTTCAAGGGCAAAGGACTTCTTTTACTAAAATGTTGAAATATTTGAAGGACACCAGAATTAACAATCAAATCTATTTGAAAATAACTAAACGATATTCTTTGCGTATATTATAAAAGCAAAATTTTATTAAAAATTTCTGGGTGTCACTTGGCAGTTTGGAATTAAAATTAAGCGTTCGCGCCTTGCAAACACCGCCCTTGAAAGGGTTAAGCAGGGACTTAAGATGAAGGATCTGAACTGGAATGCAGAAATGGGGGAATAACTGAATGTAGAAAGGGGCCCCAAAAACTAAGATCATTGGTGAAAAGGGGGCAAGTTGTTAAAAATTTAAGGCACAAAAACTTGGGTACAGGAGGACCGGGTCTTGTTTGAGAAAATTTTGTGTTGTTCATGTAGTAGCTGGAAGTCCTTAGAAGTTTCTAGAAAAAAAGCTAGTGAAATGGACGATTTTTAAGGTAGCTATAGTGAGGGCCCCAAAAGGTGCCAGCTGACAGTTTTGAGCAGGACCTTAAGATGAGGGGTCTGAACTGGAATGTAGAAATAGGGGACTAATTGGAAACATAAATTGGAACTATAATTGATATATCCTGTTGATGTCGAGTCGAATGAATCAAACCGCATTGTAATGGGACCCATAGAACTCGAGTTAGCGCAAAATCCATTAGGCCATAGAACCTGCGATAGAAAAGCGCCCCTGGTGGTGAAACTTGGAACTAAAATCGATATATCCTGTCGATTCAAATGAATTAAACTGCATTGTGATGGGACCCATAGAACTCAAGTTAGCTGCAAAATACGTTAGTTCCATCTTTCACTACCAGGGGGAGCACTCGGTTCTATACAAACAGCTGAAATTTTTTAGGCTGTCGATTTCGAGACAAATGAGCCATATCTCGTCGTGATCGGGCCCATAGAACTCGAGATAGGAAAGGTGATACCCCCTGGTGGTGATGCTTGGAATTAAAATCGATATATCCTGTCGAGTCAAATGAATCAAACTGCATTGTGATGGGACCCATAGAACTCGAGTTAGCTGAAAAATCCATTAGTTCCATCTTTCACCACCAGGGGGCACACACTGTTCTATACAAACATAGCTGAAATTTTTGAGGCTGTCGATTGTGAGCCAAATGAGTCATATCTCGTCGTGATTGGGCCCATAGAAACCGAGATAGGAAAACGCCCCCTGGTGGTGATACTTTGGAACTAAAACCAATATATCCTGTCGATATCAAGTTGAATGAATCAAATTGCATCGTGATGGGTCCCATAGAACTCGAGTTAGCTGAAAAATATATTAGTTCCATCTTTCACCACCAGGGGGCACACTCTGTTCTATACAAACATAGCTGAAATTTTTGAGGCTGTCGATATTGAGCCAAATAAGCCATATCTCGTCGTGATTGGGCCCATAGAACCCGAGATAGGAAAACGCCCCCTGGTGGTGATACTTGGAACTAAATCCAATATATCCTGTCGATGTTGAGTCGAATGAATCAAACTTCATTGTGATGGGACCCATAGAACTCAAGTTAGCTGCAAAATCCATTAGGTCCATCTTTCACCACCAGGGGGCGCACTCTGATGTATACAAACATAGCTGAAATCTTTGAGGCTGTCGATTTCGAGTCGAATGAGCCATACCTCGTTGTGATCGGGCCCATAGAACCCGAGATATGAAAGCACCCCCTGGTGGTGATATTTATTACTAAAACCAATATATCCTGTCGATGTGGATTCAAATGAATCAAACTGCATTGAGATGGGACCCATAGAACTCGAGTTAGCTGCAAAATTCGTTAGTTCCATCTTTCACCACCAGGGGGCGCACTCTGATCTATACAAACATAGCTGAAATTTTTCAGGCTGTCAATATTGAGCCAAATGAGTCATATCTCGTCGTGATCGGGCCCATAGAACCCGAGATAGGAAAACGCCCCCTGGTGGTGATACTTGGAACTAAATCGAATATATCCTGTCGATGTTGAGTCGAATGAATCAAACTGCATTGTGATGGGACCCATAAAACTCAAGTTAGCTGCAAAATCCGTTAGTTCCATCTTTCACCACCAGGGGGCGCACTCTGATGTATACAAACATAGCTGAAATCTTTGAGGCTGTCGATTTCGAGTGGAATGAGCCATACCTCGTTGTAATCGGGCCCATAAAACCCAAGATAGGAAAGCGACCCCTGCTGGTGAAACTAAAATCAATATATCGAATTTCCTTAATAATTCGCAAGAAAAATTTGCAACATTTGTCCATAGATCGTAGGAAAACATCATGAATTTCATCAATCGGGTACATAAAATCAAGAATTGCGTCGACTGGATGCAAATTTTGTCGAATGGGCATGGAAAAATCACAAATTTCACCATTTTGTCGCAAAACGCAAATTTCAATAATCGGTCGACAGAAACCAGACATGCCAGAATTGGAAATTCCGGAGTTGAGAATTTCGTCTATCAGTCAAGGAAAAAAGAAAAAATCTTAAATTTTGTAAACCACTGGAAAAAACCCGTAAATTTCGTGGAACGAGCACGGACAAACAGCGAATTTCATCAAAAGGGCGTGGAAAGATTGCGAATTTCAACGAACAGTCACAGAAAAAATTTGCAAATTATCCATAGATCATAGAAAAACATCATCAATTTTGTCTATTGGGTCTGTAAAATTATAAATTTTATCGATAGGCATGGAAAATCGCGAATTCTGTCAACTGGGCATGGAAAAATCAAGAATTCCATCGAATGTTTGTGGAAAAATTGCAAATTTCGACGAACGGTCGCAGAAAAAAAAAAAAAATCGCGAATTTCACCATTGTCAAGAGAAGAAAAATTGTGAATTTCATCAATCGGGCGATGGAAACCGTAGGTGCCAAAATTAGAAATTCCATAGTTCCGAATTTTGTCGGTTTGCTGTGAAATAAATAATTTCGTCAACCACTCACGGAAAAAATTGTGAATTTTATCAATCACTCTTTCAAAAAAATCATGAACATCGTCAACCACTCACAGAAAAAACTGCACATTTCAACAATCATTCATGTTAAAAAATTGCAAATTTTGTCAATCAGCTGAATTGACTGATGACAATTTGAATTGACTGAATTGACTGTTTGATAGAAATGAATTTCATCAATGTATATTAGTTGAAAATCATGAATTTCGTCAATCAAGCACAGAAAAAACATAAATTTTATGGATTGGGGGAGGGGAGATCATAAATTTTGTCGAATGTGTGCGTAAAAATGAAGAATTTCATTTATCGGGCACATAAAAATCAAGAATTTCGCCAAACGGGTGCATAAACATCAAGAAATTCATCGATCAGGCATGTAAAAATCATTAATTTCGTCCATAGGGCACGTAAAAATCATGAATTTTGTCAATCAGGCACGTAAAAATCGTTAAATTTTGTAGAACGAGTGCGTAAAAATCTTAAATTCAAGTGGCCACATAAAAATCCCGAATTTGCCAAGTTTTTTTGATGCGTGGCAACCGAAAATCAGTAACCTCGAACATAAAAATCCCGAATTCGCAAAGTTTTCTTGACGCGTGCCAGCCGAAAATCGGCAACCTCGAAATTCTACCCAATCAGAATGCGTGCTTCCTACGACAAGCTTTTTCACAAAGTAAACATCGATTTTATTTTGTTTTGAGACTATTTACAAAGTTTTAGCAAGTTTTTCTTCATGATTTTTCGATTTTAACAAACTTTTAGCAATATTTCCTCAGAATATTTCGATTTTTTTCAAACATTTAACAATTTTTTTTCCTCTAGATTTATCTATTTTTACAAATTTTTAGCTATTTTTTGCCCTTGCTTAAACTTTGTAAATTGCAATAAACGGAACAAAATAAATGTTTATTTCGTAAAAGAAATTCTCATAGTAACTGTGTAAGTAGTGAGTTATCTGCCACAAAGCACACAGTTTATAATTGGGGAGCATCTCGAGATTCCTGATTGTTCAAATGCATGAAACTCATACAGGCAGCGGCTAGTAACTTACACATATGTATGCTTCGCATACATTAACAAAAACCCCCTGGATGCATGCAACTCGCCATGTAGCAGTCTCTTAGAATGCACAAAACTCATACAAGCAGCGGTTAGTAACTTATATATATGTACACTTTGTGTAAATTACCCGGAAAAAAAAAAACTGGATGCATGAAACGTAATTTTACATATTTAAATTTATTTGAGCAAATATTATTTCAGAGCAGAAAGTCATGAGTGTTCATAGAATACAGAAAAAAAAAATATTGACAACTCTTTTTCTTTGCGTAGCCCAGTTTATAAATTTATTTATATTCCACAAATTTCTATTTGTCTACTAAATACAGTTCAGCAGAAAAATGCGTAACACAATTATAAACTAACATTCAGAAATTCACTCTCACAGTCTGTAATACTTACGAATTCCCTTGTGTAGCCCTGCATATGATTAACCGAGTTTATAAAAACACACGTTCTATGAAAAATTTTTGTTTTAAACTTAAAAACGCAAACCAAAGTTGAAAAAGCACTTATCACACATAGACTGTAATATCGCATATCTAGTGTAACCGATATCTTTTGCGTCCCCCTGGAAATAAATGCAATGCACACTACACTTTCAAGAGAGGAATATATAGTGCATCTCAGTAATGCATATAATTTTCATTATGTTTGAAATAGCGAAATATCACTAAATTACACTGCAAATGATTTTTCCACATAGAATAATGTGTAAGAGAATTATTTTGTTTGACCTTGTAAATGAAATGAATTGCACCCTATATTCTACAAAAAGCATGTTTTAATGCGCTTCATAATTATATATTAATTACATCATGTTTTAAATGGCGTAGAGCTTGAAACGATTATTTCCCACTGACGGTAATGTAACGGAATACTTTTATCTGTCCCTGTAAAAAAAAGTGCTACACACTTCAGTTGAAATAGGTTGCACATAGCTTGCATACATGAACATCAGGAAAACAGTTTGTAAACAACAGAGGAATGCTTTTTTATTCACAAGTTAATTTGACGCTTTTCAGTGTTTCGTAAAAATCTGAGTTTTTTATATATCTATGTAATTTTGACCATTGTAATAAAAAATAGAATAAAAAATACTTAATGCCAGATGTCTGTCTGTTTAGTTATTTATTTTGAAAATAATTTTATTTGTATTATACATTAAGTAAAATTAGTAGTCAGATGAATCTTTAAATAAAAATAATAAGAAGACTATTTTCGCTTTCAAAGTTTTGCAGTCACATATTAAATTATAATCTATAAATCTAACCTCATATGGATTTTTGATACCTTAAAAAAAAAAAAAAAAAAAAAAAAAAAAAAAGCATAATGACTATTATCAAACATATTTCTATGACTGATAGAACTTTAATGGCATTTACTTTCCCCTCAAATTTGTTTGAATGAATTGAAAAGGGAGCGACTAAATTTAGTCTAACTATTTTTTAATGTAACATCTTTTTCGCAAGGAAAAAAAAAATGTTTTGTACAATAACAAAGAGGGCAAAGTTTATAAATACTTTTCAGTGTTCCATAATCTTAATTTTTTAGATATGTTTAACATTTAATTATTGTAATAAAAAGAAGAATCACTGTTTTAATTATTGTACAACATTTTTTTTTTTTTGTGTGTGAAAAAGATGTTACATTAAAAAATATTTAGACTAAATTTAGTCGCTCTCTTTTCAATTTATTCAAACAAATTTGAGGGGAAAATAAATGCCATTAAAGTTCTATCAGTCATAGAAATATGTTTAATAATACTATATATATATATATATTTTTTTTTTTTTTTTTTTTTTTTTTTTTTTTAAGGTATGAAAAATTTATATAAAGTTAGACTTACATATCATAATTTAATATGTGACAGCAGATTGATCCACTGAATCAGATTTTATTCATTTAAATATAAATATTAATCTAAATGAAGTTAAATATAAGCAATAATTATTATTTATTTATTTATTATAATTTTAAAATATTTAAAAATAATATCCATGGCTATTTATTTTAACTTCATGCTTTCATATTAAATTAATTTTAAAATACATTTGAGACATTCTGCGATATTACCAGGTGTAGTACAGCCCTAGATGATATTTCAGGACATACTTTTTTCGATATTTCAGGACACATTTGCTAGGTATACTAACCGGGAAAAAAACCCTTAACTCACTGTTCAATACATTTTATTATCATAAATAATATAATAAATCATTTAATATGATCTATATACACTTTTTTTTTAAGTATACCTGTAAAAGACAAGTAATTTTACCAGAACCCTTTGGCCAAGCTACTAAAAAATTGCGATTCTTGCATTACGGAATGACGAAAATCTTTTTTTTTTTCTTCCTTCGCTGATCGACAAAAACTGCAAAAGATTTTCTTTTTCGTAACTGATTGGTAAAAAATGCGATTTTTTGTGACTGACAGACAAAATTTTTTAATACTGAGCGATAAAAATTGTGATTTTTGGTAATCGATCACTAAAAATAATAAATAAATAAATAATATAAACAAAATAAATAAATAAACTGACACACTAAACTGATAAAAGCTAAAATTTTTTGTCATGACAGACAAAAAAGTTATAAAGTCAAGTTTTTAAAGTCATTATAATTAAAATCAGGCATTAATTTTTATTCTATCTTGTATTACAATGGTTAAAACTAAATAGATATATAAAAAATTCGATTTTTACGAAACACCGAAAGCTTAAAAGTTACCTGCAATATTCCTCTGTTGTTTACAAAACTACGCGGATGAATACGAGAGTTAAGTAGGTGTTGATACGAGGCGTTGCAACGAATGGTTGGTTGATGGTTGGTTGTAAGAACGATATTCTGCTGAGCAATGGTAAATATTATCTAATCAACCGGAAATATATTATCCTTAAAAAATTGAAAACTTATTATAAATAACAGTAAAATTGAATGCGTATAATTAAAAAACTAGCCGCCACTGGCGACCAGTTTGGTCGCCCTTAAATGTATGTTAAGCATTGTAACAAATTATTTTTATTCATAATTTATTTTTTTCCTTAATCCCTCGCATAACTGGAAAAATCTAATAGATAAATCAAGAACTTTTGCGATCGCGGTAGCATTTCGCATATTTTTTGTTGTTATGTATTTCATCTTTCTTGACAAAAACCGCTTAACCCACTTAAGAATTTATGCTTCATGTCCGTTTGCTTATCACTTGCAATATGTTCGCTAATGCGGAGATTCTTAAACATATTTGGCGCAAAACAAAAATCGCGCCAGCCCCGGTGCGTCCGTGACAGCTGTTTCAATTTAAAATACATGACGTTCACATTTTTCATTTAAAATAGAAAATAGAAAAATAATAATTATCATAAATCAAAACATTTGATTTCAAATTAAAGTATCGTTTCTAATTTGCACGCGCAAAAAATAAAAGCTGACAATTATTTTCGAAATTTCATCCATTAAATATTATTACATGAGTTCAACTTACGTCAAAAAAGATCCGGAAGTTGAGTTGTATGGAACAGAATTAAGGTAAACTTTGACTGTCTCACTGGTGCGGATTATTTTTTTTACGCCAGGCAGCGATCCAAAAATTCATGGTTTAATATTTTAAACATTCACAACGAATGAATCTTTTTTCTTTGTTTACTTTCATATATAGAGAATTTTAACTGCGAACCTAATTTAAACTGAAGTTATTGCAGAATGTATACATAATTGAACGTAAGTCATCTCTCAAATATTAATTTATTTTGAACGATCTTTCTAAAAATGTAATTTTTATGCAGTTTTATTTGCAAAAATAATTTTGAATAAAAATGGCCGCCTGGCATATGAAAAAGTGAAACGGACATCCCGGAACTGTTGATGACAGTCACATGACTTACGGTTTTATTATATAGATATTTGCCCTATATAAAAAATGAATCTAAATAGTTTTTCAACGAAATGCAGATATATAAAATGTGAAATATATTCTGAACAAAAAAGAAAAATATATAAGCGACAATTTAATTTAATACATATATATATTACAAATTAAAAATATATTTTCGTATGAAAAAATGAGTCTAAATAATTCATCAGCTACATGCTAAAATTTATTCCGAGCTTAACTGTATACCGACAGCCAATTCTTAACCTTATCTTAGAGCAGTCAAAAGGGGTGATACGGTTCCATGTATTCCTATGAGAAATATCGTAGGAAAATAGTCCGATTTTAAAAGTGGATTATATAGAAAACAAGAGTTTTCCTACGTTAACGCAAAACCACATTCGCTTAATCTAAAACCGATTAATATAATATATTGATTTTAAAAAAATCGCCCGAGCCATTTTCGAGATAAATTTTCAGAGGCCTTACATTTACCCAAATTTAGTTAAAAATGGACTTCCAGTTCTTAAAATCTACAGCATGTAGGAATGTATAAATTTCAGGATTGAATTAGACCATAGATATAAGACTAATGTGAAAAAATCAAAACGATATGCCTCATATTTGCTGAGATATTAAATGTCGGCGTTTTGATTTCTCTTTGATGTCCTTCTAGCCGTATATATAGAGTGACGGAAATCTTCGGTTTTGGGCGTTCATTTTTCGGTTTTTGCTGCGTCACTCGAGATACTGCCGTCTCTCATGATTTTATATTTTTGGGATTAATAACGCATGATAAAAGCAAGTGCCTAGCAGTGAAAAAACGATTCAGGGGTGATTATGATTCGGGTGTAAAACGGATTTCCGAGTTTTTCTTTCGATCTTTCCGAGTTTTTAAGATTATTATGTTTAATGGAAAACGCGAATTAAAAACTTGAAAATTGAAACTGAAAATGTAATGCAGAAAAGAGCAGAAAAGAGCAAAAAATTCACCAAATATCAGTAATAAGCATTTTACGTATAGCAAGCATTATGCAGAAACAGATCGTAATAAAACTACCAAATCCTCTACCCTAAATCAATTGGAGATAGGATAGGAGTGTTTTCTATCCACAGAACATAAATCTGTTTTCTGAAGTGTTGCATTTCTACAGCCGCAGGAATTTTAATAATTTGAGTGTTGCTTTTCGGTCGTTCCGACCCGAAAAATCTGAAGCAAAGATAGAGAGAATAGTCCAGTCAAATTGTCAGAAATAAATGCAAAAAATCTGCTAGAAGATTTTATGTTTTAAGACTGTTTATGGGGATGCTAATAACAGGAATTAATGGTTTCCCAAAAAATATCTCGAGGCGAAACTTTTTGGAGCCAAAAAACCATGAAATTTTTGGACTTTTTTCAGTTTTTTCCTTATAACTCAAAATTTATAAACCTTTTGGGAACTATACTTAATTATAAAAAGAAAGATCATTAAATTCTCTACAAGTTTAATCACAAAAACTTTGTTCTAAACCCATTACTAAGCGCGCTACGACTTTTTGAAAATGACACATTTTTTTCATTTTTTGTGGAAAATCGCAAAAACCAACTTTTGACACCATTTTTCTTTCATTTTATCCTCTTTAACGTTAACTTGTTTATATTACAGGTATTTAAATGATATCTATAACGATTAATTAAAACGGTAACATTGTTAAAAAATTGACAAGATTGTAAAATATTTCGTATTTAGAAAGTAAGTGGGTTATTTACATGAATGTAAGTAAAAAATACGTGCAGTAACATTTTTATTATACTTAGTAATGTCTGGAGCGCTTATGAGTTGATGGGTCTGGTTCGTCAACCTCAGCTTGAGGAGCAGACGAGCAGGTTGCTTGTTCTTCAACAGTTTTGATCTTCTTCGAGCTTCTTGCGACATCATCAATCTGGTCGTCAAAGTCATCGGCGTTGTTGGTTTGGTCAATAGTTTCCCAGACATTCATTTGCTTCGTCATCCTTTGCTTCTGGGTAAATAATGTCATCCACATTTTCGCAGTTGACCCCGTTACAGTTTTTGCAAATTACCGAGCATTTCAGTCCTGATTTTTGACAAGAGCATGCCTTACACTGCACCCCTTTTTACAGCTACATGAAACAACATGCAACAAGGATTCAGGTGCTGGGTTTTGGCCTATTTGAACTGGCTAAAAGAAACCGTCAGACATGCGAACCCACCCCCATTTTTCAGGAGGGATTTTGTTTCCCAGACAAGCTTGCATCTGATGGTGACAACGGAGGAAATGATGCTGCGCAACTTCTTGGGTTGGTGGTAGCTTTGCAAGATGGATTTTGCTTTTTGTGGCAGATTTAGCAAATAGCTGGAACCTCGAGATATTCAATGTCTGTGTGGTGCCTATGTATCCACTGTACAGTGCGATAGATAAGGAATTTTTCCCCCACCTTGAGGATTTTTTTTATGGGTAGTCTCTGGTTTATTGAACACACAGGTCATTTCCTCAAACTGATCATGTTTTTTCAACATGTTACAAAACTTTGATTTTCCTTGTCCAAAAAGAGCGGATGTTGTATCGCATCCGCTGATTTCTGTAATGAACAGAACATTGTAGCAATTGTATCTGTATGACATGGTTGAAAACCATTTGGTTTCGATGTTACCTCTTCCTGATTTTGGAAAAACAAATATTTGTGTTGGTTTCCCAAGCCCGTAATGATCACGAGAAGGTCGATATCTTCTCCAACAATTACAACACTTTCAGAAATTTGAGTTCTTGAAATAGCTGAGGTAACAATCATGACATCAGCGTCTTCTTCTGCCTGGTCAGCTTGAATTTTGTAATTTTGAAACTCTGTTTTCAGTAATAAAATGAAGTGGTTCTTGTTTCTGTCATTTGCCAGAAATTTGTCCTGGGGGACTCTGTTTAACATTTCTGCTAAAAATATGACTTCAGTAGAAGTGTACATTCTAGATCGACGAACTCTTTCTGCACTTTTCGTTCCATTCTGTTCCCGCTCAGATGGATATCCATTGAATACAACAGCGACCTGTGATCCAAAATTTTTCTGAATGTAACAAACATATAACTTTTAACAATAGATTTGAAGGCAACATTTCGAGGCCAAGTTACTTTGTGAAGAAGGTATCCTCCGTCAACAACAAAAAACTTATCTTTTCCGATGAGATCCAGATTGTTTAATGGGATGAATGCATTGTAGAATGAGGATTTTGTGCCTTTTCTCATCCCTTTGTTGGAGAACAGAGACATCGGATAGGGAGAAAGTTCAAATGTTAGTAAACTCTGCACATCTTCATCAATCTGCTTCATTAAACAAACCCTTGGGAAGAGAGTCAATGGATCTAACGTTTCCGAATTTTAAACTTTTGACAAGAGAAGTCAAAGTTACTATCTTATTCTTTTTCTTGAATTTCACACTCTTGAAATTATCTCCAACAATTCTTCTGACTCCAGTCTGTCCTATTTCTTTAGCCAAATAGCAGTTAACGTCAGCCCCTCCAACAATCCCACTACTGATGGGCATTACATAATCACTTTCGGAGAAAGGAGGTTGCACTAACAACCAATCTCGCAGTTTGTTTGAGTCATTACTGTCTCTATCAATGCGCGAACTGCTGGCATCCACGTGCTATTTCGAAACTTCAAAACCTACTTCACAGTATGCCTCTATTTCATTGCATATGTTTTGCATATGAATCATTCCCAGAGTCCATCTCGCTAAAACCTTCCTTGAAAGTTTTCCTTTCCACAGTAAGTGACAAAAAGAAATTTTTTCGGGATAGGAGGCGAAAACCAGGCCACTTTCTGTGAAGTTGAAAAAAAAGTGACATTTTCAAAGAGCCGTAGCGCGCTTAATAATGGGTTTAGAAAAAGTTTTTATAATGAAACTTGTAGAGAATTTAATGATATTTCTTTATGTAACTAAGTATGGTACACAAAAAGCGTTATAAGGAAAAAACTGAAAAAAGTCCAAAAATTTCATGGTTTGTTGGCTCCAAAAAGTTTAGCCTAAAGATATTTTGTTGGGAAACCATTAATTCCTGTTACTAGCATCCCCATAAACAGTTTAACCCTCTCACTGACAAAGCATTTAAGCTATCACGGATCTAAAACCCAGCATAGCAGGATTTTAAAATACAGCACGAAAACAACCCCGCTCTTTCCCAGATCTCTTTGCAAACCGGCCGTATGTTTGACTCCCCCCCCCAATCCAATTAGTCACAGAAGGGGAGATAAGAGGAACAAAAAAGCTCTTGGACGGGAAGTTAGAAAGTTCCTAGAAGTAATTCGTCTCCCTCACCCCTCCTGTGTGAGCTTCTTCTGTATTATAACCAGTGGAAAACCGATTAAGTGTTTTCAAATGATTTTTTAGACCTTGCAGATTAATTTAACAGCTTACAAAAATTATGGGCGTTAAAAATCTGCAATAACATACTTTAAGCCTCTAGATTTATTCTATATTTTATATTTTTTATAGTATTTTCTTTGTAAATGAGAATTTTGCTTATTTCATGGGTTATTATAAGGTAAAGCCAGGAGAGATGGCGCGGTCGTAGAGATTGTGCACATAGAGGTTATGGGGGAAAGGAGTAGAGTGAGAGTACAGCGACTACAGGTAGTTGTACAACAACAGTAGTAGAGTGTCTACTTGAAAGTGCACGTTGATTGCTTTAAGCGTCTAAGATAAATTATTGCTATTTTGTTTTGTTTTCCCAAAGTAAGTGCCTGAATTTTCATAGCTATTCATCAGAATTTCTATACAATGTCAATAGTACAAAATATTTTTAACTTAAGCGATTTTTCATAAGCTACTAATCTAGACTAACAATGTGGACATCAAAGGTTCGTTTTAGTAGCGGCCATGTTTAAATAAAAGGCCGTGCAATCTCTCCTACCGAAATTGGAGAATTTCCGCATCTGCTACTTAGGAGAGATGGCGCAATGTTCCCATTAGTTTCCATGCTAGGAGATATTGCGCAGCTTATTGGTAAACTTACATAAAAAAATGAAAAATGAAAATGGACTAATTTTAAGTTAATCCTGTTATTAAGTTACATCATTTTATTTTGTAATCTTATCTGGACTTGCTTTTTCTGATTCTTTAATTTTTTTCCCCTTTAATTAAAATTTTTTAATTGTTTTTAAAATTATTTCCTTTTTCTGATTCTTTAAGCATTAGGTTGAAATATTCACTCCCAATACAATAAAATTTGTTCACAAGAACCTTACAGCATTTTCATTTAAGTGTAATTATTATTAACAATTTAGTTGTAGTTATTATTAGTAACAATCTTTCCTATCCATGTGCGCAATCACACCGACCCTGTAAGGAGAGATTGCGCAAAATAACTTTCTTGGTATTATTACAATTGTTCAATTAAATTGCAACGTAACAACAAAATATCAATGGAAATGCATAAAAAACAAATGAAGTAAAAATTATTCATGGATAGTTTAGCAAAGAAATAATATTTAGATTTTTTATTGCTATTCTTTTGAACTGTGCCCATACTCTCCTAGCTTTACCTTATTATTATTTCTTATTTTCACAGATAAAATTTGTTTTACTGCAGATTGACGCAGAAATTCTGCTGTTAGGATTCTGTGTACTGCATTTTAAATTAATACAATTCAATAGTTACTTTAAAAAAAAAAAAAAAAATGAAAAAAATGAAAAACTGAGAATGAATTTTCGAACTTAATTTAGGGAGTTATTAAATATTTATAACTTTTAAATCTTATAACTGATTCTAACCTACTTGACAAATAATGTGTTTGAAATAAATGCATTACATTGAGCTAACCACGGATTTTTTTTTTCTGGAAAACGACCATTTAATATAATATATATACATACATATATATATATATATTTATATATATATATATATATTTATATATATATATATATATATATATATATATATATATATATATATATATATATATATATATAAATACTCTACAAGAAATTGCAAGGACGATAGCTGGTGAAGCACAAGTAAAGCAAACAAAGAAAATAACAGAAGAAACAAGAAGACTGATGAAGAAACGCAGAGAATTTAAAATGAAGAAAAACTATCCTAAATCAAGAGTTGAATATGCAGAATTATGTAAAACGGTAAGAAAATGTGTTACAGAAGATATCAGAAAATTTAACTGTGATCTTGTCAAAAAAGTTCTAGAAGATAACAAAAGTTTAAAATCAGCTAAGCGCAAACTGTGTGTTGGAAGAAAAGGTATTTTTGCACTGAAGACAGCAGATGGAACAATCACCAAAATCAATAATGAAATAGTACACATTGTCGAAAAATTCTATAACGATCTATATAAATGTGAAGATCAAAGGGAAATCAACCTACGTGATCCACTAGTAAACATAACAGAAACTGAAGAGATAATCCCAGTGATGACAGATGAAGTTGTACAAGCCATTAGACTCATGAAAAAAGGTAAATGCCCTGGTGAAGATGGAATTACAATTGATCTTATCAAAGAAGCAGGAGAAGAATTTGCAAAAATGCTAGCCTTACTGTTTTCCAAATGTCTCGAGAAATCAGATGTACCAGAAGATTGGAATAATGCTGTGATGGTGTTACTTTATAAGAAAGGAGAAAAGGAAAACATTAAAAACTACCGTCCAATCAGCTTACTGTCAGTGATTTATAAAATTTTCACCAAAGTTTTAACGACAAGACTTGAATCAGCTCTGGACTCAGCTCAACCTAGAGAACAAGCAGGATTTCGAAGTGGATTTAGCACAATGGATCATATTCAAACAGTAAGGGAAGTCATAGGAAAACATAAAGAATATAATTTACCTCTCTGTCTTGCCTTTATTGATTATGAAAAAGCATTTGATTCGGTCTACACATCTGCAGTAACTACTTCTCTGGAGAACATTGGTATAGACAAACCTTATATCAATATCATAAAGAAGATCTACAAGAAAGCAACAGCCACCATCCGTTTGGACAAAGGAAAAGCGAAGATCAAGCTTGAAAGAGGAGTAAGACAAGGAGACACCATTTCGCCTAAGCTTTTTACTGCTGTCTTAGAGAGTATTTTCAAGAAGCTGGATTGGGAAAACAAAGGGATTAGAATAAATGGGGAATATTTAAGCCATCTCCGGTTTGCTGATGACATTTTAATTTTCAGTAATAGCCCTGAAGAATTGCAAAATATGCTAAAAGATTTGGCAGAAGCTAGCATTAATGTGGGATTAAAAATAAATTTGGAAAAGACTAAGGTGATGTTCAATTCATTTGCATCAAAAAAGAAAATCGTCTACAACAACACTGAGATTAAAGATGTTGAAAGTTATGTGTACCTTGGACAAGAAATATCTTCAGACAACAGTATCATGAATGAAATCAATAGAAGAATAAGAAATGGATGGAGTGCTTTTGGGAAGAACAATATTATTCTGAAAAGTAACATGCCTCTTTGTTTGAAAAGAAAGGTGTTTAACCAATGTGTTTTGCCTGCACTAACTTATGGAGCAGAAACTTGGACACTAACAAAACGGATGGTACAAAGATTGCAAACAACACAGCGAAGTATGGAAAGATGTATGCTAGGCATAACCAGAAGAGACCGAAAGAGAATAACGTGGATAAGAAGTCAGACGAAAGTTTTTGACATTATCGAGAGAATTAAATGGCTAAAATGGAAATGGGCTGGGCACATTGCAAGAAGACAAGACAATAGATGGAGCACAAACACCCTACAGTGGTATCCCAGAGATGTAAAA
The DNA here is from genome assembly GCA_963931845.1 of Maratus michaelseni. Taxonomy (NCBI): domain Eukaryota; kingdom Metazoa; phylum Arthropoda; class Arachnida; order Araneae; family Salticidae; genus Maratus; species Maratus michaelseni. The sequence continues at coordinate 126,944,644 of OZ007600.1, read as the reverse complement.
CGACCAAGAAGACGACCTCAAGTAAGATGGAGTGACGAAATCAGAAAAGTGGCCGGTGTTAATTGGATGACTAAAGCACTAGACAGGCAACAATGGAAAAATCTGGGGGAGACCTACATCCAGCAGTGGATTGAAAACGGTTGATGATGATGATGATATATATACGTGTGTTTAGTTAATTTTTTTTTTGTATGTATGCATCATTTCAATTGTTTTGTTTTTCTCAAGACAATTTTAATGAATTTCTTCTCTGTGACTTGAAGTTGTTGTAAAAACGTTTAAATATTACATATAATTAGTAAATGGATTGAAAATTAACGCATGAATTAATACATAAATCACAAAACACATGAATAATTGTCTTATTTTTTCTGTATAAGATATGTTTACTTTATTAATCAGATGAAACCAAAGGCGGCGCTAGAAGGGTATGTGAAAATGTCCCTCCGTCGAGTCAAAATTTAATTATCGTCGGGAAAATACACTTTGACTCGGGAGCAGAGTCCATGCATCGGGTCGGGTAACCCACTTTTCTCTGCACACGACCCTTTCTCAGTCGGATGTAGGTTAGTTAAAAAAAAATACCCAGGCTAGTTGATTAAAAAAACAACCCGCAAGTAGGTTGAGACTTATTTTTTCTTTCCAAATCAGGTTGACTATAATTGTTTTGGTTTCGGGTTAAATTTTGATTCTTACGCGTCGGTTTGGGTTAACCTGATTTTACAAAAAGTGTTCAGAATACATTTTCAGATTAGAGTCATGTATCAAACCTGGTAACCCGGTTTTATTTGAAACCCGACTCGTCGGCGATTCTCATCGGAGCTACCTTTTTTAATGTGGGTCGGGTTGACTCTAATTGTTTCGGGTTCCAATCAGTTTCGGGTTGAGATTTGATACTTCGGGTTAACTAAATTTTACAAAAAAAAAACAAAAAAAAAACATCAATTTTCATGTTTATTTATTAAATCTACATAAAGATAGAATTGATATTAGAGGTAAGACTATTTTTTCATAATTGTCTTACATTACACATTTTTCCTCAGATTCGGGTTGAAATATTTCGAGTTCGGATTGACATTTTTTTGTTGTTGTTGGCTTTGGGTTTGATATTGGGTCTGTTCGGGTTGGGTTAGAGGTTGCCTATAAGCGGAATTTTCGGATTCGGGTCGAGTACAACCAAACACGCACAGGACTCTATTACAGATGAAAAATTCTATATTTTTTATATGTGCTTCTATATTCTATATTCTATATTCTTTCAAGTGTGAACTATTTTTAAATCAATCGTTATCGCGTGCAGCCCGATTACGAATGATTAGTCCGTATGCACTTAAAACAATATAAATAGTTCAGAATTTTTTTCCGGCTAATATTTCAAAACGAACTTAAAAGTTCAACAATAAATAAACAAAAGTAATAACGTAATATAGATAAAACTCAAATTTAAAGGACATGTTATCGAACTACACGCTTAAATCGCTGAAATTATCGGGGAGAAAAGGCTGCAGTCTTTCGAAAAAGAAGCGAAATCTTTGGTGATTTTTTCACATGTTTACACTTGGCATGCGGCTAATACGAAAAAATCATTTTTAATAAGTTTCAAAATTTTATTTGAATACATTATTTCGATTTTTGATTAAACAAAATGCTCTTTGGTTCTGTCAGTGAGGAATCTAAAAAAATATATAAATATATATACCAAATACCCTATATGTTCTGTAACCTGGGAAACTCGGACTGTATCCCCTATTTTAAATAACATAATAGGCGTTAGACATCTGTGCAGTTCGGTTTATGTCAAATCCGAACCCGACAATTCTATATCAAGTCAACCCGAAAACCGTTCGAACCAGACAAACAAAATTAGTTGACCCGCAACGAGACTCGAATACTTTAAAATAATTTTCGTCGACCTCAACCGGGGCCTCCGAGATCACGCTGTGTGTTTTCTCAACCGGGCCTGCTACAAGTGACGTCACAAGAGTGATCCATACTACTTAAAATTTTCCATGTACTTTGTTCGTTTGTACAGATTGTTTACGATAGTATTTTTATATTATATACTGTTTTATTTAGTAATTAATAATAATTTTCAGTGTATTTAGATTATAACGCTATCAATAATTATAGATTATAACTATTAAAGAAAGTGTAGATTATATCTATAAAACAATAAGAAGAAAATGTTGCGCTCCTAGTTTCAAATCTAAGTCTTCAAATTCCCAACTTATAATGAAAAGAAGAAATTTTAGCAACGAAAATTACATTGAGATAATTTTACTCATATTTTAACAGCAGTGGTCTGCATTAAACGTATCGAAATACGTTTTATAATTCGCGAAGCTAAAATTAATATGATGGTACTAAACTTGTTGTGCGGAGAAAAAAATTAACGAATGTGTATTCTACTGTAATGAAAATATTCCGGCATATTTGAATTAATGTGTACTTTCAAAACGAAAACAGATAAATGATCTTTGGAAAAAAAATAAAATAAGCAGATGATAAACAGTTTAAAAAATGGTGCAACAATGACAACAGACCTTTCGAAGATTTTTAAATACACGGTAATAAATTTAATAAAATCTGGATGCACTTAGTTAGAAGTGAGTGTGCTTTGTTTATAAAATTAAAAGTAACTATTTCCCCAAATTACTTTCCATTTAAAATTTTAGCTAACTTAAGAGTTCAAATATATTATGAAAATAAATCTGTTGATAAGTTCCTTTGAGTGGTTCTTATGTTCTGGACACAAGTACAATAAAAGAGATAATTTTTGAAAATATTGTATATAAGTTATCAAGTTAAGATAAAACAGAAAGCAAATACAGGCGATTTAGAGAAAATGGCTTATGGCGAAAGAAGGAAATTTGGCAACATATTTTCTGGCAACCTATTTGCTGTTTTATATAAATAAGCATTTTTTTTTTCAATATTTCCACAATTTATTTAATATAAAGAAGCCATTTTATCTATTTTCATATACAGATAGAACAGAATTGTACATATAAATAAACATAAAAGTTCGTTAAGTTTGTTTTCATAGCTGTGTATGTAATTTGGAAACATATCTAACTTTCTGAAGTCCGAATTGCGCTAAGCTTTTAAAAAAAAAAAAGCGCCAAGTTCTCTATAGTTGAAAAATATCGATTTCTCTATTTAATTTGACATTTATTGTGTTTTGGTGGTTAAATTATGGTATGTAGTGGTCAAGAGTGGCACCAAGATTTGCCCGACGAGGGGGGGGGGGCATAGTGTCCCCGACAGGGAGGCCAAATTGATTATATATATATATATATATATATATAGGGATTAGAGTCCTGCTCGGGTCGTATTATACACGATAATTATTTGTTTCTGTCACTAATTTTTTTTTTTTTCGATGCTAGAGCTGCATACCACGGATCCTTCTTTTTGAGTTCTCCAGCTACATCGGAGCTAATCGATTTTGCTTGGAAAGATCATGATGCTTTAAATCCGTATGTTTCTTTACGTAATCATTGTCAAAAATTTCATTTCAGATGCTGCACTGGACTTTATACCTAGTACACTTATCAGTCTTTCGTTTAGAGAACATTTAAAAGGTATACAAAATATCTTTTTTTTCTTGGAAATCAAAGCAAGCTTTTTGCCCGACAAAATATCCTCATACGTCCAAAGTAAGACTCATATAATAGGAGCTGACGCATATCCATTTTGTTTCGGATTTTTGGTACGCAGTTCAACACCAATCTACCGCAGCCGGAGTTGGGGTTGTCTGACTCGGTTCTGATTGGCTGAACCGGTTCTGATTAGCTTGGTTTTTCGACTGGGCTCGAATTCGGGTACCAAATCTGCGAGGATGCGTCAGCCTCTATTATAGGAGTTCTAGTCCAAAGCGCATGACGTTTTGAAATGATTCATTTAACTGCTGAGTTTGCTAAATTTATGTACTACTACGTCTATGAATCACTATAATCAAGAATACTAATCACGTGATCTCAAATTCCTCATATCAGAAACAAAAACAAAGCCAACTGAGTTTTTTTCTTTTTCTTTAGGGTGTTGTTTAAAATTGATCTAATTAGTATTTTTTACCATTTCTTTTATTTTAAATTGTTTAAAATTTTCAAAAAAAAAGCGACAAGGCTTTTTTTTTTTTTTTAACGCATAATTGACAAATATGAATTCAAGATTTACAAAAAGAACGAGTTTTTAAAAATTATCCCAAATCAGAAAAAGTTTTTGCGATTTAAAACAAACTTTGTTACTATAATAATATTCTTCTCTTTCTAATAATGAAAACTGTTTTGTTTTCAGAAAATCATAGCATACGCCAGAGGAAAGAAACAAACAAAAAAATAAATAAATAAAAATAAAACATTAAATTAAAATAAATCCCGGTCGACTTTTTAAAAAATCGCTTTCGGGTATCGTATCTTAGGGCTATCTTTATACAAAACTAGCTGTTACCCGTGACTTCGTTCACGTAACTTTTAAAGAAAATTAATGCATTAATTAAGCAACATATGCAATTAACAAACGCTTTATCATATTTTATATTAGAAATACTTCTGATAAACACAATTTGCGTTTTTTTTTTTTTTAAATATATATATATGATTATTTAAATTTCTTTCATCAACCTGAAATTTCTTGCTCTATCAGTAAGATTAATTTTGGAATAAATTTTTTTCTTTGTTATTCCATTTTAACATTTCTAGTTATTCTATTTTACATTTATTCCGTTCATGGAAATTGATTTAATTTAAGTTTTCGTGTCAAAGAATATTTTTTAAGGTGATTATATTAGTAAATATTTGTGAGGAAATTTTCTAATTAACATATCACTTTAGATATGACTTTTATTTGATTAGAATAAGTTAAAAATCAATATAAATTATGTTTCTATTCCAAAACACTTCACATCTTGAAAAAAAAAAGTTATATGATTTTTAAAAAAGAAATTAAAATGTGGTGCAGCATAAAAGTTTAAAAATAAATGAAATAAGTAGAAAAATACCTTTAATCCTCAAATATATATTGTATTTTTATTTTACAGTGCCACACTTTTAACAGCTGTAGATCTACCAACAATATCAAAATGTTTATCACGCTCCAAAGACTTTTAAATCCTAAATGCTTATTTGTTAAGCAATAGAATTGCTTATTTATTTCAATGGCAAACAAATCTGAAAAAAGCACCCCAATTATGGATAAACACTGTCATATTGATTGCTGTGTTGTAGTTTAAGATTATGGAAGTTTCGAAATTTGACAGGAATTTATTCCAATGAGGGGCAAAAATTGCCATGAAGAGATATTTTTAACTATAGATTTAGATATTTTAAAATTATAAGGAATTATATAAGCATCAGCGAAAAAAAACTGATTATACATGGATTTTTATTTGGCTCTTCTCTTGTGCTTTTCCATAATCATGGTGCCTTTAAAAAATAGGAGGGGCATTTTCTTGTTTAATTAGTGGAATCGACTCTTCTTTGAATTTCACGGGAACGATGCTAAGGGCAAATCCTATTCTCCAATGAAAATTGCATATGCTATCAACTTTTACATCGACTTTAATATATTTATTAAATTTTATCGAAATTTAATATTATGAAAGATTGTACTGTAAAGGGATGTTAAACTTGTGTTTTGGTGACCAATACATTCCGTGAAAATTACGCTCCTTTGTGTAATTGCTATAAAATACTAACATTTTCTGAATGAAAACCGCTTCATGATTTAAAGTATGACGACACTTTCACCGGGTTTAGTTTTTCTTATGAATTGATACTTATATAGACAAAAAAATTCTTTCACTTCATGAATCATGCACAAATATGCATTTATAATTATAGATAATGTTCATGTTTTCAACAAACTGGTTTGTTGCGTGTCTACTCAACTTAACGTAGGCAAAACGTTGAGCTAAATTGCTTGTTGTTGTTGTTGTTGTTGAATTGACCCAAAGGACCCGGTTGTGCAGCTTTCTATTTCTGTATAGCTGTCATAATCCACTACGCTTGATCCATAATCATACGCTTTATCCAGATATCTATTTAAAACGCATAAAAGCGCTTAAAGAAATCCAATATTATTGTACTCATAGAAAAATACATTACTATTATTAAATACTAAATTTTATCAATAAATTATATTTACAATGTAATTTAAACATAATTTACTAAAGTTTCGTTTTGATTTTTTTTTTTTTTTTTTTTTTCTTTTTATGCAAAACATTATTTCCAATTCCTTTTACTTTTAATCCCTTTTGTTTTAACAGGCATCTTTAAAAGAATAATTAATGGAAAATATACTATATTATTTCCCTTAAATACAATTTTTATTAATAGTGGACAATAATATCCAAGTAGCTAATCCAAGTAGCTTAAATATGCCTCCTTGGTTGAAGCTAAAGCTGATAAAACTTACGATGTAATGATTTCTAAATGTCAATATTTGACAGACGATTTTTGTCTATGTAGAATAAATGGTATCATGAAGTTTGAATATGCAAAAATATGTTTTTATTTCTTGGAAAATGTACTTTAATATTAACAAACCAATGGAAACAATTTACCTTTGTAAAATTAGGAGCTAAGTTGTTTATTTATATCTCCAAACACATTTAAATAAAAATGTATTATGTCATTTAAACGCACTCATAGTAATATTTTTATATGCGAAAAAATCACATTATCTTAACTGAATGACGTCAGTTTCGCCTTTCAAATTATAGTGAGTGAATCTGAATTTTTATTGTTTTACAAAACTATTGTCTATATGCAGTTTCTTTTTTTTTAATGGCAACGGGAAAAAATTGTATTAGAAATTGGAAAAAAAATAATTTCTGTAATGAAAAACTATGGGAGATGTTTGAAAAAACGGGTAAAGAATTGTCTGAGAATTTTTTTAAGTTGACAGTAATTTTACTCGTGTTCTAAAACATATGTACATCAAGCTTCGTTATAATCGGACAAAAACTGTAGATTTGTATAAGGAACATACATACATACCAAGAACGGCTTTTATATATATAGATGAATCTGAATTTTTATTGTTTTACAAAACTATTGTCTATATGCAGTTTCTTTTTTTTAATGGCAACGGGGAAAAATTGCATTAGAAATTGGAAAAAAAATAATTTCTGTATTGAAAAACTATGGGAGATGTTTGAAAAAAACGGGTAAAGAATTGTCTGAGAATTTTTTAAAGTTGACAGTAATTTTACTCGTGTTCTAAAACATATGTACATCAAGTTTCGTAATAATTGGACAAAAACTGTAGATTTGTATAAGGAACATACATACATACCAAGAACGGCTTTTATATATATAGACAAACACATTTAAATAAAAATGTATTATGTCATTTAAACGCACTCATAGTAATATATTTATATGCGAAAAAAACACATTATCTTAACTGAATGACGTCAGTTTCGCCTTTCAAATTATAGTGAGTGAATCTGATTTTTTATTGTTTTACAAAACTATTGTCTATATGCAGTTTCTTTTTTTTAATGGCAACGGGAAAAAATTGCATTAGAAATTGGAAAAAAAATAATTTCTGTAATGAAAAACTATGGGAGATGTTTGAAAAAAACGGGTAAAGAATTGTCTGAGAATTTTTTTAAGTTGACAGTAATTTTACTCGTGTTCTAAAACATATGTACATCAAGTTTCGTTATAATCGGACAAAAACTGTAGATTTGTATAAGGAACATACATACATACCAAGAACGGATTTTATATATATGGATGAATCTGAATTTTTATTGTTTTAAAAAACTATTGTCTATATGCAGTTTCTTTTTTTTAATGGCAACGGGAAAAAATTGCATTAGAAATTGGAAAAAAAATAATTTCTGTAATGAAAAACTATGGGAGATGTTTGAAAAAAACGGGTAAAGAATTGTCTGAGAATTTTTTAAAGTTTGCAGTAATTTTACTCGTGTTCTAAAACATATGTACATCAAGTTTCATTATAATCGGACAAAAACTGTAGATTTGTATAAGGAACATACATACATACCAAGAACGGCTTTTATATATATAGACAAACACATTTAAATAAAAATGTATTATATCATTTAAACGCACTCATAGTAATATTTTTATATGCGAAAAAATCACATTATTTTAACTGAATGACGTCAGTTTCGCCTTTCAAATTATAGTGAGTGAATCTGATTTCTTATTGTTTTACAAAACTATTGTCTATATGCAGTTTCTTTTTTTTAATGGCAACGGGAAAAAATTGCATTAGAAATTGGAAAAAAAAATAATTTCTGTAATGAAAAACTATGGGAGATGTTTGAAAAAAACGGGTAAAGAATTGTCTGAGAATTTTTTTAAGTTGACAGTAATTTTACTCGTGTTCTAAAACATATGTACATCAAGTTTCGTTATAATCGGACAAAAACTGTAGATTTGTATAAGGAACATACATACATACCAAGAACGGCTTTTATATATATGGATGAATCTGAATTTTTATTGTTTTACAAAACTATTGTCTATATGCAGTTTCTTTTTTTTAATGGCAACGGGAAAAAATTGCATTAGAAATTGGAAAAAAAATAATTTCTGTAATGAAAAACTATGGGAGATGTTTGAAAAAAACGGGTAAAGAATTGTCTGAGAATTTTTTAAAGTTGACAGTAATTTTACTCGTGTTCTAAAACATATGTACATCAAGATTCGTTATAGTCGGACAAAAACTGTAGATTTGTATAAGGAACATACATACATACCAAGAACGGCTTTTATATATATATAGATGAATCTGAATTTTTATTGTTTTACAAAACTATTGTCTATATGCAGTTTCTTTTTTTTAATGGCAACGGGAAAAAATTGCATTAGAAATTGGAAAAAAAATAATTTCTGTAATAAAAAACTATGGGAGATGTTTAAAAAAAACGGGTAAAGAATTGTCTGAGAATTTTTTTAAGTTGACAGTAATTTTACTCGTGTTCTAAAACATATGTACATCAAGTTTCGTTATAATCGGACAAAAACTGTAGATTTGTATAAGGAACATACATACATACCAAGAACGGCTTTTATATATATAGACAAACACATTTAAATAAAAATGTATTATGTCATTTAAACGCACTCATAGTAATATTTTTATATGCGAAAAAATCACATTATCTTAACTGAATGACGTCAGTTTCGCCTTTCAAATTATAGTGAGTGAATCTGATTTTTTATTGTTTTACAAAACTATTGTCTATATGCAGTTTCTTTTTTTTAATGGCAACGGGAAAAAATTGCATTAGAAATTGGAAAAAAAGAATAATTTCTGTAATGAAAAACTATGGGAGCTGTTTGAAAAAAACGGGTAAAGAATTGTCTGAGAATTTTTTTAAGTTGACAGTAATTTTACTCGTGTTCTAAAACATATGTACATCAAGTTTCGTTATAATCGGACAAAAACTGTAGATTTGTATGAGGAACATACATACATACCAAGAACGGCTTTTATATATATAGATGAATCTGAATTTTTATTGTTTTCCAAAACTATTGTCTATATGCAGTTTCTTTTTTTTAATGGCAACGGGAAAAAATTGCATTAGAAATTGGAAAAAAAATAATTTCTGTAATGAAAAACTATGGGAGATGTTTGAAAAAAACGGGTAAAGAATTGTCTGAGAATTTTTTAAAGTTGACAGTAATTTTACTCGTGTTCTAAAACATATGTACATAAAGTTTCATTATAATCGGACAAAAACTGTAGATTTGTATAAGGAACATACATACATACCAAGAATGGCTTTTATATATATAGATGAATCTGAATTTTTATTGTTTTACAAAACTATTGTCTATATGCAGTTTCTTTTTTTTAATGGCAACGGGAAAAAATTGCATTAGAAATTGGAAAAAAAATAATTTCTGTAATGAAAAACTATGGGAGATGTTTGAAAAAAACGGGTAAAGAATTGTCTGAGAATTTTTTAAAGTTGGCAGTAATTTTACGCGTGTTCTAAAACATATGTACATAAAGTTTCATTATAATCGGACTGTAGATTTGTATAAGGAACATACATACATACCAAGAACGGCTTTTATATATATAGCTGAATCTGAATTTTTATTGTTTTACAAATCTATTGTCTATATGCAGTTTCTTTTTTTAATGGCAACGGGAAAAAATTGCATTAGAAATTGGAAAAAAAATAATTTCTGTAATGAAAAACTATGGGAGATGTTTGGAAAAAAACGGGTAAAGAATTGTCTGAGAATTTTTTAAAGTTGACAGTAATTTTACTCGTGTTCTAAAACATATGTACATCAAGTTTCGTTATAATCGGACAAAAACTGTAGATTTGTATAAGGAACATACATACATACCAAGAACGGCTTTTATATATATAGACAAACACATTTAAATAAAAATGTATTATGTCATTTAAACGCACTCATAGTAATATTTTTATATGCGAAAAAATCACATTATCTTAACTGAATGACGTCAGTTTCGCCTTTCAAATTATAGTGAGTGAATCTGATTTTTTATTGTTTTACAAAACTATTGTCTATATGCAGTTTCTTTTTTTTATGGCAACGGGAAAAAATTGCATTAGAAATTGGAAAAAAAAAATAATTTCTGTAATGAAAAACTATGGGAGCTGTTTGAAAAAAACGGGTAAAGAATTGTCTGAGAATTTTTTTAAGTTGACAGTAATTTTACTCGTGTTCTAAAACATATGTACATCAAGTTTTGTTATAATCGGACAAAAACTGTAGATTTGTATAAGGAACATACATACATACCAAGAACGGCTTTTTTATATATGGATGAATCTGAATTTTTATTGTTTTACAAAACTATTGTCTATATGCAGTTTCTTTTTTTTAATGGCAACGGGAAAAAATTGCATTAGAAATTGGAAAAAAAATAATTTCTGTAATGAAAAACTATGGGAGATGTTTGAAAAAAACGGGTAAAGAATTGTCTGAGAATTTTTTAAAGTTGACAGTAATTTTACTCGTGTTCTAAAACATATGTACATCAAGTTTCGTTATAATCGGACAAAAACTGTAGATTTGTATAAGGAACATACATACATACCAAGAACGGCTTTTATATATATAGACAAACACATTTAAATAAAAATGTATTATGTCATTTAAACGCACTCATAGTAATATTTTTATATGCGAAAAAATCACATTATCTTAACTGAATGGCGTCAGTTTCGGCTTTCAAATTATAGTGAGTGAATCTGATTTTTTATTGTTTTACAAAACTATTGTCTATATGCAGTTTCTTTTTTTTAATGGCAACGGGAAAAAATTGCATTAGAAATTGGAAAAAAAAAAATAATTTCTGTAATGAAAAACTATGGGAGCTGTTTGAAAAAAACGGGTAAAGAATTGTCTGAGAATTTTTTTAAGTTGACAGTAATTTTACTCGTGTTCTAAAACATATGTACATCAAGTTTCGTTATAATCGGACAAAAACTGTAGATTTGTATAAGGAACATACATACATACCAAGAACGGATTTTATATATATGGATGAATCTGAATTTTTATTGTTTTAAAAAACTATTGTCTATATGCAGTTTCTTTTTTTTAATGGCAACGGGAAAAAATTACATTAGAAATTGGAAAAAAAATAATTTCTGTAATGAAAAACTATGGGAGATGTTTGAAAAAAACGGGTAAAGAATTGTCTGAGAATTTTTTTAAGTTGACAGTAATTTTACTCGTGTTCTAAAACATTTGTACATCAAGTTTCGTTATAATCGGACAAAAACTGTAGATTTGTATAAGGAACATACATACATACCAAGAACGGCTTTTATATATATGGATGAATCTGAATTTTTATTGTTTTACAAAACTATTGTCTATATGCAGTTTCTTTTTTTTAATGGCAACGGGAAAAAATTGCATTAGAAATTGGAAAAAAAATAATTTCTGTAATGAAAAACTATGGGAGATGTTTGAAAAAAAACGGGTAAAGAATTGTCTGAGAATTTTTTTAAGTTGACAGTAATTTTACTCGTGTTCTAAAACATATGTACATCAAGTTTCGTTATAATCGGACAAAAACTGTAGATTTGTATAAGGAACATACATACATACCAAGAACGGCTTTTATATATATGGATGAATCTGAATTTTTATTGTTTTACAAAACTATTGTCTATATGCAGTTTCTTTTTTTTAATGGCAACGGGAAAAAATTGCATTAGAAATTGGAAAAAAAATAATTTCTGTAATGAAAAACTATGGGAGATGTTTGAAAAAAACGGGTAAAGAATTGTCTGAGAATTTTTTAAAGTTGACAGTAATTTTACTCGTGTTCTAAAACATATGTACATCAAGTTTCATTATAATCGGACAAAAACTGTAGATTTGTATAAGGAACATACATACATACCAAGAACGGCTTTTTTATATAAGGATGAATCTGAATTTTTATTGTTTTACAAAACTATTGTCTATATGCAGTTTCTTTTTTTTAATGGCAACGGGAAAAAATTGCATTAGAAATTGGAAAAAAAATAATTTCTGTAATGAAAAACTATGGGAGATGTTTGAAAAAAAGGGTAAAGAATTGTCTGAGAATTTTTTAAAGTTGACAGTAATTTTACTCGTGTTCTAAAACATATGTACATCAAGTTTCGTTATAATCGGACAAAAACTGTAGATTTGTATAAGGAACATACATACATACCAAGAACGGCTTTTATATATATAGACAAACACATTTAAATAAAAATGTATTATGTCATTTAAACGCACTCATAGTAATATTTTTATATGCGAAAAAATCACATTATCTTAACTGAATGACGTCAGTTTCGCCTTTCAAATTATAGTGAGTGAATCTGATTTTTTATTGTTTTACAAAACTATTGTCTATATGCAGTTTCTTTTTTTTAATGGCAACGGGAAAAAATTGCATTAGAAATTGGAAAAAAAAAATAATTTCTGTAATGAAAAACTATGGGAGCTGTTTGAAAAAAACGGGTAAAGAATTGTCTGAGAATTTTTTTAAGTTGACAGTAATTTTACTCGTGTTCTAAAACATATGTACATCAAGTTTCGTTATAATCGGACAAAAACTGTAGATTTGTATAAGGAACATACATACATACCAAGAACGGATTATATATATATGGATGAATCTGAATTTTTATTGTTTTAAAAAACTATTGTCTATATGCAGTTTCTTTTTTTTAATGGCAACGGGAAAAAATTGCATTAGAAATTGGAAAAAATAATTTTTGTAATGAAAAACTATGGGAGATGTTTGAAAAAAACGGGTAAAGAATTGTCTGAGAATTTTTTAAAGTTGACAGTAATTTTACTCGTGTTCTAAAACATATGTACATCAAGTTTCATTATAATCGGACAAAAACTGTAGATTTGTATAAGGAACATACATACATACCAAGAACGGCTTTTATATATATAGCTGAATCTGAATTTTTATTGTTTTACAAAACTATTGTCTATATGCAGTTTCTTTTTTTTAATGGCAACGGGAAAAAATTGCATTAGAAATTGGAAAAAAAATAATTTCTGTAATGAAAAACTATGGGAGATGTTTGAAAAAAACGGGTAAAGAATTGTCTGAGAATTTTTTAAAGTTGACAGTAATTTTACTCGTGTTCTAAAACATATGTACATCAAGTTTCCTTATAATCGGACAAAAACTGTAGATTTGTATAAGGAACATACATACATACCAAGAACGGCTTTTATATATATAGATGAATCTGAATTTTTATTGTTTTACAAAACTATTGTCTATATGCAGTTTCTTTTTTTTAATGGCAACGGGAAAAAATTGCATTAGAAATTGGAAAAAAAATAATTTCTGTAATGAAAAACTATGGGAGATGTTTGAAAAAAACGGGTAAAGAATTGTCTGAGAATTTTTTAAAGTTGACAGTAATTTTACTCGTGTTCTAAAACATATGTACATCAAGTTTCATTATAATCGGACAAAAACTGTAGATTTGTATAAGGAACATACATACATACCAAGAACGGCTTTTTTATATAAGGATGAATCTGAATTTTTATTGTTTTACAAAACTATTGTCTATATGCAGTTTCTTTTTTTTAATGGCAACGGGAAAAAATTGCATTAGAAATTGGAAAAAAAAATAATTTCTGTAATGAAAAACTATGGGAGATGTTTGAAAAAAAGGGTAAAGAATTGCCTGAGAATTTTTTAAAGTTGACAGTAATTTTACTCGTGTTCTAAAACATATGTACATCAAGTTTCGTTATAATCGGACAAAAACTGTAGATTTGTATAAGGAACATACATACATACCAAGAACGGCTTTTATATATAGAGACAAACACATTTAAATAAAAATGTATTATGTCATTTAAACGCACTCATAGTAATATTTTTATATGGGAAAAAATCACATTATCTTAACTGAATGACGTCAGTTTCGCCTTTCAAATTATAGTGAGTGAATCTGATTTTTTATTGTTTTACAAAACTATTGTCTATATGCAGTTTCTTTTTTTTAATGGCAACGGGAAAAAATTGCATTAGAAATTGGAAAAAAAAATAATTTCTGTAATGAAAAACTATGGGAGCTGTTTGAAAAAAACGGGTAAAGAATTGTCTGAGAATTTTTTTAAGTTGACAGTAATTTTACTCGTGTTCTAAAACATATGTACATCAAGTTTCGTTATAATCGGACAAAAACTGTAGATTTGTATAAGGAACATACATACATACCAAGAACGGATTATATATATATGGATGAATCTGAATTTTTATTGTTTTAAAAAACTATTGTCTATATGCAGTTTCTTTTTTTTTAATGGCAACGGGAAAAAATTGCATTAGAAATTGGAAAAAAAATAATTTCTGTAATGAAAAACTATGGGAGATGTTTGAAAAAAAACGGGTAAAGAATTGTCTGAGAATTTTTTAAAGTTGACAGTAATTTTACTCGCGTTCTAAAACATATGTACATCAAGTTTCATTATAATCGGACAAAAACTGTAGATTTGTATAAGGAACATACATACATACCAAGAACGGCTTTTATATATATAGCTGAATCTGAATTTTTATTGTTTTACAAAACTATTGTCTATATGCAGTTTCTTTTTTTTAATGGCAACGGGAAAAAATTGCATTAGAAATTGGAAAAAAAATAATTTCTGTAATGAAAAACTATGGGAGATGTTTGAAAAAAACGGGTAAAGAATTGTCTGAGAATTTTTTAAAGTTGACAGTAATTTTACTCGTGTTCTAAAACATATGTACATCAAGTTTCCTTATAATCGGACAAAAACTGTAAATTTGTATAAGGAACATACATACATACCAAGAACGGCTTTTATATATATAGATGAATCTGAATTTTTATTGTTTTACAAAACTATTGTCTATATGCAGTTTCTTTTTTTTAATGGCAACGGGAAAAAATTGCATTAGAAATTGAAAAAAAAATAATTTCTGTAATGAAAAACTATGGGAGATGTTTGAAAAAAACGGGTAAAGAATTGTCTGAGAATTTTTTTAAGTTGACAGTAATTTTACTCGTGTTCTAAAACATATGTACATCAAGTTTTGTTATAATCGGACAAAAACTGTAGATTTGTATAAGGAACATACATACATACCAAGAACGGCTTTTTTATATATGGATGAATCTGAATTTTTATTGTTTTACAAAACTATTGTCTATATGCAGTTTCTTTTTTTTTAATGGCAACGGGAAAAAAATTGCATTAGAAATTGGAAAAAAAATAATTTCTGTAATGAAAAACTATGGGAGATGTTTGAAAAAAACGGGTAAAGAATTGTCTGAGAATTTTTTTAAGTTGACAGTAATTTTACTCGTGTTCTAAAACATTTGTACATCAAGTTTCGTTATAATCGGACAAAAAATGTAGATTTGTATAAGGAACATACATACATACCAAGAACGGCTTTTATATATATGGATGAATCTGAATTTTTATTGTTTTACAAAACTATTGTCTATATGCAGTTTCTTTTTTTTAATGGCAACGGGAAAAAATTGCATTAGAAATTGGAAAAAAAAAAATTTCTGTAATGAAAAACTATGGGAGATGTTTGAAAAAAAACGGGTAAAGAATTGTCTGACAATTTTTTAAAGTTGACAGTAATTTTACTCGTGTTCTAAAACATATGTACATCAAGTTTCGTTATAATCGGACAAAAACTGTAGATTTGTATAAGGAACATACATACATACCAAGAACGGCTTTTATATATATAGACAAACACATTTAAATAAAAATGTATTATGTCATTTAAACGCACTCATAGTAATATTTTTATATGCGAAAAAATCACATTATCTTAACTGAATGACGTCAGTTTCGCCTTTCAAATTATAGTGAGTGAATCTGATTTTTTATTGTTTTACAAAACTATTGTCTATATGCAGTTTCTTTTTTTTAATGGCAACGGGAAAAAATTGCATTAGAAATTGGAAAAAAAAAAATAATTTCTGTAATGAAAAACTATGGGAGCTGTTTGAAAAAACGGGTAAAGAATTGTCTGAGAATTTTTTTAAGTTGACAGTAATTTTACTCGTGTTCTAAAACATATGTACATCAAGTTTCGTTATAATCGGACAAAAACTGTAGATTTGTATAAGGAACATACATACATACCAAGAACGGCTTTTATATATATAGATGAATCTGAATTTTTATTGTTTTACAAAACTATTGTCTATATGCAGTTTCTTTTTTTTAATGGCAACGGGAAAAAATTGCATTAGAAATTGGAAAAAAAATAATTTCTGTAATGAAAAACTATGGGAGATGTTTGAAAAAAAGGGTAAAGAATTGTCTGAGAATTTTTTAAAGTTGACAGTAATTTTACTCGTGTTCTAAAACATATGTACATCAAGTTTCGTTATAATCGGACAAAAACTGTAGATTTGTATAAGGAACATACATACATACCAAGAACGGCTTTTATATATATAGACAAACACATTTAAATAAAAATGTATTATGTCATTTAAACGCACTCATAGTAATATTTTTATATGCGAAAAAATCACATTATCTTAACTGAATGACGTCAGTTTCGCCTTTAAAATTATAGTGAGTGAATCTGATTTTTTATTGTTTTACAAAACTATTGTCTATATGCAGTTTCTTTTTTTTTAATGGCAACGGGAAAAAATTGCATTAGAAATTGGAAAAAAAAAATAATTTCTGTAATGAAAAACCATGGGAGCTGTTTGAAAAAAAACGGGTAAAGAATTGTCTGAGAATTTTTTTAAGTTGACAGTAATTTTACTCGTGTTCTAAAACATATGTACATCAAGTTTCGTTATAATCGGACAAAAACTGTAGATTTGTATAAGGAACATACATACATACCAAGAACGGATTTTATATATATGGATGAATCTGAATTTTTATTGTTTTACAAAACTATTGTCTATATGCAGTTTCTTTTTTTTAATGGCAACGGGAAAAAATTGCATTAGAAATTGGAAAAAAAATAATTTCTGTAATGAAAAACTATGGGAGATGTTTGAAAAAAACGGGTAAAGAATTGTCTGAGAATTTTTTAAAGTTGACAGTAATTTTACTCGTGTTCTAAAACATATGTACATCAAGTTTCATTATAATCGGACAAAAACTGTAGATTTGTATAAGGAACATACATACATACCAAGAACGGCTTTTATATATATAGACAAACACATTTAAATAAAAATGTATTATGTCATTTAAACGCACTCATAGTTATATTTTTATATGCGAAAAAATCACATTATCTTAACTGAATGACGTCAGTTTCGCCTTTCAAATTATAGTGAGTGAATCTGATTTTTTATTGTTTTACAAAACTATTGTCTATATGCAGTTTCTTTTTTTTAATGGCAACGGGAAAAAATTGCATTAGAAATTGGAAAAAAAAATAATTTCTGTAATGAAAAACTATGGGAGCTGTTTGAAAAAAACGGGTAAAGAATTGTCTGAGAATTTTTTAAAGTTGACAGTAATTTTACTCGTGTTCTAAAACATATGTACATCAAGTTTCGTTATAATCGGACAAAAACTGTAGATTTGTATAAGGAACATACATACATACCAAGAACGGCTTTTATATATATAGACAAACACATTTAAATAAAAATGTATTATGTCATTTAAACGCACTCATATTTATATTTTTATATGCGAAAAAATCACATTATCTTAACTGAATGACGTCAGTTTCGCCTTTCAAATTATAGTGAGTGAATCTGATTTTTTATTGTTTTACAAAACTATTGTCTATATGCAGTTTCTTTTTTTTAATGGCAACGGGAAAAAATTGCATTAGAAATTGGAAAAAAAAATAATTTCTGTAATGAAAAACTATGGGAGCTGTTTGAAAAAAACGGGTAAAGAATTGTCTGAGAATTTTTTTAAGTTGACAGTAATTTTACTCGTGTTCTAAAACATATGTACATCAAGTTTCGTTATAATCGGACAAAAACTGTAGATTTGTATAAGGAACATACATACATACCAAGAACGGCTTTTATATATATGGATGAATCTGAATTTTTATTGTTTTACAAAACTATTGTCTATATGCAGTTTCTTTTTTTTAATGGCAACGGGAAAAAATTGCATTAGAAATTGGAAAAAAAATAATTTCTGTAATGAAAAGCTATGGGAGATGTTTGAAAAAAACGGGTAAAGAATTGTCTGAGAATTTTTTTAAGTTGACAGTAATTTTACTCGTGTTCTAAAACATATGTACATCAAGTTTCGTTATAATCGAACAAAAACTGTAGATTTGTATAAGGAACATACATACATACCAAGAACGACTTTTATATATATAGATGAATCTGAATTTTTATTGTTTTACAAAACTATTGTCTATATGCAGTTTCTTTTTTTTAATGGCAACGGGAAAAATTGCAGTAGAAATTGGAAAAAAAAATAATTTCTGTAATGAAAAACTATGGGAGATGTTTGAAATAAACGGGTAAATAATTGTCTGAGAATTTTTTTAAGTTGACAGTAATTTTACTCGTGTTCTAAAACATATGTACATCAAGTTTCATTATAATCGGACAAAAACTGTAGATTTGTATAAGGAACATACATACATACCAAGAACGGCTTTTATATATATAGACAAACACATTTAAATAAAAATGTATTATGTCATTTAAACGCACTCATAGTTATATTTTTATATGCGAAAAAATCACATTATCTTAACTGAATGACGTCAGTTTCGCCTTTCAAATTATAGTGAGTGAATCTGATTTTTTATTGTTTTACAAAACTATTGTCTATATGCAGTTTCTTTTTTTTAATGGCAACGGGAAAAAATTGCATTAGAAATTTGAAAAAAAAATAATTTCTGTAATGAAAAACTATGGGAGCTGTTTGAAAAAAACGGGTAAAGAATTGTCTGAGAATTTTTTAAAGTTGACAGTAATTTTACTCGTGTTCTAAAACATATGTACATCAAGTTTCGTTATAATCGGACAAAAACTGTAGATTTGTATAAGGAACATACATACATACCAAGAACGGCTTTTATATATATAGACAAACACATTTAAATAAAAATGTATTATGTCATTTAAACGCACTCATATTTATATTTTTATATGCGAAAAAATCACATTATCTTAACTGAATGACGTCAGTTTCGCCTTTCAAATTATAGTGAGTGAATCTGATTTTTTATTGTTTTACAAAACTATTGTCTATATGCAGTTTCTTTTTTTTAATGGCAACGGGAAAAAATTGCATTAGAAATTGGAAAAAAAAATAATTTCTGTAATGAAAAACTATGGGAGCTGTTTGAAAAAAACGGGTAAAGAATTGTCTGAGAATTTTTTTAAGTTGACAGTAATTTTACTCGTGTTCTAAAACATATGTACATCAAGTTTCGTTATAATCGGACAAAAACTGTAGATTTGTATAAGGAACATACATACATACCAAGAACGGCTTTTATATATATGGATGAATCTGAATTTTTATTGTTTTACAAAACTATTGTCTATATGCAGTTTCTTTTTTTTAATGGCAACGGGAAAAAATTGCATTAGAAATTGGAAAAAAAATAATTTCTGTAATGAAAAGCTATGGGAGATGTTTGAAAAAAACGGGTAAAGAATTGTCTGAGAATTTTTTTAAGTTGACAGTAATTTTACTCGTGTTCTAAAACATATGTACATCAAGTTTCGTTATAATCGAACAAAAACTGTAGATTTGTATAAGGAACATACATACATACCAAGAACGACTTTTATATATATAGATGAATCTGAATTTTTATTGTTTTACAAAACTATTGTCTATATGCAGTTTCTTTTTTTTAATGGCAACGGGAAAAATTGCAGTAGAAATTGGAAAAAAAAATAATTTCTGTAATGAAAAACTATGGGAGATGTTTGAAATAAACGGGTAAATAATTGTCTGAGAATTTTTTTAAGTTGACAGTAATTTTACTCGTGTTCTAAAACATATGTACATCAAGTTTCATTATAATCGGACAAAAACTGTAGATTTGTATAAGGAACATACATACATACCAAGAACGGCTTTTATATATATAGATAACTCTTCGTGTCGACCCGAAACTCAAAATAATTGAACCCCAACCCGAAATATTCAAACCTGAACCCAAAGCGAAAGAAATAAATAAATATCTTAAAACTGTTCTCAAATACAAAGGGGCTACTTTCACACACATATTTTAATTCATTTTTATTCATAAACGCATGAAATGGGCAGGCGTTGTTATTCAAAACTTTGTAATCGAAACTAGTCAAGGTTTTTGAATCGAAATGAAACGTCATTCAAAGCAATTTTACTTCATCCCAATATGATGAAAAATGTGAAAAAAAAATGTTTTATTCAAAGAAATCAATCTCAGTTTTATAATATTGAGAATTTGGAGTCGGAAGCAAGAACATGGTTTGATTTGTAGAAAAGCAAAGACTGTGATGAGAATGTCATGATAAATGATCTCTTCGCAGAAACTACATTTCCCCCTTTACTTAAGACAGCCATATCAAATTATAGACATTTCTGCCAAAAATTTCCACTGTAGAAGGTCATTTGAGGGGTTCCCAACCATAGTAAACCACTTTGAAAAAAAAAATGAGATAGCCCATTTAGAACGTACATAAAATCTATTTTATCCATTTCCACACTGAGACAAATCTGTTTTCACTTCCTCATATATGCAGGGCTGCCATGGGCGACTATTTTTTAATGCTACCTCACACCACTTTCTCAAAACAAAAATTATTCACATAAAATTCGAGAAAATTTGCAAGAGAAATATACTACAGAATCTGTTTTTTTAATAGTGGTGCGAATATAATAGAAAAATAGTCGCCCGTGGCAACCCTGTATATGTCATCTGTTTACAGACTATGTTTACTGTGGGAGTGGATAAAACAGGTTTTATGCACCTTCTCAATGGACTATCTCATTTTTTTTTTTAATGGACTTTGTCTACTATGGTTGTGAGCCCCTTATTCAGTACCCTCAGGCCTGTGGTGAAGGTGATTATGTTCCGAATTGTCTGAAAATTTAAGGCATTAGGTTCCGAAAATTCGAACATAAAAAATATCACGGAAGAATATTACAAATTTTGACAAATGGTCACAGAAAACATCAATTTCGTCAATTGTTCGCAGAAAAAAAATCGCCAATTTCATCAAAGGATCACGGGAAAAAGACGAATTCCGTCAAAACATCGCGATAGAAACCCAAAATTCGTCAAGGAATCGTGTAGAAAACGCAAATTTCGTATAAGAATCGTGAAAAGAAAATTTTGTCAATGAATCGCGAAAAAACACAAATTTCCTCAAAGGATCGCGAAAAAAACGCAATTTTTTCAAAGGATCGCAAAAAAAACGCAAATTTCGTCAAAGGATTCCCGAAAAAACGCAAATTTCGTTAAAGAATCGCGAAAAGAACAAAATTTCGTCAAAAAATCGTGGGAAAACTCAAAATTTGTTAAAAAAAATCACAGAAAAACGCAAATTTCGTCAAAAAATCGTAGAAAAAAACGCAAATTTCGCTAAAGATTCGTAGAGAAAAACGCAAATTTAGTGAAAAGATCGCGAAAAAATGCAAATTTCGTCAAAGAATCGTGGGAAAAACTCAAATTTTGCCAAAAGATCGCGGGAAAAAACTCAAATTTTGTCAAAAGATAGTAAAGAAAACGTAAAGTATACCTTAAATATTTACGAAAATGTATGATAACTTTTGGTGGAAGTTGAGATTTTTCTCAGCCCCCCCCCCTTAAAATTAATCCTATGGGCGCCCTTGATTTCAATGGCACTTTAGCATTAGTTAAAGGGACAATTTTCCTGTACCAACTGCTGCGATCAGCGCCTCTATAGGCCGTTTTAAGTCCCAATAACTATTTTACTCTAGTGAAAGTTAAGGTGTTGCCATGTGGCGCCCTCTCTTGCCAGTAAAGTGTAATCATAATATACCGCAGCTACGCTATCAAAATTAAATATATTTTTCTTTTTTTACATTCTTCTGCCCACAGGCATTTTAAAAAATGTATAACCTTCAATTTCTTAGAAAAAAAAAAAGCTTGAAAGAATAAGCTGTTTTTATAACTATTTTACCCCACATGATCCCATTAATCAGATAAGATTAAAATTATTACTTCATAATTTTTTTTATAATGCAATGCTATTATCATTCTTTTAAAAAATCAAACACGTCATTCTGACGGGCTGTCCTCTAGTATATATATATAATATACATATATACATCTGAACAATAATTTCACGTAACATATTAAAAATTATTTATTTAGACTTATTCATCTTCTATTTAACTTAGACTTTATGTTTTTGACAGATTTTTCAAATAAATTGTTTTTTTTTTTAATTTTGGGTGAAAGATAAAATTGGATTTTTTTAATAAAACAATTTAACAATTAATTGATAAATAATTGCTACTCATTAATTATTAAAACAGTTAATACGTTGAATACATAAAAATTAAATTGTTTAATACATTTTTTAATTTTATTATTAATTTATTAAATTAATAATTTTATTAATATAAATTGTTAAAATTTCAGTTTAAAATAAACTCAATACATAATATAGATATATATACAGTTTCTCGTTATACTTTATATTAGATACTAGCAGACTACGCCCGCTGCGCTATTCGGTTTCTTCAAAAGAACCTTGAATCAAACGAAATATATCGGTGAATTTAACCTTGTATTTTAAAGTAATCTGTACCTTTACCTAGATATCCTGTAATAACATAAAAACGGATACTTATTTCACTAAGTTATGTTTTTTTAATACGGTTTACTATTACGTTTACAATTTTCCATTGATTTATATGTTTTATAGCTACATTTTTTAGTAACATGAATTAACCTATATTATTCACAACTAAAAAGAAATGGCGCATCTAGTATTTGTCGAGAATTAAATAAAAATCATGCACTCGTGATATCATAATTCACTTTTATATTTTAACAGAATAATACGGCAGTAGTGAGGAAACGAGAGTTCGGGCTCAGTCGGAGGATTTGAGGATCCGCTCCTCCGGCTCCTCCGACCACGCCGCTCCTCCGGCTCCTCCGACCACACCGATCCTCCGATCGCACTCGCAACGCGCCCTAGCGGGAAAAATGGAAATTGTGAAAAAAGGGTTAATTTTCTACTGTAACTCGAGAGGTGAAAATAAGAACTCTAAGAAAAGGTTAAATGGACAAGATTATCATACTATAAGTTAAATATTGATTTTATATACTAATTTTGAATGACAAACACCTTAATGAGTATCACTAATTAAGCGAAACAATGGAAAAATATCAACTTTAACGAAAAAAGCAGATTTCTTAAGAATTTTTCAACTATAAGATGACGATATCAACTTATATGAAGAAATTTAAACTTACATTTTAGTTTTTGAACAATGGACACCTTAATGAGAATAATAATTAAGCAAAATAAAATAACAATTTTAACGAAAATGCTGATTTCTTATGAATTTTTCAACTATAACATGAGAATATCAAACTATAAGATGGATTTTAAACTTATATTATAGTTTCTGAACAATGGACACCTTAACGAGAATAATAATTAAGCAAAATAAAATAACAATTTTAACGAAACTGTTGATTTCTTATGAATTTTTCAATTATAACATGAGAATATCAAACTATAAGATGGATTTTAAACTTATATTATAGTTTCTGAACAATGGACACCTTAATGAGTATAATAATTAAGCAAAAGAAAATATTACTTTTAATGAAAATGATGATTTCCTATGAATTTTTCAACTATAAGATGTGGATATCAAATCATAAGCCGTAGAATAAACATATATAATTATTTTAAATGACGAACATTTTAATGAGTATTACTAATTAGACGAAACAATTGAAAAATATCAATTGTAAGGTATAAAGCTGATTTTTTAAGAATTTTTCAAGTATAAGATGAGAATATCAACTTATAAGAGGAAATTACACTTATATTTTTTTAGCTTTTCAACCTTAATACACAGAAAATATTCAAAATTTGAATAAATTTTATACCTAATCAATTGATTTTCCGCACAATAATAGGAGTTTTAACAACCATTATCTAATTTTACTGTGTATACTTGATTTAATTCTGTTTAGACGTACGTAATATAATCTTTTTATATCATTTAGACTTGAAATAAGAACCATATTTAAATAAAAACCAGTTGTTTATTTATTCTTAATACGCAAACTTTTTTTTCTTTCCTAAAATGTAGCATTTCTGAGGAGGGATAATAATTCCACCCCACATTCTAAGGAAAAGGGGAGCATAACAATGACCGTCTAGGTCACAACTTTTACTATAATATAAATATTATTCGCTATCAATGTTTACAAAAAATCCATGTTGGGAGATAGATATGAGTTATATTTTAATAAAGTTTACCCTCCTCCATCTTCTACACGATGCTAACAATTATACAAAACAAAAGAAATACCGATTTTTAACGAAAAAGGGTGAATTTTAATGAATTTTACACAAGTTTTTGGTATTATTGTACACTAACAGGTATGATTTTATTTCTTAGATGATTACAATACAGATAAAAGTATTCACCTTTAGATTACTTTTCGTGAAATATTTAACAGTAATTATATAAACTCCTGTTTACATCACTAACTTGCATATGAAAATAAGGATTTATAGGATAAAATAAATAATCTTAACTTATACTTAGTAAATTTTGCGCAATTCCAATGATTTTATACCGTGTTTTTCACGAGTTTTATATTAATTAGTAATTTTATATTAATTAACTTTGAATATTTTCTATGATATGGTTAATCCATTTTTATCACAGAAATACCAGTACCTAAAATTTCACTTAAACTCATATTCTAAGTATTAATATTCACTTATAACTTTACTTTTAGTTATACTTTTACTTGAAACCATGTGAACTTGTAGAACCCTGCTTACGCATATGGAGTTTAGTACATCACACTGTTATCTAAATGAATATGAATACCTTATTGTTTTAAATTTTCCAATTTTAACAGAATATGCACGAATATAAACTTTAATTTTATCTAAATATTTTATTTCAAATAGCCTAGTTTATGAAAACGATACATATTACCAAATATTAGACAACATTTTAACATGAACTTAGATACTGATCACATACCTATTTTAGCATAATTTATTAGCATACATAGCATTTCATCCATTTCTTTCAGAAATATACATATAAAATTATGGATTTACCGAGTATATATCTAATTTTAGCTTTCACTTACCAATTTTTTACACCATTTCAATGATTTCAATGATTTCAAGCTATTTTATATCACAGAAACGAAAAAATAATTGAATACAGACGCGAGTAAATAATATTTGTATTGTATTTTCCATTCAAAGATTTGAAACTCAAGTTAAAATTTATGTTATAAGTATTGATATCCACTTTTAGTTATACTTTTACTTGAAACCATATGAACTTGTAGAACCTTGCTTACGCATATGGAGTTTAGTACACACTGTTATCTAAATGAATATCAATACCTTATTGTTTTAATTTTTCCAATTTTAACAGAATATGCACGAATATAAACTTTAAGTTTATCTAAACATTTTATTTCAAATACCCTAGTTTATGAAAACGATACATATTACCAAATATTAGACATTTTAACATAAACTTAGATACTGATCACATACCTATTTTAGCATAACTTATTAACATGCAATAGCATTTTATCCATTCCTTTCAGAAATATACATATAAATATATGGATTTAACGAGTAAATATCCAATTTTAGCTTGCATTTAGTGATTTTTTACACCATTCCAATGATTTCGAGCTATTTTATATCACAGAAACGGAAACATATTTGAACATAAAGCCTGTAAAATAATATTTGAACTGTGTTTCCTATTCAAAAATTCAAATATCAAATTAAAATTTATGTTCTATCACTTATCAACTATTTATCCCACATAACTTTTACCATAGAAACATCGTAGAAATTAAATATACGTTAAATGAAAATAATAAATTGTAAGTACCTAAAAATATCAAACACAATATCTATTAATCAAAACTTAAAAAATTAAAAAAAATGAAAAGTTTTTACGAAGTTAAAAAAAAAAATTTACAAATGAAAAAAAAAATTTACAAATGAAAAAAAAAATTTACAAATGAAAAAAAAAATTACAAACAAAAAAAATTTACAAATAAAAAAAAAATTTACAAATGAAAAAAAAATTATAAATGAAAAAAAAATTAAAAAATGAAAAAAAAAAGTTTTTACAAAAAAGGTTTTAAAATTTTTTTTTACAAAAAAAAAAAAAAAAAAAAAAGTTTTTTACATAAAAAAAAAAGAAAACAAATTTTACAAAGGTTTAATATATTACAAAAAGTACCCATTTTTTACAAAATTTAAAAAAAATTACAAATTTTTTTAAAAATTAGAAGTTTAATTGCTATTATTACCACTATCACTTCTCAGAATTTAGCAGCCTAGACTTTTGTACACTATATATTTTTAATACTATAAAGAAAATTTCAACTGCAATTGTACCAACACTATTATTAAGTTATAATAAATAAGTTATTAATAAATATTTCAAGTTTTTCTAAAAATATTTACATATTAACAAAAATTTACTCAAAAGCCAGAACCAGACCTATGTCTAACATAGCATTTTTTCGACTTCAGTTGTTAAAATCATAGTGTTAGCGCTGTGAAAATACAAAATAATACCTTCAAATGGTAATCTATGTTCAATATATGGTATATTAAGAAACATTTGTGATTTCGGCAAATTAAATATGCATGAGAAAACCATTAATGTATCAGCAACTGATGGGACTCATTTTGTTGATGTTATATCAATCTATAAATCTGGAAGTTACCGACAGTAACAGTAACCAAAGACTAACAGATAGAGATGCTTTAAGGGTGTTGACATTACAGACAGATACAAGAAACAATTTATATCAGTCTTAATCAAATAAAAAAAGCTTCAGAGTTTCCTTTAGATTTACCTACTGAAGTGTAGATAACTGAAAACATATCCATCGGTTCAGAAGTGACTAATATAACAGCAAAGCATACAGATAATGAGTATCGCGGACTTTTAGTTTATGTTATCACTTCAAGTGATAAATACTGCTGATTTCGGATAGATATGCATACAAGTAAATTATATGATGAGTCGAAAATGAACCGAGAATTCATATCGGAGTATAACTTAAACATGTGTATCTGCTTATGACTTGAAAAAATCACGACATTCTACAACGACTGATTTCAAATTACACAACCAATAAAATATTTACCTTCAAGGAAAGAAAATGAAACCCCATTCAACTGTTTCAGATATCCAAGTTGATCACGTCATCGATGTTGAACAGCAGGATCAGGCCTAAATCTAACACCCCATTTTTTCTCGATTTCGGTTGTTTAAAGTGTTATTTTAAAGAGTAGTATAATGGTTACCTAACCATTGTACATTTATTGAACCATGTACACATTATTATCCCTCCTCAGAAATGCTACATTTTAGGAAAGAAAAAAAAGTTTGCGTATTAAGAATAAATAAACAACTGGTTTTTATTTAAATATGGTTCTTATTTCAAGTCTAAATGATATAAAAAGATTATATTACGTACGTCTAAACAGAATTAAATCAAGTATACACAGTAAAATTAGATAATGGTTGTTAAAACTCCTATTATTGTGCGGAAAATCAATTGATTAGGTATAAAATTCATTCAAATTTTGAATATTTTCTGTGTATTACGGTTGAAAAACTAAAAAATATAAGTGTAATTTCCTCTTATAAGTTGATATTCTCATCTTATACTTGAAAAATTCTTAAAAAATCAGCTTTATACCTTACAATTGATATTTTTCAATTGTTTCGTCTAATTAGTAATACTCATTAAAATGTTCGTCATTTAAAATAATTATATATGTTTATTCTACGGCTTATGATTTGATATCCACATCTTATAGTTGAAAAATTCATAGGAAATCATCATTTTCATTAAAATTAATATTTTCTTTTGCTTAATTATTATACTCATTAAGGTGTCCATTGTTCAGAAACTATAATATAAGTTTAAAATCCATCTTATAGTTTGATATTCTCATGTTATAGTTGAAAAATTCATAAGAAATCAACAGTTTCGTTAAAATTGTTATTTTATTTTGCTTAATTATTATTCTCGTTAAGGTGTCCATTGTTCAGAAACTATAATATAAGTTTAAAATCCATCTTATAGTTTGATATTCTCATGTTATAGTTGAAAAATTCATAAGAAATCAGCATTTTCGTTAAAATTGTTATTTATTTTGCTTAATTATTATTCTCATTAAGGTGTCCATTGTTCAAAAACTAAAATGTAAGTTTAAATTTCTTCATATAAGTTGATATCGTCATCTTATAGTTGAAAAATTCTTAAGAAATCTGCTTTTTTCGTTAAAGTTGATATTTTCCCATTGTTTCGCTTAATTATTGATACTCATTAAGGTGTTTGTCATTCAAAATTAGTATATAAAATCAATATTTAACTTATAGTATGATAATCTTGTCCATT
This sequence comes from Maratus michaelseni, assembly GCA_963931845.1. Taxonomy (NCBI): domain Eukaryota; kingdom Metazoa; phylum Arthropoda; class Arachnida; order Araneae; family Salticidae; genus Maratus; species Maratus michaelseni. The sequence continues at coordinate 126,915,538 of OZ007600.1, read as the reverse complement.
TAACCTTTTCTTAGAGTTCTTATTTTCACCTCTCGAGTTACAGTAGAAAATTAACCCTTTTTTCACAATTTCCATTTTTCCCGCTAGGGCGCGTTGCGAGTGCGATCGGAGGATCGGTGTGGTCGGAGGAGCCGGAGGAGCGGCGTGGTTGGAGGAGCCGGAGGAGCGGATCCCCAAATCCTCCGACTGAGCCCGAACTCTCGTTTCCCCACTACTTACGGCTACTACAATTTGTGACTCGTGCTGACACATTGCTGTTATTATTATTTTCTTACGCGTGAAAGTTTCGCTATGGTACTCTATTGTGAAATTTGGTAATTTTTGAAATTTAATATTAGAAAAACGGCATAATCCTTAGATTTGGAATTTATATCAAGAAAAGTACAATTTTTGACCTTTCGAACGCAGTTTCTCTAGCAATTTTCCGACAAATACTTTTCAAGCTATTAATTTTTTCAGTAACTTCAAATGTTTCATTTTCCGAGGTTAATCTGTGGCAACGATCAGCGAAATTCCCAGTCGTCAGCAACACATACCTTTTTATTAAAGAGGATAAACTGAAATTTATCCTTTACCTGCTTATTCATTTTACATTTTTAATTATTAAAATTTAAAATTATCAGTATAATTAATAATTAAACAAAAATTTATTAAATTTTTGTTTAATTATATATTTTTTAATGAAATTAAAGATTAAATTTTATTACAGCAGCAAAACTATTAATATTAATGATTTGTTAAATTATTTAATTACTTATTACTTAAACTGATAATGTAATTATTAATTCATTTATTAATTGTATTATTAAATATAATAATTATTGTTTTTACTAATTTAACTGTTAAAGTTATGTAGCTGAATCTTTTAAAAATTAATCTCGTATTAAACCAATATTTATTGATAATTCGTATTAATGATTGTATTAATTTTTCTTATTTTAAAAATATGCCTAAAAAAACTGCAATTTCAATAGAAAATTCCTTCGTTTATATTCATTGCCGGTAGATGGCGCAAAACAATAAATATAACGGAAGCGTTATCTATGCAGGGAAACTCCGTTAATCGATGAGTAATCTGATCATTACCTGCAGTTGCTCATTTTCTTGTGTCTAATAGTGTTTTAATTGTTAACGTAGAGTCTTTTAATCAACCTAGTCGTTGTCTTTTTAGTTTCAGGTAAGAATTATTATTAACATAATTATTTCATTGTTTTTCCTGTATTTATAATATATGTTTTGTTATTTTTATTTATTTATTTTATGAAGCCTGCGCTTGCTATTGTTTACCAATTTTCTGATGATACCTTTTCATTTAATGTATTGTTTAACTTTCTTTTTATTTATTAATATTATTATCTTGCAGGGATTCTGAAATGTAATTTTAATTGGAATTTGTATTACCTATTATTAATATTTTAATGCGTATTTATTAAGTAATACTAAAATTTTTTCAAGCCTACACGTGCTAATGGTTACTGATTTTTACTTACAATGGGCCTAATTTTGGTTTTTATTGACAGTTATATTATTTTCTGTGGATGAATGATGACTTTATTTTATTAGTTGTTTCTTCTTTCTTATTAAATTATGAATCATTAATTATTGTTTTTTATCACTTGTTGCTAATAATCTTAAACACAAATGCTTCTCATATAGGTGAAAACTGGGAATATTAGTTAGTAGCCAGTGGTCGGTAGACTCAGTTTCATTGGTGGCCACTTTTTAAAGTTAGTGGCCACTATTATGTTTCAAACTTTCTTGACATCTAGATAAATTATAATCGTTGTATATAAACATATTTTTCTATAAGAATTTTATACCTATTGTATGAGTATGAGTGTATTTAGCATGATTAAACAGTATCTCTTGAAGAAAAATAATCCAACTGGTGAGCATGTGACAGGAGTCGAAATATTGAAGATACTGAAATGTCCTTAAAATCAGCTTGCATCCGGTAGGAAAAAAGGAATAAATTACTTGAAATGCATGTGGTTGATGAATATATTTTGCAGAATAAAACTATTTCTTGAAAAAATAATGCAACTAAAGAGTAAGCACATGAGACAAAGGCCGAAATATTGAAAATACAGCTAAGTGATTGAAATCTGTTTGCATCTGGTAGGAAAAAGAATTAACCAGTTCTCTAATTAGATGTAATCAATGTAGAGATGCATATTTCCATGAAAAATGGTGTATTTCACTAGGCGATCGATAACAGATTTTTTAATCGCCACTTGGCGAGTGGCAGCTAGGGTGGCGATCGATGGCTGATTTTTTAATCGGCCCTTTTAAACTTTAATCGGCGAGTGGCAACCGCTAATTTTCACCTCTCTACTGTTTTTAGACATGAAAAATTAGTGTTTTCACTGAAATCAGCTTTTTTTTAATGTCAAATTCTTGTTGTTTTTAATACTCATGACAGACTCGGAGAAATTTCATATTAAATCTTACTCTATTGCTCTTTTTTTTTTTTTTTTTTTTGTAGATATTTACAAATGATATAATAAAATCACTTGTTAACGTTAAATTAAAGATGTATGTGTGTGTTTATAATTTTCAAAAACTTTGCGAAAATAGTTTACTTATCATTTTGATCTTGAAGAAGTCGCCGTTAGAGCGCATGAAACATGTGCTCTTTATATTAAAAGGTATTTTTAAGCCTTTTGTTTAATGTTTTTGTCACTTTAAGCAGTAATTACATCTTTAATTTAATGTATATATTTCATTATTTATATGATTAAAACATTTAAAATTAACCAAGTGAATGAGTTTTTTTTTTTTTTTTTTCAAATAAATTTAAATGAGCTTTTCTAATTGGTAATTTTAACGATTTAGTAAAGGTTATTAACCATTGGGAAAATGGTTGTTGTTTTCGGTCGATAATGGGCCTCTTGACGTCGTCACTTTATTTTTTTAAGCGTTTTTAACGAAATTCTGTAACTTTTGAAGAATTTTTAAGCGCTTTTTACGAAATACTGTAACTTTAGAAGAATTTTTCTTTGAATAGGCATTATAAATGCATAAAATCTTTACAAAAATGCTAAACTTACAAAAAGGATAGATGCAAATTATCAGATATGAAAAATAAAGTAGAAATTTGGTACTTTCGTGTTATAGCGGCTGCCCAAGGGTGAAATATTTTTGTTTCTGTTTTCATAAATATATTGTAAATTCGTGTTATAGCGGCCCCCAAGGATGAATCGCCAAGCAACCAAGATTTATCGCCAAATTATAAAGCATGTATAACATTATAATAATATATGATATCTATATATAACATTTCTTGATGTATGTGGCCAAGTTATAGCCATATAGGATGCATATATGATATGATGTATACATATGACATGTATATACGACATATAAGACGTAAATAATATGTATATAATAACGTATATGGCACATATGTATGTTTGGAATATATATATGCGTATATAGGATACATATATAAACTTGGCGATGATTTTGGCGAAACCATAACTGCAACCTTGGCATAATCATAATTGTGGGGGCCGCTATAACACGAAAATACAGTATTTTTTTTTTTTTTTAAGCTTTTGGAACATTTTCCCAATGGTTATTGTAATTTGTTAAATTATAATTCTTTTTTTTTTACTTTAAAATGTGTAATTTTAAAATTATATTTTGATTTAAAAAATAATCTTATTTAAATAAAAGAAATCCCGATTTTTTTAATTAAAAAAATCACAGACCCAGGGGCGAGAGAGAGAGAAAGAGACTAAAGTAAGGGGAAAAAAACTTTTTTTTAAATAATAAAACAAAAAAATGCAAATGAATTTTTAAATTGTATTTTGTAATATTAATCACCCACTTTTCTGTTTAGCGTGTATACATGTTGGATTGTTGTTTGCTTTATTTTGATTCACTATACTAAAGTACAAATGAAGAAAAATTGCTGAGATAAAAAATAATTTTAATTTTTTTAACTTTACTCGTATTTATTTTATGCGGTATATAAATATATCAGTTATTTTTCGTAATTTTTCTATATTTTATTGTGTGTGTTTATACTGCGATAAATTCCTTACGAATTCGGCTTTCATGCCTGTGTTTTCTCGAGTATTTAAACACAGGGCCGAATTAAGCATTCTACGGTACACACATGAGCGATCTTCTCTCTGTAGTCGAAATGAGAACACTTGTTGCCTTCAGATTTTTCCGTAATTTTTTCTCAATCAAGTTTCATAGTCTCACTCCGAGCCCTTTTCAAAAACAAGTGAGAATATTCTATAATTGCAGGTCTTTGAAGTAATTATATGAAAATAGAAAATGATTAATGAAAATTATCAATTAAAAAAATTAAATGATAACATTTCAAATAATTACTTTCAAAGACCGTGCAATTATAGTGTATTCTCATTTGATTTTGAAAATAACTCGTTGTGAGCCGAAACATGTCAACAATCTAATAAAAGTTTAAAAGTTATTTTACTGTATATTATGTTGTTAGTTTACACCTTTTAGCAATTAAAATATATATAACAAAAATAGTTCCTAAAAAAAAAATTGAAAAAGAATTAAACCAAAATGCAAATGAATTTTTAAATTGTATTTTGTACTTTTAATCACTCAGCTTTTTGTTTAGTGTGTATACAAGTTACCTTGTTGTTTGCTTCATTTGTATGAGCTATATTAATATAGTACAAATGGTGAAAAATTGTTGAGATAAAAAATAGTTGTTTTAATTTTTTTTTTTTAACTTTACTGGTATATTTTATGTGGAAAATTAGTGATGTGGTATTAGTTATTTTTCGAAATTTTCATATATTTCATTCTGTGTGTTCATATAAATTTACATTGTGATAAATTCCTTACCAATTCAGCTTTTACAGCGAGCTTCGGCTTTTATGCCTGTGCTTTCCTTTCTTCTCTCTATTTATCAGTTTATTTTAATTCTCTATATTTTTATACTTATTACATTCTGTTATTATTATTATTATTTTGTAAATGCATATTTTGCTTATTTTACGGGTCAGTATTATTCAGTAGAATTACCAGGATTTTGTTTCTGGTGAAGAGGGCCTTACGTGGAATTATGCAAATGGAATAAATAAATCGTGTCCATGTTAAGATTTAAAAATAACACTGATTTCAGGTGGAGGACTATAATTTCACCAGCCCCGTTATGTGTGTCTTTGTTACTATTTCCAATGATATAGTAGGATTGTTCCAGCATTGTTAGTGTGACGCTGTAATTTGTTGAGGTCGAAGAAACTCTTTTAAATTATATAAATATTTTCCAGGTTCCGTAATTTCAATTAAAAAAAACTCCATAAATAGACATTCAATGCTTTTATTAATTTTTCCATGATCATATAGTATAATATAGGAGAGGTGTCTCTTAGCAGAAGACAGCAGAAGAAACAACTCACACAGTGAGTATTCAAAGAGAGAGAGAGTGGTCACCAGGGTTGTTAAATGCCCGGGTTTTTTCAGAAAAAAACCAACCCACTGGGTTTTATCAGGGTTTTTTGGTTTTTATCAGTGTTTTTGGGGTTTTATCAGTGTTTTTTGGGTTTTATCAGGGTTTCTGGGGTTTTATCAGGGTTTCTGGGGTTTTATCAGGGTTTTTTAAGTTAGAGGGGGTTCAGAATGTTTGAAAAAAATGTACTTACTACTAAATACAATTTAAAGTAACTAATTGATTACAAAAATATATAATAATAGAACATTATTGTAACGGAAAAAAGTAATGCTTAAATGAAAAGAAATATTTATTGAACTAGAAATGAATTCGTATAACTTAACATTTAGATTACTGCTGAGATATTATGAAAATAAAACAGAGAGAAAAAGGATTATTAATATACAGGGAAAAGGATGAATATGGAAAGTTTTTTAAATTAAGAGGGGTTTGATTTAAATAAGTAAAATGTAAGAAAACATTTATATATATGACAGATTGCTGTCATAGTTAGGAGTTGCAGAAAAATTTTAGCTTGCTGCTGATTAATACAAAATTCTGTTACTAGGCTTTTATGTATGTTTTAAATTGCTTTCTAACCTAGAAAATAACACTAAAATGTTCCTTCGGTTTTTTTTTTTTTTTTAACTTTAAAAAGAAACAAAGTCACTTGCAACATGTTTATTTTTAATGTTTTCTATGCAGAACTGAAATAATAATTAAATTATGTCTGGGGCCTTTGTCGTTACATTTTGAAGCATGAGGGAAGACGTGTCATAGCTTGTTTGGAAGAGATGGTATGTGAACTTGAACTTGTGATAGGTTCAATGGGCTTCCAAGTTGCGAAGCAACTGCACACCCTGGCTTTGAGTAGGTGTATATCAAATCCTGAGAGAGCCATATGAAATGTCTAGCCGTAGTCCAATTGACTACATAAAATAGGATAGTGTTAAGTATCTCTATAAAATAATGAAAATTTACTAGTTAAAGTATAAAAGTAAAAATAGTTCATAGTTAAAAAAAAAACAAAAATATGCCAGACGAGGTAAAGTAAAGATGTTAAGAGAAGTTTAGGAGAAAAGTCAATATAAAATTATCAGTAAAAAATTATATAATAGTATATATATATATATATTTTTTTTTTTAAATTAAGAGAAAATTTTGAGGTAAGAATTATAGCTCGGAAGGACTATTCATCAAGAATAGTGGAGTACCTTGGTTTTTTCCGGTTGGATGGACTGCAAGCATCGTAGTCAGGCAGCTCATAAATGAGTTCATTTGGAATGTGATTAATGTCATTGTAGAATTTTTTCGCAAGGTGTTTAATGCGATGTTTGAGTGAAGTCGTTTCAGATCCTTGAGGATTGCGGAGTTTTTGAGGTATCTAGACCCGTTCCTGATGTAACGGAGCTGTTTGTAATGGGTACTAGAGAGGCTGTTCATACTGGTTTTGCAAGTGAAGCCCCAGATTGGACATGCATATGTGATAACAGAGAGAATGCAAGCATTATATATTAAGAGTTTGTTGTGTATGGAGAGTGAGTGACTGCGAAGAAGGGGGGCGAGGGTTTTGGAAATTCCGGGTGGTATGTACTGTTGAGCTCCGATATCTTGGCATTTCAAACATGGGGATCAGGACGATTCTATTGTGGATAATCGGTAAAGGGCGGTAGCGCACTAGGGAGATTGGCATCCATAATTGGCGCGTTAGCCTAAATAACAATCATAAAGGGAAATGTATTTTGTGAAAATATATTATTTATAAATGTATTGTTTAACTGTGGCCGTTCTTAATAACAATACTTTTATTAATAATAGTGATATTTAAATAATTAATGTAGATCATTTCGTAATATTTTAATATGTTAATATAAATTTATTAGTTTTATAATTCAAAAGATGTGTTTGAAACAAAAATGTTTACATTACGTTTGAATCTATTCCTTGTACCCCCTCCCCCTCTCTCTTTTGTTTTCTTAATAACTTTAAAATGTTAGACATTTAAATTAATAGCTATTATCCGTGGCTTTATTCATATACACCCCCCCCCCCACCCCCCAACCTCTCCCATCATTGATTTTCAAAAAGCACAAAAGTTTTATGAATTATTTGAGAAAAAATAATAATTACATATTTTAGAAAGATCGTGGAAATTAAGTTTTCTAATGAAACTTATCAAAATTGTATATACCTAAAAAAATACTGTGAAGGGTAAATTAACTGGGAAATGTTGATTGCCGAAAGTTTTAAATGTCCGGATAGTTGAGTTAGTTGAGTGCTACAAAATCTATATCTGATGAGGGGGTAGTCGATGAAATAGTGAAGCAGGAATAATTTTTTTTGCCTATTTTCCAGTCGAAATCGTCAAATATTTCTGATTTTATTATTTTAAAATTGGCATTTGATTAACTGATTTTTTCCAAATTAAAAATAGAAGTTAAAAGTATATTTTGTTTGAATATAATTTCTAAGTTTATTTTTAATATTTAGTAATTTTTCAACATGTATAATGATTTATGGTAATTTTAATATATATATAAATATATATAACTTATGTTAATTTAACATTGTAACTGAGATAAGTAACAGATGCTGCTCTTGATAGAAATTGTAAATATCATTTAAAATATTAAAATGCAAGCGAAAATTTTCAAAAGAATGCTGCCACAGGTTTAACATTAGCTAGCGAGTGTCTTCGTATGACTAGAGACTTGAGTTTTTCATATGATTTCCAAACATTTTAACTCTAAATTGCTTTTAAGGCTGTTCTCAAATCTAAAGAAGCTACTTTCTGACACAATTTTGAATTAATTTTTGTTCGGAAACGGATGAAATTGGCAGGTGTTCTTATTCAGAAACTATGCATTGGAAACACGTTTTCCATGTTTTGGTACAGGCAGAAGATCTTTCAAAAAATACTGTCAAAGTTGGCGTTTTGAAGCGATTTTCCGACGCCGCAGCACGAGAAAGAGGGAAAAGTGTCATTACGTGATACGAATGGCTTATAGATCGATAAATAATTTATTTATCAAAACATAGAAAAATTAAGATTCTAAATTGTTTCAGGAGTCACGCCTGCAATTTTTATGACTTTCTATTTTAAAATGTGTCAGAAAGTATCGCGTTGTTGAGCAGGTCTTTTGAGAACCACCTGAACGACGATTTTAAAGCAATTAAAAGAAATAGACGCTCATAGATAAGATCTACCTGATAAGAGATAAGAAGTATTTGGATAGAATATTATGAAGAAATTTTCAGAATAAATAACAAAAAAAAGGAGATGACCTAAAGTATAATAAATGTGTTTTGTGATTTTTCTTTCTTTTGATTTTCGCCCTGGATAGGGCTTTGTCCCCGAAAGGACTTGTTTTAGTCCTGAAAAGGACTGTTTTACTTTTATTTCCGAAAAAGAGATTTATTTCTAAAACTTGTAAGAAAACTTTTCTTACAACATTTCAATGCCACTTAGAGTAGAATCGCTGTTATAGTTTATATCGGATTCGCCAGTTTCGGTTAAACTATCAGTGTCACTTTCGTCGCCTACAACAAAGCTGATATTTTCGATCCTTTGTTCTACTATATTATCTGTTTGCCAATATTCATTTTCTGTTTTAATTATTCTCTCACAATATTTCGACCATTGCTCTTTTGTAATGCTAGAAAAAGCTTCGAAAGTTAATTTCTTCATTTCAGTTAAACTGAGTTCGGAATTGACATTTCTCCCTCTGATATACAATTTTGTAGCAGCCCATGCAAATTCTATAGCATTCAAATTACAGTGGTATGGTGGTATTCTTAACACGTCATGGCCTCTGTCTTTTAAAAATTCATCCACACAGTACTTTTTTGTGGGGGATGCATTTGCGGCTACCAAATCATAAAGATCAATTTTCCTCATTTCAATATTGTGAGGAATTTGTTTCTCTGTTAACCACAAAGACAGCTCTTTTTTTGTGGCATATTTTGATGGTGTTTTATTCAAAATTTTGGTATGGTAAGGAGCATTGTCCATACAAATTACGCTATTGGCAGGTATGTTCGGGAGCAATTTTTCCTTCAACCACTTTGAAAAATTATCGAAATTCATTTGACCGTGGTAATCGCCTGAAGTGGTCCCAGATTTGAATACCAAGCTTCCCCCTGGTACAAAACCATCTTCATTACCGGCATGTACGACGATCAATCGGCTTCCTGCATTTTTTTTAACATCCAGTTTAACTCCAGTTTTTCCTAGCTGCCAACATTTTCCGAAACACATATTACTGTCGATCCATGTTTCGTCTAAACATATAATTGGTCTCTTATCATTTCTATATTGCCTAATTTCTCGTAAATATTTGTATCGCCAATGCCCAATATCTTGCCTTTCCATACTTATTTTTCTTTTGTCTTCACAGCGTTTCCACCGAAATCCGATTTTGTGCATGATTCTTCTCAATGCTTCTTTTTTCCAAGGAAATTCAATTTTTTCTTTTATAGCAGGCAATAGTGCATTCAGAGTAGGCATCCTATTACTTTTATAAAACTTATTCACTGTTTGGCGAATCACACAAAGATCAAAATCATCTACATTTAAAAATACGTTTCGATTTTTTTGAGGTCTCCTTCGTTTACCCGGGGATTTTAGACTTGGAGAAAGCATAGCTTCTTTCTTAATACGTGCAATTGTTCGCACCGATTTCCCAGTTGCTGCAGCCGCCCTCTTCTGCGCTTGTTTAAGAGGAATCCTTGGATTTTCCAACTTTGCTTCCTCCTCAAAAAACTGGAGCACTTTTAAAATCAGATTTCGTTCCTGGGAATGAATAATTTTATTTTTCGCTGACATTTTATCAAGACGAATATGGCAAAGATCAGGACAAGGATCGATTATAATAATAATCTTACACGACAAAGAGCAAGATAGAATTCAAATACAAGCATACGCTACAAGAACGAGCTACGATTTGAAGTAGTAAACCTGTACTGCAGGTGCAGATGACTGTTTCTGGGATTTGGCGGAATGTCCGCTCGCCAATTACCCCCTTGTACTGGACAACCTCGGACCCTGAAACTCCCGGTCAAAAATAGATTCTCCCAAGGTCATCGGACAAGATACCGGAGCTTAACAGTATATCTGTATGGTGGTATATATATTGGGACGAGTTGACCAATGAACTAGGCACATACTTGTGGGATTAAGATAATCCCCTATGAATGGAAATAGTCTTATGGATTGGCCCCATTCTGAGAAGATAATCCTATTGAGTAAAGAACCTCATTGTTATTTTTAAGTACAAATGGAAAACTTTCATCTTGAAGTAACCCAGGCTAAATGTATATATTGTATTGATGACAATATATTCTGAAGAAGGGCAGATCAGCAATTCTTTTGGTATAGATAACTAAGCTCCTAAGAATGGAAAGTTCTTCATTGGAAGTAAGGGATTAAAGGAAGGTGTCAATCACAAGAGATTATGCAGTGTCTTTCTTCCCTATATAAGAAAGGCTGGTTTGTGAGTGGAGACAGATAACAGATACGAACTGGATACGGAATACGGAACTCATGAATGCAGAAGGAAGTGCGTGGATTGTATTATTCTGAGCTGGGTCAGAATGTGATGTTCTGAAATCGTATGAACTTACCATGGATATACTCATCATGTTTTCATTTTTTTCATTTTAAATTGTTAATTAGCAATAAAGTTTTTTTCGTTTAGAACGATATGGATTGTATGATTATATATACATATATTATCACAATATATCATTTTGTGTGTGTATATGTATACACACACAAAATAATAATAATAACAGGTTACAACAATAAAATTCAATTAATGTAAAGCCACGTTCGGTAAAGGAAGCAATTTGGCTGCAAAACCGATTACAGAAATTTCCTAGATGTTTATATGTTTGATCTTGTAATCAATTACAGCCATTTATTAAAATAAGATTTGTTAAAAAAATTCCTTTAACATGTCTTACTCGTGGAGTTAAGTTTTAGTATGAGCAGACATCAGGGTTTCAAAAGAGCCGGCTAAAATTAAAAAAAGCCGCGACGGTGGCTTTTATTGGTTTTAAACGGCTCTTTTTTTGGGGGGGGGAGCAAAATTGGCTTTTATACAGTGAAGTATTTTACTTATTAACCGCTCATTTTTAAGTGTTTTTTAACTCATTTTTAAGACATTTTGTAGAGTTAGAATTAAATAAATAAGATACTTTTTCAATAAGGCATTAATAGTGGAATAACACATACATGGAGTGGCTAGTTGTATTTAAAATTAGTCAGAATTATAAATAGGCCGGGTAAATTATAAAAAGGTATACAAATTACTTTATTTGGTTTACACTTGACTTTAACACTTTAAAAAAATACTGCTATAACTATTTTATTTTTAGTACAATTGTTGCTTTGTTAATAAATATTATTATTTAATTAAACTTTTGAAGGCCATTGGTATGTAATAATCTTATTTTTTCACATAAATATTAAAAATCACAAATAAAGTCATTTAATAATAGTAATAAAAGAAAGAAAAATCATTTGTCAAAGTCTAGATTTTGAAACACTTTCCAATATTTCCAAAATACTTTAAGAAACCTTCGCCGTTTATTAAGGTAAAGAAGATACCTAAGTAGACATTTTCGAAAATGCATAGCACATTTGAAAACTTGATTTTTGCAATTGCCGTCGATAGTCGGAAACGTACTCCAATGTTGGGAGGCAGCCGTGTACATGATTTATAGATTTGTATATATTTCACTTAGTATATTAAATTTAGCAAGTGACGGACAGACAACGTAGCGGGACGAATAGGGTTTCGTGAGATGAACAAAACCCTAAAAATATAGTATTTTGATTTTTTTTTTTTTTTTTTTTTTTATCAAAATTTCTTTTTACTTTGATACTTATACATGTTTGCTATTTCTTGTAAAGTTTTTTTTTTCTTTGTTGAGTGTTTATTCCTTTTTTATGCTGAATTCTTGTTTTTTTTTTATTATTTAGGTGCATTCGTACCCATTGTTCCTGTCATTTGAATACTATCTACAAATACAGTTACTAAAATTTTGCAGCATGGAGTCTCTGGTATGACATAAGTTGCTTCTTTTATTTGGTTGGCAACTAAGTAAATGTGGATTTCACTTATTCGAAAAGTTAGTACCATATTGTTGTTCCATAATTTGGTACAACAATTGGCATTCAGTAAATATCTTGTATGGATCGGGTGTGCAGTTTTTGTTTGGCATAGATTGAATAAAAAAGGGAAAAGCTAAATGAATATTTCTGCCATGCTTTACTTTTTTTACTTCCGCAAAGTAAAACTTAAGAGGCTACTTCACTCAGGCGAAAACACCCACTCGCTAATGTTAATCCTAGGGGGGGGGGGGGGATATTTTACGATATCTCGTTCGCATTTCAATATATATATATATATATATTTTTTTTTTTTTTTTTTTTTTTTTTTTTTGCATTGGATAGCTGAGGTCAATCTCTATGCACGCCCCTTTGTAGTTTTTCAATTTTTTTTTTTTTTTTTTTTTAAGATATTGTCATTTTCGAATCACTACGTCGTCGATAATCGACACTTTCGAAACCGGTTCCGAAAGTGAAAGTATCTTAATAATAAAAAATTGTGATCAAAATTGAAAAAGTACAAAGGATCGTGCATGGAGATTAACCTCAGCTATCAAATGCAAAAAAAAAAAATCATTTAAAAATATTGAAATGTGAACTAGATATCGTAAATTATTTGAATCTAGGAAAAAAAGTAATCGGAAAAAAAGTAAACGGAAAAAAAGTAACCGAGTCAACAAGAGCGGAAAAAAAGTAAACGGAAAAAAAGTAATCGGAAAAAAAGTAAACGGAAAAAAAGTAACAAGGCATTGATAAATATTGAACTTATTGATAAATAAGTGTTAAAAGATAACGAAGTAACATATGTCTGATTTATATAATTCCCGTAGGCGGATATATGCGAATGCTATTAGGAATTGAGTAAAATCACCCCCTGAAAAATGCCCCATCGGTAAAAAGCTCCCTGATAATAAAAAAAAGGGGAGTAGGGGGGGGGGATAGGCTTCACGTTAGATTCAACCGCACGTAGCACGGGGTCAACCTATACAATGAGAATCTCATTCATCATTCCACCCCAATTTTCTGGGAGAAAAAATACTTTTACTTTCATTTGCGTTTCAAAAAGTCTGCTAAAGATGGTCCCCTTTTAAAATAAATCCCTTCGGGGAAGAAGGGCAATAGGATGACAGTTTAGACAAATGACTGTGCTCTGCTACAGTTGACTTTCGAGACTACAAACACCTTCCCAATTGCAACAAAAAAAAACATTTTTGCGGATAGAGTTGTGCAATACATATAACTATGATTTTTCACTATTTGTAAGCTATTTATTTACATATTAATAAAGAAAAACATGGAAAAATAATTGAACAATCACAATTTTCAAAAACTTAGTTTCTGAAGAATTCTCAATGAAATCAAATTAAATGTTCTTATTAAATTGAAATAAATGAAAATATCTTATCCATGAAATATAATGAAGAATTAATGGTCAAAATACATGTTAAAAAAAAATCCCTGACGGCTCGGCCTACAGGCACAGGTAGATTTCGAAGACGCAGACCGTGGGGCGCCTGTTTGTCGGGAATTGCGGAAGAAATGACCTTTTTACGATGATGCAGCAGTTGGAACCGCCTACTTCGAAACCTAACTTGTTTGCAGGCGGAATCGGCAGGGATTTTTTTGTTTTTAATTTTTTTTTTTTTTTTTTTTTTTTTTTTTTTTGCTATAACGGTTGGTCCTATAAAAAACTTGTAAATATAAAAGTTTTAAATAATATTAAGAGGATTAATAATAAATTTAAGCGGATTTGAAATCTTGAGAATTGGCGAAGTTATGAATTTTTTTCTTCTAAACCCCCCTCCCCCCCCCTTAAGGCAATTTTTAATTATATCAAAAATCTGTCCTACATAAATTTTCGGCCCTTCTCCTAGAAGTAATAATAACTTCAAACGGATTCGATACGTATCATAAGTAAGAAATTATGGGTTTTTTTTCTGTTTTCACAAAAAGCCCCCCCCCACCCCCCTTGGTTCGATTTTGTCCATTAACGAACTTGACCGAGATTTTATGCCCCTTGATTTTATGTATCAGTTTCGAAAAGATGCGGGAGTTGGAACCGCCTACTTCGAAAAATAACTTGTTTGCAGGCGGAGCCGGCAGGGATTTTTTTTGTTTTTAATTTTTTTTTTGCTATAACGGTTGGTCCTATAAAAAACTTGTCAATATAAAAGTTTTAGATAATATTAAGAGGATTAATAATAAATTTACGCGAATTTGATATCTTGTGAATTGACGAAGCTATGATTTTTTTTCTCTTAAAACCCCCCTTTCCCCCCCCCCTTGGGGCCATTTTTAATTATATCAAAAATCTGTCATACATACATTTTCGACCCTTCTCCTAGAAGTAATAATAACTTTAAACGGATTCGATACGTATCATAATTAAGAAATTATGGGGTTTTTTCTGTTTTCACAAAAAGCCGCCCCACCCTCCCCCCCTTGGTTCGATTTTGCCCATTAACGAACTTGACCGAGATTTTATGCCCCTTGATTTTATGTATCAGTTTGTAAAAGATTAATGCAGAATTTTTCCAGTTATCGTGGTCAGAAAAAAGTGACATAGATAGATAGATAGATAGATAGATAGATAGATAGATAGATAGATAAAGTTTTGAACTGGGGGTGGTTTTGGGTTCTGGGAGTCATGATCGGCGTAAATCTGCAAAAATTTTTCAAAATTTCCAACTTAGGTGAGAATGTAATAGGTAGTATTTCTTACGAAATCTACCTAAAAACTAGGGGATTCAACACGGTCTTCCCGTGTTACTGAATATGTGAAATATACTGAATATAGTGAAAATGTAACAGATTTTTTTACATTTAATATTTTTTTTTTTTTTTTTTTTTTTTTTTTTTTAGATTTTTCACTAATAATATCAATATTGGCCTCGTGCCTAGAGTTAACAGCAGAAGAAATCGCTTAGACAGCAACATTTTGATTCCGATAATTTCAATGATTTAAGTGCGTAGTTCGATTGCATCTCCTTTATTTATATATTTATTTATTTTATTTAGTGATGAAGTTTCAATATTCGTTATGGAATATAAGCCGGAAACAAATGCTGAACTGTTTATATTAATAAAAGTGAAGTATTAATCTTTCACAATCGTCTTTAATTATTTTAACACTCAGGAAAAATCATGCGTCAAGGAATAGATTATGTAACACTTTCCAACACTCCTAAAATAACTTTTTGCAAATTTTTACGGTAATGTGTAAGGTGATATCTAACTAAACAATTTTGAAAAATAATAACATAGTTAAATATCCAATTTCAGGAATTACCAACACTATTCGGAAAAATAACCGAGCTCTTTTGTGCAGCACTGTATAGGATCTATAGATTTGTATATATACTAAATAGAATGCTAAATTTGAGTTCAGTTAGGAAACGCGTAGCACAGTTTAAAATTCCCCTTCTGCAATTTCCGACATTAAACGGAAATGTACTCGAAAATTTTTGTTCTGCCCTGTATACAATCTATACACACCAAGTAATAGAAAAAAAAAGAGTTAAATTTAAAAACGGGTTCAGCAACTGAAAAAACATTCCCAGGAATTATTATTAATAAGCAGTACTTTAACCGAATTCTTTTGTGTGTCCCTGTAAATGAACGATGAAAGCAAAAAACACAGTATTCTATAGTATTCCTCTTGTAATCCACGTTAGTGATATATATCAATTTTAACAGGTTTGAAACAGTGAAACATTATTAAAATAAACTAAAAACGATTTTTTTTCATAGACCGTGATGTAACGTAATTATTTTGAGTGTCTCTGTAAAAAAAAAAAAAAAAAAAAAAAAAAAAAAAAAAACTATAAGTGCTGCACACTTAATTTTCAATATGGACCATGCCACAGTAAGCCCCAATAACACATATCAATTGCATGAAGATCCGAGTATATTTACGCGAGTTAGAGCACGGATAGACAGACGACAGACAGACAGACAGATAAACCGAATTCATAAACACTTTTCAACTATGTTGGAAAGTGTTAAAAACCATAAAAAATGAGTAAATGGCAATACAGTTTTCAAGCAAATTACGATACAGTTTTCAAACAAATAGCATTTGAAAGTAGATTTTTTTCAATTGAAAATGTGCGATGTTTAGAAATTAAAAAAATTGCAGTAGCAAAAGTCGCAAAACCGAAATTTTCATTGTCAAATGTTGCCATTCGCAAAATGACGTCAGCGTTACGCACGGACACGTTTGTCCTTTATAATATAGATTGTATTAGTAAAAAATCCACAGAATTTAGTTATTACGCTTTTTTCTCTTCAATTAAATAAATTTATTGGCATCGAATTATATAGTTATTTTATCTAATTTGCCACTATATTACATTATGTCATGTATTGTAAAAAAGGGTTTACAACTTTAATAACCAGCTTTAAACAATGGATTTTTTTCTGCATTTCAGTTTCTGCATTTAATATTGCATTTGATATTGAATTTAAATATGAACTGAACAATTTAAATATGAACCTCTCAGGGTTAATATTTGAATATTTCCATAATATACCCTACCATAACATAACCTAATACAATAACATAAGGATAAAGCATAAATGCATGAATGAAATGCATGAACAGCACAATTTTCATTATATCTGTCACTCTTACATACTGATTTCCAACAGGTCAAAAGTAATTAAATTTTGATTCATCTAAAAATATTCTTTGAGACCAATAGTTTATCATGCAATTTTTAAAGTTTCTTGAAAAATTCAAGTTTTTTTTTTTTTTTTTTTTTTTTTAATGCGGCTTTTTTTCTGCTCCTGGGTTGCATTTTGTTGTTGCATTTAACTGATGAGTAAATTAAAAAAAAAAAAAAAAAAAGATTACTACGAAATGAAAGAAAATATCTTGATTAAAAAGAATTATTTCAGTGAAAGATAAAACAACAAGATATGTTTAAATGAGATTAATTTTTCAGTACAATAAAAATATCTTGCGTACAAATTAAATGTACATGAAGCATTTTCAATATTATCAATATATTGGCATTTAAAAAGTAACAAGTGATTATTGTTTATTTAAAGTCATAATTATAACAAAAATAAGAAAATCAATCTTAAGTTATCAATTATATTATAGCACAATTGAAGTTTATGATTTATGTTTGTTATCCTTTTGGTCCGTGTTTTTTTTTTTTTTTTAACATATTTAATTTATTTGTATGGTTGTAAAAATTCGGAAACGCATTGTAGTGGAAGGCTGCAATTGATTATTGAAAATATCATTTTTAGGGTTTCGTTCATCTCGCGAAACCCTATTACTCCCGCTTCGTTGTCTGCCCGTCACAGAGCCGGTTCTCAGAAACTATGTAACTTACAGTCATGAAATTTTGTGTACTTATAGCTAAATACGTATTATGAAGCTCAAAATCGTATTATTTTTAATATGTAGAGATAAAAAACCAAAAATCTAACAGCCTTTTTCTATTAAATTTAAACATTTTACGTTGTAGCAGTTGCCAACAATTAAAAATCCACAATCAAATTATTTCTACAATAATTAATTTTCTTTTGAAAGATTTCCACGTGAAAAATGAAAATGAAATAAAAAGTTTCACCAATTGAAAAAAAGATTAATATGACATCATATTGGTAATAAAAAGGAAATTTTCAAACATTTCTCAATAATACAAGGAGTATGTATAAATACAGAAATTAACTTAATAGGACGTTATTAGAGAATTTAAAAGAAATTAATTTGACGTCTAACATTTTGAAAGTCTCTATACAACATGTTTAATTTTGAAATTGATATTTTTTTAATATCGCATTTAGTCGCCACATGACAGATATTATTATGACAGAGTATAATAGCGGGCTTCGCCCGCTATCGGACTGGTTCAGATTTTCGAAAAAACGAGAAAAATAGACGGTAAATTATTACTTTATAAAAAACGATTTTTTTTTTTTTTTTTTTTTTTTTTTTGAAAATGAAATTCATTTGGATTTATTAAAGGAAGGATAAAGTGTTTTGAAAGGAATATTAATCGAAACCATTTGTGCTATCTTCGATCACACTTACCCACTTGTTGATTATTTTACAAGACTAAAAAAGTGAAATAAAAAACTTGCATTTTTATCTGAGAAAGGACGTTAAACTTTTCAAATTCATTAAAACGCACACTACTTATAAAAATCTTTAAAATCTGTTTTCGTAAAATAAGAAACTATAGCCATGGTATTTACATTTATTTATATTATTAAATTTAAAGCTTTTAAAAAGAAAAGGCTTTATTTTTAATTAAATACTTGGGGGCTCAGTTTCCCGATAGCTTACACCTGACAACCCCCTGAGGCACGCTTTAAGCGTCACTGTAAAATTCAAATAAATCATTTCATTACAATCATTTTTCAGCACATTACAAAATACTCGATTTCATTAGTTTCTATATCAAATAATCTTTTTGTATATTAAATTATCAATTTTCTTTACTCTGATTTACTTGCAAATATGCAGTTTAAGTACCTGTACGTTACAGAAATAAAATCTAATGATTACTGAGAGAATAATAATAAAGCATTTTATTTTAATGGATGAAAGGTCTCTTTTTCTTTTGAGAATGACGTCATTATCACCACGCTTCTGTTTGAGTTTTATTGAATACCTATTCTGATTTCAAGAAAATAATGTGTAATTTTCGGAAACATTTTATTCGGTGTATATAAAATTTATTAAAATGAAAAAAAAAAAGAAAAAGAAAAAATTGTAGGAACTTTACGTGCAGAGCTAAAGATTGGTGAATATATACGGACGCAATCATACTAAATTATTTTATTTCCATAAATGAAACTGGTCTTTTCTTTTAAGAATGGTGTCAGTTTTACCATCCAAACCAAACTGAGAATCCAATTATAGGTTATCCCTTGAAAACAATTCTCAAAAAGAAAGAAAGAAAAAAAAAATTCCTGCTCAACATTGCGAAACATTCTGTCTAATTTACGGATTCATTTTTAAACACAAAAGAAGAAATTAAAAAATAAAATTGGAATCAAACATTTTTCTTGTTTGTTGTTTTATAAAGGAATTACTTATCGAATTATAAGCGATTGTTGTCAGGTGACGACAATTATTTTTCTACTTTCCCGCGCTATTGCGTCTGGAAATTCGGTTCAAAACTCTGACAGTATTTTCTGAAAAACCTTCAGTCCTAATTAAAAAGTAGAAAACACCATTCGATTACTTAGTATGCAATGGTCGATCCAGGCAAAATTTGAGACCTATTTAGGGCCCTTCACAAAAATCTACATAATAAAACAGCTCCTTTCACAAAAATCAATTTAATAAAACAGAACCCTTCACAAACGTCAATTTAATAAAATGGATCTCTTCACAAAAATAAATTTGATAAAATGGAACCCTTCACAAAATTCTTTATAATAAAATAGGCCTTTTCACATAATTCCTTATAATAAAATGGCACTTTCACAAAATTCTATTCCATAAAAACTTACTGTTTACTAATTATTTATTATTTTGTGGCGTTTTAAAATGCTTAATTTGTAAACAACAAGTTCACCAGAGAGGAAAACTTCAGCAAAATGATTTTAAAAAGTTTTTTAATAAAGGCTTGGCTCGAATTTGAGTAAATAGATTTCAACTTTCGATACAAAACGTTATTTTTCACAAAAAATATAATACATTTCACAAAAATAACCTTTGCTTTTCACAAAATGGGTACCAAAATGGGTACCATCGACGCCTAGTATCTGAATAAGAGCATCGGCCAATTCCATGCGTTTCCGAACAAAAATAAATTCAGAAATGTGTCAGAAAATAGCTTCTTTGAATATGAGAACAACCTTAATGCAGTCTTTTAAAAATATTAGTTTTATGAATGTTAATACAATGTTTCTTTAAATATGACGTCATTTTTAATTGTTGAAGCATTATTCTGATTGGTGAATTATGATCAGACAAAGTGAATTTTATGTTGTAAAAATATATTTATTGTTATTACGATACTTAAACTAAGTATTTTAACAACTTATTTAGCAAGAGGAGGAGCAGAAATTTACTGACATATTAAAAAAAGCTTTATTTTTATTTTCTAACATTTCTAAACATAGTAAATTCTATGTAAATCCCGATTTGAATCTGGGAATTTAACTTTAGGAATGTTATATTACTTTTAAATGCTAAAGGTGTAAAATTAACAACATAATATAAATTAAAATAACTTTTATTAGTTGTTTTACATGTTTAGACTCTTTCCGAGTCATTTTCAAAAACAAAATGAGAATATTCTAAAGCTGCACGGGCTTTGAAGTTATTATTTTCATGTACTTTTTTTTAAATTACGCACGTTATCTATTATTTTTTACTTGATTGTTTATTTTCATATCTTTGACCATGGAGTAACTCTAGCCACAGTTTCGGTAAATTAAAAGATGCCGCATTGTTACATATTGTATTTTTGCGCGTGAGTATCTCTATGGTTTCTCTTATTATGGATGGATAGTATAGACTGGAGGGAAATATTATTTTACTTTCATTGAAATTTATTTGGATGGTTTCTTCTTGATATAATCCTGCCAGGGCTGTAGTTTTTCTATTGTGTTTAATATCAGCTATGTGCTCTTTTTTCTGCAATTAAATTTCCTGCTGGTCATGCCTGTAGTAATACTTGGATCCGTCTTCTTTAATAAAAGGTTATAATAATGGTTTTAAAGTACACCATATTGATAAATTAATCATGGATATCACCAATAATAAGAAACCAGAAAAGAAAGGTGATTCGCAAAAATACAAACTTTATACTCTACAATATTATCCAAGCTTTTTTGAAAAATTAAAACACCAGCCTTAAATGTTTCAATATCTGCTTAATAGCCAAACCTCCTAAGAAATTAAAGAATATCATTTGCAGTATAATTGACCCAATTAATTTTGAGAATTATTCAGGAGTATATGAAATGACAGGTAAAACAGAAATAGCGGCTTAATGCCTTATATGATCACAAGTCACACCGCTGGCATGTTTAGCTATCTCGTGGGAATAAAGCAAAGATTTTCCCTTCCGGTTACAAATTCTTAAACGTTAGCCCAAAAATATTAATGCGACATGAATGACCAAAAAAGAAAAATGAAGTAGGAAACAATGTTAATTTTCTCTCCATACATAAAATATTTTTTTAATGAAAACAAAGAGAGAATCGACCAAACAAAAATTATTCTTGATTCAGTTATGCGTACATAAATATACATACGTGCAAATCTATATAAATCATGCATTCTTCTAAATGGAAAACATATATTTGTCACGTACCCCCCCCCCCCCCCCATTAATGCATCAGAAAATATGCGATTTAAAAAAATATATTTAGAGTGCCAGTGCAAACTTCTAAGCATACGTTAATAAAACATTTTAAAGAAGTTTATAATTAAGAAAGTGTTAATTGAATACAGTTTAATTAAATATGTCACTTATTCTGTATCATAAAATCGAAATGAGTTTTCTATTTTTTTTTTTTTTTATAAATAAAATACATTATCGAGTCATACGTGACTCGCATCGCGTGACAACACGTTTTCTCCTTGCTCGCAGTGTTACGGCGAGAATTCGGTTCAAAACGCAGACTTTGACAATAATTTGGAAAATTTTCTGCCTTTACCAAAAAATAGAAAACTTCTTTCGATTAACTAGTTTCTGAATAAGAACACTTCCCAATTTCATGCGTTTCCGAAGAAAATTTGATTAAAAAATATGTCACAAAGTAGCTGGTTTGGATTTGAGCAAACTTACCATATAGCCAATTATAATTAGCTAGATAAGCGGAGAAGGAATAGTTCTTAAAAATTAATGATGGTTTTAGAAAAATAAAAGTTCTATTAGATTTTTAAATATTTTGTTTTAGAATAGAACAAAATTGTATTAATTTCTTTTAATTAACTGTCAAAACGACAAAATTTAAAAGTTTTATTAATTGAACAAGCTTTAAGATTAGCCTCTTAAGGCTCAAATCCAAAGACGCTACTTTCTGACACATTTTTAAATTCTTTTTTGTTCGGAAATGCATGAACTTGGCAGGTGTTTTTATTCAGAAACTGTGTAATTGAAACACGTTTTCCATTTTTTTTTTCTTTTTGATAAAGACAGACGATTTTTTACAAAGGACTGTCAAAGTCGACGTTTTGAACCGAATTCACGCAGCGGCAGCAAGAGAAACGCGAAAAATGCGTCGTCACATGATCAGAATTACTTATAATTCGATAAGTAATCTATTTATAAAAAAATCCCTGACGGCTCGGCCTACAGGCACAGGTAGATTTCGAAGACGCAGACCGTGGGGCGGCTGTTTGTCGGGAATTGCAGAAGAAATGACCTTTTTACGATGATGCGGCAGTTGGAACCGCCTACTTCGAAACCTAACTTGTTTGCAGGCGGAATCGGCAGGGATTTTTTTGTTTTTAATTTTTTTTTTGCTATAACGGTTGGTCCTATAAAAAACTTGTAAATATAAAAGTTTTAAATAATATTAAGAGGATTAATAATAAATTTAAGCGGATTTGAAATCTTGAGAATTGGCGAAGTTATGAATTTTTTTCTTCTAAACCCCCCTCCCCCCCCTTAAGGCAATTTTTAATTATATCAAAAATCTGTCATACATAAATTTTCGGCCCTTCTACTAGAAGAAATAATAACTTCAAACGGATTCGATACGTATCATAAGTAAGAAATTATGGGTTTTTTTCTGTTTTCACAAAAAGCCCCCCCCCCCTTGGTTCGATTTTGTCCATTAACGAACTTGACTGAGATTTTATGCCCCTTGATTTTATGTATCAGTTTCGAAAAGATGCGGGAGTTGGAACCGCCTACTTCGAAAAATAACTTGTTTGCAGGCGGAGCCGGCAGGGATTTTTTTGTTTTTAATTTTTTTTTTTTTTTGCTATAACGGTTGGTCCTATAAAAAACTTGTCAATATAAAAGTTTTAGATAATATTAAGAGGATTAATAATAAATTTACGCGAATTTGATATCTTGGGAATTGACGAAGCTATGATTTTTTTTCTCTTAAAACCCCCCTTTTTTCCCCCCCTTGGGGCCATTTTTAATTATATCAAAAATCTGTCATACATACATTTTCGACCCTTCTCCTAGAAGTAATAATAACTTTAAACGGATTCGATACGTATCATAATTAAGAAATTATGGGTTTTTTTCTGTTTTCACAAAAAGTCCCCCCACCCTCCCCCCCTTGGTTCGATTTTGCCCATTAACGAACTTGACCGAGATATTTTATGCCCCTTGATTTTATGTATCGGTTTGTAAAAGATTAATGCAGAATTTTTCCAGTTATCGTGGTCAGAAAAAAGTGACATAGATAGATAGATAGATAGATAGATAGATAGATAGATAAAGTTTTGAACTGGGGGTGGTTTTGGGTTCTGGGAGTCATGATCGGCGTAGATCTGCAAAAATTTTTCAAAATTTCCAACTTAGGTGAGAATGTAATAGGTAGTATTTCTTACGAAATCTACCTAAAAAAAATGGAGGACCAATTTCGATTCCAAATCACTTCCATAGTCAGGCCTGCCAATTGTATGCATTTGCGTTTAAAAATGAATCAGAAACTGTGTCAGAAAATTTCGCGTTGTTGAGCAGGTCATTTGAGAACAACCTTAAATAATAACTCAGCATTTTTTAAGGCTGTTCTCAAATCCAAAGGGGCTACTTTCAGACATATTTTTTAATTCCTATTTGTTCGGAAACGCATGAAATTGACAGATGTTCTTATTCAATTAATTTCAGAACCACCTTATTCTACTGGGGGCACTTGTTCTCTACAAATTACGCCCGCCAACCACCGTCCAGATATCGCAGTATCTAAAAATACGGTATCTTGCGCTGTTTTACGCAATAAAACCCAATTATAAAAGATTGGATGATATTACACAAGTAAAAATGACGTCATATTTAAATAAATATTGGAACGCATGAAATTAGCAGGTGCTCTTATGCAGATACTATGTGATGGAATGATATTTTCCACTTTTTGATAAAGGCAAAATATCATTCACAAAATACTATCAAAGAAAAATTTGTGGTCACATGAAAACAATCGCTTATAAATATATAAGTAATTCGTTGAAAAAAAAATGGTCAACACTATTCGATTTCAAATAGCTTTAATATTCAGGCCTGCAAGTGTCATCATGCTTTTGCCTTAAAAGTAAGCCCATGAATGTTTCAGAAAGTTTCGCGTTGTTAGTTGGGGGAAAATATTTTTTTGACAACCGCCTTAAAAGATGACGTCGCGGATACTCAGATAACTGACATCAATCTCAAAAGAAAAGGTCATTTTCATTTATGGGACAAAAACAATTTAGTATGATTACATCACTACGATATCATATCCAGTAACGTTTAGTTCTGCATATAAACTTCCTACATTTGCCACATTCTATTAAAAAAAAAAGGAAAAAAGAAAAAACTTTATATGCACTGGATAAAACGTTTCTGAAAATTATATCATTAAAAAAAATCATATTAAGTATTCAATAAAGCTGAAATATTAAAAAAATGATTGAAGTAAAATTATGCACTAACCTAATCTCAGAAAAGTGGACTAAGGTAAAGTGTCCTAAAGCTGATACCCAAAAAATAGCTCCTAAAGCTGACATCTTTAAATAAAACAAATATTTAAAGCATTACCAATTTTCTAAAATAATTTAGAATAGAGTTTTTCTTTCCTCTTTACCTTAATTCTAGTAGTGATAATGACATAATTCCCTAAAGAAAAAATGCACTTTCATTCATAAAAATAAAATACTTTATTATTATTGTGTCAGTAAACATAGGATTTTATTTTTGAACGTACAGATACTGAAATTGACAAGATGTTTTAATATAAAAAGTAATTATAATTAATCATAATTATATAATTATTTTTATTATCTATATTATATAATTATTTTTATTATCTATATTATATAATTATTTTAATTATCTATATTATATAATTATTTTTATTATCTATATTATATAATTATTATTATATTCCATTATTACGAAGTTTTGTTACAGAAATATATAATTATTATTGTATTCCATTATTCAACATATTCCATTATTACAACTCCCTTAAACAGATAATAATGCATTATTGTTATTATTATTTTTAATCTTGTTAAATAATAAAGAATTATGTTTAAATCTATTATATTTCAAATTATATTTACACATTCGGGTTTTCTTTGCAAACTCTTAATGATTTGTGGGGAAAAAAATTAATTGAAAAAGATATATTATGATTAGATTGGTTAAAGCAATAGTTTAAAAAAGACAAAATGTACATGATTGCGATTTGTTTTGAACAACATAATTATATAATTATTTTTATTATCTATATTATATAATTATTTTTATTATCTATATTATATAATTATTTTTATTATCTATATTATATAATTATTATTATATTCCATTATTACGAAGTTTTGTTACAGAAATATATAATTATTATTGTATTCCATTATTACGAAGTCTTGTTACAGAAATATATTTGATATAATTTATCAAAATAAATAAATAAATAAATAAATAACAAATTTCCATAAAAACATAACGGCACATAACACTACAGGTGCATTTTATTTTTTTAAAGAAACTGTAAATTTTTGAGAAATTCTTTGCTACAACTTACATGCTTACATGCTTGTAAGGTATTGTAATATATAGGTACTTCATTTTCTTTCCATTGACAGCCACCACACCCCTCGCGCATACAATGTGCTGAGTAAAAAACTGGAGGTAACTATCTTAGGGGACCATACTTAAATGAAAAAGAAAAAGTTTAGATCTCTTTCTCTGAGGATCAGACGCACCAAAAGTGAACCATTGTTACACATCCCTTGACAGCCAGCCACTCCCCACATGACCAAGACCGTGCTGGGTGAGATTACCCCGATTTTTTTACATTTAATATTTTTTTTTTTTTTTTTTTTTTTTTTTTTTTTTTTTTTTTAGATTTTTCACTAATAATATCAATATTGGCCTCGTGCCTAGAGTTAACAGCAGAAGAAATCGCTTAGACAGCAACATTTTGATTCCGATAATTTCAATGATTTAAGTGCGTAGTTCGATTGCATCTCCTTTATTTATATATTTATTTATTTTATTTAGTGATGAAGTTTCAATATTCGTTATGGAATATAAGCCGGAAACAAATGCTGAACTGTTTATATTAATAAAAGTGAAGTATTAATCTTTCACAATCGTCTTTAATTATTTTAACACTCAGGAAAAATCATGCGTCAAGGAATAGATTATGTAACACTTTCCAACACTCCTAAAATAACTTTTTGCAAATTTTTACGGTAATGTGTAAGGTGATATCTAACTAAACAATTTTGAAAAATAATAACATAGTTAAATATCCAATTTCAGGAATTACCAACACTATTCGGAAAAATAACCGAGCTCTTTTGTGCAGCACTGTATAGGATCTATAGATTTGTATATATACTAAATAGAATGCTAAATTTGAGTTCAGTTAGGAAACGCGTAGCACAGTTTAAAATTCCCCTTCTGCAATTTCCGACATTAAACGGAAATGTACTCGAAAATTTTTGTTCTGCCCTGTATACAATCTATACACACCAAGTAATAGAAAAAAAAAAGAGTTAAATTTAAAAACGGGTTCAGCAACTGAAAAAACATTCCCAGGAATTATTATTAATAAGCAGTACTTTAACCGAATTCTTTTGTGTGTCCCTGTAAATGAACGATGAAAGCAAAAAACACAGTATTCTATAGTATTCCTCTTGTAATCCACGTTAGTGATATATATCAATTTTAACAGGTTTGAAACAGTGAAACATTATTAAAATAAACTGAAAACGATTTTTTTTCATAGACCGTGATGTAACGTAATTATTTTGAGTGTCTCTGTAAAAAAAAAAAAAAAAAAAAAAAAAAAAAAAAAACTATAAGTGCTGCACACTTAATTTTCAATATGGACCATGCCACAGTAAGCCCCAATAACACATATCAATTGCATGAAGATCCGAGTATATTTACGCGAGTTAGAGCACGGATAGACAGACGACAGACAGACAGACAGATAAACCGAATTCATAAACACTTTTCAACTATGTTGGAAAGTGTTAAAAACCATAAAAAATGAGTAAATGGCAATACAGTTTTCAAGCAAATTACGATACAGTTTTCAAACAAATAGCATTTGAAAGTAGATTTTTTTCAATTGAAAATGTGCGATGTTTAGAAATTAAAAAAATTGCAGTAGCAAAAGTCGCAAAACCGAAATTTTCATTGTCAAATGTTGCCATTCGCAAAATGACGTCAGCGTTACGCACGGACACGTTTGTCCTTTATAATATAGATTGTATTAGTAAAAAATCCACAGAATTTAGTTATTACGCTTTTTTCTCTTCAATTAAATAAATTTATTGGCATCGAATTATATAGTTATTTTATCTAATTTGCCACTATATTACATTATGTCATGTATTGTAAAAAAGGGTTTACAACTTTAATAACCAGCTTTAAACAATGGATTTTTTTCTGCATTTCAGTTTCTGCATTTAATATTGCATTTGATATTGAATTTAAATATGAACTGAACAATTTAAATATGAACCTCTCAGGGTTAATATTTGAATATTTCCATAATATACCCTACCATAACATAACCTAATACAATAACATAAGGATAAAGCATAAATGCATGAATGAAATGCATGAACAGCACAATTTTCATTATATCTGTCACTCTTACATACTGATTTCCAACAGGTCAAAAGTAATTAAATTTTGATTCATCTAAAAATATTCTTTGAGACCAATAGTTTATCATACAATTTTTAAAGTTTCTTGAAAAATTCAAGTTTTTTTTTTTTTTTTTTTTTAATGCGGCTTTTTTTCTGCTCCTGGGTTGCATTTTGTTGTTGCATTTAACTGATGAGTAAATTAAAAAAAAAAAAAAAAAAAGATTACTACGAAATGAAAGAAAATATCTTGATTAAAAAGAATTATTTCAGTGAAAGATAAAACAACAAGATATGTTTAAATGAGATTAATTTTTCAGTACAATAAAAATATCTTGCGTACAAATTAAATGTACATGAAGCATTTTCAATATTATCAATATATTGGCATTTAAAAAGTAACAAGTGATTATTGTTTATTTAAAGTCATAATTATAACAAAAATAAGAAAATCAATCTTAAGTTATCAATTATATTATAGCACAATTGAAGTTTATGATTTATGTTTGTTATCCTTTTGGTCCGTGTTTTTTTTTTTTTTTTAACATATTTAATTTATTTGTATGGTTGTAAAAATTCGGAAACGCATTGTAGTGGAAGGCTGCAATTGATTATTGAAAATATCATTTTTAGGGTTTCGTTCATCTCGCGAAACCCTATTACTCCCGCTTCGTTGTCTGCCCGTCACAGAGCCGGTTCTCAGAAACTATGTAACTTACAGTCATGAAATTTTGTGTACTTATAGCTAAATACGTATTATGAAGCTCAAAATCGTATTATTTTTAATATGTAGAGATAAAAAACCAAAAATCTAACAGCCTTTTTCTATTAAATTTAAACATTTTACGTTGTAGCAGTTGCCAACAATTAAAAATCCACAATCAAATTATTTCTACAATAATTAATTTTCTTTTGAAAGATTTCCACGTGAAAAATGAAAATGAAATAAAAAGTTTCACCAATTGAAAAAAAGATTAATATGACATCATATTGGTAATAAAAAGGAAATTTTCAAACATTTCTCAATAATACAAGGAGTATGTATAAATACAGAAATTAACTTAATAGGACGTTATTAGAGAATTTAAAAGAAATTAATTTGACGTCTAACATTTTGAAAGTCTCTATACAACATGTTTAATTTTGAAATTGATATTTTTTTAATATCGCATTTAGTCGCCACATGACAGATATTATTATGACAGAGTATAATAGCGGGCTTCGCCCGCTATCGGACTGGTTCAGATTTTCGAAAAAACGAGAAAAATAGACGGTAAATTATTACTTTATAAAAAACATGATTTTTTTTTTTTTTTTTTTTTTTTTTTGAAAATGAAATTTATTTGGATTTATTAAAGGAAGGATAAAGTGTTTTGAAAGGAATATTAATCGAAACCATTTGTGCTATCTTCGATCACACTTACCCACTTGTTGATTATTTTACAAGACTAAAAAAGTGAAATAAAAAACTTGCATTTTTATCTGAGAAAGGACGTTAAACTTTTCAAATTCATTAAAACGCACACTACTTATAAAAATCTTTAAAATCTGTTTTCGTAAAATAAGAAACTATAGCCATGGTATTTACATTTATTTATATTATTAAATTTAAAGCTTTTAAAAAGAAAAGGCTTTATTTTTAATTAAATACTTGGGGGCTCAGTTTCCCGATAGCTTACACCTGACAACCCCCTGAGGCACGCTTTAAGCGTCACTGTAAAATTCAAATAAATCATTTCATTACAATCATTTTTCAGCACATTACAAAATACTCGATTTCATTAGTTTCTATATCAAATAATCTTTTTGTATATTAAATTATCAATTTTCTTTACTCTGATTTACTTGCAAATATGCAGTTTAAGTACCTGTACGTTACAGAAATAAAATCTAATGATTACTGAGAGAATAATAATAAAGCATTTTATTTTAATGGATGAAAGGTCTCTTTTTCTTTTGAGAATGACGTCATTATCACCACGCTTCTGTTTGAGTTTTATTGAATACCTATTCTGATTTCAAGAAAATAATGTGTAATTTTCGGAAACATTTTATTCGGTGTATATAAAATTTATTAAAATGAAAAAAAAAAAGAAAAAGAAAAAATTGTAGGAACTTTACGTGCAGAGCTAAAGATTGGTGAATATATACGGACGCAATCATACTAAATTATTTTATTTCCATAAATGAAACTGGTCTTTTCTTTTAAGAATGGTGTCAGTTTTACCATCCAAACCAAACTGAGAATCCAATTATAGGTTATCCCTTGAAAACAATTCTCAAAAAGAAAGAAAGAAAAAAAAAATTCCTGCTCAACATTGCGAAACATTCTGTCTAATTTACGGATTCATTTTTAAACACAAAAGAAGAAATTAAAAAATAAAATTGGAATCGAACATTTTTCTTGTTTGTTGTTTTATAAAGGAATTACTTATCGAATTATAAGCGATTGTTGTCAGGTGACGACAATTATTTTTCTACTTTCCCGCGCTATTGCGTCTGGAAATTCGGTTCAAAACTCTGACAGTATTTTCTGAAAAACCTTCAGTCCTAATTAAAAAGTAGAAAACACCATTCGATTACTTAGTATGCAATGGTCGATCCAGGCAAAATTTGAGACCTATTTAGGGCCCTTCACAAAAATCTACATAATAAAACAGCTCCTTTCACAAAAATCAATTTAATAAAACAGAACCCTTCACAAACGTCAATTTAATAAAATGGATCTCTTCACAAAAATAAATTTGATAAAATGGAACCCTTCACAAAATTCTTTATAATAAAATAGGCCTTTTCACATAATTCCTTATAATAAAATGGCACTTTCACAAAATTCTATTCCATAAAAACTTACTGTTTACTAATTATTTATTATTTTGTGACGTTTTAAAATGCTTAATTTGTAAACAACAAGTTCACCAGAGAGGAAAACTTCAGCAAAATGATTTTAAAAAGTTTTTTAATAAAGGCTTGGCTCGAATTTGAGTAAATAGATTTCAACTTTCGATACAAAACGTTATTTTTCACAAAAAATATAATACATTTCACAAAAATAACCTTTGCTTTTCACAAAATGGGTACCAAAATGGGTACCATCGACGCCTAGTATCTGAATAAGAGCATCGGCCAATTCCATGCGTTTCCGAACAAAAATAAATTCAGAAATGTGTCAGAAAATAGCTTCTTTGAATATGAGAACAACCTTAATGCAGTCTTTTAAAAATATTAGTTTTATGAATGTTAATACAATGTTTCTTTAAATATGACGTCATTTTTAATTGTTGAAGCATTATTCTGATTGGTGAATTATGATCAGACAAAGTGAATTTTATGTTGTAAAAATATATTTATTGTTATTACGATACTTAAACTAAGTATTTTAACAACTTATTTAGCAAGAGGAGGAGCAGAAATTTACTGACATATTAAAAAAAGCTTTATTTTTATTTTCTAACATTTCTAAACATAGTAAATTCTATGTAAATCCCGATTTGAATCTGGGAATTTAACTTTAGGAATGTTATATTACTTTTAAATGCTAAAGGTGTAAAATTAACAACATAATATAAATTAAAATAACTTTTATTAGTTGTTTTACATGTTTAGACTCTTTCCGAGTCATTTTCAAAAACAAAATGAGAATATTCTAAAGCTGCACGGGCTTTGAAGTTATTATTTTCATGTACTTTTTTTTAAATTACGCACGTTATCTATTATTTTTTACTTGATTGTTTATTTTCATATCTTTGACCATGGAGTAACTCTAGCCACAGTTTCGGTAAATTAAAAGATGCCGCATTGTTACATATTGTATTTTTGCGCGTGAGTATCTCTATGGTTTCTCTTATTATGGATGGATAGTATAGACTGGAGGGAAATATTATTTTACTTTCATTGAAATTTATTTGGATGGTTTCTTCTTGATATAATCCTGCCAGGGCTGTAGTTTTTCTATTGTGTTTAATATCAGCTATGTGCTCTTTTTTCTGCAATTAAATTTCCTGCTGGTCATGCCTGTAGTAATTCTTGGATCCGTCTTCTTTAATAAAAGGTTATAATAATGGTTTTAAAGTACACCATATTGATAAATTAATCATGGATATCACCAATAATAAGAAACCAGAAAAGAAAGGTGATTCGCAAAAATACAAACTTTATACTCTACAATATTATCCAAGCTTTTTTGAAAAATTAAAACACCAGCCTTAAATGTTTCAATATCTGCTTAATAGCCAAACCTCCTAAGAAATTAAAGAATATCATTTGCAGTATAATTGACCCAATTAATTTTGAGAATTATTCAGGAGTATATGAAATGACAGGTAAAACAGAAATAGCGGCTTAATGCCTTATATGATCACAAGTCACACCGCTGGCATGTTTAGCTATCTCGTGGGAATAAAGCAAAGATTTTCCCTTCCGGTTACAAATTCTTAAACGTTAGCCCAAAAATATTAATGCGACATGAATGACCAAAAAAGAAAAATGAAGTAGGAAACAATGTTAATTTTCTCTCCATACATAAAATATTTTTTTAATGAAAACAAAGAGAGAATCGACCAAACAAAAATTATTCTTGATTCAGTTATGCGTACATAAATATACATACGTGCAAATCTATATAAATCATGCATTCTTCTAAATGGAAAACATATATTTGTCACGTATCCCCCCCCCCCCTTTAATGCATCAGAAAATATGCGATTTAAAAAAATATATTTAGAGTGCCAGTGCAAACTTCTAAGCATACGTTAATAAAACATTTTAAAGAAGTTTATAATTAAGAAAGTGTTAATTGAATACAGTTTAATTAAATATGTCACTTATTCTGTATCATAAAATCGAAATGAGTTTTCTATTTTTTTTTTTTTTTTTTTTTATAAATAAAATACATTATCGAGTCATACGTGACTCGCATCGCGTGACAACACGTTTTCTCCTTGCTCGCAGTGTTACGGCGAGAATTCGGTTCAAAACGCAGACTTTGACAATAATTTTGAAAGATTTTCTGCCTTTACCAAAAAATAGAAAACTTCTTTCGATTAACTAGTTTCTGAATAAGAACACTTCCCAATTTCATGCGTTTCCGAAGAAAATTTGATTAAAAAATATGTCACAAAGTAGCTAGTTTGGATTTGAGCAAACTTACCATATAGCCAATTATAATTAGCTAGATAAGCGGAGAAGGAATAGTTCTTAAAAATTAATGATGGTTTTAGAAAAATAAAAGTTCTATTAGATTTTTAAATATTTTGTTTTAGAATAGAACAAAATTGTATTAATTTCTTTTAATTAACTGTCAAAACGACAAAATTTAAAAGTTTTATTAATTGAACAAGCTTTAAGATTAGCCTCTTAAGGCTCAAATCCAAAGACGCTACTTTCTGACACATTTTTAAATTCTTTTTTGTTCGGAAATGCATGAACTTGGCAGGTGTTTTTATTCAGAAACTGTGTAATTGAAACACGTTTTCCATTTTTTTTTTCTTTTTGATAAAAACAGACGATTTTTTACAAAGGACTGTCAAAGTCGACGTTTTGAACCGAATTCACGCAGCGGCAGCAAGAGAAACGCGAAAAATGCGTCGTCACATGATCAGAATTACTTATAATTCGATAAGTAATCTATTTATAAAAAAATCCCTGACGGCTCGGCCTACAGGCACAGGTAGATTTCGAAGACGCAGACCGTGGGGCGGCTGTTTGTCGGGAATTGCAGAAGAAATGACCTTTTTACGATGATGCGGCAGTTGGAACCGCCTACTTCGAAACCTAACTTGTTTGCAGGCGGAATCGGCAGGGATTTTTTTGTTTTTAATTTTTTTTTTGCTATAACGGTTGGTCCTATAAAAAACTTGTAAATATAAAAGTTTTAAATAATATTAAGAGGATTAATAATAAATTTAAGCGGATTTGAAATCTTGAGAATTGGCGAAGTTATGAATTTTTTTCTTCTAAACCCCCCTCCCCCCCCCTTAAGGCAATTTTTAATTATATCAAAAATCTGTCATACATAAATTTTCGGCCCTTCTCCTAGAAGTAATAATAACTTCAAACGGATTCGATACGTATCATAAGTAAGAAATTATGGGTTTTTTTCTGTTTTCACAAAAAGCCCCCCCCCCCCCTTGGTTCGATTTTGTCCATTAACGAACTTGACCGAGATTTTATGCCCCTTGATTTTATGTATCAGTTTCGAAAAGATGCGGGAGTTGGAACCGCCTACTTCGAAAAATAACTTGTTTGCAGGCGGAGCCGGCAGGGATTTTTTTGTTTTTAATTTTTTTTTTTTTTTTGCTATAACGGTTGGTCCTATAAAAAACTTGTCAATATAAAAGTTTTAGATAATATTAAGAGGATTAATAATAAATTTACGCGAATTTGATATCTTGGGAATTGACGAAGCTATGATTTTTTTTCTCTTAAAACCCCCCTTTTTTCCCCCCTTGGGGCCATTTTTAATTATATCAAAAATCTGTCATACATGCATTTTCGACCCTTCTCCTAGAAGTAATAATAACTTTAAACGGATTCGATACGTATCATAATTAAGAAATTATGGGGTTTTTTCTGTTTTCACAAAAAGCCCCCCCACCCTCCCCCCCTTGGTTCGATTTTGCCCATTAACGAACTTGACCGAGATTTTATGCCCCTTGATTTTATGTATCGGTTTGTAAAAGATTAATGCAGAATTTTTCCAGTTATCGTGGTCAGAAAAAAGTGACATAGATAGATAGATAGATAGATAGATAGATAGATAGATAGATATATAAAGTTTTGAACTGGGGGTGGTTTTGGGTTCTGGGAGTCATGATCGGCGTAGATCTGCAAAAATTTTTCAAAATTTCCAACTTAGGTGAGAATGTAATAGGTAGTATTTCTTACGAAATCTACCTAAAAAAAATGGAGGACCAATTTCGATTCCAAATCACTTCCATAGTCAGGCCTGCCAATTGTATGCATTTGCGTTTAAAAATGAATCGGAAACTGTGTCAGAAAATTTCGCGTTGTTGAGCAGGTCATTTGAGAACAACCTTAAATAATAACTCAGCATTTTTTTTCTTTCTTTAAGGCTGTTCTCAAATCCAAAGGGGCTACTTTCAGACATATTTTTTAATTCCTATTTGTTCGGAAACGCATGAAATTGACAGATGTTCTTATTCAATTAATTTCAGAACCACCTTATTCTACTGGGGGCACTTGTTCTCTACAAATTACGCCCGCCAACCACCGTCCAGATATCGCAGTATCTAAAAATACGGTATCTTGCGCTGTTTTACGCAATAAAACCCAATTATAAAAGATTGGATGATATTACACAAGT
This sequence comes from Maratus michaelseni, assembly GCA_963931845.1. Classification (NCBI taxonomy): domain Eukaryota; kingdom Metazoa; phylum Arthropoda; class Arachnida; order Araneae; family Salticidae; genus Maratus; species Maratus michaelseni. Next base: position 126,879,921 of record OZ007600.1, on the reverse strand, counting down.
AAAAATGACGTCATATTTAAATAAATATTGGAACGCATGAAATTAGCAGGTGCTCTTATGCAGATATTATGTGATGGAATGATGTTTTCCACTTTTTGATAAAGGCAAAATATCATTCACAAAATACTATCAAAGAAAAATTTGTGGTCACATGAAAACAATCGCTTATAAATATATAAGTAATTCGTTGAAAAAAAAATGGTCAACACTATTCGATTTCAAATAGCTTTAATATTCAGGCCTGCAAGTGTCATCATGCTTTTGCCTTAAAAGTAAGCCCATGAATGTTTCAGAAAGTTTCGCGTTGTTAGTTGGGGGAAAATATTTTTTTGACAACCGCCTTAAAAGATGACGTCGCGGATACTCAGATAACTGACATCAATCTCAAAAGAAAAGGTCATTTTCATTTATGGGACAAAAACAATTTAGTATGATTACATCACTACGATATCATATCCAGTAACGTTTAGTTCTGCATATAAACTTCCTACATTTGCCACATTCTATTAAAAAAAAAAGGAAAAAAGAAAAAACTTTATATGCACTGGATAAAACGTTTCTGAAAATTATATCATTAAAAAAAATCATATTAAGTATTCAATAAAGCTGAAATATTAAAAAAATGATTGAAGTAAATTATGCACTAACCTAATCTCAGAAAAGTGGACTAAGGTAAAGTGTCCTAAAGCTGATACCCAAAAAATAGCTCCTAAAGCTGACATCTTTAAATAAAACAAATATTTAAAGCATTACCAATTTTCTAAAATAATTTAGAATAGAGTTTTTCTTTCCTCTTTACCTTAATTCTAGTAGTGATAATGACATAATTCCCTAAAGAAAAAATGCACTTTCATTCATAAAAATAAAATACTTTATTATTATTGTGTCAGTAAACATAGGATTTTATTTTTGAACGTACAGATACTGAAATTGACAAGATGTTTTAATATAAAAAGTACAACTCCCTTAAACAGATAATAATGCATTATTGTTATTATTATTTTTAATCTTGTTAAATAATAAAGAATTATGTTTAAATCTATTATATTTCAAATTATATTTACACATTCGGGTTTTCTTTGCAAACTCTTAATGATTTGTGGGGAAAAAAATTAATTGAAAAAGATATATTATGATTAGATTGGTTAAAGCAATAGTTTAAAAAAGACAAAATGTACATGATTGCGATTTGTTTTGAACAACATAATTATATAATTATTTTTATTATCTATATTATATAATTATTTTTATTATCTATATTATATAATTATTTTTATTATCTATATTATATAATTATTTTTATTATCTATATTATATAATTATTATTATATTCCATTATTACGAAGTTTTGTTACAGAAATATATAATTATTATTGTATTCCATTATTACGAAGTCTTGTTACAGAAATATATTTGATATAATTTATCAAAATAAATAAATAAATAAATAAATAACAAATTTCCATAAAAACATAACGGCACATAACACTACAGGTGCATTTTATTTTTTTAAAGAAACTGTAAATTTTTGAGAAATTCTTTGCTACAACTTACATGCTTACATGCTTGTAAGGTATTGTAATATATAGGTACTTCATTTTCTTTCCATTGACAGCCACCACACCCCTCGCGCATACAATGTGCTGAGTAAAAAACTGGAGGTAACTATCTTAGGGGACCATACTTAAATGAAAAAGAAAAAGTTTAGATCTCTTTCTCTGAGGATCAGACGCACCAAAAGTGAACCATTGTTACACATCCCTTGACAGCCAGCCACTCCCCACATGACCAAGACCGTGCTGGGTGAGATTACCCCGATTTTTTTACATTTAATATTTTTTATTTTATTTTTATTTTTTTTTTTAGATTTTTCACTAATAATATCAATATTGGCCTCGTGCCTAGAGTTAACAGCAGAAGAAATCGCTTAGACAGCAACATTTTGATTCCGATAATTTCAATGATTTAAGTGCGTAGTTCGATTGCATCTCCTTTATTTATATATTTATTTATTTTATTTAGTGATGAAGTTTCAATATTCGTTATGGAATATAAGCCGGAAACAAATGCTGAACTGTTTATATTAATAAAAGTGAAGTATTAATCTTTCACAATCGTCTTTAATTATTTTAACACTCAGGAAAAATCATGCGTCAAGGAATAGATTATGTAACACTTTCCAACACTCCTAAAATAACTTTTTGCAAATTTTTACGGTAATGTGTAAGGTGATATCTAACTAAACAATTTTGAAAAATAATAACATAGTTAAATATCCAATTTCAGGAATTACCAACACTATTCGGAAAAATAACCGAGCTCTTTTGTGCAGCACTGTATAGGATCTATAGATTTGTATATATACTAAATAGAATGCTAAATTTGAGTTCAGTTAGGAAACGCGTAGCACAGTTTAAAATTCCCCTTCTGCAATTTCCGACATTAAACGGAAATGTACTCGAAAATTTTTGTTCTGCCCTGTATACAATCTATACACACCAAGTAATAGAAAAAAAAAGAGTTAAATTTAAAAACGGGTTCAGCAACTGAAAAAACATTCCCAGGAATTATTATTAATAAGCAGTACTTTAACCGAATTCTTTTGTGTGTCCCTGTAAATGAACGATGAAAGCAAAAAACACAGTATTCTATAGTATTCCTCTTGTAATCCACGTTAGTGATATATATCAATTTTAACAGGTTTGAAACAGTGAAACATTATTAAAATAAACTAAAAACGATTTTTTTTCATAGACCGTGATGTAACGTAATTATTTTGAGTGTCTCTGTAAAAAAAAAAAAAAAAAAAAAAAAAAAAAAAAACTATAAGTGCTGCACACTTAATTTTCAATATGGACCATGCCACAGTAAGCCCCAATAACACATATCAATTGCATGAAGATCCGAGTATATTTACGCGAGTTAGAGCACGGATAGACAGACGACAGACAGACAGACAGATAAACCGAATTCATAAACACTTTTCAACTATGTTGGAAAGTGTTAAAAACCATAAAAAATGAGTAAATGGCAATACAGTTTTCAAGCAAATTACGATACAGTTTTCAAACAAATAGCATTTGAAAGTAGATTTTTTTCAATTGAAAATGTGCGATGTTTAGAAATTAAAAAAATTGCAGTAGCAAAAGTCGCAAAACCGAAATTTTCATTGTCAAATGTTGCCATTCGCAAAATGACGTCAGCGTTACGCACGGACACGTTTGTCCTTTATAATATAGATTGTATTAGTAAAAAATCCACAGAATTTAGTTATTACGCTTTTTTCTCTTCAATTAAATAAATTTATTGGCATCGAATTATATAGTTATTTTATCTAATTTGCCACTATATTACATTATGTCATGTATTGTAAAAAAGGGTTTACAACTTTAATAACCAGCTTTAAACAATGGATTTTTTTCTGCATTTCAGTTTCTGCATTTAATATTGCATTTGATATTGAATTTAAATATGAACTGAACAATTTAAATATGAACCTCTCAGGGTTAATATTTGAATATTTCCATAATATACCCTACCATAACATAACCTAATACAATAACATAAGGATAAAGCATAAATGCATGAATGAAATGCATGAACAGCACAATTTTCATTATATCTGTCACTCTTACATACTGATTTCCAACAGGTCAAAAGTAATTAAATTTTGATTCATCTAAAAATATTCTTTGAGACCAATAGTTTATCATGCAATTTTTAAAGTTTCTTGAAAAATTCAAGTTTTTTTTTTTTTTTTTTTTGTTTTTTTTTTTTAATGCGGCTTTTTTTCTGCTCCTGGGTTGCATTTTGTTGTTGCATTTAACTGATGAGTAAATTAAAAAAAAAAAAAAAAGATTACTACGAAATGAAAGAAAATATCTTGATTAAAAAGAATTATTTCAGTGAAAGATAAAACAACAAGATATGTTTAAATGAGATTAATTTTTCAGTACAATAAAAATATCTTGCGTACAAATTAAATGTACATGAAGCATTTTCAATATTATCAATATATTGGCATTTAAAAAGTAACAAGTGATTATTGTTTATTTAAAGTCATAATTATAACAAAAATAAGAAAATCAATCTTAAGTTAACAAATGAATAACACGTGTTTGAATAAGCCAATTATAATTTCGGGTAAAGCACGTGCTACCACGTGTATTTACTAACCACGTGTACGAGGAACAATCAGAGCATTATATACACCATTTATTCTAATACGAGAGCAAATCTTGTGTGTGTGTGTGTGAGGGGGGTGGGATGGGGTTATATATATATATATATGCAAATTTTATGTTTAAAACGGCTCTAATGATTTTGACGAAATTTTGTATCCTACAGTTTTGAGGCACCAGAAAACCGTTGGGCTGAGTCACATGTTTGAGGAAATTCGATTAGTGGGTCATTTGGGTCACAATCTGTCAGGATCAAGCTAATTGTATCTAAAATACGGTTCAAACGATTTTGACTAAACTTTTATTACCATTTTCGGGCACGAGAAGACTATTGGACTGGGTCACATATTTGAGAACTTTCTATTAGTGGGTCATTTTGGGTCAACGCGGGTCAAGTTAATTTTATCATGAATCATGATTCTCAAATCTTACATATATTTCAAAACACTGGGATAATTTTAAGTATTAATAAAAGTAATTTTTAACCAGGTATAAAGTTGTTAAAACTGCACTGTAAACTGAAATGTCTTAAATTCAGACACTTAAGTGTCTGAAACGGATGGTTAAAAAAAGAGACACTTTAAAGTGTCTTAATTTTTTAAGACATTTATTTGTGTCTGAATTTAAGACATTTGAAACTCCTGAATTGCGGCCATTTTCCTGCTCTGATCTGTCGGCAATAAGTAGTCATTTCTGACCACAATTTTTTTAAGCATTAAATGCAGCCATGTTTGACCACATTGCATCCTCAATAAATGGGACTATATATGATCACAAAGAAGAACCTGATAAAAGCATGGGCCCATGGCCTCACCGCCCCCCCCCCCCCCCGATTTTGTGGGGCCCAAAATTTAGAATTCAATTTTCGTAAAGCTGATATTTTAAATCTCTTTCGGCATTGTACTGATTATATTCAATGTTTTGAGCTTTTACAGTAAGATAAGATTGAAAACAAAAACTATATTTATCTAAAAACAGTAAAATCTCTCAATAGCGGATACTTCGGGAGCACAGAATTTTCCCGCTATTCGGAAGTGTCCGGTTTTAGAGGTAAAAGCGGATACCTATATTTAGCGAAAATCCACCTTTTCAATACACAACACATACATGATCGTTTGAATATTTTTTCATCAGAAATGTGGACACCTCCGAATAGTAAACAAATTTTGTAGTCTCGAAACGTCCGTTATTGAAAGGTTTCACTGTTTTTAGATAAATATATATTTTTTGTTTTTAATCTTATCCTACTCTATAAGTTTAAAATATTGAAAGAAATGTCAAATTTGGGAGGCACCTAAATTCAGAGGGGAGGGGGGTCAAAGCCGTGGAAGAGTTTGCCCGTGCAATAATCAGGTCTTGCTTCTGGAACAACCCAAACCTGATTTATAGTTCGCTAAATGGAGGTATATAGAGAACAAACCCAGTAGTCCCGAGGTATCCGCTATTGAAAATTTTAACTGCATAAATTCATTTTGCAGTTCATTTTCTTAGTAGAAAGTACAAGTTTCTATCATTTAAGTATGCTTTAACTTATTTTAACATTTGAACAGAATAGTTTAATAATAATAATAATGAAAAATCAAGTTTTCATTCTTTTTCTGAATGTATTATATATTTATTCAAATATTAACATCCATAAAAACCATGCTCGTGTTATGAGACCTTCTTATTAAAATAAATAAATAAATAAAAATAAATAAGAAAGATTTTTTTTTTTTTTTTTTTTTTTTTTGTAAAAATGTTAAGAGTATATTAAAATTTGCTAAAGAACTTTTATTTTTATCTTGTACAGAGCATACTTAAGCAGTTATACAAAAAGAACCAATTTAATCCTAAATTTTATTACAAAAATGAAAACAAAATATTTGTCTCTGCCATGGGCCAAACATGGTTCTTATCTTCCCAATTCCTCCCCCCCCCCATACACACACACACACACACCACCACCACCACTCTTTTTCTCCTTTTTTCAATTATCTTTATTTAGTTCCACATTATTTTGATTCTTTATTTAGAATCTTATTCAATAAGACTTTTTTAATTTTCCCAGTTCATATATGATTAAGTAAACCGATTTAGATTCTTTGTTTGTGTTGCATTTTGAAAATGGCTGTGTGTCCTGAAATTTAAATATGTTATTTAGATGGAACACAGTAAATACATATAAATACAGTTTTTGTATTTTGAACAAGTTTTCATGAGGAAATACTTAGAAAAAATCCATTCCCATAGGAAATATTGAAAATCATTTATAAAATATTCAGAATTTCGCAACAATTTGATGCGGATGATTTTGTGATTCGTTTTCTTGTTCTATATTCCTCTTTAAGCAACAATGTTTTTAACAGTTTCCGAACATAAATTTAATTTTGTTTAACATGAAAACATTGACTTCGAAAATATAATCTGTAAGAGAATTAACCGATCTGTCACTAAAATTAAAAATTCATATACAAAAATATATCAATAATTCAAAGTGACTGTGTGGAAAGAACTTAATAACTCAATATCATTTAAAAATTATATATTATATATATATATATATATAACCATAAATGAAACATTACCGTAACACCAACTTAAACTATGAAATAATGATTAAGTATGTAATTAGTTGAATGAAAGTATTCCCCAACACACTGAATATAGATACCAAAAACTTATTTAAAAGAAGAAGAAATTAAATTAAAAATTGAATAAATGAAATAGAATGAATGAAATGAAATCCGTGGAATTTAGACAGAATTATCAAGTCCCAAATGCCTAAATACCACAAATAAAATGAGTGGTTTCATCAGCATATTAGCCATAACATTGCTAAAGAATATGATTTTGGGACTACCATTCATAAACAATGAATCAAACCTGCGAAAAAATAAAAAAAATAAATATAATATTAAAAAGGAAAGAAACCATACCTATAATATACAGCTAAAACTTGAAATAAGAGTCATAAAGTACATAATCCATTTGGATTAAAAAAGATACCTGTGCACCACATGAACCACACATGAAAACAACCAAACAGAGGGAATGAATTGCAAAAATTCATTACATGTTGCCAAATTTAGTTTTAGAAAATGATTTACCATGTTGCCAGAATAGATGTTAGAATAATATGAATATTATTGTAAAGCAACAGAAACCATGGTGCTGCCATCTATTAGGATAAAAAGTGAATATACACTGAATAAAAATAGCATTGGATGAAAATTAATATTTAAAAATTAATATATATATATATACTATATAACCATAAATGAAACATTATCATAACACCAACTTAAACAATGAATTAATGAATAAGTATGTAATAATTAGTTGTCAATGAAAGATTCCCCAACACACTGAATATGGAAACAAAAACATATTAAAAGAATAAGAAATTAAATTAAAAATTGAATAAATGGAATTAAATGAATGAAATGAAATGAAATTTGTGGAATTTAGACAGAATTATCAAGTCCCAAATTCCTAAATACCACAAATAAAATTAAATGAGAGGTTTCATCATCATATTAGCCATACATTGCTAAAGAATATGATTTTGGGACTACCTGCTCATAAACATTGAATCAAACTTGTGAAAAAATAAAAAATAAATACAATATTAAAAAGGAAAGAAGCCATACCTATAATATACAGAGAAAACATGAAATAGAGTCAGAAAGTATAAAATCCATTATGATTAAAAAAGATACCTGTGCACCACATGAACCACACATGAAACACAACCAAAACTAGGGAATGAATTGCAAAAAAATCATTACATGTTGCCAAATTTAGAATTAGAAAATGATTTACTATGTTGCCAGAAAAGATGTTAGAATAATATGAATATTGTAAAGCAAACAGGAACATTAGTGCTGCCATCTATGTTGGTAAAAGTGAATATAATCTGAATAAAAAGTATTGGATGAAAATTAATGTTTAATAATTAAACCAAATTACTATCGAAAATGATAGCAATTAGTTAAATAATAAATAAATGAAATTAATTAATAAATAGAATATTTAATTACATTAAAGTAATGGATGTATTAATGAATAATTCTATGTTAAAAATAAGTTGTAAGATGGAAAAATTAATAATTAAAGCAACATAAAAATATATGTACCATTAAATGACAAAAACTATTAAATAACTGTGCCAAAAATGCAACATCACATAAATTAAATTGAAATAAAATACTAAATTAATATTGGAATTAAGATACAAAGAATTTAAAATTAATATTAATTAAATATTGAAATGAATTAGTAACATATAATGTTTCTTCATACAAAGTTAAAAAATTATAAACACTTAATATAAGTGGTAAGGGTAGAACGTTTAATAAAAATTAAAACATATTATATTAACACTTTAGAAAAGTATACATTATATTAGAAGTTAATATGATATTGTCCACCGTAGGTATTAATCCAAATCATTAAATCAAAAACATTCTTAATAATAATGAATATAAATTCATTTAAATTATTAAATAATGAATATGTAAATATAACTAAATTAATATACATATAAAAATATCACATCACAGTCCATTATAAAATGTGTAATATCAAACAATTGTGTAAATCAAAAAGCCCCCTCCCCCTTTTTTTTTTAAATAATATAAATTAACCATGCTTTTTTTCCGTGCAACTCCGCCACACACCATCTCAATCCAACATCTACCCACCCAACCGTCCTGTTATAATTTTTTTTTTTTTTTTTTTTTTTTTTTTTTTTTACTATTTTCTAAGATTATATGATTCTTTTATACATTTTTTAACGCATGTGTTAATTTGGTTGCAATTAAGATGATCATATGGACATTTTTTTTTTATATATAAATAAGATGATAATTGTAAGAGCTAGTTAATAGAAAGTATTAGCTCTCCTTAAAAATATATATCTATTCTTTTTTAATATCACTAGGAAAAGTTCATTCAAGTTTCAAAACTAATTAGGTGTTAAATATACATCTTAACTGTATGTAAGTAAATATATTAAATTGTATCTTTTTTCTGATTTCCATTTTTTTATTTCAAATAACTTTTTTATTTAAAAAAAAAAAAAAAAAAGAAGAAAAAATCAAAATTAAAATTAATTTACATTTTCTCCAGGTTTTATAGCGTAAAGCTTTCAAAATGAATTTGTGTCTTGAAATCTAAATATGTTATACAGATGGAACATAGGATCTAATTGTAGTTTTTATTTTTTGAGCAAGTTTTCAGATTAAAAAAAACTTCTGCAACTAAATATAATAGTAATTTAATTTTTTTTAATTAAAATTTATTTATAAAATATTCAGAATTTTATGATAACTTCATTTTGGATGCTTTTATGATTATTTTTCAAGTTTTATGTCCCCCGTCTGAGAGCTGTTTTTAAAATAAAATTTGTATATATATATATAACCCCCCCCCCCCCCACACACACACACACACAAGATTTGCTGTCGTATTAGAATATATGATGTATATAATGCTCTGATTGTTCCTAGTACACGTGGTTAGTAAATACACGTGGTAGCACGTGCTTTACCCGAAATTATAATTGACTTATTCAGACACGTGTTATTCATAAATGTGTGGTATTTTCCCTTAACGTGAAGCCTATCCCCCCAACCCCCCTTTTTTTATTATCAGGGAGCTTTTTACCGATGGGGCATTTTTCAGGGGGTGATTTTACTCAATTCCTAATAGCATTCGCAAATATCCGCCTACGGGAATTATATAAATCAGACATATGTTACTTCGTTATCTTTTAACACTTATTTATCAATAAGTTCAATATTTATCAATACCTTGTTACTTTTTTTCCGTTTACTTTTTTTCCGTTTACTTTTTTTCCGATTACTTTTTTTCCGATTACTTTTTTTCCGCTTTTGTTGACTCAGTTACTTTTTTTCCGTTTACTTTTTTTCCGATTACTTTTTTTCCTGTTACCAAATTATTTACCCCATAGGATTGACATTAACGAGCGGGTGTTTTCGCCTGAGTGAAGTAGTCTCTTACGAGAGAGGCAATGTGAAAATTGATTTGCAAGGTTCTTGCAAATTTGTTTTTCCCCCAAGGAGGAGAAACTCCCTAGTCGACCAGTTGAAATTGATAAGGACAAATTTAAGACAATTAAGGATACGGATCATTATAGCACATGAGATTGCACAAAAGCTCAATGTTTCCCTTGCATGTAATTAAAAGCATTTAAAACAACTTAGTTCCATAAAAAATTACTTAGTTGCCAAACCAATATCACTCCCTTAAATTTATTTTAATTACATTATATGAAATTATATGATTTTATTGGATAATTAAAATTTACATTTATGGTTATTGTATATTCAATTTTTTTCTTTTTTCAGGAAAGGTAATATTATGTCATTAAATTATTTATTGCGATAAAATTTGTGTATCGTTTCATTATGGCATACATCATGAACTTAAATCTTCATTACTCAATATTTCATTGAGGAGTGGAATATGAAACACACATGCTACTTTTCCGCGGAATTCCGTTTTTTTTTTTTTTTTTTTTTTTTCACTAAATTTTTATCATTCTTCTGTTTGATGCAAATCTGTATTAAAATTTGTGAACACTTTTTTTAAGGTGGGGAAGGGGGGGTGTGGAGTAGCGGACGAAATAAGCGCTAGAGCTTTTGATAAAGAAAAACGCATCTATCGAACTTTGGGAAAACTGTGACCGAAAAATCCGCGAATTTCGTCAAACGGTCGCAGAAGAAAATAACGAATTTCGTCAATTGGTTGCAGGAAAAAAAACCTGAATTTAGTCAATCAGCCGTAGGGGAAAATTACGAATGTCATCAATTAATCACGGAAAAAAAATCACGAATTTCGTCAATCATTCGCAGAATAATACTCACAATCTCATCTATCGATCCTGGAAAAATAATCGCGAATTTCTTCAATCGGTCACTGAAAAAAAGCGTGAATTTCGTCAAATGATCGTGAAAAAATCGCGAATTTTGTCAAACTATCGTCAAAAAAAGATCGCGAATTTCCTCAAACAATCGTGAAAAAATCGCGAATTTCGTCAATCATTCGCAGAGTAAAACTCCAAATCTCATCTATCGATCGTGGAAAAAAAATCGAGAATTTCTTCAATTGGTCACCGAAAAAAGCGTGAATTTCGTCAAACGATCCTGAAAAAAAAAATCGCGAATGTCGTCAGACTATCGTGAAAATAGGCAACTAGTCACTAAATTTGAAATTTATTTTCTACATAGATTTTTTTTTAACCTAATGATTTAATGGCAACAAATTTCGCAATGAGACTTATAGTGTTCGATATTTCTCCATCCACAATATGAATTCCATAATTTTTTTAATTTATTTTATTAAAATCTAAAACTTAAAAGAAAATATAACCTTTTCCATATTTCTGGATTATATATTATCATGCTAATAAATAGTAAAATTCCTCACTGAAATCATCGAATCTCTTGCTGGGTAACCTTAATTGATGTAAAATACTGTGAACTGAAAGGAAATTATGTTTATTAACTAAATAATATAAATTTTCTTCATGATGCATTAACAGCATTAAAAGTGCTGAGAATAACAATAATTTATTTAGTTAATTATAAACAATATATTTCACAAAATTTATTCATAAAAGTCGTAAATTTTACTTCGCGCGTAATTTCCTCTTTTTGGTTATTATCTGAGTTCCACCCCTGTTTCTTGTTTGGAGAAATGGGGGGGGGGGGGCGAGCCTGTAACATGTCTGATTAAAGAAATACATCTTTAAAAGTAACATATTTTATTTCATATTCAAGTTTTTAAAAGATAAACATCCTAAATATTCAAAATAAAATTAGTAGGGTGACATTGGGCGGAAATATGAGACACCCGAAAAAATGGGACTAATGTGCGACATACAAAAAAAGTACAAATTTTATAGTAATAAAATTGGTTTTGTGATAATTTTTTAAGCAATACATCATTTTATTTATATCCATTACGAATATACTCAAAAAATTTAAGGAAAAATATCCCAAAAAATATACATTACACAACCTTATTTAATATAACATTACACAACTTACCTTAATATACAACTTATCTTAATATACATTACACAACTTTTCAAACTGACTTCAAAACTTTTTTTGTACAACACTTAAGAAAAGTCAATGATATTAATTGGAATTTATTCAGTAAGGAATGACCAGTCTTGTAAACCTTAAATTTGGAATATGTTTAAAGTAGTCTGAGTTATAAACCAACAAACAATTTTTGTATATTTAATGTGGGTCGCTCGACAATAAATATTAGGAACCACTGGTCTCTTCTCAAATCTTGTATCTTTATTTTGCTATTACAAAGAATGTATGTATACATGTACTATATATTTCTGTATGTCACTCATAATTTTATACTTTTATTTCTAGGTCAATGAATCCAATGATGATGCTTTGAATATTAATTCCCTGCCTAATGAAGCTATTATGAAAATTTTTCATTATATAAAACAGAACCAACTGGGTGAAATTGCACGGTATGTAAAAGTTTATTTATAATTTCCATATTTAAATATTAGACAGAATGGGTATTCAAAGCCCCGAAATTTTATTATTATTATTATTTTGGTACTTCTTTATTATCTCGTCGATCACTTTCCATAACAAAAAACTTTCGCCAAACTGTAAGATTAAACAAACACCAAAAATGCAGTCTCATTTACTTGATGTCAGAAGCATTATTACGTGTTTGTTATGTCATCAAGTGCTTTTTAATTCGACATTTGCGTGTATTTTTCATTATGTTTTACTGATTTATTAGTTATTTCATTAATTAAAATAACAATTGTGTCCTTAAATTCATATATTTTATTTATTTATTTATTTTGATATTCCAATGCCAACGTTCTCCCGTTTATTTGGCGTTACAGTTTGGCGAGAGTTTTTTTGGGTACTTCTCTAGGTACTTCTCTATTATCCCTTCGACCACTTTTCATATAAAAAAAACTATTGTCAAACTGTAACGCCAAATAAACGGGAGAACATTGCCATTGAAATGTCAAAATAAATAAATAAATAAAATATAAGAATTTAAGGACACAATTGTTATTTTAATTAATGAAACAACTAATAAATCAGTAAAACATAATGCACGCAAAATACACGCAAATGTCGAATTAAAAACCACTTGATGACATAACACACACGTATAATGCTTAAGACATCAAGTAAATGGGACTGCAGTTTTGGCGTTTAATCTTACAGTTTGGCGATAGTTTTTTGTTATGAAAAGTGGTCGACGGGATAATAGAGAAGTACCCAAATTTTAAATTATTTGATTGACTTCGATAGAAAAATAGACAAAAAAAGTCTTTCCTGTCCACTATTACATTGATGCCCCCACCCCCCTTACCAGTTCAACTTTTTGTAGTGCTTATCTATCCGGGAATTTGAAATATCCAGAAATCAGAGTACCCGCAAGCTGTCGCTTAGTTAAGCTTTTAATGTATTTCAATCTTTTTTTTGGAGTTATAAAATTTTTATAAGTTTCATTAAAAAACTTAATTTATATTATATTTTAAGTTGTATACTATTATTCTAATTTATCATATATATATTATTTATGTTGTCAACATACCTTTTTCTATGTATTTACGAAACGCACAAAAATAAATGTGGTATCATTTGAAAGGTTTTTCAAGCGGCTTCTGACATAGTACACCAACACTTCGTTAAAACATGTGTTTTGATTAAACATCGATGTTAATTAGAAATGAAACAGGATTGTTTTCATAAATAAAATAAAAAATGTCTTCAAATCAATGTTGCCACAAAAATAAAATACTATATTGTAGCATGCTCAACAATGACTACAAAAAAATAATAAATAGTACAGAAGAGGTAAAATGTGACGTTTTCTCACGGTTTTATTTTATATTTGGGATTAAAAACTAGAACGGAAATTGAAACGTTTAGAAGAAAAATATATTATTGATCGATCGAAGCACTGGTATTTCACGTGTAAAATAAAAGTAGAATTTCCTATATGATATTAAATTGTAATTTTATTGTATTTCAATTTATTTTTCTTTGTCCCTTTTTTTTCGAAGAGGATGGCGTTATCCTCCAACGCAGTTAAAATATAATTTTTTTTTTTTTTTTCTCTCTCGGGCGTGACTTTTTCTAACTTCGATGATATTTTACTGTTAGGAATAAATGAGATGATATTCTGGCTTGACTAATATTGTTTGCGGATATTTTTATCCTTGATTTTTCTGTAGATAAACATCTTAAAAAATATTAGATATCGCTAAAAAATATTAAACTGCAGTGCGAAATCTTCGCACGAGTCCACTGCTCCTTATTATTAATTCGTACAAACTTAATTCTTAATTAATTCATACAAACGTTTGTGTCTTTTAAAAAGCACTGGTTAAATTTAAAATATGGGAACTGACAAAGGTATATGGGGGGGGGGGGGGGGTAAATATCTTGCGGAATTTTTTGCTGGCTACCAGATTTTTTCAAATTTATAAAGCCTTGGTCTATCTTCTGCCAGCCAGCCCACTTTCCTAATTTTCCATTTCTGTAACAAGTGTTTTATTTATTTTCACATATAAACTCGCAAATCTTACTAATGCATGAATAAAAATAAAAACCCACATGTTTGAAGTTCGTTCTCAAAATGTTTTATAACGCCATAAGTTTGTATGGAACTTTTGTTGGTTCTTCTAGGGTTTTTTTTTTTTTTTTTTTTTTTTTTTTTTTTTTTGAATGATTGCAATAACCAGAACAATAACTGAATTAAATATACAATAAAAAAAATTTAATTTTGCAATTTTTTTTTTCATATTTCCGTGAGAAAATGGCCTTCATGAGAGAAGAAAAACTTTCACATGTACTTTCTCACTATTTCATACACTCGATAAATTTGTTCAATATTTATGCCATTTATTTAATACATTTACATACAGAAGTAGTTATTAAAATATATTATTGGAAGCAATTTTTTAATACACACATAAATAAGCACAATAGTTCATCCATTTTGTTTGCTGTTTATAGCATTTGGGAACAAATCTCATATTCTGACAAGTTCGTAAAGTACACCTTTAAATTGGGCAAAAAAATCAAAAATTATTTTATTTATTCCTATTAAAATTTAGTTAATTTGAAAAAAAATTAATCAAAAATGAATTGAAAAATTTGTGCTGAAACAAAAGTTATGATAAAAACATCCCCAGCTATTGCTATATAATGCATAGGTAATGCTCACTTTTAAAGTCATTTTATTCAAAAAAGTGATTTTTGCAGATCGTGCACACTGTTTTTCGAAAAGTGCTAAATATATTTGCATGAGCTTTTGACATGTTGTATAGTAATTGAATGTACACAGAATGACATACATTTTTGTCAGTAAGTTATTTTAAAAAACATAAAAAATCAGTCAACTGTAATACAATTTTCACACAAATTGCATTTGAAAGGGAATTTATTTTCCTATTCGCCTTTATAAAAATTGAAATTATTTGTGAGATGTTTAGAAGTTTAAAAAAAATCAGTAAAAGTGAAATTTAATGATCAGCTGTTTCAACCGTCAATATGACGTAGGCTTTACTCGTGGAAGTTTTAGCATAAAACTTTCAGGCGCGGATTTATTCTGTTCGTAAAAAAGGAAATGATTGATTGACACCAGAATTTGCAAACGAATTTCTTATAAAGTAAATACTTGCTTTCGCCCATGTTCATTATAAAAGCAAAATTTTATTAAAATATTCTGGGTTTCGTATGCCAGTTTGGAATTAAACTTAAGTGGTCACATTTGTGACCACCGCCCTTGAAAGGGTTAATACAGATTTTATATTTCTCTGTTTTCCATTAAGGTAAAGCCAGGAGAGATGGCGCGGTCGGAGAGATTGCGCACATAGAGGTTCGGGGGGTAAGGAGTAGAGTGAGCACGCAGCGACTCCAGGTAGTTGTACAACAGCAGTAGTGGAGTGTCTACTTGAAAGTGCACGTTGATTGTTTTGAGCGTCTAAGATAACACATTGCTATTTTGTTTTGTTTTCCCAAAGTAAGTGCTTGAATTTTCATGGCTATTCATCAGAATTTCTATACAATGTCAGTAGTACAAAATATTTTTAACTTAAACGATTTGTCATAAGCTACTAATCTAGACTAACAGTGTGAACGTCAACGGTTCGTTTTAGTAGCGGCCATGTTTAAGTAAAAGGCCACGCAATCTCTCCTACCGAAATTGGAGAATTTGCGCATCTGCTACTTAGGAGAGATGACGCATTGTTTCCATTAGTTTCCATGCTAGGAGAGATTACGCAGCTTATTGGTAAATTAGTATAAAAATTAAGTAAAAATAAATTTTAGACTAATTTTATGTTAAACGTGTTATCAAGTAACTTAATGTTATTTTGTAATCTTATCTGGACTTGCTTTTTCTGATTCTTTAATTTTGTTTCCTTTAATTGAAATTTTTTAATCGTTTTTAAAATTATTTCCTTTTTCTGATTCTATAATCATTAGGTTCAAATATTCACTCCTAATACAATAATATTTGTTCACAAAAGCCTTAACACAATGTAATTTAAGTGCAATTATTATTGTTAACAATTTAATTGTAGTTATTATTAGTAACAATCTCTCCTACCCATGTGCGCAATCACACCAACCCTGTAAGGACAGATTGCGCAAAATAACTTTCTTGGTTTTATTACAACTGTTCTATTAAATTACAACATAACAACAAAATAGCAATGGAAATGCATAAAAAACAAATGAAGTAAAAATTATTCATGGATAGTTTAGAAAAAAATTAATATTTAGATTTTTTATTGTTATTCTTTTGAATTGTGCGCAAACTCTCCTAGCTTTACCTTATACTGTGATCTAACAGTTTAAATTACAGCATTATGTGTACGTATTAACAGGTATTTTCATGTTTTAATTTTATTTTCTTATTACAGAGTGTGCAAGAGATGGAATATGCTGACAAGGATCCCACTATTATGGAAAAAAGTTAATGTGAAATTTTCACCATCTCATGGATCCCCGACTACTATAACTCAATCCTTCATTAATAGATTGCCATCTTGTGTCACTTCCATCACATTAGATTTTTCTGATAACACGGAATGGACTGAAACGCTGGATTTTGAGGAACTTTGTACGAGACTGCAAGAAAAGTGTCCTCATCTTAAAGAATTAATTTTAGCGAATTCTCAGTTATCATGCAATCTTTCCTCAGTTGTAGATTTATGCACTGAGTTTTTACAGGATGTAAAGAAGCTGGTATTTCTCTCTTGTGCATTTTCCGATCGTCGTTCTACAGATGAATATGACGGTGTTTCCAAAATGGAGACTTTGGTTGTCTATGATTGTGGATCTTATTATTTCGATAAGCCTCCTTTCTGTAGAATGCCATGCTTGAAACAACTACATTTGTTTGGTACAAATATAGACTGCTATTCTTGGTTTGAAGAAGACACTTCTTTATTGAATCAGTTACATGTGTTGTGTCTGGGATATACATATGCTACTTCCAGGACTTTTGCAGCAATACAGGATCACGGAATTAATTTGAAAGAACTGTGTTTATGCTTGGTTAATCTAAACGACAATGATTTAAGGTTTAATAAATCAATATTTTCTCAGTTAAAGACAATCTGCCTTGAAGATTGTTTTGATGTGACATGTGAGGGTGTTGTTTCCCTTCTCCTGTCATGTCAGTCTTTGGAGAATGTCCATGTTAATAAAGGTGTGGTTGAAGCTTTTGCAGCACATCCTTTTGTTGTTGCCAGTAGTGACAAGTCATCAATTGTAAAAGCAAAATGTTGTAATCATATGTAGAAACTACATTAATTGCTTAATTAATTGTATATTATTTTAATGAGTTATTTGTGAAAGTGTATTTTTTAAATAAATTTTTAATTAATGTGAATTGACGTGGTTTATTTTGTTAAACGTTATATATTCTGAAATTGTTCTGAGTTGTGCAAAAGTTATGTTGTGAGAATGTCTCTTTTTTGAAAGCTATTTTGGATGATCTCTGGATCAATGCAGACATAATATTAGGAGTATATATGGTGTAGGGAGAGGGGAACTGCCTGAGAAATTAAACCCTCAGAACTATTTTTCAAACTGTTTGTTTCATTCTGTTAATTTTCCTTTGTGTATTGCAGAAAAGTGAGACAAAAGCTATTTTATGTTTGAGCTTCTACACTGCAAAAAAAAGGGTTGATTTTACAGTATAATACTGGCACCCCAGCTGCCAGTATTATACCTTAAAATCAACAGTAATAAACAGTAAAATAAGCAGTAATACGCTCCCGCGCAATACTTTTTTTTTCAGTGTAAAAATCATGTGATGATGAAGCAGAGATAAAAAATAATAAAGCAAAAGTATTATTATTTTTTTAAATACTCTTTTTTACAAGCATTCGATGGTCATCTTGAAAATACCGCCTAATTGTTTTGACTGCAATTCATGTTTTTTTCCGAAAATTCCGTTTACAATCATTAATTGGGCATTGGAAACGAACTAGATTATAAAAAATTCACTTTTAGGTAGCTTTTAATACAAAAAGTATAAAGCTATCTATTGCAGCCGTTCGGAGGAAAGCAGTTCCGGAAAATTTCGATATATTTTCACCGATCATGACCCCCAGACCCCAAAACCACCCTCCGTTCAAATGTTGATTTATATATATATATATATATCTCCATATATATATATATATATATATATCTGACCTATGTCATACGATAACGCTCGTATTTATAAATCAATTTTGATTAAACTAACTGTGTGTATTAAACTCACCAATGTCTCGACCGAGTTCGCTGGCCAGCTTGGTCCGCCATTTTGTTTCAAGATGGCGGCCATTTAAAATTTTAAAACTAAAATAAATATACAAAAAAGTTAAAATTTTAAATTTATTTTTTAATTAAGTGTTAGGCCTTGATACGAGGATTCAAGAGCATTTTTTGGTTTACCTCTATCTTAAAAAATGGCTGAGATAGAGCAGTTTGAAATTCTAGGGTGGCTGACATTTTGAAACAAGACAGCACATTACAAAAATTTTCATTGTTGTAATCATTTCCCAATCATACGCATAAAACTATATATTCATATCCGTTAGCTCCAAATTCTCGCCAAACTTGGCGACATTTGGCGAAATATCGCCAAATTTGGCGACCAAAATAAGTCTTCATAAATGAAGCCAATTTGGCTATTGCTCAATAATTTGGCGAATTTCTTATTCAGATTCAGTATTAACGAATCCTTTGTAAACGTTTTCTTTGCATTCTAACTTGCTGTTTTCGTGTAACATTAGCTAAAATTTTAAAACTAAGATATAGGAAAGCTACCTTTTCCTCCCAGTACAGGCCGGAAGGACTTTTTTTTCTACGCTTGGTAGAAAGCGCAAGCAAATTAATATATTAAAAAATATATAATTTTTGCTCTGTTAATTTTTTAGACGGAACAGGAGAAAAAAGTAAAACATTAGTTAAGCTATCTTTGCAGGATTTTTAAATTTATAATCGGAAATTAATTAATATTTAGCTATTAATTGATAAAAGCGTATATATATTTTTTTAATAATACATTCTTCATTTTTTATTTACTATAACTAGGGGGCTCTGCCCCCTGCTCGCTACGCTCACCAACCCCCGTTCTGATTGCACAGCCTCTTAAAACCTGGTAATGTATCCTGTTTTAAAAAGATGATGATATCACGAACGGCGACTATCTTCTGTAATCAGGTTATAATGCTTTTTCATTTCATTCATCCTTTTTATTTTTAATATTCATGTGTAAACACAATTTTTATGACGTAATTTTCTTTATTTCCTGCTTTCAACACGTGATCATTTAATTATTATTTTAAACTTTCATTATTGTTTTTAATAGTCTCGCGCAAATACATTTTTTATTTGAGATAAAACATAATCCTTGCTCTTATTTAGAAATTGGCAACAATATAAAGAAATGACTTTTTCAATAAAAGATTTTTTACTCGATTTTTAAGGATTTTTTGAGTTTTTATTTTCCGACCGTGATAATTTTTTGAAGTTTTGAAAGCTTGTTATATTTCGCGTCTGGTGGTATGATTTTCGAATCCGTAGGATGGCTAGAAAAAAAGTAATAGCGCCTCAAAAAAGTCCCTAGTAAAAAAGCGATGAGAATATCCTGGAATATCTATGCAGAATTTGATTGGCTCAGTTCCAGATTACTTTTTTTTAATATAGAAGGATTTTTTTTTCTACTTTTAAGTCTTTAAAATGTATCATTGTTGCAATTTCAAAGCGTTTTGGCATACTTTGGCAAGCATTTATTGACGCATGATTAAATGCATTGTTTTCTCAACTCCCATGGAATTGTACAAGTTACTGAGAATATTTGGCGATTTATCATCTGTGGCGGGCTAATTGGAAAAGGCCTTAAAATCAATGTATTGATTAATAATTAAGTTGTAAAAATATTAAAGACAGGGGAGTAAGTCACAATTTAGTAATTTGAGAAGAAAGTTGTCGGCTCCTATATGCTCTGATGTAATTAATTTTTATAATTCTAGTTTCACGAATATAAGGAATTGCAAATAGTTCAAACATGCATTGTTTTAAGTAGTTACTCCTGCTAAATGGGTAAGTTTGACTTACGCCACTTTCATTTTAAACGATTTCCTCTTACCATAAATTTATAAAGAGGTATAAAAATACAAACTAAAACCAATAACAACGTTGTAACGCACAAATATGAAAAATTGGCACAAAAAAATTGCTTACGGTTGTTTCGAGTATTCCTGGATCCCCTTCCTCAGGGCGGGGGGAAAAAAAGGATTAAAATGGGTTTAAGGAACCCGTCGATTATAGCTCCGAGTACTGGCTATACAGGAATCCTCGAAACGTCCGTATGCAATTTTTCATATTCGTGCGTTAAAACGTTGTTATTGGTTTTAGTTTGTGAATTCGCACAAAGTATTTGATCTATGTATGAAAATACATTTGCCATCAAAATTAATGTTATTCACATCATATAATAAAACACAAAAAATTATCATAATACAATATCGCATGATTAATGATAAAATGCATAAATTTTTCTTTAAAAAAAAAATCAGTTTATTTATGGGTGCAAGACTTCAGTCCTGGAGAGATTTTTGATTAATAGTAAATTCTACTTTATATACTTAAATAATAGCAATTTTACTATCAAGAACTTTTAATCACTATCTTTTATTATAAGAGATCACTTTTTTAGCCATAATGGAAGCCATAGAAATCTTCTAGTCCATTTCCATTTGGCTATTCCTAATACTCAGAAAAGTTTTCAGTCTTGACTTGGATGGACTTCTTGCACCCATTATTCTTCAGTATCATTGTCATCACATTCTGAGACTGGATCCATATCCTCTACTTCAGCTGATGTCTTTATTTGCTTGGAATAAGAATCATGCACTAGTGGAATATACTTCAATAGGTAAAGCATATCTCGCTGTTTAAGTCTGTTTACTATTTCTTACCACACAATAAGTTTACTTGGCACAACAGTTTTCAGAAATTTTGGACGCCCATCCTAGGTAGGCTTCAAATTGAGCTCTTAAAACGGGTAGCATTCTTGGAGGGTTGTTTTATACTAGTAAATCTGCAGATTTGGAGCTTCAACGTCAGCTCTAAAAGTCATTGTTTTTTAATCTCCCTTTTCATATTATTTAACATCTTACAATCCGAAATTTAATTTTTTTTTATATTATATACATATTTATAGGCAGAAATTAGACGCGTTCAATTAAACACGGTTTATGCAATGATATTCTGAAATTCGTATGAACTTCTTATCCATACTGTAGTAACTCCTCTATACCGACCCGATAAAAGATGGTGAGTGATAGCGAGATCGGATCGTTGGCACAGAGAATTTCTCGCATAAATTAGAAAATAGAATTTTATTGTATAACAATGTTAATTCTAATGAAAAATATATACAAGACGTCAATACAGCATTTAATTATTTTTCGTGAGTCAATCGCTTATAAATTAATGACCTCTTGACTCCAAGTGTAACTGAAACAAACAAAAGTCTCTAAACATTACAGACAGTCGTGACTACAAAACAAAGTTCATTCGAACCAAGGCTCGTCCGTTCCTTTTCTTCGGAAGATCTACTAATGCTCGTTAATTCTGAGTCTAAGAACTCTCACTCTCGCACTTGGTGTGCTTTTTCACTTCGCTGGGATTTTCGGCGGATACCTGCTGTATCAATTCTAGAGGTCGGACCTCACTAGCGCTTACACCACGCTGAGTTAGAAACTGACGTTTCCTTTTCCCTTCTCCAGGGAGTCAACACTCTCCTTTTCGATCTCTCCAAAAACTGTCCTCTCTCACTTTTTCATTCTCGCAGGAGAATTCCTTCTAGGGGCGGGGGCTTTGTCGAGGCGGGCCCCTCGAAACTCTCCAGCCTCTTAGCAGCCTTGAGATCCCTCTGTTTCGTTTTCACTAAGTCCGTCATTGGACGTTCTAAGACAAAGGGCAAAGTTTCGGGCGCAAACCTAAAAATCGTGTGCAGAGATCGCTTCTCTCGCAGATGAACTCTTTCCCACGAACTCGGCAAGGATCAAAGCATAAGACCCCTTTTTGGGTAACGCCTTACCACTTCATCACTGTCCGAACTTTCCGCTCACAGTACAATAGAATTCGGCGTCTGCTAGTCTTCAAGGCAAAAATAGCGAGGGAAGGTATGCAGTTAAGTGTACTCACAGGAAATGCTAGAATGACACATAGTGCAGCTGGATGTCGAAGCTCAATTCTTTACAGCACCTCCTCCTCAAACGATTCTTAAGGGTGAAACACTAAGAATCTCTAAGAGTCGGATAAAGAATTGCAAGCTCAAATTACATCAGAGTGGCAAGAAATAAAACATACATGAATAAGATAATACTACCTTCCTTTTTTTTTCCGCGCTCTGATAAGAAATCATGAACATATAATGAAATAAAACACAGTGAAATAAAAAATAAAAAATCTTAAAATAATTATATACAAAAGTTTATCAAGAAATCTCCTTAAACTCGACTCAGACAATCAACATGCGGAATGTCTTTGCCTGCGCGATGAGAAATGGCATAATTATAAAGTTGCAGAGCCAAGGACCACCTTAATAACCTGGGATTATTTCCAGAATTTCTTTTTTTATTTTTGCCTTTAAGCGCCCTCGTTAATGGTTCTACAATCACTGCATAATCTTTTATGTACCGGGAATAATATCCAGCCATTCCCAAACATCTACGAATTTCAGTTTTCGATTTCGGAACCGGTAATTCCTTAATTGCCCTTATTTTCGCCTCAGCAGGCCTCCGTCTACCCTCACCTACAATATGCCCAAGATATTTTACGGTTTTCTGAGCGAACTTGCATTTCGCCAATTTGATTTTTAGTTTCGCGTCATTCACCCTTTTTAATACTATTTCTAGATGACGCATATGGTCCACCCAACTGTCTGAAAAAAACGCCATATCATCTAGATACGGTAAACAGAAATTCTTAAGTGCGTTTATTTCCCGCGTTAAGATATCTGCTAACTCCACCCGTTTTCTGTAAGGCTTTACTAAACTCACGTGAGAAGTCTGAGATTTTTGTCGCCTCCCAGGAACATTCACAATATAATTTGTTTCCGTAATTATTGACTCCTTTCTTCCCGGCCCTATCCGACTATCTGACATTTTAATTGGCTTTCTGGTAGTTAAAACTAAAACCTCATCTTTCACATTAAGCTTCCGTTTTACCGCCTTTCTGTCAAACCAAAATTTCCTCTTTTCTCGTTTTTCCGACACATTTTCAACGGCTAAAACTCGACCTCTTTTTAACCTGTTCGTGAGATTAAACACACTTCCCTTCACGAATTTATTTTCCTCCGTTTCTCTTATCCATTCTCCAAATACTAACGCTTTCAAAAGCTTTCTAACTTTTCGATGCCAACATGCAATACTATCGCTTATTGAATCTCTCATCTTAACACAGAACCGTTTTAGAAATGCGGTCTCTAAATCATTTATCAATCTTTTCCCAAGGTCCAAGTATTCTGACACATTTCCTTTAACCTTCCCTTTCCCTAAGTGTAATGACACTTTTTCTAGGCACGCGCCAAAAATATCTACCTGATAAGGCAATGGGAGAAGCACCTGCTTCCTCCCACTCACTCGATTTTCTCTGGCTTTTGCCACTATCAAAGAATTTCCCGCATTACAATGCGTTTCTTCAATTTCCCCTTTCCCTCTAATCTCTTCGAGAGATGGATACCTGTCATTTTCCATTTTACTAACCCCTCTTTCAATGTTTGCTAAGATCGAAGATTCCTCACATATCGGCAAAGGCGATAATCCCTTATCCACACTGACCAGTTCAATAGGGTTTTCTAGGTTTTCACCCTCTAGTTTTGAATTCAACGCTTCCGCTTCACTGCACTCGCGAAAAATTCCCCCTTCTTTTTCTTTTACTGAATTCAAAGTTTCCGCTTCATCGTGTTGGTGAACATTCTCCCCTTCCTTATCGGAAAACATAATCCGCTTATCTTCCAGCTTTGGAGTATGGTCAATTTTTTTCTTTTGAGCCCGCGTCAAAACTGCATTCATCAATTCGGGTTTTTTCTTCGCCTGTTCTAACAATTTTTGAGTGTGATTACCCAACAAATAGTAAAACATATCTGAATCTTTATTGTTAACTCCTGCCTTGGTTTCAATGACCCCCACGCCTTCAATTTCTAAAGTGACCTCTGCTATAGGTAAACAGTACAATTTACTGTCCAGCGGAGTTTTAATCCATACGTGATCTCCATTCAATTTATCTTGACTGACCAAGTCGTATGCGATGATATCAAATTCACTCCCAGTGTCAGTTAAAGCAGTTGTCTGAATTCCATTCACTAACACTTTACTCAAATAAGGGGAGAAGGTTTCTTCAAGTGTCGGTTTACTTATTAAGTGACCGACCCGCGCAACATCTCTCTTTTTAATTTCCGGACAATCTACTTTGTAGTGACCGCTTTGAAAACACGCGTGACACTTGATTTCTCGCCTTTTTTCGTAAACTCTTTCCCTTTCTTTATGATCATCGCGATCCCTCCAGTTAAAGTTAGTCTCCGAATTTCTGTTACCGTTTCGCCCATTTTCAAAAGTCCTGGGTCTTTCAAAATTCTTCTCTAAAGGGAATTTCGGATTCCACGTCTTTTTAGAGGGGCGCTTGATTGCCTCGTACGCATCTAAAAGCTTTACTAATTCTTCCGGGTTTTTAATCTCTGCCCAGTTATCTATAAAATGTTCGCGCATTTCTGGAGACGCTCTCCGTTTGATTTGGTCCGTGACAAGCAAATTTTTCAAACCCTCAAAATCCGAAACTTGTAAGCATGACAGCCAACCTTCTAAAAAACTATTAAGTTCAAAAATCAGATCCTTCCAAACTGAATTAGGATTTCGTGGATGTTGACTAAATTTTTGTCGGTATGTCTCTGCATTCAAACGATAGCGTTCTAACAGTTTTTCTTTCACATATTGAAAATCATCAATTTTGTCTTCGGGTTCTCTCAAAATTAGCTCGGCCATTCCCACAGGTAATAATGATAGTAAATTCGTCACCAACTCATCCGATTTTAGATTACATTTTTTTGCCTGTCTCTCGAATAAATTCAAAAACAACGAAATATCCGAATTCTTTTCATCAAAGCGATGCATAATTGTTTTTAGGGGTAAATGATTCGTTCTAACTGAGATTCTACTAGATGCGGTACTCCGGTCATCTGACTCTTGCGTCGCTTTTAACCTAGCTAACTCATGTTCCCGCTCCACTTTATTTTCCCTATCTTTTTCTATAAGTTTAATTTGTGCTAAAGCTAGCTCTTTCTCAAAACCCTCTGACGACTCTATTTTTTTTATAATTTTCGGTACAGTATCATTTTCCTCTAAAATGACCTCAAATTCGTAAGCTAACGTTTGCAAATCAGCTTTCCTAAAATATTTAAGCTCCGACATTTTTAAAGTATAAAATTAGAAATTATCTTTCCCACAAATATAAAACAATACAATAAGATTAAATCAAATCCTACCAAGTGCGTCAAAATATTAC
The DNA here is from genome assembly GCA_963931845.1 of Maratus michaelseni. NCBI lineage: Eukaryota > Metazoa > Arthropoda > Arachnida > Araneae > Salticidae > Maratus > Maratus michaelseni. The sequence goes on along the minus strand of OZ007600.1, from coordinate 126,853,640 downwards.
CAAAATATACGCTCATAAAAAGTACGCATAACAATAATATATAAGAAATATGCAACATATAAAATTAAGCAACCCTATCCTATCGTCCACATTCACCTTGGTATTTGGTTATAAAATACATATGGGATCAATTTGACACAAAACAACAATTTCAAATTCAAAAAGTACAGTAAAAATATTTTAAATTGCAAAAGTCTCATTCAATTCCTTTTTCTTTTTTTTTTAAATCAATGGTGGTCTTAATCTCTGCATCCACTCTTAAAAAATTTAGAATAATTCACAAAAAACATATAAAATCAACTCTGTTATCGTAAAATATGAAATGCGTTCAATACTTTTTTTTTTCAATGAACTCTCATTTATAGATTCAGCTAAAATTTTGTAACACTGCACAACTCTCAGTTTGCATTAAATTAATTCAACAATAATTTAATTTTTAACTACAAAATTTGTCTATTAAATAAGTTACAGTAATCTCGGAAGTATCTCATCATACTTTTTTTTTTCTACCGGAAAAATTTCTCAAAATATTTACTCTCACAAAAATTAACATACAACTTTTTTTTTTTTTTTGAAGCCTACAACACCTATACAAACACTAATAACAATTAAAGCCACTCTGAGTATAAAAAGAGCTTACCTCCATTACTAAGAGTCTTTCAGGGCGTCAGAAGCACAGACTTCAGAGATTCTCAGGAGCACAGACGGAGTTTCTATCACACTTTTCGGATGGGGGAACACTCTCCAGAATTCTTGGTAGATTTCTCTTTCTGATGGGGGAACACTCTCCAGAATTCTTGGTAGATTACTCTTTCTGATGCTGTGTTGATCCACAGGGGCGTCTAAGGAGACTCAGGTCACAAGTCACAAGGAGACTCTTTCTTGGAGCACTTTGATGATTTAAATTTCGGAGTCCACTCTTTGTCTTTGAAGATTGTCATTAATTTTTGCTAATTAATCCATCACCGCAAGCCACCAGTTGTAGTAACTCCTCTATACCGACCCGATAAAAGATGGTGAGTGGTAGCGAGATCGGATCGTTGGCACAGAGAATTTCTCGCATAAATTAGAAAATAGAATTTTATTGTATAACAATGTTAATTCTAATGAAAAATATATACAAGACGTCAATACAGCATTTAATTATTTTTCGTGAGTCAATCGCTTATAAATTAATGACCTCTTGACTCCAAGTGTAACTGAAACAAACAAAAGTCTCTAAACATTACAGACAGTCGTGACTACAAAACAAAGTTCATTCGGACCAAGGCTCGTCCGTTCCTTTTCTTCGGAAGATCTACTAATGCTCGTTAATTCTGAGTCTAAGAACTCTCACTCTCGCACTTGGTGTGCTTTTTCACTTCGCTGGGATTTTCGGCGGATACCTGCTGTATCAATTCTAGAGGTCGGACCTCACTAGCGCTTACACCACGCTGAGTTAGAAACTGACGTTTCCTTTTCCCTTCTCCAGGGAGTCAACACTCTCCTTTTCGATCTCTCCAAAAACTGTCCTCTCTCACTTTTTCATTCTCGCAGGAGAATTCCTTCTAGGGGCGGGGGCTTTGTCGAGGCGGGCCCCTCGAAACTCTCCAGCCTCTTAGCAGCCTTGAGATCCCTCTGTTTCGTTTTCACTAAGTCCGTCATTGGACGTTCTAAGACAAAGGGCAAAGTTTCGGGCGCAAACCTAAAAATCGTGTGCAGAGATCGCTTCTCTCGCAGATGAACTCTTTCCCACGAACTCGGCAAGGATCAAAGCATAAGACCCCTTTTTGGGTAACGCCTTACCACTTCATCACTGTCCGAACTTTCCGCTCACAGTACAATAGAATTCGGCGTCTGCTAGTCTTCAAGGCAAAAATAGCGAGGGAAGGTATGCAGTTAAGTGTACTCACAGGAAATGCTAGAATGACACATAGTGCAGCTGGATGTCGAAGCTCAATTCTTTACAATACTTTTTAGATTAAAAAGATAAACTTGTATTAAAATAAATTCTTCATTTATGTGAATAGAATACAAAAATAATTAATTTTGATAATAAAATATTGCAGCAAAATAGTGCGAGTTACTTGAATTTTATTATTTTGATATTCTTAGAAATAGGGTTGCTAAGCAACTCATAAATTAAAGAGCAAAGTAAAAAGAAATGCATTTTAAAATTTGTAAAAAATGTGAAAATAAAATGTTTTATAATTCCCGAACAGATGCAAAAATATTTCCAATAATTTAAACAATAAATTTCTAAATTCTAATGAATTTATCAGCAAATTTTCATAGCTATTGAATATATTTAAAACATCCATATCGAAAATTTAGCATTCGTAATTTTACGTTGAAATTCATTATTCAAATATGTTATTTTCATTTCAGTTAAAAATGAAATTTGAAAATCGTCTGCATTCCCATAGGAAAGCATTATGACCTAAAAAGAAATGTTCTATATTTTTCGAATGAATGAACCAAATGTAACCAAAAACTATACAGCTCATTCTGGGTACCTCACCAACATACACACCAAAAATCAACCTAATCGGATCATTTTTACGGCAGTTATCGCGTAACAGACAGACAAACAGACGGAAACTAAAAACTTTTCGCGTCTCCACAGTGAGCCTGAACTGACGTATCAGCAATTATATTGGATGGTGAATCAGGGTGCTACAAATTCTGGAAATCAGGGAGGTTTATCAATCTGGAAAAGTCACGGAATTTCATAAAAGTACTTGAAAATCAGAGAACTTTGTCTACATGCGAAAATATTCGTTTTTACATGAGGCTGATTTGTCGACAAACACCTGATATTTAAGCCAAAAATAGTACGTGATAAAGAAAAGTAATATTTTTATATATTTTTTAAAAGATGCACATGGCATGAGTTTTTTGTATTTAACACAAATTAAGGTAATCAGATGTCCTCATTTTCTGTGGATAGCGCTTATATTGAAGGCAATTTACCCATTTTTGAAAATTTTATGATACATTAGCATAAACTGACCAGGTGGCCTGGCCAGCTTAATCCAATTAAATTCTTCAGAAAATGAGGAAATTTTATGGTCGCCATATATTCATTAGCCATTATATGAAGTTGTTGGGCTAAATTTTGAGTTTGAATTCATGAAACTGTGAACCAGTACTTTATGAATTTTGTGCAAGTTTTATGGTTTTCTCTTGTTTTTTCTCTTAAATGAGATATTAGCAAGTTGGATAAGTGTGTTAAACGAAGAAGCGGCATATATTAAAAAATACTGTATGTATATCGTTAATAATGGAAATCTGATGAAGGTAGTCAGGGTGAGGGAAAAATCAGGTAACTTTTTTTTTTGCAATTTCTGTAGCCATCCTGTGACTGGTTTAGTCTTCTCATACAATAGCCACTAAATAGCTAACCCATTACGGACCGAATTATTTTTCTCAATAAAATGCAAATATTGCGATTCATAACACTTTTATATTATAGCAACCTAAGAGTTACTTTATCATGGTGTTTCTTGCATCAAATAAAGTGAATATTTATTCTAAAAACAAACTGGTGTTACCTTAAAACCTGGGATAATAAAAATAATGTTGCGAAAACGAAACGGGGTTAACCAGTTCACAGGCTCATGATTTTTTTTTTTTTTTTTTTTTTTTTTTGCCTTTGGTGATTGATTTTTCAAGGTGTTCAGTAGAATAAAAGTATTCTGCCTGCATCCAACAATGCAAAAAAAAAGTGTCGATTTTACAGTATAATACTGACAACTGGGATGCCAGTATTATACTGTAAAATCAACACTTTTTTTTTTAAGTGTAACCACAACAAACTTGTTGCTCCGTCTTGATTTGATGATTGTTTCGTGCGATTCATCTAGTACAAAAATGTAGTTTGTTTGACAAGAAACATAAATCGCCTGACGAATAATTCTTAATTATTTTCTTTCTTATAGTGTTTAATTATTTTAAGAATAGCTTAATTACCGCAGGAGTAAACTTTCATTAGTATTTCCAAATGTTAATTTTCGCCCTATGTATAACAGAAATTCTGCGTTTCAGTAAATGAACGATTACTATTTAGAAATAATGGTGAGGTTTACCCATACGATAATCAGGCTTCGATTTTAAATCGCTTGGGAAGAATAAAATTTATAATTGTTTTTCCAAATCATCAGGGGTAGAGTAAAATTAGTTAATTAATTGCTAAAAGGTGTTAAATAAAAAGTATAAAGTTAGTATAAAAGGTTTTAATAAACTGTTTACATGTTTCGGCTCCACTGAAGCCATTATCAAAACAAATAAGAATATTCTATAATTGCACGATCTATAATGAATGATTTGAAGCGCCATCATTCAATTTTTCACGTACTCTCTCAGATTATACATGTTATTTTATTTTATTTTTACTTGGATGTTCATTTGCATATTCGTAACCATGGAGTAATTCTACCCATAATTTAGATAAATTAAATGATGCTGCATCGTTACCTATTGAAATTTTACGTTTTACAATATCTGTAGAAATCTCTCAATCTCTCTTATATGTAAAAATTCAAAATGTAATGATGCAGCATCTATTAACTTATAAAAATTATGGGTTGCATCACAACATCAGTTAAGAGGCTACACCACTCACTCGAAAACACCCGCTCGCTAATGTTAATCCCATGGGAGATAACGAATTAAACTTTTAAACGAATTTTGTTGCACAGGATAGCTGTCGCTTTTTAATACTTTTAAATGATTTTTGTTGCACAGGATAGCTGTCGCTTTTCAATACTTTTAAACGATTTTTGTTGCACAGGATAGCTGTTGCTTTTCAATACCTTTAAACGATTTTTGTTACACAGGATAGCTGAAGTTTATCTGTACAAAGGCCTATTTTTACATTTTCGATTTTGTTTAGAAGTTTTTCTTATTAAGATACTTTCACTTTCGTAACCGGTTTCGAAAGTGAAAGTATCCTCATAAAAAAAAAAATCTGTAAACAAAATCGAAAAAGTAGAAAGCGGCCTTTGTACAGATCAACCTCAGCTATCCAATGTAACAAAAATCATTTAAAAGTATTGAAATGCAAACGAGATATTTTTTTTTAATATCTCGTTTGCCTTTCAATTAGTGCTCGCGAATATACGTTTAAACCACGTAGTTAAGCCTTTTTTCCATGTTATACCTATCCAAACTCGTTACCGGTTACAATACGCTTTAAACGTATATTCGCGAGCACTACTTTCAATACTTTTAAACGATTTTTGTTGCACAGGATAGCTGTTGCTTTTCAATACTTTTGAACGTTTTTTGTTGCACAGGATAGCTGTTGCTTTTCAATACTTTTAAACGATTTTTGTTGCACAGGACAGCTGTCGCTTTTTAATACTTTTAAACGATTTTTGTTGCACAGGATAGCTGTTGCTTTTCAATACTTTTAAACGATTTTTGTTGCACAGGATAGCTGTCGCTTTTCAATACTTTTAAACGAATTTTGTTGCACAGGATAGCTGTCGCTTTTCAATACTTTTAAATGATTTTTGTTGCACAGGATAGCTGTCGCTTTTCAATACTTTTAAACGATTTTTGTTGCACAGGATAGCTGTTGCTTTTCAATACCTTTAAACGATTTTTGTTGCACAGGATAGCTGTTGCTTTTCAATACCTTTAAACGATTTTTGTTACACAGGATAGCTGAAGTTTATCTGTACAAAGGCCTATTTTTACATTTTCGATTTTGTTTAGAAGTTTTTCTTATTCAGATACTTTCACTTTCGTAACCGGTTTCGAAAGTGAAAGTATCCTCATAAAAAAAAAATCTGTAAACAAAATCGAAAAAGTAGAAAGCGGCCTTTGTACAGATCAACCTCAGCTATCCAATGTAACAAAAATCATTTAAAAGTATTGAAATGCAAACGAGATATTTTTTTTTTAATTCTGCCATAGGATTAACATTAGGTCGAGAACTGAGGTCGATTTTTACAAAGGCCGTTTTTTACTTTTTCAATTTTGTTTAGAAGTTTTTTTTTTTATTATTATTAAGATACTTTCACTTTTGTAACCGGTTTCAAAAGTGAAAATATCTTAATAAAAAAATTCTAAACAAAATCGAAAAAGTAAAAAAAAAAAAACGGCCTTTGTAGATACCGACCTCAGCTATCCAACGCAACAAAAAAAAAAAAAAAAAAAAAAAAAAAAAAAAAAAAAAAAAAAATCATTTAAAAATATTGAAATGCAAACGAGATATTTTAAAAGAACTGTCTCATAGAATTACCATTAGCGAGGGGGTGCTTTCGCGTGAGTGAAGTAGCCTCTTAATGGTTAAACTTTGTGTTATGCCGATAATGACCACTAGATAAATGCGCTAATTTTCCTTTTGGCATCTGCATATAAGTGAATAGTGGCATACAGACACAGAGTTCACTTTGTTCAAGATTAACGTTGAAAGGCTACAAATATTCATCGCCAAAGTAAGGGTATGCAAAAAACAAAGAGTGCAAGGAATTTTTTATCTTTCTTTTAGATAAAAATTTTAGAACAATGTTTTTAATGTCTTGGAAAGTGCTGCATAGTCTATGTCTAACGCATCATTTTCTTTTTTTGTTTTTACATGAAAGGACAAAGAACCGGTTGTTAATTTATTTGAACCCCAACACTATAGTGAAGTAATAAAACGTGTGAACACAACTTTTATTCATTTTTTATTCACATTTAACGAATCAGTTCCGTATTTTCCGACATCTTTGTGATCTAAAATCAAAAGCTTCACCTATGCAGCATCTTTTATCTCTCGGCGGAACACAACTTTTCTCGTTGATATTCAGCAATTCGGCAAAGGCATACGATTTTCCCTTTGAAAGGACTTGGATGCAAGCGTCGAAGCCTCGAGTCTTGCAAAACATTCTCACTCTCGAATTGACCACACCCGTCTTCAAGACGTTTTTCACGTGATCAGGAACGCAGTCGGCAAATTCGGGATTTAGGTAATTGCACAGAGCGCAGTGAGCATTTCGGAAGACTCTGTTTTGGAAATAAACTGGATCTTCATAGGACCTGGAATGTTTGACAAGTTAGATTAGTTAACACCAATATAAAAATCGACTACGAGAAACAAAGTACAGTTAACCAGAAAACACCCATTGTCACGGCCTCGCAGCGTATAGGAGAAATTTTATTGTTCCTACCTTTATTTTGAAATAATTATATTTATGATATACTTCTATTGCATATGTTAAAAAAAGTTATCCTAAAGATTATTGATTAGGGCATATTTTAGCGTGCGTGTAGAACAATAAAATGTCTCCTACAGTGTCTCACAAAAGTGATGGGACACTTGTGCTTTATAAAAAGAAACTGCAATAAAATAAATAAACAAACATGTGCAAAAATTTTTTGGGTGTGTTTCATATTTAAAGTTAGTAACAATTATTACATAACATACATTTTGTCAAAATATTAAAATATTAATTTAGTAAAAATACAATTGTTCAGAACGGAGCAAAAAATGGCTCACATAAGTGATGGGACACTTACTTTTCCATCAAATATTTATCCACAAATTTTACTTTTTAAAAGGTTTTAATATTTTGTTGGATTTCCTTTTACTTTTAAAACATGATTTAATCTTTTTGGGATGGATTCGACTATTTTTTTTTGTGATTTCTGGAGTGATTTTACCCCATTCTTCTTGAAGCACCGATTTTAGTTGTTGTTTTGAAGAAATGGTGTGTTTGCGAATTCTTGATTCCAATTCTTGCCAAATATTCTCTATGGGATTTAAGTCTGGAGATTGTGGTGGTGTTTTTATTATTTCAGGACAGTTATATAGCAGCCAGAGTCTAACGTTCAGAGCAGTGTGCTTGGGGTCATTGTCCTGGTAGAATTTAAAATCGTTATGAAGGTTCAATTTTCGTGCTGAAGATTTCAAATTTTGCTTTAAAATATCAATATACTTGTACTGATCCATTATACTGTCAATAAAAACAAAATTACCAACTCCAGCGGACGACATACACCCCCATACCATAACTCCTCCTCCACCATGTTTTACTGTTGGTACCAAGTTCTGTTTGCGAAGTTCTTCCCTGGGTTTTCTCCACACCAAGATTCTACCGTCAGAACCAAATATATTAAATTTACTCTCATCAGCAAATATAACTTTATTCCAGTAATCAGAATTCTTATTTATGTTGGATTTTGCGAAAGCTAGTCTGAGTTTTCTATTCTTTTCACTTACGAAGAATTTTTTCCTGGCTATTCTACCGTGATATCCAGCAGATCGAATTACCCTTCTAATAGTTTCAGGATTAACAATTATTCCATATAATGCTTGTAAATCAGCAGCAACTTTTGAAGCACTAATTCTTGGATTTTTTTTAATATTTCGAACGATAATTCGCTTTATTCCATTGGATAGCTTTGATGGTCAGCCAGGTCTTCTTTTATCCTGAATCATATGATTCTTTTTATATCGTTTAATGATATTGAAAACTGTTGAACGACTCAAGTTAACTGTTTCAGCAGTTTTTCTAATAGATTTTCCACGTTCAATATGCAAATTAATAACTAATTTTCGAATTTCAGGCGAAGTTTCTTTTCGTTTAGCATTCATGACTACACAGAGCTAAAAAACACAAAAATTCCAAAACAAACTGGAGAGAAATACTGCAGACGATTTTATAAATTATTGCCAATTGCTTTTAAGTAAAAATAAAACCCCAAAAAATATTTTTATTGCTTATTTCAGGCGATTTTTGTTGCATATATAATGGTGTCCCATCACTTATGTGAGCTATTTTTTGCTCCGTTCTAAACATTTGTATTTTTATTAAATTAATATTTTAATATTTTGACAAAATGTATGTTATGTAATAATCTTTACTAAATTTAAGTATGAAACACACCCACAAAAAAAATGTGTACATGTTTTTTTAATTTATTTGATTAGTTTCCTTTTGTAAAGCACAAGTGTCCCATCACTTATGTGAGACACTGTATATTCAGCGAGTCCTGCCTCCAGGTGACACAAAGCCGTAGCCAATAGGGGGGGGGGGGATCACTAGGGTTTGATCCCCCTCCGAAATTTCTGACACGATGACTTTTTATGTGCCATTAAGTGTCAATCAAGACAATCAAAAATTTGAAATCAAAATTCTATACGCTTAGCATCTCTTTTTAGCCACACACAGGGTGGCTTATTCTTTCAATCTCTATCATTTTTCATGTTTATGAAAAGTCACAGCAATCCATCGTTGCCACAGATTAATCTCGGAAAATGAAACATTTGAAGTTACTTAAAAAATTAATAACTCGAAAAGTATTTGTCACAAAATTGTTTTACAAACTGCGATAGAATGGTAAAAAATTGTATTTTTCTTGATATAAATTTCAAATCTAATGATTATGTCGTTTTTCAAATAATGAATTTCAAAAATTACAAAACTTCACAATGGAGTACCGTAGCGAAACTTTTACGCGTAAAAAGATAATGATAAAGGCATTGTGGCTCGACGTGTATCGTGTATACTGGCCATAGCATGAGTAACGAATTATAGTAAACTTATTATTCTGTTAAAATATAAAAGTGAATTATGTATATACATTTTTAAAAAATAAAGAAAAACATTTTATCACAAACATCAACAAAAAAATTTTCTTCTATTTATTCCCTTATTCCAAAGATATCGTTTTATCGTCTGCTGCCATAGCAACATGAATTAAAATTAATTCATTAAAAAAAATTGCTCAGTGGTAGAAAAATATTTTTCTAAATCGAATGATTATTGAACAACTCAACACTTTAACAGGGGAATTTTTATTTGTTATTTAGATATTTTAAAATTGTTTGTTGTCATTGCGTTTTTATTCTGAGTTACAGCTAGTTTATTTATTTTTTAAATAAAAGCCGTGTGTGGCAATCTATATTCGGCCTTATAGCAGAATTTTCCCCTCTTGTTTCTTTTATTCCGTCAACATGGGAAAAATATTAATGCAATATCTAGAAAGTATTTAAAATTCATACAATTTTATTCGGTATGAGACTCTGTAAAAGCAGGATTACCATGTGATCAAACATAACGGCTAGAATGTTCTAGTATACATTCTCCAACTTGTACAATGAAGCTCTTGAAGAATGCGATGACGTTCTAATCCTAATATCCACAAATTTGGCAGGCGTATCCGCTTACAATTTTTTCCTGGGAAGACATTTTTGACAAAACCATTTGAAAATATAGGTAAAAATGCTCAGAAACCATTAATGTTGATTACATCAGCTAAGTAGAATCAACATCAACACAGATGAGATTATAAATTTCTTTGCAATGAACAAGGCTCAAATTTTCAATTTTCTTTTGTATTAACTATATAATATTATGGTATTCGAATTCACAATAAAACTTAATAAGACTTTTGACTAATTTCACATATTTTTTCATCGTATTAAAAAACAAATCTAAATTAAGATAATAAGAATAAAATTTTGAACCTTGAAATTTCCTTCCAAAATATTTTTCTGGCAACCACGTTGAGGTGATACGTCTATAAAAGGACATCTAGGTTCAGATTTTATGTGAATTTGTTACCGTAGCAGCTTTATTGGAATCTAGAAGAGATTACCCAATCATAGAAAAAAAATCCCATATTTCTCGGATTTTCTGATATCAGAAATCATTTTTCGTACGAGAAAAATTAATCTGTCTATTCTAATTAAAAAAAGTGACTAACGCTACTGTCGCCGCTGCTGCCGTAATTTAATTTATTGTGACCTTTGAATTTCTGGCATCATAATAAACAAGACCGAAAAATCATGCCTCAAGCATAGATTATGAAACACTTTCCAACACAGCCAGAAAACTGTAACGAAACTTCACCGTTAAATAAAGTGAAAGAAGATATGTAAGTTTAGGAAACCAATAACGCATTTAAAAATTCAGTTTTCGAAATTACCTTCCAGTGTCAAAAATGCAGTCGAATTATTTTGTGCAGCCCTGTACATGATCAATAGATGTGGATATATAGTATGATAAAATTTAGTTCAGTTAGAATATTCACATTTAAAAATTTTCGTCAATCGATGGAAATGCACTCGAAATCTTTTGTACAACCCTGTATATTATCTGAAGACTTTTGTACACACCACCTATTAAGCTAAAAGGCAACTTAAAACTCCCTTGCAGCAATTACCAAACGAAAACGACAATGTATCTTATTTTGCGTATCGCTTTATGTGAATTTATTTATATTCCACAAACTTCTATTAGTCTACTAAATATAGTTGAGCAAGACAATGCGTAAACACAATTAAAAACTACCCTTAAGCAATTCACTCCCATAGTCTGTAATATTTACGAATTCCCTTTTATAGCCCTGTATATGATCAACAGAGTTTATAAACACACACGTACTATGAAAAAAAAATAGTTAAACTTAAAAACGCAAACAAAAGTTGAAAATGCACTTATCGGGTATACACCCTTGTATAGCCCTGTATATGATCAACCGAGTTTATAAACACACACGTACTATGAAAAGAAAAAAATAGTTAAACTTAAAAACGCAAACGAAAGTTGAAAATGCATTTATCACACATAGACTATAAATATCACACATGTACTGTAACCGATATCTTTTGTGTGTCCCTGTAAATAAACGCAATGCACACAAGAAAGCAATTTATAGTGCACCTCAGTAATGCATATAATTTACATTATGTTTGGAATAGTTAAATATCACTAAATTACACAGCAAACAATTTTTCCACATAGAACGATGTGTAACAGAATTATTTTGTTTGACCCTGTAAATGAATAATAAATGCTTTGCACCCATATTCTACAAAAAGCATGTTTTAATGCGCTTCATAATTATATATCGATTTCATTATGTTTTAAATGTCGTAGCGTCATCAAAATGCACTTGAAACGATTATTTCCCATTGACTGTAATGTAACAGAATACTTTTGACTGTTCCTGCAAAAAACTTGGACTGACTGCAAAAAAACTATAAGCTCTACACACTTCAGTTGAAGTAGGGAACATGCTATAGTAAACGACAATAACATACAAAAACTGCAGGGCAATCCGAGCATATTTACGGCAGTTAGAGCACGGACAGACGGCCAGACGACAGACAAACCGAAGACATAAACACTTTTAAACTGGGTTGGAAAGTGTTAAAAAAACTATGTCATATAAAAACATGAAAACTGGTAGTTTTATAGAAAAATGTATGATAAACACGTTGAAGCAGACAATTTTTAAATCGAAGAATTACTTTAAGCACCATTTAATGTTGAAATTGGTCAAGTCGCTCAGTTAAATAAGTTTTATAGGATCAAAAAATATGCACAGCAATTTAATCATCTTTTCCAAGCACGGGACTAGATTGTAGTGTGCAGTGTCCAATCAGTTTTTAAATTTGTCTATTTTTTATTTTTTCAATTTTCTTTCAAATTTCCCTTATCTGAATAGAGATTTAATTCACATTTTTAACTTTCCCATTTTTACCAATAGGGCAATTGCAATTTACGTCATGCTGGAGGTCACACACTACAAATATAGGCAGTTCTGATTGGTGGAACTATCCTGATCTCCAGTTGAAATACAATGGTTGATCAGCTAATTGCAACTTCCCTGTTGTTGAAAAATTTTAAAATCCCATATAATAATATTTACACACACTTTCAATTAAAAAATATATTTACACATGAATGCTAAACACGTTAGAAACTGTACGTCAAACGTGACAATTGAGGTGCGTTCGTACTGTAGCTAGTTACATAAATATTCAGATCTTGATGCTTTTTAATTCTGTGAAACGAATTATATCGTCTACAGATTAATTTCTGTCATAAAATAAGTATCTCGGTCGCTTGACGATTAAACCTCGAAAGCTCCTATAACAAGAAAGCACCGATTTTTAAAAAGAATTCAAATTTCTTAATAAATATTTTTATTAATACCTTCAAAGTTTTGATTCGATTTTCATAAAATTTGAAATGTCTCGACAAAAGTCTGCAGAGATAATATAATCTTTAATTTCAAACCATTCGATTGGGTAGTTTTTGCGTTGTTATATGCGGACAGACGGACGGACATGACGACGACAATAGGTGCTACGTATTTATATAATTACAAACGCACCTAAAAAGAAAGAAAACCTTAAAATAATTAAATTATTACATGCAAAAAGCCTTTTATGGTAAAAATTACATCATACATTAAAACGAATTTCTTATAGACTATATTCATGTGACGTTACAGGGGAATCACGTGGCGTAAAAGTAGCGGCTAGCGCGGATGTTTACATATTTTATTACTTGATACAGCAAAAATACAGATAAATTCATGCGTAAAATACTTTAGATTTGTTTTGTACGAATTACCATTCGATAAATATCTATTAGAAACTTTATATATACTTATTAATTAAAATAAACAATTTTCATTTTATAAATAACATTAAAAAATATGTATGAAAAGTTACATTAAAGTAAAGAATTCATGCATAAACTATACCTGTTCCTGAAAATACCTAAAACTCAGCTAAGCCTAAAATAATATATAAGCCTAAAATATAACCGTAAATTCTCTATATAAGCGTAAATTTTCCAAACACAGCACTTTTCGATGCCGCGGTTCTGAATGTTATTTCCAAGCAGATAGAGAAGTTATAGAGAATTTTTGTACCCTCGAACCATAGTCCCTTGTCCATGGCGTCGTTATAGAAGTCCGAGAGGCAGCGACATTTTTTATTTAAAAATTTTATACTAGCTGATTTTCAAATGTGTAATTGATCTTACTTATCAATCACAAAAACAGCCGTCAGCTGTCGCGACAATAGTAGATGCAGCCATGGGAATAAAAAAAAAATACTCTAGTCAAAGGAGAATACATAGCAACCCTATTACAGAAGATCGCCACTGTTCGCGATATCATTCAATCTTCTGTAACCGGTTAATATTTTTAAAACAGAGCAAATTAGCGTGTTTTTAGAGGTTGCGGGGTCTGCTGGACGGGGATTGACGAACGTAGATCGTAGAGGGCAGGCCCCCAAATTACAACAAGAAAATTGTCGCGTATTTTCTCGCACTTTCTATTTCTGGAACCAGAAAAAATAAAATGGCAAAAAATAATCGCCAGTAAATGCGGTTTTTATACTAGAAAAATCAATTACCTGCACATTTCTAAAACGGATTTATCTTTCCAAGATGACGAACAGCGGCTTCTCTTCCTGGCATAAGCTGTACAAGACCTGAGCTCTAATCCTTCCATGAAACTCGAATCGTTGAAGTGGACGTAGTATTTGCAAAGTGTTTTAGATCCAGTAGCCTCATTCAGACTCCAGATTTTTCCAGATTGATAAATGTATTTGGCACTATTATTTGCAAGAGAAGAACATCTAGAAAGAAAATAAGAAAGAAAACAGATCATGAGTTGCTATGATTGAATTCTAGAACGCTTAATCAATCTTATATGTGAAGTGAGTTTCTTAAGTGAATTTATTTTTCTTAAAAGAATTTTCGTAATTTTCGTAGCCTAATGTTCCCTCTTTATACATAATCAATGAATCCCCAAAAATAATCAGGAAGCGCCTTATCACAATGAGCCTGCAGTGGTGGCCAAAAGTTTGGACATTTTTTGAAAGTTTCATGCTTTTCAACTTTGTGTGCTTGTAGAATATATTAATTTTTACTTAAATATAAACGTTTATATATCAAATTGAAGGTAATTTAATGTAGAATTTAACAATAAAAACAGTATTACAATATCTGTATTACAAAAAAAGTTATGCTCATTTTAGTAGAACAAACAAACACAAATCGTTTTGAATAAGGACGTGTTTTGTAATAAAAGCGTATTAGCCAATCACAAACACTGTTCTGAGGACCAATCAAATGTCTGTAACTATAGTTTAGGTTATTTGGATGGTAAAAGCGTTATTGTTGTGGAAATATTGTGCGGAATGATGCATACTAGTACAATTAAATAGAGCATTGCTGTTTTTGAATATTTAAAGTCATTTTTTTAATTAAACTAATTTTAAACAATGTCATCAACAAGAAGAACTAATTGGACATCTACAAAAAGAAGCCGAATTGTCATATTGAGAGAAAATGGCCTCTCTTATGCTGAAATTGCAAGACAAGTTGGTGGTTCAGTGACTTGTTCTGGTGTACGAAAGTTCTGTTTACGTTATGAAAAAACGAAATCAGTGGAAAATAAGGCCAAATCAGGCCGAAAAAAATGCACAAGTGCTACTACCGATAGAAAAGTTAAACGGTTATGCCTTCAAGATAGAAAAATTTCATCAGATGCCATTAGATGTGAAATGAATGCAGCGTGTATTGCAGTAAGTTCAAGAACAATAAGAAGAAGGTTATCAGGATTTGGACTACAAGCTAGAATGCCAAGGAAAAAAACATATTTAAATCAAAAGCAACGCGAAAAACGAGTTAAGTGAGCAAAAGAACACATTAAATGGTCAGAAAATCAATGGAAGCAAGTAATCTGGAGCGATGACAGTAAAATATCGCTCTTTGGTAGTGATGGTAGAAAATACGTGAGACGTAGAGTAGGAGAAGCTCTTCATCCTGATTGCATTGAAGCAACTACAAAAAACCCAACAAATGTCATGATTTAGGCATGTATGTCTGCAGATGGTGTGGGCCGAATTCAAGTGATTGATGGCATCCTGAATGCCAAAATATACATCGAAACTATCCTGGAACCAAAATTGATACCTTCCATCAGGGGTCTCTTCCCCAACAACGCACCATTTATTTTTCAGCAGGATTCAGCTCCATGCCACACAGCAAAAGTATGCAAAGCATGGTTTCAAAATAAAGGCATAGATATATTACCATGGCCAGGAAACAGCCCTGATCTCAATCCAATGGAAAATTTGTGGCGACGTTTGAAAATTCATGTACGAAAAAAACGTCCATCCAATAAAAGACATTTTATTGAAGTTATAATTGATTCTTGGCACCATGTGATTACGAAAGATGAACTCCAAACACTCGTTCACTCGATGAAAAGACGCTGTAAAGCTGTATTAAAAAATAAGGGTTATCCTACTAAGTATTGATTGTGTAAGTATCACTTTAAAAAAAATGCAAATCTAAGATAGATCTTACTATTAGTTGCATAACTTTTTTTGTAATACGGATATTGTAATACTGTTTTCATTATTAAATTCTACATTAAATTACCTTCAATTTGATATATAAACGTTTGTATTTAAGTGAAAATTAATATATTCTACAAGCACACAAAGTTGAAAAACATGAAACTTTCGAAAAATGTCCACACTTTTGGCCACCACTGTATATACAAAATTTGAAGAAAGTCGGATAATTCTGCATAAAAAACCCATTTATCTAAATTAAGGGGCGGGGAATAGCCCCCATTCACCTCTTTATACTTAACCAATGAATCCTTCAAAAGTAATCAGGGAAGTGCCTTATCAGAATGATTGCATATACAAAATTTGAAACAAATCGGATAATTTTGCATGAAAAACCCCATTTATCTAAATTAAGGAGAGATCAGCCCCCCGTTCTCCCCTTTACAGTTAACCAATGAACCTCCAAAACTAATCAAGGAAGCGCCTTATCAGAATGAAACTATATACAAAATTTGAAACAAATCGGATAATTCTGCATGAAAAAAACATTTATCTCAATTAAGCGGGGGGGATAAGCCCCCGTTCCCCCCTTTTTATTTAACCAATGTATCTCCAAAACTAATCAGGGAAGTGCCTTATCACAATGAACCGATAAACAAATTTGAAGCAAAACGGATATTTCTGTCAAGAGTTATCGCGTTACATACATACATACATACAGAACCGGCGGACACATTTGCTCTCAGGCTTTGATAGCTTGTGAGCTAAAAACTGTGCTCACGTGCCCGCCTCTTCATAATTTATAAAAATTATATATCATGTATTTCTGAAATTAAGATATTTACTTTCAAAAGATAGAGCGTCACGTTGCAAAACGATGTACTAACTCCCATCCATTGAATACAACGTTGTACTTTCGACTTATAGAAAAATATCATTGCTTGTTTATGGGAGGAAAAAATGGTATCGCATCAATCCTCAATGATTCATCTTTGTCGTGTATCTATTTTTTCGTCTATATGTTGTAATTTACGAAATCGACTTTTGGCCAGCCAGATACGAGAAATCTACCGCAGTGCGACGGGAGGAAGATTGAGTAAAGGGGTTAATTACCTCAGTTCCACATTCCACGTGACAAAATCTTCCTTGTCACCATTGCATTTCGCGCAGAATAAATTTCCATAGGTGACATTAGTCACTCTGCTCGTGACAGGCGGTAGATGTCCCAAACCGTCCTTGCAAAAGTCAGCTGCTTCATTCGGTGGACAACCGAAAACTACTCTGTATCGATCATGACCTACCACTGTGAGGCAAATGAAATCTCTGTTGTGATGTACACCTGTGAGATATAAAAAAATATCCATAAAGTAATTGAAGTAGTCATTAAAAAAGGGTACTTGTCATAAAAATTAACTTTTCAGGAGACACAAATAAACGTTTCTCTGAGAAATACGAGGGTCGATCCAGAAATAAGGTTCTCAAAGAGCTCCAGCCGCTCGGGAAGGTGCGAGGCGAAATACGGCAACAGCGCTGTGCGTAGCTGTTCCCGCACTCGCGATTCCCCCGGCGACGCTTCGCTGCGCAGCTCATTCTTCGCTCAGCAGCCGTCCGAGTTGGAGGTTCCCATTGTTGATACCGCCAAGTGCGAGATTCGTTCCGTAATTCACTTTTTGTACGCCAAAGGGACTCCACCCGTGGATATTCATCGTCCGTTGACAGAGGTGTATTGACTGACAGCCGGTGTAACGTTGCTTGACGACAACGCCCGACCTCACATCTCCCGTCAAACCCAGGAACTGTTGACACAATTTGAGTGGACTGTCATGCGCCACCCATCTTACAGTCCGGACCTCGCACCTAGTGATTATCACTTGTTCCCCAAGTTAAAGAAACACTCAGGTGGCCAAGGCTTCCGGAGCGACGATGTCGTCAAAAAAGAATTGAGACGCTTCCTCAACGGGTTGGCGCCGGAGTTCTACGACATTGGGATACAGAAATTGCAGCACCGCCTACAAAAATGCGTAGAAAAAGATGGCGATTATGTAGAGAAATAAAGCAAACTTTCTTCTTTCCAACGATGTAAATTTCTATGAGAATAAACAATGTTATCTATTTGTAAATTTGATGGGAACCTTATTTCTGGATCGACCCTCGTATATAGGTACTTTCTTTTAATGTCTACCTTGAGTTACAATAAATATGAGTTAACATTGGTTGACATTGTTGACATTTCTTTAAAATCTATAAATGATGTAATAAAAATAAAAAATAAATGGGACAAGTGTTTTTTCTATAATGAAATAAGGATAAATTATATAAAAAAAGATATTTTGACTTAAAATAAATAGAATAAGTATTACAAAACTTGCAAAAAATATACATTGATTGATACCTGATATCATGAGAACTACAGGGTGGGGCAAAAGTCTCGCATCATAGGAGTTTTTTAATTTTTTTTTAGGTAGCTTTCAATACAAAAAAGTATAAAGCTACCTATTGCAGCCGTTCGGAGGAAAGCAATTCCGGAAAATTTCGATATATTTTTACCGATCATGACCCCCAGACCCCAAAACTACCCTCCGTTCAAATGTTGATATATATATATATATCTATGTCATACGATAACGCTTGTATTTATAAATCGATTTGGATTAAACTAATTGTGTGTATTAAGCTCACCAATGCCAGCGAGTTCGTTGGCCAGCTTGGACCGCCATCTTGTTTCAAAATGGCGGCGACTGAAAATTTTAAAACTGAAAAAAATATACAAAAAGTTAAGAATTCAAATTTATTTTTTAATTAAGTGTTAGGCCTTGATACAAGGATTCCAGAGCATTTTTTGTTTTATCATAAAAAATGGCTGAGATAGAGCAGTTTGAAATTCTAGGGTGGCTGACATTTTGAAACAAGACAGCACATTACAAAAAAGCCCTTCCGGCCTGTACCGGGAGGAAAAGGTAGCTTTCCTATATCTTCGTTTTAAAATTTTAGCTAATGTTACACGAAAACAGCAAGTTAAAATGCAAAGAAACGTTTACAAAAGATTCGTTAATACTGAATTTGAATAAGAAATTCGCCAAATTATTGAGCAATAGCCAAATTGGCTTCATTTATGAACACTTATTTTGGTCTCCAAATTTGGCGATATTTCGCCAAATGTCGCCAATTTTGGCGAGAATTTGGCGCTAACGGATATGAATATATAGTTTTATGCGTATGATTGTGAAAATTATTACAACAATGAAAGAAAATAATTTGCGAGTAATCGCATTAATGTGCTGTTTTGTTTCAAAATGTCAGCCACCCTAGAATTTCAAACTGCTCTATCTCAGCCATTTTTTAAGATAGAGGTAAACCAAAAAATGCTCTGGAATCCTTGTATCAAGGCCTAACATGTAATTAAAAAATAAATTTGAATTTTTAACATTTTTGTATATTTATTTTAGTTTTAAATTTTTAAATGGCCGCCATCTTGAAACAAAATGGCGGACCAAACTGGCCAACGAACTCGGTCGAGACATTGGTGAGCTTAATACACAATTAGTTTCATACAAATTGATTTATAAATACGAGCGTTATCGTATGACATAGGTCAGATATATATATATATATATATATATATATATATATATATAAATCAACATTTGAACGGAGGGTGGTTTTGGGGTCTGGGGGTCATGATCGGTGAAAATATATCGAAATTTTCCGGAACTGCTTTCCTCCGAACGGCTGCAATAGGTAGCTTTATACTTTTTTGTATTGAAAGCTACCTAAAACCAATGATTAATTTATGAGTTTTAGTGAACGCGATTTCTCGCAAATTATTTTCTTTCATTGTTGTAATCATTTTCCCTATCATACGCAAAAAACTATATATCCATTTCCGTTAGCGCCAAATTTTCGCCAAACTTGGCGACATTTGGCGGAATATCGCCAAATTTGGCGACCAAATTAAGTCTTCATAAATGAAGCCAATTTGGCTGTAGCTCAATAATTTGGCGAATTTCTTATTCAAATTCAGTATTAACGAATCTTTTGTAAACGGTTTCGTTGCATTTTAGCTTGCTGTTTTCGAGTAACATTAGCTTAAATTTTAAAACGAAGATATAGGAAAGCTACCTTTTCCTCCCGGTACAGGCCGGAAGGACTTTTTTTAAATTATAGAGAGCTGATTTAAATATTACAGTACATTCATAGTAATTCATAGGAAACTTTCATCTACAAATTTAAAAAAAAAATCAAAAAATTCTATGCTGCGGGACTTTTGGCCCACCTTATATATTGCTAGTTACTTTTTTTATTCATCAACAGATTGCTAAACTTTATTGGTTGGCCATAATGAAATTTCTTCACAAGATCTTTTAAACTATAGTTAGGAATATAGGTCCTGGCGCGATTTAAGTCCTTAATCTTTTTGACATTAATACGGACTAATATTTCATGTGCTTTTCAGTTGGTAGATCAACTATATCTTTAAGCCAAAGTGACAACAAGTTACTGTTTATGCCATGAATGTAGTGAGAATGCCTGTACTGTCAGGTGTGTTCAAAGTGCATAAAAGATGCTGGCTGATATTGCACTTTAGAGCATTTTTTTAGACATTTCTTTCTCTTTATGATTCTTCTGAAATGGCTCCTCTTTTGTACAGGGATGGGCACCAAATAACAAAATTTAATATATCGTCCATCTGAACAAGAGTCGAAGTAACTTTTTAAAAATTTTTGGTCTATATAACATTGATTCGACCAACCTTTTTCACCGCTCTTTTTATAATGGAGAAAGAAGAACGAAGAATTCATTTCTGAAAGGGCACTTGTCTATGGAGAAGTGCATTTTCAATACTGAAAATTGTTTTCAACTTCTTTTAAGTATAGAGAAATAATACCTAAAGCGAAAAATAGTCCACTCTCTTTTCAGAAGTGATAGAATATGTGGAAAAGTATCATATTTTGCAATAAAACATTTTTGACAATTTTGGACTAATGCCCTGGCTAAAGATACAGTAAAGCCCACTTATTAGAAAAGACATTTTGCCAAGAGATAATCATAATCATGCTATTATGTATACTTACGTTTTATGCGCAGATGCCAGTTTTTACGCCTTTTTCTTAATGATTCATATGACTTTCAAACCTTAAAAACATTTAATTTTTGAAAAATATATATCCATTAAAGAATTTAATTTTGCATAAACTATTGCTTACTAGTGGTCTTGTGACGAGAATCAAAGCAGCAGTCACCGTAAACTGAACAGCTTGGACTGCAAGAACATTGAAACAGAGGTGTATAATCGACAGCAGCTTGATCGTTCAACTTCTCACATTGTCTTGAGCAGAAAGGTCCAACTTCCGAACCGTTATTCCTTTCCAAATTCAGCTTACTTTGAACGAATTGACACGAGATGCAAAACAGGACCATAAAACTGTACGTTGAGAAAGAAGATGCCATTTGATATGAAGGGCTGCTAGTATAAAATGTTTAGAAAAGAGATGTGTTAGATCCTAGATCTGAAAAAATGAATTACGTAAATAAGTATTTTTTAAGAAGAAAATAAAATTCAATTCAATAAATTGTTCCTTAACTTACTGCAGTTGATGTATTTTTAGTGAGAAAGCTTGACACAACAAAATGTTTTTGTTCCGATCTTTATTTATAAGGGGTGCCCAATTGAAAAGTGGACAGCTGACGTAGCGACGTTATCAAAGTTGCCGAACTGATTTTTCATTTGTTTTTGTCTTCGCGCAGGGTTAGTGACGCATTAAACAAAGTTGCGTCGTTTGGAAAGACGTTGTGTGTGTGTAACAGACGGCCAAAACATAGGGTGAACAGGATGGAAGCATCCAGAGTCGAGCAGCGAAGTGTAATGCGTTTTTTGGTGGCTGAAGGGGCAACGAATGCAGACATTTTTCGCCGTATTAAGCATGTTTATGGTGAACACTGTTTAGGCCGTAGAGCTGAGAACAACTTGTGCAAGAGTTTCAGGCAAGGCAGACAGACAGTCAAGGATGCACGGAGACCAGGCCAGATCGACGCTGTCATCACCGATGCATCAGTCGCCGCTGTCGATGAGATGTACAGGCCAGGCCTGTCACCTTGTGATTTTCACATCTTCGGGCTACTTTAGAAGGAACCCCGAGGACAACGGTTTACTTCGGATGACGAGGTATACGATAGGATACGAATATTCTTCCGAGATCAGCCCTGAGAGTTCTACTCCAGCACTCTAAAAAAAACCTGTTGTTTTAACAGATATTCTACAGTACTTTTAACAGAATATCTCCATTTTATGCAAAGTACAGATTTTCTCTGTAATCCTGGGAAGATATCGTATATGCCCTCTGGCGGACAGTTTCAAAGTCACGCGGTTCTTCTTTTTCAACGTGTATTATAGGAAAAGTTGCTTCTCTATGATCGTAGTATTAGTATCTCTACTCTAGGCTAGTCTTGTGTGTATGTTTACCTCGTGGTCGCCGCCATAACTAGATAGACGGAAAAGCAGAAAACATATTATGTAGTAATATTTTGGTAAGTCTGTTTTCATAATATGTTCGTTAATTTGTTTTGTTATATCCACCTTAATCTTTATAAAGTTAATTATTTTTTAATACATTTTATTTCGTAAAGTTGTAATATCATTAAAGAATTAAATTTGCGTTGATATTTTCGTTGTAGAAAATGATAGTTGTCGTGAAATTAGGGAAATATGTTTCTGCATCTTTATTATTTAAGCTTTTATGAAATATGGCATATTTTTATATTTTTAGTTATTTTTAATTAGTGCGAATGCTTCGTGACAATGCGAATCGTGAAAAATTTCGATTGTTTAATAATAATAATTTATAATATTTGAACTTTAACTTATTCAAAGTTTAATTCATTTATTTTTCGAGTTATTTAAACCATTTTTTTCCCCGTATCCTAGTACTTTGATCTGTATAATTTTTCATTTAATGATACTATTCAACTGCAGATAATTTTGTATACGAAATCATAATTTTGATTAAATAAATCTATTTAAATGTTTGACATTTTAAATGTACATAATAATATACATGAGAGATTTTGAAAATGAAAGATTTAGAAAGAAAAATACGTAAATAATGTTACTTGATTTAAATAAGAATGAAATTATGGAGCATCAAATTAGATATAATGTAAGATGCAAAGGATTCTGAAAAACTTATTGTCCTTCTGTTTAAATGAAAATATATTTAGAGAATTTAATAAAAATTAAAAATAAAAAAATATGCAACATGTAGATCATATAAAAATATTTTTTAATAGTGCTGCGGAAATGTATTTTTCTAATTTTGTACAGAAAATATATAAACCAGGGGTCGATGAAGGTTTTTTTTTTTTTTTTTTTTTTTTTTTTTTTTTTTTTTTTTTTTATCTTGGGGTCCATTTTGTGAAGTAAGTGTTATTTTTGTGAAATTTATTATATTTTTGTGAAAAATAACATTTTGTAACGAAAGTTGAAATCCAGTTACTCAAATTCGAACCAAACATTTATTAACAAAAACTTTTTTAAATCCTTTTGCTCAAGTTTTCCTCTCTGGTGCACTTGTTTGTTTACAAATTACACATTTTAAAAGTCACAAAATAATAAATAATTAATAAATAGTAAGATTTTATGAAATAGAATTTTGTGAAGGGCCCCACTTTATCAAATTGATTTTTGTGAAGGGATCCATTTTATTAAATAGATTTTTGTGAAGGGAACCATTTTATTAAATAGATTTTTGTGAAGGGCCCCTAAATAGGTCCCCAATTTTGCCTGGATTGACCCTTGTAAACTTAAAATTTTGTTTATATATTTCTTTAAAAAAAAAAAAAAACTTTACGAAATAAAATTATGAAGAAATATTTAACTTGCTTAAGATTGTGGTGGATTTAATAAAACTTAAACAATTGAGCATATTTATGACAGACTTAACATTTTAAAAAACAAACAGAAAAAAAGGAAAGAAAGCAAATCACAATTATTTCAGGGTTTTTATAAACAGGGTACATTTTAAATTAAGTAATTAAAAAAGTTTTATTTTGACAGTAACATCAATCAAAAATTTCCAATCCTGTCATAAACAAACTCGCAGAGTGATGAAATATTTTAATTTTTAATGAAAACTAAACAGATTATTTCTTTTAACGTTTAATCTTATTTTCTGTTTACTTCTTAAGAATGCGAATGTTTTTGTAATAAACTAATTGTGTAAATATTAACCTCATAATAAATATTTAATTAAATGAAATTGTTGAACACATTAAACTTTAAAATAAAAAAAGTATATCCACTCTTTCAGAAAATAATCTCTTTTAAAATATTCGTATTCTTCACGCCATTTAAATTTAAAAAAGTAAACAGAAAATACAAAGATTAAAAATTTAAATAAATACATAATTTGATTAGTTTCATTAAAAATTAAAATAACAGGTCTCCCCTGTCTATACTACAGATAAAACTTGTACAAGATAACAGGTTTCCCCTGTCTATACTACAGATAAATTTTGTACAAGATAACAGGTTTCCCCTGTCTATACTACAGATAAATTCTGTACAAAATAACAGGTTTCCTCTGTCTATACTACGGAGAAATTCTGTTGCATACAGGGAAAGTCAGTATCAATTTAACAGATTTTCTCTGTACAAACTACAGGGAAAATCTGGTAGCATAGCTGACAGATTTTCTCTGTTAAATCTACAGGTTTTTTTAGAGTATCGAACTACTGGTGACACGATAGGACAAATGCCTCGACAAATACGGTAAATATTTTTAGAGTTGTAATAAAATACTTACTTCGACACTCTGTGTCCACTTTTCATTTGGGCACCCCTTATACATTCACTTTTAAATACCATTTTTACCAGTATTACTCGCTCACTTTGACGAGAAGTGGAGGATCGTGCATTAAGTTTCTGACGTGTTACTGTAAACTACATATGATTACAACGACTATCTTAAGAACCAAAAATAATACTGTTTATCCTCATAATATATTCGAATTTCGTGCCGATCGACTCTAAATTTATAAAAATTGGACAATCAAGTAAGTAATTTTTAAAAAGGCCAAGAAAACAGATATACAGTCTCCAAGACTACTGATATACAATAAATTATGCGATACGATAACTATTTTAAAAATAAAAAAAATACTGTTTACTTTAACAGCATATTCGAATGGCCAATTTTTACAAAATTTAGAGCCTCTAAAGCAGTAATTAAAATAAGGCCAAGAAAACGGACATACGGTACGATGACCAACGATGTAAGATAAATTATGTGATACACAGGCTAATTTAAAAATAAAAAATAATACTGTTTACCTTAACAATATATTAAAATTTCGGGACTATTATCCAAATTTTACAAAATTTAGAACCTATAAGGTAATAGCCAAAAAAAAAAAAAAAAAAAAAGGCGAAGTTTCTTTATTTTTTCTATGATTCGAAAATGAACTAATGCGTTATGTTTTTCATACGGTTTTCTTTTCTTCAACTGCTGCATAAATGTGTGGTTATTGTGACAGAAAAAGGTACAGTCAAGAATGGTTAATCAATTTAAGCTTGGTATCTAACTTTTAAGAATCAAATTTGTAATAGATAAAAAAAATGATTAAAAAAATAATAATAATAAACAGGTAAGAAAAATCATGCATTAAGCAGGGATTATGAAACTCTTTCCAGCGCATTCAGAATACTGTAACAAAAATTTACCATTAAAATAAGGTGAAAGATGATGTCTGAGTAAACATTTTGGAAAATGCATACCACATTTTAAAACCCATTTTCAGCAATTATCATCAATAGTCGGGAAAATATACGATTTCTATTGTACAGCCCTGTATATGATCTATAGATTTGTATATATATCAGTGCCTGATTTACGGCAGGGCATTCGGGGCACGGGCCCAGGGCCCCCGATTTTCAGGGGCCCCCAAATGCTACTAAAGATTTTTCAATTATTAACCAAAACAGTTTTAACTGTCAAAAAACAAAATTAAAATGGAAAAATCTGTTTGTCAGAGATTATCTATGATATGTCAAAGTAACTTCAATTTTTGCTGATTGTCTTTTAACAACTTATGTGCTGTAATGTACAGAACTTCATTTTTGGGATCGCCATATTATTCCATTTTTATTTATTTTACATGTAAGGCCCTCATGGTTAACATGGACAAAGCTGTGTGGTTCTGCTAGTTACTTGTGTAAATTTAGTTTTTTTTTTCGTACAAAGCTTGTATTTGAAAGAAAAAGTTGTTTGGTTAATAGGATATGCTAATATTTTAAATAATAATAGCTTGGTACTGCGGTAAATTTATTATTAGTTGTTGCAGATATATGGACTTGCATAAAGAAAGGTAAACAGCACCACACAGTTTATTATAAATTTCAATTAAAAATTCATAATTATCAAATAATTATTTAAAAGTAAATTAATAATTATCACATTTAACTTTTTGATTAATATTTTAAAGAAATTATCAAAGTCAATAGTGATTATCTTAATAAGTACTGCTTTCGATATTATATTCTTTTATTCGAATAATCTGTGCAAGGGGGGGCCCCCATATGCATCTGTGCCCAGGGCCCCCAAATTTCTAAATCGGTCCCTGTATATATTATATACTAGTATGCTAAAATTTAGTTAAATTAGGAAACGCATAGAATCCGAATTATTTTGTGAGCCCTGTATATTATATATAGAATTTATACACACCAAGTGATATGTAAAAAATTAGTTCGGAAAGGAAACGCATAACAAAGTTTAAAATTCAGCAATTCTTTGGCAATTTCCATCAGTAAGTGGAAAAGTATTCGAATTATTTTGTGGAGTCCCATATATGATCTATAGAATTTATACATACCAAGTAATATGAAAAAAATAGTTACAGTTAAAACCGCACACCACAACTGAAAACGCACTTCCAACAATTATCGCTTATGGATAGTAATGTAACCGAATTCTTTTGTGTGTACCTGTAAATGAACGATAAATGCTATGCACACCGCATTCTATTAGTAAGAACCTTGTAGTGCACCTCAGAAATGCGTATCAATTTCAATATGTGTGAATCTTTAAAATACACTGCAAACGATTTTTCTTCATAAACCATACTGTAACGGCATTCTTTTGTGTACCCCTGTAAACGAACTATAAATGATACACACTTCATTTTCAATACTGAACCTGCTATGTTAAACCTCAATTATACGGCAATAACAATTATATTGAAGTGAGTTAAAGCACGGACAGACAAACAGAATTCATAGACACATTTAAACTATGTTGGAAAGTATTAAAAATCGAAAAATTAGGTGCCCCACGCAGGACATAAAAATTTAGCCAAAATGTCGGGGCAGCTGGAAACCCTGGTTTGATGAATAAAAATTGATCAATGAATAAAAATTATAAAACTTGATGTTTGAAATTTGATCAACTGTATGAGAATTTAAAAAAGATCCTATATATTAAAACGAAAAGGGATTTTCGTCAAATCCACTTTTCACACGAAAATGACCCATTTGCGCATGCGTAAAATTAAATCTAGAACCTAAACAGTTTTAGAATACACTCGAACGAGAAAAGGGTGCCCGAGTGGTATAAGGCGTGGTCCTTCTCTGTTCCGATCATCGTGTCGGTTCGAAACCCACTCATGACAGAATGATTTTCTTACTTTATTACCAATAAATAATTTTAATAATGTCATATTTAATTCAGGAGGAAAAGTTATATAATTTGTATTTTTTTATTATTATTATTCGAATGCTTTATAATTAAGTAAAATTTAACACCCAAGAATATTTTGTTTTAATTACTAAATTTATATTAAAAGTATTTAAATTTTAAGATCATGCATGTAATTATCGATTAAATAAATTGAACTGGTCTACAATTTTTATTATATTTGGTATGACCATTATCAAGATGTCATATATATAATAAGATAAGTATGTGATTATTTTTTGTATAAAAGGAAGAATAAAAGAAGAGAAAACAAAAAGAAGGAAAAATATTCATACAGGAACTCTAAATTATCTTGATATCCATGATTTAACAATTAAACAATGTGTGAAAATGGAAAATATAAATTCAAGTAATTAAAAAATGTGTATTATAAATCGTTAGCTGCAAACAACAAAGTTTAAATTCAGGGTTTTAGAATCAGACTGATAAAAATCAATTTAATGAAAAAATTTAAAGGTCGTGTAGTTAAAAAAAAAAAAAATAGAAATACTAAATATTGTTATTTTTTTTTTCAAAATATTGGGACTGTGGTAAATAAAATATAACAACCGTCAATATTTTTTAATTACTTATTTTATATTATAAATATTTAAATTAAAAGATTTTGAATGTAGTTATCGATTAAATAAAGAGATCTAAACATTTATCTATATTTTGTATTATCAATAAAATATATTAGTATAACTAAGAAAAGTATATGATTATTCTCCTTAAAAAAAAAAGAAAGAAAAGAAAAAAAAGAAAGAAAAGAAAAAAAAGAAAGAAAGAAGAAGAGAAAAAGAAAGAATAAAAAATATCCATATAAGAATTATAAAAGAAATCACCTTAATATCCATGGTTTATCTGGGTTTTAGAGTCAGGCTGATAAAAATAAAATTAATGAAAAATTTTAAAGGTCGTGTAGTTTTTTAAAAAAAATTAGAAAATACTAAATATTGATAGATATATTTTTTTAATTTTTGAGACTGTAGTAAGTAAAAATAAATCATTCAATTAATATTTTTAGTTAAATTCTTGCTAAATTTATTCAAGTATAATAGAATGTAAATTACAAGCTTAAAATTATTTCACTTCATTAGTTGAGTAAGCTGGACTGACAACACGATCTATCGTTTTATATCTATAGGAATCGCTTACACAATATAACAAACCATAAAATTTTCAATACCTAATTAATTTAAAAGCAGCTAATTAAAAATAAAAACATATTTCTAAAGGAGCTTTCAAGTTATTTACCGTCAAATCTTGACGGGTACTATCTGGTATATTTTATAATGATTGAATGATTAAATTCGACTTACCACAATCGAAATACCAAAAACCAGGTTATGAGCAGACGAAACCGTTTTGTTCACGTCAACGAAACAAAAGAAATGAGTGGCAAATGTAACCTGCCTGCAACTGTTAGTTATTATCTCTCTAAATTCTATATTTCCTTCCAGTGCCGGACAGGGAGAAGAAATTTCTTTTCATTTATTTTTTTATTGCAATGATTACGTATGTATTAGAAATACTTCCTTGTTTAAGCATCTTCACGATTTGTGATTCGTTAAATATAACTTCACTCCTTATTGCTCCTCATTAATTCAATTAAAGTTAACCAAGTTAATTTAATCATAAAATTCCCCCATATCAACATCCTGTGAGTTGAATACTTAACCCCTTCACACTTTCGGTTTTTTTTTTTTTTTTTTTTTTTTTTTTTTTTTTCTGGACACAATATACTAAAAATAGAGACAACTCACCATTTTTTCCGTATTCACATATTTTTCTTATGTAATCGAAAAATGTCTGCCAGTTAATAATGCGAGAATTACACTTAAAAATTAGTGACGTCCAAAAACTTTTAGTAGCAAAGCAAGCAAACTCATCTTTAATTATTTGATAAGAAATATTTGCCCGAGCGGCGCTCGGGCAAAACTGTCAAAGAGTTAAAGCTTGTTATTAGTCAGACCTCAAATTTCCTTCCGCCATGTTAAACTTGTAGCTGTCATGAATGTATGCATATACTTTAAATTTCCCAACAGAATGTTTTTTCTTCTGTATACTAGGGGGCTCTGCCTATAAGACTAATATAAGGAGACTATAGGAGCTCTAGCTCTGCCCAATACGAGCTACGTTCGCCAACCCCCGTTCAGACACTGCAGACTCTAAAAACACGCTAACTTTATCTGCTTTAGAAAGATTACGGAAGATTGAATTATAATTAAACGACAAGTGGCGATCTCCTGTAATCGGGTTTCCATTCATTTCCCTTTGACTGGGGGATTTTAAAGCCGAATCAACTGCTGTCGATACAGCTAACAACTGTTTTCGTGATTGATAGAATAAGATAAATTAAATATTTGAAAATCAGCTTGTATAAAATGGCTAAGTAAACAAGATCCCTGGCTCTCAGGATTTTATAACGATGCTATAAGGAAATAGTTTTAAATAAGGCGTTTTAAATGTATCCTGTCCAATATAACGTAATTTTCACCAAAGTTTTCCCCCTATTTCTAATATTAACGTAAAAATGCAGTTTTTAATTAAAAGGAAATATCATTTGCGCTGTTTTAAAATTTGCAACAATAAAAAGATTTTTTCGAAATAAAGTGTAAATGTATTTTTAAATTTAAATAAACAGATATGTAAATAAACAGTTTAGAAAACATATAACACATTGAAAAATGCAATTTTCGAAATTACCTTCCAGTGTCAAAAAAGTTGTTGAATTATTTTGTGCAGTCCTGTATATGATCAATAGATGTGAATATATAGCAAGATAAAATTTAGTTCTATTAGAATATTCACATCTAGCAATTTTCGCCAATCGATGGAAATGCACTCGAAATCTTTTGTACAGCCCTGTATTTATCTGAAGACTTTTGTACACACCACCTATTAAGCTAAAAGGCAACTTACTCGCAGCAATTACCAACCGTAAACGACAATGCATCTTTTTCTTTACGTAGCCCTGTATATGAAATTATTTATATTTCACAAACTTCTCTTAATTAACTAAATATAGTTCAGCAGGAAAATGCGTAACACAATTAAAAACTACCCTTAAGCTCTTCATTCCCATAGTCTGTAATACTTGCGGATTCCCTTGTGTAGCCGTGTATATGAACAAACGAGTTTATAAACACATACACGTACTATGAAAAAATTTAGTTAAAAACGAAAACAAAAGTTGAAAACGCACTTATCACACTGACTACTGTAACCGATATCTTTTGTGTGTCCCTGTAAATAAACACAATGCACGCCACACTTTAAAGAGAGCAATTTATAGTGCACCTCAGTAATGCATATAATTTTCATTATGTTTGAAATAGTGAAATATCACTAAATTACAGTGCAAACGATTTTTCCCCATAGAACAATGTGTAACAGAATCCTTTTGTTTGACCCTGTAAATGAATAATTAATGTTTTGCACCCCATATTCAACAAAAAGACTATTTTAATGCGCTTCATATATATATCATCAAAATGCACTTGAAACAATTATTTCCCATTGACTGTAATGTAACGGAATACTTTTGACTGTCCCTGTAAAAAAACTATAAGTGCCACACACTTCAGTTGAAATAGGGAACATGCTATAGTAAACGACAATAACATAAAAATTTCAGGTCGATCCGAGCATATTTACGGGAGTTAGAGCACGGACAGACGGCAGACAAACCGAAGTCATAAACACTTTTCAACTAGGTTTGAAAGTGTTAAAAATGGCCTTTTCGAAATATAGGAAATAAATCCCTATCTAAATAATGAATATTTAAATAAAAATTTGTAAAAAAAAAAAAACCCTCAAAATATTAGTTAAATAATAATAAGAAAAAAAATGGCACACTGCACACCGCTTGTCAGCTACGTTCTTCCAAAATATGGTTAAATTACTACGCATAGCTTTTGTTCCTATAAAACTTTTAACGGAACTATTTTGACCAACTTCCATATTAAATAGCTCTTAAAATAGTTCTTCGAGTAAAAAACTGTCTGCTTTAGCGTGTTTATCGAACATTTCTCTATTAAACTAACATTTTTATATTTTTACTAGCAAGCTACGCCCGCTACGCTGGTCAATTTCTTTTAACGAACCTTTAATCAAACAAAATATTGACATTTCATAAATAACTTTTATATTTTAACAGAATAATAAGGCTACTATAATTTGTGACTCGTGCTATAGCCAATATACACGTCAGGACACGTCGCCCTTATCATTATCTTTTTACAAATGAAGGTTTCGCTATGGTACTCCAGTGGAAAATTTGGTAATTTTTGAAATTCAATATTTGTAAAACGGCATAATCATTAGATTTGAAATTTATATCGAGAAAAATACAATTTTTTACATTTCAAACGCAGTTTGTCTAACAATTTTCTGACAAATACTTTTTGACCTATCATTTTTTTCAGTAACTTCAAATGTTTCATTTTCCGAGATTAATCTGGTGCAACAATTAGCGAAAAACCCAGTCGTCAGCAACGCATAGTTTTTTATTAAAGAGGCTGTTGGAGCAGGGATTGTCACCACCAATTTGCCACCATCACTTTTGAAATCGGTGCCGTGGTTCCAGAGATTCCATAGAAATTGTAATTTAGAATGACTCCAGAACGCTTTTCGCTCATTTCACCCATTTAAATTTTGATTTTTTTTTTTATTATTTATTCTTAGAGAGCATTTACATCTTATAAGTAACTACAATGCTAAATTTCAAATTTCTTGCCCCTTCAGTATAAAAAAGTCGCAATTTTCAATTTTCGAACATTTTTCGATCCTGCACCCCATTGATGTTAGTGGCACCGACATAAAATATAGCCTATGTTGGAGTAGGGATTGTCCCCATCAATTTGCTACCATTACTTTTGAAATCGGTTCTGTAGTTCCAGAGATTTCATAGAAATTGTAATTTAGACTGTTTTTAGAACGCTTTTCGCTCATTTCACCCTTTTAAATTTCAATTTCTTTTTTATTTTGTTCTTAGAGAGCATTTACATCTTATAAGTAACTACAATGACAAATTTCAAATTTCTAGCTCCTTCAGTATAAAAAATAAAAATAAAACTGCCCAGTTAAACTGAGGGCATTGAGTTCACAGGCTATTCACAATAACTGTATATTATACTCTTATTTCAAAGCCATCGAAAAATAAAGAAATAAACAATATATTAAGGGGGGGTCATCCCCCCGTTACCCCCCCCCATAGTTAACTAATGAACCCCTTAAACTAATCAGGTAAATCTCTAATTACAATGAATATATATACAAAATTTGAAGAAAATCGGATAATTCTGCATGAAAAACCCATTTATATAAATTAAGGCGGGATTAGCCCCTCCGTTCCCCCCCTTTATACTTAACCAATCAATCCAGAAAACTAATCAGGAAAGCGTCTTAACCCAATGAACCTATAAACAAATTTTGAAGCAAATGGGATAATTCTGCATGAAAAACCCATTTATATAAATTAAGGGGGGGGGATTAGCCCCCCCGTTCCCCCCCCCTGTATACTTAACCAATCAAGCCCGAAAACTAATCAGGGAAGTGCCTTAACACAGTGAACCTATAAACAAAATTTGAAGGAAAACGGAATAATTCTGCATGAAAAACCCATTTATATAAAATAAGGGGGGATTAGCCCTCCGTTCACCCCTTTATACTTAACCAATCAATCCCGAAAACTAATCAGGGATGCGCCTTAACACAGTGAACCTATAAATAAAATTTGAAGGAAATGGGATAATTCTGCATGAAAAACCCATTTATATAAATTAAGGTGGGGGGGGGTATTGGCCCCCCGTTCCCCCTGTATACTTAATCAATCAATCCCGAAAACTAATCAGGGAAGCGTCTTAACCCAATGAACCTATAAACAAATTTTGAAGCAAATAGAATAATTCTGCATGAAAAACCCATTTATATAAATTAAGGGGGGTATTAGCCCCCCGTTTTCCCCCTTTATACTTAATCAATCAATCCCGAAAACTAATCAGGGAAGCGTCTTAACCCAATGAACCTATAAACAAAATTTGAAGGAAAACGGAATAATTCTGCATGAAAAACCCAATTATATAAAATAAGGGGGGATATGACCCCTTTCCCTCCTTTATACTTAACCAATCAATCCCGAAAACTAATCAGGGAAACGCCTTAACACAGTCAACCTATAAACAAAATTTGAAGGAAATGGGATAATTCTGCATGAAAAACCCATTTATATAAATTAAGGGGGATTATCCTCCCGTTCCCCCCTTTATACTTAACCAATCAATCCCGAAAACTAATTAGGGAAGCGTCTTAACACAGTGAACCTTTAACCAAAATTTGAAGGAAATGGGATAATTCTGCATGAAAAACCCATTTATATAAATTAAGGGGGGATTACCCCCCCCCGTTCCCCCCCTTTATACTTAACTAATCAATCCCGAAAACTAATCAGGGAAGCGCCTTAACTCAGTGAACCTATAAACAAAATTTGAAGGAAAACGGAATAATTCTGCATGAAAAACCCATTTATATAAATTAAGGGGGGGGGGGGGAATTAGCCCCTTGTCCCCCCCCCACCTTTATACTTAACCAATCAATCCCGAAAACTAATCAGGGAAGCGCCTTAACACAGTGAACCTATAAACAAAATTTGAAGGAAAACGGAATAATTCTGCATGAAAAACCCATTTATATAAATTAAGGGGGGGGGAATTAGCCCCTTGTTCCCCCCCTTTATACTTAACAAATCAATCCCGAAAACTAATCAGGGAAGCGCCTTAACACAGTGAACCTATAAACAAAATTTGAAGGAAAACGGAATAATTCTGCATGAAAAACCCATTTATATAAATTAAGGGGGGGGCAATTAGCCCCTTGTTCCCCCCCCCCTTTATACTTAACTAATCAATCCCGAAAACTAATCAGGGAAGCGCCTTAACTCAGTGAACCTATAAACAAAATTTGAAGGAAAACGGAATAATTCTGCATGAAAAACCCATTTATATAAATTAAGGGGGGGGGGAATTAGCCCCTTGTCCCCCCCCACCTTTATACTTAACCAATCAATCCCGAAAACTAATCAGGGAAGCGCCTGAACACAGTGAACCTATAAACAAAATTTGAAGGAAAACGGAATAATTCTGCATGAAAAACCCATTTATATAAATTAAGGGGGGGGGGAATTAGCCCCTTGTTCCCCCCCCCCCTTTATACTTAACAAATCAATCCCGAAAACTAATCAGGAAGCGCCTTAACACAGTGAACCTATAAACAAATTTTGAAGCAAATAGAATAATTCTGCATGAAAAACCCATTTATATAAATTAAGGGGGGATTATCCCCCCGTTCCCCCCCTTTATACTTAACCAATCAATCCCGAAAACTAATCAGGGAAGCGCCTTAACACAGTGAACCTATAAACAAAATTTGAAGGAAAACGGAATAATTCTGCATGAAAAACCCATTTATATAAAATAAGGGGGGATATGCCCTCCGTTCACCCCTTTATACTTAACCAATCAATCCCGAAAACTAATCAGGGATGCGCCTTAACACAGTGAACCTATAAATAAAATTTGAAGGAAATGGGATAATTCTGCATGAAAAACCCATTTATATAAATTAAGGCGGGATTAGCCCCCTCCGTTCCCCCCCTTTATACTTAACGAATCAATCCCGAAAACTAATCAGGAAAGCGTCTTAACCCAATGAACCTATAAACAAATTTTGAAGCAAATGGGATAATTCTGCATGAAAAACCCATTTATATAAATTAAGGGGGGGGGATTAGCCCCCCCCCCGTTCCACCCCCCCTTTATACTTAACCAATCAAGCCCGAAAACTAATCAGGGAAGTGCCTTAACACAGTGAACCTATAAACAAAATTTGAAGGAAAACGGAATAATTCTGCATGAAAAACCCATTTATATAAAATAAGGGGGGATTAGCCCTCCGTTCACCCCTTTATACTTAACCAATCAATCCCGAAAACTAATCAGGGATGCGCCTTAACACAGTGAACCTATAAATAAAATTTGAAGGAAATGGGATAATTCTGCATGAAAAACCCATTTATATAAATTAAGGTGGGGGGGGGGTATTGGCCCCCCGTTCCCCCCTGTATACTTAATCAATCAATCCCGAAAACTAATCAGGGAAGCGTCTTAACTCAATGAACCTATAAACAAATTTTGAAGCAAATAGAATAATTCTGCATGAAAAACCCATTTATATAAATTAAGGGGGGATTATCCCCCCGTTCCCCCCCTTTATACTTAACCAATCAATCCCGAAAACTAATCAGGGAAGCGCCTTAACACAGTGAACCCATAAACAAAATTTGAAGGAAAACGGAATAATTCTGCATAAAAAACCCAATTATATAAAATAAGGGGGGATATGCCCCCCGTTCCCTCCTTTATACTTAACCAATCAATCCCGAAAACTAATCAGGGAAACGCCTTAACACAGTCAACCTATAAACAAAATTTGAAGGAAATGGGATAATTCTGCATGAAAAACCCATTTATATAAATTAAGGGGGGATTATCCTCCCGTTCCCCCCTTTATACTTAACCAATCAATCCCGAAAACTAATTAGGGAAACGTCTTAACACAGTGAACCTTTAACCAAAATTTGAAGGAAATGGGATAATTCTGCATGAAAAACCCATTTATATAAATTAAGGGGGGGATTAGCCCCCCCCCCCCGTTCCCCCCCCCTTTATACTTAACTAATCAATCCCGAAAACTAATCAGGGAAGCGCCTTAACTCAGTGAACCTATAAACAAAATTTGAAGGAAAACGGAATATTTCTGCATGAAAAACCCATTTATATAAATTAAGGGGGGGGGGGGGAATTAGCCCCTTGTCCCCCCCACCTTTATACTTAACCAATCAATCCCGAAAACTAATCAGGGAAGCGCCTTAACACAGTGAACCTATAAACAAAATTTGAAGGAAAACGGAATAATTCTGCATGAAAAACCCATTTATATAAATTAAGGGGGGGGGGGGGAATTAGCCCCTTGTTCCCCCCCTTCATACTTAACAAATCAATCCCGAAAACTAATCAGGGAAGCGCCTTAACACAGTGAACCTATAAACAAAATTTGAAGGAAAACGGAATAATTCTGCATGAAAAACCCATTTATATAAATTAAGGGGGCGCAATTAGCCCCTTGTTCCCCCCCTTTATACTTAACCAATCAATCCCGAAAACTAATCAGGGAAGCGCCTTAACACAGTGAACCTATAAACAAAATTTGAAGGAAAACGGAATAATTCTGCATGAAAAACCCATTTATATAAATTAAGGGGGCGCAATTAGCCCCTTGTTCCCCCCCCCCTTTATACTTAACTAATCAATCCCGAAAACTAATCAGGGAAGCGCCTTAACTCAGTGAACCTATAAACAAAATTTGAAGGAAAACGGAATATTTCTGCATGAAAAACCCATTTATATAAATTAAGGGGGGGGGGGAATTAGCCCCTTGTCCCCCCCACCTTTATACTTAACCAATCAATCCCGAAAACTAATCAGGGAAGCGCCTTAACACAGTGAACCTATAAACAAAATTTGAAGGAAAACGGAATAATTCTGCATGAAAAACCCATTTATATAAATTAAGGGGGGGAATTAGCCCCTTGTTCCCCCCCTTTATACTTAACCAATCAATCCCGAAAACTAATCAGGGAAGCGCCTTAACACAGTGAACCTATAAACAAAATTTGAAGGAAAACGGAATAATTCTGCATGAAAAACCCATTTATATAAATTAAGGGGGCGCAATTAGCCCCTTGTTCCCCCCCCCCTTTATACTTAACTAATCAATCCCGAAAACTAATCAGGGAAGCGCCTTAACTCAGTGAACCTATAAACAAAATTTGAAGGAAAACGGAATAATTCTGCATGAAAAACCCATTTATATAAATTAAGGGGGGGGGGGGGAATTAGCCCCTTGTCCGCCCCCACCTTTATACTTAACCAATCAATCCCGAAAACTACACAGGGAAGCGCCTTAACACAGTGAACCTATAAACAAAATTTGAAGGAAAACGGAATAATTCTGCATGAAAAACCCATTTATATAAATTAAGAGGGGGGGGGAATTAGCCCCTTGTTCCCCCCCCTTTATACTTTACAAATCAATCCCGAAAACTAATCAGGGAAGCGCCTTAACACAGTGAACCTATAAACAAATTTTGAAGCAAATAGAATAATTCTGCATGAAAAACCCATTATATATAAATTAAGGGGGGATTATCCTCCCGTTCCCCCCCTTTATACTTAACCAATCAATCCCGAAAACTAATTAGGGAAGCGTCTTAACACAGTGAACCTTTAACCAAAATTTGAAGGAAATGGGATAATTCTGCATGAAAAACCCATTTATATAAATTAAGGGGGGATTAGCCCCCCCCCCCGTTCCCCCCCCTTTATACTTAACTAATCAATCCCGAAAACTAATCAGGGAAGCGCCTTAACACAGTGAACCTATAAACAAAATTTGAAGGAAAACGGAATAATTCTGCATGAAAAACCCATTTATATAAAATAAGGGGGGATATGCCCCCCGTTCCCTCCTTTATACTTAACCAATCAATCCCGAAAACTAATCAGGGAAACGCCTTAACACAGTCAACCTATAAACAAAATTTGAAGGAAATGGGATAATTCTGCATGAAAAACCCATTTATATAAATTAAGGGGGGATTATCCTCCCGTTCCCCCCTTTATACTTAACCAATCAATCCCGAAAACTAATTAGGGAAGCGTCTTAACACAGTGAACCTTTAACCAAAATTTGAAGGAAATGGGATAATTCTGCATGAAAAACCCATTTATATAAATTAAGGGGGGGATTAGCCCCCCCCCGTTCCCCCCCCCTTTATACTTAACTAATCAATCCCGAAAACTAATCAGGGAAGCGCCTTAACTCAGTGAACCTATAAACAAAATTTGAAGGAAAACGGAATAATTCTGCATGAAAAACCCATTTATATAAATTAAGGGGGGATATGCCCCCCGTTCCCCCCCCCTTTATACTTAACTAATCAATCCCGAAAACTAATCAGGGAAGCGCCTTAACTCAGTGAACCTATAAACAAAATTTGAAGGAAAACGGAATAATTCTGCATGAAAAACCCATTTATATAAATTAAGGGGGGGGGGAATTAGCCCCTTGTCCCCCCCCCACCTTTATACTTAACCAATCAATCCCGAAAACTAATCAGGGAAGCGCCTTAACACAGTGAACCTATAAACAAAATTTGAAGGAAAACGGAATAATTCTGCATGAAAAACCCATTTATATAAATTAAGGGGGGGGGAATTAGCCCCTTGTCCCCCCCCCACCTTTATACTTAACCAATCAATCCCGAAAACTAATCAGGGAAGCGCCTGAACACAGTGAACCTATAAACAAAATTTGAAGGAAAACGGAATAATTCTGCATGAAAAACCCATTTATATAAATTAAGGGGGGGGGGAATTAGCCCCTTGTTCCCCCCCCTTTATACTTAACAAATCAATCCCGAAAACTAATCAGGAAGCGCCTTAACACAGTGAACCTATAAACAAATTTTGAAGCAAATAGAATAATTCTGCATGAAAAACCCATTTATATAAATTAAGGGGGGATTATCCCCCCGTTCCCCCCCTTTATACTTAACCAATCAATCCCGAAAACTAATCAGGGAAGCGCCTTAACACAGTGAACCTATAAACAAAATTTGAAGGAAAACGGAATAATTCTGCATGAAAAACCCATTTATATAAAATAAGGGGGGATATGCCCTCCGTTCACCCCTTTATACTTAACCAATCAATCCCGAAAACTAATCAGGGATGCGCCTTAACACAGTGAACCTATAAATAAAATTTGAAGGAAATGGGATAATTCAGCATGAAAAACCCATTTATATAAATTAAGGCGGGATTAGCCCCCTCCGTTCCCCCCCTTTATACTTAACGAATCAATCCCGAAAACTAATCAGGAAAGCGTCTTAACCCAATGAACCTATAAACAAATTTTGAAGCAAATGGGATAATTCTGCATGAAAAACCCATTTATATAAATTAAGGGGGGGGGATTAGCCCCCCCCCGTTCCACCCCCCCTTTATACTTAACCAATCAAGCCCGAAAACTAATCAGGGAAGTGCCTTAACACAGTGAACCTATAAACAAAATTTGAAGGAAAACGGAATAATTCTGCATGAAAAACCCATTTATATAAAATAAGGGGGGATTAGCCCTCCGTTCACCCCTTTATACTTAACCAATCAATCCCGAAAACTAATCAGGGATGCGCCTTAACACAGTGAACCTATAAATAAAATTTGAAGGAAATGGGATAATTCTGCATGAAAAACCCATTTATATAAATTAAGGTGGGGGGGGGTATTGGCCCCCCGTTCCCCCCTGTATACTTAATCAATCAATCCCGAAAACTAATCAGGGAAGCGTCTTAACTCAATGAACCTATAAACAAATTTTGAAGCAAATAGAATAATTCTGCATGAAAAACCCATTTATATAAATTAAGGGGGGATTATCCCCCCGTTCCCCCCCTTTATACTTAACCAATCAATCCCGAAAACTAATCAGGGAAGCGCCTTAACACAGTGAACCCATAAACAAAATTTGAAGGAAAACGGAATAATTCTGCATAAAAAACCCAATTATATAAAATAAGGGGGGATATGCCCCCCGTTCCCTCCTTTATACTTAACCAATCAATCCCGAAAACTAATCAGGGAAACGCCTTAACACAGTCAACCTATAAACAAAATTTGAAGGAAATGGGATAATTCTGCATGAAAAACCCATTTATATAAATTAAGGGGGGATTATCCTCCCGTTCCCCCCTTTATACTTAACCAATCAATCCCGAAAACTAATCAGGGAAACGCCTTAACACAGTCAACCTTTAACCAAAATTTGAAGGAAATGGGATAATTCTGCATGAAAAACCCATTTATATAAATTAAGGGGGGGATTAGCCCCCCCCCGTTAACCCCCCCCTTTATACTTAACTAATCAATCCCGAAAACTAATCAGGGAAGCGCCTTAACTCAGTGAACCTATAAACAAAATTTGAAGGAAAACGGAATATTTCTGCATGAAAAACCCATTTATATAAATTAAGGGGGGGGGGAATTAGCCCCTTGTCCCCCCCACCTTTATACTTAACCAATCAATCCCGAAAACTAATCAGGGAAGCGCCTTAACACAGTGAACCTATAAACAAAATTTGAAGGAAAACGGAATAATTCTGCATGAAAAACCCATTTATATAAATTAAGGGGGGGGGGGGAATTAGCCCCTTGTTCCCCCCTTCATACTTAACAAATCAATCCCGAAATCTAATCAGGGAAGCGCCTTAACACAGTGAACCTATAAACAAAATTTGAAGGAAAACGGAATAATTCTGCATGAAAAACCCATTTATATAAATTAAGGGGGGGAATTAGCCCCTTGTTCCCCCCCTTTATACTTAACCAATCAATCCCGAAAACTAATCAGGGAAGCGCCTTAACACAGTGAACCTATAAACAAAATTTGAAGGAAAACGGAATAATTCTGCATGAAAAACCCATTTATATAAATTAAGGGGGCGCAATTAGCCCCTTGTTCCCCCCCCTTTATACTTAACTAATCAATCCCGAAAACTAATCAGGGAAGCGCCTTAACTCAGTGAACCTATAAACAAAATTTGAAGGAAAACGGAATAATTCTGCATGAAAAACCCATTTATATAAATTAAGGGGGGGGGGAATTAGCCCCTTGTCCGCCCCCACCTTTATACTTAACCAATCAATCCCGAAAACTACACAGGGAAGCGCCTTAACACAGTGAACCTATAAACAAAATTTGAAGGAAAACGGAATAATTCTGCATGAAAAACCCATTTATATAAATTAAGAGGGGGGGGGAATTAGCCCCTTGTTCCCCCCCCTTTATACTTTACAAATCAATCCCGAAAACTAATCAGGGAAGCGCCTTAACACAGTGAACCTATAAACAAATTTTGAAGCAAATAGAATAATTCTGCATGAAAAACCCATTATATATAAATTAAGGGGGGATTATCCTCCCGTTCCCCCCCTTTATACTTAACCAATCAATCCCGAAAACTAATTAGGGAAGCGTCTTAACACACTGAACCTTTAACCAAAATTTGAAGGAAATGGGATAATTCTGCATGAAAAACCCATTTATATAAATTAAGGGGGGATTAGCCCCCCCCCCCGTTCCCCCCCCCTTTATACTTAACTAATCAATCCCGAAAACTAATCAGGGAAGCGCCTTAACACAGTGAACCTATAAACAAAATTTGAAGGAAAACGGAATAATTCTGCATGAAAAACCCATTTATATAAAATAAGGGGGGATATGCCCCCCGTTCCCTCCTTTATACTTAACCAATCAATCCCGAAAACTAATCAGGGAAACGCCTTAACACAGTCAACCTATAAACAAAATTTGAAGGAAATGGGATAATTCTGCATGAAAAACCCATTTATATAAATTAAGGGGGGATTATCCTCCCGTTCCCCCCTTTATACTTAACCAATCAATCCCGAAAACTAATTAGGGAAGCGTCTTAACACAGTGAACCTTTAACCAAAATTTGAAGGAAATGGGATAATTCTGCATGAAAAACCCATTTATATAAATTAAGGGGGGGATTAGCCCCCCCCGTTCCCCCCCCCTTTATACTTAACTAATCAATCCCGAAAAGTAATCAGGGAAGCGCCTTAACACAGTGAACCTATAAACAAAATTTGAAGGAAAACGGAATAATTCTGCATGAAAAACCCATTTATATAAATTAAGGGGGGGAATTAGCCCCTTGTTCCCCCCCTTTATACTTAACCAATCAATCCCGAAAACTAATCAGGGAAGCGCCTTAACACAGTGAACCTATAAACAAAATTTGAAGGAAAACGGAATAATTCTGCATGAAAAACCCATTTATATAAATTAAGGGGGCGCAATTAGCCCCTTGTTCCCCCCCCTTTATACTTAACTAATCAATCCCGAAAACTAATCAGGGAAGCGCCTTAACTCAGTGAACCTATAAACAAAATTTGAAGGAAAACGGAATAATTCTGCATGAAAAACCCATTTATATAAATTAAGGGGGGGGGGGGAATTAGCCCCTTGTCCGCCCCCACCTTTATACTTAACCAATCAATCCCGAAAACTACACAGGGAAGCGCCTTAACACAGTGAACCTATAAACAAAATTTGAAGGAAAACGGAATAATTCTGCATGAAAAACCCATTTATATAAATTAAGAGGGGGGGGGAATTAGCCCCTTGTTCCCCCCCCTTTATACTTTACAAATCAATCCCGAAAACTAATCAGGGAAGCGCCTTAACACAGTGAACCTATAAACAAATTTTGAAGCAAATAGAATAATTCTGCATGAAAAACCCATTATATATAAATTAAGGGGGGATTATCCTCCCGTTCCCCCCCTTTATACTTAACCAATCAATCCCGAAAACTAATTAGGGAAGCGTCTTAACACAGTGAACCTTTAACCAAAATTTGAAGGAAATGGGATAATTCTGCATGAAAAACCCATTTATATAAATTAAGGGGGGATTAGCCCCCCCCCCTTTATACTTAACTAATCAATCCCGAAAACTAATCAGGGAAGCGCCTTAACACAGTGAACCTATAAACAAAATTTGAAGGAAAACGGAATAATTCTGCATGAAAAACCCATTTATATAAAATAAGGGGGGATA
Organism: Maratus michaelseni; assembly: GCA_963931845.1. Classification (NCBI taxonomy): domain Eukaryota; kingdom Metazoa; phylum Arthropoda; class Arachnida; order Araneae; family Salticidae; genus Maratus; species Maratus michaelseni. The sequence continues at coordinate 126,810,062 of OZ007600.1, read as the reverse complement.
TGCCCCCCGTTCCCTCCTTTATACTTAACCAATCAATCCCGAAAACTAATCAGGGAAACGCCTTAACACAGTCAACCTATAAACAAAATTTGAAGGAAATGGGATAATTCTGCATGAAAAACCCATTTATATAAATTAAGGGGGGATTATCCTCCCGTTCCCCCCTTTATACTTAACCAATCAATCCCGAAAACTAATTAGGGAAGCGTCTTAACAGAGTGAACCTTTAACCAAAATTTGAAGGAAATGGGATAATTCTGCATGAAAAACCCATTTATATAAATTAAGGGGGGGATTAGCCCCCCCCCGTTCCCCCCCCTTTATACTTAACTAATCAATCCCGAAAACTAATCAGGGAAGCGCCTTAACTCAGTGAACCTATAAACAAAATTTGAAGGAAAACGGAATAATTCTGCATGAAAAACCCATTTATATAAAATAAGGGGGGATATGCCCCCCGTTCCCTCCTTTATACTTAACCAATCAATCCCGAAAACTAATCAGGGAAACGCCTTAACACAGTCAACCTATAAACAAAATTTGAAGGAAATGGGATAATTCTGCATGAAAAACCCATTTATATAAATTAAGGGGGGATTATCCTCCCGTTCCCCCCTTTATACTTAACCAATCAATCCCGAAAACTAATTAGGGAAGCGTCTTAACACAGTGAACCTTTAACCAAAATTTGAAGGAAATGGGATAATTCTGCATGAAAAACCCATTTATATAAATTAAGGGGGGGATTAGCCCCCCCCGTTCCCCCCCCTTTATACTTAACTAATCAATCCCGAAAACTAATCAGGGAAGCGCCTTAACTCAGTGAACCTATAAACAAAATTTGAAGGAAAACGGAATAATTCTGCATGAAAAACCCATTTATATAAATTAAGGGGGGGGGGAATTAGCCCCTTGTTCCCTCCCTTTATACTTAACAAATCAATCCCTAAAACTAATCAGGGAAGCGCCTTAACACAGTGAACCTATAAACAAAATTTGAAGGAAAACGGAATAATTCTGCATGAAAAACCCATTTATATAAATTAAGGGGGGATATGCCCCCCGTCCCCCCCCCTTTATACTTAACTAATCAATCCCGAAAACTAATCAGGGAAGCGCCTTAACTCAGTGAACCTATAAACAAAATTTGAAGGAAAACGGAATAATTCTGCATGAAAAACCCATTTATATAAATTAAGGGGGGGGAATTAGCCCCTTGTCCCCCCCCCACATTTATACACAACCAATCAATCCCGAAAACTAATTACGGAAGCGCCTTAACACAGTGAACCTATAAACAAAATTTGAAGGAAAACGGAATAATTCTGCATGAAAAACCCATTTATATAAATTAAGGGGGGGAATTAGCCCCTTGTTCCCCCCCCTTTATACTTAACAAATCAATCCCGAAAACTAATTAGGGAAGCGCCTTAACACAGTGAACCTATAAACAAAATTTGAAGGAAAACGGAATAATTCTGCATGAAAAACCCATTTATATAAATTAAGGGGGGGAATTAGCCCCTTGTTCCCCCCCTTTATACTTAACTAATCAATCCCGAAAACTAATCAGGGAAGCGCCTTAACACAGTGAACCTATAAACAAAATTTGAAGGAAAACGGAATAATTCTGCATGAAAAACCCATTTATATAAATTAAGGGGGGGGGGGCAATTATCCCCTTGTTCCCCCCCCCTTTATACTTAACCAATCAATCTTGAAAACTAATCAGGGAAGCGCCTTAACACAGTGAACCTATAAACAAAATTTGAAGGAAAACGGAATAATTCTGCATGAAAAACCCATTTATATAAATTAAGGCGGGGGGGAATTAGCCCCTTGTTCCCCCCTTTTTACTTAACCAATCAATCCCGAAAACTAATCAGGGAAGCGCCTTAACACAGTGAACCTATAAACAAAATTTGAAGGAAAACGGAATAATTCTGCATGAAAAACCCATTTATATAAATTAAGGGGGGGATTAGCCCCCCGTTCCCTCCTTTATACTTAACCAATCAATCCCGAAAACTAATCAGGGAAACGCCTTAACACAGTCAACCTATAAACAAAATTTGAAGGAAATGGGATAATTCTGCATGAAAAACCCATTTATATAAATTAAGGGGGGATTATCCTCCCGTTCCCCCCTTTATACTTAACCAATCAATCCCGAAAACTAATTAGGGAAGCGTCTTAACACAGTGAACCTTTAACCAAAATTTGAAGGAAATGGGATAATTCTGCATGAAAAACCCATTTATATAAATTAAGGGGGGATTAGCCCCCCCCCGTTCCCCCCCCCTTTATACTTAACTAATCAATCCCGAAAACTAATGAGGGAAGCGCCTTAACTCAGTGAACCTATAAACAAAATTTGAAGGAAAACGGAATAATTCTGCATGAAAAACCCATTTATATAAATTAAGGGGGGGGAATTAGCCCCTTGTCCCCCCCCCACCTTTATACTTAACCAATCAATCCCGAAAACTAATCAGGGAAGCGCCTTAACACAGTGAACCTATAAACAAAATTTGAAGGAAAACGGAATAATTCTGCATGAAAAACCCATTTATATAAAATAAGGGGGGATATGCCCCCCGTTCCCCCCCCCTTTATACTTAACTAATCAATCCCGAAAACTAATCAGGGAAGCGCCTTAACTCAGTGAACCTATAAACAAAATTTGAAGGAAAACGGAATAATTCTGCATGAAAAACCCATTTATATAAATTAAGGGGGGGAATTAGCCCCTTGTTCGCCCCTTTATACTTAACCAATCAATCCCGAAAACTAATCAGGGAAGCGCCTTAACACAGTGAACCTATAAACAAAATTTGAAGGAAAACGGAATAATTCTGCATGAAAAACCCATTTATATAAAATAAGGGGGGATATGCCCCCCGTTCCCCCCCCCCTTTATACTTAACTAATCAATCCCGAAAACTAATCAGGGAAGCGCCTTAACTCTGTGAACCTATAAACAAAATTTGAAGGAAAACGGAATAATTCTGCATGAAAAACCCATTTATATAAATTAAGGGGGGGGGGAATTAGCCCCTTGTTCCCCCCCTTTATACTTAACCAATCAATCCCGAAAACTAATTAGGGAAGCGCCTTAACACAGTGAACCTATAAACAAAATTTGAAGGAAAACGGAATAATTCTGCATGAAAAACCCATTTATATAAATTAAGGGGGGGAATTAGCCCCTTGTTCTCCCCCTTTATACTTAACAAATCAATCCCGAAAACTAATTAGGGAAGCGCCTTAACACAGTGAACCTATAAACAAAATTTGAAGGAAAACGGAATAATTCTGCATGAAAAACCCATTTATATAAATTAAGGGGGGGGAATTAGCCCCTTGTTCCCCCCCTTTATACTTAACTAATCAATCCCGAAAACTAATCAGGGAAGCGCCTTAACACAGTGAACCTATAAACAAAATTTGAAGGAAAACGGAATAATTCTGCATGAAAAACCCATTTATATAAATTAAGGGGGGGGGCAATTATCCCCTTTCCCCCCCCCCCTTTATACTTAACCAATCAATCTTGAAAACTAATCAGGGAAGCGCCTTAACACAGTGAACCTATAAACAAAATTTGAAGGAAAACGGAATAATTCTGCATGAAAAACCCATTTATATAAATTAAGGGGGGGGGGGGAATTAGCCCCTTGTTCCCCCCTTTTTACTTAACCAATCAATCCCGAAAACTAATCAGGGAAGCGCCTTAACACAGTGAACCTATAAACAAAATTTGAAGGAAAACGGAATAATTCTGCATGAAAAACCCATTTATATAAATTAAGGGGGGGATTAGCCCCCCCCCGTTCCCCCCTTTATACTTAACCAATCAATCCCGAAAAACTAATCAGAGAAGCGCCTTAACACAGTGAACCTATAAACAAAATTTGAAGGAAAACGGAATAATTCTGCATGAAAAACCCATTTATATAAATTAAGGGGGGGGGGGGAATTAGCCCCTTGTTCCCCCCTTTTTACTTAACCAATCAATCCCGAAAACTAATCAGGGAAGCGCCTTAACACAGTGAACCTATAAACAAAATTTGAAGGAAAACGGAATAATTCTGCATGAAAAACCCATTTATATAAATTAAGGGGGTGGGGGAATTAGCCCCTTGTTCCCCCCCCCCCTTTATACTTAACCAATCAATCCCGAAAACTAATCAGGGAAACGCCTTGACACAGTGAACCTATAAACAAAATTTGAAGGAAAACGGAATAATTCTGCATGAAAAACCCATTTATATAAATTAAGGGGGGGGGATTAGCCCCTTGTTCCCCCCTTTTTACTTAACCAATCAATCCCGAAAACTAATCAGGGAAGCGCCTTAACACAGTGAACCTATAAACAAAATTTGAAGGAAAACGGAATAATTCTGCATGAAAAACCCATTTATATAAATTAAGGGGGGGATTAGCCCCCCCCGTTCCCCCCTTTATACTTAACCAATCAATCCCGAAAAACTAATCAGAGAAGCGCCTTAACACAATGAACCTATAAACAAAATTTGAAGGAAAACGGAATAATTCTGCTTGAAAAACCCATTTATATAAATTAAGGAGGGATTAGCCCCCTGTTCCCCCTTTATACTTAACCAATCAATCCCGAAAAGTAATAAGGGAAGCGTCTTAACCCAATGAACCTATAAACAAAATTTGAAGGAAAACGGAATAATTCTGCATGAAAAACCCATTTATATAAATTAAGGGGGGATTAGCCCCCCGATCCCCCCCCCTTTATATTTAACTAATCAATCCTGAAAACTAATCAGGGAAGCGCCTTAACACAGTGAACCTATAAACAAAATTTGAAGGAAAACGGAATAATTCTGCATGAAAAACCCATTTATATAAATTAAGGGGGGGGGGCAATTATCCCCTTGTTCCCCCCCCCTTTATACTTAACCAATCAATCTTGAAAACTAATCAGGGAAGCGCCTTAACACAGTGAACCTATAAACAAAATTTGAAGGAAAACGGAATAATTCTGCATGAAAAACCCATTTATATAAATTAAGGGGAGGGGGGAATTAGCCCCTTGTTCCCCCCTTTTTACTTAACCAATCAATCCCGAAAACTAGTCAGGGAAGCGCCTTAACACAGTGAACCTATAAACAAAATTTGAAGGAAAACGGAATAATTCTGCATGAAAAACCCATTTATATAAATTAAGGGGGGGATTAGCCCCCCCCCCGTTCCCCCCTTTATACTTAACCAATCAATCCCGAAAAACTAATCAGAGAAGCGCCTTAACACAGTGAACCTATAAACAAAATTTGAAGGAAAACGGAATAATTCTGCATGAAAAACCCATTTATATAAATTAAGGGGGGGGGGAATTAGCCCCTTGTTCCCCCCTTTTTACTTAACCAATCAATCCCGAAAACTAATCAGGGAAGCGCCTTAACACAGTGAACCTATAAACAAAATTTGAAGGAAAACGGAATAATTCTGCATGAAAAACCCATTTATATAAATTAAGGGGGTGGGGGAATTAGCCCCTTGTTCCCCCCCCCCTTTATACTTAACCAATCAATCCCGAAAACTAATCAGGGAAACGCCTTGACACAGTGAACCTATAAACAAAATTTGAAGGAAAACGGAATAATTCTGCATGAAAAACCCATTTATATAAATTAAGGGGGGGATTAGCCCCCCCCGTTCCCCCCTTTATACTTAACCAATCAATCCCGAAAAACTAATCAGAGAAGCGCCTTAACACAATGAACCTATAAACAAAATTTGAAGGAAAACGGAATAATTCTGCTTGAAAAACCCATTTATATAAATTAAGGAGGGATTAGCCCCCCCCTTTATACTTAACCAATCAATCCCGAAAAACTAATCAGAGAAGCGCCTTAACACAATGAACCTATAAACAAAATTTGAAGGAAAACGGAATAATTCTGCATGAAAAACCCATTTATATAAATTAAGGGGGGATTAGCCCCCCGATCCCCCCCCCCCCCTTTATATTTAACTAATCAATCCCGAAAACTAATCAGGGAAGCGCCTTAACTCAGTGAACCTATAAACAAAATTTGAAGGAAAACGGATATTTCTATGAAGAGTTATCGCATTACGTACGTACATACATACATACATACCTACAGAACCGGCTGGCAAGCTCTCAGGGCTTGATAGCCAGTCTGATAGCTAAAAAATGGCAATTTTAGAACGTTTTTTGCTCCTGCACCCCCTGGGGTTAGTGGCACCGACATAAAATATAGCCTATGTTGGAGCAGGGGTTGTCACCATCAATTTGCCACCATCACTTTTGAAATCGGTTCGGTAGTTCCAGAGATCACCCCTTACAAACCAACAAACAAACAATCTTTACTCCTTTATAATATTAGTATAGATATGCAATAGTTTTCATCAGTAACAGCACGTTATTTATTTATTTTAGAATAGAGAGATTATTTTAAAATTATGTTTCTTTGCTATATGGTTAGCAAAATCTATTTTAAATATCTATTATTACAGAGCAAAAAAAGAAACACGTCCGTCAGTAACGTTGACGTCATATTTCCGGTGGCAACACCTGACCAATAAATTTTGCTTTTACAGCAATTCTTTTAACTTCTAAACATCGTGCAATTTAAATTTTTACTCTGTCGAATAGGGGGGGGGGGGGAATGTTTTAAATACATTTTGCTTGAAACTGTATCTCAAGTGACAGATGTAAGGTTTTTTAAATAATTTTCAAGCATGATTTTTTTAAAAATCCATCTCTACGGTATGTAGGCCGATTACGGAAGATTAACCCGTTTGCTCTTAAAACAATATAAATAGTTCAATATTTATTTCCTGCTAATATTCCATAACGAAATCAAAACTTCATCCTCTTTAATAAAAAGCTATGCGTTGCTGACGACTGGGATTTCCCGGTAATCGTTGCCACAGATTAATCTCGGAAAATGAAACATTTGAATTTGCTGAAAAAATTAATAACTCAACAAATGTTTGTCAGAAAATTGTTAGACAAACTGCGTTAGAAAGGTAAAAATTTGCATTTTTCTTGATATAAATTTCAAACCTAATGATTATGCCGTTTTTCGAATATTGAATTTCAAAAATTGCCAAATTTCACAATGGAGTACGATAGCGAAGTCTTCAAGCGTAAAAAGATAATGATAACGGCAGTCTGTATACTGGCTATAGCACGAGTCACAAATTATAGTAAGCCTTATTATTCTGTTAAAATATAAAAGTGAATTAAGATGTCATGAGTGCATGATTTTTATTTAATTCTCGACAATTAGCATACTTTAGTCCACCTCAGTGAGGCATATCAATTTCATTATTATTGAAGTATTGTAACTTCATTAAAATCCAACGGAAGTGATTTTTCAGTATCGTTTTCAAAAATGCGGAAGGACATTCCAAGTGAAGGTCCGTATGGTTTTAAAACGCAGGGTCAATTTCAAAGTCGATATTTCGTTTGATTTAAGGTTCCTTAAGAAAAATTGACCAGCGTAGCGGGCGTAGCTTGCTAGTAAATACATAAAACATAATTTTAACATACAATGTAATTGAACTACGCGCTGAAATTACCACAATCAAAAAGACTGCTTTAACTAGCGAAATGTTTGGCTAGTAACTCCTGGTATGCAACTAATACGAAAGTGTCGCTTTTAATACATTTATAAACTTTATTTGAATGCATTAATTGAAATTTTTCATATAACAATGTTTTTGAGTGTGTTGTTAAGAGGGTAATCTAAAACAAAAATTATTAAATGTAAAAAATATATTAGAGCTTTCAATTTTTTTTTTTTTTTTTTAAATGGTTTTTAACGATGGTCTGTGCCCGGGTTGGATATCCTAGTATATACTTAGAGAGTTAAAATATTAAGAGCTGTAAATAAAACTGTTTTTCTGAAAAACTACTTTCTGTTTCCCTAACTTGATAATTAAACAGCAAAGAAACATGATTTAAGAAAAGTATACACAAAAGCTGAACACTTTTAATTTCTAGCCATTAGGCGTCGAGTTGTATATGGAGCTCATGGAGCCCTATTGCCCATGGAGATCGAGTCCCACCAATAATTTTAAAAAAAAACTTTTTTATTCTAATATAAAAAAAACTTTTTTTTTCTAGTATTTTTGGAGTTTTTAATAAGCCTTTTCTTAGGAGTTTTTAATGGGCTTTTTTTTTTCAGTAGCTATTTTGCTTCTTAAATTTTTCCTTTTTTTAGGTGCGTTCGTAATTATATAAATACCTAGCACCTATAGTCGTCGTCTGATCCGTTCATCCGCATATAACATCGCAAAAACTACCCAACCAAACGGTTTGAAATTTAATATATATAATCTTTGCAGAATTTTGGCGAGTCATTTCAAATTTTATGAAAATCGAATCAATACTTTAGAAGATATTAATAAAAATATTTATTAAGAAATTTGAATTAACAAAAAACTGTGCTTTCTTGTTATAGGAGCTTCCGAGATTTAATCGTCAAGCGACCGAGATTCTTTAATCTGCAGACGATATAATTCATTTCTCAGAATTAAAAATCATCAAGATCTGAATATTTATATAGCTAGCTATAGTACGAACGCACCTCGTTTGTCACGTTTGATGTACAATTTCCAACTTGTTTCCTTTGTAACACTTTCCAACATAGTTGAAAAATGTTTATGAATTCGGTTTGTCTGTCTGCCTGTCCATGTTCTAACTCGCGTAAATATATTTGGATTGTCATTTGGATTTGTTCGGTATTGAAAATGAAGTGTGTATCAGGCCCTGACTATCGCACGGTCACCCGGGGCCCATGCCCTGGTCACGAAATTTCTGAGGGGCACAAAAGTTTTCATAATTTCATCTAAATTTCCATTACAAAAATCATAATTGGGCCAACGTTTTTATTTTTTTTTAGGACTGTTTGCACTCATCAGTATCAGTTTGGTTTTTTCATTTAATATCAATAACATCATTAATAAGTAGACTTTTTATTATTTTCTAGTAATTGGTGTACTGTATTTATCAGGTCATTCAATTTTATCATATTGCATATTTATTCGAAAAGTGACACAACTGAAAAAATGTGATATTTGAGATATTAATACTATAAAATGACAAAAATATGTCTCAATCTGTAGTTAAAAATACATTTCAATTTAAAAAAAAAAAAAAAATTATTTTCATTCCTGAAACCGTTTTTTAATTTTCCGGAAAACGTAATTTTTTGAGTTGACACTTTTCGAATAAGTGTGCAATATGTAAAAAAAAATAGTATCAGTAAATCAATCAACCAATCAAAGAGGGCACGAAAAATTGAAAGTGCCCTGGGCACAAAAACTTGCTAGTCGGGCCCTGTGTGTAGCAGTTATAATTTTTTTTACAGGGGCACTCAATAGAATTCCGTTACATCACGGTCTATTGGAAAAATCATTTGCTGTTTATTTTAATGATGCTACATTATTACAAATATAATGAAATTGAAATATATCACTGAGGTGCACTACAAGAGGCTTACTATAGAATATGGTATGCATAGCACTTATAGTTTCTTTACAGGGACACTAAAAGGAATTTCGTTATATTGCGGTCTATGGAGAAAAATCGTATGTGGTTTATTTTAATAATGTTTCACTATTTCAGACATATTGACACTGATATATATCACTAAGTTGCATTACATGGGGCTTACCATAGTGTAATACTGTGTGAATAGCATTCATCGTTCATTTACAGGGACACACAAAACAATTCGGTTAAAGTATTGTCTGTTAACAATAATTTCTGGGAGAGAGTTTACAGTTGCAGTACGCATTTTTAAATTTAACTAATTACATAAATTTAAAAACTAATTATATAAATTTAAGTAATTCATTGTATGTATATCATTCATCTTTCATTTACAGGGACGCACAAAAGAATTTGGTATTGTCTGCTAACAATAATTTCTGGACGTGCGTTTTCAGTTGCTGAATGCATTTTTTTAAATGGAACTCACTTTTTGTCTATTACTTGGTGTGTATCAATTCGATAGATCCTAAACAGGGCAGCACAAAAGTTCTGAAGTACATTTCCATTTATTGACAGAAATTCCAGAAGGAAAATTTTAAATTGTACTACGTGTTTCGTAACCGAACTAAAATTTAGCATTCTATGTATAATATATATACAAATCTATAGATCCAATACAGGGCTGAACAAAGGAATTCGGATATTTTTCCAAATATTGTTGGTAATTTCTGAAATAGGGTTTTTAAATATGTTACGCTTTTTCCAAATTGTTTACTTAGATATCATATCTCACCTTATTAAACAGTAAAGATTTGTAAAATTATTTTGAAGTGTTGGAAAGTGTTACATAATCTATGCTTGTTGCATGATTTTTCGTTCTTCTTTATTTTATTACAGAGATAAACAATTTTATCGATAACACGTATTTGTGTGAAAGAGGGTTATATTTGAGTAGAGTCCCGCCAAAATAATTTTCAAAACTCTACGCCTATGTTCCTAGCGATAAATTTTAACAAGTTGGAAATTGTACATCAAACGTGACATACGAGGTGCGTTCGTACTATAGCTAGTTATATAAATATTCAGATCTTGATGATTTTTAATTCTGTGAAATGAATTATACCGTCTGCAGATTAATTTCTGTAATAAAATAAGTATCTCGGTCGCTTGACGATGAAACTTCCAAAGCTCCTATAACAAAAAAGCACCGATTTAAAAAAAAAAAAATCAAATTTCTTAATAAATATTTTTATTAATATCTCCTAAAGTTTTCATTCGATTTTAATAAAATTTGAAATGTCACGACAAAATTCTGCAAAGATAATATATCTTAAATTTTAAAACATTCGGTTGGGTAGTTTTTGCATTGTTATATGCGGACGGACGGACAGACGGATGGACTAAGCGACGACAATAGGTGCTACGTATTTATATAATTACGAACGCACCTAAAAATGTGAATGAATTCCAAGGCTATAAGCTAAACATTGAAGAATGGAATTAGAGATCTAATTGAAAACAATCTTTAACTTATGGGTATTTGCTGTTTCAATTGACATTTGCAACAGGAATACGGTCAAACTTGATAATAATAAATACGAATGGACCAGAGTATTCGCTCGTTACAGCTGAATTGTCACAGAAATTAAGATAAAGATCTGCTATTTTGAACTAAGAACAATAAGAGAAAGTTACAATCAGATATGTAAAATTGAATGATTACTGAATGAGGAATAATTTTATGTTCTTTTGCAAACAGAAATTATTTTTTCTACTATCCCTGGTAAAAAGTGTGGATTCAGCAAACTCTATTCAACAACTCTCAATCAAATATATACATTTCTATTATAATTGCTGAGAACTTGTAATTATTTTCTTTTTAATAAACTATCATAAACATTACGGAGATACACAGACACAACGGAAATTACAAAATAAGCACTCAATATTTATTTATAATCTTTTTTTTTTTCTAAAACTTTTGTAGGAAAAAAGTTGAGTCATGTCAATTCGGGAAAAAGAGTAGAATCACTCACTTGCTTATGCAAATTTCCATGTCTGGTGATTAGCTTATACTCTATGTAATTTCAATTGGCTCCTCAAGGACACTCGTCCTTTTTACTTCATCCCTTTGTTGTCATGACACTAGAATACGCAAAACCCTTATCCCATTTTTCCCACTGGTATAATCAAACAAAGGATGAAGCTTTCTACTAATCTCAAATAGAGTGACCCCCTCCCCCTTAAAAATAAAAGCCATATTTACCGTAGTTACTGACCTAAAATTAATATCAGAAAACTGACCTTGACAAGTCCATTGAAATTACATTTACTTTTTACTTTACTTACATTTATTTCTGTGGTTTTTTTTTGTGTGTTTGTGTGTGTTACGCAATTGTTTTGTGCAATTTCATTTGAGGTGGATATAGATACACTACATTCTTTTCTCCTTTGCTCATTTCAAACCAGTGTAGGGCATGGCACCTGTAAGAGAGTTAGATTTAAAAACCAGAGAGGCATTCAATAAGCTGCTAACACAAATAAAATCCCAGAGGAATGTAGAAAAGACATTTTCATACCCACAATCTACTGTTTCGAAAATTTCAAGAAAGCCCATAGAGCTTAAAAGCATGATAAACTGCTTCAGTTTTGGCAGACTATGTGATACACCAGCACCTCAGAATCGTACATTATTAAAATATTAAAAAATATGAGATGAAAACAATCTAATGATATGAATATTGAAGGGAAGAAAGCATTCAAATCTAAGGTATCGGACAGTTGTTGCGTAACAGATTAAATGAAGCTGCATATCGTTATCGCAAAGAGAAGACAAAACCCAAGATGACAGAGCGGCACAAATAAGCCAGATAACATGTGCCAAAAAATACCAGGACTGGTCTGTTATGACTGGATTGAATGATTAAAGTGTTGTTTAGCGATGAATCAAAATTTTTTTATTGATGCAGGTGTCGACAGAGGAAAATACATTTGGAGGTTGCAAAATGAAAGGAAGAGTGAAAACTCTTCTGATTTTCATCTTAAGTTCCCTGATTTAATCATGATTTTCAAATGCATGTCTTCTAAGAGGGCTGGTATACTGTGTCTTGCAAGTGGGAATAAGAATTCAGAGGTATATTTCATTTTTAGATTTCCTGATTCCTAGTTTAGAAGAGCAATTTGTCGACAGTGGTGTTACATGTATAGATGTCAAAACTTCTTGCCATAGGTCCCGGACAGTGAAAAATAGTCTTTCTGAAAATAATATGTCTCTCAGATGGAGTGGTCAGCATGTAATTTAGATATTAGTTCTATCAAAAATATATGGTATTATAATTTGAAATACGTGATATGTAAGCTACATTTAAAATCAACACAAACTAAAATACTCCATGAAAAAAGTACAGGCAGCCATCGATCCAAAATAATGTAATTCTTAACCTTTAAAGACACTGACAGTTTGCGATAGTAACATAAAAACATGGGTGGTGTATTGTATGTGCCAAGGCATTTTAAAACTTAAACAACAACTTTTAATGATATCCTTGTTTAATGCAATGTAGTAGTAATATAAAAGCAATAAACATCAAATTACTATGAACAAGACTAAATTAATTAGAATTAATGTAACACAGATGGTACGTAGTAACAAACACTCTTATGCACCAGTACCTTTTTAAAGCCTAAATATCAACTTCTGATGCAACAGAAGAATAGCATCTAATGTTTAGTAATAGTGTAAAAGTAATAGACATGACATTTATATAAAATAAATAAAAAAAAATGGAATAGATCATACAAATGTGTGTACTGTAACAACATGTGTGGTATATTCCATACACCAGTGGTGATTTATCAATAAAAATAATGAAAGATAACAGAAAAAATTGTGAACTTCAATTTTAAACATTGGTTGAACAGTGAAGAGTCTTTGGGAAGAGCGTAAATGAAGTGCAGATGTTAATCACATAATTATTTTGGAACTTACAGCTATTTTTTCACTGAATGGTACACTCAGTATGCTATCCATGTCTTTAAAAATTGTTAAGTCCAACTTAACTTCCAGTCAGTTTGTATACTTTTTAAAATCCCAAAACAAACTATTGCACTATAATAAATTATAACATCTTGTAATAATATATTTCTTTTAAATGCTAAAAGGTGTAAATTAACAACATAATGTACAGTAATATAACTTTTCTTAGATTGTTGACATGTTTCGGCTCACTCCAGGCCATTTTCAAAAACAAATGAGAATATTCTATAATTGCACAGCCTTTGAAGTTATTATTTGAAGTGCTATTATTTAATTTCCATGTACTTTTTAAAAATTACGCATATTATCTTTAATTTTTACTTACTTATTTATTTTCATATTTGTAACAAAATGCCTCTGAGTGAGCTGGAACATGTCAACAATCTAATAAAAGTTATTTTACTGTATATTATGTTGTTAATTTACACCTTTCAGCATTTAAAAGAAATATAAAATACTGCACTTTCAAAATATTTTTACGGGGCCCGTCATTTTGTTTTGTACACCTGGTGTTAGGGTGAAGCTCAGCATTTATGAAACACTGCTTTATATTTTCAATTCCCTTTCATAGCTAATCATCAAGATAATGCTCAAAATAAAAATGAGCCTCTGGCATAGGGCAAGACTAAAGTTCCAAGAAATTTGATTTCTATTGTCTGACTGTCAAATAATTATTCAGAATGATGTAAAAGTCTGTAGATAAATAATGTATCATATATGAAGAACTGAACATACCAAAATTGTTGTGCAGTATAAACCCTGACACGAACTTTTATTAAATGAAACTTTAGACTATCTTTTTCTTACTGTCGTGGACAATTTTGATGTATCAGCAATTTTCTCCACTGTCTGCAGATACGAATCTACATGTACTTCAGTTTTTATCATTCTTTCTGATACTTGCTGGAGTAATTCTCTACACAAGAATACACACTATATTATGTGTAATTAATAATTTTCTTTTTAATCTTGTTTCAAGTGGTGGTGCTCAGTGGATTAGACCAGATATACCAGTGGTGGATCCAACAAAGAAAAGGTAAGCAAATCTTTTCTTACCTATTTGCCATCAATATATATTTGAATAAAAGGGCTCCATATATATCTCACATATTGGAGTGTAAAAAAAAATAAAATAAAAACAGATTTTATACACAAAAATCTGAAGGCTGACTTTCTTCTGAGAAAACAAATAAAATATTACAGTAGTAAATTCTACAAAAAAACTTGGGACCAGCAATTTTGTTAATCTTAGAATTTTGCTGGTTTTAGATCACATCTTTAAAGAAAAAGTATCTGTTTTTTTAATAGATACTTCTTACTACTTTCTATGAAATACAGCAAAACCAGCAACAGCAGGAAAAAAAAATCTGTTTTAGACAGCTTACCATTATAATAGGTACTAGAAGATAGCCCGTCAGAATGATGTGTTTGACGTTATGACAATTCTTGAAATGAGACTTTCGTCTTCATGCATTCCATTTAAAAAAATCTATAACCTTCAATTTCTTATAAATAAAAAATCTGACTTCAATTCCTAATAAATTTGTTAGCTAATAGTAAAGAAGAACACACATTATAAGATTGAAAAATCAAATCTAAACAGTAAACATTCACTCGTGATGCCACTTGAAAGAATATATTTTTTAGGAATAACAATGGAGCAATTCTCAAGGGTCATTCACGGCTGTGAACAAAAAATTAAAACAGACCGAATATAAAAATTCTAACAATATTGCATTTAATACACACCTTTGCTTGCCTTAAATTGGCATTTTTAAAGAAAGTTTTAATGCATGGAGTTTGTTCAGATAGCTATATTGCCAATGAGCTCCATGGTCTATATTTTAATGAATCTCAAAGGAATGAATCTGAAACATTCATAATTTAACATTATTTTTGAAATCGTGAAATGATTGCAAAAATGTTTTTAGTTTTGTATGTTTTATATTGTCATTGAGCAAAATTATTGCATCCACGGTCTGTATTTTAATGAACCTTAAAGGAAGTAATCACATATTGTTTACCATCGCTGATTGTTAGGCGATAAGATTTTCAATGTAACATATATCGAAAAACATTTCAATGAAGCTCATCACTCAAGTTGTTTTTGTTTTTCACAATCTTTCTGAAAAGGTTAATCCTATGCAGCTTTATTGAAAAAATTAAATCTCTGAAAATTAAAATAAAATAGCTGATTTTAACGAAAGATTATCGGATTAGGATGAGTTTATTCTGGAAGTGTTATACACTTAGCGCTATTATATATATAATAATAATTGTATTCCTTTTGTCAGGGGTATGAAATGTTTGTGTTTCAGATGAAATTCCATTATAGACGGGTTGTATTTTGACAGGTTTTACTGTATAATGGAATTTTCTGTCTTATGAAAAAAATAAATAGTTCAAATATAAAATAGACAATGAATTATGACCAAGCTTTGCCTATAGTTAAAATAATGTTTTAATTCATTAAAAAAGGAGTTCAGTGATTTCAAAATTATACTTTTATTTATAAAAATAATTATTTTCCACATTTGCATAACATCTGTGTTAAAAAAAAACTGAACATTAACTGTTTGCATTATAAGCAACATGTGCAAATTTTTTTGAGTCAGATTTGCATGTCTACTGCATTTCAAAACAGGTTTATTATTAAAAATGAAAATAGCATAAAGATGCATATAATTAAATTATAGTCTGTTATTAAATATTAAAAAAAAGTAAACATATAGCTTTTCAGTTCATACAGTTACTACCAGTGATGAATTCAGCAACCTGTGCCCTACCAGGTAGATTTGAGATTTTATGCTTATTAATGGTCAGAAAGTATAAATTCCCTCTATATAATAACTCATCAGAGCCACAGAAAATCCTCATAAAGAAATATCTGAATTCAAAACTGGTTACCACACAGGACTGTTTTTGCTAGCAAAACTTTTTCTAGTGGGTCCTAGCTAATGTTAGGTCTAAACTTAATTTTTGCCTTAATAACAATATTGAAATCCCTATGTCACTCTGAACTCGCATACAAAATTGTTAATAATGCTTACATAATGTTTGACGGTTCATTATAGTTAAGAATTGTATCAGCATCTGTCAGTTTGCAAAAATAATTCTACTGAAAGTTATATCTAACTCTTTGAATTTCACCCAAGAAGTCTAAATAGAATGCACAAAATTGAGAATGCCATGTATTAGTCACAACACCCATGCCACCATTTGAAAATAAACTAATACAAAATATCTGTACTTAAAACATTTATATCAGAAAACAAGCATTTGACAGAAAATATTTTGAAAATTATTTTTTAAATGTTTTGGTAAAATTATCAATATATATATATTAAGATTTAAAAAAAAAAAAAAAAATCTAAAAGAAAACTGTAAAGAATGTAGATAGGAGTCAGTTTATAAAATGGGAATCTTCCACCACATTTGAAAGAGATCCAAACTCTACAACCTCAAGTCTACATATAGAAGAGAATTGTAGATTATAATATCAATGCCATTTGTTAAAAATAAGAAATAATCTTTAGTATATTACTGTAATATGATGCAATATAGAATGATTTTAAGAAAAACATATGAGAAATACAAACTACTACAAAAAAAAGAAGAGTTTTTTTTTTGAGAAGTTTATTTATATGATACTAATGATTCAGTGATTTAAAACAGAAAATGTAAAAATGTTTAATACTAATGATTTAAATCTTACAAAAAGGGTGAAAAAAGTCATTCCTAAAACTTTTCATAATTGAACAAAAAAAAAAAAATCTGTGGACATCACAAGTTAAATTTAATCAACTGAGTGTTTAATCATAATTAAAATACTCCAATTAAAAAGGTGAAGTAAGAGTTAGTGGTTATGCAAATTGAAATATTTAATTACATTTACATATTAATTTCTTTCAAATTAAAAAATTCTTTGTGATAAAATTATTAGATATTTTAAAGAAAAATAGAAAAAGTTTTATTGAGTAAGAAAGTAAACTGTGCAACTTTGAATATCCCTTTTTAAAACACATCAAGAAAATACTTAAATAAAAAGTGGGAGATTAAAAGCAAAACAACTTAAAACTTAATATTTCAAAATCCTAAGCTCTTTATTTCAAAATATTTTGTAAAATATTTTTCTCATTTTGTCACACAAAAATATAGAATAACTTCAATTAACATACAGTAAACTCACAATTAACATCAAGCTAGTTATTTAGTTAAAATTTTTTTATTAACATCTCTCATTGCCATGAATGCAAAATTTACACAGAATATTAAAAATAATAACAATGTTTTACAACCACTGGTCTTCAAAACCTCGAGAAAAAGTTTATTTTATTTTAGGCACTCAATACATGGAACGTCTTCTGGCAGCTCGTCCTCTTCCACGTGCAACCCATGTTGTATCACCACGTCCTCTAGTAGAGTATGCTCCTGCAGTAGCAAAGCGAGCACGACGTGCACGTGGTGGTCGTCCTCTAACAGCTGTTACGGGAGCTGGTGCTACAGATGTACTGGCAGGTTCAGGTGTGTCTTCTGTTTCAGGAGTCTTAGTTTCTTTCCATACAATTTTTTTACGTTGTGATGACTGTGTACTACCACCATCTGAAATAAATACGCAGCATTCAGATTAAAGTCTTAACTTCTTACAAGGAAGATCTTAAAGTGCATACTCAGAATATTTTGAAAAACATGCTAATGAAACTACTCGTGTATGTTATAAAAGATCAGTCAAATTTAGTTGTGGAATTCCAGTAGAAAATCTGTAAAAAAATAAAATACTCGAGTATTCTGTGCAAGAAAACACAATTTGGCTAGCAAAACTTTTTCCTTGCCAAATACAAGCAATTTTATTGCATTTGGAAATTGCTTATTAAATGTGTGTTTAAATGGGCAGTACTTAATGAATTCAAACTTAAATGCTGAAATAGTTTATTATTATTTCTATAAGCTTATATAATATAGATAAGTTGTGTGTTGCTACAGTTATTTAATTTTACATGGCTTCACTGGCGGGATAAGTTTTAAGTGTATTTGAAAAGTAACTTCCTGAATTAAGAATGCTGTTATACATTTTAACATTGAATAAGTAATTTCCATAGCAACAATGCTGTTCTCTTGTCTACTACACTAACAATATTGAAGCTGAATTGACAGTGCTCAGAATAGGACCTCAATTTCATAAAAATATTTTTTAAAATTTCATTGTTGCGGCAACAAAAAATTAATTTTCCTTATTTTTTTTTTTAAGTACGCTATATCAAGGTTCTGCAGGAATTTTTTTTATAGATACTGCAGACTCCCTCAAATCCGCACAGCGTGGGACCAGAGGTTGCGCGAATTTCTAGTCACTGTTTTGTTTACATTTCTTTAAAACAGTAATTTGACTGTAATAATGCACTGGAAATTATAATGAATTCTTACAATTAAGTAAAATATAAAAATAATAAAGTAAAATAATTAAAAAATAATTAAAATATTAAAAGTTAAGGTCAAATAAGTAATAATGCATGACTATATATACATAATAATGTACATGAGATGAAAATAACAAGGATAATATACATTATCTCATGTAATAATATACATGACAATTTTTTTTTGCATTATTTATGAAACTCGTCTCATAAAAGGTGCACTAATAATTTACATCAAAACTGCAAAATAACGAAAATTTCATTTAATGTTTAGCCAGATTTAATAACCAAAAAAGGTTGATTAATACATAAATGTATTTGATAAAAAGAAAATGATCACCCCTGATATCAGTGCTATCTTGAATTTTTTTGGAAATAAATTTATACTGCCTTCACAAGAAAGTCTGATTTCAATGATATTAACGAGAATTCCATATTAAAATGTGTACAGAAAAAAAAAAATGAATTTTTCCCCCGACACCTTAACTGTAAGTTTTACTGTTTACAACTGAAACAATATGCAGATTTTAGGTGTTTGTGGATTTTAGGGTTGCAGATTTGAGAGAGTCTACTGTATATATATCCTTATAACAAGAATATTCTGTAATTTTTTCAAATTTTTCTAAGTATGCACTGATGGAGAACTTCCTTGTTAGTAACTTTGATACTTATATATTATCCATGCTAAGAAGATAAACAGCAACAGCGATATTATTAATTATATTAACCTTTTTTTGTTTTCTTTCTGCATAGTTAATATTATATAGTTGCTATATTAAAGGCAATTGTAAAAGTATTTATGTATTAATATGATATAGAATATATATATATATATTACAGTCAGGCATAACATCCAGCTGGAAATAAAGCTATCATCAAAAATAACTTTTATCACAAAAAGCAGCCAACCTGATGTTATCTATACTAATAAAAGAAAGTTTCGCTTTGTGTGTGTATCTGTGTCTGCCTGCGATGGCTAGGAAAATCTAGGACACCTAGAAGTCGGAAAATTTAGGTAAGGGTAGTCCAAGGCCTCTCCTGTTGCACCTGAGTCTCAGAATTTTAATATTTTGAAAATTATAATTATTAATTAAAAATTGATCAAAGATCACAAATAAAAAAGCACTCTTCTGAAAATCGTGTGCACATGCTCAGAAGCCCTTTTTCTGACTTTTCTATCAATAGAAGAAACAAAGCATGAATCAGCCTGTTTATTTTTCAGTTTTTCTAAATTCGCCATGGGCGAAAGGCTGGAAATGCAAAAAAATCGTCTACATATTCTCGAAGAATGTACTTTTATGTCTCAAATGATCTGGTCGGCTTAAAAAATTTCACATTTAACCCTTTCAAAAAAAAAAAATAATCAAGAAGTGTTGAATTCATGTTTTTTTTATTTTTTCCCCATTTTCTGAGCCTTGCATCCACCGGACTATAAAAGATCAGAAAAACAGAGTTCACCAAATTAAAGATCTGACTTTGCCTTTTTCAAAGCCACCTTTTGTTTTAAAAAATATGAAAGTTAACCTTTCGAAAAACTATATTTCCTGTACACCATTTCGCAATTTTTTAAAATTTGCATCAGCGGTTCTGAGCGAGTTACAAAAAATTAAAAATACCAGACAATATCTACATTCATTCCCTTTTTGACAACTGCAATCGTTTTTTTAAAAAAAAATGAATATTAACCTTTCGAAAAAAATTCGTGCGCAGGACTCACTTTTGCAAATTTCAATTTTCTGCGATATATAAAATCGTCCATCGGCTCTCTAAAATAACCAAACAAAAAACAAACATACAGAAGGACATCAGTATTTTATCGGGTTCAGGCAGAAACCTTAAAAAAAAATAATGTTAACCCTTTCAAAAACGTTTTTTACCGTAAGTCAATTTTGCATTTTTAACAATGTCTCTTATCTTTAAAAATTTGAATCTGCGTTTATAAACAAGATTCGAGAGATTAAAAATACCATACCTAATCTGTATTCTTTTGCTTTTTAAAACCTGGTATCCATTTTGAAAATTTTCAATTTTAACCCTCCAAAAAAAAAATTGTTTTCAAAACTCAGTCACGTGATTTTCGTTTTTCAGTCCAGGTTTAAAAATCGGCCTCGACTCGGGAAAAGTGAATACGGACAAACAGAAGACACCAGATCATAGACACGTTCATTTTCTTCAAAACCCACTGTTGGGTTTTAAAAAATATCTACATTAACCATTTCAAAACTGATCGTTTACATAACCCACTTTTGCGACTTCCACTATTTTGGCAAAACCTGTGGTTAAATTTCAATTTTACTACGAAATTTGGTTGGGTCGAGTATTCTGAAAACGTCTCTTACAGAACAGATTGCACCCCCCGACGATGGAAGGTGGAACTACAGGAGTATCTCTGGTTCTATGGGCCTGATTATGACGGGGTTTAGTTCATTCATAGCCTTAAATATTTAGTTGTACTTTCTACCGCCAGGGTGCGCTTTCTGGTCTCAGGTTCTATGGGACTGATTATGAGGGGGTTCCCCTCTTTCGACTTGATTTCGATAGCCTTACAGATTTCAATGATGTTCATATAGAATGGATTGTTATTATCACGGGCCTGGGCAATGCCGGTGGATCAGCTAGTATATTTAATAAAAGTATATTTAATAAAAGTATGTTAAATTACAGTTCATGTTATTTTAGTTTTTTATAGTATTTATCATTTTAAACAATGTTATGTATTTAATAAATGTATATTAAATTACTGTTTTGAGCATGGTCAGCAACAATTAAACACAGTGAGCAAATGACAACAATTTTTGGCGATCCATCTTCCTGGCATGGATAATACATTAAGTACTAAAACTTTTGAGATATAGCAAAAAATTACCCTCATATGCCATAACACATCAAAACACAGGAAAAGAAAGTTTTCATAAACAAAAATATCGAAATCGTATTTCTAGAAAAGATTGGGATTTACAAGAAGTACACATTCCCAACTTCAGACAACAGAAAATTATTTTTGTTAAAAAAAATTACAAAATGTTTTCTTACAAGATGTGATCGAATACGACCAAAAAACTTTGAAAAATTTATTGATATCATATTTAGCATGATTTTTATTATTTTAAATTCAAAATTACAAAAATCGATCACTCAATTTACATATATATAAATAATACCTTTGAAATCAATATATGTCAAACAAGTTCTATCAACGAAATATATATATGAAATGATCAAATTTATCAATCAACCTGTTTTTTTTGTTTCTTTTTTTTTTTAATTGAACAAAATTAAAATATTTGATTAAAAAATAAAACTTTCTGTAAAAGATTACAATTTTTATTAAAAAAATGTATGTATATACTAATGAAGAAAAATATTTATAACCTAAGGTTTTAGAGATGTTAAAACAATTTTACCAAAGTGTTTGAAGATTAATAAATTATCAGATTACATTATGCAAACAGTTTTTTTGGTTGAGAAAGAAGACTAATCAAAAAGTCCAACATCACCTTTCTTATTTGCATAACAATGTCATTTTCTCTAATAAAAATAATAATCAGTTATCAAGTAAAGACTTATGAAAATTGTACATTTATTTATTTTTTAAATTTGTATATTAGAATTAAATGTATGATTAATGGGTTTTTTAAGATATTTTAAATAAATCATTATATTATAAAAATACATTGTTTGAAAATGTAAATCTTCACAGGCAGTTAGTCACATCACTACATTATTCAAATTATGTATCTGATAAAATCCTAACAAAGAACATACGTTTTCAAGAAACATAATAATGGATACTATACTTAAATCATACTAACTATAATAAACCAAACTATCAAGAAATTCCCCTTTATATAAATATGTTAATTTTGTATTTGGTCCATTCAGTTTAGCATGCTCATTTTTTATTAACTTGAAAAGTTCCAGATCAAACTTTAATCCTATGGCTTGACTTTATAAACACTGCAAAATTTCAAGGTTTTTCAAACATATGCCAACCTATTTGTTTAATGGTTGGGGAGTTCTGGCTATTAGTCAAGAGTTGTCAGATTCAAATCCAGTTTCAGGTATTCGCATTTAGAGTGAGTTGAATTAAACTTTACATGATGCTCTCAAACTTTTTAGCCATCATTTTCAAAAGATAACCATAACATCCCAAACCTAACTGGCACATCTAATTTTGATCATTTCCCCTTTACAAAGACATCTTGAAGATAATGTAGCTAAAAATAGCTACTAATTAATACAACTCTGTATTCCTATTTTAAAATTTTGATTAATACTAAAGTTAATACCAAAATTATCGGGCTGCTTATCATAGAAAAAAAATCATACCGATTTAAAAATGTGGATTCAATTAAACTTCTTACAACAAAACAAGAGTCACAATCTTGTAATGGTGTTTAGAATAGCATAAGACATGTTTATGCTTAAAGAAGAAACTATTAGTTCTTTCTTTAACTTTTATAATAAGTTTAACTACTTCAACGGCCGCAAAGATAGAGTAACAGTGTTATTAGTCCTGACTTATCTCAGGGTTGTCATTGAAGTGGTTATTGAAGCAGCTTTTATTTCAGAAAATACAAAAGATCAGGCCTGAAACTATTTAAAAAATTTTTAATTATGTATCAATAAATGTAGGAATCAAAATGCAGCAACACCCACTAAAAAATCATTAATCTTCAAAAATGGGCCTTAGTCAATCTGAACAAAATGAACTCTCTGAATGAACATTAAAAAAAACCTTTTTGAAATTCTGATTTTAGAACTCTTCTAATATCAGTCAATTGCTAATATTACAGAATGCTCAGCTTATACCAACTTTTTAAAAACATGTGATTTTTTTCCCTACATGTTTACTTCAAAATAGTAACACTTTTGAAAAATGAATAGCTTCAATCAGGTTACAAAAAAGTCATTTGATACAAACGAATCTTTCTATAAAAACAAAATAGCTTAATATAAAGCAAACAATATTGTATTTATTTTCATGCAAGTATTCATGCATGTGATGATCTTGGAGAACGAAAAATATGTAACATGGAAGGTTGCATTTCTTTTTCTTTTTTAAGAAGTGTTGACTAGAATTAACCTGTTAATGCGATAGAAAATTTCATTCTAACCTCATATTTTTATAACTTCATATTTAAAATCACTCATTAAGCAAGCTATTTTTAAAAATTATATAAATTAAACAAAAATAAATTATATGCACATGCAGTAATCATGCTATTTAAATTAAACAAAACTGCTCTATAAAGAATTAGACTTTACTTAATTTTCTCAATGAACTTCTTTTTAGCTAATGCATTTCACTACCATGCTCTTTTGATAGGGCTTTTCCATATACTGCATTAGAGTAGCGCAATTTTTCTTTTTACAAATAACAGAGTTTCATGTAACTCCTTAACTGGTTTCCCCATACAGTGTACCCAAATTTGGCCCCAACTGGTTTGCCGATATTTTTAATTTTGTAAAGAGACTATTTAGAATCAAGTTTTAAAGAGATGGCATAGCTTGTCTGTGTCACTGAACTGCATTTCATATAGATTTTTCAGTAAGAAATTTTGGTATGGAAGTGGAAAATTTGCTTCATGAAACTTTGGTTCTATTGTATGTATGTAAATTTCAGACGTCAGCAACCAGGTTCCCACAGATATACTGAGACCTGCAAGAAAATGTGCAGTTTGCAGTTCAAAAGTCCTTCCGACCTGTACCGGGAGGAAAAGGTAACTTTCAAGGTCGATAATTCAACTCATTTTACTCAAACACCCTAAACTAAATTGCTTGGAAACCGATTATAGAAGATTCAATCCCTGTTTTCGTTGATACTGAATTTGAATGTGCATTTCTGCATGAGAGTTACAGCATAATAAAAATCAGATTGTTTCAAAATGTCAGCCAACCTAGAATTTCAAACTGTCATATCTCTGCCATTTTTTAAGATATAGCAAAAACAAAAAATGTTCCAGAATCCTTGAATCACATTCTAACATTTAACAGAAACAAATTTTTCAATTTATAAATTTTTTGTACATGTTTTTGAATTTTAAAAAATTTCACTGGTTGCCATTTTGAAACAAGATGGTGTGATTAAGCTGGCCAACGAACTCTGTCGAGACCTTGGTATGTTCTGTACACATGATCAGTCACATTCATATCGGTTCATAAATACGAGAGTTACAGCATGACATCTGTCAGATATATATATATAAATCAACATTTGAACGAAGGGTGGTTTGGGGGTCTGGTGGTCCTGATCGGTGAAAATATACCAACATTTTTTGGAATTGCTCTCCTCCGAACAGCTGCAATATGTAGCTTTTTGTATTGAAAGATAATCCTAAAAGAAACATGATATTTCTGCTTTGATTGCAGTGTAGGACTTTTCAATTACACCATGCTTCAAATTGTGCCACATACAAAAAAGATTTCTGAACAGTTTGGAAAAGTGTGAGCTACCAAAATATATAGTAAGTATGAGAGAAATTCCTGTAAGATCTGTAAAATATACTTCAATGCATAGAGAGTGTATTTGCAAAACAGCAAACATTTAGGGGGGTTTTGTGTTCCAAAATAAAAAAATGTTGTAAAAACCTTAAAAGTGAAAATTTAAAAAAAAAGATCCACTTTTCTTATTCTAATTAAGTATGGTGTTTAATTATATGCAGCAAAAAAACATGTCTGTCAACATTTCTGGTAAAAAATTTATCAGTTTAAGGGTTAACCTTCAAAAAAGAAAAAACTATTTGTTTTTACAATGATATAAATTCATTATTTCTCTTTGAAATTTTTAAATGACTATTCTGTGCATGCATATGTCTGTAAAATTGAATTAAAACTGAATTTTTACAAGCCAAAAATCTTTAACTGAACTTCTTAATAATATTTGAAAGCAGTTTATATTCCTTCAGAACAAAGACTCTTCATTTAAAATATTTTATATAGCCCAAAATGCTTTTGTTTTCACATTGATATTACAAGATAACAAACTTTAACAGTTAAAGTTAGAAAAGCTTTGAAATCTCAGCATTTTAAAAATTTTAATGTTTTAAGTTTGTCACCATATTGAAAATGCTCATTAAGAATGAAAAAATTTCTACATGGAACATACTTTGGAAGAAAGAAAAACTCAGAATTGTTAATAAAAATGTTCAGTTACTTCTTATTTAAAAATTGTTGCAGTTTAGATGATTAAACATCTAAACTGATTTTCAAAGTTCACCTCATACAGATATGCTTTTATTTTTCTTACCAAGATATCATTAACTTTTAAAAATAATTATCTGAAATTTAATTAAACAGATAAAATCAAAGAATTTAGGTAATATCCAAATAAAAATGGTGAGTAAAATAACTTTTTTTATATATACAAAATATTAATAAAAATTAATTGTAATGATATTTTATTACAATTACTGTATCAACAAATGCTGATGAAAATATTTACAAAGCTATAATAGCACAAAGTACTATATAAATTTTGAATAAATGCCATAGAAATAATAAAAACACTACAATTATTTTGGTTGAAATACAGCATTTTTTTTTATTATATGAAAAGATACAAAGTCAAAAATACTTATTTTCACAAAAATATAGAAAAGTTGTATTTCAAACGAACATACAAATAAAATATTTAAATTGAAAAATACAACAAGAATAAATTCTACATGATATATTTCCACAACATGCAACACATAACTTAATCATTAATTAAAATATATACCCTTGCTTTGTTGATCAGTATCTTGACTATCATCAGGTTTAACTGCACTTTCAGAACTTTGATTTTCACTCTCTGAACTTGCTTTACTTTCTAAAATATATTTGAAATAGTATAAATAACAGCACAATATATATATAGATTAGATATATGAGAACAAATGCAACAGAGCAAGAGAAAATAAAGTAGTAAGATATTTGCTAGTCACTCAAAATGAATATATAGTGAAGCATCGTTTATACGCTTCTCGTTTTTATCATTTATACTTTTTTTGAAAATGGTTTCAGTACAATCCAACGGATATTAACGTTAAATAATTTTCTTTATACGTTTTCCTGAAATATTCAATTTTATTTATAAGTTTTTTTCTCCAAGTCAAGATGGGGGAAAAAATGCATATTTCAACCTCAGATTCCCATCTCCCGATTGTCCAGTCTTAGAAAAGGCGACCTAAACCTGCCCAGTTGAACAAAAGCTGTAACACTGAAGAATGTTGAACATTCCATTTTCTATAGATAAGTGTTGCTTTGTGCTCTCCCTCCAGGTCCAGTAGTGGACAAGTTCTTTTTCTATCTCTGTCATTGAAGGAAAAAATAAGCATTTTTAAAAAAGTGGATAAAAACCAACGGTACTTTTCGGTTAGCCGGGCGCCAGTGAAATTTATATATCTATGTATACATATATATACATATATCTATACATACACACATTTATATATGCATGTATGTATATATACATATATATAATACGTATGTATATATACGTATGTATATATACACATACATATATGTGTGTATATATACATAGATATGTATATATAGATATATACATTTCACTGGCGCCCGGCTAACCGAAAAGTACCAAACCAACATTTAAAAAGAGTGGATCTTTAAAAAAGAGTGGCTTTATGAATTAGGTTTACCAGTTTCAACTTTTAAACATACTAATTTAAAAGCGTAAGATCGAGAAAAGCCATCATCAAAGTAGATTTAGAGCTTAGAAAAAACTTTAGAGTCCAAAGCAGAAAACTCATTGATGTAGGAAAATTGCTTTTACAGTGGTTTAATCAGTGTCGTAGTGTAAAAATTACCATCAATGGTCCTTTGCTTAAGGAGAAAGCACAAAAAATTTCGAGCAGCATGTAAAATGTGATGCACTATTATCCTCAGGATGGCTTCACAAGTTTAAATTAAGACACGGCATAACAGACAAAACTGTAAGTAGAGAGTTTGGAGATGCTGATTGCGAAACAATTATCAATTTTGTAGATACTATTGATTCATAGTTAATTAGGGTGATTAATTCAGGAGATTTAACTTTCAGAAATTAAATAAAATGATAACAAGAAAATAGTCTGTGGAATTACTGTTTTAGTAATTTGCACAATATCAACACAATGAAATTATAAACTCATCTAGCAAATAGAATAACTCAACTATCAAGAAAAAAAAAAAAAAGAGAAAATTTAAATTTCTAGGTTAACTATTTGAAATTCTAAGAAATCAATAAAAATCACAAGAACAGATTATTCTTAATTTCTATAAACAGCTTTTTATAACTTAACATTATTAACAAAATGAATCTATTCACATTTGTTTGGGCTTATTATTGATTAGATTATCAAATGTATTATTTCTGTGTCCTTTTTTTATACATTTACAGAACACATAAAAATGAATGAGGTATAATTCAAAAGTTTTTGAACTAGCTTTTGACATAGTAAACTCACATTTTGTTTAAACATATTTTTTTTATTAAAAATTGCAGTTAATTAAAAATTAAATCATCGTTTTCATAAATAAAATGAAAGGTTTTTCCTAAATTAATGTTGCTAGAAAAATAAAATACTGCCTTAGTGAGTAAAGAGCAAACTTGAAATTTAAATATTTAGAAGAAAAACACAACTTGATCGATCGAAGCAGAGGTATTTCACGTGTAGGCTATAACAATTAAAAATAATTATCTGAAATTTAATTAAACAGATAAAATCAAAGAATTTAGGTAATATCCAAATAAAAATGTGAGTAAAATAACTTTTTTTATATATACAAAATATTAATAAAAATTCATTGTAATGATATTTTATTACAATTACTGTATCAACAAATGCTCTTCTATTATAATACTCATTATAAAAAAGATATGCTTTGTTATATTAGATTAAATTGTATTTTATATACATTCATTTTTTTTTTCTTTGTCCCATATTTTCCCCCAAAGCGGATGACATCGTCTAATGCAGTTAAAATAAGATTTTTTTTTTTCTTGTATGTGCCTTTTAATCTGTTATTAATGTAACTTGATGGAATAAATGAGATGATATTCTGGCTTGACTAATGCTGCTTGCAGATATTTTTATCCTTAATTTTTCTTTAGAAGTTTAAACCTGCATCTGAAAAATTTTAGATAATGCTAAAAAAAATATTAGACTGCACTGTGAAATCCTCATATGGTAGAATATAAGTATGGGATTACTACATATCATACTTTAGTATGAAGAAATTAAACTGAAAATATCACAGCATAGGTGAAATGATTTTTGTTACACAACTTTATCTCTCACACAATAAAACGGAGACATATATATATTAACATCAAGAATTTATAATTTCTTATACAAACTAGTGGCACATCTTAAAAATATAATACTTAAAACACAAAATCACCTTCTAATGGAACAGCAGACTCACTAGGCGATGCTTCGACTTTTAGTTCAGAAGTATCTTGTTTGGATTCCTCTTTACAAATTTCAACACTAATATTAGGAGATTCAGAAATATCTCTAGAAATAAATAATTCAAAATTATATATAAATTATAACAAATGTTAAATAAAAAAAATTATAAATAATCAAAAGTCAAAGTATAAACCTGATTTAGTGGTACCCGATTTAATAACTTCCTCAATTTAAAGATAAATTTTATTGGTGCGTATTCACATATGTTTATTGAAGCAAATGATGGATCATTAATGGATTTTCATATAGATGAGCATTCATGTAATTATTTTGAAATAACTGATAAAGTCATGTCACTGACTACATTTAAAGAAAAAGTAACGCAATTATCAAATTTGTTTTCAAAGTTAAAAGTATATATTTAATGCACTAAAAGGATTTTTTTTTTTTTAATTAGGGGGCTCTGCCCCTATACATTTGCCAACCCCTGTTCAGACACTACAGGTTCTAAAACATGCTAACTTGTTCTGTTTTAAAAAGATTATGGAAGATTGTATTATAATTAAATAACCAGTGCCGATATTCTGTAATCAAATCGTGATTCATTTCCCTTTGATTGAAAGATTTTTCAGTTTTTAAGGCCAAATCAACTGCTGTTTTCATGATTGATTAAATAAGATCAAAACAATAAAAATCAGCTTGCAAAAAATGGCTAAATAAACAATGTCGCTGCCTCCCAGGATGTTATAACGATGTATAAGAAATTTTTTTAAATTAAGATGTTTAAAAAGATAGTTTTAAATATGACGAATTTTTCATCAGTTTCCTTTATCTTTAAAATATCCACATGAAAATACATTTTTTAATTGAAAGAATATATATTTGCATTGTTTTAAATTTGGCAACAACAGGTAAAAAGACTTTTTCAAAAAATGAAATAAATCTCTCGTGTAAATATATTTTTAAACTGAAACTGTTGGCAATATTATTATTTGAGAATTTAAAATACGACAATTTTCTCCATTTACTGCTTTTAACACATGATCATTTAATTATTATTTTAAAGTTTTCTTTCTCTTTTAAATATTCATATGTAAATATATTTTTTAATTGAAAGGAAATATTATTTGCGCTGTTTTAAAATTTGGCAAAAATGACTTTTCAAATAAAAAATTTAAAAAGCAAAAAAATTGGTTAAATTAAAAAGTGATTGCACACTACAAGCTCGTCAAGTATGTCCGTGCGAAAGATTGTTAAATTGCTATGCATAGTCCTATGAAACTACTTTGACAGACTTGAACATTAAATAGAGCTTAAAGTAATTCTATTTAAAACTGTCTGCTTCAGCATATCGAACATTTCTCTCTAAAACTATGTTTGTATTTTTATATGCATTAGTTTTCTTAATATTATACAAGAAAGAACTCTGGTTACAAAAAATTCATTTTACAACAGCAGCAGCATAGGAATAGAGATATTCATAACCAAATTTTATGCAGCTTCCATTTACCTAAATGCGTTCCGTAATTTAATGATTATTCATGGTATTTTTCATGGCATCTTTTATAATCATTAAATAGAAATGTGGCTCTATTATAAAAATTGTTTAAAAGACCATAACATGAATGTTGGTCTTTAAATTTTTTTAATCTCATTACATTTTCATACAATTATTTTTTAAATTTTGAAAAATTACCATTTTTTGGCTTGCATAAAAGTTTTCTATTTGATTTTCTTGGGTTCTATCAGGCGTAGGGAGTTGTTTGACCACTCATTTTAAAGATAAATCCATAATTTTTAATTTGATATGCAAGTTGGCTATGGTTGGTTAAAAAAATATTTTTTACTTTTTTTTTAATTTAAAAACTTTATTAGTGTTTTTTAAAAATTTTGAAAAAAATGTTTTTTGTAATATTATAGGCTTGAAATTTTGAAATTTTTAGAGTGGGATCTCAATGGGATCAGGAGTTATGTAATAAAAGCTGAAGATTACCATACAAATAATAAATAAAAAAGTAAGCTAGAGTTAGATTATTATTTATGTGGTAATCTTCAGCTTTTATTTCATAACTCCCGATCCCACTCTAAAAATTTGAAGCTTATAATATTACCAAAAACATTTTTTAAAGACTAAAAAAATTTCTAATTAAAAATTTTTTTGAAAATATATTTTTTTTAACCAACCATAGTCAATTTGCATATCAAATTAAAACTTATGGAATTTTCTTTAAAATGAGTGGTCAAACAGCTCCCTACGCCGGATAGAACCTGGAAAAATCAAAATTGAAAACATTTATGCAAGCCACAAAATGGTGATTTTTCAAAATTTAAAATGTATGAAAATCTAATGAGATAAAATTTAAAAATATATATATATTCTCATTTATATGATCAGGGAGATATCTCAACAAGTTTCATCAAAATCTGAAATGGTCAGATTGAGTCACTGGTTGATTTGGCATGAAATGACCCGTTGAAAGATCTAAAACTATAAAATCTTGCACAAAATACCATGTTAAGAGGCTACTTCACTCAGGCAAAAACACACGCTTGCTAATTTTAATACTATGGGGGAAATAATTTACGATATCTCGTTTGCATTTCAACAATTTTTTTTTTTTTTTGCATTGGATAGCTGAGATTAATCTCTATACACGCTCCTTTGTACTTCTTCGATTTTGATCACATTTTTTTTTATTAAGATATTTTCACTTTTGGAACCAGTTTCGAAAGTGAAAGTATCTTCAATAAAAAAAACTGCAACAAAAATCGAAAAACTACAAAGAAACATGCATAGAGATTAACCTCAGCTATCTAATGCAAAAAAAATCATTTTCATACAAATCTGTCAATAAGTTTGGCATCTAAAACACTTTTCAACCATTTCGTGACACATACATAATTTTGTCCTCTTTAAGGTGGTTCTCAAATTCCCTGCTCAACAGCATGAAACTTTGACACATTTCCCAACTCATTTATTTAATGTAAAAGCATAAAATTGGCAGGCCTGACTACTAAAAAGATTTGGAATCGAATAAAGTTTTCTATTTTTTGATTAACCCTCTCACTGAGACACCCGTGTTAATATATTCATTAAGCTCCAGGTTTCACTGCAACACAAGCATATTTTAAATTAAGCATTACATTCATATACATAATTAAATTTTTGGCATAATGCTGAAAAAATCAATTTCTTAGCATTTAAAATAAAATATAGAGAAAACAACATCACAATTTTGCTTTTTTGCTGGACAGTCAGAAGGTTAAAAAAAACTACTTATCAAAGTATAAGCAATTCTTCTCACATGACAAGTTTATCCCATTTATCACATTGCAGAGTCGGAAATTTGGTTCAAAAGCAGACTTTGACAGTATTGTCTGAAAGATCTTCTGCCTTTACAAAAAAATTCAAAACACCAATAGATTACATAGTTTCTGAATAAGAATTCCTGCTAATTTCATGCATTTCCGAACAAAAATGAATTTAAAAAGTCCTTCCGGCCTGTACCGGGAGGAAAAGGTAGCTTTCCTATATCTTTGGTTTTAAAATTTTAGTTAATGTTACTCGAAAACAGCAAGCTAAAATGCAAAGAAACCGTTTACAGAAAATTTGTTAATACTGAATTTGAATAAGAAATTCGCCAAATTATTGAGCTATAGCCAAGTTGGCTTCATTTATGAAGACTTATTTTGGTCGCCAAATTTGGCGATATTTCACCAAATGTCGCCAAGTTTGGAGAGAATTTGGCGCTAACGGATATGAATATATAGTTTTATGTGTATGATTGGGTAAATGATTACAACAATGAAAGAAAATAATTTGCGTGAAATCACGTTCACTAAAACTCATAAATTAATCGTTGTTTTTTTGCAATGTGCCGTCTTGTAATGTGTTCAAAATGTCAGCCACCCTAGAATTTCAAACTGCTCTATCTCAGCCATTTTTGAAGATAGAGGTAAAACAAAAAATGCTCCGGAATCCTTGTTCCAAGGCCTAACACGTAAGCAAAAAATAAATTTGAATTTTTAACTTTTTTGTAAATTTATTTTAGTTTTAAATCTTTAAGAGGCCGCCATCTTGTTTCAAGATGGCGGACCAAGCTGGCCAACTAACTCGGTCGAGACATTATATATATATATATATAATATATATATATATATATAAATCAACATTTGAACGGAGGGTGGTTTTGGGGTCTGGGGGTCATGATCGATGAAAATATACCAAAATTTTCCGGAATTGCTTTCCTCCGAACGGCTGCAATAGGTAGCTTTATACTTTTTTGTATTGAAAGCTACCTAAAATGTGTCAGAAAGTAGCTTATTTGGATTTGAGAACAGCCCTAAGGGGAGCAAGAGGATCTGTTAAAATAAAATTACCATCTCTCGTGTTTATGTCTCGAGATTTACTACTGTAACAAATTTCATTTGTAACTCTGATAGATTTTGAAATATACACAGAAGTTAGGGATTACACTTTTTAAACAAAATCTAGATACGAAATTATGGCCTAAGATTCATCATTTTGCAAAGTTCTCTAATGCTACAATAGGTTCTGAGCTAAGATTTTTCCACTAAAGGGAATCCAAGGAAATCAAATTCTGAAAAAATCATCCATATCCATTATGATTTGAGGTTCATCATGCGACAAAGCCTCTTCTCAAAGGTCTTGATGGGTTCCGAGCTATGTTTTTGGCCTCCCTGAGGTAGGAGGAAAAAAAAAATGTTTAAAAAACTCCGATATCCATTTGTTCGAATACATTCTGATAAGAAAATAAAAAATCTGGCTTTAAGGTATTTAAATAGACATTCAGAATTTGATTTTATCTGTGTGTCCAGAGATCTCCATGTAATCACATGCACAGTTACACACACAAACATTTCATTTTATTAATAAATGATATCAGTATATTTTTAGAAATTATTCTAAAATGTTCAACTTTAATGAAAAATTATACTAAAACCAGTAAAATAGGGAATTTTTCTGTCGCCTCACATACTTTTATAATGACTTCTTCAAGAAACTCCGTGCAACTCTGAGTACTTGGTATCCTTGTAATAAATGTAAAAGTTGAAACATTTGGGAAATGCAAGGAAAAAGTAGGAAAAATAGCAAAAAATAGGCAGAAAAGGCAATATTCCAAAAAGCAGGAAAAATAGAAGCTCTCTGGAGTATGGTTTTATAAATAAAAGTGATATTTTCTTTAGAGTATGAGGTCATGTTCACAAATAGAAACATTTCAACTTTGTAAAATTGGGATACTTTTATTTATTTTTATACTACTATTTATTTGAATGCATAGCATTCTGTAAAGTGTTCAGAAGGTTGAGTGGAATCACTGCAGGTTTTTATTATTAAAATCAAATACACTTTAATCAAATCTAATATATTCAAACAATGATAAAGAAAATTTATATGAATAAACATTTTTAGTTTCATGGGGTATAGCTTCAATAAAAATAGACTATCATCAAGATTTTAAAGTGCAACGTATCAATCTTTATGTAAACTCAAGCTATAAAACTCTTTCAAATATATGTTTTTCATTTAAATCTTTTATGATTTTTTTTGCAATTAATGTTTTTTACTTTAAAACATTTACCACACAGGAGAAACTAAAAAAGAAGGAAGTTGTTCATAAATTTACCATACTTTAAATAAAACTTTTTTTCCCCCCAGCATGCTGTGTAAATAAAGATTTCTTTCATTTACAACTACTGTAATAAACACATAAAAAAAAAAAACAGAGATAATAGATGACAACCAATACAGTAATACATTTCAACAAGATTTTCAAAAAATATTTAAATATGATCATTCAGAAAACTTTTATATGATTCAATCACCAGCACTTACTTTGATGTACTAGAAGATTCAGCGCTTGTCCCAACTGATTCTTCAACTAACTCTATTTTTATTTCAACAGCAGGTGTTATTTCAATTGTAGGAACTGATTCTATACTAGGTTCTTGTACTTCAGGTTCTGTAACTTCTAAAAAAATATTTCGTTGAAAATTTGCATTAAGAAAATTTATACAACAACAAAAATTAAACAATACAGATTAACAAGCTCAATACAATTTTGATTATAACAACATTTTACATAATATGATGTGCTTCAAATATTTTAAACAATTCTTAATTTGTTGTATTATTAAAATTACTAAGTAACTCAATGTATATTTTAAAGTAAATCTGCTTTAAAAAACATGCCAGTATTCAGATAATTCTGTCAGGAACAGAGCTCTATAAATTGGAAAAAATCTTTTAGCCAGCAAAAAATTATAGTTGACAGTAATACATATATTTATATACAAATATATATAATAAAACTTTGTGAATAGTAACCATCAAATCACATAAATAATCGACAATATAAGAACCGATAATTATAATACAATACAAAGAAATATATTCAAAAATGTGAGATTCTCAAAATGAAATAAATAGAAAAAATAAAATTATGTGAAGAAAAAAAAAAAAAAATCCAATGTGCATACGTGGAAAAAAATGACAAGAAGCAAATTGAAACTTATATCAATATCATGGAACACTTTATCAAGGGCAATATTCTACAAATATAAGTAAAACGTAATAGATTTCTGTTGAGTAAATAAGCCTATGCCAAATTTTATTTACTCAAATTACCCGATCAATTATGATCCAACAATTAATGAAAATTGAAAAAAAAATGAACAGATATTTAATATCTAAAGATAATAGGTGTAAAAACAATTATTAGTTAACATTATGAATATACATGAATTATTGAAAAATGATAAAACAAAATGAAATATAATAAAACAAAACGTACCCTTTCAATAACATTTTTTAACATGTTATATTTTCAACATATATTACCCAACCCCCCCTTTTCTCCCCTCACTACTGTCAGCTTTTGCCCATTTCTTATAATGGATTTTTCAAAGACAACTAAAATTTTTCTAGGAATTCATTGAAGAGTATAATCATAAACATAGTAATAAGATATCTTGAATTGTCTTTAATATTCAACTCAATTAATAAATTAATTTAGAAAGATAATATAAATTAAATTTGTCAATGAAACTTATAAAAAATTACAATTCTAAAAAAAAAGTGAAATACACATTGTAAAATTTGACTGAATGAAATATGCAACATCATAAGAAAAACTTTTTTTACAAGAAAAATATTTTGAAAGAAATTTCTTAGACAAACCACTGACCAATATCTTTAACCCCCTCCTGACTGCCGAGCAAAAGGGTAAATTTGTAATGTTGTTTTCTCCGTAATTTTTTTTATTAATGCTAAAAAAAGATGAATTTTCAAACTTGATATAAAAAAATTACGTATATAAGTATAAACCTTGAGAGTATTAATGATTACTCAAAACTGCATTATATTTGTAGAAATATATTAATTTAAACAATGCTGCTAATGCAGTGAAATTTTCAGCATAGTGAACGGATACATCAGTTCATGGCGGTGAGAAGGTTAAAGTGTAGGGCATTTTACCTTATATGAGAGTTTTAGAAACACTTTTGCCATGTGTCTACAAAATTTGTGTGTTTTAAAATTTTTGCTTCTTAACTACTGCTAAAAATGAAACAAATTTCATTTTATTTTAATTAACAAACATAATTAAAGTAAGTATTCACAGAACTAAAGCACCCCATCTCACAAAATTTTAATCTTCATCTATTTGTTATAACTTCATAAAGAACAAAATTCTATTATATAATTATTTGACAGAAAGTTGCAGGATCAGATGTAATAATTTAAATGGCCTCAATTTTCAATTTATTATTACTTTTTTAATAAATTTTTATATGATTAAACCAAAAACTTTTTTTTTAAATAAAATCTTTATCTCTAGCATTATAATGAAAGGAATAGATAAATGAAGTAGAAAACTTGTTCATAGAAACATAAAATTTATGGTGACATCAATAAAGTTTTCTACTTTGTTTACTAAACTTAACTATTTAATCTACCATTTTAAAATTTTTAAAATTTTCCTGCACCTAAGATTATTTATAATATAACTTGGTTACCTGGTGGTGAGACTTGCAGAGGTGTAGACGGTACAGTTCTATTGCTACCTTCATCAAATAAATCCATCCTAGTGTCATCAACACCAAGAGCTAAAAACAAGATATCCAAATATAATTAATGTTATAACATTTAAAATTTTTTGTTGGGTACTTTTGCAGAACAGGGATCTTGGCATTTTTTAAAAAAGCTTGGTGCAATTCAGGCTTCAGAAAATGAGATTTGTCAACAAATGATAAAAAACAGCTGTGAAAACCAACCTGGTGAAACTTTATACTTGGTTATATGTGTATTTATATATAAACATTTTATTAATATATATATTGGAATTATTTTTATATAAAATTTACTTCCGCCTGTATATAAAAATAGATAGATGGCTTGTTTATCTTAAATAAATTGCATAAACATTGACATAATTGCTTGTGTATATGAAACAGTGAATAGATTGCCAGAAAATGTGCATGAAAAATTTGTTTCTCTCGCCAAGCCCATTTTCTATATCTCGCCAAGGCCCCTACACTGGAAAAGTACCTTTTGTTGTTTGTAAATGTGTGCAAGAGAGGGGGGAAAAATTCAAAATTTTAGCCATGGATGAACATTAGAAATTTTTGTAGGCCTGAAATATAGATATATATAGTTTCTAGGATATTTATATGAATTATATACATAAAATGTATAATTCATAAACAAACTAACACATTTTCAAAATATATTTCTTAGAGTTATGTTAATATATAGGGAAGGGGGGGGGGACTATGTCCAGCCAGAGATTAATAATTTTTTCTATCACATTCCATGCAGTTTAAGCAATTTCTAAAATTGCTCAAACTGCAAGAC
The DNA here is from genome assembly GCA_963931845.1 of Maratus michaelseni. Taxonomy (NCBI): domain Eukaryota; kingdom Metazoa; phylum Arthropoda; class Arachnida; order Araneae; family Salticidae; genus Maratus; species Maratus michaelseni. The sequence continues at coordinate 126,771,838 of OZ007600.1, read as the reverse complement.
ATTTAATTTATACAACAAAACAAGTAAAACATAATACAAATATTACAAAAACAAACTTATCGTAGAACTTAAATAAGATATAAACATTACCTCCTTGACTAGCCAATTGTGAATGTGTATATCCTTGTTGAGTAGGAGAACTATCGGAACTGCTAAACAAGAATCTAACTTGAGGAACATGTGGAGAACTAACAAAAAAGAAAAATTATGCGTCAAGCATACATGAGGCACTTTCCTACATTCAGAATACTGTAACAAAACATCACAAAATAATATGGTGAAAGATGTCTAAGTAAACAATTTGGAAAACACATAACACATTTGAAAATTTAATGCCAGCAATTACTGCCAATAATCAGAAAAGTATTCAAATACCTATGTACAGCCCTGTATAGGATCTACAGATTTGTATCTATACTACATAGTATTCTAAAATTTACTTCAGTTAGAAAATATATACCACAGTTGAAAATTCCCCTACAACAAATTACAGCAATAAATAGAAATGCACTCGAGATCTTTTGTGTAGTCATGTATATGACATATAGAATTTATACACTGGCCTCCAAAAGTTAAGGTACAACCAGTCTTTTGTGTCTAATTTGAAAACATATGAAGATAAAAACATGAAATTTAGAAGAATTGTGCTTTAAACAGTTATTTATCGAATTTTACTTAATTTTAACATCAAGCATGATTTACAAATAAAAAAACTGCATTTTTAGTAAAAATCCACTGTTTGATAAAAAAATAAATAGCAGTTTTTGTGAAAAAAAATTAAATAAACTGATTTTAATAAGGTATGTGTCCGGCCCTACTTGTAATGAATTTGTGGCATCGACTTTCCATACTGTCAATTAAGTTGTCGGACACTGGAAAGGGAAACAAGTCCCATACATGGAACAACGCTTGTTCCAGCTCATTTAACGACTTTGGAGGAGGACTTACGGCAGCCACCTGTCTTCTGAGATAGTCCCAAAGATGCTCTATAGGATCAAACTCCGAAGATTGTACTGGCCATTCCATTCGCTCCAAACCTTGATCCTCTAGATATTCATCAACGACTCTAGCTCAATTCGATCGGGCATTATTAACCATTCAGATTAATTCATCACTAATAGCACCACCAAACGGTATGACAAACGGAGCAAGGATCTTGTCCCGATATTTCACAGTAGTCAGAATTCTTCCATGGCACACATAGAAGTTATTGTGACCAAAAGAGAGATTCCATCCCAACCCATGATTCCACCTCCTCTGTAACTGTGTCTTTCAACAATGTTACATAGGTAGAATCTGATGCCTTGTTCTTTTCAGATCAGCACACGATCAGATCACTCTCCAAAGCAAACCGGGACTCATTTGTGAACAGTGCGGAAGCCCATTGTTGTGTGTTCCAGGTAATGTGCTCTCTTGGCCAACATAAATGGGCACTTCTGTGTTGTCGATTAAGAGGGCCACACACAACAGATCGTCTTGTATGGAGTCCTTAATTGTGAAGACATCTATGCATCGTAACCGCAGGTATTGTCATCCCTGTTGCTTTTCGATGATCTGAAATGAGTTGAGCCACAGTAATGATGCTCCTCCTCCGGAACAAAAGAGCTAGAAAACGATCTTGTACAAGGGTTGTAACCCATGAGCGGTCTGGAACAAGTCTTCCTGATACTAAATTTTTGGATTCAAATTGATCTCAGAGCCTTTGGACCACACTACGAGACACATTAAGACGTCTAGCAGCAGCAGCTTGTGATAACCCCATTTCCATCCATCAGATAGTCCGCCATCTTAACGAATCAAATAAACGACATCTCCTAGACATGGAGAACACTATTTTAGTACCAACAATTAAATATCAGTAACCATTTTTTTTTTTTTAGACATATTCCCAAAGTGGAATATTCGCAATTCCTCCTGACAAACAATTAAGTATCTAATACATTAAAATAATTGAGATGGGTATCATTTTTTCAAAGATTTTATTGAAGTTACTTATGATTATTCATATAAACCACATTTTTTACCTTTATTTTCAGTCTTTTAATAGTGAGCATCAAAAAACTGGTTGTACCTTAACTTTTGGAGGCCAGTGTATACACCAAGTAATATGCAAAAAAGGAGTTAAATTTAATAATGCATACCTCAACTGAAAACGCACTTCCAGCAATTATTCAATTATTGATAGATAGTACTATAACCGAATTCTTTTGTGTGTGAAAAAATGTAAATGAACAATGATGTACACCTTATTCTATAGTAATCCTCATGCAGTGCACCTCAGTGATATAAATCAAGTTCAATATGTTTGAAATAGTGTAACATTATTAAAGTACACCACAAACAAATTTTTCTTATAGACATAATGTAATGGAATTCTTTTGAACGTCCCTGTAAATGAACTATAAAGGCTACAAACTTCACTTCAATACCTAAAATGCTATAGAAAACCTTGATAACATATCAATTGCATGGCAATCCAAGTATATTTAGCAAGTATATTAGTTAGAGCATGGACAGACAGCCGACAGACAAACTGAATTCATAAACACTTTTCAACTCAAACTGAATTCATAAACACTTTTCAACTATGTTGGAAAGTGTTAAAAATGACAAAATATGAATTAAGTAAAATCAAAAAATGTACTAACGGTTTTAAAGACTACATAAATACAAAATTTTCAGTCCCTTGCTCATATAATTTTTTACCTTTTTTTACCTTTTATATCATTTTATTTATGGCAGAATGCAGACAAAAGTTTTAAAGTTAGCCAAGCAGTAACATTGTTTAACAGATATTTTAGCTAACACTAAATTTATAGAATATTGCTATTTAAAAAGATATTGAGTTGCACTTTAATAGAAAAAATAAACTGTTTAAAACTATTTCTATAACATCTGACAAGTTTTTTTTTTTTTTTTTTTTTTTTTTTTTTTACAAAAAAATATTTTGTGTTTAATGAATTTTTATTTTGGGAATGTCATTTTAAATATTGATATACTTATCGTATATACAGTATGAGATCCTAAATCCAGAATGCTTGGGACCACTACTTTTCCAAATTTTGGAATTTTCCGGATGTTCAGTCTTTACTTAAAAAATAAATCTACAAACGGCAATAATATAACGGAATTTAGGTATCCATTCTCTTTAGCATAAGACTTATAATTTGTGCTTTTAAAAGTAATCAAAATAAAAAATGTTTTAGAAAACAAACAAATATTGACTTAAAAAAAAATGTAGTTAAAACTATGCTTTTTAAAAACAATAAATACTTAAATTACAAAATTGGCAATATGTATATATTGAAAATGTGCTTATCCAATGTTTAAAAAAAAAATGTAACTGGTATAGAACATAAAATTATAGCTACTGTTTAAAAAGAAGACGCATAAGTTAGGATTTTACAGTAATCTGGAGTGAAGGACGTGGACCCCTCTCCTCATGGCACTCTCATTTTTTATAGTGGTTGCTTTCCACTTTGCATGCTTTTTAAAGCGAGTCGCTTCCTCTGTAAAATAATAGTAAAGCTGATAATCTTTATTTGCCAGACACTTTAAACATGTCCAATAATTTGAATTGCTTCATCTGCTTTTGCTTTTCTTTCTCCAACATCTCTTTTATTAAAAATGCTTTCATCTTTTTTTTTTAAATCTCCAGAAAAATTATTTTTTATTTATTTTATTTTTTATTTTTTTTGTAAAGAGAAGCTTTGATTTTGGGTCTTCCGGATTTCAAGTCCCATACTGTATAACCAAAATCAGTTAAATGTTTTTGAAACATCTGAAATTATACACTAGAGTATGCATTTAACAATAAATTAAAAACACTTTTGTATTACAGGCATTTAGCTTTCTTAAACTTTATAATTTAACATTGTTACGAGGTAATCGCAACATTTTTAGCGCAATTGCGATGTGTACGATCGCACATGTTCTATTTCCCATTAATTCTCTAAATTTACTAATTTTAATATATTTCATTTCAGTAACTATTTAATTAAATTTGCTAGGATAATTTTATAAGTTTGTACTCCTGTACATGTGTGTTCCATTTTAATTATTCTTATAGGTGGAATGTTGTTTCATTTGCTAGTCATTAGCATTAAGCTCTACGTCCTTTCAATCAATGTGTTTTTGCACTTAACTCTGTTTTCAACTTTTGATAGTTGGAAAGTTAAAAATTTTTTTTTTTTTTTTTATCACTGTCAATACAATGGCAGTTGGTCTCTTCACACTTAAAAATTTTACTATTGCACATAATATATTTTTCTTGTGACATTTTTATTAATTAATGTGTTAATCTATTTATTATTTTTAAAAAATGAGTGTTATTCACAACTAATTTACATTTAACTAAATGTATCAAGCTTTAAATATGTTTTCTATAGTTATATTATTAAAAAAAAAAAATTCTACCAATGGTGAAGTATAATAATTAATATTTCAATATAATTATGAAATTGTGTTTGTCTCACAGAAGTCATTTTTGATATGCATCACTGAAATTATGTAATAATATGCTGTTTATATATTACTGTATTTACTTCATTTGCGACAGAGATTTACTGTGTCATTCATACGACTTATTGTATAGTCGTCTTTGTTAATCCTGTGTATTCTCTGGTGACTCGTTTTACTCCCAGGTCAGGGCTGCCATTCCAAAAATTATTCAAAATAGTTGCTTTAGTAGCCTTCAAAGCCAAAAATAGTAGCAAAACTAGTCGCATAATGGCTGATTTAGTAGCAAAATAGTTGCATATAAAGTATTATGCAAAATGGTTACAGTGTTGAGATCAGGGTAGATAATGATTTCTCCTTTACAAATTTTCTGACTTTTCCTTAAAAATGATTAAGTTTTCCTGATTACAACAATACTATACAGCATTTTATGTATACAATCTACAAAATTTCAGTACTGTTTTTACATATTATCTAATTATTATGTAACAAAATTGTTAAAAGTAACTCCATTCAAGTTTTCATGACATTTGAGTTTAGTTTCCTGTAACTTTTGGATCAACACATGATATAGCTCTTGTTAGTTACAGATGCAATGGTGATATTTCCAGCATTTCATTTTTGCTTTTGTGATGAACTTCAAGACATCTTTCTTGTAAATTTTCCTAAACTACAGATTTAAGGGCTTTTAAATATTTTAAAGAGTTTGAAACTGCAGCATAAGGGAAGTTTTTATTTCCCCTGCATTTTTGCTTACTTTTGAAATGACATTTCTTATAGAATATTACAACATAGTTGGTACCCTAATTTAGAGTGATACACCACACACTATGAAAACCTATCTGAAAAATTATTTACAAATGAAAATTTTCGAAATAAAGTTGTTACGTGTGTGACTCAGAAAAATCATACACATAACGACGACTTTACTATTTTTTTTTTTTTTTAAATGTTATTACTTTAGACTAAAGGTGTCACTACAAAAATGATTCTGTATGTGTCCTGTAATAGCAATAAAAAAAGTAAAACGTTATCTAAATAATTTCACTTTCATTCCTCCTGGAAACTGATTTTCTTTTAAATGAGTCTTTAAACTTTTGCCAACACATAATATTTTATAAAATTTCAAGTCTTTAGTTTCTATAAATTTCTAGGTCAGGTACTCATTCATTAAGTAACATGATAAAAAAAATAATAATAAATCAGACAATACACAATTACAGTTGCTAAAAAGTACATTTTCTCAGATTATGTGCTGCACACAGACACAATATCAGAAATTATTCCTTATACTCATGTTTTTCCATAAGGAAACAAAATGGTTAAGAGGAAAATGAGTGAAATTGACTTTTAGTCAAGAAAAGTGCTGTTTGGTGGTGGTATCGAATACCTTGAAAAATTTTACTGGAATGGTAATTTTGTTATTGTTGTAGTTCTTTCATTATTTCCAGCAACATGTATTTGAAAAAGCTAGAATAAAATTTTCAAAAAGTCTCCTTTTTCATAAAATAGTTGCCTGTTTGTCAAAAATAGTTGCTTTTCAAGCCTTTTTCGCTTAAAAAAGTTGCCTTAGTCTCTTGAAGCTGAAAATAGTAGCAAAAAGTAGCATTTTAGTAGCAAATGGCAGCCCTGCCAGGTTCAGCAATTTTGGAATTTCATTCGTAATTAAAATTCATATTTGTTGCTAAATTCGCTTCGAATTCCTTTTTTAAATTTTGTAAAATTTTTCCTTCACATGCAAAATTTTTCGTTTTCCAAATTTTTCTCGCCCATGTAGAATGGTCGCTTCCCAGTCTAAATTTTTCATTCCCAGTCTAAATTTTACAAATTTTCATTTGCGGGGAATACGTCACGAGGTAATCGCAACATTTTTAGCGCAATCGCGATGTGTACGATCGCACGTGTTCTATTTCTTATTAATTCTCTAAATTTACCAATTTTAATATGTTTCATTTAATATTTAATTATCCCTGTATTTTCCCGTGTCAGCGTTTTTAATTATCTTTATTTTAACGTATCGGTCGTGTCTCTATGATGTTTCCTTCTCATTTTAGCTTTCGGCGCACGCTGATATTTCGCATTTCACTCATAGCGTATTGCGGCTAATCCACATTTTCGTGATGAATTCGTCATCGGCTCACCGCTCTTTCGTTCCCGGCAAAAGCGCTCCATGTGCTTCGCCGAGGAACAAACGTTACGGTAGGTTTATCGCTCTTTGGCAAGTGCCAACTGTTGGCTTGTTTTCGGTGTTCGCTCCGTTTCTGCGCATCGCTATTGGACGATTGCGGGGTTTTTTCGCCAAAGTCAATGGGCTCGGTACTTCGTGCCAGTGTTCAAATCAGTTATGTTCAGGAGGTGCTCAGTGTAGGTAGGGAGATTTTCTCCTCTCAAATGTTTCAGTCATGGGGCTATAAAAAGTCGCCAGAGTCCTTCACAAATTCAAAGTTTATGAATGAATAAAATCATCCCCTGCTTTTACCATCAAGATGTGCTTCTGTGAGTTATTTTTAAGAGGTGTGTTTCTGTGTTTTTATTGAAGGTGTCGTCAGCATGCTTTTCTGGAGTCATAATCTCATCATGTCGTGCGTGCTGAAAATGGGTGAGAAATTTCCAATACTTCTTTTTAATTAATGTTTTAGTCAATCCTAAAATGACAGCGAGCTGGTGACCTTGGGTTTTATTTTAAGTATTTTATTAGCGGTTTTCATCATTTTGATCACATGACCACGTGTTAGCACGTGGCCGGCATTTTCACAACGAGTCACAAGTGTTTCACCATAAACATTTATTTCGAATTTTAAAAAACTTTTCGAAAATAGTAATGACACAACATCCTAAAAAATCTTAAATTGTATCTACAAATTCAAATTAAGGAATTCAGTATAATAATTTTGGAACTCAGATTTTGAGCTTATTGGTATTTCATAAGAGAAAAATGATGTTCCAGACTGCAATCACTAAAAAAAAAATATCAGTTGAATTACCTTACAGCTTCAGCAAATCCATCAGTTCGCCTTGGAACATATAAAGTAGGAGTAGATGGTACTATACTGTCATCACCTTCCTCAAAGTTTGATCCTTGACCCTATATAAGGATTTTATTTATAAAGAGATGAACAAGAAAAAAAAATTCTTTCTTTACCAATTGATTATTTCAATTTAAATATAGCACAAAAATTACTTTCTATATACATACTTTTATTCAGTATGACTTAAACTTTTATTTATGCCTGTCTAAATGTCTTTCTAGAACAACATTTAATCTAGTCCCCAGTTTATCTTTTCTTTATTTAAAACTATTTTTATACAATATATTAATGACATCATTAGAATCAGTTTTGTAATGTTACCAGGGCAACTTTTTCTTTCTTGTTGTTGTCAAGATAATATTGTAATAAGTTACAAACAGGAGATTATTCGAGAGTAAGATTCTTATTATATTTACTCATAATGTAATGCTGTTAATATTTATTTATTTTGCTTTTTTTTCCCATTCAAGCCAATATTAAACTTGACTGTGTTGTCAAATGTGTAAAATAATTTCATTTTCACAACACTCAGGGGTTGCATTTCACTTGAATTTTTAAGAGTCAACCTGATTCATTAATCATAAATCTGCAAGTCAGTCAATAAAAAAAATGTGAGTTGTCATTAATAGTTTTATTATCATTCAGTATAATTTTTAAGCTTAAAAAGTGAATGGTATTATTTGATAACTATTCCTTTAATTCTAAATCTGTGGGATCAATTACTTTAAATTTAGATACATGAGATTGATCAATTTAGATTTAAATGATACCATCAATATAACAACATAAAATAATTATATTCCCTAAAGGTATGCTCATGGTTATAGAAATATAAATCTGAAAGTAAACTTGAAGAGCATCCACCTTGTGAGATTCAAACTTGCTGTAGATAAATGGTGTTATCTTGCAAAATGTTGTTTATATAAATTAGTTGTTTTTGTAATTGTGCGAGTTCATTTTATTTTTTAAGCAGATAAATTAAAAATTTAAAAAGTTTAAGTATCTCATATCAAAACATTAAAACTTTTTTTTTTCAGAAGGCTTTTTACACAAATAAGTTAAAAAAAGGACTTATTTATAGAAAGAAATTTATATTAACTGGCTCTTAAAAGCTATTAAAAGATTTTTTAATTTTTTAATTTGTCATTTTAGTATAAATATTTACAATCAAACAAAATATATTTCCATAAAAATTATACTTCTTAATGCTATTTACAACTATGAACAAAAATAAACAAAATTATTAAGAAAAATAAACAAGTCGGTAAGTGTGATCGAAGATCGCTCAAAGGGTTTCGTTTAATATTCCTTTCAAAACACTTTATCCTTTCTTTAATAAATCCAAATACATTTCATTTAGCAACCAAAAAAAAGTCATGTTTTTTATAAAGTAAAAATTTAACGGTCTATTTTTCTATTTTTTTTTTTTTTCGATTATCTAAACCAGCCTGATAAGGGGCGAAGCCCGCTATTATATTCTGTCATAATAATATCTGTCATTTGGACTAAATGCGATATTTAAAAAAAAATTAATTTCAAAATTAAACATGTTGTACACCTTCAAAATGTTAAAATATGCAAATATTTCCATAATCGGGTTTTTATCAGGATTCAATACTTTCCTCAAACTCATATATTTACTATTCTCTATTACTCATATTGATACTCACTTTGTATTATTCTGAAACATTTGAAAAATCTGTTAAACTTCCGATATGACGTCAGATTTTCTTTTTAATTCTCTAATGACGTGATATTAATCTGCTTTGTGTACATACACATACTCATACTCCTTGTATTATTGCAAAATCTTTCCGTTTTATTACCACTATGACATCAATCAATTTTATTTCATATTAATCTTTTTTTCAATTGGTGAAACATTTTATTTCATATTAATCTTTTTTTCAATTGGTGAAACTTTTAATTTCATTTTCATTTTTCACGTGGAAATTGTCTGATAGAAAATTAATTATTGTAGAAAGAATTTCGATCGTGGATTTTTAATTTTGGGCATCTGCTATAACGAAAAATGTTTAAATTTAATAGGAAAAGGTTGTTAGAATTTTGGTTTTTAATCTCTATTTATTAAAATAATACGAATTTTTCAAATTTTAATATTTTGAGATCTTAGCTGATATTCAGCGATATACACAAAGTTTCAACTCTGTAAGTTACATAGTTTTTGAGAATGGCTCTGTGACAGACAGACAACGGAGCAGGACTAATAGGGTTTCGTGAGATGAACGAAACCCTAAAAACAAATAAATGATATCAAAATTATCAATCTAAATGCAACTGCAAGTAGCAACTACAATGACATTTCTGTAATGCTTTAGATTTTAATGATAATATAACTACAAAAAAAACTAGAAATCTAAGTTATATTTATTAAAACATAACTTGTTTTCGTAGTATGTTTTATTCCATTTACTAGATGTGACCCGCCCGGCGTTGCTCGGGCCCATGATAATAAAATTAAACAAATCTAAAGTTTGTATGATTTTATACCTTTAATCAGATTTTGTATAAATTATTTATTTAAAATTGCTTTGTATGGCAACTGAAAATCTTTTATTTCCACTTTCCGCCGATACCGGCGCATTCTGATAAATAATGGAATTTGTCTTGTGCAAATCAGAGCAAGGCCTTAACCCAACCTCAATTCATCGGTAAAAACCAATGGTTATCAATAAAAAGAAAAAACAAAACTTAAACAAATAAGACACACAGTATCTTATAAAACAAAATAAGTTTCTTACAGGAATAATAAAAGTTAAACGCTGACTTGGCACAGGAGCCTGACGATCAAGTCTAGGTCCTACAGGAGTACTCTGCACAGCAGATTGACTAGGTGTTACATTTTCTATAGGTGCCGTAGTATCAGGCCTATTAGTAACTTCAACAGTAGGTGGATAGGCTGGAGGTGCCATACACTGTTCTGTAGAAACCGCTTGCAAACTACTACTGTCAGCATCCATTTGAACATCAGATGTAGTATCTAGAATATCTGAAACATGAAAAAATATATAATTTAATTTACTGGATCAAAATCCACCAAGAGTACTGCACCGGGTCTGGTAACCAGATTTAACCTGACCTGACCTGACATGTAATTTGGGTTAGGCTTTGATTTTGGTTCAGGTTTACTTGATTTTTCAAAAGAAAGTCCTGGATTATTTTTCAAATGAAAAAAAACTATATATTTGAGGTATATATGTGTATATTTTTATACAAAAAAGATAAAATTGATATTTAAAAGATAAAATTGATATTTTAAAGATAAAATTGATATTTTAAAGATAAAATTGATATTTTAAAGATAAAATTTATATTTTAAAGATAAGTGTAGACTATTTTTCCACAATTGTATTAAACTATTGATTTTCTTTTGCTATGGGTTTGAGTTGAAGTGTATCGTGTTCCGGTAAGGCTTCATGTTCACTTTTTTATTTTTTGTCGGTTTCAGGTTGGTTTTAAGCAGAAATTTCAGGCTTGGGTCGGGTACAATCCTGCCTGTGCAGAATTATCCACAAATCAAACGCATGGTTCTACCACTCAAAAGAAAAATTGTATTGGCATTCATAAAACTAGTGTTCCCTCTAGGTCAGTTTTAAAGGGGCAGCACCCTGTCCTTTTTAAAAATAGTAAAGTGCACCCCTAGTTGGACACAGAGATCTTTCATAAAATTATTTTCCATAACACTGTATTTCTCATGATTAACAAATTCAAACGTATTCAAATTTCATGGTTTAAGTGAAAATAAATTACATACCAACATCGGTGCTACTTGTAGTGGGTTGTTCTGCCATTTCCTCTTCTTGCTGTTCTTCAGCCATATCTTCATCATCCGGAGATTTCTATATTAGAAAAATACCTCAGGCAATTAAATTAAAAACAAGAAAGAAATATACAAGATTTACAGACAAATTATTTTAAAGTAGGATTTTTTTGTAGAAAGAATAATATAAAATCATATGGAAAACCAACATATTTCAGAAATTGTACACATTTCTTTACATAAAATCAAAGACTTTTTAAGGGCTTTCAGGGATCAAAATACAAAAATTAGGGACCTACAAATTGAATAAACTAATGCATTTATAGCAGGCATATTTGAATACAGGATTTCATTTTTCTTAATACAACTTTTAAATATTCAAATGAGGGAGAGGGCAATTTGAACTTCTAGATCAGCCATATTCAACATTGCATCTTGTGGACCTACAAACATATGCTTATAACATTAGATGTGCTGCACCAAACTTTACTTATATAAGAACATATAAATAAAGGAAATAATAAGATAACAAAAATAGTATATTCAGTATTAGCTATAAAATAAAAATGGGTACTTTTTCGTGATACCAACATCATTGTTGCCAAGCATAATAGTTGGCACAAAATGAAGCATTGAGAAAAATTAATATTGTTGGTACAAAAGTGATCATTTAAAAATTATAACATTTAAAAATTACAGACTTTCATGAACAATTTTATTAATTCAATATAAATATATGCTTAAAAAACAAATAAATATTATGCAATACATTAATAAAATTAAATTAAATTTAAACTGCAGGCATGAAATTCTAAATGTCTCTAAGCACTGCAGTAAACATTTCATTTTTTAAAAATATAAAGACATGTCGCCATATAAAAACTAAGATAGGATTGTATAACAACGAACAGCGATGCAATTTTTTTTTTTTTTTTTTACGCCATTTAGCGATGTTCGATAATCTCTCAAGAGATTGAGTACAAGACCCACTGTTAGGGTCAACAAAATATATTTGTGATTTACAGTGAAATATTCGTAGCCAGCATCTCACAATTTTTTTTTCATGCATAATTTGCATAAAAAAATGCCATGCCAAAAATGGCCATGCATAATTTTTTTATGCATGGCCTGCAACAATTTTATTGCAGCTTGCTCATCATCAGGTAAATTCCAAATGGTATAATGCATCTCAACATCAGCAGAAAATGAAAATCATAACTTAATATAAAAGATATTTTTGATTCGAAAAATAGCAAATTATGATATTTTGTTTGCTTAAGATTTAAAAAAAATATTCACTTTCAATAAATAGAGAGTCACAATGTTTGGCACGGTTCAGAATAAAATCCTTCGCACAGTCAGGGTTGCAAGAAATGGTGCATTATTATACATTCTGGCATGGTGTTGATATAAAAACTATCCTGCGCCGTCAGGCGCCCACGGGGGTCGCCGACGCGCGTAAACGACCATCGCACCCAAGCCTCTGAAGGGCTTTTAACGCACCAGGGCTTTGTCTCGCCCGGCGCTGCGATCGGCCTGAGGCCGCTCCCCACTGCGGACCCCCAGGTCATTTTACCAAGGTATGGTGACATAGGTCGTCGCGGCAGTAACCCCACATCTCGGAGGAAACTTCCGCAGAGACGGAACCTTGATGAACCGCCATGGAATCCCCGACGACTTCGTTCGCGAGACCCCATAGGGGGAGACGGTCGCTAGGTCATATGTCGAGCTACCACAACGGCTCTTGCTTTACCACAGCTCGAGGGGTGTGGGCAACCTACAGAGGTTGTCACGTTCCCTTTTGCCGTGGATCCATGGTGTTGATATAACAGAAAAGTAAAATAATGATAAAATATTGCAGAATTTTCAAGTTCTAGGGATAAAAACCGGACATTTTCTATTTTGATATTTGGCAGACTGAATATTTTGATTTGAGACTTAATGGAATATTCAATACATCCCTAATTTTAGGTATAATTTTTATTAATAAAACAAAGAGTTTGTGTACCTGTCTGCCTGTGTATGATTTCATGCTGTGTTGGGTAAGGTTAGCACTATGGCATTGGGCACAGAGGTGCTCCAAGAGCCTCTTGAAGAGATTTTTTCTCAAAATTAGATTAATTAAGTTGTACTGAATTTTTGCATTTTCTTTTACCATGCACATCTTTGTTTCAAAGTGTTGCATAATTTCACTTTTTACAACACAGAAAAGGATAATAAATGCATTATTAGATAAGCTTGTCACAAAACTAACATAATTTATACATTTTTAATGATTTATTTAAAAAAATCAAGAATGTAATTTTTTTTTCTTTTGATTTCAGTAGATGACAATCTGCAAATGATTTTCTTACAATGTATTTCTTTCCACAAAGCAAATTCCCCAAGTTTTTTTTTTTTTTTTAACCTTCCAAAAACATCAAATACTAAATATATGCATAATTTTGGTTCTTTCTATCACAGTAGGATAAACTTTTACAAAAAGAAAGGCAGGGTATAGGAAATTATGATTGGAAATTAACTGGCATATAAAACAGCCTAACCAAAGCATAAATGGAGGGTGACGTATTATTATTATTATTTTTTTTTTTTTGTTTAATTTTGATACATGTCAAACTGCAAACAATTGTTTTGTTTCTTCATTTTGTTACTTTGCACAATAATAAAATACTAATAACGTTTTTTTTTTGTTTTTTTTTTTCATTCTAAATCTCAGGGGGAAAGAAAAAAAAAACCTTATAAACATCATTTTTTTCCTCCTCCAATTACAGGATAAATTTAACTTGTTATAGGAAAATAAAATTACAAATTTATTGATTACAAAAACCCACCAAAATTAAATATAAAAACACTATGACTCAAAACAAAAAATTTTAAAGTATTTAATAATTTCTGACATGAAGCATTCGGCATAAATAATGTCATTTAGGAGTGTAGATTTATGAACAAACTTGAGGCAATGCTTCAGTTATGAATATAAACTTTTCATACATTTTCGTAAGCAGTACAAAATTATCGATGTACTGCTAAGTACAAATAAAAAGGCATTACTTACATTACATGTCTTGTCATGTCATCATTCTCACATCATTACAAGTATCATTGTCATTACATGATGTACATTAATCATCCTGTATTATAGAATACAAATACTATCCAAGTATTGCTTCATCACTTAGGAAATTGATATTCGGCATGAATGTTTCATTCTAAATATCAGATGCTAATGAGGCGCAGATCTTACGAAAAACAAACTTTAAAAGCGTAAAAACAATAAAAAATCACGGAAAAAAATAATAATTTAAAAATAATGAAACCAGAAAATTTTAATGTACATTATTTTTAACATCCACCTGTTTTTTCAAACTGTTTTAAAAACAGATTTTAAAGGGTTTAAAAGATGGAAAAACACTCAAAAATCATGATTTAGAAAATTCACATTTTTCATAGAAAAAAGTTTTAGGATTATAGGATTTCTGTTGGATTTATATATTTTTTAAACCTAGTAATAGGTGCCATGACACCTACAGGCTCTGCATTGGAAAGCACTGCTATATAATACAATAAAACCTTGATAATGATTAGAAAAATCATAATTAATACTTTAAACATTTATCAAATTGACAGACAAAGCATAAAATAAACACACCAAATCTGAATGGTTACTTTTAAGTGACTAAATAAAAGATATACGACTTTGCTTTTTGCAGTTTAATTTTAGGTTATTGCATTTTCCTGATGTTAAAATTGTATTCGACTAAAAATTTTAAATATATATAAAAATGAAAAACTGCATGTTAAAATAAATAAATATAAAAAATTTATTGATGGTGCATGTTCTAAACTTACAGCATCAATCCCTTGCATTTGCTCAACATCATCTTCTAGTTCTTCATTTTCATCAATATTAATTACAGCTTCTTCTTCCATACCCTCTTCAGCTTCATATTCGTCTTCTATTTTAACATCATCTTGAGCTTCCCACTATGTCAAACAAAAATATAATAATTAAAAGAAAATTAATATGATATAATTTAATATCTAAGCAGTCAAACATTTACCATCTTAAATCTGACGGAAGTTGATTCAGATTATCAAAAAGTTGAACATTTAAAAGTTAGTTAAATTTGGAGGGAAGAAAAAACTTGCTAAGGGGTCTTTGTACACTTTGAACCCTCCAAAAAACTATAATCAGGGCCCTATAAATTAGGCAAAAATGTAGAAAATGCAGAATTCTGCATTTTGTATAATTCTCCGCATAATCCTAAAGATTTTGCATATTTTTATTCCTATAACTTTTCCAGCAAATTTTTAATCCAATGATTTTTTCCTGTATCTTTCCTTCTTTTTTAACACAAAGTTAACAGCCTGCAATCCTTCCCATTTTCCATTTCTTCAGCATGGGATGAGACAAACCTGTTATTACAAATCAACAAAAGTTTCTTTCTTAGATTCAAATCATGCTGCAAGTCAGAATTTTAGGGTTTTTTTTTTTTTTTTTTTTTTTTTTTTTTGGGGGGGGGGGGGGGGGGGGTCACAGTCAAGTTGGGTTGCAGGTTGACTTTAAATAGATATTGTGGGTTTGGGTCGGGTATAACCTGACCTACGCAGGACTCTAGCTTGTGTCTGATTGGTGCTATTATTTTACTTTATGTGCGATTCAGGTTGGTACTATTCTTTTGGTTTTGGGTTAGCCCGATTTTTTTAAAGAGCAGAAAACTGTTTCAAACTAAGAAGCTACATACAGTTGAACTAGTTTAATACGAGCAAGACTAAAAACAAGGACATGGTTAAAATGAACAAATAACACAATCAGAACGAATCATCGTTTAAACTATATTAATATTTTCACTTTATTTATGAGGTACAAAAACAGGTTCACAGATAATACTAGCAGGTTCATACAGACTTTAAAAATAAAAATCCAAGAGTCTAGAAAAATTCTAAGGAGTACAAGAATTTTAAAGAACTTACTTGTATTATTTCATGTATATCATGCCCTTATGTAACAGTCATACACACCTTAATTTTTAATACCTCATTTAGAGAGAAAACAGATATTATTAGATTAAAATCTAATATCTAGTGCTAAAATTACAAAGTATTCAATAATGCATTGCTTACTGGTTTCATAAATTTGAATACAAAATTTTCAGCGAACTATTTTATGCAGTGACCCAATGGTCATGTATACAGAGGCTAGTCAAATCCCAAATACTGATCATGCATCACATTATTCTAGATTTTGTAGGGAAACACCCTGCAGCATATACAAAAAAAAACTAACTCTCCACCCCCCCCCCCCCCCCCCAACCCCGTTTTCTTTTAGAATGGCAGTTATCACTTATGTTGCCTTTGTAAACATCAGGTTTTTATTTTACTTTCTTTAAAGCCATACATGCTTAAGCAGTATTATTCACAGTGTAATATAGCTTCATTTTCTACTCTTGTAATACTTCAATTAAATCATTGTTCAATGCTAAATTAAACTTAACAATAATTTAAAGAGTTTAACAGTATTTTATTTAAGTACTACTTGGAAACTTTTTCATTTCTAAAGAGTTTCTAAGTAAGCCTAAGGAGTATGTATGAACCCTGTACTAGAAAAACATTACTCATTTCAATGTGATTTTCATCAAAAACTAAGGTAGAATTAGGGAATAAATCCAATTCCTACAGAACACTTTCAGTGATAATATTTCTATATTATATCTGTCTGTCAAACTGCAGTACATCATCCGTTTTAGAAGACTTAATTTCAACTTTCAAGGAGATCCTCACTCAAGGAAATGCAAAGGAATGCCCAGAGGTCTTGAAAGAATGAAAGAAAGAAGAAAGATATAAGGATGTTTTAAATACCACTCCTATGTAAGATTTACAAATAAGCCATGATATGGAAGGAGCATAGAAGAATTTTTTTTTTTAAATCCAGACTCTGTGCTTTATTAACCAGCCTTTTCATATCTCTCATTGCACTGCTAAAATGAAAAAGGTATGTGAAATTAGAAGCTCGAAAACTGCAGTGATTATTGCAATGTTAGCAGAGTTTTTCCGGGAATAAGGGAAGTGATGAGTTGCATTACTGTATGTAGTTCATACCCTTTGGAATTACTAGTTCTTTAGAGACTTTGACTTCAGTACTGTAAGAGGCTTTTTGACTTAAATAATGTGACTTTGTCTAAAGAAAATGATACTTGTAAAAGTAAAACTGGATATTTTATATTAATTTTATAATAATAAATGGATTTTTAATTGAGACAATTAGTGCAATTAATAGTAGTAATTAGTTTAATTATATGTGTATTTTAAAGTTTTTATTATCTTTATAGGTATCTATCGGCTAATATGAGGATTTTTATAATCACCTTGCTTCCCGTATTAACTGAGTTTGACTGTATTAGAATGAGTATGTATACATTAATTTTTTTCATATAAGAGATAGAATTGTAGACTATTTTTTTAATAAGTGCATTAAAATATAGATTCATTTTCTTTTATTTTGGATAGGGCTCAGGTCGAAGTATGTCAGGTTTGGGTGGGTGGTATAATCTGACCCATGCAAGACTACAATTTTCCATAATACCTGCAGTCTGTGCCAAATTCATTGGGCTGGCATTGGGTGGTAGTAATCCAACCCAGACTATTTAACATAAGGAAAATTTACTCTAATGGACATATAATTTCCTCTTCTAAAATTAAGTATTTTTTATCTGCAAAGTCGAAATAATCCAGATATATTTAGTATCACGCTGCTTTGTGCCGATTTTTGACAAAAGCAATGCTACAGTAAACTCTATTTAAGGAGAAATCTGTCCGACTCGAAAGATTTTCAAGTCCCAGCAGATCCATTGGCATAGAATAAACTTTGTCTAAAGCAAAAACTGTCTAAGACAGAAAAATTTCCCATTCTCAATCAATTCTGCATTACACAAGGTTTACGACATTTTCCGAGTACCATATTATAATTTTTTTCAAGAAAAATCACTAAAAAAGCATGCACTTCCTTTAACTGAATAATTTTCTGTTTTTTACGATCTTTAAATAAGTTTCATATTTTACTATTGTTCCATTATTTTTGTAAATTTCATAGCAAAGTTTTAAGTCAGAAAAACAATTTGAAAACAATTTTTTTTTTCAATTTTAGTTTGAGAAAATAAATATTTGCATAAGCAGAATGCATAAATCACAATGAAATTTTGTTATGTGGCATACGGAAATAAATAATAAGATCATGGCAGGATGTTTTTCAAGAGAGGAATTTACTTGTTTCCAACAGGAATCTTGCCATTGGATATAAATATATTATTGATTTTCTTTCATTTCTGTTTTCGAGTAGGGTTTGAATTAAAGTTATGGGGTTTGGGACAATTTAGCGAATAGACGAAAAATGTTTCTGCGAATACAGGCCGGTGAAAATTATATTTTGCTTTGAGTCTGGTATTGAATTGATTGCAAATGAAATGATAATGCACTGATACAGGTATTATATGCAAATACTGGAATGCATGTGAACTAATATCTCATATGTTCCATTATAGCTGTTATGAGAATATCTCAATGATGTAAAACCTGCTATAAATGTTTTCACAGCTTCCCATTAATGTATATAGCTTCCAAATGGACGTTACCAGTGCTTATAATTTTATTTGTATTTATTTTAAAAGTTATTTCTTATAGCATTATAATAGCAGTTATTTTATAATTTAAAAATAAGATTATCTAAATATGTCACATTATACAGTAGACTCCCTCAGATCTGCGACACTGAAATTCACGTATTGTTGCAGATGTAAACAGTGAAACTTACAGTTAAGGTGAAGGAACAAAATTAAAGTTGGTGCTGAAGTCAGCGGCGATCACAAGTTTTTTTTTTTTTTTTTTTACTAATTTTTTTGTTAATTATGTTCTTTTGGCTATTACAGCTGGTTAATTACTAAATAAAATTTATTTGCTTAGGACTTTGATGTAAATTAGTATATCTAAAGCAAAAATTCACCCTATTGTATCCTGCACAATATTCGCAAATGTAAACTTTAACCGAATTGTTTGTTTATTTTTCTTGCATTCATTTCCTCGTTTTTCGATGTTTATTTTTAGTTTTTCATCATTGTGTATGCCTTTTAATATGTAATTATGGTTGATATGGCCAGACTCAAGTTCTCGTATGAAAAGAATATGAATTCTTCTAAAAATTTCAAAATAGCGCTAATATTAGTGTTGATCACAATCTTTTTTCCAAGATAATTTTAAATTAATCAAGCATTTTTGTTTACTAAATCTGCATAAATATGAAATGAAGTTTCATTATTTTAAGATTCTGATGAAAATTATTTTCGTATCTAAGGTAAAAAAAATGACATAACAGTAGCCATTTTGCATAGGTATTTAATTTCAGTTTTAATCTTTAATAATTTTTATTTTTTCATGATTTTGTATGCAATTTTAGCTAATATGGCTGAATGAAACCAGAAGGATTGATATTTCAAAGTATTATTTACTTGGCTTTTTTAATATTTTTAATTTTCTTAATTTTTATTATTTTACATAATTATTTTAATAATTTACTTCAATTATTTTAATATTTTACCTATTTATTTTAATATTTTACATAATTTAATATTTTACTTGGTTTATTTTAATATTTTACTTATTGTAAAGATTCATTATAATTTCCAATGCAATCAGTCCTACAGTCAAATTACTGTTTAAAAAATGTAAACAAATCAATGACCAGATATCCACAAAATTCTAAAATCCACACAACCCCTGGTCCCAAGCTGTGCAGATTTGAGGGGATCTACTGTACTACCAAAAGATCTTGTCAGTTGAAAAGAAAACTATAATCAGGATTTGCACAAGGAAAAAAAAGGTGGAATTTTCAGATACTAAAATTTTTAGTGTGATGTACAAAAAGTTAAGTTATTTTAAGACTCAGAAATATTGTGTGATCCTGCACTTTAGCGCAAACTCTATAACATAATACAAAATGAAGTCTTATTTCAGATTTGAATGGAACAAAGATTCCTTAATTTGATTACGCTTTGGTTGAAAAATTGACAAGATGGCAATACAAATATATTTCCTGTCTTGCCCATGCATAAATGCTGCACTCGCACAATATAAATGGAATAAGTTGATGCAAATTGAGAGGGGGGGAAGAGAGAATAGCAACAATTTAAAAAAAAAATCTAAGTATAAAGGAAAATTTAAAAAAAAAAAAAAAGAAGAAAAAGAGAAGAAAAGAGACAACATCTGAAAAATACACACTAAGAAAGACAAATACAAAACATACAGCGAAAAGTGAGCCACTCCGAGATCTGAAATATGTTAATACTAATATATTGAGTTAGTAGTACTTTTTTATTGTTTGTTTCTAGCTACAACAAGGAAAAGAATTTCTGAAGAATAGCTTCAAACCTTTTTTTCTTTCTGCATGTTATTACCTTAAATCTTCCACATATTTCCCACATTATTTTAATAAATTGCCGCACAATTCCTATTTACAGGGCCCTATTTATGATATCTTTTTGTTGCATTATTAAATGGTTCATTCAAGGAAAAAAAAAATTCTTATGATAAAATTTGAAAAATTAATTTTTTTTTAATTAAAAACATTTTAAAATCACACTTGTATAATTTTCAACTTTTCACAATTATGTAATTTTATATGAAATTATTAATTACAGTACAGTAAAATTCCAGTTGTCTGAACATGAGTAATCTGGATCACCAAATATCCAGATTTACCAGGAAAATAAAGGAATTACACTTTCAAAAATATAATGATATCTGGGGATCGTGATGAATATAAAAGGAAAAAATAATAAAGGGTGAATCACCAGCGACTCGCACCGGAGTGATTCTGAAAACCTAAAAATTTAGACAAAACATATATTCAACACTTTCCCCAAACACCATTATAGGCGTGAACGATAGTGGTAGTACACGAAGCGAAGTCATAAAAATTAAAGTTTAAGTAAAAATTATAAGTTTGATAATATATCTTATATATGAAATTAATAAATAATATTATAAATAAAAAGAAAAGACAAAACTCACCCAAATGAAGCTAAACAGATATTTATTTGCAGAATAGTGCACCAAATTAAATAAAACACTTAATAACTTTAAACGTAATATCATTATTACCACATTACTGATTGTGCTTCCTTTTAACAATATTATTGAATTATGAAAATACAAGATTGTAAAATTTATACTACATTCCTAGTTGTCAACATCAAGAGCAATCTCTATTATTCATCATTACAACATTTTATTCTATTATATCTACTCTATACAAAGTAATTAACTCTCCATGTATGTAATAAAGTGAGTCATAAGAATCAATGGTCCGATTCAGATTAGAGTATGGTATATTATTATAGAGATCGAAGTAAGTTCATCTTATCAAATCAGGATATTTAAAGTTAAGAGTTATTGTTGAAGTAAGTTCATCTTAACAGATCGAGATATTCAAAGTTAAAAGTTATTATTGAAGTAAGTTCATCTTAGCCGATCGGGATATTCGAAGTTCAGAGTTATTATTTATGTTTAGGAAGATATGGCTGTAGTACATCATTAGTGAACTAAAGAAACGCTCCATCAGTAAGGTGAAGAAAACCATACACTAAATACGAAATGCATCTCGAATACAGAAGGATGAAGAATTAATCCAATAATCTTACTATTGACGGTAGGTCCTGTCTTGACAGGAGAATGACAATTGATGAAGAAGGAATGCTGATTCATCACTAAAAACGGACATCTTGAGATGAAAGCCAAAATGTAATTCACAGAGGAAGTAGTATCAAACTTCTATAACTCTAGGAAGTCATTATTACAATGACATATCCGGTATATTTTAGATTACATTATTATTAAATTATTTATTTTATTAAAAATTATAAGATATTATTTATAATGAATTATTAGAACTCCGCACTCTATTGTTATTCATCATTCCTAACTCTCGCCAACAATGGCTCAAACCCGGAGAACAAGATTTTCTGCCTTGCTACATTCTGAAGATTTTTTTAGAAGACTGACAAAGTCTTTACAGTTTACCACTCAGGTAAAACTTTCCGGCGGTTACGGAATAACCAATGAGAAAATAGGAACCGGATGAATGTTACTGAACAAGCCCCAACAGACCGTAGTCAAAGTTACAGCTAGAATTCTCACTGACACGTCTACCCCTAGCAACAACATTAAATAGTATTTAGAACATTCGATCGCGACCTTGGAGTGCTACCAAAACGACCTTGCGGAAATACGCGGGAAAAAAGGTTCTTGTTTACTTGAAGCATCAGAAAATTTATCAATGGCGTCTCCAAGCGAATCTCGACGAACTTCAAAACAAAATAAACGAAAGTAATTAAAAATCGATAACTGCCAAACTTACGGACGAAAATAAATGAAATTTTAGCAATCTAATTAAATTAAAAAGTTCTTTCCACCAGATATGTTTTGAAAGTAAAAATATTTAATTTAAGGAATTTTGAAAAATGATTATTGGACTTAGAAATTTTGAAATGATATTTGGAAAAGTTTCGCGATTCTGAAAAATTTTGCATTGATCAAAATTAGCGAATCTGAACTTTCCGAAAGTAATAAAATTAGCTATTAACCATTTTTTAATAAATATTATTAAAAAGGAAATACACTATATTTTAGAATAATTATTAAATTTAGACTGTATATAATTTAAAAGTTAGAAAAAGTAAGTTATAAATATTTTCTTTTTAGATAATTTGAAATGAAGTTTAATTAATATTGCAAAGTGAATAAATTGTAAATTAAAATTGAAATGAATATCCTAAAACATATGTAATGGAAAGATTCTGAAATTAATTTATACTCTCACCAAAAGTAAACAATTTAGAAAGAATGTTTGATTTAAAATGCAAAAATGAAATTTAGCTTAATTAATTTAAATGAATTTAATGAGTTTAATTAAATTGATGAATAAATTAAAGTTAAATGTTAAAAATACAGAATAAATTAAGAGTAAAATTTTAAATCATAACAAAAAATATTAAATTATTAAGTACAAATTCCAACTTTATGTATTTACTAGTAAAAATATAATTTCTTTGAATTTTTTTTTTAATTTAACATAAAAAATTGTTTAATTAAACTTTTCAGAGTCTGTAGTTGGATAATTCTAAGTCTGTATTTCACAAATTTCAGATATATTGATGTTAAAACTATCATGCTTTACACTAAAATTAATATTTTTAATATTATTTTATTAATGTAATTATATATCAATTATTTTATTAATATAATAATATTTTGTCATAGTTTTGGTAACTATAGTAAAGAAGAGACTTATAGTAAGTTCATTTCATGAAATACATTTCATGCCTGTTCCTATGCTGAAGCCATCGATTATACTATGGAAAACACTGGTGCTGAAACAGTAATAGAAATTACTGAATAAATTTAATACAGAAAGGTATAAACTTTTTTTTTTTTTTTTTTTTTTTGCTATTAATAATAAAAATTCTTGTAATGATATCTATATAATATACCATTCACAATTAAGTATTGTTCATGAAAGTAAAGACATTAAAAGGCATGGAATCCCTGCACAAGTACAATATCCAATGTCACAACAATTTCATACAGAAAAAAATCCTGGCAACCCGACTTACCTTGTACAGTTAAATGGAAAATTATATCAAAACAAAGCAAAGAACAAACCTCAATATTTTGATCTTCTTTCTCATCTTCTTCCAGAATTTCAGTTTCAGGAGCTTCTGTAGAAGGAACAATAGATTCTAAAAAGAAATAGTAAGCATATAATTCACAGATATTTAAAATATTTTATAACAGTGTTTCCCAAATGCTGGGCCACGACCTGGTACCACATAAAAAAAGTCCGGAAACAGTTGTGTTTTGTTTTCTAATAAAAAGAAAATATTCAATAAATATTTCTAGTGATGAAGGTTAATCTGCAGACTCAACACATCATTTCATGTAAAATCCATAAATAGGGAGGGAAGAATTGCAGAATATGGCAATGGGTTTGATGAACTGCTGGATTCAGAAATTGAGTCTATAATTGAACGATCATGTGATTCAGAAGTCAATGACATTCACAACAGAATACCAATGATAGATTTTTGTTTATCTAGTCAATAGCAGTATCTAGCTTTACCTTAAAGAGCAATAAAATTTCTAATGCCTTTTATCATAACCTAGAAGCGTGAAGTGGACTTATACTGGTATTCCAAAAAAATAAATATAGAAATTGACTGAACATCGAGCGAAATGTAAAATTAACAAATTTTCTCCAAATCTGAATAATATTGTTAATAAAGAAGCACATCTCATTTCACATTAATTAGTTTTTTATAACTTTGAAAGAGAAAATTAATTTTATTGAAATATTTGAACATTATATGTAGCCTTTTAAATCAGTTTTATTTTACCTATACATATTACTGCCTGTAAAAATTAGGGTTAAACATTTTTAGTGGGTTACAAAGGAGATGTATGACAGTGAAACAGGTCACAGGAAAAATAAGTTTGGAAAACACTGTTTTATAACAACACAAATTTAGTAAATCAAACACTATATTTTCTTTCATTTATCAATATAATGAGAGAATTGGTATATTCCATATTCTAAAAAATTATTCTCTACTTAAAAATATTTCAATTGCTACACTTTAATTTTTCTAAATTATTATTATTTAATTTTTTCTAAACTACTAATATTAGTTTTAACAACATAGTTTTTATTAGTTTTAATAGTTTAACAGATATTTTTATCTTTTCTGGGGGGAGGGATGTAGCGCAGATAAAAAAAACACATTTTTATAATTTAACAAAACATTTAATAGTTATTTCTTTGATGAAAATTGTGATTCTGTTATAGGGATAACTTTAAAAAATAAAAAATTGAGTAGCATCATTATTAAATTTATAGTAATTTTATTTGAAAAATGTGTTTTTTACTAACTGTAAAACTTTCCTAGGCAAGGAATTCTAATAACGTGTCAAACAATTCATCAATAATTAATTTATTTAATTATTTGTAGACAGAAATAAAGAAAGGTTTATTTTTAAAAAAAAGCATTTTGTAAAATACAGACGCGATACTTTTGTGTAGATAACTGATCTATTTTTCATAAGAAATTCATGTAAAATAAAATAACAAAACTGGTAATAAAGTCTGATTTTATAGCTACCAATATGTTAATTAAAACTATCTAAATAAGTGAGAAAAATAATAGTCTAAATTATTATTATCAACATTTTAAATGTTATTAAATTGCAAAAATTATGCTAGAAAACTTGTTTTTCTTTAGTAATCAAAGCCTGATCAAAACACGAGCCAATGTGGCAGTGACTCTGATTTTTGAGACACCAAATTTTGTGTGCATTTTCTAAAGTTGAATATTTTCATCAATTTTTAATACTGTATTGATTATAATCAATACTTTAAACTTAAGAGGGGGATAAGATTAAAACAAAAAATACATAGAAGGTAGTGATGGGCATAACGATTACTTTGATTATTCGAATGAATCATTCAACAAAACACATTTTTCCTTTTTATCTGCCATCTAATCTAATTAAAATCAGAAACTTTTTTTTTTTCAAAATTTCTGGTAATAATTGAATTAAAAAAAAGTGGAAGTTTGACAGATATGCTTCTGCGCATGCCTGAATGATTCATTCGAATAATCAAAATAATTGTTATGCCCATCACTAATAGAAGGTGTCGCAAAAACATTCAAACACTTTCATTTTTTATATGTTGGATATATGTAAATTGCAAGTGTTCAAAATAAGTAGGAATTAATTTTATGTTGTTGAAATAGCCCTGCCATTAATTTTCAATAAGTTACACTTTTAAATTTTTTATACAGCACCTGGTCCAATAAGTTACATTATAATAAAGTTTCTGCATGCTCTAACAAGTAAAACAGTAAAAATTCCATACTTGTATAACCAAAACTTAACGAGTTACGACACTTTAAATTTTATAATTTCAGAACTTTTCAGCATTTAAAAAGTACAGGTGATTTTTTAATGACAGAAAGCTCTGAAATTTCATAAAACTCAAAGTATCATAATTCAGTAAATACTGGTCATAACAGAATAGAATTTTTACTGTTGTACTTGTTGGAGCTCAGAGAAAACTTTCTAGTGTTAACTCATAAAACCCAAGGACCAAATAAAAATTTAAAAAGTAATATTTGAAAATTAATGGCAGGAATTAATGGCAGGATCCCCTGTTACTCTTTTTTCTCCAACATTTCCCAATTGCTCAGTATATTGATTAGTTTCGTTCACAATATTATCGACTAATTCATCATTTATAAAATGCTCATAGTACTGCAGAACACTCAAACTAGTATCAAACGAAACATTAACCTTCGGCTCCGATTTGAATTGAAAAAGTGGAGGTGAGTAATCTTGAACACTTGATGAAATTTTATGCCACTGACAGTTTGGAAAAGAAATATCAGCATCATCATCACTATCTTGAGTTTCTGATTTTTTAGAGTCAAAAACATCTGAAAAAATAGAATCTTCTGATTCATTTCCTGACATCTCAGCACTAAAATCTTTCTCTTCACTTGAGTTACTCAACATTGAAATTTATAAGGCGATAACTCAGGTGTATTCAGATTTGAAACAAATGAAACACGTGTTCCAATTTGTACAGATTTTTTAAATTAAGCATTCCGACCTAAAAACCAAATTTGACAGTTCAGTACTTCCATCTATTAAGCACTTAAGCATTTAACACTAGAAGTGATGGAAATTTCACTCAAGTTTAAAAAAGAAAATGTACACCAGATTTTTTATTTAAAGGTTTTTAACTTATCTATTTAACCCCTTGGGGACGAGCGACACGTATCCGTGAAGCATAAGATGCTCAGAATCCTCGATTATTCCCACCAGTTATTTTTTTATTGCTAGCTTTGCCTTCTTTAATCATCGCATTTTTGCGATTCAAATAGGTGAAAATTTCTGTTTTGAAAAACCAGTGTTAAGAGATTAAAAATTCTGCAAAGGACACTTGTCGCGAAGAGGTTAACTTATTTTTGTGCGATTTATGTATTTAACTCTTTTTCAAAGAAATTTCTGGTTCAAATCGAATTGTATATATTTGGTAGAAGTCAAATTGGCTGCTCTTGGTGCTTCTAGTGTTAAAGTAATTTCACTAACGAAAAATTCAAAGAAGATACCAGAAAATATTAGCTAAAGTCATTAGAAGTTTAGGCCGTGAGGGTCACAGGCGCGACTATTAAGGGGTTAAAATTAATTTAAAAGGAATAACAGCAAATAATGTTTATTTATTTATTTATTTATTTTTTTACAATTATCACAAATTGTACCTTATATGAGGTTTACAAGTACTAAAAAAATATTATTAAAGGGTTATTAAATAATGTTTTGTGATAGTTTAAACTTTAAACACATTACAACAAAGTAAAAAAAAAAAAAAAAAAAAAAAAAAAAACTTGTGATTTTTTGTTGTTGTTTAGATCCAAGAGCAAAAATTCTTTAAGAAAATCTACTCTTGTGTATAACAAATATATATATATATATATATATATATATATATATATCAAAAGCAGAATTTTCCAACTAAATATTGAAAAGGAAATGGCTGAGCTATCTACTACTGTATTTCACAAGAATAATTGAACTCGTGTTAAACTTATATGTGATACAGAAATACAAATAAAATATGGAGCATTGATTAAATATACAATAACATGCATAATATCTAAGTAAACAGTTTACCATCAACTACAGAACTAGTAGAAGGTTGAGCAGAAGAAGCAATTACAGCTACTGGTGTATCTTTAACTTCGGGAACACTTTGAACAGGAACAAGGCTCTCTGCAGCTGATGTTTCTTGAAGCCGGGGAGCAATCTGAGCAGCTGGAACAACTGCAACATTTGTAGCCCCAGCGACAGCTGAAGTTGTGGAATGTTGATTTGTTTGGCTGCCTTCTGAAACCATTCTAACACGTTTCAAAGAATTTTCATCTGGATCTACAGATCTATAAACATACGAAAATACTTATTATTCAGCTTTAAAAAAATATACAGAGTAATTCATAAAATGAAGACAAAAGTGAATTATGATTGAGAATACTTTAAATAATTTGACTTACCCAGGACTTTCTTCTCTGGCCCTCTTCACCGTAGGAGCAACAACCTGCGTTGCAGGTGGTGAAACAATAACTGATGTGGTTGGAGCAGGAGAATCTGCTGGGACTGGTTCTACAGATACTTCTATAAAATGCAAGATAAAAACAGTATAAATCATACAAAGTAAGGAATAAATAACTAAACACCCCTATTCTAACATCAGCTAAAAAACTGTTATAAATACATTTAAAGTTTAAAAAAAAATTATTAGAAGATAATGAAGGGTTTTGCTTATTATTTAGTAATAAATACTAGTATTACTGTCAAGCTGAAATGTCAGAGCTATGTTGTAAAAATGCATTAAAATAATAATAATTACATATATATTACAAGTAATTACAATTGAAAACATCGGTAATCAAGATGTACACTATAGACAGCAAGAATGACCTGGCGAATGAACAATAGATTGAGTTAAGTCAGAAAACTGCTCTGCTATCAATATTAATCACTTCAATGACAGCCCCGAGATAAGTGGGGGATAATAGCTGCAAAGCCAGTAAGAGTTAAGACCATAATAGATTCAGAGATGACTTGTACCACTTTTTTCTACTAAAGTCTATTTTTAGTATAGGATTTTTTTTTCCCTAGTATAAAAGATGGCTTAGTACATTCCTGATCACATCTATTGAATGAACAGATTTGCCATTCACAAAGTCATAGAATTTTCTACTGTTTAACAGAGAACCTGATATTTTGATATCCTGATAATATGTACTTTAGAGCACTCAAAGTGTAGAAAATCTGTAGTGGGGCAAGAAAAGTGTTCTGAATTCCACTCAAAAGCATAATTTTATCATCTGCATTAATTATGCGAGCGATTTCTGACAATGCATATAGGATTATTTAAATATCCAAATAAAGAGGAAAATGTTAAGTAAACAAAATAATATCTCTGCTAAAAATCTGGCATAAATGATAACTTGATTTGTATATGATAGACAAAGTATATACTTATAAAATAAATAACTACAAAAATCAGCACAATTAGGCAAGAAAAAAGAAACATCGGGTACTTTCGTGCTATCCACATGCTATTGGCAAACTTTGGAACTCATTATCGACAATGATGTTTTGCTTATAGCAAAAAATGTTTAGCAATTGTTCCAATGACACAATCAAACATATAATTGAAATAGTAATAAATACATGAATTACATATTTATAATGAATGAATATGTACATACATACATCAATATATGCATAGGCTTACAGCTCCGTAATCTGATTTGTAGCCAAGATTGACATCAAACAAGATTGATGTTGGCAACAATGTGGCTTAATATGAATGAAAGCAGTTATACTGTCAGCCATGAAAGACACAGGCACAAATACTTCCCAGCCCTCTCCTAGCTGTCACGGAATCAAGATAGACTGGTTTCTACCAGTTGATGAACAACCATGTAATCAACATAAGCTGAAAAGTAGATGAATTGGTGCAGTACCGCCACTTGTCTCTTTTGTTAGATGCAATTTTTATAAACACAGAAAAGCTATCCACATTGCAATCTGTTTTGCAATGATTACAAATGAATTTAACATTAGGAGTTTCAAACTTTAAACCTTCATAATTTCTAAAGTACTTAGCTAAATGCCTTTCCGTTTGGTATTTTAAGGTAAAATTTACTGAAAAAATAAAAAAATATATCAAAATCAGGTGTTTGGATTGAAAATTTTAGAATTCGCTACAATTTTAGTATAAAGAGGACCTCCAGGGTTTTTTTTTTTAAACATAAATTTAAAAAAGACAAATTTTCAGTCGAATGGCTATTTATGTTTTATTCTGTGACAATTTGGAGAGTAAAATGTATAGGGCTATCTTTTTTTGGGGGGGCAGGTGCCGAGTGTACATGAAATGTTAATGTCTGAAATTTTCAAGCAAATAAGAAAAAAATGAGTTTTTCAATGTGTCAAAGAGATTTACATTATTCAGTGGAAAGCAGAAAAAATTGAGAACATCCTTAATCATATCCAGGGTTAATACAGACGACTTGAGAGGAAAAAAAAAATCCCAGGAGTCTAGAAAAATTCTAAGGAGTTCAAAAACGTTAAACAACTTGCCATATTTTTTCAAGTGTACCATGCTCTATTGTAACACATGTTCCTTAACTTTTAATAACTCATTTGGAGAGCAAAAAAAAGTAGGAGAAAAGCATTTTAAACAGATGTTATTCTATTAAAATATAATAGTGCTAAAAATGTACAGTATTCACAATGTATTTCTTACTTATTTCATAAATTTTTACACAAAACTGTCAGCTAATTATTTTATGTAGTGATGAATAGTCATACATACAAAGACCAGTCAATTCCTAAATATTCATCAGGTATCGCATACACCTAAATTTTTAAAGTAAATTTTGAAGAGGAAAAATTATATACAACATATACAAAAATAATAATAATAATAACAATAATATACCAAAAGGAGGAAGAAAAACAGCAGTTATTTGACAACACCATTCTTTGTAAAGATATGATTTTTATTTTACTTTCTTAAAAGGTGAATCTCTTTCTTACCTCACATAACATCTCTTTCATGCCATACATACATAAGAAAGATGGTTATACAGGCAGTATTATTCATTGTGTAATATACAAGTCTTCATTTTCTACTTTTGTATACTTCAATTAAATCACTGAAGCCACTAAATTTTGCTTTGCAGTGAATTAAGGAGTTTAAGTATTTTGTTTATTTAAAGAGCTTTAAGTACTTATTGGAAATTTTTTCATTTCCAAAAAGTTTCTGAGGACTCCTTATGCAGCCTGCATGTGTGTGTATTTTTCTCCCCTCCGATTACGATACATTAAAATAAAAAGCCGCAGAGGTCAATGAAATTCAAAATATTTCAACTTGTTGCCATAAAGTTTTTATAACATTTACTTAAAATGATATCATTTGGTCGGCTACACCAAGCAGATGACAGCAAAATGCCAGGAAAACACTAACAATAACAAACATCAGCAAAAAATATTTAAATTTAAAATTTAAAAAATAAAATTATTTTTTTTATAGTCTTTAGTTTTTTATTGCGAGTTTATATGTTAGAGTAAAACCCTGATTATCCGAAAAGCATGGGACCAAAGGATTTTTGGTTAACCAGGGTTCCATAGGAATTTTCGGATAACTGGGAGGCTTTCTACTTTTAGTCTACCAGATGACACTACTCAACCTTCTCACTCCCCCACAGTCAGATAAAGCGTTAGTGCTTGCAGGTGCTGCAAGAGTCCGTATTCCGTTAGATTTTCCTTTCCTGTTTACACGTGTTTTAATTTCCTCCAAACTTTATTTACGATGAGTAATATTTTTAAGCGCAAACAGGTTTTTATAAGCATGAAGAGCTCAACCAGTTTAAAAAATTTATATTGGCACCTCAATATATTGAAGTGCAGGAAGATGCAACAGTGTCAGATTTGTTGTTGTTTAAAAGGTGGCATGATAAGGCAGACCTGAAGCAATGCGAAGTTAAAAAAAAAACACAACATATTTTGTAAAGAAACGAAGTGTTGTATGTGTCTATGCAATAAAATGCCTACATTTACGCAATAGCCCAAATAAGTAAGTTGACGCTGTTTATTTATTTCATAAACTGCATGCTTGTTTTAAAATAAAATTTTTCATATTTAAAAAAAGTTGATTTTCAGATGTTCTACTGTATTTTTAAAAATAACCCATAATCCAGAAAATCCACCTGTCTAAAAACATTACAATACTGATGATTCTGGATTTTTTTTCTTTCTTCCTACTGTATTGAAAAATTTCTTAAAACACTAATAGGTGCTATTATATGATACAATATCAGTTGGCCAATGAAAAATTTTGAAATTGCAACCTTTTTTTGTGTCTAACTTTATGTTTAATCTGATGATATATAAATCAGATAGTTTTGTTGTTAGCTATTATAGAATACCAATTCTAGTGAAGACAGAGATCCTAAGGAAAGGGTTTTTCCACTGATAGGCTAAAACACACAAAGATTGCCATCAACTCTCCTAAGTGATGTAACATGGGCAAATATTTAAAACTAGTATATAATGCCGTCAAAAATGACAGAATGTTGATCTGCGTTTCATTTTCATAAGACTTCATACAAACAAACAGCATGAAGATTTTGTTACTGAAAGGTTTGTAGTGTAGAAAAGTACATTTTAAGAATGGCAAAGGATTTCTACAAATACAAATGATGAAGATTTTTTTTTTCTTTTTACTTAGTATTCAATTTCTGAAATAGTTCAAAGATTGGACAAAACATTTAAAAATATTTTTAAAACAATCCATGTGTGAAAGTTTTTGAAAAAAAAAAATATATATATGAAATGAATGACTTGAATAATTCAGCAGATTATCGATAAACGAGATTAAATTAACTTAATTAAGAAATAAATATGAAATAAACATTACGAAGATTACTTTAATATGGAAAATACAGCTAACTAGCTTTCGCCATGCAACGACCTGCAATATCAACAAACCATACTGTTGCCATTCCAGTCAACAGAAAAAGTTACATAAAAGAATAAACACATTAAATACATGGAGTATGAGTAAGAATGAAAAAGATAGGAAAAATGTCTAATATTGTCAATTGAAGTTCATAATATTAGCACTTCCCCTTGAACTTGCAATTATGGCATTCTTACCATACCCAAGAGAGTCCTTAACATTTCAAAACGTCTTTTAGGTAAGGCTTTAGTGAAAATATCTGCAATTTGATATTCACCATCAATATGCTGAACACTGATTTCACCACTTAAACACTTTTCTCGAACAAAATGATATCTAATATCAATGTGTTTTGTTCGCTGATGGAACTCAGGGTTTTTAGCCAAACGAACTGCACTCGCATTATCAACTTGCAGAATGGGAGTTGATGTTAATGGGGCAATGTCATCAAAGAGGCGTTTCAGCCAAACAATTTCTTTGGTTGCCTCACTTGCAGCTATATATTCTGCTTCTGTGGTACTTAATGATACACACTGCTGTCGACGACTTGCCCAGTCAATGGCTCCTCCACTGTATTTAAATGCAATCCCAGGAACTGACTTTCTGGTTTTTGTGTCACTGGCATAATCTGCGTCACTGTATGCTTCTAAGACACCAGGATGAAAACCAGACTTAAACACTAATGCAAAATTAGGTGTTCCTTTGATGTACTTTAGAATTCGCTTTACCATTGACCAATGTTTTTGTTCAACTTTATCCAAGAACTGAGAACAATATGACACAGCAAAGGCAATATCTGGACGGGTAGCAACTGCCATGTACATCAGGCTGCCTACAGCTTGTCTGTAAGGGACTTTGTCAGAATCAATCTTTACATTATCTTCCCCTGAGAGATTATCCTTTTCCATGGGAGTAGAAACTGGGTTGGCGTCTTTCATGTTGAACCTTTCCAAAACTTTAATAGCATAATTTTGCTGACTAACAGCAATATCCCCACTTGTCAGCCTTTTTATCTCTACACCAAGATAATATTCAGCATCTTTGTATGTTACCTTGAACTCACGCTGCAATTCTTCAAGGAAATGATTCTTGATCTGAGGAGTTGTGGCAACAAGTCCATCATCAACATGTAATGCTAATAACAACTTTTGCTGTTTCTCGTTACTGCAAAACAAACATGGATCAGCATTGCTCTCTGTTAGACCATACTTTTCCAGGAACTCTTTAAATCGCTTGTTCCAACACCTTGGTGACTGCTTCAATCCATAGAGGCTTTTAACTAGTCGACACACACGGCCTGAGTTGTCATCGTATCCTTCGGGCTGTTTCATGTAGATTTCTTCTTCTAACGTCCCATACAAGAAGGCAGTTTTAACATCAAACTGTACCAGGTCTAAATTTTCATTTGCTGCAACACTTATCAAGGCTCGAATAGTTTCAAAACGTGCAACTGGGCTGAAGGTCTCTGAATAATCTACACCTTTTCTTTGCGAAAATCCTTTAACAACAAGCCTAGCTTTGAACCGATCAATGTCACCATTAGCATGACACTTCAATTTATATACCCATCTATTTGTAATAGCTCGTCTTCCTTCTGGTAGGTCTGTCAAATACCAAGTATTGTTTTCTAATAACGATTTAATTTCTTCATCCATTGCAGTTTGCCATTCATTTGCCTTTTCTGACTTTACCGCTTGGTAGTAGTGTTCTGGTTCTATCTTTTCTGCAATACAGCATTCAATAAGACGTTCAGGTGCCTTTAACTGCGTCCTGTTCCTCAGATTTCGATCATGCTGCACATTTTCAGAAGTTTCTTCTGCATCAAACTCAGTTCCATTACAGTCAGGAGAAGGACTTTCTTCTATGCTAAGCTGTTCCGGCTCAATTGCAACAATGGTTGATGTTGATATAGATTCAGGAGAAAACACTACTTCTCTTGTTCGTTCGATTTTTCTTGTACCTTTGAACCATACACGATAACCATCCACATCATCTAAGTAGCCAACTAAAATACCTTTTCGACCTTTCGGATCCCACTTCTTGCGCTTCTGCTTGGGGGTATGAACAAAACACTCTGTGCCAATAATTCGAAGATGATTCAGTCTTGGAGTTTTACAACAAAAAACTTCATAAGGGGACTTTTGTTCAACTGCTGATGTTCCAGCACGATTCAATATATGTACTACAGCATTGACTATTTCAGCCCACAGGGATTTTGGTAAATCTTTTGCGATCATGATTGATCTAGCTAACTCGACAAGAGTTCGATTATTTCGTTCAGCAGATCCATTTTGTTGAGGTGTATAAGGTGTGCTGTATCGAAATTCTGCTCCCATTTTCTGAAGCAAACCTCTCAAAATTTTGTTGTCATATTCCAAACCACCATCACTAAGAACTGCCTTTATTGGTTTTTGTGTTTGATTTCTGAAGAAAACACAAAATTCTTCAAATTTGGACACAACCTCAGATTTATACTTGAGAAAATACACTTTTCTGAATTTAGAATAATCATCAGTAAAACATACATAGTAATTGGCACCACCTAAGGATTCTTCTTCCATAGGCCCACAGAGATCAGTATGGATAACCTCACCAACATCCTTAGCTCGTTGTTGACGATTTCGGAATGGTAATCTATGTTGTTTGCCTAGCACACATGCTTCACAAAACTCACCATCATTTTGCACTTCTATACCTTGAGTGTGAAGAAACTTTTTCACATGTTGCTTATTCAAATGTCCAAGCCTCTCATGCCAGAGTTGAAGCGAATTTAATTCAGTAAGTTGAGCTTCAGTAGAGGGCACTGTAACAATGTTAGTTGCACTGTTTACCTCAGGTACTATTACTTTGCATAACAATCTGAATAGGTTTCCTTGGCGTATACCCACAGCAACAACCCCTTTGGGTTTTACAAATTCACATTTATCATGAGACATGTTAAATTTTGACCCATGGTCTAGAGCTTGACTTACTGAAAATAAATTTCTCGAAGCATCTGGTGCATATAGAACATTTTCCATTACACTGTCTTTCCAGCTGCCATTAACTAACATTTTTACAGATATTTTACCATGACCATACGCTTTCATTGTGGAACTGTTACCAACCCTTACTTCAATTGGGCACTTATACTGTGTATAACTTTGAAAGACGTCATGTCTGTTGGTTATATGTTGTGTGGCTCCTGTATCAATGACCCATGTGTCATCACAATTGGCTACATAGCATTCACTAATAAAAACTTCATCGTTTGGTTTTCTCTCATGCACATTATTAATTTTCTTAACCGTACAATCTCGTTTCATGTGGCCCTTTTTTCCACATCTAAAGCATTTATACTGCTTCCCCTGCTTGTTTGCATGCTTTTCATACTTTTCTGCAGCACTGTGAACCTTTCCTAAACTAGCCTTGGCAAGTAAGGCACTTAGTTCAGTTTCTCTAGAAGATTCTGACATTCTTCTTTGCTCTTCTGCAATAAGTAATTTCTTCAGCTGCACTAGTGTTTGTTGTTCTTCAGGTCTTGCACACCAAGCCATTTTCAGTGGCTCAAAGTCACTAGATAATGTTTCGAGAAGTTTACTCATTATCACAAAGTCATTTGGTTTGATATCCAAATCAGACATCCGTGACACTAGGCGATCTAATTTTGCTATGTGCATAGCCATTGAATTCGTTGGATCTCGCACAAAAGATGAGAACTGCATCTGGCAGGCATATTGAGCTTGGGTATTTTTCTGCTCAAACAGTTCCTGTAGTTTCACCCATATTTCTCTTGCAGTTTTGCACATTGATACGAGGTCACATATTCTGCTATCTAGAGTTCTTGAAAAAATACCTCGAGCCGCTCTGTTGCCTTTATTGTAGCTGGCTAAGTCACTGTTATATTTATTCCGATCTGCAGCAGAAGCGTCTTCGGCAACCGGTTCTGGCTGTACGATCTCGCCAGAGCACACCTCAAACGCATTTTCTTTTTCCATTAGCAAGCCTTCCACCATCCATTTCCATCTGACCCAATTCTCTGAGCCAAGAAGTTTATCAGTCGTAAAAAGTTCCATATTTCTATCTTAATTAACTAACCAAACACAATTCAAATTTGAAACACGTTTTTACCGTTGGTTAGGCCTAATCTTCGTTACCGTAACTATCGCGCAGTAGAATGCAAGTCTGGTCACATAACCACTTGAATAATTCAGCAGATTATCGATAAACGAGATTAAATTAACTTAATTAAGAAATAAATATGAAATAAACATTACGAAGATTACTTTAATATGGAAAATACAGCTAACTAGCTTTCGCCATGCAACGACCTGCAATATCAACAAACCATACTGTTGCCATTCCAGTCAACAGAAAAAGTTACATAAAAGAATAAACACATTAAATACATGGAGTATGAGTAAGAATGAAAAAGATAGGAAAAATGTCTAATATTGTCAATTGAAGTTCATAATATTAGCAGAATGTGAAAAAGTATGAAAGAATATTGAATGTGAACGAATGTGGATTGATATGAAAGGATAGTTAGTTAAACCCATTCCAAATCAGAAACTAAAATATAAAAATTCAAAGTTTAAAATCCCTAAATCGTATGTCAAAATTTTAAAGCCCTGCCTTCATTTCTAGTTGCCCCTGT
Organism: Maratus michaelseni; assembly: GCA_963931845.1. Classification (NCBI taxonomy): domain Eukaryota; kingdom Metazoa; phylum Arthropoda; class Arachnida; order Araneae; family Salticidae; genus Maratus; species Maratus michaelseni. Next base: position 126,734,300 of record OZ007600.1, on the reverse strand, counting down.
AACTTAACTTTCCTTACGATACATTTATTACGAACAGATATCAATTTTGAATCCTAGTTAAGATTTAAAAGTGCTGACGTTAACGCATCTCTCTTCTACCGGTGGTTAGATGTTGCATGTTAATTATCTGGGCTGCTTACCCAGATATGTGTCAAAAGTAATTAGCCAATTAAATGACATTATTTCATAAGTTGTAAAGCGGTCTCTAGCGGTGGTCCGGCCGTATATAATGTCAGGAGCACGTATTTTCCATGGCTTTTGACTCTAATCACTCTCCACAAAAACTACGGCCAGTATTCTTCCAAGTGCGACGGCATCCTTGCCGGTGTAAGTCCGGCAATTCGCCGAAATATGAACGATAAGACGATGTTTCCCCGGTAAAAGACTCTTCAAACTGTCCCCTTGGCCTAGCTTAAAGAGAGACCTGTAATTAGTTGGAATAAAAGCTAGTTCCCAGGAAAATGTCTGCTGATTTCGCCTACACTCGTACGACTACATACTTTTATCTTCTAGCCTATGAATTACACGGTGATTCGACGAAAGACTGCCGTGAAACTACCTTAACGGCGCTAAATATGGTCCTTCGAACATCGTGATATCTAGTAATGGGATATGTGATAGCGGTGATCGACCGCTCGTTACAGACAGATCGATGTGCGTTCGTTATACCGAGATGTGCTCGTTATACAGAGGCGTATCTTACAGAGAGTCGACAGGATTAGGCTCCTGTGCGGGTATCAAGTGTTTTCAACTCTCCAATTCATGAGTTCAGCGTTTCTACCGTAAGAAAATGACTTTCTGATAAACGATTTTCTGAACTGTGGAAAGCGAAATCGGAAATAGATTTATTTTCGGTACAAAAACAGTTATGAAGATGAAATAAATTAAAAAACTTTTTTTTTCTTATTTATGCAATCACTAAAACTGCATTAAGCTATCAAATATTAGGCTGTGCTTCCGATCATCTATCAAGCAATTTTTTTTTTTTTCCCCTTTTCATCTGGGATAAACGTTTTATTTCGTTGCCTACTTAAAATAAACAATTTTCTTCAGCGCTTCACTCCAAAAGACCTCTTTTCAATTGACCTACTTATCAACTGAAAGTGTCTGGAGAGAAACACATGGCTCTCAGAGATTAAGGTCGAAGTTCAATGCAGTAATAGCAATCTCGGGATGAATGTTCTTTTTTTTTTTTGAGTCCTTTGTTTTGTTGATGTTTCCTGTTTTGGTTTCGTTTTAATGGTGATTTCTTTTTCTTTTTTTCACGTGAGTATTCTGTGCAATCAAATGGATTAATGAAAAGCAATAAACCAGGTATGTTTCGCCTCTGTTATTTTTTAAGAAGAGATTAAAAGCTGTCAAGGACTTTTTATTTTATTTTTTGACAAAGTGAACACTTAAAGGTTTTTAAGGGAAAAACCATTAAACAGAAACAATTAGAAATTTTATTTTTTAAGTGCTAATTTTATAAAATATATTATTATTATTATTATTATTATTATTATTATTATTTATTATTGTATTATTATCTCATCCTTTTACAACTTAAGTGATTTAATGAAGCAGGTTATTTTTGTTTATTATTTTGGAAAATTAAGCGGGATTTAATGAAAAATTAAGAAAAAAAAAGGGGGCAAATTTTTTGGGAAAAAAAAAAAAACGAGTTTCTCATATAAAAATGACCTATTAAATGTTTTTAGATATTTCTGTAAATATGTGTTGTAAAAAGTTTATATATGTCGGTAATCAAGTGGTAATAATAAATGTGTGTGCTCCAGGTAAGAATTAACCTCTGTACAGTGATGAGGTGCACCAAAAACTGATGTCATTCAAACTGATGTCACGAATTTTCAAAGATTCCTGGCGCACTGTGCACAAAAGTGCTAGTGCCAATGCACATATTTTACTGCTTTAGTTTAACTCTTGAGATATCTGTTTTTGTCATAGTAAGACTAAACAATTTTTCAAGAAAAATATATGCTTTTTTATTTTGCGTTATTGTTATTATTGCTATTTTTATTATATTTACCTTTTTATTCTGAAGAATTATATTTTTAGTATTTCCCTGACCAAATATATTTTTGAAACAGTTGCCTTTTTAGTAAATGCACCAAGAATTTAATTAGTGTCATGATTATCCCCAAAGTTATATTAGTGAAAAGAAAGGTATAGGTTCCACCCCTATCCTCATTTAATGGCAAAATGAACCCGTTGTGCCAAATAGTTATTGGGCAAAAATGTATCGAAATTCTTGCACGCATAACACCTGCATTCGTACCTCACATATAGGTGTCTGAATTTAAAGAAAAGGGAGTTTTAGAAAGATATAAGAATAGCTTTTCAACGTGCAGCACGGACAAATATAAAGATATAATGCAAAATTCTTAGGAAAGCCACTTCAATTGAAATAAGCCCAGGTGTATGAAATCTCAGGTGTGCATAACAAGCCCCTGTAAAAGGATAGGCATAACAACGTTCCAAGAAATTACAATTGATAAGGGATGCAAGAATACATAACGCGATCTCACCGAAAGTGGGGACTAATAATTTATAGATAGGGGTGTCCCCCTTTCTTCCCCAAAGGCGCACGTGTCCAGACCGGGGCGACGCCAGCACGGAAAGGGGAATATATATTATAATATTAAAGGAGTTATAGCATTTTAGATGATGTCCAATGATTTTGTCCCAAAGCGGGAATTTTAACAAAAGAAAGCTAAGCTATCCACTAACACAAAATTAGGGGGGCTAAGAGAGGGCGTAGAAAGACACCGATTGGATCTCAACGGTTTCTATGGGGCGTTTGAGAAAAGGGAAAAAAAAAGGTAAAAAAGGGATGAAGAGAAAAAAAAGGATTATTATGAGATGGAGTTTTGGGGAGTTCGGGAAAAGATTGAATATGATGAGTGAATGAGCATCGAGTAGTTTTGAGTAAAAATATAGTGGTTAGTGAGAAAGATTTGGACCTTTCTGGGAGTCTAAAAGATCTAAGTGCCTGGAATGATGACTTCGCTGCTTTACCTAGGATTAACAGGTAAACATTTCGTTATTTACATCATATTTTGATGTTCTTTGATTTTAGTTTAAAGATATCCAAATCACTAATGTTAGGCGTACAGATAGGCATCCTTTAAATTAATATTATATATTTATAACAGAGTTGTACTGCTTTATATTGTAATTGTGCTATTTACTCATGTTTAATTCCTTAATAAATACTTGTAACTTAGACATTTATATCTCTGTTTTATTTGTCTATAATTTAATTTGCTACAGGAGGCGGGCTATGCATGGACTCTCGGGTTTTAACTTCGCAAACTATACGGCCTTATACTTCATAAATAACTATAAATTAATAATAATAATATTTAACTCTTGCCAATAAAGATAACTTCAATTATCCGATTAAATGATGTTAAATAAAAATATATACAACTGTAGCCCAGCAATGGTGCCTTTGGCTAATAATACCTTTTCAGGTATTAATCTGTTTCTTAATTTCTTTCCTGTAGCACTACAAATTTTTTCGTAAATTTAAAATAGTAATAATAATAATAATAATAATGATAATAATAAATTAAATAAATAAATAAAAAGATAATAATAATTTGTATACAACTCTGTTTTCCACCAAATCAAAATTGAATTTAATGCCTTCTACTTTATATATTATTTCAACTTATACATAAGAACACAAATAAAACTTCGATTCTATTTCTATCATGTTTTGTAAAATTAACAAATGCATCAATCTTGATGTTTGGTTATATAACGGGGAAGTTAAATTATTCTCTTCAAAAGGTTATTCTAGTGACATTGCACCTCTTTGTGATACATTATCCAATTGCTCACATGTTTCAGAATATATTTTTTCTTTATTTTCTCTAAATTAATATAAATACAGTCACTATATGCTTTCTATATATTTATCAAAGGATTAATTTATTAACATACATTTTCCTTATTATATATACTTCACTACTATTTTGCTCTGTGTTATGTTTACTGATTATTATTTTATTATTACTTTTAATTGATTGAGTGTACTGTTCGAGTAGGATATTTAATTTATGACTATCGTTAGCTAAGTAAAACTTACCGGAGATAATTTGTTTCTATATTCTCTTTCATTATTAATTTTTGGTATAATCTTTTATTTTAAAATGGCTACCGATAACGAAGCACTAATTAGAAAATTATCAGGATTTCAAAACGTGATACCCCAATTCGACAATATCTCAGCTATTTCCCCACAGTTCTTTATTGAAAATTTGGAAACAATTACAGAATTAATAAAATGCACGGATGAAGAAAAATTATTGATTATGCGATCGCGAATTAGAGGAGACGCTTTAACAAATGTTATTAATTCGCCGGACTTGAACCAAGAAAAGAACTTCAAGGAATTCAAAAGGAAGTTTTTGTCATATTTTGACACGCAATACAGTCTCGGCGCGAGACAAAAACAATTTTCAAATTGCATCATGACTCCAAATGAACAAGTCAAAACTTACGCTGCGAAGGTGGCACTAGCCACACAAAATTTTTTTAACTCGCCTGATTTAACAAACGACGCAATCAAGACCATTTTTGAAGAAACTAAATTAGCAAAATTCCTAGATGGCCTACTTCCTTGTTATAAAAACTCCTTAATATTAAAGGAACCAAAAACATTTCAGGAAGCTGTAGATTTTGCCCAGACATTACAAGCCAGTGAATTTTCACCTATTGATAACACTCAAATGGTCAATAATATATCCTCAAATGCCGCTAACGATGAAATCAAAGCGATGTTAGCTGCTCATGCATCTAACACCCATGAAATGATAAATAGTCTAACTAAACAAATAGAGGATTTAAAATTACGAACACGAACACCGCAACAAACGTATAATACATTTCGTAACCCCGGCAGGCAAGGCACGGAACCTTCACGCTTTTACCAAAATAGATCCTTTGGTCAGCGTAATCACCCCACCTGCAACATCTGCAATCGATCATCCCATCCCACTTCAGAATGCTTTTACAATTCGAATAACAGACAGAATTCCGGAGGCCGAAATTCTAGTTTCAGGGGAAATGGAAGAAGCAACTATTCATACCAAAATACCGCTCGGAATTTCAGAGGAAATTCTACTCGAGGTCCTCGATTTAATGGCAATCAAGGTTCGGGAAACCGGTAAAGGGGAGCAACTACTTTCATAGCTCGAAGCCAGTTGACTCCCCCTCTGACAGTGAATTTAAAGAGAAAAAAAGTATGCGAATAGAAAAGGTAAACACACAGACCATTACATGTGATTCTAGGATTATTGAGAGAAAAAATTCATTACCAGTGATTGATTTAAAAATTGCGGGAATTACAATTAGTTGTTTACTTTATTCAGGATCAAGTGTCTGTTTAATTAGAGATACAACTTTTCAACAATTTAAGACAGATGATAGAATGAAAATATTGAGAATCGACGCGAAAATTATGTCAGTTACTGGAGGGAATCTAGAAATCACAAATTGTGTCTCTTTACCTATACATATCGGAAATAAACAATATCAACAAAAATTTTATGTTGTTAAAAATGAATTATCTAAGTTCTATGATGCCATAATTGGTTACGATTTTTTGAAATCAGGAAAATTCAATGTTTGTTTTGATACCGACACGTTAAATTCAAAAAACGCCGCAATTACTATTAGAGATGCTTTGACAAAAGCGCCAGAAATAAACCAAACAACATATGCATATTTACCGAAAAACATCGTTTTAGAGCCAAACGAAACAAGAAATATTGAGCTTTCTTTAGATAAAACATTACAGAAAGGGGAAGTAGTTAAGATTTTTTCTAACTTGAAAAATCCAAATATCAAAATTGTTAATAACGTGTGTTCCCTAGAAAATGAAAGACATATAAATTTAGACGTGTCTAATATTTCTAATGAAACGATTCCTATCAATAAAAACACAAAATTTTGCACAATTAGTAGTAATTTTGACTCAAGAAATATAGAGTTAATTAAGCAACTTAGACGGAATGAGCTTAAACGATCGGATTTTCAATTAGATCATTTGGATACATTTACGAAAAACAAACTGTTAGACTTATTGATGGAATTTGCAGATATTTTTAGTAAGAGGTTATACACAATAGGGCGAACTGAAGCTATACAACCTAATTTGCGAGTGGATACGAATAATTTACCATCGACTAGACCTTATCGCGTACCAGAGGCATTACAAGACGAAGTCAATCGTCAGCTTAAGGAATTAGAGGAAGCGAACATTATTGAATGTTCTAATTCACATATCAGTTCTCCGCTCATTCTTATAAAAAAGAAAAATACGACACGCGACCCTACCAAACAGAAGTATCGTTTAGTAGTAGATTATAGGAAATTAAATGCCCATGTGAAGTACCCTCGACACTGCTTACCTATTACCCAACACTTATTAGACAAATTAAGGGGAAATCTTATGTTTTCAACGCTCGATTTAAGTAGTTCTTTCTTTCAAATAGCGTTAAGGCTTGAAGACCGGGATTACACAACTTTTTGTACATCAAATGGAAATTACCGCTTTGTTTCGTTGCCACAAGGCCTAAATGCAAGTGCAGAGTCTTTTGCAAAACTAGCAGATCAAATACTTGCCCCTTTAGCAGATTTAGGAATTTCAAATTATATTGACGATTTCGCAGTTGGTTCCCGAACGGTAGAGGAGATGCTTTACAAACTCAGACAACTTTTCGAGAGATTTCGACTTTTCGGTATTACCATCAATCCCGAAAAATGCTCTTTTATTAAACCTGAAATTGACTTCCTAGGCCATAAATTGAATTCAAACGGAATTCGACCTATAGACGATAATATTATTAAAATTAGAGATTTTCCGACACCAAATACAGTCCGAAAGATTCGCCAGTTTGTCGGTTTATTATCCTATTATAGAAAATTTATTAAAAACTTCTCCGAATTATCTGCACCACTTACCGACTTGACTCGAAAAAACGCGCGATTTCGCTGGACAAAGCAAGCCTAGATTTCGTTTGATACTCTAAAAGAATGCCTTTCTAAACCTCCGATTCTCATACATCCTGATTTCCAAAAAGACTTTATTTTGGCTTCGGATGCTTCGGATAAAGCGCTTGGAAGAATGCTAGGACAAAAGGATAACGAAGGTATAATTCGCCCCATTGCTTACTTCTCAAAAAAACTTAACGATACACAAAAACGGTACACTATCTTAGAAAAGGAATTAATGGCTATCATGTGTGGCATTTCTACCTTCAAACATTATTTGTATGGTCGGAATTTCATTATTAAATGCGACAATAAAGCTTTAACTGAAATGTCACGCCTTGAGTCACCTGGAAATCGCGTCACACGATGGTTTGCATTTTTAGCAGATTATAATTACTCTTTCGATCATATACCGTCGTCAGAAAATATAGTTGCGGACGCATTGTCAAGAGATTTCTTTGTGAACTCCACAAGTAAAACAAATAATGATACAACCATTTATCAACAAGGGCGGAGTAAAAATTCATTAGAAATTCATTCGGCGAAAAATGAGCTTTCCAAAATTAACACCGATATAAATAAAAATGACACGAAAAAGAATTATTTGCAAACATGTAAAATCACCGGTTTTGAAAATCTCGGAAATTCATGCTTTATGAATGCTGTTTTACAAAGTTTAAACTCCTTACAACCCTTGACACACTACTTAACTAATGAAACCTTAAATTGTAATAATAGTACATTTTGCATGATATGCTTGTATAAAAAGCATTTAAATTCAATACATACCAACACGGATCAAGTTATTCGACCAGTAGAATTTCACGATAATTTAGAGAATATTGCTAAACAATTTCGCAAATTGCTCCAAGAGGACGCTCATGAATTTCTTGGTCAAATAATACAAAAACTAGATCAATCGACTCTGAATCACAGAAATGAATTTAATCTTATCAAAGAAAATGCTTTTAATCCTATTAAATCAATATTCGAGGGTAATTTTCAAAATCAAATACAATGTTTAACATGCAACAAGAAAAGTTTCACATTTGAACCATTCATGGTTATTTCTTTAGCATTAACGCAAAATATCCATAGTTTAGAAGATGCATTACAGAATTTTACAAAATTCGAACATCTCAACGACAGTTATCGATGCTGTAACTGTAAAAACTATTCTAAAGCAATCAAACAGATATCAATCTCTAAATGTCCAGAAATAATTACTTTTCATTTAAAGAGATTCGAATTTTCAAAACAAAACAACCATAAACTAACTAATTTTATCTCATATCCCATGAATTTAAACCTTCGCTCATATGTAACTAACGTAATTGATAACGACATGTTACAATACAGCTTAAGTGCTATTATTGTTCATTCAGGAACAAATACGGATAACGGACATTATTATTGTTATGTAAAAGATTCGAAGGAAAATTGGTACTTAATAAATGACTCCGAGGTTCAACAGATATCACCCCAAGAAATACTTAAAGACGAAGCATACATTTTAATGTACTCTAAGGCGGATACAAATAATCAAATAACAAATTTAAATGATATCATAGTAAATGCGATTCAAATTGATTTACCCACAGTACAAGAAATTAAAGTGGAACAACGTAAAGATACAGAATTATCAAAAATTATTCTTGAATTAGAAAGTAGCCCCAAACAATTATCGCAAAAATATCCAGATTATCTATTGAAAGATGGATTGTTATTGCATAAAGCTTTTATTCCACGCATAAGAAAATCCACTATGGTCGAACAACTAGTCATTCCAAGAGTTTTTGTATCGCACGTGCTTACCGCAAAGCATATTTCTCATTTTGGTGTAATTAAGACTTATCATGCTATCCGTGAACAATACTATTGGAAAAATTTATATTCCGATACAAAGAATTTTGTTGAATCATGTAAAATATGCGTTTCCTTTAAATCACCTAATAAAATCGCCCCTGCACCGATTCAACCTCATTACGTTCCTTCTAAAGTAGGAGAATTTATATCGGGGGATTACATCGGTCCGTTTCATAAAACTGATAAAGGAAATAAATATATTCTTACTTTTGTTGACCATTTTTCTAAATTCATTAAATTGTATGCAGTACCTAATACCACGACATATTATACTGCTGAATGTTTTATGGACTATATTAGCACTTTCGGTGTCCCAAATAAATATTTAACCGACAAGGCAAGTTGTTTCACAGCTGAAGTATTTAAATACTTATGTGATAGATTTGGCGTTACTAAATTAGTAACCACGCCTCAACACCCAAGTTGTAACGGTCAGGCTGAGAATGTGAACACTAATATAAAAAAGTCGCTCGCTATATTTGCAGACCAAACTTCCAATTTTGACGAATTTATTTCATATTATGCATTAATTTATAATAATAGTGTTCATGTAACCACAGGCGAAAAACCGGCATTTCTGCAATTTGGGTACGACCAAGTACTTCCAACAGATATTCTGAACGAACATCACTCAGTTGAACATGTTTCACATCAAAATTACGTTGAAAAAAGAGCTATGCAGCTTAAATATGTTAATAGAAAAGTACGAGAAAATATTATAAAAGCTAGCGAGAAAATGCGGGATTATCAACACCGGTTTGCAAAAAGTAGAACATTTTTCCCAGGGCAAAACGTATTCTTAAATAATCGGGACTGTGACAGGTTTAAAGTTACTACGAAGAGGCGTTACAATGTTGGGCCATATAAAATAAAAGAAAAACACAATGATGTCAATTTTACAATCGTTGACCCTCACAAAATCAATAGCAAAGGTATTAAAGTACACACGCAACGATTAATTCCAATAGCGGACAGGAGACCGCATTTAAACTTATTCGAATCTATGGTTAAACAGTCACAAAGAATTCCTACACTTCCAGACAATTACAAAAAGCCTTATGGTCAATTCGATGACACACCTCCTGAAGGAATTTCCTGGATAATGCATTCAAAATGTCCCTTACAGCAAGAGGTTAGAAATGCTACCCCAAAAACACCCCGGAGTCCTCCCTCATCATCTGCTTTAAGCCCGAGTCCAGATCAATTACCCACAGACACAAATGCGTCCCCTCCCTCACCAACAAACATTGACAATCTTCAACTGTAAGTTCGGACGATTCACAAAAGACCATTGTCTATGATGCAAGCGCTTCATGCCCTCAAACACATCACTATGACCTCAGGGATATTCAGCCGCGGTATTTAGCTGACAGATTTTCGGATTGGGCCTTCGAGGTTACTAACTAATAGCATAAACGAGAGGAAAAAAGGAGACACACCTGTTGGTGCTCTAAAAGGAATCCTTTCACTACCCCTCATTGCCTCAAGCAGAAAGTACCTACAAGATAAAATATAATGTATTGTAAATACTGTCCTCTGCTTTCTCAAGATTTGTAAATATTGGAAAGAAAATCGTACTTTATAGCTACATATTTCTTACAACTATTATTGAAAAAAAAAAAAAAAAAAAAAAAAAAAAGGTGTTTATTTAAAATTTATATTTCTGGTAATGAGGGCTTTGCTTATGCTCACAAATCAATTTAAGAGAGATAGATCGTGTGTGAATATTATATTTTTATTATCAATGGGTTTTAACATTGTAGGTTAGTTCTAAACTATTTCTTATTTTATAGTATGTATGAATTGGCAGAGAAATTTATTATTGGTTTTCAAAATTTTCTCCTTATTATTCTATTGTTTTATTTCTTATCATTATTTTCTAGATTCAAACTAGTATTAAAAAAAAAAAAAAAAAAGGTGTTTATTTAAAATTTATATTTCTGGTAAAGAGGGCTTTGCTTATGCTCACAAATCAATTTAAGAGAGATAGATCGTGTGCGAATATTATATTTTTATTATCAATGGGTTTTAACATTGTAGGTTAGTTATAAACTATTTCTTATTTTATAGTATGTATGAATTGGCAGAGAAATTTATTATTGGTTTTCAAAATTTTCTCCTTATTATTCTATTGTTTTATTTCTTATCATTATTTTCTAGATTCAAACTAGTATTAAAAAAAAAAAAAAAAAAAAAAAGGTGTTTATTTAAAATTTATATTTCTGGTAAAGAGGGCTTTGCTTATGCTCACAAATCAATTTAAGAGAGATAGATTATGTGCGAATATTATATTTTTATTATCAATTGGTTTTAACATTGTAGGTTAGTTATAAACTATTTCTTATTTTTAGTATGTGTGAATTGGCAGAGAAATTTATTATTGGTTTTCAAAATTTTCTCCTTATTATTCTATTGTTTTATTTCTTATCATTATTTTCTAGATTGAAACTAGTATTTAAAAAAAAAAAAAAAAAAAAAAAAAAAAAAAATTAAAGCATTGAATGTACAGTATATTCTTTATAAATTTATCTTTTCGTATAGATCTATAATTTCTCTGTTTTTAGATTATGTCTTGTCATTATTTATATATTATCTTATTTACGAATTAACTAACTGTTAATTCAATAGAATATGATCGTATAAAATTTCTTATACGTGAGGACTGTTATTAGCGAGTATATAAATATATGTAGATATTAAACCTTATTTCTTAATGCGAAGCAGATTTTATCAACGTATTCAACATAAAAATTAAAAAAAATCATTTTTCCGAAATTCTTAATTTTGCTCTCTCATTCTTTACAAATGGTAGTTGGTGAGTTAAAATTAATTATGCTAATTTCAGTTAGCATTTAAATTTAAATTTGCTTCTATTAAAGGGCATTTCATGTCACATATTTAATTAAAAAAAAAAAAAAAAGAGAGAGAGAGAGAGAAAGAATGTAATCCATTTTATACTAATAATTCCACCCTTCTCTCTCTCTCTTAGCTCTAATCATTAAACAATTAAAAGTTATTATAAATATATTTTAGTTACTCATTAATGAATTTCGTCGATAAAATAAATTTTAGTTATTTCATGAGTAATTTGATATCGCATAACGATTTTCTTTGCAAAATGGCCAATTGCACTGATCATATTGTTAGCAGGTTAATTTACTCAAAATTTAATTTTAAAGACTTTCATAGAACTTAATTATCACTGTTCGATTGAATTCGATAATTCTTCCACCGCACAGACAAGGTTGAAATTCTCTTTCTTAACAATCACTAATTCCATATTGTCATTAATCAAACAAAATATATGTATCACAAAGACAAAATGTTATTCGAATTGCATCATTTCACCAGGGTTTGGTACTTACTACTTATTTGTGTTCTTATAATTAAATTAATATGAAATCCCTACTAATTATTTATTCAATTTAAATACTTTAACTTAAACTAAAATCAACTACTGTTCGGAATATGGTGTGAATAAGGATTTGTTTATTGCAGTAATTTTGACGTTGTGCCAGGACGCAGACACCTTATCTCGATCACGCCATGGAAAGCTCTGCAGTCTACGAAATAACTTCAACTGCACACGGATTCCAAAACAAATCTGGAACAAGATTGACGTTCCATCCAATGCATGTTTTTTGCACTCATGTAAAAACTGTATTATTGTAAAAAGAACGTTTATTATGACCGCTGAATTCGAACTTCTAGAACCGTCTGCATTCTTATTGCGCGATAGCCTACAACAGACAGATGAATTCTCCACGACATACGCTTGTGCCACTAGAAACAATGAAAATTGTGATTGTACGAATGACAACTGCGATGGTACACCAGACTTTTGTAAAATCAGAAATTGTCGTAGTAACAGCAGTTGTCAATGCACCATGACTTTTCAGAAATTAGACTTAATCGCTGTCTCTTCTGATGCTTATATTACAAATCCGGACTTGTTAATTCTCGACATATGTTACTATGATTCACGCCAAAAACATGCCTCAAACAGCATTCACAGAAAATTAATGGAAGGTGAAAAGGCAACATTTACTAATAGAAATTTATCCTTTTCATTCGAAGACCCGCTTTTGCACCTTTCTGGACAAGGCCGGGTTATCATACGCAGTCCAGATTTTGAACATGTGTTGGTTGTACCTCAGGACGGTATTATTAAAATACCCTTTGAATTTCTTGCATACAAGACAGACATACAAGTTACTTACCTCCATATTAGCGGAAAAGTGGTGTCTGGAGTGATTCACGTTAGTGGGAAAAATATTTGCCAAATTCGTCATTGTTTTTTATGCAGAGATATAGTTACTCATTTCAAATGCTATCCTCGGGTTATTCAATATTGTGTATATTTTATATTTGCCATACTTATGCTAATTCTATTACTATGTGTGAAACTTATTGCTAAAAGCCTAAAATTCGTCGTTGTTTCCTTAATTTTATGTGGTTGTGCTGTCTGTAAAGTGTTTAAATTTATTGCCAGATGCTCCCTACTATTAGGAGCATTCATTGGTTCAACAATACGGGAAATATTCTATACATGTCATACAGCGTTAGAACGAAACGCAATGAGACGTGCCAATATAAGTACATTGCCCCTAGTGATTATGGCCTGTATTTGTTACATATCCACAGTTTCAGCAGATTGTAGTACAAATACTATCGTTAAATCGGATCTTAAGTCCTGTACTACAGTGCATGATGGATCGAGAAACTGCAAAATTTTTACAACTGCGGATATCTCTTTACAATCCCTCTCTGCCGAAAATTGCCTTTGGTTTTCTGATCCTAACGAGAATCACCTTTTTTCGCTGAAATTGAAACTTGAAGAAGTATTATGCACGTTTAGTAAAGAACGTTTATACTTCACTTTCCCAGTTACCGCGAAAAAAATAAGTCAGATTTCCTGTATTTATAACAAGTTCTGTGGGCGTGGCCACCATTGTATTTCTCGTGAAGTGGGAAAAGACGGCATTCACTTTGAGGCTGAAACTGCAGAAAGTCGCCAATTTCCGGGTTTCTCTGCATGTCTTGCAGGAGAGAATGGAAATGGGTGCGTCATATTAACTCGTCCAAGTTGTAACTTCTACCGAATCTGGTATGAGCCAAACCTGCTACAGAGTTTCGAAGTATCAAAGATCACTGGTCACACCTGCAAATACCAGATATCAGTGACACATGTTGAGAATAATACAATCTCTCGACTGATAACTTCTGATACAGCATTTACTGACTCAGGAATAAAGATAACAGTCCTAGGGGCATACGACCAACCTCACATTCATATTACAGAAAAGCTTATTCAACGAGTCGGTAATTCCGACGAGGCGTATTTAGCACCTGCCAGCGATAGAAATATCCCTCAATCACAATTGATCGGAGCCATTCAGGCTAATACTTCTTTTACAACGGACTTCATTTTTTCCCCCCGATCTAACACAATGCGATTATTTTGAGGACACGCTCCGCTGTAGTACTGCACCTGACAATATCGAGCGCCTTAGGGCTACACAAGAGCACGCCTTGCCCCTTCAGAGGAACATTCACCTGTTTAAAATGAATGAAGGAAAATTACAATCTACTCAATTACTTTCCTCGGCTGTCAGAATTCAACTACATTTCACAAACTTTAGAATTACGGTACAAACTAACACTATATGCCCGCAATTGAATGAAGCTAGTTTAATTGTTGAAGGATGTTATGGGTGTAAACTATTAGCGCGGATTAAGCTTATAGCTCATTCTTCATGTCAATCAGGACTTGTAACAATACAATTACAACAAATTGCTGTTCACACAAAAGCAATCTACCTTCAATTAGAGGACACAGAACATACTATTAAATTTCAGGCAGAAAGAAAATGCGACACAGACAAAATATGTCTTAAGTCATCGACACTTCCCCATTGTAGGACTTTTAAATACTGTCTCGATGAACCATCAGTGGATCTCTTAGATCTTAATATGAACTATACAAGAACTGTTAGCTCAGACACTTCTTCGAATTTGTGGGACTGGCTTCAAATTCCCAATCTTGGGAACGCATTTTTCATATTAAAATTCATAGGAGCAGCACTATTCATAATCTGTCTAACTATAACCACATTAGCTACTGTAATTACGTGCTGCTGTAGGTCAAGATAAATATTCACTAATTATTTTTGTTTGTTAGCTAAACAAAAGACATTACTTCAAAAAAAAAAAATCGACTTTTATGTTTTATTTTAAATTTTCTCCGAAGCTAGCTATATGTCTCTTGATTAGTAGAGCGGAGATGATGCTTCATCAAATGCGTTAATGTCAATTTATTTATTTAATCATTACCCTATTTCTTTATGTTGTCTAACATTTGTTATTATCTACTTTTATTTCTATGTTTAAAGGATGCCTATAGCTAAAAATGCGGAGTTTTCGAATTTTCTTTTTTTTTATTTGTTTTTTTTTTCTTTAATTGGCATTTCGTATATTGCCAAATAGTTATTGGGCAAAAATGTATCGAAATTCTTGCACGCATAACACCTGCATTCGTACCTCACATATAGGTGTCTGAATTTAAAGAAAAGGGAGTTTTAGAAAGATATAAGAATAGCTTTTCAACGTGCAGCACGGACAAATATAAAGATATAATGCAAAATTCTTAGGAAAGCCACTTCAATTGAAATAAGCCCAGGTGTATGAAATCTCAGGTGTGCATAACAAGCCCCTGTAAAAGGATAGGCATAACAACGTTCCAAGAAATTACAATTGATAACGGATGCAAGAATACATAACGCGATCTCACCGAAAGTGGGGACTAATAATTTATAGATAGGGGTGTCCCCCTTTCTTCCCCAAAGGCGCACGTGTCCAGACCGGGGCGACGCCAGCACGGAAAGGGGAATATATATTATAATATTAAAGGAGTTATAGCATTTTAGATGATGTCCAATGATTTTGTCCCAAAGCGGGGATTTTAACAAAAGAAAGCTAAGCTATCCACTAACACAAAATTAGGGGGGCTAAGAGAGGGCGTAGAAAGACACCGATTGGATCTCAACGGTTTCTATGGGGCGTTTGAGAAAAGGGAAAAAAAAGGTAAAAAAGGGATGAAGAGAAAAAAAAGGATTATTATGAGATGGAGTTTTGGGGAGTTCGGGAAAAGATTGAATATGATGAGTGAATGAGCATCGAGTAGTTTTGAGTAAAAATATAGTGGTTAGTGAGAAAGATTTGGACCTTTCTGGGAGTCTAAAAGATCTAAGTGCCTGGAATGATGACTTCGCTGCTTTACCTAGGATTAACAGGTAAACATTTCGTTATTTACATCATATTTTGATGTTCTTTGATTTTAGTTTAAAGATATCCAAATCACTAATGTTAGGCGTACAGATAGGCATCCTTTAAATTAATATTATATATTTATAACAGAGTTGTACTGCTTTATATTGTAATTGTGCTATTTACTCATGTTTAATTCCTTAATAAATACTTGTAACTTAGACATTTATATCTCTGTTTTATTTGTCTATAATTTAATTTGCTACAGGAGGCGGGCTATGCATGGACTCTCGGGTTTTAACTTCGCAAACTATACGGCCTTATACTTCATAAATAACTATAAATTAATAATAATAATATTTAACTCTTGCCAATAAAGATAACTTCAATTATCCGATTAAATGATGTTAAATAAAAATATATACAACTGTAGCCCAGCAATGGTGCCTTTGGCTAATAATACCTTTTCAGGTATTAATCTGTTTCTTAATTTCTTTCCTGTAGCACTACAAATTTTTTCGTAAATTTAAAATAGTAATAATAATAATAATAATAATGATAATAATAAATTAAATAAATAAATAAAAAGATAATAATAATTTGTATACAACTCTGTTTTCCACCAAATCAAAATTGAATTTAATGCCTTCTACTTTATATATTATTTCAACTTATACATAAGAACACAAATAAAACTTCGATTCTATTTCTATCATGTTTTGTAAAATTAACAAATGCATCAATCTTGATGTTTGGTTATATAACGGGGAAGTTAAATTATTCTCTTCAAAAGGTTATTCTAGTGACATTGCACCTCTTTGTGATACATTATCCAATTGCTCACATGTTTCAGAATATATTTTTTCTTTATTTTCTCTAAATTAATATAAATACAGTCACTATATGCTTTCTATATATTTATCAAAGGATTAATTTATTAACATACATTTTCCTTATTATATATACTTCACTACTATTTTGCTCTGTGTTATGTTTACTGATTATTATTTTATTATTACTTTTAATTGATTGAGTGTACTGTTCGAGTAGGATATTTAATTTATGACTATCGTTAGCTAAGTAAAACTTACCGGAGATAATTTGTTTCTATATTCTCTTTCATTATTAATTTTTGGTATAATCTTTTATTTTAAAATGGCTACCGATAACGAAGCACTAATTAGAAAATTATCAGGATTTCAAAACGTGATACCCCAATTCGACAATATCTCAGCTATTTCCCCACAGTTCTTTATTGAAAATTTGGAAACAATTACAGAATTAATAAAATGCACGGATGAAGAAAAATTATTGATTATGCGATCGCGAATTAGAGGAGACGCTTTAACAAATGTTATTAATTCGCCGGACTTGAACCAAGAAAAGAACTTCAAGGAATTCAAAAGGAAGTTTTTGTCATATTTTGACACGCAATACAGTCTCGGCGCGAGACAAAAACAATTTTCAAATTGCATCATGACTCCAAATGAACAAGTCAAAACTTACGCTGCGAAGGTGGCACTAGCCACACAAAATTTTTTTAACTCGCCTGATTTAACAAACGACGCAATCAAGACCATTTTTGAAGAAACTAAATTAGCAAAATTCCTAGATGGCCTACTTCCTTGTTATAAAAACTCCTTAATATTAAAGGAACCAAAAACATTTCAGGAAGCTGTAGATTTTGCCCAGACATTACAAGCCAGTGAATTTTCACCTATTGATAACACTCAAATGGTCAATAATATATCCTCAAATGCCGCTAACGATGAAATCAAAGCGATGTTAGCTGCTCATGCATCTAACACCCATGAAATGATAAATAGTCTAACTAAACAAATAGAGGATTTAAAATTACGAACACGAACACCGCAACAAACGTATAATACATTTCGTAACCCCGGCAGGCAAGGCACGGAACCTTCACGCTTTTACCAAAATAGATCCTTTGGTCAGCGTAATCACCCCACCTGCAACATCTGCAATCGATCATCCCATCCCACTTCAGAATGCTTTTACAATTCGAATAACAGACAGAATTCCGGAGGCCGAAATTCTAGTTTCAGGGGAAATGGAAGAAGCAACTATTCATACCAAAATACCGCTCGGAATTTCAGAGGAAATTCTACTCGAGGTCCTCGATTTAATGGCAATCAAGGTTCGGGAAACCGGTAAAGGGGAGCAACTACTTTCATAGCTCGAAGCCAGTTGACTCCCCCTCTGACAGTGAATTTAAAGAGAAAAAAAGTATGCGAATAGAAAAGGTAAACACACAGACCATTACATGTGATTCTAGGATTATTGAGAGAAAAAATTCATTACCAGTGATTGATTTAAAAATTGCGGGAATTACAATTAGTTGTTTACTTTATTCAGGATCAAGTGTCTGTTTAATTAGAGATACAACTTTTCAACAATTTAAGACAGATGATAGAATGAAAATATTGAGAATCGACGCGAAAATTATGTCAGTTACTGGAGGGAATCTAGAAATCACAAATTGTGTCTCTTTACCTATACATATCGGAAATAAACAATATCAACAAAAATTTTATGTTGTTAAAAATGAATTATCTAAGTTCTATGATGCCATAATTGGTTACGATTTTTTGAAATCAGGAAAATTCAATGTTTGTTTTGATACCGACACGTTAAATTCAAAAAACGCCGCAATTACTATTAGAGATGCTTTGACAAAAGCGCCAGAAATAAACCAAACAACATATGCATATTTACCGAAAAACATCGTTTTAGAGCCAAACGAAACAAGAAATATTGAGCTTTCTTTAGATAAAACATTACAGAAAGGGGAAGTAGTTAAGATTTTTTCTAACTTGAAAAATCCAAATATCAAAATTGTTAATAACGTGTGTTCCCTAGAAAATGAAAGACATATAAATTTAGACGTGTCTAATATTTCTAATGAAACGATTCCTATCAATAAAAACACAAAATTTTGCACAATTAGTAGTAATTTTGACTCAAGAAATATAGAGTTAATTAAGCAACTTAGACGGAATGAGCTTAAACGATCGGATTTTCAATTAGATCATTTGGATACATTTACGAAAAACAAACTGTTAGACTTATTGATGGAATTTGCAGATATTTTTAGTAAGAGGTTATACACAATAGGGCGAACTGAAGCTATACAACCTAATTTGCGAGTGGATACGAATAATTTACCATCGACTAGACCTTATCGCGTACCAGAGGCATTACAAGACGAAGTCAATCGTCAGCTTAAGGAATTAGAGGAAGAGAACATTATTGAATGTTCTAATTCACATATCAGTTCTCCGCTCATTCTTATAAAAAAGAAAAATACGACACGCGACCCTACCAAACAGAAGTATCGTTTAGTAGTAGATTATAGGAAATTAAATGCCCATGTGAAGTACCCTCGACACTGCTTACCTATTACCCAACACTTATTAGACAAATTAAGGGGAAATCTTATGTTTTCAACGCTCGATTTAAGTAGTTCTTTCTTTCAAATAGCGTTAAGGCTTGAAGACCGGGATTACACAACTTTTTGTACATCAAATGGAAATTACCGCTTTGTTTCGTTGCCACAAGGCCTAAATGCAAGTGCAGAGTCTTTTGCAAAACTAGCAGATCAAATACTTGCCCCTTTAGCAGATTTAGGAATTTCAAATTATATTGACGATTTCGCAGTTGGTTCCCGAACGGTAGAGGAGATGCTTTACAAACTCAGACAACTTTTCGAGAGATTTCGACTTTTCGGTATTACCATCAATCCCGAAAAATGCTCTTTTATTAAACCTGAAATTGACTTCCTAGGCCATAAATTGAATTCAAACGGAATTCGACCTATAGACGATAATATTATTAAAATTAGAGATTTTCCGACACCAAATACAGTCCGAAAGATTCGCCAGTTTGTCGGTTTATTATCCTATTATAGAAAATTTATTAAAAACTTCTCCGAATTATCTGCACCACTTACCGACTTGACTCGAAAAAACGCGCGATTTCGCTGGACAAAGCAAGCCTAGATTTCGTTTGATACTCTAAAAGAATGCCTTTCTAAACCTCCGATTCTCATACATCCTGATTTCCAAAAAGACTTTATTTTGGCTTCGGATGCTTCGGATAAAGCGCTTGGAAGAATGCTAGGACAAAAGGATAACGAAGGTATAATTCGCCCCATTGCTTACTTCTCAAAAAAACTTAACGATACACAAAAACGGTACACTATCTTAGAAAAGGAATTAATGGCTATCATGTGTGGCATTTCTACCTTCAAACATTATTTGTATGGTCGGAATTTCATTATTAAATGCGACAATAAAGCTTTAACTGAAATGTCACGCCTTGAGTCACCTGGAAATCGCGTCACACGATGGTTTGCATTTTTAGCAGATTATAATTACTCTTTCGATCATATACCGTCGTCAGAAAATATAGTTGCGGACGCATTGTCAAGAGATTTCTTTGTGAACTCCACAAGTAAAACAAATAATGATACAACCATTTATCAACAAGGGCGGAGTAAAAATTCATTAGAAATTCATTCGGCGAAAAATGAGCTTTCCAAAATTAACACCGATATAAATAAAAATGACACGAAAAAGAATTATTTGCAAACATGTAAAATCACCGGTTTTGAAAATCTCGGAAATTCATGCTTTATGAATGCTGTTTTACAAAGTTTAAACTCCTTACAACCCTTGACACACTACTTAACTAATGAAACCTTAAATTGTAATAATAGTACATTTTGCATGATATGCTTGTATAAAAAGCATTTAAATTCAATACATACCAACACGGATCAAGTTATTCGACCAGTAGAATTTCACGATAATTTAGAGAATATTGCTAAACAATTTCGCAAATTGCTCCAAGAGGACGCTCATGAATTTCTTGGTCAAATAATACAAAAACTAGATCAATCGACTCTGAATCACAGAAATGAATTTAATCTTATCAAAGAAAATGCTTTTAATCCTATTAAATCAATATTCGAGGGTAATTTTCAAAATCAAATACAATGTTTAACATGCAACAAGAAAAGTTTCACATTTGAACCATTCATGGATATTTCTTTAGCATTAACGCAAAATATCCATAGTTTAGAAGATGCATTACAGAATTTTACAAAATTCGAACATCTCAACGACAGTTATCGATGCTGTAACTGTAAAAACTATTCTAAAGCAATCAAACAGATATCAATCTCTAAATGTCCAGAAATAATTACTTTTCATTTAAAGAGATTCGAATTTTCAAAACAAAACAATCATAAACTAACTAATTTTATCTCATATCCCATAAATTTAAACCTTCGCTCATATGTAACTAACGTAATTGATAACGACATGTTACAATACAGCTTAAGTGCTATTATTGTTCATTCAGGAACAAATACGGATAACGGACATTATTATTGTTATGTAAAAGATTCGAAGGAAAATTGGTACTTAATAAATGACTCCGAGGTTCAACAGATATCACCCCAAGAAATACTTAAAGACGAAGCATACATTTTAATGTACTCTAAGGCAGATACAAATAATCAAATAACAAATTTAAATGATATCATAGTAAATGCGATTCAAATTGATTTACCCACAGTACAAGAAATTAAAGTGGAACAACGTAAAGATACAGAATTATCAAAAATTATTCTTGAATTAGAAAGTAGCCCCAAACAATTATCGCAAAAATATCCAGATTATCTATTGAAAGATGGATTGTTATTGCATAAAGCTTTTATTCCACGCATAAGAAAATCCACTATGGTCGAACAACTAGTCATTCCAAGAGTTTTTGTATCGCACGTGCTTACCGCAAAGCATATTTCTCATTTTGGTGTAATTAAGACTTATCATGCTATCCGTGAACAATACTATTGGAAAAATTTATATTCCGATACAAAGAATTTTGTTGAATCATGTAAAATATGCGTTTCCTTTAAATCACCTAATAAAATCGCCCCTGCACCGATTCAACCTCATTACGTTCCTTCTAAAGTAGGAGAATTTATATCGGGGGATTACATCGGTCCGTTTCATAAAACTGATAAAGGAAATAAATATATTCTTACTTTTGTTGACCATTTTTCTAAATTCATTAAATTGTATGCAGTACCTAATACCACGACATATTATACTGCTGAATGTTTTATGGACTATATTAGCACTTTCGGTGTCCCAAATAAATATTTAACCGACAAGGCAAGTTGTTTCACAGCTGAAGTATTTAAATACTTATGTGATAGATTTGGCGTTACTAAATTAGTAACCACGCCTCAACACCCAAGTTGTAACGGTCAGGCTGAGAATGTGAACACTAATATAAAAAAGTCGCTCGCTATATTTGCAGACCAAACTTCCAATTTTGACGAATTTATTTCATATTATGCATTAATTTATAATAATAGTGTTCATGTAACCACAGGCGAAAAACCGGCATTTCTGCAATTTGGGTACGACCAAGTACTTCCAACAGATATTCTGAACGAACATCACTCAGTTGAACATGTTTCACATCAAAATTACGTTGAAAAAAGAGCTATGCAGCTTAAATATGTTAATAGAAAAGTACGAGAAAATATTATAAAAGCTAGCGAGAAAATGCGGGATTATCAACACCGGTTTGCAAAAAGTAGAACATTTTTCCCAGGGCAAAACGTATTCTTAAATAATCGGGACTGTGACAGGTTTAAAGTTACTACGAAGAGGCGTTACAATGTTGGGCCATATAAAATAAAAGAAAAACACAATGATGTCAATTTTACAATCGTTGACCCTCACAAAATCAATAGCAAAGGTATTAAAGTACACGCGCAACGATTAATTCCAATAGCGGACAGGAGACCGCATTTAAACTTATTCGAATCTATGGTTAAACAGTCACAAAGAATTCCTACACTTCCAGACAATTACAAAAAGCCTTATGGTCAATTCGATGACACACCTCCTGAAGGAATTTCCTGGATAATGCATTCAAAATGTCCCTTACAGCAAGAGGTTAGAAATGCTACCCCAAAAACACCCCGGAGTCCTCCCTCATCATCTGCTTTAAGCCCGAGTCCAGATCAATTACCCACAGACACAAATGCGTCCCCTCCCTCACCAACAAACATTGACAATCTTCAACTGTAAGTTCGGACGATTCACAAAAGACCATTGTCTATGATGCAAGCGCTTCATGCCCTCAAACACATCACTATGACCTCAGGGATATTCAGCCGCGGTATTTAGCTGACAGATTTTCGGATTGGGCCTTCGAGGTTACTAACTAATAGCATAAACGAGAGGAAAAAAGGAGACACACCTGTTGGTGCTCTAAAAGGAATCCTTTCACTACCCCTCATTGCCTCAAGCAGAAAGTACCTACAAGATAAAATATAATGTATTGTAAATACTGTCCTCTGCTTTCTCAAGATTTGTAAATATTGGAAAGAAAATCGTACTTTATAGCTACATATTTCTTACAACTATTATTGAAAAAAAAAAAAAAAAAAAAAAAAAAAAGGTGTTTATTTAAAATTTATATTTCTGGTAATGAGGGCTTTGCTTATGCTCACAAATCAATTTAAGAGAGATAGATCGTGTGTGAATATTATATTTTTATTATCAATGGGTTTTAACATTGTAGGTTAGTTCTAAACTATTTCTTATTTTATAGTATGTATGAATTGGCAGAGAAATTTATTATTGGTTTTCAAAATTTTCTCCTTATTATTCTATTGTTTTATTTCTTATCATTATTTTCTAGATTCAAACTAGTATTAAAAAAAAAAAAAAAAAGGTGTTTATTTAAAATTTATATTTCTGGTAAAGAGGGCTTTGCTTATGCTCACAAATCAATTTAAGAGAGATAGATCGTGTGCGAATATTATATTTTTATTATCAATTGGTTTTAACATTGTAGGTTAGTTATAAACTATTTCTTATTTTTAGTATGTGTGAATTGGCAGAGAAATTTATTATTGGTTTTCAAAATTTTCTCCTTATTATTCTATTGTTTTATTTCTTATCATTATTTTCTAGATTGAAACTAGTATTTAAAAAAAAAAAAAAAAAAAAAAAAAAAAAAAAAAAAAAAATTAAAGCATTGAATGTACAGTATATTCTTTATAAATTTATCTTTTCGTATAGATCTATAATTTCTCTGTTTTTAGATTATGTCTTGTCATTATTTATATATTATCTTATTTACGAATTAACTAACTGTTAATTCAATAGAATATGATCGTATAAAATTTCTTATACGTGAGGACTGTTATTAGCGAGTATATAAATATATGTAGATATTAAACCTTATTTCTTAATGCGAAGCAGATTTTATCAACGTATTCAACATAAAAATTTAAAAAAATCATTTTTCCGAAATTCTTAATTTTGCTCTCTCATTCTTTACAAATGGTAGTTGGTGAGTTAAAATTAATTATGCTAATTTCAGTTAGCATTTAAATTTAAATTTGCTTCTATTAAAGGGCATTTCATGTCACATATTTAATTTAAAAAAAAAAAAAAAAAGAGAGAGAGAGAAAGAATGTAATCCATTTTATACTAATAATTCCACCCTTCTCTCTCTCTCTTAGCTCTAATCATTAAACAATTAAAAGTTATTATAAATATATTTTAGTTACTCATTAATGAATTTCGTCGATAAAATAAATTTTAGTTATTTCATGAGTAATTTGATATCGCATAACGATTTTCTTTGCAAAATGGCCAATTGCACTGATCATATTGTTAGCAGGTTAATTTACTCAAAATTTAATTTTAAAGACTTTCATAGAACTTAATTATCACTGTTCGATTGAATTCGATAATTCTTCCACCGCACAGACAAGGTTGAAATTCTCTTTCTTAACAATCACTAATTCCATATTGTCATTAATCAAACAAAATATATGTATCACAAAGACAAAATGTTATTCGAATTGCATCATTTCACCAGGGTTTGGTACTTACTACTTATTTGTGTTCTTATAATTAAATTAATATGAAATCCCTACTAATTATTTATTCAATTTAAATACTTTAACTTAAACTAAAATCAACTACTGTTCGGAATATGGTGTGAATAAGGATTTGTTTATTGCAGTAATTTTGACGTTGTGCCAGGACGCAGACACCTTATCTCGATCACACCATGGAAAGCTCTGCAGTCTACGAAATAACTTCAACTGCACACGGATTCCAAAACAAATCTGGAACAAGATTGACGTTCCATCCAATGCATGTTTTTTGCACTCATGTAAAAACTGTATTATTGTAAAAAGAACGTTTATTATGACCGCTGAATTCGAACTTCTAGAACCGTCTGCATTCTTATTGCGCGATAGCCTACAACAGACAGATGAATTCTCCACGACATACGCTTGTGCCACTAGAAACAATGAAAATTGTGATTGTACGAATGACAACTGCGATGGTACACCAGACTTTTGTAAAATCAGAAATTGTCGTAGTAACAGCACTTGTCAATGCACCATGACTTTTCAGAAATTAGACTTAATCGCTGTCTCTTCTGATGCTTATATTACAAATCCGGACTTGTTAATTCTCGACATATGTTACTATGATTCACGCCAAAAACATGCCTCAAACAGCATTCACAGAAAATTAATGGAAGGTGAAAAGGCAACATTTACTAATAGAAATTTATCCTTTTCATTCGAAGACCCGCTTTTGCACCTTTCTGGACAAGGCCGGGTTATCATACGCAGTCCAGATTTTGAACATGTGTTGGTTGTACCTCAGGACGGTATTATTAAAATACCCTTTGAATTTCTTGCATACAAGACAGACATACAAGTTACTTACCTCCATATTAGCGGAAAAGTGGTGTCTGGAGTGATTCACGTTAGTGGGAAAAATATTTGCCAAATTCGTCATTGTTTTTTATGCAGAGATATAGTTACTCATTTCAAATGCTATCCTCGGGTTATTCAATATTGTGTATATTTTATATTTGCCATACTTATACTAATTCTATTACTATGTGTGAAACTTATTGCTAAAAGCCTAAAATTCGTCGTTGTTTCCTTAATTTTATGTGGTTGTGCTGTCTGTAAAGTGTTTAAATTTATTGCCAGATGCTCCCTACTATTAGGAGCATTCATTGGTTCAACAATACGGGAAATATTCTATACATGTCATACAGCGTTAGAACGAAACGCAATGAGACGTGCCAATATAAGTACATTGCCCCTAGTGATTATGGCCTGTATTTGTTACATATCCACAGTTTCAGCAGATTGTAGTACAAATACTATCGTTAAATCGGATCTTAAGTCCTGTACTACAGTGCATGATGGATCGAGAAACTGCAAAATTTTTACAACTGCGGATATCTCTTTACAATCCCTCTCTGCCGAAAATTGCCTTTGGTTTTCTGATCCTAACGAGAATCACCTTTTTTCGCTGAAATTGAAACTTGAAGAAGTATTATGCACGTTTAGTAAAGAACGTTTATACTTCACTTTCCCAGTTACCGCGAAAAAAATAAGTCAGATTTCCTGTATTTATAACAAGTTCTGTGGGCGTGGCCACCATTGTATTTCTCGTGAAGTGGGAAAAGACGGCATTCACTTTGAGGCTGAAACTGCAGAAAGTCGCCAATTTCCGGGTTTCTCTGCATGTCTTGCAGGAGAGAATGGAAATGGGTGCGTCATATTAACTCGTCCAAGTTGTAACTTCTACCGAATCTGGTATGAGCCAAACCTGCTACAGAGTTTCGAAGTATCAAAGATCACTGGTCACACCTGCAAATACCAGATATCAGTGACACATGTTGAGAATAATACAATCTCTCGACTGATAACTTCTGATACAGCATTTACTGACTCAGGAATAAAGATAACAGTCCTAGGGGCATACGACCAACCTCACATTCATATTACAGAAAAGCTTATTCAACGAGTCGGTAATTCCGACGAGGCGTATTTAGCACCTGCCAGCGATAGAAATATCCCTCAATCACAATTGATCGGAGCCATTCAGGCTAATACTTCTTTTACAACGGACTTCATTTTTTCCCCCCGATCTAACACAATGCGATTATTTTGAGGACACGCTCCGCTGTAGTACTGCACCTGACAATATCGAGCGCCTTAGGGCTACACAAGAGCACGCCTTGCCCCTTCAGAGGAACATTCACCTGTTTAAAATGAATGAAGGAAAATTACAATCTACTCAATTACTTTCCTCGGCTGTCAGAATTCAACTACATTTCACAAACTTTAGAATTACGGTACAAACTAACACTATATGCCCGCAATTGAATGAAGCTAGTTTAATTGTTGAAGGATGTTATGGGTGTAAACTATTAGCGCGGATTAAGCTTATAGCTCATTCTTCATGTCAATCAGGACTTGTAACAATACAATTACAACAAATTGCTGTTCACACAAAAGCAATCTACCTTCAATTAGAGGACACAGAACATACTATTAAATTTCAGGCAGAAAGAAAATGCGACACAGACAAAATATGTCTTAAGTCATCGACACTTTCCCATTGTAGGACTTTTAAATACTGTCTCGATGAACCATCAGTGGATCTCTTAGATCTTAATATGAACTATACAAGAACTGTTAGCTCAGACACTTCTTCAAATTTGTGGGACTGGCTTCAAATTCCCAATCTTGGGAATGCATTTTTCATATTAAAATTCATAGGAGCAGCACTATTCATAATCTGTCTAACTATAACCACATTAGCTACTGTAATTACGTGCTGCTGTAGGTCAAGATAAATATTCACTAATTATTTTTGTTTGTTAGCTAAACAAAAGACATTACTTCAAAAAAAAAAAATCGACTTTTATGTTTTATTTTAAATTTTCTCCGAAGCTAGCTATATGTCTCTTGATTAGTAGAGCGGAGATGATGCTTCATCAAATGCGTTAATGTCAATTTATTTATTTAATCATTACCCTATTTCTTTATGTTGTCTAACATTTGTTATTATCTACTTTTATTTCTATGTTTAAAGGATGCCTATAGCTAAAAATGCGGAGTTTTCGAATTTTCTTTTTTTTTATTTGTTTTTTTTTTCTTTAATTGGCATTTCGTATATTGCCAAATAGTTATTGGGCAAAAATGTATCGAAATTCTTGCACGCATAACACCTGCATTCGTACCTCACATATAGGTGTCTGAATTTAAAGAAAAGGGAGTTTTAGAAAGATATAAGAATAGCTTTTCAACGTGCAGCACGGACAAATATAAAGATATAATGCAAAATTCTTAGGAAAGCCACTTCAATTGAAATAAGCCCAGGTGTATGAAATCTCAGGTGTGCATAACAAGCCCCTGTAAAAGGATAGGCATAACAACGTTCCAAGAAATTACAATTGATAACGGATGCAAGAATACATAACGCGATCTCACCGAAAGTGGGGACTAATAATTTATAGATAGGGGTGTCCCCCTTTCTTCCCCAAAGGCGCACGTGTCCAGACCGGGGCGACGCCAGCACGGAAAGGGGAATATATATTATAATATTAAAGGAGTTATAGCATTTTAGATGATGTCCAATGATTTTGTCCCAAAGCGGGGATTTTAACAAAAGAAAGCTAAGCTATCCACTAACACAAAATTAGGGGGGCTAAGAGAGGGCGTAGAAAGACACCGATTGGATCTCAACGGTTTCTATGGGGCGTTTGAGAAAAGGGAAAAAAAAAGGTAAAAAAGGGATGAAGAGAAAAAAAAGGATTATTATGAGATGGAGTTTTGGGGAGTTCGGGAAAAGATTGAATATGATGAGTGAATGAGCATCGAGTAGTTTTGAGTAAAAATATAGTGGTTAGTGAGAAAGATTTGGACCTTTCTGGGAGTCTAAAAGATCTAAGTGCCTGGAATGATGACTTCGCTGCTTTACCTAGGATTAACAGGTAAACATTTCGTTATTTACATCATATTTTGATGTTCTTTGATTTTAGTTTAAAGATATCCAAATCACTAATGTTAGGCGTACAGATAGGCATCCTTTAAATTAATATTATATATTTATAACAGAGTTGTACTGCTTTATATTGTAATTGTGCTATTTACTCATGTTTAATTCCTTAATAAATACTTGTAACTTAGACATTTATATCTCTGTTTTATTTGTCTATAATTTAATTTGCTACAGGAGGCGGGCTATGCATGGACTCTCGGGTTTTAACTTCGCAAACTATACGGCCTTATACTTCATAAATAACTATAAATTAATAATAATAATATTTAACTCTTGCCAATAAAGATAACTTCAATTATCCGATTAAATGAAGTAATTAAATAAAAATATATACAACTGTAGCCCAGCAGTTGGTAGACACAACCCTAGCGATGATTCTAGTATGTGCTAAAACCCCAACAAAAAAACCAAAAATAAGGATGATCTCGAAATTCCTGGTCAATCCAGTGGCAATTCTTGTACATCGTGATGTAAACATAACCTCCGGCATTTTTTTTTAAGTACCCGGGTACCTCGAAAATAAAACATCCAAAATGCGTGCAAATAAATGTCAGCAGGTTATTGAAAATGACCGAAGACAAAGTTGCTGCTTTGATTAATGTCTCAGGTGATCAAACCCCTTTTCTATGAGAAAACTTTTTATGTCAACCTTATATTCCATTTTTATCCCAAACAGTATTCCATTTTTTACCAAATATACCACCATACTGAAGTAGCTGAAAAAATCAATGTATGTTATCAACGCCACTGTGAAATATAGAAATTCTTCAGTCTGCAAATAATGACTTACTTGATGTTTTTCCAAAAAGTCCTCTATTTTCATATGTTGTACCCAGTTCACCAATCAATCAAGTCCGTATTCCAATTTACCAAGTTGGTACCTTTAACCTTTTTTTCCAACTGTCTTGTTGCCAACTAATAACTATTGTTCGAAACTAGATAATTGGCTAAAGCAAGAACAATTGGTTACCTTTTTTAACCAACTGCATAAATTAGACTATTATTTTCCTACAAGAGGGCCTATCCTCACCTAAGTTTTTTTTTTTGATTAGAAGTTCCTATTTTTACAAAGTTTTCAAGTTTATTTTTTTTTTCTCCTCCTGAGAATAATTCCCACTAGCGTCCTATAAGCCCAAAGATGCTTATAAATAGATAAATTGGAGTAGTAACAGAGCTTGTAACTGCTCATATTACATTTTCATGTTTGTGTTGTTTTTATTGCATTTGTAGTAATTGTTTTGTCCTATATTTACAGTATATTTAAAGTACATTTTATGCTATATTTTTTTTTAATTTAATGTTTTGAATAAGTGTTTATATCATGTTGAAATATTTTTATAAGTTTAAGTGCATTTTTTAATTGTTTGTGTTTTGTGAATCATATAAGTAATTGCCATATTATATTTCTGTTTTCAAGTATCATATTATTTAGTTTTTATTGTATTGTATGTTTAAAGAAAGGTGCAACGTTTACCTTTCCTGATGAACCAACCCCCAAGAACAATTCACACAGGACATGTTGGTTAACAAAAACTTTCGCAATGTGCTAAAAGACTTTCAAAAAATAGCACACAATGTTCTCGAGAAATGTTCAATATTTTTTTTTGCTGCAGCTGTGTGTTTTGTTTACAGTATATGTCATATGTTTTATCTTCAGTGTATATCATCAAATAGTACCAGTATTTTATGTAAAAGTAAGCCCAAGCAGTTTGAGAGTCTAATTAGAATTCCATAGGATTAAAAAAAAAAAAAAAAAAAAAAAATTTGATAGCCTAGTTTAAAATGTGTTTAACTTAAGCCCCACAGCCCTTGCTGGCAAGTACTGTGGCGCTCATTTTTAAAGGGGGGGGGGGGTGAAATGAATGTGAAAAAGTATGAAAGAATATTGAATGTCAACGAATGTGGATTGATATGAAAGGATAGTTAGTTAAACCCATTCCAAATCAGAAACTAAAATATAAAAATTCAAAGTTTAAAATCCCTAAATCGTATGTCAAAATTTTAAAGCCCTGCCTTCATTTCTAGTTGCCCCTGTAACTTAACTTTCCTTACGATACATTTATTACGAACAGATATCAATTTTGAATCCTAGTTAAGATTTAAAAGTGCTGACGTTAACGCATCTCTCTTCTACCGGTGGTTAGATGTTGCATGTTAATTATCTGGTCTGCTTACCCAGATATGAGTCAAAAGTAATTAGCCAATTAAATGACATTATTTCATAAGTTGCAAAGCGGTCTCTAGCGGTGGTCCGGCCGTATATAATGTCAGGACTCAGGAGCATGTATTTTCCATGGCTTTTGACTCTAATCACCCTCCACAAAAACTACGGCCAGTATTCTTCCAAGTGCGGCGGCATCCTTGCCGGTGTAAGTCCGGCAGTTCGCCGAAATAGGAACGATAAGACGATGTTTCAGACGATGTTTCCCCGGTAAAAGACTCTTCAAACTGTCCCCTGGGCCTAGCTTAAAGAGAGACCTGTAATTAGTTGGAATAAAAGCTAGTTCCCAGGAAAATGTCTGCTGATTTCGCCTACACTCGTACGACTACATACTTTTATCTTCTAGCCTATGAATTACACGGTGATTCGACGAAAGACTGCCGTGAAACTACCTTAACGGCGCTAAATATGGTCCTTCGAACATCGTGATATCTAGTAATGGGATATGTGATAGCGGTGATCGACCGCTCGTTACAGACAGATCGATGTGCGTTCGTTATACCGAGATGCGCTCGTTATACAGAGGCGTATCTTACATATATATATTAATGAGTTTCTAAAGAGCTTGACTCACAGCTCATTGTTTGGTTACATAAGAAAAATTAAATACAAATTCTGAAATGGTTTAACGATTGCACAAAACATTAAAATTTTGTTCGTTTTAAATTGTCTAAGTTAATAGTATAACAGAGTTGAATTTTAATATTTCTTGAAAAACAAAGTTTTCCAGTTATGAAGAAACAAATACATAAAAAGAAAAACATAAAAAGAGACAGAAAATTGCATTTTTATGGATATTAGCTTCTTAATTCACAGAAGGGAAATATCCCATTTAAGATGACAGAAAAAACGAAGTTTTCCAGTAATGAAGAAATAGTTAAAATAAATACAACGACGAAAGTAAATAATATAACTTTAACTTTTAAAAGTATTCATCAAATTAAAAGCTGATTTTGTCTTGTTTTAAAAATATGCCTGAAAAGTCTATAATAAATTTTGATCATTAAAAAACATCTTATTTTATTTCATAAATAAATTGAAATTATTAAATGCATTAGTATGACTGAAAAACATCTTTTCATCTTTTCCCATTCTCTTACTAAATTACATCTTTTTTTTCACTACAAAGTTAGGTTTAAACGTTACTATGTTAAAAATCAAAATTTGCTCTGCATTGATATAATTAACATATGTGATATGCGGTACCATATATTCCTTATATTTTAATTGTGTTTCATAAGAAATATTTATTTTACAATGCAAGCAAAATTTCAGAATTTAATTGGATATAAGCTAGGCGATTAAAATTTGATTTAACCAAGTTAGATTTTTAAGAAAGAAATTATATTAAGCTGAAGCTTTTAAAAGTTGATCTTGAAATAAATCAATACACCCTGAATTTTTATTAGTTTAAAAACATGCTTATATGCATTTTATATTATTTTACAACTTTATTATTATGTTATATAATATTATTTCCAACAGAAAGATCCTTTGTTTATATTAATTGTCGATAGATTGTGCTAAAATATGCTTATATACATTTTATATTATTTTACAACTTTATTAATATTTTATATAAAATATATTTTTCAACAGAAACTTCCTTCATTTATATTTATTGCCAATAGATGGCACCAGAACAGTACTTAGGAACGAAATCTAAAATACTGATGGATCATCGCAAAGCCTCTCTATGAAAGCTATCTGTAACTGTTATTTCTGAAAAAAAGTGCTTACAGGTAAAAATTGCTTACAGAAATAAATTAAAGAAATCCTTTAAATTATTTAAAGACTTTAATATGCTTTTACAAATATTTTAAGAGCATAATCGAATATTTTAATGAAACGTTCAAAGATTCATTCATTTTTTTCTAGATATGGGATTTGTGTTTCTGAATGGCAACAGTATTGGTTTGTTTACATCAGGTAATCCATGTTTAATCTGTTATTTTTAATTTAAAACTTAAAACATTATAACTGGATATGATATACATGTTTTATATGAAAATATGCTGAACAGACATGATTTCAAGTAAAAGAAATTATCATTTAGTGGTCATATGTTTTTCAGTAAGCCTAACATGGCGTTTAACTGCGGTCAACTCGCAGAACAGAGTGGTCCCGCCCGGATTGGTTACAGACACTTTCTTGCCTTCGGATTTTATTATAAGTAGATAGGATATACATTTTAAAATAAATTGAGAAAATTTACTAATTTCGCATTTGAAAATAATCAAATGGACAATTATCTGTTATTTTTAATTTAAAACTTAAAACATTATAACTGGATATGATATACATGTTTTATACAAAAATATGCTGAACAGACATGATTTCAAGTAAAAAAAAATTATCATTTAGTGGTCATATGTTTTTCAGTAAGCCTAACATGGCGTTTAACTGCGGTCAACTCGCAGAACAGAGTGGTCCCGCCCGGATTGGTTACAGTCACTTTCTTGCCTTTGGATTTTATTATAAGTAGATAGGATATACATTTTAAAATAAATTTAGAGAAAATTCACTAATTTCGCATTTGAAAATAATCAAATGGACAATTACCTGTAACATCAATTCTGGGAGCTACAAGAGCTGTAACAGGAGAAGGTGCTACTTGTATGCCAATGACGTGAGCTTGAAGGGCTTCATTTCGATGCTCATCAAGACCTGAGCTCTCTTAATAAAAAAATAATTGTACAAAAAACATTTTAATACTTTCAATTTTAAATTTATACTGTTAGAATAGAAAATAAGTAGATAACTTATAATTATATTAAACTGCAGCACAGAATTTGTCCAGGTTTTTTTTTTTAAAGGGGGGGGGGGCAGAGTGTTGCGGTGTGGGGGGGGGGGAATCACTTTTATTGTATAAAACACTTTTAATGCTCCCCTCCCCACATCATCTTTATCCTTTTTATCTGTACTGTGGAATGATAAATAAACTTAACTGAGAATTTCACCATTGACTTTTGTTAAGATATGTTTTACTTTTTAGACCAGTCTATAAAGCTCCCTTAATTGTAACAGCCTTAGTCGAGTTGATGGTAACAATAATGCTACATGCCTTTGTCATGTCATTGACAGGGTATTTTAGACATCAGTTTAAATGATTAATTTATGAATAATAATGTTTTTAAAAAATGACAGCAAAATTTTTATCGTTAATACGGCCTTGAACAAAATTCTAGATAGCAGATGTCTGTTGTTGCCCTCTATTATTGCATAAGAGTATTAAAGTTTTTATTTGTAATACAGGATGTTATGAAAATATTTCTTATAAAATTATTAATAGAAGTCTTTAAAAAGTTTTCAAATCCTAATTTAATGGGGGTTGGGGCTAGAATTAAAATCATTAGTAAATTTTAGATCGAACAGTCTGGTAAATTTTGTTAACAAAATAAACAGGAAATTTTAAATAACCCATCCTAGGATAGTATTTACACTAGTACTGTTATAAATTACAGAACACCAGTAAAAATATATTTACATAAGCACCATATTGCAAGTACCAATAATAGCATAAAGCCAGGGCTTGACTGCACATGTTTTTATTATTACTAGTTGACCCGCCCAGAATTGCCCAGGCCCATGATAAATCCTTAAATGAACCCCAAATAAAAAATACTGATAATTAGTGATAAAAGTGCTTGTAAGGAAACATTTAGAAAAAAAAAAAAGCTTTTGTTGTCCAAACACTTTTAAATTTTTAATGGTTATAAATATAATTGTTTTACAAAGAGGAGAACTCCCCTCCCACCTCCCATTTCCAGCCTTCAAAAAAGTGAAAGTGCATCCCTCCCTTTCCCTTTTGTTCACTCCTCTCACAAACAAGGCAGGTGGAAGAATGGATGCTTCCTTCAGGAAGGGGGAATAAAATTAGAATGAAGAATTTAGAAAGAGTATATCCTAAGGGTAGTGTTGTGAGCAGTGAAGGCCAATAGGCGAGCTATTCATTTCCAACCCTCTTGATATGCATAATTCACCCTTTAAAAAAAATAAGGCATGCACTTGCACAGTAAGGTCGAATTTGCACTGAAAAATTAAGACTTTTGCTTCTTGCTTTAATATATTAGATTAGTGTAAAAAAATAACTTAGAAACGTAAAAATAAGGATTTATTATAAAACTAACAAAGATAGTAATCTTTTTGGAATGATACAAAGCAAAAAGACTTTACTAATAAAGTTATTAACCTTATGAGCACTTTTACCATGATGCAGTTAAATTAAAAGGGTAGTGTAATAAAATTTTGAAATTTATATTTTTTTTACTACTGCATAAAATAAACAAATATGTAAGGTATTGAAATACCAATTAAAAAAATAATACTTTGCTTAGATATTTTCTGAGGCACTAGAGAGACATGCAAAAATATTGCCTAGTGTTCAAAAAGTTAAAAATTTTAGCGGTCAAGGGTTATCTGTAACTTTCTAAAAATAGAGAAAAATCCAATCTAAAAGCAAAAAACTACTCGGTGCTGATTCTACCCCCCCCCCCTTTATTTTTTTTTACTTTCCATATGGATGATATATTTTAGTAGTCTATGATTATCTTTTAAAAGCAAATCACAAAAGGAAACAAAAATACCTGATATATCTCTTTCAGGGACAGACACATCTGAAATTACAGGAGAAACTGTAACTGCCATTGTTGTTGGAGCTACGGTAGCAGTTGCAGGATAAGGAACTGATACAGCAGGAGTAGTAGAAGTAGGAAATACAGATTCTAAGATTTGAATAAAAGAAAAATTAAACTTCAATATGCAGCATACACGAAATTCAAATTGTATAAATACTGTGTTTCTCGTGTGAAACCAGCTTGCTTGATCTGCATAAAAATGTGCTCTCTGGCAATTGTTGCATTATAAGCAGTTTACAGCACTGTGGGGAACAGATCTATTAAGCTAATCATTCATTATAAAATGATTTAAATTTAGAACACTTTTGTAAAAAACATGCTTTTAAAGCCATAAATAAAAATATCAAGAACAGAATTATGGGTATTTTAACAATATAGGGACCTTGATGATATAAAGAGAATGGCCTTGTCGAGAAAAGGAAATTTGGCAGCTATTTTCTGGGCCTTTTTTTTAACACTCAAGCATTTTTTTAATATTACAATTTATTTAATATAAAGAAGCTATCTATTTTTATATACAAACAGAAAATTATTGTATATTATAAATAAAATGTTTATATATATATATATATAAACAAGCACAAAAGTTAATTAGGTTTGTGTTCATAGCCGTTTATATCATTTGGCAACAAATCTCATTTTCTGAAGCCCAAATTGCAACAAGCTTTAAAAAAAGACATCAAGACTGCTGAAGTGGAAAACTACCGAATTGTTGTTACCAATTTTTGGTAATCTATAAAACTAAGTTAGAAGCTTCCAGATTCAATTTATTATTTTACTGACTCAGACAGTAATGGCCATTAATATCTTAACAAAAGGTTATGCAATCTGACAAAATTGTAATCCCCCCTCCCCCCCCAAAATAAAAATAAATAAATAATAATAATAATAACAGTGTTTATTATTTCCATTTAATGAATCAAAATGATCTGCCCCATGCTTGCTGGCATTCATTCATTAACCCAAATATAGAAATACCTTATTAAAATAAATAAAATACCATAAAAAGAGGGATATGTGTGTGTGTGTGTGTATATATACAGTAATCTCTCACTTATATGTCATATCTTTTGTGCGTCTCTCTCATTTATACGTTGATTTTCAGTAGAATAAAATACCATAAAAAGAGGGATATGTGTGTGTGTATATATACAGTAATCTCTCACTTATATGTCATATCTTTTGTGCGTCTCTCTCATTTATACGTTGATTTTCAGTAGTCCCGGATAAAGATATAGCGATGCAATGGTACCTTTTTGCAGCTTATGCGTCGCAAGGTGTGTATCTCTCACTTATGCATCGGAGAATTTTCAATTTTCCCATGCCATTTCTTTCCATTCTACACATGTCCTTTCCAAGAAATTTCATATCAGCTTACAAATGAGAAGACAATTAGTTGCCTTTTTACATTTGTATTTTGGACACAAATATAAGCTGCATTCTTGGGTCACACCCCATCACACCTGCTACTTCTAGAGAAATGTTACAAAAAAACAGGTTTCATTCTGAAGAAATTTGAAAATGATGCATCTTGTGCCAAAGATCAACCAGTATTAGATGAAGAATGGAATGTCGTTTCTTGGGGAATGATTAATTTTAACGATTTTGTAGATATTGATGAAAATGTAATAACAGAATGAAAGATATATATATACATGAAACAGTAGACGAAATTAAAGATGATGCTAATGAAAATTAATAAGATAACAAAGAAAATGTAAAAACGCCATCCACCGACTTTTGCAAAGGCAAATAGACGCTCTGGAAACCCTCTGTCATTATATCCAATGAGCTGATACATCTGGTTCAACATATTCATGTTTCAATGAACTCAAAAAAGCTATTTTTAGGGACAGACTTATAAACAAACTTTTAGCTTATAAACAAACTTCAATTTTAGACTATTTAAAAAAATAGAGTATAATTAAAATTTTGAAATGATTTGAAGAATTTTAGATTTGATTTGATTTTAGATTTAAATTAGTAAATCTATAACAATCTAAACAATTCGTATTTTTCATGATTCTGCATGTTATTTAAACATTTAATGATGAATTTTGCCTTAACATTTATTTTAAATGTAATTTTTACTTCAATTTCATTTATGTGTCTCTCTCATTTATGCGTCGTTTTTGGTTAGTCCCTTGCACCAATGTATAAGTAACAATAACTAATGTACAATTACTGTACGTAATCTAAAAAGCCTAAAATCACAAAATAGTAGAAATTTGGTGTGCACATTTAAAAAGTATTTTTCAGGACTTACTTAGATGATCCTATTTAAATAATTTTTTTTTTTTTTTAAAGCATGGTAATTTTTAATTATTTAGAGTCACGTTCCCTTGAGAGTTCTTTTTCTCCCTGTGAAAAAATACACACCTTTGTACTCATTTGCACTTAGTAAACTATTTTAGAATTTTTTTAAAGTGAATTTGTCAACTGTAAACATTTAATGCACATTATTAATATTACTGTTAAACATTAGTCGCAATGAATGAAATAATATTAAATCATGCAGAAGAAGAAAATGACAATGAAATGGAAAATGTCATTATAAAATTTCACCAGTTAAAATATAATTTAACAGAAATGTTTTGAAAAAATAGAAATACATTTACATAAATAATTTTTCTTAAGATGAAAAAATTCAATAGACAATCACTTAAATGTTTTAAAGATTCACAAATAAAATTGATAATATGGTTTAGATGTTTTTACTATTGGACTTTAACTAACAGTAATAATTAACTATGCTGCACTTTCTAGTTATTATCCATGCTTCTTGTCTAAAAATATATTTTTTTAAATCAAGAGGAAAAAACAAGCAAATGTGACCAGAAAAAAAGATTTTTAAAAAAATTACATGACAATCTTTTTTACCAATCAATTCTGATAAATGAAATGATAAATTAGTAGAAGCTAAGTCCATTAAAATTAGTGCTCGTGAATATACGTTTATATATGTTTAAACATATATGTAGTTAAGCCTTTTTTCCATATTATTCCTATCCAAAATCGTTACCGGTTACAATATGTTTTATACGTATTATATGTATATTCACAAGCACTAATTAAAATAATCCATTAATTTCCATAAAATCCTATTTGTGTTTTCAAGAATTAATATATATATATATATATATATATATATATATATATATATTTTAAACTTAATAGATAGTTGATTTATTATTAATATAAAGAAAAATCTTAAGGTACTAAAAGGAATGATAACAACCTTCTTCTGCATGTGATGGTGTGGCTGTTGTGGGTAATACTGTAGCCATTCTAGTTTGTGTAGGAGTAGCAGGAGATACAGTTCCTATTGCCATAGGACGTATACTTGCAGTAGGTGTTGGCCGAGAAACTGAAGCAGCAGCAAGTGGATGAGGCGAATGTCGAAGACTAGCACTCACACCCGAGGTTGAAGGCGAAGTCAATGGTTTAATATTAGCAGTAAGAGGTTCTGTTCCACTGCCACTAAACAAATGATACAGAAGAAATGTTTGAAAAAATTAAGTAAACTATATATAATTCAAAGAAAAGAAAGAAAGTTGAGTAATTTAAAATACAACCTAACCTTAATTCAGTGGTTGCAAAGGGTCCTTTGAAAACCATCATTGATTAACTTTAAATCAGGATACAGATTAGATAAATCAAAACTACATAACAGTTGGTTATACAAATATTCATCCATATCAAATTCCCACTGAACCCAATTTCACCATGCATTCAGTTTATCAGATTTTTTACTTATGATAAAATTGACCTTTCTGCTTACTGAATAGAAGTTTAAAATATTTGCAATTTACAAAAATATTGTTAAATAGAAGAACTATCATTAAAATGAGGATCATATATATAACACAGAAATAGACATAAATGAATTTGAATCATTAAAATGTGAGCAGTTGTAAATGTACTAAAAATGAAAAATATACCAATGTAAATCTTTCTTCTCCATATAAAATGGAGTATATTAGAATATTACATAATATAATAAAAAATGACAATTTGTGGAAAATCTGTTATAATCCGGCTACTTTTCAAAAGCAACAGATATTCAGCTCACCATATTTTCAAGATATTCAAATGGTCTTTTTATATTAATTGCTTTCTATAGAGTTAACTTCCAAATTATGAAAAAAAAAAATCTTTGGTATAGTTTATGCATGCTTAGTTAAAAAAATTTTTCACACAGCTGCTCATTGTTGGGTGTTTTATTTTTGAACTTGTACAAAATTACTAAAATTTAGAGTGAATCCTGTCAACGCATTCATTACTAGCATATTTTAATTGAAGATTTTAAAGAAATTCTCAAAAGGTAGTAACTAAGAAATTTAAATAAGAAGAATTAAGGAAATTAACATAAAATAAAATCCAAATAATTAAATTCATAAAAATAATGGAATTAAATTTTCAAAAAAGGTTTGACAAGATTCTAAATTTGAACAAAATCCAAATTCCCAAACAATTAGCATAATGAACTCTAGTACTATCATGGCAAATAATTATTGAAATTGTTTACAAATACAAGATTAATTTGGAAAAATGTAAAACTTTAAAATAAAGGGATCTAAAATCTTTCCTATATGGAAAGCACAAAAAAAAGGGAGAAGTGACAGTTAATGACATAAACAAAAAGGGAAGAAATGAATTTAGGATTTTAGAGATGTCATGTCAGTACAGAAGTCCAATATGACTAAAGCAATGATCATATAGAACATAAGTATCTCAAGAATTCATTAGTGGATATTTAGGCATTTCCTTTTTTGATAGATATCAAGAGCTCTACTTACTAACTTATTTCTAAGTGAGTTTATCAATTTATGTTTATTTCACTAAAAGTTTAATTTGTTTTACTTATGAGTTTAATTCTAAAACCACTCTAAAAATATTTCAATTAACATTGATATTAAATTTATTTGCATCATGAATTAGTTTAGAACAAACCTTAATCTAGTAGATTCTGCTTTAAATTGAAAGTATTGAAAATTCCAAATTAATTGAAATAGTTGATAAAAAAAAAATGCAAAAAATGCCAGTGCAAACAAATTACTTTTAATGTTTACTTTAACAAAACAACTAACTCACTAAACTATGCATTTGAAGAAAATCAAGAATCATAATAATTATCCTATCTTATACTTCAAATTAAGTTATTGTTTTGTTATTATAAATAAAGATTGATAAAATGAAGACTTTTTACTAATATTTACTATTATTATTATCTTTTTTTTTTTTTTTTTTTTTTTTGTAACTATTTCATCTATTTCAAACATTATTCATTAATTTTAATAAGGTAGAAATACTGAAAGATAAACTTCTGACACAATTACGAACAATGAAGAAAATCAGAGTAAATTAGATTAAGACCACATGTATTTATTAGATATAAAAACTGGTGATATATATATAATCAGAGTTAAATTTAATTGAAATAATTACTCATGTATTCACAACAGGTAACATAATACTGGAAGACATTCTTAATGCAATGTACTTAGTAGGTACACACTACACTTTTTTTTTTTGGAGATTTGGCAATTATTGGTCATTCTTGATGCACTTTTATCATGACTTTGCAAGGGTGGGTATCTATAGTGATCATCTTAATTACCAGTCCAAAACCTTTGGCACACCTTATGACAAACTAGGACCAGAGAACTGCAAGCTCTCACTTCAATTCTCTACTTCTCCACCAGCACAAGATTCTGAAATGATTTCAACATCCCTTGACTGGAAACATTTCAGAATACTTATATCGTCGGAGAATACCATAGGTGACCAAGGCTCAGTATATGACAAACTGAAACTGGCTTATTTCAAAATCCCTTAGTCTGAACCTCCACGTCACTCCACTACTTGCATAGGCGCATCACTCAGAATGAATTATTTTTATCTTCAACATTATTTTGCATCTGCACATGGCCACGAGTAGAAAGGGAATAATTTTTTTCTTTCCATCCGAATATCTGTGTCTTGCTAGCATCGAAATAATTCTCTAACTTTTCCTTTATTGGCCATCAACATCAGGGGAAGGTGTGTGTGTGTGGTGGTGGGGGGGGGGGGGGAGAATGTCTCCACCCTGGCCTGCACACACCACTATCCCTGAGTCTAACCCATACTACTCGCAAACTTCTCCAGTTAGAAATTACTAGTTAACAATAATCAGGGGAGAGGGGGCATTAAAAGCACCTATTGGCTGGGATTCCGAACAGAGTAGTATTTTTCTACGAATTTGGGCAAACCATTTCCCCAACAGGGAAGGAAGGTCATGACTAACCCTCTTTCAGCACGCAGCTTCTGAACACAGCTGTGGAATGCTTACCACTCGTAAATATTGCAATAATTCCTGCATCCTTATTTAAAATACAGAGGCTTTGAATTCTTCCCAG
Organism: Maratus michaelseni; assembly: GCA_963931845.1. NCBI lineage: Eukaryota > Metazoa > Arthropoda > Arachnida > Araneae > Salticidae > Maratus > Maratus michaelseni. Next base: position 126,691,957 of record OZ007600.1, on the reverse strand, counting down.
ACCATAAAATCTGTTCTGCACAGTAACACAACACCTGAGCCCTCTTTTCACATGAAATGCAAAAGGAGTGCTCTCATCATAAAATATAATAGCTATCTTCCTGGAATGGAGGGTAGGGCTTTCACTTTTGAGAACATACTGTGTGGGGTCTAAACTTGTTAACAAAGGATGACATACATAGAATGGCGTACATGCTTTGTATTAGAAAAAAGAAAAATAAGCAAGCAATTCTAGAAGCATTCTCTTTACATATGGAAAGAAAAAGAAATTAAATTTACGGATGCACTGAATAGCGATTTTGGTTGAATGCCAAAAAGCAATTTTAGATAATATTTAACACACCATTTTGTTGAACTATTACGCCACCGTACATTGTTTCTGTATTAATCTATGCTAATTTAATTCATTAATTTATGTTAATTAAACACTTAACTTAATCTTATAATCATTTTTCTTTAAAGTCCTTTTTCTTTCTAAATTTTCAAATATTTCGTTAAAGTAATTTGATTCTGTTATTAAATAATAATATTAATCAATAAATCAAATGTTTTAATTATTAAAATCATTAATATAATATTCAGTTAAAGTAATCTCAGTAAAAAGATACGTTTTTCGCGTGTCAATACAAACAGATACGAAATATTTCTAATTCAACGAAAATCACAATTATTAAATATTAAATATTTTGTATTAAAACCATATTCAATCTATAGATAAAAATTTCTACTTCAAGAATCCGTTTACGGTTTTTAAATACGTTATTTAGTTCGGCAGTTACGGCAAGAAATTCTATTTATTCAATTCTCTTTTCAAAGATCGCGCGTTTTGTTTTGCAGAAATATCGACATTTTGATTGCGCATCTTCCCCAAAATACTTGTTGTTTACGATCACGTGACAGGATTTCTCGGAAGAAATAGCTTGCAGTTCATTGCACTCCGGCAGAGACACGCTCCCATTTCAGCGTCCATCCGGGTACTTTTACGGCGTCGTTTCCATTCAGGAGTAATGATGATTTTTATTCATCTCAACTCTGCGTTGCGTAGCGAACGCTCGATAATGCTCGATGCTCATTGGCTGAGAGTTAGCTTTCAAAAATCTAACTGACTTTTGAGCACGATGTTTTCAATCACTTGTCAGCGAGGGATTAACGCGAAAGGTTGCAGTATAAATGTGGCGGACCTTCGGGTCCCGCCGCGGTTTTTGACGTGAATTTCATCGCTGCAATATTAGCTTCGGCACTCTTCAATTTTCTATAGAGTAAATGCCTTCCACTTAGAGTTTAAACTCTCTAGTTTGCATTTCCTGCTTCATATTCCTCAAGTTACGTTTCCTCATAGACAGCGACTTCATCAATTTCTTCAGGCCAGCCAGCTATTGTTATTATGATGCCGTATGCTTCCAGCCTGTCCGATGGCCTGTAATTTCTTCATGATTAAATTAACTCCTGGCGTAGATGTCCGATTTCCACCTTATGAGTTTTTCATCCTATAAATTATTATATTCAATCTACTCAGACTCGTAACATCTTCATAGAATAGATATTGTAGCAGAGATCCATCCGGCCAAAGATTTCATAAGCTCACAGTAATCATCGTAGTTTCGTTGCATGAATCCAGCCATCCGAAAAGTTTCAGTCTCGAGTTAAGTGATTCACGCTTTTCAAGATTGCCTCTCCAGTAATATACAGTAATGGTTAATTTTAATAAACTATAACCGCCTACTTTATGAACTTCTATCAATAGTTATAACTTTCACTTAATAACTTTGCACGATTAATTTACTCTAGATACTACTTACAGAACATTTTAACTAATAAACTATTTTTAACTATGATCTAAAACCATTACAGCTGAAGTATTAATAGTGTTGTCAATATAATATTATAGAATGAAGATTACTTTAAGTTAAGATATTCACTACTTATGCTACTATGATTTGTTAATTGAATATTGATCTTACTTGAAAATTATAATAGAAGTGTGTTAACTTAGATAATGAAGTGAATTTTAAATGTTTGTTGTTTTGGTTGGCCAACTACGCTTTCTACATGTTTATGTGTTGTTTCGTCAATAAAAGTCTATTTGTTTTATACGTCAGTTTCTTCTTTGTTTTGTCAAGACATGGGCGAGTGTTACTTTAATTTACTTTACATCTTAATCTAAGAATCGACTTCATATCTTAACTATTTTCCAAATTATCTAGTGAAGTTTATTTAATTGTTCATCCGGCCTTGTTCTTTAAATTCTTTTGCTATAGATTTAACTATCATGTCGATTATTGGGTTAAATACCACTTTACGATTGCGTGCCGTGACGTTGTTTTGGATTGGCAATTTTTAAAGCATTTCTTTAATTTTTTAACTTCATTAATTTTTGCATCTCTATTTTTCAAAATTACTTTCAATCTTTAATTTTTCACACCAATCCGAAACGACATGACATGAACAAGATCTTTTTACAATTTAAAAAAAATCTATGCCTTGAGTTATTATTTAAGAGGATAGTAATTTTTTTTAATTAATAAATCAAATTTTATGGCTTCTTCTGTAAATTAAAATAAATGAATAAAATTATTATATTCTGCAACAAATATCTTAAAATCAAAGAGAAATTTTGAAGGAATTATATGGAATATTTTACAGTCATATAGTGTTTATTTCAGGGTTGTAAAAAATCTGGGTTTAAAAAAAAAAATTTTTTAAAAAAAAAGCCCGGGCGGGTACTCAGGCAGCTACCCACTACAACCCTGGTTTATTTGTCAAGGAACTAAAGAAAAAAAAATTAAAATACTAATACAATTTATTAAAATGGTGGCAACTCAGCATGAATAACTTTCCTGCTCCTTTTGATTTTTTAACACAAAAGTTTCTAAATGCACTAGAGAGCAGTGTCTTAGGCATGAAAGTGGGAAATAAAAAGGTGGAAACTTTTTTCCATCTATACAATGACTCCAAACTCTTATAATTTAGAAATATTTTAACAGTTATTTATACAATAAAATGCAATATAACAGTATGTATGATTGTTATTTTCTTTTTGTAACTTAGAAAGTATTAAAAACAAAAAACAAATTTAAACTAACAATAAATGTATAGGTTCACTGAATCAGAAAATTTAACAGTTTGCTAAAGGTGTACATTCAAATATATCTCATGAACTTAGTACAGCAATTCATTTTTCAAAACAAATATTATTCTGGATGGTTTGGCTTTTTACAATTTTCCCTCCTTCACTAAAATAAAAAAAATCCCCATGCTAAATACAGGCAAGTCAAATTGATCTTTGATCCAGAAATGCATCAGTGAAATGATCCAAAAGTGGACAAAACATTTCTATTCCCAAAAGAACCTTATGGAAAAACATTTTCCCTTTAAAAGTCTAAAGAAAATTTCACTCTGGAAAGACACTTCAACCCTCTCACTGACAAGCCCGAATTAATACGTTCACTAAGCTCCAGGTTTCACTGCAATATAAGCATTATTTAAAGCAATAAAATTCTATTGATTTAATGCATTAGTTTTTCTTAGCATTTAAAACAAAATTCAGAGAAAAAAACATTACAGATTTGCCCTTTTGCAAGACTGTCAGAGGGTTAATCAACTTCACTTACATGACTTTCAGATGCTTATAATATAAGCTCATCTTTCTTTGGATTGCTCTTTTGCACAGCAATTCAGAAACAAACTCCAAAGGATTTGAAAAGACAAAAAGTCTCATTATTAAATTCCCACCTTTTCCCTTATAGGCCTCAAATATTTTCTTTCCATTTTTGTATCCATTCAGATAATGCCCAAAATTGCTTCCAAAAAAAAGGTGGAATTACTCCTTTAGAAGGAACTCTTTCATCCCTGGTGTTTGAAGTTGTTGATCATTTTCAGAGGTTCTAACATTTGTTCCTAAAATCCAATTTTCACGGGAGAATATGTGGCCAAGACAAAAAATGTTTGTACAGGAAACGAGCATCACAATCCACTTATTCTATCCAAAATACAATACATTCAACAAAAAATACAGGGTGAACACATCACTTCAAGCTGAAATCAAATTTTCATTCATAACTTTAATGACAATAAAAGTATTTTAACAAGGATTTTATCATATTAATTTTGCTTGTATGAAATATTATATCATTGGAAGTGGTTGAATTTTGGCCAGTCACACAGTATGTGTAATGTCAGCTGTGTTCTAAATAATGGAATGTCTAGTTCAGTGTTGATTAGATATGAATTGTGGCAATTTTAACACTTCTCGCCATATCATCATATTTCCCAGAAATCTAAATAATTATGTTAAAAATATTGTTACAATTTCTTCATTAATGTTGAAGTAACAAATGAAAATTTATTCTGGAGTGAAATACAATGTATATTTGACTGAATAAGTGGATTGTGATTCTGTTTTCCTGGATAGAAATAGTCTGCCTTGATGTCTACTATCACTTCTGAAAGTTTGTTCCATTTTGCATTAGAAACACTCTGTTTGGTTAAAAGCAAGACCAAATTTATTAACCAGACAACATCTTCACATCCCTCGAGTTTTGGTAGAGCAAGTGCGGGTCAGGAAAACCAGACTTAAGGCCCAGGACATGGCTTCCTCATGGGTATCCAGCTCTGAAGCTGTTGGGGGACTCTGGTCCATCCCCAAGTGTTTTCCTCTGATATTGGGATCCACCGCGCATCGCAACGACCTATGTCGTCACCTCATGGGTTCAATAGGAGTTATGTGCAGTTAACATTGCTCCTACCGGTCGCAGCGCATACGAGAGGCCTCTCCTGGTCGTGCGTGTTATAAGTCCTTCAGGACTTGGGTGCGACGGAAGACGTGCCTGACGGGTGCCACTCTGGCGCAGCTCAGTTTTACCGAACAACATTCAGGAACTTACATTCGTACATCAATAATTCTAACGAAGGTTGTCATTAATGGTTATTTTTCTTAAGTATCGCTGATTATATTTCTTAATTATTTTGAATATCTTTATTAATTGACAGTTATAAGTAGAAGTTTTGTAAGGTTTTAAAAAATAATTCGATTTGGCTGAGGATTGAAATATTAGGCCAAACCAAATATTTGGCAGACTGAGTATTTTGATATTCAGCCTAACTGAATATTCTATAGTATGGCCAAATAGGTTGAATACCGAATAGGTACCAAATCCTTATTAGATATTATACTTTTCAATACATTTTATAGTATTTTCAGTTTTGAAGTGAAAATTTCTTTTGGCACACATTTTCTTGGACAGTGAATGAAGCTCATCTGTGACGCTTGGAAGTGAAACACTTAGTTAAGCAACAAAACCAGTGCCATCAGCTGAAACTGTTGTTTTTGCAGATTTCATCGATATAGAGTAATACAGTTGAAGTACTTTATAATGAATAGCTCATAAAAATTTAGTTGGTGTGTGTGATAAAAAATATCTAATTCGAAACAATATAATAAAATATTTATAATAAAAAGCACGATATAACAAAAAGAATTCGAGCATAAAAAGTGAGAAAGAAAAAAAAGATATAGAAATTTTTTCCTTTTTTTAGTAACTTAAAAAACAGGAGGATTACAATCGAAAAGGTATATTTAACATAGATGAAACTGGATTATTTTTTTGTTTGATGCCTGTTAAAGCTTTAAAATTAAAAAAAGAAACTTGTTACAGTAAAAACAAGAACGAAAAATCATGCGTCAAGCATAGATTATGTAACACTTTCCAACACTTCCAATATAATTTTAAAAGTCTTTACCGTTTAATAAATAAGGTGAAGGATGATATCTAGGTACACAATTTGGAAAACGAATAACATATTTAAACACATAACAAACCCAATTTCAAGAATTACCAACAATATTCAGAAAGATATCCGAACGCTTTTGTGAGCCCTGTATATGATTTATAGCTTTGTATATATACTACAGAATGCTGAAATTTAATTCAGTTAGGAAACGTGTAGCACAGTTTAAAATTTTCCTTCTACAACTTCTGAAAATAAACGGAAATGTTCTCAAGAACCTTTGTGCTACCCTGTATATGTTCTATAGAATTTATACACACCAAGTAATATACAACAAACAACAAATTATCAAATTCAATATGTTTGAAATTGTGTAATATCGTTAAAATAAACCACAAATAATTTTTCTCCATAGACCATAATGTAACGGAATTCTTTTGAGTGTCCCTGAAGAATATGCCTACAGAATATGCCATAGTAAACCTCAATAACATATATTCAATACATTACTGTTTGAATATATTTACGCGAGTTAGAGAACGGACAGACAGACCGAATTCATAAACACTTTTCAACCATGTTGGAAAGTGTTAAAAAAAAAATGGATAAAAGATAGATTTTCATTAGCATTATGCTGCAATGCTGATGGTTCTAAAAAGGTGAAAACCTCCTGTAATAGGGAAAGCAAAAAATCCATAGTCTATCCCAAAAAATGTAATGAGAATTTTGCGTGTAATGTACAGGCATAATTGCAAAGCTTGGAAAACAAAATATCTTTTGAAGAATAGATTTTAGATTTTGACAAAAGATATGCAAAAAGCCAAAAGAAAAATTCTGCTTATTTTAGATGACATCTTTCCACACTAGATCGCCGACTTAAATGTATCAAATTATTCTTTTAATCACCTAATACTAAATCCAAAAGGGAACTATTGAATCAAGGAATTGATTTGTTTAAAGATAAATATTGGAAGATGCTTGGAAAAAAATAAAAATCATGAATTCAGATGACAAGAAACAAACAAAACTAGACATACTGAAAGCAATTTATATGATAAATAGAGCTTGGTGAGATGTTTGAAAAGATACCATTGTTAATGCTTTTTCAGTTTCAGGAATTTTCCCATCACCTTATCAAAACGAAATAACGAATAATATCAATAACAAAACTGTCTTTACCTGAATTAGATACAGATGAACTAATATCACTAATATCCAGAGACATAAAAATATTTTTTATAAGATTGTCAGTAGAAATTATTGTTGGAACCATAAAATTTATAAACAGGAAAACACAAGGTGTAACCCAAGCATACTTGTTCCCGAATGATTGTGAACAGGTTTCAATTTATAGCGACTTTTATACACATAAATTTTGTACTCATATTCGAAAAATTACTGTTGAGTAATGTGATATCATCACATTTACTTACTTTTTGTTTAAACATTGACAAAAAATAATTTGATTATAGCATACTACATAGACTATGCATACACTATGAAGAAATTAAGTAAAAAAGTATCTAAAAATTCTTACCTTGCCCTTTCACCAATACTTGGTTTAATAAGCTGCTTCCCAGGCAAAGTAACCTACAAAAAATAAATTATTGTATTGTAAAATGTATAACAAAAGATTTTAAGATTTTATTTGCTTCTTATTAAATCAATTTCCAAAATTTAACAAAAAACTGTATTTTCATTTATTGTTTATTTTATGCATTCTAAGATTGTTAATTCTAGCTTGTTATTCATGCATTTACAGTGACAGTAAGATATTAAAAATAAATATTATATAAAAATAATTAAAAATAAATAAATAAATAAATAAATATATATATATATATATATATATATATATATATATATATATATATAGACAGATTATGGCTAATTCATAATAATATGCAGTGTTGGGCATACTCACAAAAAAATGAACTAATTCAAACTCAAGTTCAATTTCTCAAAAATGAGTTAAGTTCACGTTCAAATTCAAAATTTTTCAAACAAACTTGCTCAACTCAAACTCATCTATGAAAGGGAACGAAGTTCACTAAAAGCTCTTTTTTTTTTTTTTTTTTCCAATATATTGGAACTTTATTGTCTAAATTTATAAAATTGTGAACTAATTTTTTGGCTATTCGATGTAAGGGTCTTCATGGGCCTGGCCCAATTTTCCTTCCCGACACTCAGTCCAAGCTTGGTTTGGGGATTACTTTTACTAGAACTTTGTACCCAGATGGGTCCGGACTAGATTTATTTTCCGGCCCACGTCGAGGCTGGACTAGATTCTTCTTGAGATCTGAACAGGCAGAAATTTTCAGTTCCAGCTTATATGAAAATCATTGGACCAGCACGGCTCTGGCCTGTCCAATAAAAATATCAGTAAAATTTAACCCGGCCCATTTTTTTTTCTCTTTAAATGCACGTATTTTTAAATCGCTTTTATTCCACTTTTTTTTTTTTTTTTTTTTTTTTTTTTTAAAGATGGGTAGATGCATTTCTAGGCAATAAAATTAAAATACGGTAAAACCTGAGAAAAAGAACCTCCCTATGATGGTATCCTGTGTTTAACAAAACAAAACAAAACAAAATGTTGATTTAAGGGCAATTCCAAATTCCCTCCTATTTCACATTTACATGCTGATATTAGCCATTCTGCAAATTTATTGTTTTCCTAGATTTCAGAATGCTATCACTCTCCTCCTGGTGGAAAAAAAGAAATTGTCACTCTTTTTCCAACCCTTTATATTATATAAAATTTCTAGTCTTCAGTTTCTATAAAATCCAAGATCTGGTAATCAGTCATTAAGTAAAATTCTAAAAAAGTTACGTAAAATATGTAATAAAAGAAATTTGGGCTTCAAAATTTTAAAATAAATATCCAAAAGTATCTTTGTGCTAAATTTCTCAGATGGTATATTGCATAGTCTCAATATTTTTATCTCATCAGTTATTAATTTTTCTCACATTTTCCCTCCAAGAAACAAAATAGCTCGTTATGATGAAGTTAAGAGGAAAATCAATGAAAATGAGAAGTGCTGTTTGTTGCAAGTCTCGAACATATGGACTATATCAAATTGTACTGGAATGCTCAAAATTTTGTTACTGGCTTCTACTACTTTTTACTATCTTCTATTTCCTCTAGATATTGCAACATTTATTGGGAAAACCTAGCACAAAATTTTCAAAAAAGTCTATTTCATAAAATATTTGCCTACTTGACAGAAACAATTGCTTTTGAGCTCTTTTTCACTTAAAAAATTTGCCATAGCCTTCAGGAGTTCATAATACTAGCATTTTAGTAGCAAATCCTGTGTGTATGCATTAGAAAACTCTTAATACTTACAAGGAATATATAATTTTGGCCATCAGATTAGATCAATAAATATTCAATTTTTTAAATCTTTTTTTTTCATTTATTTAACATATGATGGTAGGATAATTAAGGAATAGTTATAAGATTCTTATGATGGAAGATAGGTACCAAGCCAGGAGTCTCTCTCATTCTGGTGTGGTAAGAATCAAAATTGCGGGAAGAAATATTGTGGCAAAGCCAGTCTTCAACCCCTGTGATGCTTATTAAATGGATGTTATACTCCCTTTGTCTAATGCCTTAAGGACTTGGTCTGCCATCTCAGTCAAAAGGGGCATTATAAACAAGAAAAAACTCATTTTTCAAACTGGAGTTGTTGAGATATAAAGGCATGCAACTTTGACAATCAAAACTAATGATTAAAAGACTTAGAACATTAACATAAAACTTATTAAAGCATTAAATTTACTTTTTGGTACAAATCATCATACTGCTTCTGTAAATAATCTCTTTCAGAGTTGTGTAGTTCTTTAGTATTCCTTAGTTCTTTTTCTAGACGTGCAATAGTCACAGTGTGTTCTTCCTCTGATTGGAAAAGAAAAAAAAAGATTAAGCACATAAAGCAAATCTATCATAATAAAATGTGAAGCCCCTCCCCTGAATGAAGAAATGCCCAGCACACTTATTACCAGTGTTGAATTCAGGGGGTGGCCCAGGGGGCTATCCCCCCCCCTGAAGCTTTGAAATGTCCCCCCTCCACTTCGGAGCCACAGAAATCTCTCCCAGAGAAAAGTGTCTGAATTCAACACTACTTATTACAATTGTGAAATAATGAAATTAAATAAAAACCCAATATTTAGCATCTCCAAAGCAATTTTATACAACAAAACCTGAGAAAACTGAATCTGCCTAATACAGAATCCTCAATTCTATAACAAATTCTGACAAAAATAATGCACTTATAACAGACAAGTCACAACTCTCCCTTTCTACTATGTGACATGTAAAAGAAAAAAAGTATTTTTATTTTTTTATTTTATATAGGCAAATAATGCAACTTTCAGTAAACTAATTTTGACCCATTATACAATAAAATTTTGTATTTTCCCTGATAAGGCTAAAAATAAAACAAAGCTGTTAACAAAATAAGTTTTATTTGCTTTGAAAAATATAAATTTTGATAAGAGATTAAGCATTTTTTTAAAGTATCACCTTCTACAAATTTTGAAAAATTTATAAAAGATATCTCTTTTTCTTTCACGCAGTGAGTGGTCAATTTCAAAACTGCATTGAAATAGCCAGGTTTTTATCAAAATTATCAGACTTTTTCCAGTGTTGTTAAATTTCCTGACTTTTCCTCGTTTTTCCTTACTTCCAGCATGGCTGGCTACCTTGTTTATTAATTATTAAAAAAGAGAAACTACCGTAATTTCCGGCGTATAATCCGCAGCTCAAAGAGTCGTTTTTCAACCCAGAAATTTTATTCAATAATTGTAGTTAAATATTTACAGCGATCTTTTAAGTTACATTTTATAAAATAATATTTCTGGGTCGAAAAACGACTCTTTGAGCTGCGGATTATACGCCGGAAATTACGGTAATAATAATAAAAGCAACAAACTTTGTCATTTAAGAGTTTTATCAAAAGTGATATTTTTAATTTTAAAGGATATAATAAAAATATATTGCTTCTAAAAAGTACTGTAGCAATTCTATTTGGAACCTAGTGCAAGCAATTTCCACTGACAGTCAATGGTAATGAAAACAGATACCAAAGCAACTTTTTTACAGAAAAAAACAATAAAATGGGAAAAAAAATAGGAGAAAGTTGTAAAAAGTACAAAAAATTAAGAATACAAATATTAAAAAGAATCACAAAATATGAAAATAAATCAAATTTAATGTCATTTATTGAAAGTTGATCTGTCAAATATACAATTGCTTTCAATTTAGGTTTAATAATATTTACTCTTTAAAAAGTTGCATTTCAACACACAAGGAACAATTTTCAGGCAAACCAGGAAGATTTTTAAATGACTTTGTGGTAAAAATCACTTTCTCATTAAAGATTTTGCTTTAGATTTTCAGAAATGAATTTTTTAATTTTTACTTCTGTTCTATAAATTTGTTACTTTAAAACTAAATTGTCTATTTCTTAGCTTTGAATATTTAAAGATTTTAATTAAACAACTAAGCAACATTATTTTACTTATTTGTCATACCCAATTCCTCAAAGAATTTACCGAAAGAGTTTTAAAACTTGATCAATATCACCAAATATGAACAGAATGTTATTTTTGGCTTTATTTTCCACTCAATGAGAAATGGTCTTATTTAGTATCAATCAATTCTTTTATCTTAATTCATAGGTTGTTTTAATTTTCTAAATTCTAAACGAGAAATTTCAATGTCAAAAAATATATTTTCTTTCAGATTATTGATAATCCCTTCTTTCATAAACATTAATAAACTGTTGTGTAGCAATTGGTTCATTTTATAATACAGCACATGAACAAGAGCACCCCTAATTTGGGATAATGCTAAATAAACCTAAAAATTTCACAAACAGCAACAATCTTAAAGTCAGTGTTTAATGTATTAATATTATCCAGGATAATCTTTAGTACATAAATGACAGGGGAAAAAATGTTTATTCCTGCTAGTGTGAAATTTCCCATAAAATTTGGACATCCTTGTAATTTTCAGCCCTTCAGGTGTGATGTAGTGTGATGGCTCCCCAAGAGGCATATTGCCGAATTTAGAAAAATTCCTTTGAATCTATGTCCCTAGTTTCACTATCTTGCAAAGTAAGTTTCTGCTCTAACGTTCTAACAAATTCTGAGACATAATTTTGTCCTTCTCTGAGGGTAAAATGGGATTAGGTTAAAGCAAAATTTCCATATCCTGTGTATGTTTTGAGATTTAAAACTGTGACAAATTTCATTTCTAAAGCCTTGATAAATTTTGAAATCTAATTTTGCCTGAATAGAGAAGAAAGGGAGTACACATTTTGAAAAAAATCTATATACAATTATGTGCTGAGACTCGTCATTTTTGGAAAGTTCTTCGCTTTTATGATTTTCCCTCGAGAGCGGGAAGTATTGGACCAAATTTTGAAAAAATCCTCTATATTTAGCCCAGGGCACGAAATTTCCACTCGACAACTCGCCATTGGCGAGCAAATATTTAAGGTTGGCGAGTAAGTTTACTCTTTTGAAATGTTGTGCTTCAAATCAAACTGTATACACTCAGAATATCGTACCTCAATCTAGCGACATGCAGAAGTGTTTTAAAATCAAGCGACGGCATTTATCTTCCAAAAGAAGAAAAAATGTGGCGTCATCCACTTCCATTTCACTCCTACGGAGGAATGAACTTCCCCCGTCTGCATTCGTTCCCCCGCTTTCGCACCGCGCAAGCTGCTTTTTTCACTTCCGAGGCCGAATCTGATCGCTCTTCACTCCTGCGCGAAGTGAATCAGGTTTCGCCACCTAAGCTCAGCTGCTTTAAACACGGTAAAAATTATTCGCTTTCTCCCGAATTTTTAACATTTAAAAAATTGTTCATATTTTTCATGAATGTAAAATATTCTGGATTTAACAGACAGCTCCTTCAAACAATTTCAATTCAGTTTGTCATAAATAGTTCATTTCTAGGCAGGTGTGGTGGCCGACGTTACTGTCTGAATGAATGTAAAATAGTGACAAGCAAAAATTTTAGTCTGGCTAGTACCTTTTCAACTGAAATTTCATGCCCTGATCTAGCCTCTATATCTGCAACTTACATTATCAGGGGTGATTGTGACACAAGGTAAAAAACCCTGAAAATTACTGACACACAAGTGAAAACCCCTGAAAATTACCGATGCAAAATACTGATATCCATTTACACCATAACTTATTATGTAACTGCATGAAACTCAAATAACATAAGAATACCATAATTACTGCTATTTTTTGTAATGTAAATTGTAAGAAAACATAATTATCTTATTTGCACTGAAAATTGAATGACTTCATTAAATGATGAGTAAACATTGTCTTGCTAAATATGATATGGAAAGTTCAGTCTTTTTATTTTTTTATCATTGAAGAAATTTATTCCAAATATTCATAAAACAAACAACAAGGCGTCTATTCCAGATCAGCAACAAATTTCTCTGACTTTTCCAGGTTTTCCATAGCAATAAAAAAAAATCCAGTTATCGAGTTAAAATGGCTTTGATCATTTTTGAAAGTACAGGATATTTTTGAACATTTGCTTCTTTAAGATCAATCTCTTTTCTCCAAAATACTGTTAGAGATTTATTTTTGGAATTTTTCAAAGAACTATCAGTCTGATAATTTCTCAGTTCTAAATCCATTTGGAGTTTTCCTGTCTCTGAAATTACAATTGGCAAAAATTCAGCCAATTTCATTAGAGCAGAAAATGTTGATGTTTCACCTCTTAGGGTAGGATAAAGGGCAGATAATTTTATTAATAGAGAATTATCCAAGGGAAGTTTTTTTTTGCATATATGCAGAACTTTTTTTTTCTTTTATTCTAAACTACATTAACTTTTTAATGAATCCTTATTTGAATTTTAAAACATCTAAGACTAAGTAATCATTAATGTTGCTATAGTGTATTTTCTGTCTTGCAAACACATAGTAATTTTAAAATATACCGTAAAATTATCCTATAAATATAGAATCTTAATTGTATGTTAAGAAAATCTGAATTTTTTTTTAGATAGATATTGAGTCAGGCGTGGTTTAATTGATTTTCCACGGGTCGGGCCTGTTTTCACTGAATTGTGTACGGGCCGGGCCAAGCAGGGGTAATTCTGAGTAAAAAAAAAAAATTCTGAAATTCACAGCAGATTTTCGGAAAAATTACACGGGGGGGGGGGGGTCCACTCCCGCCACTTCTTTTTTTGCGTCCCTTTAACGAAATTTGCCGTTTTTTGCAAAGGTTTTGACGAAATTTGCCGTTTTTTCGCGATCTTTTGACGAAATTTGCCGTTTTTCGCGATCTTTTGACGAAATTTGTCGTTTTTTCGCGATCTTTTGACGAAATTTGTCGTTTTTTCGCGATCTTTTGACGAAATTTGTCGTTTTTTCGCGATCTTTTGACGAGATTTGCCGTTTTTCGTAAAGTTTTTGACGAAATTTGCCGTTCTTTCGCGAACTTTGCCGTTTTTCGCAATGGTTTTGACGAAATTTGCCGTTTTTTCGCGATATTTTGACGAAACTTGCCTTTTTTTTTGCGATCTTTTTGACGAAATTTGCCGTCTTTCGCAATGGTTTTGACAAAATTTGCCGTTTTTTGCAATCTTTTGATAAAATTTGCCGTCTTTCGCAATGTTTTTGACAAAATTTGCCGTTTTTCGCAAAGGTTTTGACGAAATTTGCCGTTTTTTCGCCATCTTTTGACGAGATTTGCCGTTTTTCGCAAAGTTTTTGACGAAATTTGCCGTTCTTTCGCGAACTTTGCCGTTTTTCGCAATGGTTTTGACGAAATTTGCCTTTTTTTTGCGATATTTTGACGAAACTTGCCGTTTTTTCGCGATCTTTTGACGAAATTTGCCGGCTGTCACAATGGTTTTGACAAAATTTGCCTTTTTTTGCGATCTTTTGATAAAATTTGCCGTTTTTCGCAATGTTTTTGACGAAATTTGCCGTATTTTCGCGATCTTTTGACAAAATTTGCCGTTTTTCGCAATGTTTTTGACGAAATTTGCCGTTTTTTCGCGCTTCTCTGACGAAAGTCTAGTTTTTCCCGCGATCCTTTGACAAAATTGGCGACTTTTCTTCAAACGAATGACGAGATTGATTTTTTCGGCGATCATTTTCAGAAATACCGACACATGTTATGTCCGAATTTTCGGATTTATGACCGATATTTCTTTTAATTTTCGGAAATCATAGCCTCACTTTTTCGGAATTTCAGGAAAATTCGGACCAGAATCACCCCTGGGGCCAAGGTAGCTTTCGTTCGGCCCTGGAAATTCCAGCCCGTGCAGACCCTAATCTACAGCCTACTTATTTTTTTCTTCTTTTCAAATTATGCTCTACCGAGAGCCATTTCGCCGTAGAAAAGCGCCAATTTCGAGGGGAAGAGTATTGAATGAAGGCTTACAAAAAATATGCACTCATTGACATCTGTTGCAGCCATAGACCTTACAATAAACAGATTCCATACATAGATTCTTTCTTTGAGGGTTCAGCCCATAACAGAATTTGGGGGAGGTTCAGCATTGTTAAACGAAAGGAAGGGGGGGGGGGGGGAGGGGGGGAGATGAAGATTCGTACTCCTGCATCTTTTAAAAGACTGATTTTTGTCTCCTGGTTAGGGGTAGGACAAAGAATATCTTTCGGTATCGGTATTCTCGTTTATATTCTTTGGTTAAAACAAGACAAGGGGTTAGGAAACACTCAGGACAGAGGGTTTGCTAGTTTCCCTCCGATCAGGTTCTGGGTAAGGGTTGCCGTAACTGAAACGTTTATCGCTAATTTGGCGAAAGTTTTGCACTTTTTGCAACATATTTTCAGTTCGTTTTTTCCGCTAAACAGGCTGATTTTATGACCCCGGAAGAGCCGAACGAAAAACCCGGAAGGGTCAACGAAAAAACCCGGAAATCCGGGGTACCCCCGGAGCACAATCACCCCTGCATTATGATATTTACCATCCTACAAAGTTTCTTTTCAAAGACCTTGATAGGTTCTGAGTAAAGTCCTGCACTGGTAAGGTTGTACCTGACACAAACCCAAAAATTCCATTTGAATTCAACCCGCAACCCAGCAAAAAAATTTTACTTACCCACAACCTAACCTGAACTCAAAATGACAGGAAATTAATTAATACTTTAAAACAATTGTGAAAAGTAATCTACAATTATCTCTCTAATACCAATTATATCTTTTATCTAGTAAATTGGACTATACTTTATACTATTACTTATACTACATTCTTTACTATTCAAATATATAGTATAATTTCTAAATAGCATATATAGCGGGATTGCTGAATAATCCTGCAACAAGTCTTTTTTTTTGGGGGGGGGGGGAGGGGGAGGGGGGGAGGTAATTAATTTTTTCTGTGAATCGGGTTCAATCTAGAATATTTTTTGCAGGTCAGATTTAGGTTTTTTTCAAGTGTCAATTGTTTTGTTGGGGTTTTCACAAAGTTTGATTAGAAGTATGTTTCAGATAACAATAAATACATATTTGAATATGAATGTGTATATATACAATTTACTGTATGAGAAATAAAATGTGATCATGAATTATTCTTTCTTTATGGTACATTTTTTTTTTCCCCTCTCTCAGAATATGAAAAATATTGCCGAGGGGTAGTGACAATTAAAACACAATTTGTCTTCAGTTCATTAAATGGGTGAGGAAAAAGGCAAATAAAGGTTTAATCTATTTAACATTACTTACGCAAAGCCATTAAACGATTTATCTGAGTTTTTAATTCATCTTTTTCTTTCATTGATTTTTTCTTTTCTTCAGATAGTGCCTCCTTTTGACCTAAAACACACAAAAAATATAAAGCAATTTATTAAGTTATGCTACACTTTCGCAAATTTATTTTGATGTATTTAATATTTACAGAATGAAATATACATACTATTAACTTGAGCAAATTTTTGTCTAAACTGCGTAAGCAGTTTTATTGCCCTTTCTTCTTTTTCACTGGCTTTACTCTGTGCTTGTTTAGACAATAAAGCAGACTGAAAAGAAAAAACTATTTTAAAAATAAAATAACTACCATACATGTTTAACATGCCTATTTTCAAAACCTTATAATTTTAAGGACATACTTAAGCAAAAACATTAAATTTATCAGGGGTGTTTGAAGAATTACTTAAAAAACATGAAATTGTGTGAAAGAGGAAAAAGGAGTAGGGATGTGATTAAAGCCCTAATTAATGATTAATTTTTAACTAATAAAATTCCTCAAAAATTTAATTTTTAAAAAATTGTTATATTATTACAGATATGAGATACTTGTATTACACAATGTTTTTTTCTTAACACTTTGAAGGGTGGTTGTATATTATGAGGGCTGTATGATAAGTACCTGGCCTTGGCTAGAGATGGCAGTACTAATATTTAAAAAATATTTTTTTGTGAATATATAGCCTTTTACAAAAATTCTGACAAACTTTTAAGTTGCTGCGTGGTTTCGTTTGCGAGTGAAAGCCATTTGAATAGAACAACTTCTGTGATTTTACAACAATAAAAAAAATGAATATGGAGCAGTGGTGAAATATCTGTTTTTGGAAAAAAAAAAATTGAGATTAAAACAGAAATCAATGAAGTTTATGGGGACTCTGCACCTTTGCTATGAACCATAAAATATTGGAAAGTTGAATTAAAAAGAAGTCATACAAGAATTTATGCAGAATGTCCATATCACCAAATTCAGGTTGCCACATTAGAAATGAGTGGAAAAATCCATGACATCCTGATAAATGATCAGAGAATGAAAGTGTGTGAGACTGCTGAGACTGTGGGCATCTCAATTAAATGGGTGCATAATATTTTAACAACTCATTTCGATATGAGATAGCTTTCTGCAAGATGGGTGTTGTGATTGCTCACAATTGACAATAAACACACACATTTGAGGGTGTTAGAATGACAGTGGATTAAGTCAAGATTTAGTAATTTGAGAAATGAAGGGTTTTGTGAAACTTGTCGTATTGCTGTTGCATTAAGTGGTTCAACTTCTTTTGCAATCTAGCGACTCCAGAACTGAACTATGACTTATTTGACTGTCGCACTGAACAGAAATTATACGTTCATTAAAAATCTGGCTATTAAGATTTTTCAAATTTTTGACTTACTCCACTGTCATTCTTCATTTGTCAACTTCAAAAGAATGTTTAGCGATGTCCTAATGATTTTTGGCATTGATTCATAAGTGTTGACGAAACATGGATTCAATACAGCACACCTGAGGCAAAGAATAGTCTAAAACAGTGGGTTTTCCGTGGCGAACCTGTGCCAAAGAAGGCTAAGGTGGCTTTATTGGCGAACAAAGTCATTGATACAGTGTTTTGGGATGCACACTGCATAATTCACATCAATTATCTTGAAAATGTGCAAAATGATTAATGGAGGGTATTCTGTCAACTTATTGTATCGTTTCAACCATGCTATAAAAGAAAAAGTGCACATTTGATGAGAGGGGGGAGGGGGGGATTTCTCTTTCATGAAGTCAATGCAGGCATTCACCCCTGTGTCGTCGCAATGGCAAAATTGCAAGAGTTAGTATATAAACTGCTTCCACATCCATAATATTCAAGTGATTTAGTACCCAGCGAATATTTTCTATTTCCAAATATGAAAAAATGGCTCAGTAAAAAAAAAAAAAATTGGCCCTAATAATGAAGTGATTGTTGAAACAAACATTTACTTTAAAGGGTTGGAGAAATAGTATTTTTAGAGTGGATACAAAAGAAAGAAAAATGTTGGACTAAGCGTATTAAACTAAAAAGAGATTGTGTTGGAAAAAAAAAAAAAATTCCACATAAAAATGTTTTTTCTTGTCAAGGCCAAGTACTTATCAATCAGCCCTCATATTTATATTATCCCTTAATTATAATCCTTAACTGCCAAATTTGTACCAGAATTTTTGAATAAAATTATGCCTTCATAATTTCCATGAGGAAAACCATTTTGTGAATCAAACCAATTTTTTCGTAAATTCTGGCAAACCATTGTGAACCACTTCATCAATTTAATTACTTTGCCCCTGAAACGGTTAAGAGAAACCAAAAAATTATTAAAGATTTCAGATATCTAGAAAAAATATTAAGACAAAAAATCCTGAAATTTGGAGAGGTCTGTATGAACAAACACCTCTGATATATGTAAAAAAAAATGTACTGTAATGTATAGTTTCCTACATAAAAATTATTAGTAAATATAAATAACATTCAGCTCAATTTAACTGCCGTCCAAAATTGAAAATACACCATTTAATTGAATAAGCTACATCAAATTCAAATTTATAAAGATATGAGCAAAATAGGGAGGTACATGTAGTACCACTTCTCATGAACAAAACACAAAAATGACAACATATTTATACAATTCTCAAAGATTTTAAGATTATTTACAGAAAAACTTTCAAATAAAGACTTTTAAAAATGACTAAAATATGTCATGTGCCATTTTAAGGGTGGGGATGGAGAGCAGTTATGAATGTTCATATAACAAAATAGGACTTCCTTCAGAGTATCAATATCTTTATTCATATTTTAATATCCTTTGAAGAAATATCTAAATTAATGTTTGTAGTGTTATAATGTTTTATTTCTGAACTTAAAGAACAAGAAAAGCCTGAGAAACAGTGTTCTCCATTACTCAAACAAATGCATATTTTATGCATTAATATAATAAAAGCCAATCTCCGTCTTCTTACTTCTGTCTAAAACAAAACAAGCTGACTGGCCAACTTTCAGTTTCTATCTCAAAATTGTCATCCATTTTAATTAAAAAGTAAAATTTCTTTTGAAAAAAATTTTAGTCATAACACTTTTAGAAACAATGAAAAATATTAACATTATGTATGTACTTACTACTGTGTAATTCTAATATTTTTATATCCACATTTGAAAATATGTCATCATTGTGAGTGACGTAAACAATGCCAAAACTAATTTGTGAAGTAATTCAAACATTCTTTGAATTGATGGACATGTTCCTTTGAACTTGTTCTCATAGACAACTTTTAAGATAAAGTACTTTAAAGTATTTTTTAATTATTCTTTACAGAGAACACCTGATGCATTTTTAATCATAATTAACACACCTGTAGGAAATTTTTATGCAGTTTTTATTAAATGCTCAGAAAATATTTTCAATATTTTTCAAAAATTTAATAACTGCACAATTCTTTTAAAACACAAAACTGATACAAAGATATTTGTAGAATTTTGACTGTATTTACTTACCATTATTTTGTTTGTTGGATTTTTTTTAAGCATGACATAAAACATACTTGTTCATACCAAATTTCATTAAAATATGTCCAGTAGTTCAGGAGATAATTGACCAAATCTGAAAATTCACTTAACTTTGTACACCAATTATTTTTAAGTCTGGTTTGATCTTATAATTCAAACTTATATGTGCTTATAAATAGTTAATATTTTTTTACATTTCAAACTTAACAATTACTTTAATTAATCAAAAGATGTTATAAAGTTCAGACCTTCATCGCACCACTTGCACTTTTTTTTAGCTTCATTTTGAAACTTCATATATCTGTGATTCAGTATCAACTGAACTTGTATCACATAGTTTTACAGTTTTACTAGCAGGGAGCTGTCATCTGCTGACATCTGGATTAACATCTAGCAACTACAATCATAATTCTTGTCAACCAGAACTAGGAACCAGAGGAGGGTTGTGGACGGACTCTATTGTTTGCAGAAGTGGCAGGACACAAACAGCAGGTCTTCTTGCAAACAGTCCTCTCTCATGAAGCCATCTGGAAACAGTAACCCTTAAACTTGACTTCCTGTGGCCGCATAGAAGTCACAAGAGAGAAGAGAAGCTGTAGCATGACTGTTACACCTAGCTGGAATTGACAAATAATGATCTTTATTGGCCGTCGTGGCTCGTGGACGACCTTGGATAGGCTTTCTCTCGATAGATTTGGTATCCTGAAACTGTTTTCATAAGTTGGACATTACGCTGGGCGTTACATCCAACTCTCTACAAATTTGGACTTGAGACTGGCCTGCTTGTAACTTACCCACGATTTGCCACCTCATTCCATCATCTAAACATCAGAGGTTACTTATTTTGACTGTTTGAATTTGAATTCAACAAATTGCTGCAAAAAAAAAAAAAAAAAAAAAAAAAAAAAACACAGAAATTCGCCGAGGTGTGCAAGCGAACAAAATGATGATTTTGCCACGTGCGCTTATATATAGCCTCTACCTCTACTATCTCCTCCCACACACACGTTTATGCTTTATGTATTAGACACACAATAATTGCATCTTTCTTCCGAAGAAGTGGTTTTACATTTCAGTTCAGTTCTTTTCATGAAATTAGACAAAATATGCAAATTCTCTTAATTTTGTCCACCAGTGTATATTAATGCCTCCTTTCTCCAATTTTTTGCTTAAATGATGCGCTATAGTGCATCCCCGACATCACTGATTATTATGGTGGTTAGGATCGTCTTGGCTAATGAGCTTTACAAATTGACCTGTGCAATCAAAAAAATTTTCAAGTACTAATGATATGTCAAAACGTCCCAAAAATATTCTAGTCAATAAGCGTAATGTCAAAAATAACTAGTCGGATGTGTCAATCCCAAAACTTTCTTCTATCTCACACAGGTTTCACATACACTAAAAAGAATCAGCACCAATTTATATCAAGGTCTAACTGAAACTCAAGTTTTATTAAATTCCGTGCAATATATCTTGAGATATGACTATCGCTAAAATCGTGTAAATCCTGCAAAATGCTGGATAGCAGCGGTACCTGCTGGGCGATTTTTACCAAAAACTAATCAGCACCAATTTATATCAGAGACTAACTGAATATAAAGTTTTATTAAATTCCGAGCATTAGTTCTTGAGATAGAGCTATTGCGGAAATCGAGAAAAATGCTGCATAGCAGCGCCACCTGCCGGGCGATTTTTACCAAAAGCTAATCAGCACCCATTTATATCAAGAACTAACTGAATCTAAAGTTTTATTAAATTACGAGCATTAGTTCTTGAGATAGAGCTATTGCGGAAATCGCGAAGAATGCTGCATAGCAGCGCCACCTGCCGGGCGATTTTTACCAAAAACTAATCAGCACCCATTTATATCAGGGACTAACTGAATCTAAAGTTTTATTAAATTCTGAGCATTAGTTCTTGAGATAGAGCGCCCACAAAATTTGTGTCACATACAGACAGACAGACAGACAGACTCACTCACAGACAGACATTTTCTAAAAATAGTCAAATCGTGTTCAGGACCTTCTAAAACGTATAAATCCGTCGAAAACCGGAAGTCGAAAATTTTCATGAATCCAATACTTTCTTCTTGTAAAAGATAGAAGAAAGTAATAAACTGTTAAAAAATATAGAAAACTTATTACACTTATTAACAGTAATATATTAAAATTACTTAGAACAATGGTCCAGATGAGCACAGGCCATCTGGCCACTCCCTTAGTTATGCTTATGGTTATAGAAGTTCACATGTTTCTTTCTCTTAGTCTGGAACCTGAAATTTCTGCAGATCCTTTAGACAATCCTAAATATCTGATTAAATTAAAATATTTGGCTTGACTGAATAGTTCAGGAGCATCATTGCTTATATCACACTGAAAATCATCAGCAGCCAGCAGCATTATCGGAATCAATCAGTTGAGTCTTTAAGTGTGGTCGTTCTGAGTGGACTGTAGAGAGTTGAGATTGTCTTTTTAACTTTTTATTAACATATAACAGAACAGTAGACTTTCACAAACACAAATTATTAAATTAAACTGCATTTTTATAAGTAATATCGCCGCGTGAACTGGGCGGTGTTTAGAGTTGGTGCGAGTGCTTTTGTGACTCACAGCTTAACTGAATTGTTTTACAAAATGCTCCTAGGTGGAGCTGTGATACAACGCTCACTAGATGGAGCCAAAACCGTACTTCCGCGACGGAACATGCCGCCCGGGGATGAAATATGAAATATTTCAGCAATTAATTTAAACTTAGAATATAATTAATATACATTACAGATAATATTACAATACAAAATGAACAATATACAATGAATTGGTTATATAATTGATTAAGAATAATATTCAAATACAATACAACATAAATGCTATTTACATTAAATTTTCACCAATTGGCAATAGACAAATTTTTGAAATGCCCCGTAAAAATTCACTCGTGGCAGTTTTCACTTTAACTGCACGCACCTTATTGTCTTTGCCGGGAACTATTTCTACAATCCGGGCCAGTGCCCATTTACATGGTGGCAGATTTTCTTCCTTTAATAACACTAGGGATCCTACTTTAACGTTATTTTTTGTGAACTGCCATTTACCGCGCTGCTGCAAATGATTTAGGTAATCAATAGACCAACGTTTCCAAATGCATTGAACATATTTAGTAATGCGTTGCCAATGATTTAATCTATTATCGGAGATATTCATAACAGTAGGCTCTGGAATACTGGTGATGGGTCGGCCAATTAAAAAATGGCCTGGGGTAAGCACTTCAAACTCATTTATGTCATCTGAAAGTGGAAATAAAGGCCGGGAATTTAGAATGCCTTCGATTTGTATGATAAGAGTTTCGAAGTCCTCAAGAGTAACTTTATTATTACCTACGGCCCTGAGCAAGTGATGTTTGAAGGACTTAACGCCTGCTTCCCAGAGTCCGCCAAAGTTAGGGGAACGCGGGGGAATAAATTTCCATGTTATGAATTCCTGGGCTAAAAAATTCGACAATTCCTCGCTGGGAGTTTTCAGCGATTTCTTAAACTTATCTAATTCTGTTGACGCACCTTTAAAGTTAGTGGCATTATCTGAGGTTAGTGTACTTATCTTGCCTCTCCTAGCGCAGAATCTTTTAAGCGCCGAGATAAATGCAGCAGCAGATAAATCGCTTACTATTTCTAAGTGTATTGCCTTAGTAGACATGCATATAAATATGGCCACATAAATTTTTGAATAAACTCCTTTTCTTTGATTCTTATATTTGATGTGGAATGGACCACAAAAATCGACGCCTGAATTTAAAAAACTTGAATTTGGTGTTACACGTTGTTGTGGGAGGTCTCCCATTAATTGATCTAGTGTCTTGGGATTGTGCTTGAAGCATGTGACACAGGAATGAACAATTTTTCTTGCTATGCTTTTAGCCTTTATGGGCCAATATTGCATGCGTACTTGATGGACTAATCCCTGTGCACCTATATGCAAGTACTTTCTATGGAAGAATTCAAAGATTAATTTAGTGAGTACGTGATCATTTGGTAAAATCAATTGATGTTTGGCTTCAAAGGGCAAATTGGAGTTGATTAATCTGCCACCTACACGAAGCAAGCCACTTTCGTCCAAAAAGGGATTTAATGATTTTAAGCTACTGGACGAAGGAACGGTGTGTCCTTTCCTCAACGCAGCTATTTCCACTGCAAACTTACCCTCCTGGGCCTTTTTCACCAAAAAATGAGTACTTTTTTGAAGCTCGTTCGCGTCAGGTGATTGCAATTCCTTTCTACTTTACGAGCATTGTCAAGAAACCTGAAAATGAAACTACATATTCTAATTAGTTTTAAAAAATCATTAGAGCATTTATACAGACGATCATAAAAAGTGTCATTTTCTTTAGAAATTGTGATCAAAGTAATATCTGGTTTCAGTTCTTTTACACAGTCAATGTCTATGGGATTGGGACACTGTCTAGGAACTGTGATTTCTCTTTCAAGAAATTCTGGTCCAAACCACCATAAGTCATTATTTATTAGATCCTTGGCATATGCACCTCTGGATATCACGTCAGCCGGATTAGACTTGGAGGATACGTGATTCCATAGATAATTTTCAGAAAGAGTCTGAATCATAGTCACTCTGTTGGCTACGAAAGTTTTTAATTTGTGTGGTGGAGTATTGAGCCAAAAAACTACAATGGAAGAATCAGTCCAAAGCCACACCCTTTCAAAGTCCAACTGTAAGGTCGGAACTAATTTTTTAACTAGTTTCGTCAATAGTAGAGCTGCTGAGAGCTCTAATCTTGGTATAGTCATTGGCTTTAGGGGAGCCACTCGAGACTTGCTGCATAGAAGATTCGAACTGAACTGTCCAGTCGTGGAGATGCATCGTAAATAAACAGCAGCTCCATAGGCTTTCCCTGATGCGTCACAGAAACCATGAAGTTCTAATTTTGCGATATTGTCCGACAGAACATATCGAGAAATGACAAGATTATTTATGTCTTGTAATTTAATTAAAAAATTGTTCCATTCTCGAAGAGAGTTGGGAGGCAGTGGTTGATTCCAATCAAGCTTTTGTTCCCATAGCTGTTGCATAAAAATCTTTGCTTTAGTGACAATCGGGCCAACCAGGCCTAATGGGTCATAAATTTTTGCGATTTCGGCCAATACTTCTCTCTTGGAGTAATTATCTTTAGGGATGACAGTAATTTTAAAGGAAAAATGATCCGATTGGGGCTTCCATAACATTCCTAATGTTTTTACAGAAATCTGCTGCGAGGGATCTTCAAATGCGTATTCTGAAATAGCGGTGTCTTGTAACAACTCAGGGTGATTAGATACCCATTTGTGTAGTTCCATACCACCCTTTTCTAAAATCAGAATCAATTGAGATTGCAACTCATGTGCATCTTGCAAGGAACCCGCACCTGACAAGCAATCGTCAACATACATATCATTATATATCACCTTTGCAGCTTTGGGAAAATACTTTATTTCTTCGTCAGCAAGCGCTTTTAATGTACGTGTAGCTAAGAACGGGGCACTAACTGTGCCATATGTTACCGTATTTAATTGAAATATTTTAATTGGTGCATCCTTATTAGACTTCCAAACAATTCTTTGTAAATTTCTCTGCAATGGATCGATCAGTATTTGTCTGTACATTTTCTTAATGTCTGCACAAAATGCATATTTGTGTGTGCGGAATCTAGTTATAATGGAAAACAAATCTTGCTGGACTGTTCCACCATTTAATAAAATAGAGTTAAGTGAGTACCCGCTAGATGTATTTGAACTAGCATTAAAAAACACGCGTAAGGGAGTGGAGGTTTTTTCTGGTTTATAGACAGCATGGTGTGGAATGAAGTACGATACCCGATTGGTGTTTTCACCTTTAATTTCAGTCATGTGCCCCAAAAATTCATACTCTTCCATGAAATCTCTATATAAATTAGCCATTGTTTTATTTTTATCTAATTTCGCCCATAAATTATTTAATCTTCTAACTGCAATTTCTTTAGATGACCCTAAAACTGATTCAGCATTTTCTTTCATTGGTAGCTGCACTATGAATCTACCGGTATGATCGCGTTTACATGTGCTTCTAAAATGCTCCTCACAAAATGTTTCTTCTTCACCCTTCACAAATTCGTCATTGTCTCCAGGTAAGGATTCAATTTCAAAGAATTTCTTAAGTGTATTGTCCAAACTATCTTCAGTTAAGAGACAACAAAAGGATTGATTACTAATGGGTGGAAGTGTGCCTGTCACTAAATATCCGAATTCTGTATTTTGTAAAATACACTTTCCATCTGAGAGCCGAATTTTATCCCCTTTAAAATATCAAAAAATAATTCGCTACCAATTAGAACATCAACTTGATCTGGAACATTAAAATTGCTGTCAGCTAATTCTATGTACTTAGGGATGCATAAATTTGAAGTGTCTAATTCCGTGATCGGAATATGATTTGTTATTTTTTGCAACACAACCAGGTCTATATTTCTTGAAAATGTTTCATTTTGATTGAATATATCCGTATTTATGATTCGTTTCACTTGTTGATATGAACCGTTAATACCGGAAACACTACCTTTAAAAGGTTTTGGTTTTAAATTCAATTTCTTGCAAGCGCTATCCGATAAGATATTTAATGTTGATCCACTATCGATTACACTTCGTAATTTAATTTTATTTCCACGCGAATCCTTTATTAAAATAATTGCAGTATTTAATAACGTACAATTCTTTGAGTCATTAGCTAAAAGATTATTGCCTAATAAAGAAGAGACCTTATCCTTACTTTCGGAATCTGACATAATTAATTGTTTTTCTTTTATCGATTCTGAGGGTTTATTCATTTGAGCTTCTGAAAACTTATTCACACTTTCGCAAAGTAGGCTATTATGTCGAGAGGAACATTTTTTACATGAGAATTTAGAATTGCATTCGTTATGATGTAATTTCAGACAATTTATACATAATTTATTTTTGCTTACAAAGTTTTTTCTATTAGGAACACTCATATTTTGAAATGCGATGCATTTAAATAACGAATGGTCGTGTTTACATAAAATGCAAGGCTTTACTTTATTTTTATTGTCACTGATGAAAAATGACCTTGATTTATTTACTGCATAATTATTTTTGATCTGTTTCGAATTGACTTGGTTGGCGCCATGAGACCGAGAAACATTGTCTAACATAATACATCTTTTTTCCAGAAATGACATTAAATAATCGAAGTTTGGTACCTGTGTATTTTCGAGAGAAAGTTCAAATTGTTTTTGACTTTCTTTATCTATTTTTTGTAAAATTATATTCATGAATACACTTTCTGATAAGCTATTTTGCTCATATTCCATTACTTTCAAGTCTCTGATGTTTTTATTAATACAATCTAAGAAATTTCGTAATTCTTTAGGAGATTCATACTGGATTTTTCCATAATTTAAAATTGAAGAAATATGAGAGTCGACTAAAAGTCGTTTATTTTCATATCTATGAATGAGGGCTTGAAATAACGAATTGAAATCATCATCGGGAGATTCTAATTGTTTAGCATCATTTTTTAAAGAGGCTTTTAAATAAAATAACCTTTGATTATCATCTAAATGATCATTATTAATGATCAAATTCGTAAATTGATTTTTGAAATTTGCGAAATCACAGTATGCACCTCCGAATGAAGGCAATGGAATTTCTGGTAAGCGTACTTTTGTTTTGTTTTCATTAATATGAATATTATTAGATTTAGCATCAAAGGAGGTTAATAAAAGTTTTACACTCACCTCCAAATTTTCTAATCGGTCACTTGCATCATCTAAATCCTGCTCGATTTCCTTTAATTGAGGTTGAGTTATTTCAGGTATCTCGTAGTATTGCTCTCTAATATCTTCTAATTTATTTTGCAGGCTTTCAAATTTTTTTAATTTCACTTGGAGTTGGCTCACATTAGTGGCCTTAGGATCTAAATTATCTTGGATAAATTGTTCTAGTTTAGTTATTGCGGCCTTGACGGCGCCTTTCGAACGATTGAGTTTATCCATATAGCAGCACTCCGGCGTTCTTCGGACCACAAAATGGTCGTTCTGAGTGGACTGTAGAGAGTTGAGATTGTCTTTTTAACTTTTTATTAACATATAACAGAACAGTAGACTTTCACAAACACAAATTATTAAATTAAACTGCATTTTTATAAGTAATATCGCCGCGTGAACTGGGCGGTGTTTAGAGTTGGTGCGAGTGCTTTTGTGACTCACAGCTTAACTGAATTGTTTTACAAAATGCTCCTAGGTGGAGCTGTGATACAACGCTCACTAGATGGAGCCAAAACCGTACTTCCGCGACGGAACAAAGTGTGTCATGTAAAAGGGCAAGAATTTGTACATTGTGTGAAATAAAATTTAAAGCCATAGCCACCAATTCTCTTGTTATTTTAATACCACAATTTCTATATGAAAACATTATCTTTATATTATGACAAAAAATTTGTAATAAAATAACTATTTGAAAATAATGGTCTCAAAAAACGGGAGAAGTTGGCAGCTATGGATAAAAAGCTGATGGAAGATTTGGGCACATAAAGACCTAATTTATTTTAAAATTTTGTTATTTATATGAAAAGAAATTTTACTCCTTTTCTCTCTGTCTCTCTTTCTACTATATTTACACAGTTCTGAAGGCTTCAAATATGTGAAACCAACAGAATAAAATCTAGGGTATACAAGAAACACGATCACTTCAGTAGCAGAAAATCTGCTTCTGGACATATGAGTTGAAAAGAAATTAAAAGAATTATAAGTGAAAGGGGGAAAAAAATACCTCTTTCTCCTTCTCTATTTCTTCTTTCAATTCCTTAATATTTTTCTCGCTTTCTTCTAATTTTTTCTGAATTTCCTGTACAGTCTGCTCTTGACTAGTTGACTCAATGGATTTACTTTTTGCTTCCAACTCATCATATTTTACTTTCAATTCATCAAACTGTGTCTTGTATTTTCGACCAATTTTCTTTACCTTAAAGAAATTAATTTCGGGTATGAAAGAGACCAATACAGACATTTTCTCATTTTGCTTAAAATTAAAAAATAAAAAACTCAGCAGACAATAATTGTACAGTTAGAAATTAAGAAACTAAAAGTAAAAAATTAAAAAACAATTCTAAGCATATCGTGATGCCATTTTTCTTTCCTTAAAAAATTTAACTTGATATTAATTTTATGTTCAACATAAATTGAAAATCTGTTTTTCCATTGACAGATTTCAGTTTAGTAACAAAATGCAGTATCTTATGGTAATTTTTTTTTCTTTTTAATTTGCTCTGGACAACAGATTGCCAATTGTGGTAACCCTGCCACTGGTTACTTTATATCATAGTAACAAACAAATGTTTAGATTTTTTTTTTTTTAAATGCCGAAACTTATTTTAAAAATCACTAAATCGAGCTTTTTTTTTTTTTTTTTTTTTTTTTTTTTTTTAACTAGATTTGAAAGGGCATTTTATTTTCCTATATGATGATGAAAAGAGTGAAATTGTGCAATATTTAGAAGTATGAGTAATAAAAATAGCAATTGGTTTATTTGGCAGAAGTCCAGAAATAGGCCAAAACATTTCTAATGAATACAAAATGTCTCTAGTGAAAGAAACAAGACTTGCTAACAAATTTAATAAAAAAAATCAATCAGATAATAAAACCTTTATGGAGTTTGGTTTGAAAATACTCTGGTACAAAGTAGCAATATTAATAAATCTAAAACTTAAAACACAAAACTTGTTTAAAACAATATACCTGTAACATAGTCTTGTTATGTTCAAGAATATCTTTGGTCAATTTTGCAACTTCAGCAGTTTTCTCCTTATTGATATTTTTTGAAGCTTCAAGTTCTTTTTTAACAGCAGTAATGTTCGCTATAAACTGAGACACTTCTGCTTGTTTCTTTTGTAATTCTTCAGCAAGTCTAGTTTTCTGACTTTTCAATTCTTCCATCTCTCTCCTAGATTTGAAACAAAAATAACACAAAAAGTTTAAGTAATTTTGCCATAGTTTGCAAATACACATTTATAATTTAAGATACTAAAAGAGAGACTTAATCGAATATATGTAAGCAATAATAATATCTGAAGAAAAGAAAAATAGATATGAATAGACCAAATTTGTTTTTTATGGGATAACTTATTTATAGCATTATAACTGAAGAAATTTTGCCAGAAATTGCCAGAAATTTTGTCTAGGAAAGGTTCTGAATCATTAGTATTCTCAAAAAGGTATATAAATGAACAAATTGTCTTAGTAAAAAAAGGGCAAAGGATTGAAAAAAAAAAAAAATCCATTTTACAGAGTTTCATTTTAACAAGTATTCCTTTCTCGGGACCATGACTTTTTTTTTTTCCCCCTCCCATTTAAAAGAGGATTCGCAGATTCTGTTTTCACAGGTTTTCTATAATTACACCTTTCTGGTGAACAGAGATAAAAAAAGTAATACAAATAAAGAATAAACAGTCAAAATTATTCTATTATACAACTATTTTAAAGTCTCAAAAAAACAATAAATCAATAAATAGATTTAAATAAAAAATACAAAAAAGCTCTAGATCAGTGAAAAATGAAAACAAAATAGAAAAAATTAAAGACTTGAAACAACAAAATGTTCATATAGCATATAGTATTTTATGTTTCCTCCTGTGTATTTCAAAACTGAGAAAGCATTTGCACTGGTTTGAAATGTTTTTTTTTTTTTTATGGGGGGGGGGGAGGGGGGGATTTCAAACCAATCTGTCACACAGTCAAAAATATTTTTACCCGGAAATCAAATCAGAAGATTTACATTAACCATCCAAAAAAATATTGTAGCAGTAGTAACTTTAACTACCGAAGAAGATATATGTATCCAGATGAATATAACAAAATGATGCATGTATTTTAGTAATTAAGATTTAACTATTTTTAAATTTTGAATAGGTGCTAATACAAAGCTAAAAAAGTATACAACTTCAGAACAAACACATACAAATAACAGAGTTCTCAAGAATATAAAGAGTTTGTAATGGAATTTCTAAAATATAACACAAATTATGTTGTACCTTTTAGATTGTAAAATTGAAAAACATATTAACTATATATTTTTTTTTTTTTTTTACTATCTTTTAAAAACTCCAAACTTAAATAAATAAATTTGTTTTTAAAATAACATTTAAGCACTTAAACAAGAAATACTAGTTTTTTTCATTTTTTATTATTTACTTTTCTTTCCTGGATGTAATAAATTGTTTTAAAATTATATTTTCAAGAAATATGTGGGATGGAGATTGTTTTAGTGCTTTCAGTTTTTAATTGTAAGCTAGTACAATATTACAAATACTATGTTATGAAACATAAAAAATCAATTTCATTTCATTTCTAAAAATTTGTGTATCTAAATTATTTCAGCTAATTTTTTTGTAAAGTGATTA
Source organism: Maratus michaelseni (assembly GCA_963931845.1). Taxonomy (NCBI): domain Eukaryota; kingdom Metazoa; phylum Arthropoda; class Arachnida; order Araneae; family Salticidae; genus Maratus; species Maratus michaelseni. The sequence continues at coordinate 126,660,520 of OZ007600.1, read as the reverse complement.
TCTTCCAGGGTTTATACACATTTCTTTAAATAAAACTGAAATGGAAGAAAAATAAGGACCAATAAATCGAATAAACTAGTGAAATATAACATTTATTTTTTAATACAGGGTTTCAGTTTTGTAAATACAACTTTTTAAACATTCAAAGGGAGGGAGAAGGAGAAATTTTGAGGGTATGGTAGTAGAAATATATAAAACTGATTATTTATAGTTACTTCAAAAATAACTACAAATATGTAAGAAAGAAAATAAGGGAGTTTTAAAGATTGTAAACTTAGTGTGCTGGAAGAAATAGAAAGGGGATAAAAATTTCTAAATGGGGAATTAAGATAATTATTTAACTATTGTTACCGCTAAGTAACAATTAGGACAGAAAATTTTCAAAAATTTGGAGTTATAAATATTTGAAATTGTTTGTGATGGGAGAAGGGCAAAAGCAGACAGATAGAAATTTCGAGAAAGGGGAAATTTAGGTGGATTTATTTTTTAAATATATAATCTACCAAAACATGGAGGGTTCTCACTTCTGATATAACTTCTTATCTTTGGCATAAGAGAGACAGTATTAATGGCAATTTTGTTACCATGTGCTGTTCTATCAAACATTATAACTAATACCGGCTGGATTAAAACCAGCACTTCTGATATAATGTATACTGGTTCTACTTATAAACAATGAAGAAGCATAAGAGAGACAGTATTAATAGCAATTTTGTTACCGTGTGCTGTTCTATCAAACATTATAACTAATACCGGCTGGATTAAAACCAGCATTGAATTCAGACATTTTTCTCTAGGTGGGATTTCTAAAAGTTCTGGGGGTAAAAAAGAGCGCTATGGAGTTCCGGAGAGATAAGTTGCATCTCTAGACCATTAACCCCCTGACCGTCGAGCAAAAGGGCAAATTTGTAATGTTTTCTCTGTAATTTTTTTTAAATGCTTAAAAAATCTGAATTTTCAAACTTGAGATAAAAAACTTAATTACGTATATAAGTATAATCCTTGAGAGAATCAATCATTACTTGATGTTTTAAAAATGCATTATATTTGTAGAATTATATTAATTTAAACAAACCTTGTATTGCTGTGAAACCTACAGCATAGTGAACGGATATATCAGGTCGCGGCGGTAAGAAGGTTAAAAACCATAAAATCCCAAATCATTCAGCGATGGAAGGAGGGCATTTTGATGCTCAAGAGGTGATGTCTGTCCAGCCACTCCCGGAATTCGATCACCAATTAAAAATTATTAGGAAATTTTAGGTATCATTTTATGAGTAGTAGAAGCCAGAAAGACATTAAAAATGTAAAACCTGTAGCCAATTAATAGCCCTGCATTAAGAACAGAGATAAAAACAACAAAACTAAAATTGGGAAAGCAATTTAGATGCATGGTCTTCAGCCTTTATAGAAAATTCTATTTAATTTCTTAGAATCTGAATCACAATAGTTGAAACTTTTGTGCATTTAAGAATGAAAATAGCTTTGTGAATGTGTCAGAAAATAGCCAATTTGGATTTGGGCAACCATTGTGTAAAAAAAAAAAAAGGAAAGAAAAATATATTATGTCATAATGATTTATGCCATTTTTTTCTTTTTCAAAAATTTCCCACCATTTAGTTATTTAAAAATTACTCTTCTTGGAAATTAAACTCTTCCAGATTTAATATTCACATTAATCTTTTATTCACAACGCATCCTATTTAGATCACGCTAAAATTTAACTTAAATAACATAAATTAACTTCGTTTGTTTGCAAAGAACCTGAACTACTTTGTTCAACTTAATTTTGAATTATTTGTACTTTAAATTATTTTTTTTTACTTTTGCATTAATTTTTTTCCCTTGTTTTTCGGGAGTAATGTCATAATGATTTATGCCATTTTTTTCTTTTTCAAAAATTTCCCACCATTTAGTTATTTAAAAATTACTCTTCTTGGAAATTAAACTCTTCCAGATTTAATATTCACATTAATCTTTTATTCACAACGCATCCTATTTAGATCACGCTAAAATTTAACTTAAATAACATAAATTAACTTCGTTTGTTTGCAAAGAACCTGAACTACTTTGTTCAACTTAATTTTGAATTATTTGTACTTTAAATTAATATTTTTTACTTTTATTCCTATTTTAAAATAGTATTGAGAATGTCAGCATTCATTACATGCTTTTCCCCCCTTCCAAAACGTAATTTTCCCATAACGTAAATATTAAATTTCAAACTTCTTTTTATTCTAATTCTCAGGCCAAAGCATCCGTTTTTGGTTTTTCATCCCTAGCCATCTTGAAGTGTGAGTGACAGGAGGCTTCAGCGACCATCCCTCAAGGACACATCATTTAGGGTTGCCGAGAACGCTATTGTCGGCACGATGCTCCGGACAGCTGCGTTGCCGCATTGGGCGAATTATCGCTCAGACGTCCCAAGCTGTGGACACTGTCAGGAGTAAACGCCAAGCGATGGAATGGGATGGGTTTGGCAGGGAATTTCGGTTTCTTTTTTCCCGCGCACTTGACAGTCAGTGATGTGTTAGATCTCAGGGAAAGAAGATGCTCTTCCTGATGAGAGAAATTCATTTTTTTTATATCCCTTATTTAAAGCTTAAACTATTTAATACTAACGTACTTAAATGAAATTATGCTTCAGTATATTTTATCCCTTGGGCATATAGCCTGAAACTAATAATTATTAAATTCTTTGAAGGTGTTCACTTAAAAATTAGTTTGATTTTTTTATCAAGTTTCGGAGTCTGTTAATTAGGTATCAAATCACCACAATGCCAAAGATATGATGTACCATTACCTAGGTAAACATCCTTCATCCCTATCATCCGAATTCATAAAACAGGTATGTTTTTTTGCTTCATTATATTACTTATGAACTAATGCACACTAGCGAGACTACACTCAAGAACCTGGTGTAAAGTTGTAAGAAGTTTATATAGTAATGTCCATTTTTCAAAATGACTCTTATACCAACTCTTAACTAGTAAAAATATTGCTACATATTATTCTGAATTTATTCGACTAAATATCCAACAATATTCTATCACAGATATTTGGCCAACCAAATATTGACAGAAGAACTGAATACTAAATTGTGGACAAATATTCATTACATCCATAGTTTCTTCAATCATTTTGCAAATATCTCTTGTGGGGGGAAGGGGGGGAGAGCAATCATAAGTTGAAAGTTATCCTTTGACAGTCCCATATTTTTTAAGTGACAGTTTATTAGGACTTTAACATTATCTCTTTGGCAAGGACTTTAAGAAAATGACATACGCAGGGTGACTAATTATGTGAATGATGGCTTAACATCTTGCTGCATAAATATTCACAAAATGTTTCTGTATTTTAAAAAAAAAATTACTATTATGCTTTTAAAAACAAAAATTTAACAGAATAATATGTTCAATAAAGAGCATTGGTGACAGCAAAATATTTTTATAAATACTTACACCATGTTTTTGTATTCTTGTGGTCCAATTCTGTGAGACTGTTCCAGCAACTGGTTTGTTCTAGACTGCCAACTTTTAACCTCAGCTCTTAAGGCATTATTTTCAGCAGCTAACATTTCATTTTGCTGTATTAATTCTCTTTCCTTTTCAATAAGAGGCTGTAATTTTTCTTCCAATTCATGTACCTAATCAAAATAAAATACAAATTAACAGTTTGGATAAACCATTTTTCTTATTATACTTTATAATTTTATTTATATATTTTATATAATTATTACTAAAAAGCATATCAATTGCAATTGAAATAACCTAATCTGGGATATTAAAACAAATTTTAATGGCAAAGTAGCTACAGTGAAACTCGTTTAAGATACGCCCGCTTAAGATACGAATTATCTTCTGTCCCTTGAAAAATGCCTATTAAACCTGTGTTAAATTACCCGCTTAATATACGCACGCATAAGATACGATCCCGCTTAATATACGAAGAAAATTTGTCCCTTGATGTAAAAAAACCCGCTTAATATACGAAATGGTGCTTATATAATCTGTTTATCACGTGTCTTTAGGACAGAATAGCTAAAAAGAGCAACTGAATTGCGCTCGAGTCTTTCTCTTGGCGGTTTCCCCCCCCCCACCCGTTTCTTCTTCCCCTTTTTAAGTTCGAAATCCCTATGGAAGGTTCGGGAAAGTTCTCCTTTACGTCATAATCACGTGATGTGACCCAACTCCATACCGTGCCTTTGCAGCGTTTTCCGATCTAGAGGAAAATCCCTAGATCTAGGGAAACTCAAGCCTATTTAAGGAATTCCTTCTTATTTCTAGGGAATTTTTAGAAGACTAGCAATATTTTCTCGAAATCTAATGGGAAAAAAAGGATTTTTTTTAGACTTCTGTGTTTTTCTGGCAATGAACGTGATAGATGGAAGAAAGTAAAGGGATGGGCAGTGGGGAGAAATTGTCTTCAAGCAATTCTTTCGCTAACAGAGGAGAGGGGGGGGGCGGGGGGTTGTTTTTCTGTACAAACCGGTGCTCATGAATCTCGTATGTGATTCAGTCAAGTCGTTACAGCTAATCAAAATGCAGAATTTCTTCCATGTCACGTGACTTTAGAATCTAGGGAATTTTTATTCCGTAGTCTAGGGAAAAGGGAAAAATCTGTCTGAGAACACTGTGCATTTGAAACCTCTGTACCGGTAAAGCTGTCGAAAGGTCATTGCGTAAATCTAGTCTTTTGTTTATCCGCTGAATAGTAATAGGGGTAAATAATGGATGAGCAACTTAAAGTAAAAAGAAAAGCACTTTCTTTGACTGAAAAATTGGATGTCTTAAGGAAATACGATGCTGAGAATGTGATAAACAAGACAGTCTTTGCCAAATCTGTGGGAATCCACAAGTTAACACTTTGAGCTCTGTTAAAAAATAGACAGAAACTGGAAAGCGCATCAGCTGGTGGCTCTGGCAGAAAGAAAATTAAGGTGGCAAAATTTGAATAATTGGAGAAGATTTTATTTGAGTGGTGCAAGAACCTTCACATAGATTTAACATTAGCATGTGCGTTTTATCACGTGACTGGTGTAGGCCCTTAACATCGAAAATTAAAAGATGCCTGTGACAATCAATTGTCTAGTGTTCGAAGCCTACATCTTATATTCCGAAATGTCACTTTATTATCATGAGGTACAAGTGAATATTATTATTATAGTTTAACATTATTGATCTGGAAATTTCCCCATATATTTATATTTTTTAATTGGAACAATGAAAACTGCACTGCACATGTAAAGAGCAATAGCGAGACATATAAAACATTTCATTTAGCATTATCTTTAGTACCATGCCTCTTAACAAGATTTTTATTGTCATATCTCTAAATATAATTTTATATATACTTTTTTTAACATTAATATATATATATATATATATATATATATATATATATATATATATATATATATATATATATATATATATATATATATTTAAGAGATAGCATGAAATTTTAAACACTGTTAGTATACTTGAAAATACTTACATACTAAAGAAATAGAGAAGGGCTAATAATTAAGAAAAATAAACCACCCACTTTTTCCCTCCTCATGATTAACATCAAATTTGATTTCGTGGAATGTTTTTTTTAATTCCTAAAATTCACTATTTATTTTATTTAGAAAGTTTTAACAATCATTCTTAAGTTAAAACATAATCTATATATGATCATTAAATATATTTTAATTTAGAAAAAAATAATACTCTAAAAAAATGGCTACAAACTAAAAAGGTTTACTGGCTACTAATTAGAAAATTTTAAGTATACTGAAAGTCTAATACTTACTGAATAAATTATTTTCTGGATAGTCATTTCTATTATTATTTTTAAAAACTTCCCTGCTTTATAAAAATTGACATTATGAAACTAGAATGGCAGGCATGATAGATTTAATCAGAAATATGATCTTTGTATTCACAAAACAAAGGAGACTTTTTGAAATGTCACAAAACTGAATACATATTTAATAAGAAAAGTTTACTGATATACGTACCTGAGTTTCTAATTTCGACTTGGCTGCCGAAAGGGATTCTTTTTCCATTCTTAAAAGATTGTTGCTCTCAGATAACAGATTCATCATCTCAACTTTTTTCAAAAGCTCAGAATGTTGTGCTTCACTAGCTGCTTTGGCCTAGAACGAAGTAAAAATATATATGTTACAACTAATCATATAATTATATTTTTAATAAACTTTCCATTCATTTAAATAAATAAAATAATAGTGATAGTCAATAAAGTTTAAATTATTTAATAAAAACAAAATCTGATTTGTTTTATATGTGACCAAACCAAAATTTATCTGCAACCTCAAATGGTATTGGACCTTGGCTACTATTATAGAAAGTGACAGTAAGTAACCCAAATAACCAAAATATGCATTTACAAATGTCTGGTGGATATAACCAATGCACAGAAAAACGTAGTCGTTGGGGACCACTGTAATACTTACCCACCATGGATATGATATGCATAACATAAAATATGAAAATAAAACATGTGTAAACTATGTTATAAAATGCATTGCTCGAATAAAATTGTGGCTTGATGATGTCATAAACTTTAAATGCTCTATTACTGAATTGCGTAAAAGAAACATCCTTATAACTCCAAAAATTATAATCATATTAACTAACGGTTTATTGCGTCGGATTAAGCATCTCATTTCCAATTAAAATATATCTTTGAATTGACATTTGGATGAAATACAGGGTCATGAAAAATCGAAGAGTGTGGAAAATAGAATTACAAATATCTCAACAACTCATTATCCGATCAAGTTCATTCTTTATGCAAAATTTATGGTTTTTTATATTCCCTTCTTAAAATAAACAATTTTGAAAATTTTTATATACTTTTTATCAGAACGAAAATTTTGAGAGTCCGATAAAAATAGTTCCAGATAATCAAGGTGACTGAAATTCAATAAGCTTCTTCCCATTATTACGTACTAAGTACATACCAAATTTCGAGTCTCTATCTCAATTTGTTCGGGAAATAGAGCGTTTACAGACACACAGACGGACTTCTAAAAATATGTTTTTCGGAATCTCCAGTGTCTGAAACGTGTAAATCCATCAAAAAAAATTTTGATTTTTAAAGCGATTACAAGACTTACCCTATACTACGTATGATGGGTAGGTAAAATGTTGTAATCAAAATTGAACTAATGCAAAGGAAATACACTCTTATATAAAGTTAAGGAAAATAATAAATACAACTAAATCTTTTTTTTTAAGTAATCTAAAGTTCCTCATGCCATGTTGCATGGTTTCTGCTAATGGGCATTCAAAAAATTAAAATGAAGAAAAAGAAAAACAGTACCATATGATGTGAATGCACTAAAAAAAATGTAAACAAATGTAAATTATGCACAAAAGAAAAGAAAAAAAGAAAGAAATAGAAATGAAGAATGGATACAAAAAAGAAACTGCAATGTATCATAAGGGCACGTCATTTTTATGATAAAATTTAAATAAATTAATCTCAAGAGATACACATATCCACATTTATTTAATAAATACATTAAATTTGTCTTTTTTTTAAAAAAAAAAAAAAAAAAAAAAAAAAAAAAGACCTTTGGAATTACTATACTATCAAAACTAAATAAATGCAAATTTGCAGTAAAATCTTTTTATGAAAATGGAAGAAAAAATCAGTAACAAAAGGTTATCCCAGGCTGCCATATCAAGTTAAATAAAAGCACTGAAATATAAATGTATATTTAGCAAAGACCTGTCAAAACTAGTTTTTTTTTTTTTTTTTTTTTTCATTATTTAAACATACTCCTTAACTTGTTGAAATTTAAAAAGAGGTAAAAATAAGTCAAAATATTACCTGGAAATTACCCAAAACTTCTTTTAGTTCAGCTTTGGCCTCTTTCAATTCGTTTGTTATTTGTTCCAATTTCAAATTCAATCTAACATTCTCAGACTGCACTACATCAAACTGGGTGCAAGCAATTTCTTTTTCCTTCTTAATAAACCTATGAAATATATTTGAACAATTCATAGCACTTCAAGAAACAATATTTTTCATGACTATTTATCAAATATATATACAACCACACACACACACACACACATATATATATATAACAAAGTATCCATAAATAATTTAATGATTCAGAAATTAGCCATAACAGAAAGATAATTTTTAAAAAATGACTAAGAGAAACTAGCAACAATTTAAGTAACAAGATTACGATTTGGACAACGTAACAAGATTTCGATAACACACAATCAATTTAAACAAATAATATTGAAAAAAAAAAAATCAATGTGATTTCAAGTGACCATTGTTTCATAACAAACTTGCATGCAATTTGTGAAAAAAGACTCATGTTATTAACATTTTTTTTTTTATATATATATACGATTACTAGGGGATCTAGGGTACAAAAAGCCTTTTTTTTTTTCTTCTTTTAAATCAAAATAATCTTTTAATTTAAATCAGATTTTTTACTTTTTTTTTTTCATGCATTAAAATATTGTTTGCCAACCAAAAATTTTAAATTGAATTTTTCCGAATCTTTTCTTTTAATATAACTAAAATACCACTAAAATATATATATATTGTGTATCAGCTCAATTCTAGTTGTAATATAAAGCATTTTGTACATTCAAGAAACTTTTCAAACAATTTGTATTTTACTTTATATTTTTCCCTTTCAGACTCCATCTATTCTAAATTTATTTGTATACCGTAATTTTCATTTAGCACTTTATTTACTTATTTATTTTTAATAGGGGCATCAGTGTATGTTTTTGTACAAGGATATAGTCATCATGCCTTACCTTAGGTACTTTATTCCAATGTTTTAATAAATTTATATATATATATACATTTAATAAGTTAATTACATGAGAAATCTTATCTATTTGTTACCAAAAGAAACAACAAGTTTTTCTTTAAGAAAAACTCATTAATAATTACATTTACATTCAACTTCACATTTAAAATTCTTTCAAAAATTGATCAGCAATAAACATTTATAGACTCGCAGCCTTCATTAATTTTATTCTGGGTTTTTTGTGCTTTTATAGTCTGTGGTACAACCATGGATAAAATAGTTGTAAGAAATTTTAAAATAAGTTAAAAATATGAATTTATCAAGCAAATTATAACAATGTCATATCAAATAGTAATTAACTCATGCATATAACGGTAACAATGGTCTTGGTAATAAGGCCATATAAAGGTCAGATGAATTTTAGACCACTTTTGTTCTGGAAATGCCATCAGGGATATTTCTCTTGCAATAAATACTGTTCTCTTTAGTTTTTGCTCTGAAGAAGAAAAAAAAATCAATAGATACAATTCAATTGGGAATGTAAAAGAGTCATTCTTAGGCACTTGTTTTTGTCTATTTTGGCTTATTTGATTTAACTGATTTGGCTTATTGTTATTTAAATTTTATTATATTCTAAATCAAGGCAAAATGACATTCCAAAATAATAAAATTTCAATATTCATTTAAATCAATGACTTAAAAAAAAAAGTGATTTAAATTGTAATTTTAATCAATCTGATTTCAAACTGTGGGTTTCACGTCTACAAATTATACAGCATTCACTATAACAAAGCTTTATGCATAATAAGCGAGCCCATAAATATGGTGGTCAGTATTTAAATTGCAAATATTTACATCCAAAAATTGTACTTTGAGAAGAGGGGGAAATGCACTATACTTTGTATTAAAATTGAAATCTGATCACTGAAAGACGAAAAGTGCAAAAACAATTTACAAAATATGAAATATAAAACAAAAAAACTTTTCCCTGAAAAAATGCCATGCAAAATATCTAATAAAATATCAGGAATAGTTATCTTTTTCATATAATCTTCCATAATCAATCGGGTTCATAGCCGATGTTGGTGAGAAAATTGTTTAAATAAATGTTTAATTATTTTTTTTAGTAGATTTGTTATGCTAAATTTCACACTCCTACCTAAAACCGCTGCTGAGATATGGCGAAGTGACCTAAAACTTTTGTCCCCCCGTTTAACCCCCTTAGTGGTTGATTGTCTAAAATTGCTGGAATATGTGTTTAAAGATTTTTTTAGTAGACTTGTTATCTGGAATTTCATGCTCCTACCTAAAACTGCCGCTGAGATATGTCAAAATGATTTGACACCCCATTTAACCCCCCTTAGTGGTTGAATTTCTAAGATCACTGAAATACATGTTTAACTATTTTTTAGTAGATTTATTATCTTGAATTTCACGCTCCTACCTAAAAGTGCTGCTAAGATATGACGAAAAGTCAAAATGACCTAAAACTTTTGACCCTCCCCCGTAACCTCCTTAGGTGGTGAATTTTCAAAAATCCTATCTTAGTGGGTGCCTACATTGTATAAGGATTCCAAATTCCATTGTTTTAGGAGCAACAGTTGAGGTTCGGTGTTGCTTATGAGTCAGTCAGGACATGCTCTTTTATAAGTATAGATTGATGATTTTTTTTTTTAATGGAATATTAGTCTGAAATAAACACGGAATTATTTATATTGTTTTAAGTGCAAATGGGCTAATCTTTTGTAATCAGGTTGCATGCAATAGAGATAGATTTTTAAAAAAATAGTCATGTTTAAAAGTTATTTTAAAAAACAAAAAAATCAGTAAATTGAGATACAGTTTTTAAACAAATTGCATTTGAAAGAACTTTTTTTTTCTTTTCTGTTTGGTGAAAAACTGAAATTGTGTAATGTTTATAGTTTAAAAATTGCAATAAAAGCGAAGCTTATTAGTCAGAAGTTGCCACTGTCAATATGGTGTTAGCGTAACTCAGGAACATATTTTTGCTTTATAATATGGATTTATCTGTTAAGAACCAGTTGGCGTTTTTTAGTAAGAGTGGTTTGGTACAAGAGAGTATACTTTGTGACAACCACAATCAATTTAAATTTAATCTATGTTGTTGCCACTTATGTGTCTTTATAAATAAAAGAGTGCTGGCATATGCACACGGCCCATGCTCAGATTAGACATTTTTTCCAGGACAAGTTCTATCAAATGCATGAAACAAGTCTACTTAGTTTGGTGATAGTGGCAGGCTTATCAAGCTTTTATCCAAAATTCTCCCAACCAATCAAATTTTATTGCTTGTATGGCAGCACTTTCTTATTTAAAAAAGCACTGTAGTGGCTCAAGATTTTGCCTAAAACCCTTTTGACCAATTCAATTTTATTACTTGTATCTCTCTCACATTTATAAAGGCAATCTATTGCTCAGGTTGGAAACGCAATAAACAATCATACATTAAAATATTTGATGTGCCCTGTAAAATAATTGTAAATGATATAATTAATCTTTTAATGACGAGAGCAAAAGAAAAAAAAAAAAAAAAAAAAGCAAATTGCAGACGATTATTACCTATGTATTTACTCGTTGCATGCCAGGTGTTTGGCACAAGAGTTTTACTACACAACCCTTCGTTATCCCATATTTTAAAAAAAGTTTTCTTCCAAAATTCATTTCTTAATAGAGATAATTTTTTCTTGTCAACTCAGTGTTTGTAAAACTGAGCCTTACATAATTTTCTTTACTTGAAAAATGTTTTAATATGAAATTTGATAAAATGAATATTTTTAATGCACTTCATCAAGTAAAGGAGAGTTTGTATATAAATACAAGAGTAGAAGAGAAGTCTGCAGATTGGTTTATTTATACATTTATTTGGTAGTGCATGTGAACACACACAAGAAAAACTTTTTACCTGATATAATATTTTACTTTCTAGCTCATTCATATAATACAAATGACTCAGGTTTATTTTTTTTTTAAGAGTGGAAAAAATAATTATAAAATTAAAATTTATATTTAAACATCTACACACATTTTTAAATTTAAATTTTCCAAAGGAACATATATAGGGTTGATTTCGATGTTTTGGCACATGTAAAGAAGTATTCTGTTAGAAAAATTGAATTATGATGTACAACCACAAATACAAAAATTGAGATCCAACAAGAATTTCTGAATATAGTAATACAGTTAATATAATACAGATTTAATATTTTTTAAACAGAAAATCTTAACTTACTGAATAACTTGTAACAAGTGCTTAGTATCTTTAAGATCAGACTGTATTGAGGCATAAGGAGTCTCATCCCAATTTTTAGACTGTAAAGCAGCCATTTGAGTTCCCATCTGAAAATTACAAGGGGGAAAAAAATGTTATGTTATTACTTTATGACTGAATCAGAGAAAGAAAAAATGGTATTTGTTTACTTTCCAGTTAAGGTTCAAACAAAATTGGTTACCAAACAATGTGATTTTATGTTAATCATGGATAAGCATGATGTTGCACTGTTAATAACTGTGGCAATGCACATCACACACATCACACACAATGCACATATTCTGTTTTCATTTATTTTGTGGATAAGCTAGTTTAGCTTTTGTAATGAATGATAGGTTAATTGCTATTTCTGTTTTCCTCTTGCATAAAAATAATAATAATAAAGGTTTGTCACACTTCCAATATAATAGGATTCTGCCATAAAAAAAATATATATAATATTAATAATAATAATGTGCATTAATGGACACAATATGTGATATACTGATTAAATAGGGAAAATAACAGTTGGATTTGAGCAACAAGATAGCAATTGTATACATGTATCTACATGAAACCTTTACAAATTTACTTCTTGAAAATGAATAAGGGGGTATATGAAATTAAAGAAATATATTGATAGCATTAACTTGGCTGCATTTATACTGACGACAGAAAAAGGTCGATGGGAGAGTAAACAATTACTGAAAAAGCAAACTAAGAATTTAACAGTTAAAACACTGTTTCTGAAATAAAAAACGGGTATATATTTTATGAACATGTACCATATTTACTCTAATCTAAGATGTCCATGAATTTAAGATTCATCTTATTCCTTAACTGTGAAAATACTGATTTTTCCTTCAAACACATAAATATACAAGTGCACATTCTTGCACATAAATATACAAGAAGATTTAAAATTAAAAAATAAATAAATAGAGTTATGAAATCTGGTAAATAATTGCTGAAACATCAGTTGAAGCTCACTGTTGAGACCCGAAAAGTTTTTTGTTTCTGTTTGTCTGTTCCGCATTAACTGCTGCAAAAAATATTTGATTAGGTTGATATTTGGTAGGTATGTTGGTGAAGCACTCTGATTTAGCTGTATAGATTTTGGTTAAATTTGGTTCATTCATTTGAAAAATATAGAACATTTATTTCCATGTCATAATGTTTTCCTATTGAAATTCAGGTGATTTTCAAATTTTCCATTCGTTGAAAAGAAAATGGCACACTTGATTAATGGATTTAAATAGTAAGTTATGAAGACTAAAATTTAACAAGTGGGGTCTTAAATTATTGTAATTAATTTGAAATTTTGTTAATACATTTTTCAGATTTTTAAAATTAGGTGTATAACTTTTGGTGCAATTTTATAAATCTGTTAGAATAATATAAAACTCTTTTTATTCTTTATTTTCTCATTTTTTAGAAATTTTAAAATACATTTATTTTTAGTTTCCTCTTTAATTTAATTGTTGCCTAGCAACTATATTTCAAAGTGTATACAAAGTGTACGTTAAAAAACGAAGAAATGGCACCTCCCCCCCCCCCACCCCCACAAAAAAAAAAAATTGAAAGATGCCAGTACTAACAGCGGCCAGTCCTAAGACTGGTTAAAATGTGGGGGAAAACTGTGTACAAAACAATTTTTTTAATCTGCCTATCTATTGCTAAATTTTTTAAAACATACATTTGTTGCATAAGGAAAAAAAATAACCTGTTACACATAAGACATGCATTTTAACCATTTTGGCATAGTCAGGAACATCCCTAAAGTTGCCTGTCCAATTACACAAACTTTTACTTATCCAAACTAGCACCAGTCACCACAGGTTCGGATAATTGCCGTTCTACTGTAAATATTTTTCATTTATTTTGGTGTTATAATTTAGTATTATTGTCCAATATCACTGAAAATAAGGATAAGAAAAATATTTAAATATATTAAAGATTTGTTAGAAAACATAACATTCTTCTTTTTTTATATTCTTTTACATTCTTTATATTCTTTTATATTTTTTTATATTCTTTTTTTACATTCTTTTTTCATAAACTTCTATTTTCTTTCTTACAGGTCCAAATTTTAACGATTTTTTTAATTAGTTCTAACAATCTCAGTAAAATATATCTAAACTAGGGGGCTCAGCTAAAGGTGAAAATAAGGAATTTTGCTTAGTATCCACTGGCCCGTAGGTTGATTTTTTTAGTAGCCAGTTACTGGCTAGTGAAAATAATTTCTTAAGTAACCAGTTAGTGCATTTATGTCACTGAATATTTAATTTTAAAAAATTATGACGACTTTACACTAAACAAGTAGTTTATCTACTAAATAAAAATATTTTAATGTATATTGTTTTGAATAAGATTGAGATGTTAATTTCCAATCTATTTTAAATTTTAAAATAAGTTAACAGCAAAGTTATACACAACATGCTTATGTAGCTAACTACATAAGTACCTTTTAAAAAAAAAATTTTGTCTAGAATTCAGATCTGACAATAATAAAATAGGTATGTTTATGCACTAAATTTTAACCCACAACATGATACACTTTACACATGCCAACATCTCTAAAAATTCAGGAATTGTGTGTATTTCGCCAATTAGTTTCGGAAAAATTTGCAAATTTCGGCATTCGAGAGCGTAAAAATCTTAAATTTCACCAATCGGATACATAAAAATCACGAATTTTGTCGATCGCTCCCGTAAAAATCACGAAATTCGTCGACCGTGCGTGGAAAAATCATGAACTGCGTCGATCATACGCAGAAAAATTATGACTATCATCATCCTGAAGCGTAAAAATCATGAATTTCGTCGATCGGGCGCACAAAAATCATAAATTTCGTCGAACGGGTACATAAAAATCGTGAATTTTATTGAACGGGCGCATAAAAATCATGAATATCTTTGATTGGGCACGGGAAAATCCTGAATTTCGTCAATCGGGTGCGTAAAAAATCATGAATTTTGTCAATTGGGTGCATAAAAAAAATCATGAATTTCATCAATCAGGTGCGTAAAAAAATCTTGAATTTCGTCATTTGGGAGCGTAAAAATCATGAATTTCGTCGATTGGGCTCATGCAAATTATGAATTTCGTCGAACGGGCACGTAAAAATCATAAATATCGTCCAATGGGCGCAGGATAATCATGAATTGTGTCGATCGGTAGTGTAAAAATCATGAATATTGTCGATCGGGTGCATAAAAATCATGAATATCGTCGAATGGGCACCGAAAAATCGCGAATTTTAGGGAAATAAGAAAATAGAAAAATCCTGTATTTGACTGGCTCTTTCCATATTTTTAATCGCCAGTTTTTCAAGTTTAATTGCCGAGTGGCGACTGGTGAGTGCTTATTTTCACCTTTAGGCTCAACCCCCTACTCGCTAACGCTTGTCAACCCCCATGAATTGCAAAGCAATTCACATTAAGACCACTACGCAGTCCCAGTTCGCTTCACTTGCTTGCCCCTTTTTGTTTTTGCAGCAACTCTAGCTGGAATAATTACTACCATAAATCATTTTAACATATGAAATTGACAATTTTTTAAATATAAAAAAGTTATTGAACACTTCGTTGAAAACAGAATTAAAAATGCATTTAGTTGGTGCTACCAATGGGCATAAATCATTTAAATACTATGAAAAAATGATTTTGGAAACATAATTAGTTTAAAACTCATTGCACCTATAATATTGTACAGCACGGCTTATATTCATTTTTAAAAAAACACTATATTAACACTATGAAGATAGTTTATATATATCATCAATCATTCTTTAAATTTAGTTTGACATTTTACTGTTCTAATTGATTATAGATTTTTATAAAATAAATTTTTTACTTCATCAAGATAGCAACAGATGGCAGCTGGTGCAATCTAGACAGTTGATATTTTTATTCTCTCCGATTTTCGTGCGAGTGAAATTCTTAAATAATTCTAAATAACAGTTGAAAATTCATTTGAAATTAACGATATTACTTATAATTAAAATGAGGAATCATCTCAAACACTTTGAATTATGTACACATTATTTTATTTTTAATAATTGCCAGTTTGAGTTTGATTGCTCTCTCACTGGCCGGCATATTGGAGGCAGAGCTGATCTTACCCAATCTAGTCTGTTCATTGGTCTGACCTCTGGAAACTACGGTTGTTGCCAAACGATAAGTTAGAAATTCAGACTTATTTTGATGCCACATAAAAGAAATATATATAGATTCCTTACTTTTAACGATGTTTTAAACTTTATTCTTATTTTAAATAAATTAAAAAAATTTCCCTTAAATAAATAATTTAAATACAAAATCATTAATAATAATCCTTTAATCCCTTTTATTTTAACAGTTTTATTCAAATTCTCCTTATTTTTCTTATCAATTTCATCTATTTCAATGCAAAATTTGACCCAAATTCTTTATAAAAATAAAACATTGACTTCATATTAGATAGCCTTGAAATATCAAGAATTATTTTTAGCAATTTATCTAAACAGTTTAGGAAGAAGGGATAAAACTGATTTATTGAGGGAGGAGGGGGGAATGAAATTAATGATACAATATCTGTTACACAAACAAATGCATACAAAAAGAGAGAATAATTTAAGGTATTAGTATGCGTATTAGATTTTAATTAAGACTGCCTTAGTTATTACAAACATTGAAATTTACAATTTATGAATTACAAGGAATGAAAATTTCCATAAAGCAATAAAGGAGTTGTTTTAAACAAAATAATTACCAAGTCAAGTTGTTCATGCAAATTACGGTTGCACGTCTCTAAATCAGCCAGTCGCTGTTTGAAAGCTTCATTTTCTTTTACTAAGATCTCTTCTTGTCGAGACCAGGATTCTTTGCTTTCTTTAAGTGCTTGTTCAGCTACTTTGGACTCTTCCCTTAACTTCTCAAGTTTTACTGAACAAGACTGGTGCTAGAAGATTAATTCATATAATAAAAATAAATATATACGAAACATACTACAACAACACTTACAAAAGAAGAAATAACATAACCAAAATCTACTATTGACAGGGGTCGATACAGGTTTTTTTCTTGGAGCTTATTTTGTGAAAAATAAAGATATTTTTGTGAAAAAAAAAAAAAAAAACATTTTGTAATGAAAGACGAAATTTTGTTACTCAAATTTGAACCAAGTATTTATTAATAATAACTTCTTTAAGCCCTTTTGCTAAAATATTTCTTCCTGGTGAATTTGTTTTGTTTGCAAATTACACATTTAAAAACCTAACAAAATAAAAATAATTAATGAAGAGTATGTTTTAATGGAATGAAATTTTGTGAAGGAATCCTCTTTTTAAGGAATTTTGTGAAGGGACCTGTTTTATTAAAGGGATTTTTGTGAAGGGACCTAAAATAGGCCCCAAATTTTGCCTGCATTAACCCTTGATTGAAGTAAAGTACAATGAAAGTTAAGAACATTTGCATAAGAATGAAATGAAGGAGGAGGAAGAACTGTCACTGAATATTGAAAATAGTACTGTTTAAGTCCCTTATTTATCTTAAAATTTTGAAGGAAGAATATTTGTTTTCATAAATTATAATGCATTTTAGATTTAAATGCTGTTTATATTATGTTGCTGTATTCTGCACCTGATAACTTAACAGACTATTTCAATACATAATTGATTCTTATTTATTTTATACACTTCCTCTATCTATGTAAATTAAGAAAAGTCAAACTTGAAAAAAAAAAGGGGGGGAGGGAGGGGAGGGAGAAAAAATTTTGCTTTCCTTCCATAGCTAGAAATCTCCTTCTTTTGAGAGGGGCAAAGGGAATTTTTAAACAAATATTTTCATTCAAAAGATTGTGAAGTATGACTTCAACTCGCTTACAATACATAGAACCCCAAGTGATATATTTAATTCAACGTCAGATATAAGATTTGTATTTGCAATATACTTACTTCTTCTTTTAATGCGGTCATCGTTTGCATACTTTGAGCATGAAGCATCAATTCTCTTTCATATTTTTCTTGAACCTAAGAATATTAAAACAATAAATTAAAAAGAATTTAAAAGAAAAGGAATACAAAAAAATCAATATATATCTATAATATATATATTAGTTACATACATCTTCCATGAGCTTGATTTGATTTTGACAATCAACTCTTGCTTGATCAGCAATTTTTTTAGCAGCTTCTGCTTGGTTTCTGTAGTCTTCTAAAGACTTATTAAGTTCCACAACTTTTTTCTGCAGTTCATCAACCTAAATTTTTAAAAAATATTAGAGCTCAGATGTTATCAAAAAATAAATATTAAAGCACATTACCTAAGACAAAATTATTTTATTCATAACATCAAATAAAAGCAATTATATTTAATTTAACTGACTGAATATAGTGTTCTTTAACCTCCTATTACTGGCTATAGAAGTTAAAAACTTCACTGCCTAAGTACGGCAATATCTTGGAAATTTTCCCCCACATTGGAAGGACCACCTCTCCTGAAACTTATGTCCAGCAGCAGGGAGAAATGTGTGTGCATTGCAATCCAGGGTTGCAGTATAATTCTTGGAAGTATTAAATCTGTTGTTACTTATGCCAATTATCTCCATTTTAGATCATTTTCATTATTATAATTAACATGAGTGCTAGAGCATGAGGAGTGAATTAGTACATATGAATCTTTAGGCAAAAGTATTTCAATAATTTTCCTAATCAGCATTGTTAGTTACAGTCAGTAAAATAGTTGAATGGGCATTACAAACTTATCGGAAATTTGACAAACCAACTAAAAATGTATATATTTACATTTATTTTAACATTTATATATAAAATAATAATAACATAGATACATTATAGGAAAAACAATTTTTTTTTTTCCCAAAAAACTTTACACGCAATCAAAACATACTGAAATCAATATGAAGTGTATTACAGTCCTGCAGGATATGGACTACACAGCATTTATTTGTTCCTTTTTTATAGATACACACAAAAAAAAAAAAAAGAATTCAGAGGTTACAGTACATCTATGAGTGATTATTTTTTGACCGTGTTGACTTTCTGTCTCAATTTTTAAACATAAAAACGTGATACTTGCAGGCATAATGATTAAAGTAATTTTTGAATCAAATAGTTTTTTTTTTTTTTAAATACTTTTCGATAAATGAATTACATTTTCGGTGATAAGTAATTGTTGTCTCATGACGGCAGGTTTTCTTTTCTTTCCTTCACTTTTGTATGTGGAAATTCAGATCAAAACATCAACTTTAATTTAATATCATTTTTTTTTTTAATCTCCTGTCTTTAACGGAAAAAAAAACGTGTTCTATTATATAGTTTCAAAATAAGACCACCTGCTGTCTCTATACATAGTTAGTACAAAGTTAGTTAATACTGTGGATTGTAGAATGATGAAAGTCTCAACTGCTGCTTTCAGCATCATTGCCTCTAACTGGCATTGATTATTTTATTTGGAATTCTCTCATTTCAATAATAATATAGCAAACACCACCAATGACGGCTTGAGAGATAATCCTAGTTCCTTTGTATCTGGAGGCACGGCAGTGCCTCCGCCAAGTCGAGAGAGGACAACCGTAAGCATACTTTTCTGGAAGCAACTCAGGGCACTTTTGACCCCCCCCATATCTCCGTGCTGGAGTATCCCAAAAATTTTAAACTTCAATTATAGAGAGTATTTGGCCCACAGGACCAAAATTTAAAATTACAACTTTCTGTCTTTTCTAGTTCAGGCGATATATGAACTCAAACATTCGATTTTTTGTCACTTCTTACTCACTCGTTCACGCGTCATCAAAAAGATTGGGTAGATCCCGTAGCCCCAGAAACTTGACATTTGGAAAAAAGGTAGTGTTTAGGATACAAAGAAAGGAAAAATTATAAAATCCAGAAAATTCGAAAAAAAACATTCGAAAATTCAACAAATTCCATCAAAATTGAAAATTGAAAATAATACGATCTTGTAGTCTTGGAAACTTAAGATTCGGTGTGAAGGTAGTGTTTAACATCCAGAAAAAGAAAACATCAAAAACACCAAAAAAATCGAAAGCAAAATTGAAAAAATCGAAGAAATTAAAAAAAACCGAAAATTTGCAGACAATCCGATTTTGTTGCGCTAGAAAATTCAAATTAGGAATAAAGGTAGTATTTAGGATACAGAAAAAGGAAAATTAAAAAAATCCAGAAAATTCGAAAAAAAATAAAAAAATTCGAAAAAAATTGAAAAAATGAAAATAATTTGATACGATAACGCTCGTATTTATAAATTAATTTGGATGAAACTAATTGTGTGTATTAAGCTCACCAATGCCTCGACCGAGTTCGTTGGCCAGCTTGGTCCGCCATCTTGTTTCAAGATGGCGGCCACGGAAAATTTTAAAACTAAAATAAATATACAAAAAAGTTAAAAAATCAAGTTTATTTTTTAATTAAGTGTTAGGCCTTGATACGAGGATTCCAGATCATTTTTTGGTTTACCTCTATCTTAAAAATTGGCTGAGATAGAGCAGTTTGAAATTCTAGGGTGGCTGACATTTTGAAACAAAACAGCACATTACAAAAAACCAACGATAAATTTATGGTCAATAATGGTCAAGCAGGTGCAATCCCGAATGAATACTCTGTGTTATTATAACTGTAACTTTGACTTCGAAATTTTGATACGTTGCATTTTCTATTTGTTGATATTTTTGAACTATGATTTACGCTAAGTGAAATGTTATTGTTGAAGAGGGATTTTCCATGTAAATCCGAAACGTCCAATTTTAATATGTTTTTAATGTTTTATGAAAGTGTATTGTAATGTCTGTAATTTTAATAATTTTAATATAAATTTATAAGTTTTAGTGAACGCGATTTCTCGCAAATTATTTTCTTTCATTGTTGTAATCATTTTCCCAATCATACGCATAAAACTATATATTCATATCCATTAGCGCCAAATTCTCGCCAAACTTGGCGACAATTGGCGAAATCTCGCCAAATTTGGCGACAAAAATAAGTCTTCATAAATGAAGCCAACTTGGCTACAGCTCAATAATTTGGCGAATTTCTTATTCAAATTCAGTGTAAACGAATCTTTTGTAAACGGTTTCTTTGCATTTTAACTTGCTGTTTTCGAGTAACATTAGCTAAAATTTTAAAACGAAGATATAGGAAAGCTACCTTTTCCTGCCGGTACAGGCCGGAGGACTTTTTCATGAGTTATCGGATGCAATCTATGTTTTGCATTAAATAAAGTAAAACATTGAAAAACAAATCCCGCAGGATGGGGATAGTTTGTTTTAGATAGATTTTAAGATAATTGTCCTATTAGCTAGTACACCTTCCGTTATTGTTTTGTGTTATTTTCCCCGGATTATGCTTTTCTTTTCTTTTGTTTACGAATTTTGTAATAGAAAAGTTCCGCTATAGACTGGCTACGTTATAGACCTTTTTTTTTATAGACAGGTTCACTTTCTTTCACAGGCTTTACTCTATTTAATTTATATATGAAATATTTGTTGTTAAAAGATGTTGGTCGCACAAAAATTTGCACATCTCTCCCTCCCTCCCGACATTACTGGTTGGTTATGGCTTGATAGTCCTTCTAAATAAAATCATGGTGATTCTAAGATTCTCTTGATTTATCTCTAAATTGAACATAAAGGATCCTAAGAAAACGGATCAATGAATTACTATATTGGCATGAGGAAATTTAGTTGCAGAAAAATGGAGCATATAGCTAACATTAAGTCTAATAGGAAAACCACAGCCTTGGCAAGATCTGGATCTGGAGGCACGGCAGTGCCTCCGCCAAGTCGAGAGAGGACAGCCGTAAGCATACTTTTCTGGAAGCAACTCAGGGCACTTTTGACCCCCCCATATCTCCGCGCTGGAGTATCCCAAAAATTTGAAACTTTGTTTTTCTAGAGTATTTGGCACACAGAACCAAAATTTAAAATTACAACTTTCTGTCTTTTCTAGTTCAGACAATATATGAACTCAAACATTCGATTTTTTGTCACTCACTCACTCAGTCGTTCACGCGTCATCAAAAAGATTAGGTTGATCCCGTAGCCCTAGAAACTTGACATTTGGAAAAAAGGTAGTGTTTAGGATACAAAGAAAGGAAAAATTATAAAATCCGGAAAATTCGAAAAAAAAAACATTCGAAAATTCAACAAATTCCATCAAAATTGAAAATTGAAAATAATACGATCTTGTAGTCTTAGAAACTTAAGATTTGGTGTGAAGGTAGTGTTTAGTATCCAGAAAAAGAAAACATCAAAAAAATCGAAAGCAAAATTGAAAAAATCGAAAAATTTCAAATAATCCGATTTTGTTGCGCTAGAAACTTGGAATTCGGAATAAAGGTAGTATTTAGGATGCAAAATAAGGAAAAATTAAAAAATCCAGAAAATTCGAAAAAAAATTAAAAAATTCGAAAAATTCGTAAAAAATTGAAAAAATTAAAATAATTTGATTTTTTAGCCTTAGAAACTTAAAATTCGCAGTAAACATACTGTTTAGGATTCAGAATAAGTTAAAATAAAAAACGCAATAAAATTCGAAAATAAGATCCAAAAGTCGGAAAAATCAAAAAATAAGGAAAATTTGAAAATAATTCGATTTCATAGCGCTAGAAACTTGAAATTTGGAATAAAGGTAATATTTAAGATACTAAATAAGGAAAAATTAAAAAATATGCATAATTCAAAAAATACCCATAAATTAGTGCCGACGATATATGAACTCAAAGTTTCGATTTTTTGTCACTCACTCACTCTTGCGTCATCAAAAAGATTGGGTAGATCCCGCAGCCACAGAAACTTAAAATTTGGAATAAAGCTAGTGTTTCGGATACAAAGAAAGGAAAAATTATAAAATCCGGAAAATTAAAAAAAAAAAAGAACATTCGAAAATTAAAAAAAATCGAACAAAATTGAAAATTGAAAATAACACGATCTTGTAGTCTTAAAAACTTAAAATTAGGTGTGAAGTAGTGTTTAGAATTCAGAAAAAGAAAACATCAAAACACAAAAAAAAAAAAAAAAAAATTAAAAATTAAATCGAAAAATCGAAAAAAATGGAAAATTTTCAAATAATCAAATTTTGTTGCGCTAGAAACTTGGAATTCGGAATAAAGGTAGTATTTAGGATGCAAAATAAGGAAAAATTAAAAAATCCAGAAAATTCGAAAAAAAAATCAAAAATTCGAAAAATTGGAAAAAAATTGAAAAAAATTAAAATAATTTGATCTTTTGGCCTTAGAAATTTAAAATTCGCAGTAAAGATAGTGTTTAGGATTCAGAATAAGTTAAAATAAAAACGCAATAAAATTCGAAAATAAAATCAAGAAATCGAAAGAAATCGAAAAATAAGGAAATTTTGAAAATAATTCGATTTCATAGCGCTAGAAACTTGAAATTTGGAATAAAGGTAATATTTAAGATACTAAATAAGGAAACATTAAAAAATATGGATAGTTAAAAAAAATCGAAAATTTCAAAAAAAAAAAAAAAAAAAGAAAAAAAAAAGAAAAATAAGAAAAAGAGAGAAAATGAAAATAATATGATCTCGTAGTCTTAGAAACTGAAAATTTTGTGTAAAGGTAGTGTTTAGGATTCAGAAAAAAAAAATTAAAAACACAACAAAAATTGAAAAAAAAAATCGAAAAAAAAAACGAAAATTTGAAAATAATTCGATTTTGTAAAGCTAGAAACTTAAAATTTGGAATAAAGGTAGTATTTAGGATACAAAAAAAAGAAATAAATAAAAAATCTGTAAAATTCGAAAAAAAAAATTCGAAAATCCGAAAAATTGAAAAAAATTCGATTTTGTAGCTTTAGAACTTAAAATTCGGCGTAAACTTATTGTTTAGGATACAGAAAAAGGAAAATTTAAAACACAATAAATTCGAAAATAGAATAAAAAAACTCGAAAAAGATCGGAAATTTCAAAATAATTCGATTTTGTAGCGCTAGAAACTTGAAATTTGTAATAAAGGATAACAAAATAAGAAAAAATTAAAAAATCCAGAAAATTATAAAAAAAATTCGAAAATATCAAAAATTGAAAATAATTTTATCTTGTAGTCTTAGAAACTTAAAACTTGGTGTAAAAGTAGTATTTACTATTCAATAAAAGGAACAATTGAAATATTCGTTAAATTCGAAAATAAAATCGAAAAATCAAAATACCTTTAAGAAATCGAAAATTCGAAAACAATTTGATTTTGTACTGCTAGAAACATTAGTTTTAAGATAATTGTCCTATTAGCTAGTACAACGCCCCTAATTGTTTTATGTTATTTCCCCCGGATTATGGTTTCTTTTCTTTCGTTTACGAATTTCGTTATAGAGAAGTTCCGCTATAGACTGGCTACGATATAGGCGATTTCTTTATAGACAGGTTTGTTTTCTTTCACAGGTTGTACTCTATGTACTTCACATATGAAATATGGATTGTTAAATGTTGTCATCCCCACAAAAATTTTCACAGCTCCCCCTACCCTCCCGACATTACTGGCTGGTTATGGCTTGATAGTCCTTTCTAAATAAAATCATGGTAACTCTAAGATTCACTTGATGTATCTCTAAATTGAACCTAAATGATCCTAAGAAGACGGATCAAATAATTACTATATTGGCATGACAATCAGGTAACTTAGAATTAAAATCGAAAAATCGATAAATTTATAAAAAGTCGAAAATTTGAAAATAATTCGATTTTGTAGTCCTAGAAGCTTGACATTTGGCAGAAAGGCAGGGTTTAGTACACAAAGTAAGGAAAAATTAAAAAATCTGTAAATAATTAAAAAAAAAGACGAAAAGACGAAAAAAAACATCGGATAAAGGAATATAATTTGATTTATTGGAAATTTCCGGAAATTTTAATTTTGGCTTTCTTTTCACACTAAAAAGTTCTTTTATGTTAAATATCAAGTATCTAGGGCTGCGAGTAATATCTCAGATGGATAGCACCTATCCTGGAAGCAATTGAGAGTACTTTTGACAGCCCCCCTCCCATAACTTAGTGCTTGCCTAGGAACCTGAAATCTCTTTTTATCTACAGTACTTTGCAAACTTCAAATTTTTTATACCTGTAAATAATAGGGACAGAGTGTGGGCTTAGCGAAAATCAGTGGATGATCTCAATAAAAGGAGAAAATCAAGAAAAGGAGGATTACTTACAAAAAGAAGTGAAATCTCATCAAAAAGTCACCTGTAAAAAATGCAGCCAAGTCTCGTAACTCATTTACCGTAAAAAGTACTGAGATCGTATAAAGCCAAGTTTAACTATCTTATTAACTCTGAAATTTTCATTCGCAAATCACTCCTAGTCTCTACATCTTTAGTTAATTATTATTTTGTGACTTGGCAATTACGCATCACAGGGAAGTTATTACACCTTACTATGTTATGGAATAGGATGGGATAATTTAATTAAGGCAAATTATATACGCAAAGGGAAGTTATTACACTTTAATATGTTATAGTATTATTTGATTAAGACTAACTATATACATCACATTCTCGTGCTACGTAATTGCCAAGTCACAAAATAATAATTAACTAAAGATGTAGAGACTAGGAGTGATTTGTGAATGAAAATTTCAGAGTTAATAAGATAGTTAAACTTGGCTTTATACGATCTCAGTACTTTTTACGGTAAATGAGTTACGAGACTTGGCTGCATTTTTTACAGGTGACTTTTTGATGAGATCGTTATTACCCTATTATCTAGATACTTGTCTGTATCCCAGAGTTCATTATCTCTACCTTCATGCATTCATCATCAAGGAAATATCGCCGCGTGTACGTTGGTCATGCCGTTTCTCATGTTACTCTTTGACAGACTCTAGTACAAGAGTTTGATGTCATTAAATTCTCACCATTTATTCATCAAGAGATTATTCGATGAACGATTCAATTTGAAGAAATGTGTTTAACATTACTAGAACACTATATTTTGAGTGACTAAATAACTTATTACTTAACGTCATGAAAATATAAAACAGCAAAATCGATCTACGAAAATAACATATATATAGATATATTTTATAAAATGTATGTTCTCTTATAGAGGATATTTTGTGTAATGTGAAATTTAAAAATATTTCCCATTAAGAAATTAAGTTAGTATTCTGTAGATGGTACCATCAAGAATGTGTGTTATGATTTTTAATAAATTGAAGAGAGTATGAAAGAGTTTCATAAGTGATTTCAATAAATTGATATCCCATGGTGAGTACTCCTGTATCAATGTCCACTATTATTTACAAAAAAGTGTAACTCCTATTAAATCTTTATTTTCAAAACTTTAAAATATTTAGCAAATAATTTATATTATAATTCTTATACAACATTTCTGCAGGAAAACTTTATTGAATCTTAATAATATATAATTCATTTTTAAAACAATGCAATAGAAAATAATTGTTAATACCACTATACGTAAATGGTCTGTTTTGATTTGGTAAAGTTGGGATATTAACTTAGTATAACTTATAATGATTACTCATTTCGCATATTTAAATTAAGTATTAATTATTGATCATTTGAAAATATATTAAAGCCTAAAATAAATTCTCTTAATTATTAATTAATGATTTATAATACCCCAATTCAACTTATCATAACAGTATGCATTAAGCACGGCAATGTACAACAAATGGAAAAAATATTTTTTACTCATTTTCAAGTGTGCCATTTCAAAGGCCATCCTGTCACTCGGATCAACAAATCCTAAATTTTCATTATAGTCAGCGACTATTTTTGGTTTCTTTTCCATCGTTTAGCACATTCTGCTCTTTAGGCTTGGGCATGTTGTTAAGCATATAAAAACATCATGTATTCTTCCAGCATAAAGCTGTTAACTCCATTTACATATCTAATAAGAATTTCTCTATGTTTTAACTTAGCTTGGGAAATACACTTAATAATCATAAATTTTATCTTCGTGGATATGTCCCATAAATAAAACAGTACCTAAAAATACTTTATCTCTTCAGGGGTTGTTCTTTTCCATTCTGACAAATGCTTTCTTTTTTCATTTTTCTCTGGTCTCAAACACTTGTTCGGCATACCTGTTAGTTTCCATGCTTATCATTTCTAGAACTTCGCTTGGGAATAAAATCTTAGAATAGTCAAATGCATTTTTCAAATTTGAAACATCAATGCTTATGCCAGGATTCACAGTAAATTGCCAAATATATACTTCATAACTTTCTAAAGCTTTTTTTCACCATTCAAATCCTTCTATTTCATCAGGTTTTTCCATATTTTCATTGTTTAAAATCTCGTCAATAGAACAATTCTACAAAGTCACAATCTGAGTCACTGTCAGCATAATTCTCTGCATCGTATTCATTCATAAGCTTTAAAATCTCAAACTCTTAAATCTGGGAGCCGTAGTACACGAGATAATAAAATTTCCTCTAGCAAAATGCTAGGTCTCAATGCCAGGTGCGAGGTTCACCAAAAGTGGTTCCTTTGAAAGTGTAAATTAAATACAGAAATAAAAACAGTGAACATTTAAAAAAGAAGAAAACATATGAAGGTATTTTTAAAAATTGCTAAGAAAAGAGGAAAAGGTATTTTTATATGTATGAGTATGTTTTTTATTATTATTATTTAGTAACATTTTATTAAAATAATAAACATTTGAGAATGGAAATTTCTTCTCCAGACTTTCTGGAATATTCTGTGCTTTTTGCTCACTCTCTGTGGTTTTCACTCTCTCTATTTTACAGGGGGGGGGGGACACTATTTCTCAAAAATGTGTGAAAACAATATGCAAACCATGTAGTGTAGAAACAGTGGAGATTGCGGCAAAAATAAAAAAAAACACAAAGAAACTTACAGTCTATGTGATAAAGATGACATTAGCCAATCTGAATCAGTTGAAATACACATATATTTAGCATTTATTATGTGATTAGATATTATATACATTATTGGAGTAATATCTTAATGAAAAATTTAATAAATTAACTAGAAATTTACACACACAAGGCAACACACATAGGTAAATCTTATCTATAACAATTTAATAGTAGAATAATATGATTAAGTTTTAAGTAAATCATCTGAGTTTGTTTGCAACAATTTTTTTTCATTTAAATTATTTTGAATTTTTATCTAGGAACTGTAATGAAATTAATAGAAATGTGTAAATCTATGCAGAGAAAATAAATAAATACATGCACAGTACACAAATATTAATTTTTAAAACCTGATTTAAATTTTTTTTTAAAATCAGTTTTTTTTAATTATGATTTTTATTAACCCTGGTTTACCCCCACCAAGATATTTCTTTTACGGTTAAAAATTGTTTGACGCCCCTATATTTCTTAATGAGAATGTTTTTTATACATGCTAAACATTTTAGAGATACACACTTTTAGCACGATGTTCCATCCATTTTGTCCAATCAGGATGAAATTTTTTATCACATCAGTCGCAGAATGCTTTGACATACTTTAAAACAAAACCTTTTTCTCTACAAGTAATATAGCTATCAAATTTAAGGATTATAAATATTCAATAAATTAAACTAACAACTGTTCAGTTCCCAAACAAAGGTAAACAAGCAGACTGATTCACCTAAGCAATCTTACAAAACGGTATAAAGATTCAGTGAAGCTGGTATTGAAAATATCCAAGTTACAAGGAAAGACTGAAAGGGGGCATACAAAAGGAATTTCTCGAGAGGTTGAAATACTCTTTACAGTACTTATGATGAACAACGTCAGATTTTTCCTGGTACTGCAAGTTCAAATTCTTAGTTTTATTAATCAGAAATTTTTTCCTGAATTTTTCTCAGATTATCTCAGAATTTTCAAATTTTCTTGACTTTTTTTTCAGGAATTGTAAATTTCTATGACTTTTCCTTGACTTATCCAGGTGGTTAGATACCCTGACGTGTATCATCATTAAACTAAATCCAATTCTTAATGCAAGTAACTTGTAATACATAATATGCTTCTGGAGACAACCAAGCTGGTCACCACAGGCAGCTACTTCTTCTAAAAATTGCATTCCCATCACAAATTCTGTAGAAATAGTTAAGGCTAAAAAGTTGAGAATTGCTTTTAACATGTACCTGCTCATCATGATTTTTTATTATTCTTTATTTATTTTTTTTTTTAATTTAATACTGAATTTTAAAGAGTTGAAATATTCGGACAAGAAAAATATGGCACATTGGAACACAGATTACTTTTAGGGTGTGTATGCTTCCTAAGAATATTTAAAAACAGAAATTTTAAAGGGACGAAACAATGATTTAACTAGTAATAGCTTTTCAACATATATCTGAAATAATATTAGCTTAAACTCTTACTTGATTTCCAGAGTCCTGGCTAAGTTTCATATTTTCCTCAATTAATTCTCGGTTGGTTTTTTCCATACCTTCTAGATTTTTTTCTAATGAGGATTGAGCTAAAATAGAAATAAATACCAATGCAAAACATGAAACCTGTAAACTATTTGAATGTGAAAACTTTGACTAAACTTGAAATAAGCATGAAAAATGTAAAATTAATTTTAACATTCTTTCATAAGTATTTATCGTTTATATTGAAAATCCTAATTTCATAAATGCAATCCATGATGTTTCCAAAAAATTTCCTTCAGTAAGTATGTTAATTTGGCATGGGCAGCAAACCAGATTATGGAAAATTCTCTTTTTTTTTTCTTTACACATGGTTGAAAGCACAAGCTAGTGAATTTATTTAAGAAAATTATATAAGAAATAATTTTTGTTCTATTTCTTTTATGATATAGCAACAGGAAAGAGGGGAAAAAAGGATTATTTAAAATATCTCTAGGATTTCTAAATTGATTTCACAATGTATGATCATAATTTAACTAATATGAAACAATAAAAGCGTATTTATTAAAAAATATTTACTTTTTATTTATATTTTTTTACTTTTTAAATCATTAAAATATTTCATTATTGCATTTTCAGAGCCAGTTGGCCTGTTTGGCAAGCATGGTGTAGCGCATAATTAAATCCATTGTTGTTTTAACTACTTGTATAGAATTATAACCCATAAAGCATATTTAGTGATTTATCACCTGTTTTGGGCTAATAGAAAATTATCTTAAAATTAAAGTATTAATTTATAATTAAGAGTTAAAAATATTAAAATGTTGTGTTGTCATCAGAAACAAATCTGTGTACATAGTTTTTATAATACTAGCATATCAGAAAGCGAGTTAGAGATAGCTTACTAAATCCAATTTTAAAAAATCAAGTTTAGTTTAAAATAGTGTAAAAAAAGATAAGTGTTACCTTCTTTACTGGAACTCAATGCAGTATTCATAGACTCTTGAAGTTGTTTATTAATCTAGTGCAGAGAAAGAAAAAAATGAAATGTTAGTATTTCAAGCAAAATTAAAAATCCTTTTGTCTTCTCATAAGATATTTAATTACTCAAATTTATTTTGTTGTGAATACTTTTAAACAAAAAAATTGAATTAAAAATTTAAAAAAAAAAAATATATATATATATATATATGTGTGTTACCGTGAAAGACCGAAATTGGAGAATGTCGACTTTCACCGGTGAATGTCAACAAACACCAAATACGTCGGTGAAAGTTCAAATATTTCTTTACATTCTTGTACATTCGGACCCTCACCAGTGTATGTCGACAATCACAAATATGCTCTGGTGGAGGTCGAAAAGAGAGGAGCTTGAATCTCTTTCTCCCTTGCAGTAGCTAGCGTGAAGGTGTGACGTCACGATCTGTACATTCAGGCCCGGAGAGAAGTGTTACTGACCTGTGCGCGCAGCGCGATCATCGAGAAGGCCCTGAGCCGACAAAGAGGCGACTGGCTGTTTTCCACCAAATCCTTTGTTCTGGTGGAGTCAGTCAGCTTTGTCAGTCTTATGCAAGTTTTGATGGTGAGAGCAACGTTTTCTTCTTTTTTTTTTTTTTCCCGATACTCTAATTTATACAGATAGGATACTGCAGTGAATCGTGATCTTTTTCTTGAAAAGTTAAATGCATTAATTGCGGGTAAACGAGAAGACCATTGTTTTTATTTTTCTCAAGAAAAGTACTCTAAAATACTTTCTGAAGTGGTTTCTGCTAAAACTAAGTGCAACACACTTTTGGATTACAGACGATTAAAACGTTTTGACGTTTTAAAAATTAATGGTGAAGATTATGGTGAAGATTAATTGTACCATTAAAACCAGAAGAAACGAATATACAGTATTATGTTACCAATGAGGAATTGTTCAGTATACTATATGAAACTCACACCAGAATATGCCACGGAGGAAGAACACATATGCTTAAAGAGTTGCAAAATAAATACAAAAATATTACATATGAAGTTGTGATGTTGTATTTAAATTTATGCAAACAGTGTCAAATGAAACACAGTGCACATAAGAAAGGTATTGTTGTGAAACCAATGATCAGTTCTGAGTTAAACTCAAGATGTCAAGTTGATCTGATAGATCTGCAGTCAAACAGAGATGGCGAATATAAGTTCATAATGGTTTATCAAGATAATTTAACTAAGTTTGTCCAGCTACGACCTTTGAAAACTAAGAGGGCGGAATAAGTAGCATATCACGTTCTTCCAATATTTTTAACATTTGGTGCTCCAGAATTATTGCAATCAGATAATGGTAGAGAATTCAGTAATCAAGTCTTATCCGAAATATGCGCTATGTGGAAAGATGTTAAGATATTTCATGGAAAGCCTTGTCACAGTCAAACACAAGGCTCAGTTGAAAGGGCCAATCAGGACATACAGAATATGCTAACTGCATGGATGAACGATAACGATACAAAGAAATGGTCAGAAGGTTTACCCTTTGTTCAATTTGCCAAGAACACTACTTACCACGAAGGAATACGCCAAAGTCTTTATGAAGCCATATTTGGCATTAAAGCGAAAAGAGGCATAGCATCGTCTTTTTTGCCTAGCGAACAAATCGCGAATATCGAAACCGAAGAACAACTTGAAGAAACTGGTGGATCTTTTGAAACCGAAGAACAACTTGAAGAAACTGGTGGATCTTTTGAAACCGAAGAACAGCTTGAAGAAACTGGTAATACTTCTGAAAAAAATTTGAGCGATGGTCATACCGAAAACCATATTCCAAAGAAAAATATTGAAGAGGACTTACAATCTACCACGTCTTCACATCAAGTTCTGACTGAAAAACACGAGTTAATTTCTATAAAAAGAGAGGCCGTGAAAGAGAATCTTCTACTGCAAGCAACAAAAATGTTACGAACCTCACAAAAACAATTTCCTCCTGCTCAAATTGGTGATACTGTACGAATACAAGTCATCTGATGTCAACCGTGGTCGTACAGATAACCGAAATGTGTTAGCGGTTGTTGTTCGAATAGAAGACTCCGACTTCTATAAACTTGCAAATGAAAATGGTACCCTCATGCAGCTTTACACACGTAATCAGTTCGTAATTTGTAAAGAAAAGTTACTTTCCATAGATGAGATTTATTTTAAAGAAATTTCGCTGAGAGAAGCAGCTTCAGCTAATTCGAGAAGCGGTGGGAAAGGCTATACACGCTGTGATTGCAAAAGGAACCACAAATAAATGCAGTTGTAAAAGCAAGGGCCTCTTGTGCAATTCAAAGTGTCATAATAGTTTAAGTTGTTGCTGTTATGATTTAAAAATTTGACTCTTAATTTATTCAGTATTTTAATATTTAACCTTAATTTATTCATCAATTTAATTAAACTCATTAAATTCATTTAAATGAATTAGGCTAAGTTTCATCTTTGCATTTTAAATCAAACATTCTTTTTAAATTGTTTACTTTTGGTGAGAGTATAATTTAATTTCAGAATCTTTCCATTACATATGTTTTAGGATATTCATTTCAATTTTAATTTACATTTCATTCACTTTACAATATTAATTAAACTTCATTTCAAATTATCTAAAAACAAAATATTTATAACTTACTTTTTCTAACTTTTAAATAATATACAGTCTAAAATAAATTATTCTAAAATATAGCGTATTTCCTTTTTAATAATATTTATTAAAAAATTGGTTAATTGTTAATTTTATTCTTTTCAGAAAGTTCAAATTCATTTATTTTAATTCAGGCAAATTCTTTCAGAATAACGAACTTTTCCATATATCATTGCAAAATTTCTAAGTCCAATAATCATTTTTCAAAATTTCTTAATTTAAATATTTTACTTTCAAAAACATATCTGGTGGAAAGAAAATTTTAATTTTATTTAGATTGCTAAAATTTCATTTGTTTTCATCCATTAGTTTGGCAGTTATAGATTTTTAATTACTTTCGTTTTTTCTGTTTTGAATTTCGTCGAGATTTGCGATCAGACGCCATTGATGGGTATTTAGATGCTTCAAGTAAACAAGAACCTTTCTTCCCGCGGATTTTGAACAAGGTCGTTTTGACAGCACTCCAAGGTCGCGATCGAATGTTCTGGATACGATTTAATGCTGTTGCTAGGGTTGGAAGTGTCAGTGAAACGTCTGACTGTAACTTTGACTATGGTCTGTTGGGGTTTGTTCAGTGACTTTCAGACGGTTCGGATTTTTTGATTGGTTGTTGCGTAACCGCCTGGAACCTTTACCTGAGAGGGAAATTCTAGAGAGTATTCAGTTCTACTCAAGATTCGAAAAGATGTAGCTACGATTTTTAGTTATCCGGGCTTCTGCCATTTTCTTTGGCGAAAGTCAGGACTCTAGGATGATGTTAATGTGTGATTTTAGTAATACGATGTATCCAGATGTTGAATAATTTTTTAACGTAATGAATTGAACAATAAGTCAAATTTAAATCTACAAATGATATCTTCCTGATGGATGGAGATGCTGGATCAGATATAAGCTGCGATTGGATATTCACTTGAGATGTTTTTTCATGATTTCTTGAATCTTCATTTAATATGTTTGTTCATCAATGCTGTGGCTGAATCAGCAATTTAAATGTTCTTTAAGTAATTCGACTTCAAAAATTCTACTTCTTAATCTTCTTATATGCCTGTTTCAACAGTTTGATTGTCAAGTTTTACTGACGGAAATATGACTTCTTAAGTGTTGAGACTTAGGAGTGTATTGAAGAGATATACATATCCATCTGTCATCCTGTCGCCAAACGTTGCTGCTTCTCAGAAATTAATCTAGCTTCCTAATTTTTGCTGTTCATATCTTAAAAACCTTCATCTTCCTTTGATAAGTAACAACTTATTAGAACTATCAAAGATATTTAAAGAATAACTGTATACACTGGATCGAGCCTACAACACTAATTCAATATAACTTTTTATATCTACTAAGATCTGCAAATTTTATTTAAAGAAAATATAATATTATAATAATAAACTGTATCTGATATTTGAAATAATATATCCTAAAGATATTAGATTACAATTGTCAGTGACTTCATAATCCTTGTTATCATTGATGCATTCGTATTATTAAAAAAGCTCGTATCGCTACATATATGATTAAGATGTCTGTTGTGATGTTAGTTAGTGATTTATTTATTTTATTTTGGTGCACTATCTTGTGAGTAAATTACAGTTTAACTTCATCTTGGTGAGTTTGTTTTTTTCTATTATTTATATTTATGTGTTTCAGCTATGTTTGAAGTAATGGAATGAGTTCTATTTCCTAATTTATATAAGTATATTACAACTTAAGTATTAACTTTATGAATTTAACGTAACTTTAAGCTTAACTTTTATGGCATCGCATTATGTGCTGCTACTTACGATCATGCCTATAATGGTGTTTGGGGAAAGTGTTGAATATATGTTTTGTCTAAATTTTTAGGTTTTCTGAATCACTCCGGTGCGAGTCGCTGGTGATTCACCCTTTATTAATTTTTCCTTTTATATTCATCACGATCCCCAGATACCGTTATAGTTGCAATAAATAAGATTTGAATCACATAATTTAGTAAGTTTTTTATTACTATTATTTTATTTTCTCATTTAGAACGTACTGTATAATTAAGTAAGTTTTTAACTTCTATTATTTTCCTTTCTGATTTTGGATGTACTGTATAATTAAGTTTTTAACTTCTGTTATTTTCCTTTCTCATTTTGAATGTACTGTGTGCTTTAAGTTCTTAGTCATTCCTCTCAGAAAGAGAGGCGAAAAATTTATCGCGACTGAATTACGGAGAAAAATATATAAATCTCGGACATGTTCAACATTCACCATTAGTGCATGGTGAATGTCGACATTTACCGGTGTAAGTCAGAAATAAGGGTATTTCGGACATACACCAAGCGACTATGTGTTTGTTGACATTCACCGGTGAAAGTAGACATTCTACAGATTTCGGTGTTTCACCGTAACATATATATATATATATATATATATATATATATATATATGGTATGAACTAGGGATGTAACGAATAGTGATTTGGCCGAATAGCCGAATACCGAATATTCGGCCGAATTTTAGGCCGAATACGGACTTAAAAAAAATGATTTTAATTGTTTATTTTTTTTTTTTCAGTTTTAAAATCAAAAATTAAATTAAGGACTAACTGAAATAATTTTTTTGTTTGAGTGTTCAAAAATCATAACAGCTGAATGTATTTTTTGTAATATTTCAAATACTTTGATGCCAATAAGATAACATTTGACTTTAAAAAATGTAAATAATAATTCATATATTTTTTTAATCCATAGATAGTTCTAGTAACTTATATATTTTTTACCTAAAATAGAAACTCATTACCTCTGTAAAAATGAAACTTTTTTTATTTTAGTAAAATCATTTAACCCCCACAAATAAGAACTTGCATGTGTCCTCTGTCTTTTTATATCCTTTCTCATGCAACTCCAACTTAGTAAATTTACATTCTGTATGTCAAGAAAAGGGTTATTTTCTTAAAATATAATTTCATTTTCATTTTGGGATTGCTTTTCAGAAATAAAAAATAAGAAGTCATTACTGCCAAATTTGTCAAATGAAGTTAATAATACAGCAGATAAATTAAGAGAGGTAGATTGCTATTTTGATAAACATTTAATAGCTAGGACAGAGTGTCTATTTAACTGGTGGAAAACAAATGCAGAAAACTTTCCAAGGCTTGCAAATTTAGCAAGAAATCATCTTTCAGCTCCTGCAAGCACAGTATATAGTGAACGTTTGTTTTTTGAAGCTAGTAATATATATGAAACCAAACGAAACAGACTTCTTGAAAATGCTGAAAAGTTATTCTTTTTGCATCACAATTTCAGGCTTTACAGTGATAAATTATTTTGTTATCCCTGTATGTTATTTTGAAGTAACTCATTAAATGCTTTTTCAGTATAGGTAATAGTTTTTTTCTTTTCAATGTATCAAACTCATTAGTTCGTTTAATCAACATCTAATGTTTAATTTTTAATTAGTAAAGTAATTATATAGTCCTATATTTATTCAAATTTCTTTATTTAGAAGTAAAACTAAAAACTAGAAAAATGATTTAATTTGTGAAAGATTAAACATTTTTACAAGACAGTAAAATATTTATTTTTAATATTTATGAATTTTATTGTTTAAGAAACTGTTATTATAACTCAGATTAAAAAAATAGATATAAAGTTAATATTTTAAATTCACTGAAGAGATTTAAACTTTAAATGCAGTATATATTTTGCATTTTAATGTAAAAGAAATTAATGTTGCAATACTTACTTAAATTCACATGATGCCTAAATATGCAGCAAGAAAAATATTTTTATTTATGTAATATCATTATATACAGTTATTTATAAGTTGTCATGAAGCTTTAAAATTGCATAAGTATTAGGATTTCTTTTTCTTATAATAATTAATGTATTTAGATATAAATTTTTAATATTGTTTGTTGAAAATATTTAAAATCACACTTTGTTTTGATTTTCTGGAACTTATTTAACCAAATATCTTAGAATATTCGGCCAAATATGCAACTATTCAGCAAAATATCAAATTATATTCGGCTACAGGTATTCGGCTAAATATTCGGTTCAATATTCGGTTCAATATTCGGCCATGCCGAATATTCGGCAAAAGGGCCGAATAGGTCGAATATTCGTTACATCCCTAGTATGAACTGTTATGACAATACATAATTGTGTGCTTCTAAGCTCATGTTTTACCAATTAGTTAATAACTATTTTAAAACATGTCAGTACTGCCTAAAAGAAACCCAAGAATGGAAGAAGGCACATTTAAAAAAAGATTACAATTCAAAACCACAATCGACATGATTTCTTTATATAAAGTGAAATACCAGCATAATTTAAAACAAAAAAAAATCTATATTAATAAAAGAAGGATGTTTATCTGTCTCTCTGTGTGTGAGGAGGGGGGGGGGGGGGCAATAGCTAAGAAAATCGACGGTTTGTAAAGGTCTGAAAATTTGGATGAAGGTAGAAAAAGACGGGTCAGATTCAGAGGCTCAGATTTTTCTTTTTTTAATAACTAGCCCAGATATTAATTAACAAGAATGAAAAATCATGCGTCAAGCATAGATTATGTAACACTTTCCAATGCTTCCAAAATAATTTTACAAATCATTACCGTTTAATAAGCTGAAAGATAACACCTAAGTAAATAATTTGGAAAATGCATAACCTATTTAAAAACGTAATTTCAGGAATTTCCAACATATACAATATTCGGGAAAATATCCGAATACTTTAATTCAGCCCTGTATATGATCTATAGATTTGTATATATACTACATAGGATGCTAAATTTTAGTTTACTTAGGAAACGCGTAGCACAGTTTAAAATTCTCCTTCTGGAGTTTCTGTCAATAAACGGAAATTCGTTCGCGAACTTTTGTGCTGCCCTGTATAGGATCTATAGAATTTATACACACCAAGTAATAGACAAAAAGTGAGTTAAAATTAAAATCGCGTTCAGCAACTTAAAACACACTTCCAGGAATTATTGTTAACAGACAGTAGAGAATTCTTTTGTGTGTCCATGTAAATGAACGATGACTGCTATACACACACTATTCTGTAGTAAGCCTCTTGTAATGCACCTTAATGATACATATCAATTTCAATGTGTTTAAAATAGTGAAACATTATTTAATTAAACCGCAAACGATTTTTCTCTATGACGTAATGTAACGGAATTCTTTTGACTGTCCCTGTAAAGTAACAATAAATGCTATGCACACCTTATTCTATATTAAGCTTCTTGTAATGCACCTTAGTGATATATATCAATTACAATGTGTTTGAAATTGTGTAACATCATTAAAATAAACCGCAAATGATTTTTCCCCATAGACCGTAATGTAACTGAATTCTTTTGAGTGTCCCTGTAAGAAAACTATAAGTGCTACACACTTCAGTTGAAATAGGGAACATGCTATAGATATCGACAATAACATAAAAATTGCAGGACAATCAGAGCATATTTACGGGAGTTAGAGCACGGACAGACGGCCATACGGCAGACAAACCGAAGTCATGAACACTTTTCCACTAGGTTGGAAAGTGTTAAAAACCATAATGAACTTCGCAAAATAGCACACTAACATAGTTTTTTGAAAGGAGGCAGGGTGTCAACAAGAAAAATGGTTGAAAAGACGAAGCATATTTCTTTTTTGGAGACATAATTACACATAAATCAAAAAACAAACGCCGAAATGGAACAATGAATCATGACTGAAGTAAACATAGCTTATCTCCATTACCTAATGGGAACCATGACACTTCATTCTCATTGGTTAGCTGGAATGTGACGTTATTAACTACACCCACTTATGTGATGTCATACTTACTCATCAATAAGAGGTGAAAAGCGTTTTGTGAGTTCTTCCCCAAAGAAGAGTCGATTGACTGGTTCAGTTTCATGCAATACTGGGAAGTATCAAATTAAATAGAAAATAGGGAGAAATTTAGAAAAAAATCAGGAAAGCAGGGAATGATTATAAATAAAAATAAAGAGTCTTCCCGTCTGAAACAGGACACTGGATGGGTCTACATTAACACAAAGTAGAAAGTAAAAAAACATTTTGTTCATGTTCTTATTTAGCATAGCAGCATTAGCTTGCTTAGCATTAACTTGTTTAGTATCTATACTAGCATCAGCAGTATCTTGTTTAAGAACAGAAATTCTCTGATAAAATCTTCTCTTCTGTAGAACAGAAACAAGAAGGTATTGTTGAAGGTGAATTTTCCAACTGAATATTCAAAAAGAAAATGGTTCTGCCATCTACTACTATTATTTTACAAGCATTATCGAACTTTTATATGTAATAAAGGGGTAAAAATAAAATAAGCAGAGTTCTTGGAGGGCTTTTTACATTACAACCACATACGAGATTAGCATGCAGAAGAAGGTTAAATTCACAAATAAATTACAAACCTCATCTAGTTCCTTAACTCTGATTTCCAAATCTCGACACATATTCAAGTATTGCTCAGAGCTTTTATTTGTAATGTCCAATTTTTCATGCAGACCTAAAAATATAAAATCATGATCAGCAACAAGAAAAAGGAAAAACAAAGAAATGAAATATGATTGATATTAAAGAAGCAGTATCACAGTAACTGCAATAATTCAGATGTTAAACTTTGTCATCAAAATTATGTATATTTAAATGAATCTTACTATTCCTTTCAATGAAGGCATAATAATTGAAGTCTTGGAAACATTATAAGAAATAGAATCACCACATTGCCTTTCGATTTCAAAGAATTTATGTCAGATTTTTAAAAAGAAATTTTAACAAGTATTTTCACGACACCATATTATTAGAAAATCTTCAAAGAATAAAGTATTTTAACTTAGTATGGCACATCTATACCATGGAAAGAAATTTCATATACATCATAAAAAGGTGTAAAAACAGAGCTTGATCTTTTCTTCTTTAAAATTGAAAAAAAGAGCATGATATCACTACAAGAGGTTAAATCTCCATTTTTTTTAATTTATTTTTTTAAATAAATATTTGTGAACATAAATTTTAAAAGACTTTTAAACACTAGACACTTTTTTTTTTCTTTTAATGCACTTTTCAAGGTTTTTCCAAAACATACGAATCATGAACTAGACTATACATAATTATTTCTAATTATAGTTATTCTATTGGGTATATGCAAAAGTAAGTTCTGTTTTTTTAGTTAAACTTACATGTTTATTTAGCAAGTATATAAAAGTGGTACATTATTCAAAGTATGCTTCACCAGAAGCCACAACCTTCACCCATCTTTCAGGCAATTTACGGATTCCTTGTCTGAAGAAGTCGTCTTTTGAAGCGATCTATTTGTCAAACCAATTTTTGATACTTTCATAAGATGTGAATCGTACATCTTGAAGGGCTGATTGCATTGACTGGAATAAATAGTAATACAAAGGAGCAATGTCTGGCAAATATGGCAGGTGGTATAGAACTTCCCTGTCCTGCCTTTCTAAATAAGTTTTAACGACATTTGCAGTATGTGGTTTTGCATTGTCATGCTACAAAATCAGTTTATTGTGTCTATTCTCCCATTCTGGTCGATTTTCTTGAATAGTTCGCTTCAAATGCATTAGTTGTCATCGATAGACTTTGCCAGTAACAGTTTCAGAAGGTTTCAGTAACTCATAATATACACCTTTCATATCCCACCAAATACACAGCATAACATTATCAGAATGAATATTTCACTTTGGCAGTGATGGACCAGCTTCACCAGGCTGTACCCAAGTTTTTGTACGTTTAGGAGTCTCATAGTAAATCTATTTTTCACCTCCTGTCACAAGTTGATGCAGAAAACTCTTTCTTTGTTGTCTTTAAAGAAGCATTTCACAAGTGATTTTTTGACATTTTAACTGTCTTTCTGTTAATTCATGCGATATCCAATTTCCAAATTTTTGAACCATTCCATGTAGACATCTACTGACAACGGATTGATCAACATTCAATGCTTTTGCCTTTTCTTGTTGTATTTGTGTGTTGTCTTCATCCAATAATGCTTGCAATACTTCATCTACAAATTTTTTCAGTCTACCTTCATGTTCTGTGCCTTCAACATCGAACAAACCTTCTTTAAATTGACTTAACCACCTTCTACACATACTATTAGAAAAAGCATGTTCACTGTAAGCTTCTACAAGTAAGCAATGACTCTCAGCAGCACTTTTCTTCAAATTATAAAAGTACAACAAAACTTCCTGCAAAGGAAGATTATTTGGCACAAAACTATCCATTTTAAATTTAATAAAAAACTGTTGTTTGCACTTTAATCAAATGCCATAAACTATGTTTTGAAGGTTATGAAGAGGCGTTTCAAAAGGATGTATTACTAGATTCACGCAATACATATAAAACCATTTACTATTGTAAAAAACTTAACTTACTTTTGCATATACCCAATATTTAAAAATATTATACCAAGATACTAAGAGCTCAGTATTTTCTTTTAATCATGCTAAATTACTAAAAAACTTACATTAAACTTAAAAGCTGAAATATTACAGTTCATATTTTTGTACTTTTCAGAATCTAAACATAACATTTAATATTATATATATATTAAAAAAGTAGTAATTTTAATAAAATCATTCTTTTTTAATTTTCTACTGCCAGTGAAAGCACACATACTATCAAAGATTTTTTTTAAAGAGATTTTTCTAAGGGAATAATGATTTTCATATATAATATGTTATTAATTGAACATTCAGAATTTTTTATGATAAAATACAATGATGGCAATAATATTACATAAAAAGAAGTAAGAATCAATTCTAGAATAAACATTTCTTCCAATTTACATAATTCATTCACAACAAAAATAAAATTACTATTTTCTTATGCATTGCAAAATCAAAATTTGTAGAGGGGCAGAAAACTGCTTAGTGCTAAAATGTCAAATTAAAATTGTGATAATAAAGTGAAATACAGAAAAAATTATGACAAAATACAGTATACTCTCGATATCTCGAACTTCGATATCTCGAAAACCTTGATATGTCGAAAAATTATTTTTCCCCTTGATATTACATATTCATCTAATGTTAATTTTAATTCTTATCTCGAAAAGTTTTCACTCAAAACCTTGTTACGTCGAATATTTTTCGAAGTAAAGATATGAGTTTTTCCTGAAAAATCGCCGTTCATTTGTATCTAAGAAAATAAAAGTATGTTTCTAAGAATCTCTCACACCCTTCATTATCTCTCTGAGGGATCAGGAACGATTTCAATAAGTCCATCTGGTCACTTGAAAGGCAAAAAACAAAGGGAGAAAAACTAGTCGTTCCTTGTCACATGGGTGGCATTTTTGGGAGGGAATGAATGAGGGGGCGGGTGAAGATGCATGCGGTAGATTGTCTCGCCAAATCACATATCTTGCCAATGATAATTCAACTATCCAATCATTTGTCACTCATGTTTGTTCAGTGTTGAATTCAGGGGGTGGCCCGGGGGGGACATTCCCCCCCGGAGTATTGAAATGTCCCCCCCGGAAGATTTGAGATTGTATGCTTTTAATGGTAAAAAAGTGCAATTTCCCCCCCGGAACTCTATAATGTCCCCCCCGGAGCCACAGAAATCCCTCCCGGAGAAAAGTGTCTGAATTCAACACTGCGTTTGTTGCTTAGGTCAAGTGTGTTGTTCTAAATTGGTCAGAATTTACTGCATATGGTTAAGGTATTCGCGAAAAACGTTAGTGAATTGATAAAACGTGTTCGTGAATCGCCAGTTCTAAACTCAAAAATGGAAAGTTTGAAAGAAAATAAAGCAGTGAGCATTAAGCGAAAGTTGAACGTGTTAACAATTGAAAAAAAGGTAGAAATTTTAGAGTCTGTAGATAAAGGTGGGAAAAAG
Source organism: Maratus michaelseni (assembly GCA_963931845.1). Classification (NCBI taxonomy): domain Eukaryota; kingdom Metazoa; phylum Arthropoda; class Arachnida; order Araneae; family Salticidae; genus Maratus; species Maratus michaelseni. Next base: position 126,617,665 of record OZ007600.1, on the reverse strand, counting down.
GGACAAATCGCAAAGGATTTCAAAATTCCAGCATCGACTTTATCAACGATTTTGAAAGACAGAAAAAAGATTGAGAAACTTTACGAGCAGGAAAAAGGAGCCGCAAAGAAGATTAGGAAGGCTGCATATCCCGATTTAGAAGAATGCCTAATAAATTGGTTTAAACAGTGCAGAGATCGTAATGTCCCTCTTGGAGGTAATGTGTTGAAAGAAAAGGCCGAACATTTTGCAGAAAAACTGGGACACAAGGATTTTAAATGCAGTAATGGATGGTTGGAGAACTTTAAAAAACGCCACAACATTGTTTTTCGAAAATTGTGCGGCGAGAGCCAATCAGTGAGCGATGAACTTTGTTCGGAATGGATTAAAAAACTTCATGCTCTTTTGAAAGATTATTCCCCGGACAACATTTACAATGCCGATGAGACAGGGCTTTTCTTTAAAGCACTACCGGACAAAACTGCAGTTTTCAAAGGAGAAGCGTGTAACGGAGGAAAGCAGAGTAAAGAGCGAGTAATATTACTGTTAGCTGCCAACATGAGTGGGACCGAGAAGTTAACCCCCTTGATGATTGGAAAATCCAGAAACCCAAGATGCTTTAAAGGAATGAAGTCCTTTCCTCTTCATTACAAAGCGAATAAAAAGGCTTGGATGACAAGCGAATATTTTTCAGACTGGCTGAAGCAAATAAATAAGAATATGTGCAAAAAGAAGAAGAAAATCTTACTTTTCATCGACAACTGCAAAGCTCACGGCATTATCCCAGAATTGAAAGAGGTGAAAGTAGTTTTCCTCCCACCAAACACCACTTCAAAGCTGCAACCTCTCGATCAAGGGATAATCAGAAGTTTCAAAGTTGGATACAGGAAGGAGGTAGTGAAGAAGATCGTAGATGCCATCGATAGGAAAGAGGAAATTACGCCATTAAACATTCTTGATTGCATGAGGATGGCTGACCGTGCTTGGAGGGACGTCACTCAAAAGACTATCATAAACTGTTTTAGAAAAGCTGGCTTTGTGAAAGAAGCAGAAAATGAAATTGAATGGGACGAGGAACAAGAAAGCAGCGCTGAACCCGAAAATGAAACGCAGTGCGAAGAATGGGGGAAATTTTCAAAATCACTCAATCTTTCCGAAAACATAACTTTCGAAGATTTCACTGAATTAGACGCTGACGTCGAAGTCTGTGGGCTGTGGACCGATGATGAAATCATTTCTCAATCGATTTCTTCTCCAGCGTCTGATGATGAGGAAGAAATGAATGTTCCAGAATCATTACCTATCGTTACTGCGTCCCAAGCTAAAGATGCTGCCCACATACTACGACACTTCATGGAATGCTCGGAAGGCGTGGAAAATGATGACTTTGCCGCTATTTTTCGAATAGAAAAATTGGTTGAAAACCAATTTCAAAAGAGATGTCGCCAAGCCACGATACTGGACTTTTTAAAAAAAAATTAGCGATGTAAGTTCATTTATGTATTTTCTAATCATTTTCAATTTAATGTAATTATTTTCTACTAGTAAATTAAAATTATCATCAGGTGATTAGACATATTGTCGACTATCATTACATATCTTTACTTATTCTCATCTATCATTACTCTAATTTTTATGATATTATTCTGTATCTTGTGTTTTTACGTGTTTTTTTATGTTTTAGCTATGACCTTGTTATCTCGAATTTGTTTTAGCGTCCCTTCGACTTCGAGATATCGAGAGTATACTGTATGTTCATTTTATCCTTATTTTTATTTTATTAAACACATTTTTATTTCCTTTTCTCTCTCTTTCTCGAGCAACAATAGTGTTAGTGAGTTAATAAAATCACATAAATAAAATATACATGATAATACCAATATTTAAATAAGGCCTGTGAAAATATGTTATTAAAAATACACAATTTTTATTTATATAAACACTAGCTAACCCGCCCGGCATTGCCCAAGCCCGAAATAATTACAATCTCAGAGAAAGGCGTTAACCCCCTCCCCCCCCCCCATACCTGCAAATATAATGAATAATTTGTACAAGAGAACCACCGTCACCTACATTAACACGATCATTAAAAAAATAATTACATTTTTCTGATAATTAGAACATAATGAAGACGCTACGCTAAAATAGCCGGCAGATGACACCTTTTCTCGATCTCAATTTCAAATCTATATCTTAATTAGTTACCTAAATTTTTGTTCCAATAGTAAATATTGGCAATTATTTCCTTTCATTTTCGCAAACTAAATGGAGGGATCGGCCAGAGAAACAGATCTCTTTGTAGTTCAGTTTTTAATGAAAGCAGATCCCTGTCTGAAACTTCCTCGGATTGTTTTCACTGGCGCCGGCAGATTTTTGGCAGTTTTTTGCATAAATTAAAAAAAAAAATAGCAACCGAATTTTTCAAAAATCACGTAGTCCGATGCAGAATATTTTTTTACATATGCTCAGAAACTTTCGAATTGATATCTCAATTAGTTTTCTTAAAATTCGCCAATTAGTAAAATAATTTTGAATTCGTTCATTTCCGCTTTCAAATCCAATACGCCAGTTCGTTTCTTTCGCCATTTTGATTTAAAAGATGTTATTTTAGAAGCGATGGTTAATGAGAATCTAATTAATATCTAGGCTAATTATCAAAATATTAAAATTCTGAGGGTCAGGTGCACCAAGAGAGTGTTTGGACTACCTAAATCTAAATTTACAGACTTCTAGGTGTGTTAAATTTTCCTAACTATCGCCAACAGACACACATACACACACACACAGACAGAGCGAAACTTTATTTTATTAGTATAGATTATCATACACTAAGCTTATAAGGTATATTATATATAGTTGACGCTCATTATAACGACCGCCCATTATAGCGACAGATGCAAAATTTCCCGAAATATATCCCCTTTATGCTATGTTATTTTTACATCCAATATAACGACCAGCCAGCGGCTTATGTCCCAATATAGCGACCGAATGGACAATTGTACAGTCCATCTTCAGATTACGGGTTTGAAGTCTACAACAGTGGAATATTTTCCGCCCAACCTTCACGTCTGTTCTTCAGCCTCTCGATCAAGGCATCATCCTAAGTTTCAAATGCAATTACAAGAAATTACTTTTGAGAAGAATTGTTTCTGCACTAGACGAAGACAAAATTTATGAAGTGGATATTCTTTCAGCATTACACTTTTCCAAAGCAGCATGGAATGCAGTTACAGAGGAAACCATTAAAAATTGCTTTCATCATGCTGTTTTGAAGGGCAATCCGAACCTGTGAAATTGACCGAGGGAATGTTCGATAATAATCAGCGAATCAATGATGAAAGTTTTGACGAGGCAGAAAGAATACTGTAAGAAATTTGTGAGAAAATGGATTTGAAGGAAAAACTGACTTTTAATTATAATGTTTTGATTGACTGTGATGAAGACTGTGCGGAAAACCTGACAGAAAATGACAATTTCTCGCTATTCTATACAAGAAGAAATAGAGTCACAGAATGAAGAAAGTGTACCATCACCGTCGATACCTAATGTAAAAAATGTTTCAATCCATTCACTATCGTTATAGCGACCTCCCATTATAACGACCATTTTTTTGGCACGCGAGGGGTCGTTATAACGAGCGGCGACTGTATATGTATATAATATATATAATTCCTCAAAATATGAAATATTTAAATTTTATGAAAGAAGGTGATATAAAACTTTTTTATAACAATTAACTATAAACACTTATAACCATTAACTATAAACACATATAACGTTAAAACATTAAAAACTACACAAGCAAAAGACTGTCTCATAAGTGGACAGACAGACAAAATTAACTATCAACCCCCCCCCCCCCCCTATGACAAAGACGTTTGTCATATATCTTGCTTTCAGTTCAAACCCCCCCCCCCTCAAAATTGTAACAAGTTAACATAAGCTTTTCCATTCCTCTTCCAACATCTAGCATACATGTATTGATTGCATGCTTCTCCTCCCCCCCCCCCCCCCAAAAAAATAGAGATTAAAAAAAAAAAAAAAAAAAAAATTCATAAAGATTCATTCATTCCCCCCAAATAAATAAATAATTATAAATAATTAAAATAAACAATTATAGTTTATAGATTTTTAAATGTCTGTAATCCCCCCCCCCCCCAAAATTCAATATGTTAACTAAAACCTATTTCTGATTTAATTTAGATAACGAATCTACTTTCTTCATTCTAAAATGCAAGTCACTCGCATGCATCAGAAACCTCTCTGCCCTTAACTTTGCGGTTATGCTAAAAATAAGTTACTAATGTTCACATATTTCTAATTCAACCGTTTCCTTCTCATGAAATCAAAAGTGCATCTGTCTTAAAAGTTAGACAAAATATATAAGCAGCTGTGCTCTACTTATTAAAATAATGTAACGTATAACCGATATTTTTTATGCAAGCATTTGCACTTCTCATCCGCTCTCAAAAGAATTAATTAAAATATCTCTCGCCCACATGTAAACTGTAATATGCAAACTCATATCTTTCACACCCTGTTATTAGATTCGAGTCATATGTAACCGTTAATTGCAGCTGTCTTTTAGCAAAATCAAACGCCAATCCCAAAATTACTTTCTTTCTTTTTCCTTTTCTGTCTCCATAAAAGAATCTTTACAACCCTTCCCCCCATCCTCAAATGAATGCATTATCATAGACAGAATCTAGCAGTTATCGTTTTTTCCCATACGCGTCCGACCGTTGTCTCCAAAAACTCCCTCGCCAAGTACTGGCGATTTTATCATGCTTTCCGCGCCAATACCCGTACATGTAACTTTTAGAAGATACTCACTTCGGCCGTTTGTCTTGACCAGGAAAGCGGTACAAAACTTGTCATTGTTTGTGTAGGTACCTCCCCTTTGCTTCTTTAACTATCAATATTGCCGCTTCATAAAATAAATATATATTGCATCTAACTATGTGATTCTTCGTTTTCCTGGATTTACTACGTATTTTTCATCTCTACTTGACCCTGTTTACTATGCTCCGTTATACTAATAAGCACTGACGCCATGGTAAATAAACATCTACTACCCTTCCATGTTATATACTCTGGTACGTCCGCCGGTTTCGCTCGAACTTAGAGATTCATTTTTCTTCCAATAAGGGGAGGTACCGAGGTACAATAATTATAAGAGGCATATTTCCTTTCATCTGCAACTATGTGGAACTTTAAATACAACTTCTCTGAACTGCCATTGGAAGTGTAACTCTGCATCCGCTCCGCTTCGCTGATTCCAGACTGCGCGTCACCCCCCCATCTCTTCGCAGCACGATGTACCTGACTCCCGAACTCGTCATCACAGCCCTCCCACCTGCCATGCTGGATCGCTTTTCTACCGGGAGTCTTTCTTCACCCCCTCATCTCTGCTGAATACCTGCTCTTTCTGGAAGTGCTACCCCCGCACCCCCTCCGCCGGATTCAAGACAGTCGGTCTGTTATCTGTGTATCTGAAACTCTCTCGCGGATCCTCATCTTTTCTAACATCAATGCAATATTGTGCGGTTCCCCCAGTGCTTTCCCCTCATCTAAATGTGTCTGTGTGTTGTGCGACAAGTAGCGTTTAAAAAAAAAAAAAAAAGTGTGGACTCATAATGCTACTAAATTATTTGTGCCTTCAAGTGCTTCAAGTGTATTGTGTATGCGTTCAAAATAGTGGTCCAAAAGTAAATTTACAATGATATATTTCTAACAGTGTTACTGAAACTAATCCGTGTGAGTTTCATCCAAAGAAATTTCTTCAACATTTGTGCTTCAGAAAAGTGCCATTTATTCAAAAAAAAACTACTGTGGTGATCGTAATTTTCCAGTGTGTGTCAAGTACGCAAATAGTATACTTTCCGGAAGATCAGTGCTATGAGCTTATGATTCTTTTTTAACGCGGCTGGGTTTCAATAATCATAGGCGTTGATTACAAGTGCATATTTCAACCTTCATACTTCTCTTGTAATATAATTAATTTTTTCCTCTACCAGTCAGTAGTGAATTTTATTTGGTTAAATTATTGCATTTCCATTTTTAAAAGAATATATTTAATAACAGTTTTTGTTATGTTCTTTTTGTGTTTGCCTTTTACCAAAACCTTCTTAATTAAATATTCAGGTTGAAATTAAGTTAATTTAATTTTTTGAACTTTCTCATCAAATCATATAAATATGATTATTTTATCTTGCATTTTTTTTTAGTTGTAAAATATGATATTTTTTTTATGAATATTTAAAACAAGATTGTTTTTTTTAAGGTGTTTTGGATACAAATATTAATTTGAGTTTTTAATTTTTAGTAAACCAGTTTAAAAAAATATATATATAACTTGAATTCTCTTGCAATATTGGTTTCATTTTTTTTAAATGAATAAAAGAAATGCTACGTTCCATTCTTAACAATTTAAATAATTTGCATGAATTTTTTTTACTTTTATACTGGTGTTGACAAATCTCAGGTAAGATCTATTCACAGTATCTTATACTATACAAATTGATTTTAATGTTATAAAAAAAAAAGGATATATTTTTTTTCCTCTATTTTTCTCTCATTCATCGCTGTTTCTTTTTAAAAATGAATTTAAAAAAATGAGCGTTAGGGATCTATACGCTAAAAAGAAACAGTGATCAGTCATTATTATTTATTATAATATAAATCCAGTTTACATTTTTCTTTCATGTTATATTTATTATCTGCTAGTGTATATTGATATTTTTTTTAGTTATTTTATTGTGCATGCAGTGTTTCCTTGAATTTCATAGATTAGTTAATAGTATTTTTGGCCACCATGGCTTCTCGGCAAATACCAATTAACTTGCCTACCTTTGATGGTGATCATGAATCACTCAAATTCTTTTTCGACCAAGTACGGTCTGTTAGTCAAATAAATAAATACAGCCCGCAAGCAACAATTGCTCTCCTGAAAAGTAAATTATCTGGTCCTGCATTAAAATATTTAACACAGAACCCTGATTTATTAATCTCAAATGACATAAATGTAATCGAAAAAGAATTTTCCAATTTTTTTTCCCCTCCTAGCAAATCACAGGTAGCAGTCGAACTTGCAAACTTAACGCTCTTACCCGCAGAAACCATTAAAAACTTTGCCCATAGGCTTAATGTTCTGGCTGCAACAGTTTATTCGGACATTCAAGACGCCAATGCGCGTGACAAAATTAAGTACATGAAATTCCTGGAAACCATTCCGTCCAATTTACGAATTAAAATACAAGAGGAAGGGATTACAGAGTACCAACCCGCAGTTTTAAGAGCCCAGGCGCTACAAGATATTTTGTACGGAGAAAAAATTTTGCATGCTTACCCCACCCCTTCCCCAACTGATTCAATATTTGCCGACCAGCTGAAACAGCTAACCGAGAAAATAAACGCCCTTTCTGTAAATACCCAAACACAACCAGAAATTAAAGAAGACGCGGCAACTTACAAAACTAAATTTGCTGGCATGCACAACAAACGGAAATTTCAAAATCGCAATTTTAACAAACGCCCCTCTCCACATAAGTCGTACAGATTTCACAGAACTACTTGCCAGCTATGTTTCAAAAGTGGTCACGAAGCGCAAGCCTGTTTTAAGTGGAAACGCTTAAATACACAAAGACGAGGACAATTTCACAACAACAACAATCAACAACAGGAAAACTAAGTCAGAGGTGTAATTTTGCTGATGGCTTTGCACCTCACCCCCCTACTGATTACACATCAGCCAGTTTTTTCCCAGATCCGTCCTTACCAAAAATTTCACTTAATAGACTAGTAAACTCTGTAAGCACACAAACATGTGATAGTGTAAAAATTTCTAAGCATGAAACGACACAAACAAACACAGAACAATATGATGACACTACTACAAAAATTATTTACAATGTCATTAAAGACTCAACATCACTCCCCCTTGTAAAGGCCTCAATTGCAAAAAAAGATATTACTCTACTTTGCGATACAGGAAGTACTATTTCGTTACTATCACAGTCTTTATTTGATGAATTAAAAACAATTTTAAAATATAAGAGATTATCAACTGGTGTTGTCATCAAAACAGTCAATTCTGATGTAGATTTTTCCGCATGTATTAGAACCTCCATTAAATTACAGCACAAAAACTTTAATCATCACTTCTACATTGTAGACATACCAGATTCATCTAGTTTTCAAGGTATTATCGGCTATGATTTCATCAAACGATTCAATATTGTTGTAAACACCGTCAAAAACATTATCCATATTGACAACACTTTATCGATTCCTTTGGTAAACAAACAAACTACTTCATCTTCGGAAATAAACCAATGTAGTACACAACCCACCTCCTTCAAAAATCAAACTGTAGCTTTGACTCGTAGAATTTCCTTAAACCCTCAGGAACAAAAATGGATTTCAGTTTTCACAGATTCTATTAGCACAGACAAAGATTATTTATTTCAATACAATTCACCCGTTGACAACTTAATAGGATTTGATGCTATAATAAAATCAAAAAATCCAAAGCGAAAAAGAAAAATTCCACAACAATATACATTTTTCCTGATTTCGGTTAAAAACAATTCTGATAATCCCATTCACATTCAAAAAAAAGCTAAAATAGGTCAACTTTCTGAGGTCGAGGAAATAATTGAGTACTCCCCAGATAAAATTAGTCAAGATAACTCAGATCAACAATTTTTAAATCTCATTCAAGCTTCTAAAGACATTCTCAAAAAAAGAAAAGAAGACTTATCTGCAACTGATTTCAATCTTGAACACTTACCATCCAATGAGGCTGAAATTCTAAAAGAAATGTTACTCAAATATTACCCTGTATTTTCAAAATCTCTAAATACACTTGGGCATACAGATAAAATTATTCCAGATTTGAAATTCATTAATGACTATCCTATAAAAACACTTCCTTTTCCAATACCTCAGGCATTACAAAAAGATGCATTAGATCAAATTAATCAATTACTTGAAGCTGGAATTATACAAAGACATTGCTCCGAATGGTCTTGTCCTATGTTACTTGTTAGAAAAAAACCAGATGGTACTGGTAAACAAAAATTTCGCCTCGCACTTGACCTGCGAATGTTAAACACTGTAATACAAGGATCATCTTACCCACTACCAAAAATTCAAAACATCATCGCTAATCTCTCCTCTTACACATTCTTTACAACACTCGACTTTCATCAAGCATACCATCAAATTAACTTACCAGAAAAATTTCACAATCAACTAACTTTTACCACCATGTTTGGATCTTTTTCCTACCGCAGACTTGTCTTTGGTTTAAAGACAAGTGCCTCAATCTTTCAAGCTCTAATGGACTCTTTAATTGACGAATTACACCTACAAGGTGTGTATACGTATCAAGATGACTTTATTATAGGTGCGAATTCTTTTGATGAAATGTGTTCTAAACTCGACAAAATTTTTAACCTCCTTTCCAAGTACAATCTCACTCTTTCACCTAATAAATGCAACTTTCATCAAACAAAAGTCAACTACTTAGGTTTTCAAATAGAAAATCATTGTATTTCACCAATCCATTCTAACATTGTAAAAATAACTTCATTTCCTACACCAACTACAAAAAGACAACTGAAAAGGCTTATTGGTTTGATAACTTTCTATAAATCATTAATTCCAACATTTAACAAACTAGTGCAACCACTTATTGATTTAACTACTCCTAAAACTAAATTCATCTGGACAGAAAAACATCAGGACATACTTAAAACAATACAGAAAATTTTCTTCGGTTCACCCATGGTTAGGTTACCAGATTGGAATAAGAATTTTTATTTGAATACAGATGCATCTAACATTGCCATCTCTGGCGTTTTAATGCAAGAACATAATGGAAATCTTCTACCAGTAGCATACTTTTCTAAATCCTTAAATTCCTCTGAAAAAAAATATCCTGCTTTAAAACTAGAACTCATGGCAATTTACAAATCTGTTATTGCATTCAAATATTACTTATACAACAGAAAATTCCTAATCTTATCAGATAGCAAACCTCTAAAAAAATACAAAAAAACTACAAACCCTGCAGACATAACCACCCGTTGGCTAATTGACCTTTCAGAATATTCATATGATTTTGAACACATTCCTGGATCTTCAAATGTTTTAGCAGATTATTTCTCTCGCTGTAAGTTTGACAACAACCAAGAAAATTTATTAACCAATCCTAACCTTATCCATGATCCTCAACCACTTCCAATAGTCGATCATGAAACACCTGATATTTGTAAATCTGTTAATAACAACAATTGTCATGTTAATTTTCTCATCTCAGGTGAACGAACAAAACGAGACCCATTATTGGAGATATCAAATCAAACTTTTTGCACTGAACAACAAAAAGACCCTACCTTAGCTAGTATTTATGATCATATATTACAAAATGGACCTTCTTCAAAATTCCCGAATTATTTCATACATCCTGATTCTAAAATATTAATGTTCAAAAAGGAAGATATCATAAATAATACTTTCTCATATCACATTGTTGTCCCTGATTCACTTAAAAGTAAAGTTTTAACTATATCCCATCTGTCACACTTTGGTATGGCCAAAACTTATGAATTTCTTACATCCAAATATTTTTGGAAAGGCATCTATGTAGATACACTCAACTTTGTAGCTTCATGTGTCAAATGTTTACAGGCCAAACACCATAACACTCCACCCGCACCTCTTCAACCTACATACACACCAAGATATCCTGGTCATACAGTCAGTACTGATTTACTTGGTCCTTTCTCAAACAATAAACATGTTTTAACTGTAACCGATCACTTCTCAAGACACATTGAACTCTATCCTCTCACTGATACTTCTGCACCCAAAGTTGTAAAATGCCTATTTAGTTATATAACTACCTATGGGAGACCCGTCTGTATTTTGTCAGATTTAGGCCCACAATATACTTCTCATATTTATAATGCATTTAATGATGCTCTTGGCATAAAAATACATCACAGTTCGGTCTCGCACCCACAATCTAACAGTATTGCCGAGCGAATTAACAAGTCTATTAAATATTCTGTTACCACATTACTACAAGAAGGACACTCTTTTGAAAATGCTCTGTTTATTCATAAGTCACTTTATAATGGTTCAACACACTCTTCTACACTATTTTCACCTAACTTACTTCATTTCGGTCGTGAGCTTTCATTAATTTTTGACACATATGATCATAGTACCAACCAAGCATTTCTAGATAAACATGTTGAAGTTTATAAATTACTAGATGACTTAAACAAAATATATGACAAAGCATATAACAACATTAAAACTGCTCAAGATAGACGTTACAAAATTCACAGTCGAAAAGCTAAATTAAGAAATATATTTTTAAAAGATATTGTTTATTTAAAATCAGTCGACAAATTTAAACCTAAATATACCGGTCCATATATTGTAACATTTAAACACTCTCCTGTTTCATTTTCAATTAAAAGATTATATGCTCATGATGATACTGCATTTAGGGTACATATTGATAGACTTCTTCTAGCACCACCTCGATATGGACATTTATGTGATCCTGCAAGTCATGTTATAAATAATAATTCTTCTAACACCATTCTCGCCCCTCGCTACAATTTAAGAAAAAGATAATTTGTAACAATTTTAAAAATAATAATAATAATAATAAACTTTTAAAAAAAAAAAACTTTTAAATTTTTAATATGATCTGATACTAAGTGTTTTATCCCTGGCCAGGATTCTACGTATACTGTGCATAACTTGTCTTCACTTGACTTCACGGCTGGTCCATGTCTTCTTGTGAAGACCACTTTTACACAATATTTTGTATCGGGTCACACCATTCTTTTAATTTTTCATTCAATTTTATAAACAGTAGATAAATATAATCTTTTCACATTCTTTTCTCTCACACTTTAAACTTTCATTCATACTGAATACAACATTGCAAATATTTTAAATAAATAAGAGTTTTTTTAAATTAAAAAAAAAAAAAAAAAAAAAAAGTTTTCTTAAACAAACTTAAAGCATTTACTTACATGACTTGTACAGTTTCACTTCATCACACCCGATTATGACATATTTTAGGTCTCTCAACACTCTAGGACTGTCAATACATTAGGATTTGCATAAGATACACTTGTATCTGTTTTTTTAATTTTTACTAATTCTTCCCCTTAGGTTACCACCCCTCACCAGATTGTGTTTAGAGAGACAATTGTGATTTAGTTTACTAATTCACAATATTCCCTTTTCCCAAAAGTATATGTGTTCCCGAATCGTGCTCCTGTGTGGAGATCAGTGTGATCTTCAATGGGGAGCAGGGAGTTCATGTTGTAATGATGTGGACTCTCATCACTGCCCTCCTCACCTAGGTCGTAAGGCCCTAAGCCTGAGACATCACACTTGTCATGTATTGACAAGATTAAGGGCGGTCCCTTTTTATGGGCGTGCCACATGCACCTCTTTTTTTTACCGTCCTGTGCTTGCACGAATTTTAAAAACTTTTTTTTCAAACAACTTTTCAGTACACTACACTTGAGTCAATCCATTTTCACTTTTTCATGTAAGTCAAGTTAATTTTTAAGGATATATGTTTATGTTATGTGTTATTTGTGTTTATTTTTTAATTGTTTTCATTTGTGTTTCATATTATACTTAAGTAGTAATTATGGTATTTAAGTGCAACAAATTGAGAAAATGAGTACTGTTTTGTGTTCAGTTATCATTAGACATGTCTAGTTAAATAGTAACTTTTTAAAGCTGGTACCAGACAGAAAGACAGAAAGACAGAAAGAAAAAGAACAAAACAGAAAATAAAAAGGACGAAGATATAAAAAAAAAATCTTCGAAGGTAGTGCACTATGTTTTATATTTTATGGCCTGCAGTTACAAACTATTGAGGTAACAAAATCCTTTATACTGTTGCAACTCATATAATTTACAAGTATTTTGTGTTATATTATGTATGTATTTTTTTAAGCTTGGGGAGAGTATAATTGTATTATATATATTTTTTTTAAAAAAACTGTACTGTAAACAGTACAGCTTTTCTGGTCAATGGGGTGATATATATGACAAAGACGTTTGTCATATATCTTGCTTTCAGTTCAAACCCCCCCCCCCCCCTCAAAATTGTAACAAGTTAACATAAGCTTTTCCATTCCTCTTCCAACATCTAGCATACATGTATTGATTGCATGCTTCTCCTCCCCCCCCCCCCCAAAATAGAGATTAAAAAAAAAAAAAAAAAAATTCATAAAGATTCATTCATTCCCCCCAAATAAATAAATAATTATAAATAATTAAAATAAACAATTATAGTTTATAGATTTTTAAATGTCTGTAATCCCCCCCCCCCCCCCCAAAATTCAATATGTTAACTAAAACCTATTTCTGATTTAATTTAGATAACAAATCTACTTTCTTCATTCTAAAATGCAAGTCACTCGCATGCATCAGAAACCTCTCTGCCCTTAACTTTGCGGTTATGCTAAAAATAAGTTACTAATGTTCACATATTTCTAATTCAACCGTTTCCTTCTCATGAAATCAAAAGTGCATCTGTCTTAAAAGTTAGACAAAATATATAAGCAGCTGTGCTCTACTTATTAAAATAATGTAACGTATAACCGATATTCTTTATGCAAGCATTTGCACTTCTCATCCGCTCTCAAAAGAATTAATTAAAATATCTCTCGCCCACATGTAAACTGTAATATGCAAACTCATATCTTTCACACCCTGTTATTAGATTCGAGTCATATGTAACCGTTAATTGCAGCTGTCTTTTAGCAAAATCAAACGCCAATCCCAAAATTACTTTCTTTCTTTTTCCTTTTCTGTCTCCATAAAAGAATCTTTACAACCCTTCCCCCCATCCTCAAATGAATGCATTATCATAGACAGAATCTAGCAGTTATCGTTTTTTCCCATACGCGTCCGACCGTTGTCTCCAAAAACTCCCTCGCCAAGTACTGGCGATTTTATCATGCTTTCCGCGCCAATACCCGTACATGTAACTTTTAGAAGATACTCACTTCGGCCGTTTGTCTTGACCAGGAAAGCGGTACAAAACTTGTCATTGTTTGTGTAGGTACCTCCCCTTTGCTTCTTTAACTATCAATATTGCCGCTTCATAAAATAAATATATATTGCATCTAACTATGTGATTCTTCGTTTTCCTGGATTTACTACATATTTTTCATCTCTACTTGACCCTGTTTACTATGCTCCGTTATACTAATAAGCACTGACGCCATGGTAAATAAACATCTACTACCCTTCCATGTTATACCCCCCCCACTATAAACTTGTAGGTTTCAAAACACGAGCTAGCCTTACATTCAAAACAAAGTTACTTTTTTAGAAAACAAATTAAAAGCAGATTAAAAAACAATTACAGGTTACTTTATAATAGAAAACATATTAAAAACTTATAACAATCTGCACGAATTTAAAATTTAAAAACATAAAAGAAAAATATAATAACCAAATATATTAAAATTAAACAAAAGTATATAAATTAAAATTTTAAAATTAAATAAAACTATAAATAAAATAAAAATATAAATGAAATGAAAATAAATAAAATGAATGCAAGGTAGCTGGTTGATATAATTATAATATCTTTGAATTTCAAAAAACATTAATCAAGTTCTTGTAACATTCTAACTAAATCTCCAAAGAGATAATTAGTAATAAAGTGTAGACAGAATACCACAAAGTTAATTAACAAGTGTAATCATGATTACAGGGTTCATACTCATTTCCCCTCAAAAAATCCCCTGAGAATCCCCTGATGTATTTTCCAGAATGAATAATTTTCCCATGTTGACAATTAACGACATTTTTTAAAACTTAGTAAGTATTACCTCCCCCCCCCCCCTCTAAATAAATAAATAAAGAGATAATCACAAAAGTTAAGTTTTTACATCAGAAGGTTAAAATAAATATATATATATATATATATATATATATATATATATATACAGGTATGTATAAAAAACCTGTATGTATTTTTCCCAGATCAGCAGCAAATTTTCTAGGTATCAAGATTTTGTTATGTTACACACAAAAATCTTAAGAGTTGTGAAAGTTCCACTCTCAAGTTCACAACTGATTCTGAAGCACAAACTACTGATTTGTTACAGAATTTTTTGCAAAATTTACAAATTGTTGAACATTTTGCAGATACATGCTTTTACGTCACAAAGCATGCGAATAACAGCAAGTGCCTTCATTTCCCAGAGTAGCCGATTGATTTGCCAAATTTTCCCAGGTTTTTGGTATTTTTTGGAAAATCCCCTGAGATTCCCCTGATTTTTAAGACACAAAATTTATCCCCTGACTTTTCCCTGATTCCCAGGTTTCCCCTGATGAGTATGAACCCTGTGATATTACCATAGCATTTGCTTCGATAGTAATTGGCCAAAAATACTGAAAATGTGAAAAATATTTAATAAGAAAAATATATATATATATATATATAATGCTAATAATAACTAAGCATACTTTTCAATTTTTGTTGACTTTCATTAAGCTGTTCTTTCAACAGTTTGATCTCAGCTGCTTGCGACTGATTTACAGTTGGAGGAGTTTTCTGGGGAATTTTGCCTGAAAAATAAATGACACTGCTATGATGTAACTTTAATTTTAGTTAGGTAGCTATTTGCTCATTTAAAAGTAAAAATACACTTTTTATAAAAAGAAAAACTTTTTTGTCTACATAAATATTGATAAAATATGATACAGTCAAATACAACTATAGTGAACATGGGGTTACTACAAATCTTTGGATGTAACAAACTAAATTTTTAGCTGTTTCAATTTTCTACACATATCCTATATTTTGGATATAACTTTACCTTAATGTAGTGAAGCAAAAATTCAGTCTATTGAAAGTTCATTATACCATGGTTGAATATACTATGAAGAAGTACTTTGTTGCTAATTGTGAGGTCTACGCATGCCTTTTTTGTTCTAGTAGTGCCCCCTCCTGGAAAACAGAAGAAATGCAGCAAAACTTGAAATGGCGACACTGAAGAAAATTGTCTCTTAAAAGAATAAGAATGACCGTGGCTTCTGCCGGTCATAAGAAAACCAATTTATGATATTTATTCATGTTATTTAGTGTAATTTGTGTTGTTCTTGTCTTTGTCTCTAAAGAACGTAGAAAACATAGAAGAAATCAATCAAGACATGTGATCAAACATAAAGAACTACATAGATGTAGTTTGTCATCTAAAGAATGGCCTTTTACGATTTACCTCACTCTCACGATGAAACCGATTACTACACTAATAAAAGACATAATTTCCATGTTGATTTACTTTATGATTAAATATAAGATCTACAGAAACTATTCAAAGATCAAACACAATGATAAAATATTTTGACACGGTTCATATGCCTCAGTCGATTCGAATACGGATTTTTCATATGGTAATATTTGCCTTATTTAATACAGTAAAAGCTCAACTAACCAGCATGCTCGAGAAACACTGATTGCCAAATACTTGAGCGCTACAAAATTTGTCATAAAAGAAGGGGGGGGGGGGGGGCAATCGATGTAACAGTGAAACAGGAAAATGATATTTTGGTCTATTTTCCTGTTTTGGGGAAGTCGACCTCAACATGTGAAATAACAAAACTAATGAAGTCAACTAACCAACTAGTGTTCCTATTAGACTTTTTCAAAGGGCACTTTGCTCTTTTTAAAAAAGAAAAATGCACTCTGGTCTTTTCCTAAAACATTAACTTTGTGCCCCCCCCCTTTTTTTTTTTTATGTTGCACTTTTTTCCCTTCTTTTCCAGAAAAAGCCCGTAGAAGCTTGGAAAATTAAGTTCTGTATGATTCACTTGTGTTGCCCCAATTATACCCTCTCCACGCCATGCTGGCCAACAACAGGTGCAGTAACCCACTGCAATAAATAATGGATCCTTTCTACATAGCTAAGAACATCAGATGCAATCTGATAATGCTTCTTTGATCATAATAGAAACAAACTACAAACAATAAGTAGCAGCATTTTTTCTTTGAAGTGGTCCAGATAGTGGGTTTTTTTGGGAAGGCCTCTAATTTTCGGAAAACTTATTGTGCTTTAATAGAAATTTGGTAAACGGCCTAATCTATTATGATTTGAATTCTCTGGAAATTTGAATACAATCAGACAATTAACAACAAAAATTTTATTTTTTTATTTTTTATTTTTTTTTAAATAAAAAGGTAAGGAAAAGAAAACAGCATCGTTCCATTCTTTTTTTTATTATTATTTCTGTTTGCCATTTAACTTTGAAACAATCTCAGTCATCGGCAGCCAGTTGTGGAAAAAAGTTTGAACTGATAAAAATCCAACAATAAAATAACAAAAGAAAGAAACATACACTGGAGTGTCTTTTTTTACTTTCCAGTTAAGTGTAGATGATCCAAACAGATTCAATTACAAAATATTCTTGCGTAAATATAATATTTAAAATATAATATAGTATAAAGATCTTTGTTCAATAATTCTTTAAAAATAATGATTTCTTATTCCTGAAGTAGTTCTATTGTTTATTCCCCTCTCCCTGTCCACTTTCATCAAAAGCAGAAGGATAAGCCTCTCTTCTCTCATCTTCCTTTCCCTCACTATCCTTCTCTCGTTCGACTTTCACCTGGAAAACAGCTGGCGGCGATCGTAGACTATGAAGCAATATGCAGCTATTCTGTGCTATCGAGCTGTAGATAGTTCTTTTATTTGCTATATTTTTAATTTTTTAACATTACTGAACATACGTTCTGACATACATTCACTGACATGAACATACACATACATTTGTTTTACGTCGAATCAGTCACTGTGATAATTTGAGAATGCTAACAGTAAACTTCCTGAACTAGCAGTAAAGTATTTTCAACTGTTTATGGGAAGAGAAAAATAAATGAGCTCTCCAAATTTTTCTGGTTAGTTGAGCTTTTCGGTTACTTGAATGCTGGATAACAGAGTTTGTACTGTAAAGAATTCTGTGTATAAATATGGCGACCATTACTTTACGAAAAATCTTTTATTTAAATCCTTTGGAGCTAATTATTTTAGTATAGACATCAAAAACTCAATCAGTTTAAAGTAGGTTTAGTAGTTTTATCACAGATCAGATTTATGTAAATACATCTGATGTTCTACAAATAAAAAACTCAACTCAACTATGACAAACAAGTAGGGCAGAGGTGAGGATGAGTGGGACATTGCCTATTACTCAATAATTAAAATGTTTAAATAGTTTATACTTTTGCATATAAGTGTCACTACTGTCTAATTCATATCATCAAATTTGTTGTTTGATTGATTGTTTTGATTCTGATTTAGAAGAGGATTTATGCTTTGACTTGTCAAAAGTAAATTTTTCAAAGTTCTGTATCATTAATTTTATGTTACAAAATATACATGCTAAAAATATATTATTTAAGTGGGCTACAAATTAATACTACCAAATTTTTATGTCATGATCGCACATGGTGTTTATGTCTATTTTTGTCAAAACATGTGTGCTGGGGAAGAATGGACAATAATAATACTCATTGTTCAAGAAAATTAAAGGTTATAAGTTTATTCTAGCCATATATATATATATATATATATATATATAACAATATAGGTATAAAACTTTGACATTTAAATAATTTATTCGATTTAATAAATGTATAATGAAGATAATTATTCAATAGCATGGAAACAAAGAGTTTTGATTTTAATAACATAGTATTAAAACTTAGTCCAGAAAAGGAAACCAATAAGTCAAGGTAGCCTGTATGGAAATACAGCTAAAGAAAATAGCAATACTAAGACTGTAGTGCAAGCAAGAAAAGGCAGATTTTTGCAAATGCTGAGGATTTCAGAAATGAATATAAAATGTATGTACTTGATGAAATATCAACTAAGACCTCACCTCAGTTCAGATTAATAAATATCATGAAATTTTTCTATTAAGAATATCAAGGAAAATAGATTTGCCTATATTAAGTCAGCAGAGAAAAAAAATATTTTTTCTATTATATTGCTAGGTGACACAAATTTGAGGGGAAAAGTTCGAAGTCCAATAATACCTCCAAAGAAAGGAAAACACACAATTGTTTTATTATCCAGAAAATGCGAAGATTTATTATGTTAATTTGGAAGACTTTGGCAGAAAACTATCCAACACAGGAATGGTTGGAGATACTGCAAAGGCACCACATTATCACAAGATTAAGCTTGAATTTAAAAATTATGTTGTAAAATAGCAGGGTCCAAATGAAAATTAAGTCTAAATAACTTTCAATCTAAGTGCATAAACAAAAACATATGTAAAGAAATAAAATTTTTGTAAATCTGAATCTGACAATTATTAAATATATGCACATTACTCTGTGAATCTATTCAGTGTTTATTTAACAATTAATATTAAAGTGTTTAAATGTTGATATTTTATTTTTAAAAAAAGATCTAGAATGAAGGTGTTTATTGTGAATAATTGTATGTCCCATTCAATCACAGAAAGAAATTGGATGGGATATGTTTAAAAGTTTAGGAAAATATATTTTCTAAATTGATATAGTTAGAAAAATGAAATTGTCTTTAAATTTTAGCAAGTGAAGACATAATCAAAATAGCTAAAGTAAGTATTTCTAGACCCAACACTCTGAGTAAGACAACAAAAACAAAATGTCCCATTCGTCCACACTCTCCCCTAAACAAAATATTTAAAACTTAAGCTAATTTTCTATAATCAGGCTTTGTCATATATTGCTGATCTTAATCAAACATTGGCATCAAAATGACCAAGGAAATTATAATCTATTAATTTAAATGTTTACCACACAACAAAAACATACATGGTACAACACTGTAATTAGTTTTATGCCAACCACATTTGTTAAACTTCGCAAATTGGCTTAGGATCCGATTACATGGAACTGTCCAAATATACCCTAAAGAATAATCATCCATAGACTGTATAATGTATTTCATACACTTCTGTGTTCCATTATATTATATATGAATTCTATACAAAGTTCATTAACACGATTAAAACACACTTAAAGGAATAACAACTCATAAATATTAGTGGATTTTTGTCATTTTTTGACTGGAGTGTTATTGAGATTAGAATCCCGACATTTGTAATAGAATTTATTTTAAAGAAGTAAAATACAGTAAGATGAACAAACAGAGATTTACCTTAACATTTTTGGAAAAGCATATAAAATTTTCATTCAGCTTGAAATCATGTACAGGAACTTCAAGACTCAAGCTAATTTTCCATAAACAGGCATTGGCGTCTAATTTTGATCCCAAATAAACGTTGGCATTAAATATGAGCAAGTAAATGATTGTCTACAGGACTATTATTATTTAAATCTTTATCACACAACAAAAAACATGCATGGTAAAGTAATTTTGTGCCAAACCACATCATCTAAAATTTGTCTATTGAATATGGTTCCCGATTATAAAACTGTATACGGCCAAATCAGCAACCCCTGTTTGAATATTTGCCTCTAAGCCCTTCAAAGTTTACCGATTTTCCTGGTTAATTGTGCTACAAAAACAACCTTATTTGTCTAATTTCTACAGCTGTTAGAAGTACCTTAGTTTTCTGATGATCAGCCGTGAGTCAGTGACAAAAAGCTCGTTTTCAGACTTGCATACAAAAGTACTTGCATACAAAAACTATTAAATACAGAAACATGAAAGCGTATATCAACATATGAGAAGTTCAGTATGCTTACACTAATATGTGTTAAAAAGGAAAACTCTGTAGCTTTCTCTCTAAAATGAAATTATAAGGGGGTCAAGAAAAGGTAGTATGACCTGTGCGAACTTGGCAGACACACTGCCATGCTTTCAGAAAGAAGGCATTTGAGAAATGAAACATAATTGAAAAGGAAAAAAAAAAAAAGATACAAAGACAAACTAAGATAAAGATTATATAAGATAAAGATATTAAGATAAAATTGTAATGTTGATTTCTCAATTATACATTAATAGAAATATATTCTAAAAGTTATAGTAATACATTAACACTATAGAGAGAGCAGATTAAAATCAATGACAGTATGGACAAATTAAAGTTAAGAATCACTAGCCTAATCTATATACATAAAAGAACACACACACAAATTAATAGTAGAAATATGACTCACTTGTTTCAACACTTGGCTTTTCAGGTGTAGAAGGAATCTGAGATTTTGCATTTAACAACTGAAAAAGAGGGTTCTTATTAAAATTGATCATTATATTTACATTACCTAAAAATCAATAGCATATAAATTAATTAAAAAATACATAAACTTTTCTTTTCACCTGTTGTTTCAGGGCATGAACTTGTGAATAAGCATCAACTAAGTCTTCATGCAATTTACGATTCTGCTCAACTTCAGAATCAATTTTTTGCTGCAATTCTTTATTTTGTTTCTATGGAGAAATAAATAATTAAAATTTAATAAAAAGTAAAGTAAATTTTTAGGTAAAAAAAACCTTTTAAAAAAACACAGGGGAACATAATAGATCAAAATAATTGTAAATCTGAAAAATATTATTAACCTTTATATTAACCCTTCACGTCCAACACTCTATATGTTATGTGCATGTTCTTAAATTCCCTTTCAGAACCTAATGCTGCTTTTTAGTGCACTTCTCATATATGTTATGCCAACCCAATGCAACAATTTTGCATATTTGAAAAAAAAATGTCATTTAAATCCCAAATGTCATTTTATTCCCAATTGAAAATGGGTCATATATGCCAGTTTCATCCTTTTATATAAGAGGATTTATAAATGTTTCTGTTAGTAGAACAAGGATAGGAACAGAATATTTGAAGAAATCCAAGTTCAGATATTCTTGCTGTCAGTTTCTTATATTTAATAATGACAAAGAAAAATTTTGAGAATGATGAAATTTTTTATAGCATATAAAATAAAAGGCGAATGATTACTTGAATGCAACATTGAACTTGGCATTGATCTGCATTTTAAAATTTTTCATACAGCTTTCAAACATTAATGATTTTTTCCTATAATGGAATTTTCTTATGGATGTGCAATATTTAAAAAAATATTTTTATAATGTATAATTAAATATTTTTGCCTCAAATTTTGTTCTAGGTACTTCTTTCTATAGCGACACCCACAGTTACGATTATGTCAAGTTGTAATCAATTTTGCCACATAGCCAAGCTCATAAAGTATGCACATATAATAGTGATTTTTAAAAATATTACTGCATTAAATAATATATTTTATGGTAATAAGAATATATTACAATGTTTCATAACAAATCATACCAATGTTTCTTAATTTCTTACAGTGTTTCAAAAGAATAACAACTTTTTAATGTTGCACCTTACATTTCAATAATTCATCAAAAAGATTTTTTTTCTTAGGTATTTTCTTCACATAAATTCTAGAAGATAGGATTTGAGGTGATGGCAAGCTGTCACTCTTTTTATTGTGCCATTTAGCAGAATCCAACATTCTTTCAATATATTGTGTGTGAACACCTGCTGTTGGATCAACAAAATTGTACTTATAATTCACAGTAAAATAGAGGTCTGCACGGCCTGGGCCTAGCCCAAAGTACGAGCCCAGCCTGCACCAATTTTCAACTATGGACACCATGACTATAATGTGCGGCAAATTTGACATTAACCTACTTTTGATACATTGAAACTTGTTAGTCAAGGTAAAAATTTTAAAAGAAAGCTCAAATAATATTTTTCAGATGTTAACAGAATTAAAATAAATTTTCTGTCTATGAAATCCAGCAGATTTTAAAACTGAACACAAACAAAAAAAAAATGGTAAAACTTTATTTTTAAATATATGTTAGTTTAAAGACAAATCATTTTGAATCCACTGTATAGGATACTGCAGAATTCAATAAAATGTTGATATTACCTATCACCTATTAAAGTGGTTTGAAAATCACATGCAGCAATTTTGACAGTAACCTGTCTGATACATTCAAACACGCACTTTTTAATTATGCTTAAAAGCATTTAAAAAGGTTGAATATTTTAATATTTAATATTTTAATATACATTGTTCTCATACAACTGTAACATTAAAAAATTTTTAGAAATCAATGATCAATTATAAAGTTTCCAAATCATGATATATATATATATATATATATATATATATATATATATATATATATACAGTATGGAACCATTTATCCGGAATCCAGTTAACCGGAAAACCAGTTATCCGGAATGATATTTCCAATTGACTGATTTCAGAATCTTTCCAGAAAAAAGTGCCATGCAGTGCCAGTTTGACATGTTCATTGCTTGATAGATAACCACATACATTGTACAACTTGATCAATATCTTGGATTTAAAATGAAAGCCTGTTTAGTTTGATATTGAGCATTTTGAGTTTTATGCAGTATTATTGTTTCCAAGGTATTGCCAGAATTTGCTTTCTTCAAATTCTGATTAATCTTTGATCCTGAAAGGATCTGAGCCTTAATCAGAGTAATCTAGTAATTAATTTAAAATCAGTAGCAATGTTACAGCCACATATATTCTACAAATCTCATCAAACAGGTATTGTTTAATGTCCAACCAGTTATCCAGAAAAACCAGTTATCCGGAATACATCTGGCCCCGACCATTCCGGATAAATGGTTCTGTACTGTATATATATATATATATATATATATATATATATATATATATTTAATATTTTGTTAAAAATCAAGCTTGCGAAATGAAAGAAAGACTAAAAGTAAAATAATTATACCTCCCAAATCTTTACAGCTGAACGATATTCTTCATTGGCATTGTCCACTTTAGTTTTTAATATGGAATTTTCCTTCTCTAATTTTTCAACTTGGTATTGAAGATTTCTTTTTGTTTCCGATTCTATACGCTCCAAATTGTTCTAAAATAATATATTCATAATATATTACATGCACACAAAAATAATTTCCATAATGTAAATAGTTTTTCACATAAAAAATTAAATTACTTAATGATTTTTTTTTAATACATAAAATTTACAGAGCATTCTTCTCATCAAAATTTGAACTAGAAAATCATCAGAATCAATAATGTATAATAAAAATACAGATCATATTTTAATAAAACAAAATCAAAACTAGCTAAAGCAAAATATTTTAATTAAACTGCAGTAATGTTTAGTTGATAATAAAAATACAATATCAATAATTTTATTTCAGAATTTTAACTCTTTGGGACATGCATAATGATCCAGCAAAGGCTTTTGTGTGAACTACAAATCCATATATACACAGATACTGAAGGCTATTTTTGCGTATTATGAATAGTTGGGCAAAGAGGAAAAAAAAAAAAAAAAAAAAAAACTTACTGGCAGACTTTGTTTACGTGCAAAGTAGCTAAATATGTTTATACACTAGTATGTAAATAAAATTTTTAAAGAAGGCGAATTTTTAGATGTTTCTAAACTGAAAAATTAAATGACTCAGAATTTAAAAAGACTTCTGATTATGTTACTTCAGTACAAATGACTTCAACATCTCTACAGTACTAAATAATAATACAGTTGGGCTTAATAATAATAAAAAAAGTTTTTTGCTATTTGAAAAGTAGAGAATTTTCATTGTAGTTGACCAATATCATCAGTGAAAAGTATGATTAAAAAAAAGGAAGACATTTATATACAAAAAAAAAAGAAAGAAAGAAAGAAAAATAGAAAATACAACTAAAAAACAAAACTTCCTTGAAAAAAGAAGGAACCTTGCTTGCCCTCAGCTTACTTGAAAGGTATGGCAATAATGACAAAATAACATTGTTTTATGTTATAATTGTATTTATATGAATTGTATTTATATCTTAATTAGAGGGAAAAAAGCATGAGATTTTAAAATACAAAGTTAGAAAAAAATGCATGCATAGACAGAAAATAAATTTGAATCCAAGATTAATAAATTAACAAAAGGATCAAAGCAGTTTCAAAAATACAAAAAATTCTTAATTTTAAAATATTATACCTGAACTGCTTGCAAGTTTGCCATTAAGCGAGACTGATGTGTCTGTTCCTTCATAACAGATTCTTTCTCTTGTAAAAGGCGAGCTTCAACACCTTTTAATAAATCACGTTCTGCTTTTAAATTTTCAATCGTCACATCAGATTTTGCAAGTTTCTCTTGTGCTACCATTAGGTCCTGAAAGATTATTTTACAAATTATGCAAGCAAGTAATTGATAAAATTATAAAATGTACATAATCAGGATTGCTACTTAAATAAAAAAAAATTCCCTCTGTTTTATTTTGCCACGATACTTTGTGTTATATAAACATAGAAGATAGATAAACATGCACTATCAAGATTTCATTACTTGCATGCACATTCAATTACAAAATAGAATTTTCGTCATTGGTATAAACAACATGGTAAAACAATATAATTTTGTTTTTTACACAGAAAGAAATAATCAGATAATGATGCACAAGAAATATTTTGAATAGTCAAGTTTATAAAATTATCAACAAATAAAATTTATTTTTACAGTTGTTAGTTTAATGTACATTTTGTTTAAATATCACAGTGTGTAAAAATATGAGAAAATAGTACAGATACATCATTAAAAGCATAAATATACACAAGTTTCAATGTTCTTAACAACCCTTTCAATGTTTTTAACAACCAAAATACATATCTTTTTTTTTAATGTAATATACAAGATCAGAAAATAGGCTTATGTAGCAAATTTTAATGGATTTCAATTACATTGATTGTTTTCCCCCCCCCCAGCCGATATGAAGCTTTATAAGACCATGGATTTAAACACATACATAGATTTCTTAGAGGTCGACTTTGCGTTTGTTTTAATCTTTTCTGTTTGCTTTTTTTTTTTTTCACAATTTTAAAATGCTCTCCTGTTCCAGACAGGAATACAAAAAACAAAAAACACACATTTATTGAAAATACCTTTCTGATTTTAAAGTTATATTTGGTTTATAATAATAATACTATTATAAAACAATTATCAACTGGAAGTCATTTCACGAAATCACCAGAGACTATTAATTACATGGCAAGCCGAGTATATTTACGCAAGTTAGAGCATGCACAGACAACTAGACAAACCAAATACATAAACACTTTTCAACTATGTTGGAAATCAAGTAAGAGTGCAACAGCAGGAGGAACTAGTCGGATGTGTCAATCCCAAAACTTTCTTCTATTTCACACAGGTTTCGCATACACTAAAAAGAATCAGCACTAATTTATATAAAGGTCTAACTGAAACTCAAGTTTTATTAAATTCCGTGCATTATTTCTTGAGCTATGACTATCGCTAAAATCGTGTAAATCCTGCAAAATGCTGCATAGCAGCGGCACCTGCTGGGCGATTTTTATCAAAGACTAATCAGCACCAATTTATATCAGGGACTAACTGAATCTAAAGTTTTATTAAATTCCGATCATTATTTCTTGAGATAGAGCTATTGCAGAAATCGCAAAAAATGCTGCCTAGCAGCGCCACCTGCCGGGCGATGTTTACCAAAAACTAATTAGCACCATTTTATATAAGGGACTAACTGAATCTAAAGTTTTATTAAATTCCGAGCATTAGTTCTTGAGATAAAGCTATTGCGAAAATCGCGAAAAATGCTGCATAGCAGCGCCACCTGCCGGGCGATTTTTACCAAAAACTAATCAGCACCAATTTATATCAGGGGCTAACTGAATCTAAAATTTTATTAAATTCCGAGCATTAGTTCTTGAGATAGAGCGCCCACAAAATTTGTGTCACATACAGACAGACAGACAGACAGACAGACTCACAGACAGACATTTTCTAAAAACAGTCAAATCGTGTTCAGGACCTTCTAAAACGTATAAATCCGTCGAAAACCGGAAGTCGAAAATTTTCATGAATCCAATACTTTCTTCTTGTAAAGATAGAAGAAAGTAAAAATATGAGTATAAATATTGTTACATTCAGGTTCCTTCATATGTATAAAAAGCTAGATAATAGGTCATTTGGCAACTTCAGCTGTATTGTAATAGGTCAGATTTTAATTTAAAATTATTAAATTTGTACATTTAGTTTGAGGATTGAAAAGTTTTTTGAAAGATCTATTTTGAACAAAGCATTTTGTGAAGGATCCTTTTTTAAGATGAAAAATTTTGTGAAAGGTCTGTTTTAAGATGAAATATTTTGCGAGGAGTTCTTTGAAGGACCCAAATTCTTCTTAAACGGATCTCTGGATATTCATGTTAAATTCAGCTACATTTTACCAATGAATATTTCTTTTCTTTTCTTAAGTACAGGGGAAAAAATATTTTGGGTGATATATCAAAATGGAATGCATCTATGCACAGAAGAACTGAAAAGATTTAACAATCTTTGTACTTGAAGTTTTGTAAAGAGAGTTTTAGAGCTCTTCACTTTTTCTTTACTACAAAATAATTTATTGTTTAGGTTTTTTTCCTGTTGCATGGCAACCTTGATAATAAAACAAAACATATCATTAAAAATATTTTGACTAAACTAAAATTAAATTAAAAAATACCTGTCTGAGACTATTGATGGTCTGTTGATGTTGTATGATCATAGAACTATGTTGCCGATTTTTCTCTTTAAATGACATGTACTCTTTTTTATACGTCTCGAGATTTGACTGAAGTAGCTTTACACGTTCCTCAGAATATTCACACTATAAAAATTAAAAATAAAAATAAAATTTTAAGAATGATAATAAAATGAAATATTATTGGATAACCAAACAAAATTGTGCAATTTTATTTTTGTCTTTTTTTTCCCCCCCAATACCAACGAATTATTAAAGTTTATTGGCATTTATTGAATGTGCATAGATATCAAATAGATTATTACAAAGCAAATATATTAAGCCTCTTTTTTGCAGCCTAAAAATAGTAAAATTTAATGTCGCAGTTATTGGATTTATGACTATTCTTAAATATTTACTGAATCAAGTACAATAGAATACTGCTAATCCATGATCTTATCTTATAATCTAAACTGTAAACAAAGAAATCTAATCTAATACTGTAAACAAAAAAATTTATTCTTAAAAACTTCTCTTATGACTTATTTTTTACTCTTTAATATTATTTCTGATATGTGTCCCCTTTTTTTTCCCCCTTGTGGTTTAAAATGATATGATGAATTATTTTTATAATCGTTCATATATTATTTAGTAATTTTAGTTTGAATTTTCATTGAGTAGTATTTTTGATAAGAGTAATGATGCTTGTTCTGGCAATATATTTAATCTGTTATCATTCTGTTACACAAAATCATTATTACATTGAAAACACTTTAAAGAATTTTTAGGGAAGATTAAACTTTGTAAGGCCAAAAAATGTATTTTTAGGATTTTCTTTTCTCAATGAAGGATTTAATAAAACAAAACTAGATTTTATTTTTTCCCCCACTAAAGAAGTATACTTTTGTCTATTATGACAATTTTTTGTGTGCAAAATTGCTGGTAGTGATATCCTTATTTTAAAATACATGTGAAAAACTTTGCATGATCCAGGACTGTACTTCATAGACTCAGCTGACACACAAAAACAATACAGATTATGCAAGCCAATAAAATTTGCATGGCCATAATCTAATTTTCACTGAAATTGACCAAAAGAGAACGAAATGGTGCTTGTTTTAAAATTGTCCTACGGATTTTGCTTTTTTTTTTTTTTTTTCCTCTCTGCTTTGAAGTTTTGGGGAAAAAAAATTAACAGTTAATTTTTACATTAAGTAGGTTCGTGGTCCTTTAAAAGTGATTATCTTTCAAACCAGATTGATTTTTTGATAATTGATTAATCAGTTTAAATGTTATGCTGCACTGTGTGTTGAAAAACATTGCTTTTCTTCACGTACATTTCTCCAAACCAAGTACCTGCTTTTCAGTATATGCACAATCCCAATCAAAGAGCTATAACTTCATAAATATTTAAAATAATCCAAAGTAATTTCAGGAATGCAAAAAATGCAAAAATCATATATATTATTTCTCCTGTCAACATCCCTTTTCCTAAGAAAATACAAAACGCAGAACGATGAATGAGATAGCATATGAAAGGATTTTGAACAGGCTTCTGACATAGCACACTTAACATTTCTTTAAAACATGTTTTTGATTAAAAATTGCAGTTAATTAAAAATTAAATCGATATTGTTTTCATAAATGAAATGAAAGGTTTTCCTCAAATCAGTGGTGCCACAAAAATAAAATACTGCATTATCAGATGACGTCATCCTATAATGCAATTAAAATAAGATTGTTAATTTATTTCTTGCGCGTAATTTTTGAAAAAATATCGAGCTTTTAATAGAGTTTTTATTTAATTTTCATGCATGCGTCACCTATTGTTTATTCGTTTAGTTTGTTTAATCATGGCTGTGTATATGCGTACTGTATCTGAGCACCAGTAGATTATGTAATTTAAGGATTATTTTCCATTTAGATACACAGTTCATTAGGATTCACAAAAATTGTAAGTATTTATTTTTTAATATTTCATTAAGCTGTTAATATGCTAGCGAAGTCTGACGTCACTTAAATTGCTGCTGGACCACAAAGTTTGAACATCCCATGTTTAAGTTCCCATAGGCTTGCAAAAAAGTGGTGTACCAAATATTGATTTATGTATTTAAAACATTTCTGGAACAGTTTTGCAAAATCTGAGGAAATGCTTTCATATGAATTCCCTAAACGTCTGATTGTTTCAATTTTTTTTATATACTTTTTTTTTTTTCAGTATAGGGCTCTTGGCAACCTAGAGAAATAACCTTGGCAAGAGAAGAAAAGTTGGCAAAAAATTTTCTGGCAATCTATTTACATTTTCTTATACACAAGCAATCATCATATATATTATTTCTGTTGTCAACATCCTTTTTCTATACACATACAAAACATACAACGATGAATGAGGTATCATTCGAAAAGTGTTTAAACAAGTTTCTGAGATAGTACACCCACATTTTGTTAAAACACGTTATTTGATTTTTTTTTCAAAAATCAGTTAATTAAAAATTAGTGTTAAAACATACCAGGAAATAATCTCAAAGATTGCAGTGCGAAAGCTTCGCACGGGTCCTTCTGGTAAAAAATTTTTTCTGAACCAAACAAAGAAGAATCTCCCTTTAAACATAATCAGTGAGGAAATATTTGTGAACAACAAATACTTCAAAAGCAAATAGAACTTTTAATTTCAATTGGTACCAATAAATAGCTGCATCAAAAATTTAAGAATAGTCTATTAAATATTTATTTTTTCATTTTTTCCTCCCTTTCCTTTTTCCAAGGAGGGAAAAAAAAGTTTTACTCTAAGTTAATACATTCATCAAAAATTTAAAACAAAATAGGCATAATCTATAATCGTCAAAAGTTTCAATCTTTAAAGTTTGTGGATAGCAGCTTTCTATTGTATAATTAAATTAATAATGCTTGCTTACAATCTGAATTTAAATATATAACAAAAGCAGCAAAGCAGCATTGAAGACATTTATTTAGAGATGATATGTTAAAAGAATAAATTAGATAAACATGATAAAAAAAAAAAAAAAAAAAAAAAAAAAAAAAAAAAATCAGGTGATTATAAATCACTTGAAGACATATCACATCCAAGCAGACCTTGAATTATTGATAACAATAAGTTATGGTATGTTGAAGAAAATATGACAAATGCTCAAAGTAATAAAACAACTTACATGCACATAAATGAAAAAATCCTGAAAGTCGAGTAATGATAATGCACAACCACATACGATGTGTGTGTGTGTGGGGGGGGGGGGGGGGGGGGGGCTGTTCTTCATCCCTCTCGCTCTAAATTTTCCAGACACTTTTTTTTTTTTTTTTTTTTTTTTTAAATTTTTTGATTTGGAAAAGTGTAGGCACAAAAGAAATTTTCACAATAAAAAAAGATTTAAAGAATTTTGATGAAAATATTTTGTTTTTTTTCCTGAAAAATGTTGCTTGTTTAATTTTTAAGATACATATAATGAAATTTCGTGATGATATTGAATATATTAAAAATTTAATAAAAAGGATGAATCACCAGTGACCTGCACCGGAGCGATTCCGAGGACCTAAAAATAATTTTGAAAACAAATATATCCAAAACATCCAAATTCTCATCATAAAGCCAGATCGTAAAAGTGACAAGTACACTGCATCATCATTAAATAGATTACCTGAAAATATTCTATCTGATGTTTTAAAATGTAATATTATAATTTACTGAATTCAAATTTAATGCTTCAAGAAGTTGAAAAAGGTAAAATAAAATATTGACTTACCAAAAATAAGTATTGAATAATAAATGATGACTAAAGGTAGTTGAAATCAAGCATGTTTATTAATATAATATATATTGATAAAAAAAAAAAATTCTGGATCTCCAAAGAAATAATATATAAAAAATATGAATATTAAAGTAAAATTCAGCAATTTAAAAAATGTTACTAAAGTCAGAAATATTTTCATTCATTGACATGATTATGATGATTTGATTATGAAAGTTCTTAATACAGTTCAGTACTGGTGCTTATGTATAAACCTATAATCTCTTAAGGAATTATTGGAATGGATCCTAAGACCCAACTGATAACAGAAGAAGCCTCCAGACGTCATCCTCAAACCTGCATGTAACGATCTTAATTTGTCGATCAACAGAAATTCTTCCATATGCCACTGATTTCTTTTTTATTTTCAAGAAAATTATGAGAGTTATTTTCTGCTGATGACATCGCGATATTATAATAAAAAAACGCTTCCATGATGTGACCACTTTCTCCTTTAGAGAATTGAAGCTAAACTTGCTGAAATTTTGTTGAAAAAAATATATTTTGAAAAGATGCTACTGATGAACATAACTTAAAAAATCTAGGATCTCTGATGAAATGAATGAGGCAATTAATACAAACACGCCAGAAGGTTTTATAAATTTTTTAACTTCCAATAGATATGCCGATTCTGGAATCAAGCCCGTTAACGTTCGCATCCACCGGCCGTTCGGCCCGAGAGCGTAATTTTTTACACGTCCTACTTGCTCAATAGATCTAGTAGCGTCTCTTTTAATTCAAAAATGCCAATCTCAAACTTAATTCGAAGCGCTCACCCAACATCCAATCAGTGAACATCTAACGGGTCGTTATGTCATAAAATCTCGCAGAGTAAAACCGATAAAGAAGTCAAACTCCAAAATGTCGTTGGCAAAAAGCTTGCTCGTGGTTAAAGTTTGATTTTAACGGACGTACAGACCAAAGAAACGTCACCGTAATTGCTTTTTGAATATTCCAAAGAGAACCTTGAAGTTGCAAATCCCACCTTGAATGCCACGAGTCAATGACCTAAGCGCAAACATCCAAATAAGTTGTCGTTCTGGAAGTAAGCGAAAGCCAAAAATACGTTAAAGTAGTAATGGTGAAAAAAATTTGATAGTTGGTTAAATAATTTGTTAAAGCCGGGTTATATTATTCATCGAAGAGAGAGGTTTACATTTATTTTCATGGGACTTTTAAAAAAATCATTAAACTGAGGGGTGCATTAAATAAAGGCCTGGCTGTAATTAAAATTTAATCATTTCTCATAATGAACTTTGTAGAATATAACAATTAGATTTCAGGAAGTAGGCATCAATTTGATGAAGTAGGCATTTAAAAAACATCAGATTTTATCCAAATATCTGAATAAGAAATAATTTTAAAATATATACCTGGGATGCAAGCTTAGCATTTTGAATCTTTAAATCGGACATTTCATTACGCATCTTGTCAATATGTTCATTGAGCAGTCTAAAAAAAGTAAGAGAGTAATTTATTACCAATGTAAAAAACAACTCGAAAATTTTCATAAAATTACATAAAAAAAGACTATTTTAATATTAAATATCTTTAGATACAGTGATGAGAAGTAAATATATGGCGCCACTCAATTCTTAAGAAAATATTTTCACATATTTTAAACAATTCAGTTTAACTTTAAAACTTTTAAAAAAAGGAGAAAGGTTTACACAAAGTAACTAACTGCAATAATTAAAATTTCATTGGCTCTGTTGTAATTGGGAATTCATTTCCTCTTGCATCATCCAAACACCTTTCCACTTAAAGTTTTGAAAGATCAAAAGACAATTATTTACACCTACGCAGTGTAGAAGTAAAGATGTACTTTGATCTGCTGAAAAGAGACAATGAAACTGTGGCACATGCGCGCAACATTATGTTTTTTTTTTTCCGTAACTGTTTTAGAATATTTTTATTAGAACTTTAAGTTTAGTTTAGTTTGTGATTATGATTATTTGAGAGTGTGTCGCTCAATTCAAAAGCTGTAAATAATAGTATGTTTTTTTTCGTCTTGTGAAGTATTATTAAATCGTGATGTATAATAATCTCTGCAATTTTATTTGTGTCAAGAGGGATTTCATGCGGAATAAAAGTTTCGTTTGCTGAAATATAATGAATCATGAAGATACGGAGCCCTGATTGGAATTTAGAGGTAAGAAAATTTATATCTAACCAATTTTATTTAGAAATCAATTAGATTAAAATTGATTATTTACATGTTGTCAACTTTGACTAAATTAGTAATATAGGCAGTCGGAGTTGTCACTGTCTCTAATTAGTAACCATAGCACCAGTTTGAGTTTGAATTACATTTTTTTTTTTTTTTTTTCCAGACAAAGCTAGCATATACATATACACTATTTCACCTTTAACAAAATGTATATTTTTGTAATTTTAATTAGAGAAAATTGTCATTAGAAAACTGATTTTACATTGAAACAAATATTTCAAATAAATTAAATGTGATCATACGTTCTTTACATAATTTACTCATATTTA
Organism: Maratus michaelseni; assembly: GCA_963931845.1. NCBI lineage: Eukaryota > Metazoa > Arthropoda > Arachnida > Araneae > Salticidae > Maratus > Maratus michaelseni. The sequence goes on along the minus strand of OZ007600.1, from coordinate 126,583,828 downwards.
CAAAATTCTGGATGTACTAGGGGGCTATGTTCCCTATGCTCATCAAATGCCGTCCATACACTGCAGGCTCTAACAGAACATTAAATTTGCCGTTTAAAAAAAAAAAAAAAACTGATTAAATGATATTCTCACAACGAGTGGTGATCTTCTGATTTCCCTTTGACTAGGGGTGTTTTCCAGTTACCAAGGCAGCATCTACTGCTGTCGTGACAGCGGACAGCTGTTTTCGTGATTAAATAAGATTGATCACACATTTCAAAATCAGCTTGTACAAAATTGTTAATTAAAAACTGTCTATGCCTCCCGATCTTTTACAAAAACGTCTATAGTCTAATCAAACATAAGAGAGAAAACAAAAAAGCACGTGTGAAATGTTTAATTTTGGGATATTTTGTCTTCAATCGTTGCCAGCCAAACATTGATAATTTCCAAAACAACAATTGTTGCTTTGCATTAAAAAAAAGTGAAATTTATCAAAATAAATGTCTAATTTGTGTAATTAATGTATCAAATAAATTTAATTATTATTTTGCCTAGTTAAATTTTAAACATTCTGTCAACAACTTTTTCTAATTTTTTTTAAATAAATATTTACGAATTTATATTTATAAAATCTCCAAATAAGCAAGAAAAGCACACAACTGAAACTTGTGGCATAAATTGACAACTCTTATGTTTATTTAAATTCTCTCTTAATTTTGAATGAATTGTAGAAGATTTTTTTCCTTTAGATGTTATAGGAAAATCATGTTAAATATGATATTTTAAATACACTGTTTTAAATTTGATGTAATTTTCCCCATAATACTTTTCGCACGTAATAATTTAATTATTTTTAAGTTTTCTTTCTCTTTTAATTTGCGCGTAAAGAGTTTAGAAATATTATTTCAGCTTTTAAAATATGCAGTAATTTGCACCATTAAATGCTTTTTGTGCATAAAATTCTTTTAAAGTTTTCTTTCTCTTTTAATATTTATGTGTAAATATATTTTTCAATTGTAAAATGTTCGAAAATATTGTTTGCGCTTTTTTAAATTTTGACAACAACAAGTAAAAAAGTGACCTTTTCAAAATATGAAATAAATCACTATTGAAATAATGAAATTTTTAACCAAAAATAGAAAAAAAAAATTAGATAAAATTTTAAAAATGACTGGACACTGCAAACTACAATCTAGTTACTTATGTGCCTGCAAAAGATTGTTCAATTGCTATGCATAGTTTTTGATCTGATAAACCTTTTTAAACCAAACTATTTAGACTGAATTCAACATTAAATAGTGCTTAAAACAATTTTTGATTAAAAAACTGTCCGCTTCAGTGTGTTTATCCATTTCTCTATAAAACTACCAGTTTTCATATTTTTATATGCAATACTTTTTTTTTTTAATATAAGCTTTGAAAGAGCCCTGGTCAGAATAAATTCATTTATGGCAGCAACAGCGTTAGTTACATTTTTTAGAATAGAGAGATACCTCAAGTAGGAACAAAATATTTTTTAGTTCAAAAGCCATTTTAAAAGAAAAGCTATTAATAGTAAGTGGCAATAGCAATTTAGGGATAATGAATAGTAATAAAGAACATGTTAAATGAATCGCTTTATATCCTTTGAATTTGCCATATCGATACGAAAAATTGTGGTGTTTCCGTCAGAGCATTAAGTTATTTTTGAATTTTATATAATTCATTTAATGTAATCACATATTTTTTGTTACCTTATATTTACTAGTAAAAATTTCAAGGGAAGTAAATTGTGCATTTACTTTTGATACTGTTTAGTTTTCTATCCCTTTCAAAAGTGCAATAAAAAATGTGAAAGCAGAATCACTAGGTGCCAGAAAAAAATCTCTTTTAGACAGACAGATTTCCTTCTTAACACGTGTAATTGCATAGTATTCCTCCTGCCAGAACAAGGAAAAATCTTCCATTTCAGGTAGGATTACATTATAGACAAGTTCCTCTTTCACAAAATTTACTGTAGTAAATTATCCCAATTTAAGTACATTTCAGTAACGTATACAAGCATGAAAGTTTAAGTTCACTAGAAAAACTGAACTATGGACATGATACAAAGTTACTGCAGTAATGCATCTGAGCATGCAGATTAAAATGTTATCAATGAAAATTACAATAAATAGTAGAATAAAAATTTATTTGCATTTCCGTTTCATGTTTTTTAAAGGAATGATTTTTAAAAACTAAAAGAAAAATACATGTAATACCTTTCATTTTCACATTTTTCTTTTTTATAATTATTAAACTCAGCTTGAAGTTGACTCATTGCACTTTTGGCTTCTTCAAGGCGGAGTTCACCAGAGGAAAGCTTTGAGCTATTTTGTAACATTGACAGGGAACCATCTGGTTGTCCAAGCAAAGACTAGAAAAATAAAATACAATTATAAATTAATTTACCATTTAAAAAAAAATTAAATTTGAGTACACTCTTAAAAAACTTACCTCAGAAAAACCTTGGCTTGTAAGTAAGACTCTGTACATATCTCTCTGTCTTATAATAGTTTCTAACATTTCAGCCTGTTTGTTACGTTTTTGTTGTAAGTCTTCAAGTTGTGCAGTTAAATTTTCAATATCTTTTTGGAATTTTTCAGTTCTATAATAAAAAGAAAGAAAAATGGTAATCTGGTGGATAAACTATTAAAGCTACTCAAATTCCCTTCTCATCAACTCAAAACTTTGACACATTTTCTGACTCATTTTTTAATGTAAAGACATAAAATTGGCAGGCTTGACTATAGAAGCAATTTGTAATCGAATAGTTTTCTATTTTTTGATAAATAAAATGCTTATCAAGTTACAATCGATTCTTGCGTTATGACAACAAGTTTTTCCCTTTTCTAGTGCTCCTGCATCAGGAATTAAATTCAAAACACAGACTTTGACAGTATTTTCTGAAAAATATTTTGTTTTTATCAAAAAATGGAAAACGCCATTCGATTACATAGTTCATGAATAAGAACACTTGCCAATTTCATGAGTTTCTGAACAAAAATGAATTTAGAAATGTGTCAGAAAGTAGCTTCTTTGGATTTGAGAACAGCCTGAAAGGAAAGATGTGTTAAAAAATTAGCATAATTCACTAATATTAAAAAAAAAAATTATTAATTTACCAGTCTAATTTATATTAACATAAAAAACAAGATATGTCTATAAGATTTTTTTTTTTTAACTAACATCCGGGATTAAATATTATTAAAGTAACAGTTATAAACATGTAACATATTAATTTAAAATAATATTTTGCATATCTTTCAGTGATGTCACTGGATCCTAAAATTCCTTCCAAATATCTGGGTCCCTTTTTTATAAAAGCACATTCCCATTCATAATTAATTCAAATTCATATTTTAAAGGAATATGTGAAGCTTGTTTATTTGGAAAAGAGAAATGCAATAGTTATTGCTTTGTTAAAATAATGAATAACTAAAACCAGTATTTCCCAATCAAATAAGATATTGATATATTTTTTAAAAACTATTAAGAGAAATTTTCTTTACTTTTTTTTCAATGTAAATGCTTAGTTATAAAATAATGATTATTTGAGTGTAGATGTAGAAGATAACAAGTATCGCTAATATTTGCATTTCTTTTAAAAGGAGCAGGACGAATTTATTGAAAAGGACATTTCTGTTGCATAAAAGAATACTTTTATTGAGTTAAGGGGCACTTTTTGTTGAATGAATGGATGCTTTGATTAAACTTCCCATTGGATTATTTGTCAGCATAGATCAGTGTTGGAATCAAACATTTTCTTTAGAAGGGAGTTTCAGGAGTGATTGTCAATTAAAAAATATATTTTCTGAAATTCACAGCAAATTTTCTCAAAGGTTACAGCAAAGGGGGGTCCTCTCTCAGAACTATTTTTGTTGTTGCAGGTCGGTTTAACTTGCGATTTCAGGCTGAGTTGTAAATTCCTGCAAATTGGGTTCGGGTTAACCCAATTTTTCAAAAGTTAGTTCAGTATATTGTTTCAGATTAAAAACTATGCCTATATTAACAAGCATAAAACTTTGTGTGTGACTATTTCACAAAATTCATGTTTTTTTCAAGAACCTTTGATGAAATCAGCGTTTTTTCCCCCCGCGATACTTTGGCGAAATTCACGGGTTTTTTTCGTGATCCTTCGACGAAATTCGCGCTTTTTCCGTGATCCTTTGACATAATTGACAGTTTTTTCCATGATCCTTTCTTGAAATTGGTGGGTTTTTTTGCAGCCATTTGACGAAATTTGCGATTTCTCTGTGGCCCTTTGAGGAAATTCACATTTTTCCCGCGATCCTTCAACAAAATTCATGTTTTTTTTTTAGGTCTTTTGACGATATTCACGTTTTTCCACGGCCCTTTGACGAAATTTGCATTTTTATCACGATCTGTAAACAAAATTAACCATTTTCGAGATCCTTTGATGAATTTTGCATATTTTCCTTGACCTTTTGACGAAATTCGCATTTTTTCCGTGATCCTTCGACAAAATTTGCTGTTTTTCGAGATCATTCGACAATATTTACCGTATTTTCGAGTTCCTTCGACGAAATTTACAGTTCTTTTTGAGATCCGTCGATGGAATTTGCCGCTTTTTTCGAGGTTCTTCGACGAAATTTGTTGGGTTTTTTTTTTTTTTTAAATCCTTCGACGAAATTTGCCGTTTTTTGCCGATCCTTCGACAGAATTCGCAGTTTTTTCGCAATCTGACGACGAAATTGGCCTTTTTTCTATGATTCTTCGACGAAATTAGCAGTTTTTTCCACGATCCTTACACAAGGGTGGCGTTTTTTCAGTGGCCCTTCGACAAAATTCGTATTCTTCCGCAATCCTCCAACGAAACTCATGGTTTTTTTTTTTTTTTTTTTTTTTGCAGCCTTATGACAAAACTCACGTTTTTCCACAGCCCTTTGACTAAATTTACGTTTTTTTCGCGATCTGTCAACGAAATTAGCCATTTTCCGCGATCTTTTAATGCATTTCGTGTTTTTCCGCGATTCTTCGATGAAATTCGCCATTTTTTCACGATCCTTCGATGAAATTCACCGTTCTGACGAATTTTGCCACTTTTTCGTGCGATCCTGCAACGAAATTCGCCATTCTGACGAATTTTGCCGCTTTTTCGTGCGATCCTGCAACGAAATTCGCCGTTTTTTTGTATTATTCGACAAAATGATTTCGCATTTCTTTAAAGAATTTATGCGTGTAAAAATTACGCATAAGAACTTTTTTTTTTTGCACCCCAACTCCAATTTTTTGCATAATTTACGCGCTATAGCGTGTCCGCGGCATCGCTGTCCTTGTTTCAGGTTTTTTAAATATTAATTTACTGCAGCGATTGAAGTATTCATTTATTCAGAAAGAATATCACCTCAGGGTTTTTTTCCAACTAACTCAAGACAATTTACATTTTTTAAATTTATATATTGGAGAATGCTTCATATATTTTTCATTGAGCCAGTTTTCTACACTGAGAAAATTATTTTTCACATTTAGCTTACCTTGCATGTTTGAAATTCAGAGGTATCTGAAAACGTTTTTAAAAAACATTTGAATTTACATTAATTTTTTGTAATTGTTCAATTTGTTATTGTCCAAAAGTTCAGATTTATTAAAAAGTTCAGCTTTGTTAGTTTTTACCCTTAATTCATTAATATCATAAAATTGAAAAAACAGATGAAAATACACAGCCAAAATGTATTTTATTACAAAAACTACATAACTGCTAAGAAATTTTTTTTTACCTCCCTTGAGACAATGAATAATTTACTTTAACACTTAATGTAAAGTAACTTTTACATCCTGGAATTGTTTCGTAAAAAAAAAAAAAAAATCTATTTTTAGCTTGGTTAGACAGTTTTTCTTAAATAATCCAAACCTTACATTTTGCATTTAAGGGATTTCTGAAATAAGTGATTCAATTTGGTTCTATAAGAAAATAATGCAGGTGAAGAAGCATAATTTCAAAAGTAAACAATAAAAAATAAAAATAATAACAGGGTTTTGCTCCAATTAGAGTACAGTAAACTCCCGATTATCCGCGAGCAGATAATCCGCTATCCGCGAGTCTAAATTTCTTTTTTTTTTTTCCCTCTTTTCTTATCCTTGAGAAGAAACTTATTTCTGCGATGTAGGATGAGTTTTCGATCCTTTATGCTAAATATGATTTCCATTTGAAAACGTGGAACAATCATGTGCACAAAGCAGGTGCAGCTAATCTTGAGGGTGTTGCAAGGCCACACACCTGTTGATAAACCATGTACGGATACTGAAAGTCACCCCCGCCTACCTCTTATGATTTTGTTTCTCCCGTTTTTCATAAAGCACATCAGTTTGCTTGTTTTAGCTGAGCTGTGAACAAGGTTAGGGGGTGCATTTTTCAGTGGGGAAAAGGGGGATTTGAAATTCTTTCGAGAACATTCGAAGACGAACTATCTTAATTTCTACCGCTTTTTGCTAGGGCGGAGTTGTTTTCAGTATGCTCGGATCGTTCCCGTGTAGAGATGAGTTGTCGCGGGTATTCTTTTTACCGACGACGGTTGAGAGTTAAGCGATTTTAAAATGAAGAGGAATTTTCGGCTCTTCTGATTGGATCGTTTGGTTTTGGAAGTCAGTTAAGATAGTTGAGTTTGAATTCAAATTTTTTGAGTCTCTCCTTCTGAACGGGTGGATGTAGTGTGCGTCGCTATAAAAGCCGTGTTTGGTCGTAAGGCCAGACACACTGTTACAAAATTTCTGGTAGAATAGAGTCGAAGTTCTGATGATCTTCGAATAAGTTTTTGTAATTTGAATTACTTATATTTGTTTCCGAGGATTTGAGATGAAATTCTAAAAGTTTTATCGGCTGCTTAGGAGTCAATTTGGATTTCGTAAAACAGTAATAACATCACATCACCTAACTGCTTAATCTTCATTCCATAGTCTATTTTACAAATGATTTTACTTGATAAATCCTAAGAATTGAGATGGAAGATTTCATCGTTATTGGCACTCTTCCTCGACATACAGTAGTGTAAGTTCCAGCATTTTCGACGTGTATCAATAGTCATCCGGTAGTCTTGGAGTTAATCTGCACAGCATTAAATCGTCTTGCAGCATAATTATTATGTCGTGGATTCTTCTTCGGCAGTGTTTCTTCAGATCAGCGTAATTGTCTGCTAAATAATTATCATCTTAAATTAACTTTATAGAATTCTTTCTTCTGAACTATTTCCCTCCAGTAACTAGTAAGTGAATCATAATCGTAAATTAACTTTATAGAATTCTATCTTCTGAACTATTTCCCTCCAGTAACTAGTAAGTGAATCATCATCGTAAAATGACTTTATAGATCTTTTCCTTCTGAAAGTTTTTCCTCCAGTGAATAAAAAGATAACAAGTAAAAAATATATGAAAATGTTATTATTATAACAACAATTTAATTTAAGTGAATTTTCATTGAAGCTTTAGGATTGAACTGAAATATCGGTTGATAAGTGTAAGTGATCTATAATTACATAAGAATCTAACATCTATGAAATGGCCTATGATATCGATATGAAATATATTTTGTGTTGAAATAAATTTTGCTGTTCTTCTACTAAACATCTGTTTGTCATCTTTATTATTTGGGTGAGTCACATTTTTCCTTTTCTTTTCAGATAATTATGAATCCGTACGTATATTTCAGAATGAGAAGATAGATAGTCAACTTAAAGTAAATTCTAAATTATATTTTAACTAAAGAATTTGTAGTAAATTTAATTTTGAATTCATTTTCAACTATTGATATTTTTAGTGCTAGGTTCAACATTGCAATTATGCTAACTACTATACGTTTTCGTCCTGTATTGACGAGTTGGGGTAGGATGTAGAGTAAGCAATTATTCTATTTTCGGGCTTATTTTTTTTTTATATATTCCGATCCCAAAGTGGTTGATATATCATTTCTAAGCATTTATCAAGAATTCCTGTTTGCTCTATCTCCTGCGCCGATCCGTCCTTACAACGACGAACAAGCTGCAGAAAATTTCAAAGAAGATTTTGTACAATTTCTTCAATTAGAACGAATTTCTTTCGAACAAGTATACAACACCGATGAGTCAGGACTGTTCTGGAAATGTTTGCCTACACGAACTCTGGCATTTCAAAGTGAAAATCAAGCTCCAGGACATAAGTGCGGTAAAGAGTGTCTAACCATATTGCCTTGCAGTAATGCTACAGGATCCCATAAACTGAAGTTAGTAGTGATTGGAAAATCAAAAAAACCGAGATCTTTTAAGGGAACAAGAGCTGAGAACCTCCTAGTACATTATTTCAACACAAAGAAAGGTTGGATGTATCAAACAATATTTATAAAATGGTTTGAAGAAATGTTTATTCCCGAAGTTAGGAAACATCTGGCGTCTCAAAATTTACCCCAGAAAGATGTGTTGCTAATTGACAACGCCCCATCTCACCCTGGAGAACTACAATTGAAATCAGAAGATGGAAATATTTTTGCAAAATTTTTGCCTCCCAATGTTACAGCTCTTATCCAGCCTATGGACCAGGGCATAATCGCTTCAATTAAGAAAAAATACAGAACGAAATTACTGAAAAAAAGAATTGAAGAGGGGGATGATCTTAAAAGCTTTTTCAAAGATTACACGATTCTCGATAGCATTTATGATGTAAACAGTGCTTGGGAGTCGGTACAGAAATCCACATTAATAAAATCCTGGCGGAAGATTTTGCCAAGTATAGAAAAATCTCTAGTAGAATCAGAAAAGGAAGAGGAAGAAGTTTCCCTTCATAATTTAGCGAATTTAGCAAAATCTGTTGCTGGTGGAGAAAATGTCGATGAAGATAATATCATTGAGTGGATTAATTGTGATGCTGACGATCCAGGCTTCGAACATGCAACTGATGACCAAATTATTGAAGAAGCGTTAAGTATGAATTTGGAAGAGAGTGACAAAGAAGATAAGGTACAAAAGAAAATGAGCCATGACGCAGCTTTAGCTCACGTTGAAGGACTTATCCAATATCTAGAGGAAGAGGATGACGCGTCACTTTGTAATAAAATAGTACTTAAAAAACTTCAATCGCAAATAAAGAAGAAGTGTTTCAGTACAAAAAAAACAGACACTTTTGACGGATTTTCTAAAGAAATAAACCTACAAGTTTGTAAGTAATGAATAATTTTATTATTCCTGAAGTAATAAGTATCTTTATGTTACCCATTGTGCATGTATGCTTGTGTTACTTATTATGTGTATAAATTGTTCAAGTACATATTTGTGTTGATTTGTTCCCTTTTTTCAAAATTTTGTAGATTATCCGCAAAATCAATTAACTGCGATAGTCACGCCACTCAATTCTGTGGATAATCGAGAGTTTACTGTACTTTCATAAAAGATACAGGATGGAGAGACACAGGCCATCACAAGATCCTAATAAAATTATTGCGTCTCTAATTATGACAATATTTTGAGGAGAATATTAAAATTTGAGCTGAGCAATTCTTGATAGTAATTGAAACTAAAATATAGTTAAAAAAATAGAAGTTTAAAATTAATTTTGGCATGAAATGTGCAAATTAATGATGAATGGAATGATATATTCAAATCACCATAATTAACCAAATATCAATTATAAAAATCCCTGTGTTTAAATCAAGCCATGTTAAGTGCCAAATGTTCGAAAATCTAATACTAATGATATTTTGTAAAAATGTAATGCTTATAACATTTAGATCTCAAATTATGTAAATGTGAGATTGGTATTGAATTTACAGCTCTATTATTCTTCCCAAGTTAATTTTAGCATGCATTTCAATTTAGGAAATTTTAACTACGAGTTTGAAAGGCTATTCATTTTTTTTTTTTTTTTTCAGTTGGGATTAAGAGTAAATGAATATTTTATTTTTAATCAATTAAATACCAGGAAATTTGCAATTTTTTCTTGAATTAAATTTTGGAGTTTTGGGATACTTAAAAGGTAAAAGTGATTAAATATTTTTGCTCCAATTTCATTCCAATTGGTTAGCTATATTCTTTCTAACTAATGTTTCTGATTCACTATCTTAGAAATGCAGATTTAAAAAGCCAGAGGGAAATCCCTGTACCCCTGGAAGGTTTGAGGTTTTATGCTTTTTAATGGTCGAGAATGACAAATACAAGCGTAGTTAAATTGAGCAAGTTGCACAATAAGAATGGTTGATCATTTAAACTATATTAAGATTTTCATGCTTTTTATGAGCTATAAAAGTAGGATTATGGATAATACAAGCAAAGCATCTGTTCATTTCAAAATGATTTTCACTGAAAAATAGGGTGGAATTAGAAATTAAACAGTTTTCTCTCTGTGATAATACAGACACAAGACAAAATATTAGACCCGTGCAATAAGTATTAACTAATATGTTATTGGCCCATCTTTTACATGAATAACAGCTGAAACACAATATGACATGAAAGGAGGTGGATGCGATAAGATATGAAACCCCTCTCATCAGTTGTCCCCAGACATCTTTTCAAAAATCCCCCCCTCCCTACCTAATGCTCCCATGACCACTTCCACCATCTCTTTTATCATTGCTAGGCTTCTTTTAAGTTTCTTCAACTTATAATAATTTTAATGAAAATCGGATCATTTTAAACGTTTTTTGAGCATTTTGCACCATCTATGTGGCACTGCTGCATAGTGTACATTTTATTCTATATTTCAAGTTCTATGGGGCCAATCCTTACACAACTTGGACCATTCATCTTGGTTTGTCTGCCACTGCCGCCATCATTTTAGTTCTAGCTCACTCTGCCAAGGAGCAATGCAATTTTCTATATTGTCTTCAGCTCCCATTTTTGACATGTTGTCAGTGGATGAAACATCCCTTGAGCATTTTGACTACCCTTGGCTCTTCTTGCAACCTTAAACAAGATCTCTAATGTTTCAAGAGGTGATGTGAAACAGTTAATGCAAAACTAGTCTAACTGCAAAACTATTTTTTATTTTTTTTTTTTTTTATTTTTTTTTTTTTTTTTGTAATGGCAATTCTTGATAAAATCGGATCTGATATCTGAGAAGAACAGCAATTTATTGACTGGAGACATTTATAAAACATATCGTTATTGCCCATTATTATACTGTAGTCAACACAAAAAAATTTTTTCTATAACATTCTAACATATTTAAGTAACACCTTTATGTTATTCCCAAGATTGAATCAAGTGTTTATTCTCAAACTTTCTGGAGCAGATACTTTATTAAAATACCTACTTTTATCCATGTTCACCCATGAGAAAGACTAGAATTAGAACATTTTAACCTTTTTACGAAATTTTTTTGTCAAATAAGGCAAGTTTGTCCAGGAAGCATATTCTACTTATTTGGCACTCGTTTAATTTTGAAGATGTTATTTTCCGCAGAGTGCTTCCCTAACAAAACACTTTCAGAAATACTAATCTACATAGGTAACATTTTCATTACACCAAAAATCAAGTGCTAATTTTTAAGATAATTTGTTATAGACTATCAGTCTTCATGAAAGTTAAAGTTATTGTCATTTCCTTAGCTTTCTCTTGGTGGTTTTGGAAATTTTCATAATATGCATCTGACATATTAAGTTTGGTGTAATTGCATCTCATAGATGCTGAAATTTATCTATCATGAGATGAAAAATTATGAAAAGCACAGCATAGTAACTTCAGCTGTTGTGTAATATACACAAAATCTAATCATCAGAATTCAAATAAAATATGAAATATCGTGCATCAGTTCTCGAGTCACAGTCACAGTATCTATAAAATAAATAAAACACAGACAGACATTGGACCAAAAACACTGAATTTGTATTTAGAATATCCTAAAATGCATAAATCAATATAGAAGAAAGTAGAATGTGAATTTAGTTTTTCTAAATATTGATATTTTTGATAAAAACACAACTTAAATAATAATTTTTATTTATTTACTTTGCACTGTTTTAACTATTTAAAATACTTATAAAAATATTAACTTTGCAACACTGCATTACATAATTTTAAAAATTGGTAAATTACTTACAATTCAGAAGAAATTTTTTTCTCTAACTCTTCATGCTGTTGACTCAAGTCTCTAATAACAACCAATAATTTCTGATTTTTAGTTTGAATTTCTTCTATATCTCTAAAAAAAAAAGTAAATAAGTTTATAAATTTTAAGGAATACAGAATGTTATATATTACTTTTAAAATGAAATAAAAATCAACAAATATAACTAATTAAAAACATGTAAACATTTAAAATGAGTTACAATTTATTTATTACTAAAATAAAATAGGTGTAAAATGAAAAGTAGGTTTTAATACAGTAAAACCATTCTTAAAATGTCAAAACTTTCGTCGAAGTCCTGAGCACTTTCGACCAGACCCTGGCCATCAAGATGGAATTTTTCTATATATTTAATATTTAATATTTTTCTATATATTTAATAACAAATACAACTACTGCTTACCTGAAAGTAACTAAATGCCGAGAAATTATCTTATCTGCAGTAATCTCATCACTAGAAGATACAATATTTTCCCTTTGAGTTTTACCGTTATCATGACGAATACGACCACCTCTTGCTTCTTCTACTTCCTTCAGAAGAACTTGAACCTAGTTAAAACACACAGATAATAAAAATAAGTTTAGTAATTTTACTCAAAATACTACTTAGCCATGACTTTCAAATTGTTTTAACATGTTTATATTTAATTTTATTTGATTATTTTCTGTAATTATGCTAAGATGGTAATAAATCTTTAGTTTTTAATAAAAGAAAATGTATTAAGATGTTAGGTAGAGCAAAAATGTTTGTAGCTATACTTACTTTAAAATAGCCTGAAATTAGATGAAAAAGAAAAAATGAATTTTTACAATTTTGACTATTTAACTCAAACTGTAACCAGTAAGCACAGCTTTAAACACGGTAAAAACTTTAGTTAATATAAAACTATTAAAATGTACTGTAAATGTCCAACAATAAAATAATTTCATAGCTACGGTCATTTGAAACTGTTTTGTGTGTTATTCTACTATATTAGTTTAAATAGTTACCAGTTGCATATCAACAATTCAAGAGCTTAGTGGAAAATGTCGCATTTTTCTCATAAATTGGTTTATGAGGTAATTACCATGTGCAGGGGTGGGGAATTTTCAGAAAATCTTACCAGTCAAAGATTTATTTTACCAGCCAGCATGATGCAACGTACAATTAAAATGGTTATGACAATATGTACGCGACTGCAAAAGTAGTCAATTACTACTGCTACAATGCATTTTCTACTTTTTTTTCTATAAAATTAAGAAATATATACAACAGAGAAAAGTTTAGTATAGGTTTGAACTTAGTACCATATTTACATCGCAGTAAACTGGAAAGTTACAAAATATAGTGAACTAGTAAAAAGAAAAATATATAATGTATATATTTTTCTTTAGTTTGAAGGTTTAGGCTGAGTTTAGTTTAATTCGTTGATAATTAATTATTAACTCGTAATTAATTAGTTGAGTTTAGTTTAGTTTAGGCTGAAGGTTTTTGGCATACCTTCTATAGCCTGCAGTTTTTCAAAGACTACATAAAAATTCACTCGCCCTGTCAGGAAATCCACTCGCCAGTGGCAAGTAAAATAATGTACTTTCCCACCCTTGATCATATGGTACAGCTAAAATATCAACATTCTATTTAGTATTGAAGGTACTGAGACATTTTTTAATGCATAGTATTTTTATCTTTAAAAATGAACATAGTATTAATAATTTTCAATCCGTAAAAATTAAATATTAATATGTTTTACTGAGAGAGAAATAAACCCATAAAATTTACAAATAAAGGATTTAACTTCAATTTTCTTCAAATTTAATTTTTGTTGCATAGCATCATCTTCTACTAAGCTTTTCAATTATCAATTGGAAACATAGTACATTTCTTTGAATTTAACATGGAGTTACAGTGACGAGATAATAAAAAAAAAAAAACACTGTATAACAGCACGTCTTTTAGGATATTCAAATGCAAAATTTGACCTATATACAGTGTGAGCATAAAATATTTTCCCAATTTAAAAAATTTACTGCACAAAAACTATTATACTTAGATACATGGTTTTATTTTGTAAATTGTAAATACAGCAATCGAGTTTACAATAAAAACAATTAACTAAGTAGATTTCAACAAGTGTTGCCTTTGTAGCTCGAAGAATTTGAAGGCAGCATTCTATTTCTGTCTGTGTGTTGTCCAACATTTCTTCTGCAATTTTAGATACAACATCTGTTATCCTAGTGTTATGCTGATCATTTTAAATATATGAAGCAGTATTTTAAAATAAGTTACTTCATTCGGTTGAGGGAATAGTAATAATCTGATTTTGCATTTGGAAACTCAAAAATAATTTTCATGCAATATCTCCTAATTATTCCATATTAAATCATAAGAAAATGTATGTAATCATTATTATAATTTAATTTGAGAAAGTTGTTGGCCTGGCACATACAGATATAAAAAACTCTTCTCTGAAATATGGGGTAAATATTATACTCTGAATTCAATAATTTTATGTATTTGTAATACTGTATAGCAGTATAGAATATAATTAATAATTGTAAATTTATTAATAGAAATAAGCAGTTAAATGTGAAAATGGTTTTGTATTTGTCTAATGTGAAATATTGGCTTTTTTTTTATATAATTGCACTAATTTAAGTAACATATGGCTTTCACGTGTCTGGACTTTGCCCATATTTTTCCGTTTACCAAACACAACTTAAATCAGCTCTAGACAAAATATATTTTAACAAAATTGTATTTTAAGATATATGTAAAATAAAGAGATATGAAGTGTATTTTAGAAACAAATGGGGAAAGAAAATTTAAATTATTTTAAGTTTAAAAAATATTTTTATGAAAATGCAGGAAAGCACAATCTTTCGTCCTTCGCAGCAAACAATTATGAATGAAGAAAAATCGCTTGAACTTAAATTAAAAGTTGCTGGAAAAGAAGCATAATCAAACAATAAATGAATAATAAATAACGCAAAAATAAAACCAGTCACTATTAAAATGAACTTTTAATAACGTTGGTTATGGAGCACAATTGTACTATGTACGAAAAGGAATGGGGATAAAAGAGCGAGCAGCGTTGAAGATTATTTTGGCGACAATTTTCTTGGCTTGCTGAAGCGAAGGTGACATCATAGAAGCGACCGCTCATTCCTATAAATAACTTTATTAATAAGACTATTTGTTTTAGTTTATAAATTTTTCATTAAATATTCACATGCAATTGTTTAGGAAGACACACCTGTTTGTGCCGCTATCGGTTCTTGTTATTGAATGGCTAAATAACCCACAAATCAGGATCCATGTTTTTACAAAGTTCTTAGTAACTTGGTTCATGGGAAGTTCATAAATCTCGCTGCAAACTTTACTTATTTGTAAGTGCCTGTGAAATTTTGACTGTTGCACTTGTATAAGTATTTTTTTCAGTTGTATTTGGCAGATGCCGAATCCGGATATGTATAAGAAAAAAAAACTGACTACCAGTGGGTTGTTTTTTTTTTAGGGAGGGGGGGGGGGGAGGAACTTGTTCTTTTGGTTACTGCTTTTTAGTTACTTAGTTATTTTTCATTAATTCAATTTAATTTAAACTTAAATAAAAGTATGCTTTTCAGTTTCATTTGCCTCATATTTTCCACTGTATTAAACATCTGTTAGGAATCTTATTAAATGAAATTCCACCATAATAGTAGCCAATAGTATGCTTTATAATTTCTAAGATCACATGATTTAAATCTAAATTATTTTAATTGTCATTCTGCAGCAAAAACTGTATGCATTTTTCATGTTATTTATGTTAATGAATTATGTAATAGATAATTTTATAAAATGAGCCATTTATCCATCAATTTTACAGCAGCAATTAAATTTTAATCTGGAAAAGTTTAAGAGAAAATCTATTTTTTTTAAAACGCTATTGTTTTAGGATATTATGTATTTCTATTTCTAGCTAAGGTAGTATTATGACCATATTATTAAGTTGGCTAATGAGCAATACAACAGTAGTCCTCAATGTTACAATATCAATCACTAAGACCGTCTTTGATATAACCCCAAAAAGAAATCATATTCTAACACGAGCAAATCTTGTGTGTGTGGTTATGCAAATTTTATCTTAAAAACGGCTTTAACGATTTTGACGAAATTTTGCATCCTACCGTTTTGGGGCACCAGAAAACGATTGGGCTAGGTCACATGTTCGAGAAAATTCGATTAGTGGATCATTTTGGGTCATAGTCACGCTAATTGTATCTAAAAAACTGTTCAAACGATTTTGACGAAATTTTGTATCCGACCCTTTTCGGGCACGAGAAGACTATTGGGCTGGGTCACATGTTCGGGAACTTTCGATTAGTGGGTCATTTTTGGGTCAACGCGAATCAAATTAATTTTATCTAAAAAACGGCTCTAACGATTTTGATTAAATTTTGTATCCAGCGAGTTTCGGGCACGAGAAAATCATTGGGCTAGGTCACATGTCCGAGAAAATTCGATTAGTGGGTCATTTCTGGGTCAAGCTAATTTATCTAAAAAGCGGCTCAGACTACTTACACTAAATTTTGCTTCCTATGGTTTTCGGGCACGAGAAGACTGTTAGGCTAGGTCACATGTTCGAGAAAATTCAATTAGTGGGTCATTTTGGTGATGGGTCATGATATTTGAACTCAAATTTAATTTTGACCGAGCATAGCTCGGTCTTCCCTACTCGTCAAGGAGTAATAAGAGAGCATGGAGGTTATGATTTTGAACCATACCTTTAATCCATCTGCAAATTAACTTCTTATGCACTTCTTTTAATTACGAAAAGGTGTAAAACAAAAAAAATTATAAACAGTAAAATAAGCTTTATTAGACTGTTGACATGTTTTGGCTCCATCTGAGCTATTATCAAAACAAATAAGAATATTAAATATGCACAGTTTCTGAAATTATTATTTGAAATGCAATCATTTAATTTTTCACGTACTTTTCCAAATTGTACTTTTCCAAATTATGCACGTTATTTTTTTTTTTTACTTTGGATTTTTATTTCCATATTTGTAACCATGGAGTAACTCGAGCCACAATTTTGGTAAGTTAAATGATGCTACATCATTAAATTACCAAAACTGTAAATAATAAACTATTGTTCTAATTGTTCAAATAATAAACAATTTTGATAAACATTTAATATTATTAAATAAAAAAAAAATACAAAATTACAATTTTTTAGGGACATTTTTCAAATAATTTAAAAAAGACAACTTTTTAAAAATAAGTTTCAGAGACAACAATCCAAAATTACTAATATAACGAAACATAGAAATCAAAATATCTTTACTAGTGCATTGAAAAAAAAAAAATGTGCTACGTAAAAATACACAGAATGCCTGCATATTTTTATATTAATAAATAAAAAATTAGTGAAATACCTGACGATTCAAATCCACGACTTGAGTTGTTAATCGAGAATTTTCCCTTTGAGCAGAATTAGAAATTCTTTTGGCATCATTTCGTTCTTCAAGTATTTTTTCATAGTCCTAAAATTTTCATTTAAAAATCAAGTTAAAAAACAAATTACAAAATGTTTTCAACATTAACATAATAATTAATAAAATCAATTTTAAAATACATAAAAGAGGACCATGAACAATGGCAGATTAAAAAAATAATAAAAGAAATGATATGGGGATGAGTGATCATTTATTATACCGATTCAAACTAACTTTAAGGATGACATTTTTATTCATTACAGAACAAATTAATATAAGATAAACAGCTAAAATACTACGACAGAGAAAAATTATAATTTATGAAGTTCAAATCATATTAATGCTGATTACAATGAAATTAACAAATGAAAAATATTATCTTCACAACAAAAGTCTTTTACATTTAGTTCCTTGGCACCAGTTACTGGAATTCTTGCCTTATTTAATCGTTGAAAACATGAGTTTAGATAAGGTGAAAAATTATGTACTAATATACTACTGTTCAAATTCAAAGATTTTGTGCACCTTAAACAGCACATTTATGTGCCACTTGCCACAAAGGGACTAATGCTAAAAAAAATCTAAATCTGACTAAATCTGAAAAAATCTTAAAACATAATGTTCTCCTTAATAAGTAGTTAAGATATTATAAGAAATAAAATTAAAACATAATTTCCCAATCAATGTTCACCATTACTCATATAGAAGAGTATTTTACCCCTTTAAAATTGTTTTCACCCATTGAACAAATGTCAAGGGGTTAAATTACTTATTAACATTTTTGAAAAAAAAAAAATATATATCCAACTAAGGTAACGCCTGAACCAAAACGTTTCATAAAATGTTTTCACATATATAAAATTAACGAATTGCTTATTAACCCTCTGAGCGTTTTGAAAAAGGGTAAAATTGTAATGTTTTTTTCTCTGCATTTTGTTTTATATGCTAAAAAAATGTGATTCTTTCAGCATTATAAATAAGACTTAATTACAAATATGAATGTAACCCTTGAGAGTATTAATCATTCTTCAATGTTTTGAAAATTCATTAAATCTATAGAATTATATTATCTTAAACATTGCATATTATGCAGTGAAACCTGGAGCTTAGTGAACGGAATATTCATTAACGGTGCATCATTTTAGTTTCTAAACATAGGAAACTTATCATTGGACAGACTCAATTCAAAATAGAATGAAGTAAAAAAAGAAGAAAAGCGCATCTTTGTGATGATCATGCAGGTGTATTTATAAGATTTTCTTGTGAGGAATATTCTTCTGGATACTCTTAAATTGCTACATGAATTTTACAGTTCATAGAGATATGAGAAAAGCAAGAACTTATTTTTTCTTCTTTTTTAAAAAAACTTAAATTTTGCTTTTTCATAATGCAACTAATATTTTTATTTTCTTCAAATATAAGAAATATTAAAAAGCATTTTAAAAATTACTCCTAAAATTGAAAACATACTAATAAAAACTTCGAAAAGCCATTAAATTTCTCCCTAAAATACATTTTTATAATGCAAATTGCAACCATATTTCAGTTAATAAAAGAATGGTAAAAGCACAAGACAATATAATAATACAACTAAAGTTGGTTTCTCTTTATATCCTTTGAATTTACCTTCACGCTAAGCTTGGATGAAAAAAGTGTTAGCTGATTCCCAGCCCCCTGCCTCTAAAAGATCTATTCACAAACCTACAGTAGTAAATACTTAACATCTAAATCTCATTACACTAAACAAAAAAGGCTTTAACTTTCTAAAAAATTACAAGGATGTCTCTTTGCTTTTATATTCATTAAACTTTAATATACCTCTTAACAATGTAATATTTGAAAATCACTGTTATAAAAATTTCAAATTTAATTGCTATTAAAATAACTCACCTTCTTACTTTCCCTCTTCCCAAAAAAGAAATAATATATATAAATTAAATGAAAAATATAAGCAATTTCTTTGTGAAATTTTGTTTTACCTTTATCGCAAGATAAGGGAATTGCAAGAAATTACCAACTTTTAATATTAAAATTTTACAAAATTGTTTTTCTTTTTTACTTATAAATTTGGTACTTTATACAATTATCATGGCCCTATAATAAATTCCCAAGATAATCGCAAATCAGCAGCAAATTTAAGAAGCAGAACAGAAAAATGCTGGTTACAATATTTTTACTGTAAGTCCTAAATGTAATTTTGTTGATAAAAAAGAAAGTTGCTTATCAAATACCAAAAAGATTGAAATATTATGAAAGGCTCTGTTAAGCAACGGAATAAAAAGCAGCAAGGTATGGCTCGCCATCATCTTAACTTGAATGTAGAAGAGTTCATAAGGCAGAAGCCTATTGGATGACAAAATGACTTTGATGAAATATTAAATGCAATTGCAGAGTCATAACAAGAACCGGCATGCAATAAATAAAATGACTTTCTAAAGAAAAAAAAAAAAAAAAGAGAAAAATGTATGTAAACTGTATGCATTTTTTGTCATAGTCACCTTGGTCCATTATAAAATTTTGGGAGGTTCTATATTTTATACAACAGTATATAAAATAAATAAACAATGCAAAATATCATGTGTTTTAATACTTCTATCCATTAAGAAAAATAAACTTAGAAAGTAGCCTGAATATGGAAATTTCGAAATAGAAATTTTTTTTATAAATACAGCTTCAACTTGCAGCTGCCAACGTTCAAATTTGATCTTACTGTGTTTTTCAATTGTGGTTAACACATTTTATATATTTTTTCACAAACCAACTAGCTAAGAAAAGAACAAATAGCTAAAAAAGTTTCGTTAAATAAATACAGTCGAGTCTCTATATAACGAAAATAAATTCCTGTTTAATGTGTAAATTTTGAAAAAAAAATTTTTTTTAGGTTTTTAATTAAGATTTTGAAATGCTTAACTCTAACTATTAACTTGATATTGTGTTTTTTAATTATTTAAACAGTTTCCGAAAAAACATTTATTTGAAAGCATGGTACTTCTCTATTATCCCGTCGACCACTTTTCAAAACAAAAAACTATCGCCAAATTGTAAGATTAAACGCCAAAAATGCAGTCCCATTTATTTGATGTCAGAAGCATCATACGTGTTTGTTATGTCATTAAGTGGTTTTTAATTCGACATTTGTGTGTATTTTTCATTATGTTTTACTGATTTAATAGTTATTTCATTAATTAAAATAACAATTGTGTCCTTAAATTCTTATATTTTATTTATTTATTTACTTTGATATTCCAATGGCGACGTTATCCCGTTTATTTGGCGTTACAGTTTGGCGATAGTTTTTTGTTATGAAAAGTGGTCGACGGAATAATAGAGAAGTACCAAAAGCATAATAAAAAGTCCTTCCAGCCAGTACCGGGAGGAAAAGGTAGCTTTCCTATATCTTCGTTTTAAAATTTTAGCTATGTTACACGAAAACAGCAACTTAAAATGCAAATAAAACGTTTGGTTTACAAAAGATTCGTTAATACTGAATATGAATAAGAAATTCGCCAAATTATTGAGCTATAGCCAAATTGGCTTCATTTATGAAGACTTATTTTGGTCGCCAAATTTGGCGATATTTCGCCAAATGTCGCCAAGTTTGACGAGAATTTGGCGCTAACGGATATGAATATATAGTTTTATGCGTTTGATTGGGAAAATTATTACAACAATGAAAATTTTTGTAATGTGCTGTCTTGTTTCAAAATGTCAGCCACCCTAGAATTTCAAACTGCTCTAGCTCAGCCGTTTTTTAAGATAGAGGTAAAACAAAAAATGCTCTGGAATCCTCGTTTCAAGGCCTAACACTGAATTAAAAAATAAATTTGAATTTTTAACTTTTTTTGTATATTTATTTTAGTTTTAAATTTTTAATTGGCCGCCATCTTGAAACAAAATGGCAGACCAAGCTGTCCAACGAACTCGGTCGAGACATGGGTGAGCTTAATGCACACAATTAGTTTCATCAAAATTGATTTATAAATACGAGCGTTATCGTATGACATAGGTCAGATATATATATATATATATATATATATATATATATATATATATATATATATATATATATATATATATATATGTATATATATGAGTATATATCTATATATATAAATCAACATTTGAACGGAGGGTGGTTTTGGGGTCTGGGGGTCATGATCGGTGAAAATATATCGAAATTTTCCGGAACTGCTTTCCTCTGAACGGCTGCAATAGGTAGCTTTATACTTTTTTGTATTGAAAGCTACCAAAAAATGCATAAGGAAAACTTACATTTGTTTTAAATGAAGAAAGCTGTAACTTTTGGTTGTTTTAATTTCAAAACTGTTACACCGTCATAAAAATTTTCACACTTTAACAAGGAATACAGAATTATATCAGAAAATCACTTATTATCATTAAAGTGAAAATGCATATGCTAAAACAGATAATAGTAGGGAAAACGGTACCAAAATGACATACTTAGATAAAATGACATACCTTATGTTTCTTAATATTGTCGCTAGAGACCAGCACTTAATGATATGCAGTTATGTTGTGGAATCGATCGGCAACGATAAGCAATTAGTGGCAAAGGTTTCAAGTTTGTATTTTTCATTGTTTACGAAAGAAACTGTTTAAACCTTCGTCAAATTTATAGAGACTATATTTTGGTGCTAATTCACTTCTGTTTCATTTCAGTGATTACATACCTGAAGTATAAGGTGAGTACTTATTTCTTTTTCGATTGTTTTCTGTAAATACAAAAATTTATAAATGCATGTGTTCTCAAATACTGACTCTGTATATACAATATGGTAATTATAGGTAAAATGACATGCCACCAGACATCATTCCCGACCATGTTTTCTGTGCTTCAGTTGTGACAGAAAGTCCACTGGAAAATAAGGAAAGCAACGACAGCAATACAAGTTCCACAGATAACTTATCTAAACCAAATCCGTCAATTTTCAGAATTTCAATGTCACCTCCTCCAATTCCAACACTGACAACATCTGTTTCTGATACTTCGAAGATGCGTGTATCTTTTCAATGGGCAGCAATTAAAGTTTATTAACTATATAAAAGAGTTAAATTCAAAACCTAATTATATGAAATTTAAATTGGAAACTTTAATTAATATTAAAAATTTTATTTGTGGAAAAATAAGTTATTTTTTAATAACAAACTTCAGGTTCAGCAGGTATTTACAGGTTATGTTTTTTACAACTTTAGACGTAGGGGGAAGGGTTATTTTTTCATTGTTTATGTAAAAAAAAAGAACTACCTACCAATTCTTTATTTATCACATAAAAATGCAATATTTTAAAAACAATTGTGCAACACTTAAAATAAAGAAATTTGTAATTACTTATACTAGCATGCATATCCCAATGCTTATTTTAAAAGATAAATGTTCTAAAAATAAACTCTACGGGTATGCCAAAATTCTTTTAAACTCTAAGTTCTGCTGACTTGAAAGAATTTTTTCATCTTTTGCATTCATCCATTCTAAGTTGAGAAATTGATTGTAGCATCCTACTGCTAAAATACTTTTGTTTTGTTATACCATGTTGCACTGTAGTAAGGAAAATGGAGATTTTAATGAAATCTTTCAATACAGTAATTATCCTATATAAGTTCCCTTAATAAAATTATGTAAATTAAAAGCACTGTCTTTTATTTAAAGGAGTTTCATTCTACATTCTACAGTAGGTAAAAGATTCACATACTATTTACTACTGGTTACAGAAGTTTAAATAATAATAAAAAATGTTCCTGTTATGAATTGAATTACTTGTAATTGATTTTGTATATTTTGTTTAAATGTATTTGGTACATTTCTGTTAGTTATACCAACACCATTGCCGTCTCCAAGCATAATAATTAACACAAAATGGAATTCATATGAAATGATTCATTTGAAAAAAAAACGTTGTTGGCACAAAATTGAGCAATTAAAAATATATCATTTGAAAATTACAGACTTTCATGAACTATTTTATTAAATCAATACAAATATTGACTTAAAATAATAAAATAAAACTCAATTTATGGCTAATGGCATTAACTACAGGCATGGAATTGTAAATGTCTCTTAGCATTGCAGTAATCATTTCACTTTTTGAATAAATACTTTATATATATATATATATAAGCCTTTATGTATCCAAAGTCCTGAAACAGTTTTATTGCAGCTTCCTCATCACCAAATCAACAAATCCAAATGATAAAATCCATATCCATATATATATATATATTATATATATATATATATAAAAGCCTTTATGTATCCAAAGTCCTGAAACAGTTTTATTGCAGCTTCCTCATCACCAAATCAACAAATCCAAATGATAAAATCCATATCCATTTCAACAATAAATGTAAGTTACAACTTAATATTAAATATTTTCTATTTGAAAAATAGCAAATTAAGATGTTTTGCGAGGTTACGATTAAGTAATGATAATTTAAAAGATTCACGTTCAATAAACAGCAAATCACAATGTTTGGCACGGTTTGCAATAAAAATCCATCGCACATTCAGGGTTGAAATAAATGGCACATTAGCATACATTTTGGCATGGTGTTAGTATAATGGAAAAGTACCATTTATTTTATTCAGGTACGCAATGATTGGAAAGCTTTAGACAGGTGTGTGATCTTGGCTAAAAAACTGGTGTAATTATCAATTTATCATGTATAGTTAAATTTTTATAGGTCTCATTAAATTTACTTAAGGTTATCTATTAGAAAAATGCATTTATTTTTATTGTATGTTACAAAGTTGCAACTTATATGGTAAATTAAAAAAAAAAAAAAAACAGTTTCTTCCATTTCTTCTGGCCGGTTTTTTCCACGTTTTTTTTCCACCTTGGAAGAAACTTGCCAACCCTGCTCAGCAGTCTTTTTACATTAATAAAAACATATGTTAAAATTTAAGTACTAACCACTAAAGTATTGGCAAGTTGACTTTTCAAACATGAAATTGTTTCCTTTGATTTTTCATACTCTAACATTCTCTGATTTATCAAAGGAGTTTTCTCTTCAATTTCCTAGAAAAAGAATAAATGCGAAAAAGATTACTATTACAGAAAATTATTTTCAAACATACTGAACATGTTAATAGCTAATAAACAAAATGCATATGCTGCAGGTTGATATATTACAATGGAAGTGCATTTGAAATCAGGACCATGAGTGGCTTGACATTCAATAACTGACACAGTCGCAAGGTTATCACAGTCTACATGAATGACCGACCAGCAAGACACCCTGATTTTGATTTATGTGACTTTTTTTTTTAATGATGAAGTGGAAAGTAAGGCTACTAAGGATCACACTAAGCAAAGCCAAAATCTTGTGAACAGTTATGAGGCATGTTTTTTCAGATATACTGTTACAGTGGTCGAAATGAGTATATGACATGCATGAAGTTTCCAATGTTTTGTCTTATTATATATATATATTTAAAATGAAGTAAACCTTGTAATTCCAGTTGATATGCTTTACTTTACAATAGCTAATTTATATTTCAATCAGTATTATCTTAATTTTAAAAAATAATAAAATAGAATTTCATTGACACTTATAACTAGGAGACAAAAATAGCATTCGACAACCATAACAGTATTTGAAATTTCTGGCTCTTTGCCAAAAAACATCATTGAATATCTTGGAAATTACATGTGTAGTTTAACAAGGTTAATTTGTGTCTTTTTATTTATGAAAAATGGGGCAAAAAAGCAAAAAAACTCCAACTGAAGTAAAAAATATAATTAATCATTTTGTTCAAAGAAAATCAGAAAATACTAACTTGGCTGCCATGAAAAATTGTCTGATGCTGATGAAAAATGAAATGGATTATGTAAAAAGTTTAAAAAGATCCTCAATTCAATGCATCAGAGTTTTATGCATTATATTTATTGAACTTAAAGTACACTTAGAAGAATTTGCAGTAAAAGTCTGAGAGTTTATTAAGAAATCAAATTCTTTGGAGACATTTTATTGATGCTACAATATCCACACATCAACATTTAAATTAACATAACTAAAAAACTAAAACATTACTTTAAAACATTACTAATCAGCATTATCAATTTTAATATTCTATATGCACGATATAAAAACTGGCACATTTCTCATAAAGAAAAAAACATTGCAAGAGAAACCAAACTCTAATAATTCTTTGATTTTTGACCAGCATCTTATACAGCTTTAAGTGCTTACCTATTCATAAAACCTATTTCTAAAGTCAAAATAACTTCTTTTAAAATTAAATATTTAATCTATTTTCACAGGTAAATAAAATAACCATTTTTCTATTAAATAAAGTTCAATTATGATAACTGATCTTTTCAAGAAATTATTGGGAGAGGTAATGGGGGATGAGAACCATTTTGATTCAATTACTTTTTATATAATTATCACTGATTGAAAATTAGAGGAGGAGGGATGGGGGTTGGGGTACTTATTACTTCACAATATCAAATTAAGATGAAAACAAAACTAAAATTGCATTTTATTATTGTACTACATTTTAAAGTTACAATTAAAATATTTCTTCATGTATTTAAATTTTCCAAGACAATAAGTTGAAGTCAAATATTATATTCCTAATTTTGGCCCACTTATCTAAAAATAAATAGGTAAGTGAAACAACAAGATTTATGAGGCTTTTGATTGTCCATTTGTTTATTAAAGTAATTTTAAATTTGCTACATATGATTAAGTATTAATAATTTACTCGTAGACCCATGTGAGGTCTTCACTATGGTCTACTGACTGTGATTAACAAATATCTAATATTTTTCAGATGCAGGTTTAAACTTCTAACGAAAAATTAAGGATTAAAAATATCTGTAAACAACATTAGTCAAGCTAGAATATCATCTTACTTATCCCATCAAAGTTACAGTAAAAACTGATCAAAGATAGCAAAAGGCATATATGAGAAGGAAAAAAAAAATCATATTTTAACCACTTCAACTTTATCTTTTTTATACTATTTTTTTATAATCATTGTTGAGCACGATATAATGCAATATTTTATGATTTGAGGAAAACCTTTCAATTCATTTATGAAAACAATTCCGATTCATTTTTTAATTAACTGCAATTTTTAATCAAAAAATTGTGTTAAAAAAATGTTGAGTGTACTGTGTCAGAAGCAAGTTTAAAAACCTTTCAAATGATATCTCATTCATTGTTGTGTGTATTGTAAATGCATAGAAAAGGGGATGTTGACAACAGAAATATATATGATACTACTATTGCAGGTTTGGCGATAAAATTATTTTGATGGCATAAAAATACTGTTTAATGGGTTTTTACATGGGTTGGGATAAAAAAAAATAATAATAATAATCGTGGAAGAAGGGGGGGGGAGGGGTAACAGGCAATATGCAATGAAATTTTCCAACAAAACACATCTACCTAAAAGAGCAATTACCAGTGAGTGTTGCAAAATGCTTGAGAGAAACTGGGCCCACTCAAGCTAGTGGTTAGCATGCTGATCTCAAAAGGAGAAGCTTGTTCCAACATTCACAGGTTTAATAACCAACATGGTTTTCAGGGCTTTCTTTGTACAAGAACAATAATTCGGATCACTTTCACTACAAAAGACCTACCTCAATCCCTCCTAAAGCCACAACTAGACAATGCTTAGCAAAAATCCCTCCTCCCTTCTTTAAGAGAAACAAGTAGAATTAAAAATTTCAATTAAGTCTTTCAACTGATTCAACTCTAGACACACCTGTTAAGGATGTTCTGGAGGGTTTTTTTTACCTGTATAGTTAAAAAAACACTTTCAAGTTAAGCTGAAAATTATGTTTTTGACTTTTTTTAAAAAAAAGAAAAAAAAAGACGTGAATTTAAATAAAATTTCTACTATGTACATAATTTGAAAATTATAAAGAAAATTTAGACAAATATATTGATTTTTAAAGTTAAGCACTAAAATATATATTTTATTCTTATTACAAAGAAACAAAAGAATCTCGCTTATTATAATTGAATATTATAGTTCTAATCTCAAAAAAATAAAGTTTTTTTTTTTTTTATGATATATTTAAAATATAATGAACACAAAAACGTTTAATAAATACTTAACAACTATGCCAAAGAAGTTCTTGTGTATATGATAAGACATTGTTCTATGTGTATCATACTAAAACTTCAAACTTCCTTTCTAAAATAAATTTATATTTTAAACTACCTCCTAGGATGCATCATATTGAAAATTGACATGTCTATGAGCCCCAAACAAGGTAAAATACTCATTAGCAACTTATATGTATTCCACCTGTTAAAAAAAATATTTAAGGAAATTTTTATATAAATGTATTATTAATTTCCAAATAAAATAAAAAGGCTTACAGTGACTATTTGTTTCAGTTCTTGAGTAAGATTATGATTTTCAGCTTTCTGTTGCTGCAGTTCTTCTTGCACTCTAGTATATTCAACATAAAGCTCTGTAAGGGTCATACCGGAATGAAGGACTTTACTTGTTGCAGCGGCAATTGGAAATATTTTCTCAATGGCATCTTTGTTCATAGCTGCAAATGAAATTGAGAAATGTAGAAATCCAGGATAAATCCATACAAACAGAAGTAAATTAAAAAATAAAAACAATTATACAAAACATTTCCACATACAATTACTACTTTATAGATATTCACTTTAATTTTTCAAGTACCAAGAAAGATATGTCCATTGGATCGGAAAATAATCTTTGTTCATATTTGTATATCAGGTACACAATAATTGAAGATAATAAAAAGTATCTAAACATAACAACCTAATTTTTTTTTTTTTATTTAGTATGGATTACATAGCATTGCATTACAAATCATTCGTTATAAATCAGTAGTTTATCTGTATTTTGGTAATCCTATATATTTCAGAGGTGCCAAGCTCTCACTAATCTTCCGTAATATGTGGGTTAATATAACCCAGGTTTAATACGTTTCACACCAGAAATTTTTTTTAAGAAATGAAATTTAAAATATTCCATGTAGAAATCTGAAATTAACTAAATAAAGAATCAAATAATTTTTCTGTTTTGAAATGTTGTAAAACTGAGTCAAATTAATCTACATTAGTGATAGTGATTAGCGAGAGCTTGGCACCTCCGATATTTACAGATGGGTCCAATGATCTGACTGGTAATTCTTGCATAGTCTTTTTGTTGTTGTTGTTTCAGTATTCAGATGACTAAACAGCAAGTATGGATACAACACAAACTAAATTTATATCATACGACCCACAAAACAGAACATATTTGAAACACAGAAAATATTTTTATTTTAACATTCAAAAGTATCAATTATTTGAAAATGAAATAAAGAATAGAATATCTAAATTCTCCATAACCAATTAATGGTGAAACATTTTAACTTTTTCGCAAAAAGCTTATAATTTATCCGTAATGAATATTCATTTATGTGATGATATAAAAACAAGGGGATCCAACCCACAGGGTTGCCACTGGCGACTATTTTTTAATTATATCTCGCACCACTTTCTCAAAACAAAAGTCTTTTACAAACACTTTGACAACATGTGCAGGAGAAATATAATACAAAATTCATTTTTTAAAAATAGTGATGCGAATAGAATATAAAAATAGTCAACAGTGGCAACCCTGAACCCGAGCTTCCAAAGTTATAGAACACAGGTGAAAACCCTTATTTTTAAAATTGAAAACACCAATAGATTTTTTAGATTTTTTACATTAATATATATATATATTTGTAATCTGACTGCTTGCAATAGATTTAAAAACATGCTTTAAATTTTTTTTTAAACCATAAAAAAATCAGTAAATTGAGATATAATTTTCAAATTGCATTTGAAAAATCTTTCCCCCCCCCCCCCTATTCTGTGGGGTATTCAAATTATAATTTTTTAAGTATACTAACAACGGTATTAATTTAGTATTAACACATGCCAGCAGATTAATTTAATTGGAAGGTTTTTTTTTTAATGCTTGAATTTTTTCTTTTTTTTTTTTATGTATGAAAAATGAGTAAATTGCTATACAGTTTTCAAACAAATTGCATTTAAAAATACATTTTTTCCCCTATTCGATGGTGTTAAAAATTAAAAATGTGCAATGTTTAGAAATTAAAAAAAATTATAGTAAAAGCAAAATTTAATCGTTAGGTGTTGCCAAGGCCAAAATAACATCAGTGTTACTCATGGGCACGTTTGTCCTTTACTGATTGTATAACACAGTTTGTTTTAACCATTACTTCAAGGCAGAAGGGGAGTATATGCTTAAGAAATTTATAAATTAACTACAAATGGTGTATTAATATTTTATTGACAAATAAACATATTCACCTGTTTTGTTTAAAATAAATGAAATGATTTATCAAATAGTTAACAGTGAATAACTTATCAGACCTTAGATCAGGAGATTTTTTTTTAACCTTAACTATTTAGCAGACCTTGAAATTCATTTTTACTAGGAGGGGAATTCTACCTATCGACATTTGTAAATAGTGGTGAGTAGAACTGTTATGTAAGGAGAGAAAATTATCTTTAATGCTGCATTTATTTTAACACAATATTTAACTTAACCATGAATATTTATTGAATGCTTCTACTTATTACTTAACAAATGGAAAAGTATCACTGAAAGTATTTACAACAATTCAGAAAATTTTAACCAAATGTTACCATAAGATTAAAAGATAAATTAAAAAAAATTAAATCCAAATAAACAAATTTTTTAGAGACCCAGATAAACTCTGAAACAATAGTAATTCTTTTATATCAGAAATTCAATTACATGAAATGTCATGAACATTTCTGGGGCAGTTGTAATTAATGGTTTTAATTAGGTAAAAAAAAATAATATGCAGCTGTTATGTCTCTCTTGAAAGAGATATTTGATAGATAGAATAATAGGATACACTTTTACATGCATGTTTGAACAATTTACAGAACAATGCAAGTTAAAAAAGTTCTAATATTGATCATGGCCTATGACATTTAAATAGTAAATGCCAAGTACAAAGTCAAAGTTTAGAGTCACTGTGTCAAACATCAAATACAGCTTGCTTTGGCCATGTTTACTTACATTAATATCAGCAGATTTAACAATGCAGTTTACTAAACAATTAAATGAAGAAATCTGACACAATCTTTTGAGTTCTCTGAAGAACTTGGAAGTAGAGAATAGGTGTTTGTTTGCTAGTCATAATTAATTTAGATAAAAAACCATTTTTCAATAAGATTGAATGAACCCAACACAAAATTTTTGGATAAATCAATTAAAAAATTTAAAATCTACACATCACCCATGAACCTTTTCAAGTTGGATATCACATATATATTCTGTAAAAGACGCATACAATTTAAATTTTTTTAATATCACTAAATTTTAATAGTAATCTCGCCTCCTTGTCCAACTGTAAAATTTTTGGATTAAATAAGATGAAGATTGCTATTCAGAAATACTGGTACTAAAAAATAAAATGTCTCTGCGTGTTTCATAAAAGGGTTAATTACAATATCATAACTGAAAAAACAATTTTAAATTATTAATACAATTGAAGCATATTTCTTATGAACTTTAAACAGCATTAACTA
This sequence comes from Maratus michaelseni, assembly GCA_963931845.1. Lineage (NCBI taxonomy): Eukaryota > Metazoa > Arthropoda > Arachnida > Araneae > Salticidae > Maratus > Maratus michaelseni. The sequence goes on along the minus strand of OZ007600.1, from coordinate 126,552,742 downwards.
TATATGTGCAAGTTTAAAATATCTCAACAGAAGGTACTTACAGCTGCACTTGAACTTTAAATATCAAGTAAATTCAAATATGTTAAATAGCTTTTTTTTTTTTTTTTTTTTTTTTTTTTGTACAAAATGAGACTTTTTGAGTTATGACATTTTATTTAAGTAAAATTGTTTTTATATAAAGAAAAACGAGGCCTGGGTACAAAAAACTAATATTTTAAATCTCTAAAAATACCTAGAGCAAAGAACAAACAATATAATATCTCATGATAGTTTGAAAGTTACAATAAAACATGCATAAATTCTTTTATTTGATTTCATACTTATTATGAATTAATTGAATACATATTAAAACATCTGACAGAGTTCAAAAATATAACTTATAAAATGGCAACATACAACTGGCAACATCTTTTGCTTTTCTTATTTCTTCTTTTAATGCTGATATTTGATTCTGCTTCTCTTCAAGTTGTTCTTTATACTGATTTTCAACATTATGACAATGTTTCTCCATTTCTTCACAAGCTCCATTTGATTCTTTTAATAGTTTTTGTGCCTCTTCAAATGCTCTCATCAATTCTTGAACACGTTTCTGGTTATCTTCACTGGCTTTCTAAAATAAAATAAACTTAAACTCAGCACGTAATTACATTTGAAACAGATGCCACAGGTGTGCCATAGAGTATAAAACATGCTAAAAATTAAAATGATGCAAAATAAGAAACTACAATATATCTTCAAAATGAATAGCTTTATTCCTGAAAAGCATAAAAAATTATAAATAACTAAGATATTTACTATTAAATCTGCGCAATTTGTCTTATCACAGAAAAGGACCCACTTATAATAATAAAAGTGGATAAGTGTGATCGAAGATCGCACAAAGGGTTTCGTTTAATATTGCTTTCAAAACACTTTATCCTTTCTTTAATAAATCCAAATAAATTTCATTTAGCAACAAAAAAAAAGTCATGTTTTTTTATAAAGTAAAAATTTACCGATCTATTTTTTCATTTTTTCGAGTATCCAAACCAGTCTGATAGCGGGCGAAGCCGGCTAATATATTCTGTCATAATAACATCTGCGATGCGGACTAAATGCGATATAAAAAAATAATTTCAAAATTAAACATGTTGTACACCTTCAAAATGTTAAAATAGGCAAATATTTCCATAATCGGATTTTTATCATGATTCAATATGTTTCTCAAACTCATATATTTACTATTCTCTATATTATTAATATTGATACTCGCTTTGTATTATTCTCAAACATCTGAAAAATTCGTTAAAACTTCCAAAAGGATGTCAGATTTTCTTTTTAATTCTCTAATGACGCGATATTAATCTGGTTTGTGTACATACACATACTCATACTCCTTATATTATTGAGAATCTTTGAAAATTTCAGCTTTATTACCACTATGACGTCAATCATTTTTATTTCATATTAATCTTTTTTTCAATGGGTGAAATTTTTTATTTCATTTTCAACGTGGAAATCGTCTGATAGAAAATTAATTATTGTAGAAAGAATTCCATCATGGATTTTTAATTTTTGGCATCTGCTATAACAAAAAATGTTTCAATTTAATAGGAAAAGGCTGTTAGAATTTTGGTTTTTTATCTCTATTTATTAAAAAAATACAAATTTTTCAAATTTTAATATTTTGAGCTCTTTATAGCTGGTACTCAGCTATATACACAAAGTTTCAACTCTGTAAGTTACATAGTTTCTGAGAATAGCCGTATGACAGACAGACAACGGAGCGGGAGTAATAGTGTTTCGTGAGATGAACAAAACCCTAAAAAGACACATTTTGGCAACGTACAAGTTCAAGAGACCCAGTTTCAAACAGGTCTAGCAGCATCACTGTTCGTTCCCATGCATACATTTTAAGCATATACAAGTATATTTAGTGATGAGAATAAAACTAATACAAAACAGTTACAAATCACCATATGGCTTCATTAAACTGTTTGCATAAAACGACCACAAACAAATATAAAACTGATTTTCATTATTTTTAATTTTTACACTTTGACGAAGATTGATGAAAAATACATTCAGATGACGTTGAAGCAGATTGTAAGATAAAAAAGCAGGACAATGTGAGTAGGACCCACACCCTGAGGGTTCTACACCACTATGTTATATTACCATAAAACTTAGTTAATCACTAGTTTTTTGGCAAATATACAAAAAATAAGCGCTACCTACTTGTACCTTTATTATTCTAGGAATTGTTGTATCATAAATCTCTTATTTAATTACACTCATTTATTTAACTGAACATGCTTTTTGTATGCAAAGATAGAATTTTGCAATTTATTTTTCTTTCACTTCTTGATAGGCTAGAATTATAAGAATTCAGCTACTTTTACTCAAACATACAAAGCTAAAATGCAGGGAACTAGACTATAGAAGATTCCAGTTTCCGTCAATATTTAATTTGAATAGGAATTTAAAAAAATTATTTAGCTATCACCAAGTTTGCTTCATTTACCGCATCACCTATTTTGTCATCAAATTTTGCACAAAATATTGCCAAGCTTGCCAAGAATTTGACACTGGCGGATACGACTAAGTAGCTTTAAGCGTATGAGAGTTAAACAATGGTTACAACAATGAAAGAATATTAACGAGAAATCGCATTATATAAAACTCATAATATAAATAATCAGTTTATGACGGCAGTCCTGATTATGTAAATTCATGAGTTTGTTCTGTAATAAATCGGCATAGAATAACAAATTAATGATCTTCATATTTTTTTCTTTACATGCATGCATACTATTATAGCAAGATGCTCCTTTGTGAAAAACTTCAAGATTCTAGGTCAACGGGAAGTATCCCATTGGTTTTACTCTCAAAACCTTTAGGGTACTTCCCGTTGACCTAGAAACTTGAAATTTGGCATGAAGGAAGGTCTTATAGCACATGCAAAGGGAAAAAATCCAAAAATCATTAATTTATAATTGTCGATTTATTAGGTGAATTTTCCAATTGGGAATTGTTGACATTAGGCCTGATTATTGAAATTCACAAGTTTGTCACGTAAGAAATCAAAATAGAATAATAAATTAAATGATTTTCAGATTTTTTTCCCTTTATATGTACTATAAGAACTTCCTTCATGCCAAATTTCAAGATTCTTGGTCAAAAGTAAGTATCCTATAGGTTTTACTCTCAAAACCTATAGGGTACTTACCTGTTGACCCTTGAAATTTAGCATAAAGAAAGGTCTCATAGTACATGTAAAAGAAAAAAGCCAAAAATCATTCATTTATAATTAATTCTACGTTAATTTATCACATGAATTTTCCATAATCTGGATTTCCATAAACATTGTTTTAAGACTAATTTTTTATTGCATTAAATTACAAGCTCGAAATTTTTACACAACAATAGGACTGTGAACTTTTTATATGATATTAATTTCAACTTAATACCCTCAGCCATTCCTGAATAAAACTGTCTTGCCTGACAGACGAAGGAAAAACGATTCTATAAGGGTTCCATTTTATCCTTTTAAGGTCCAGAACCCTAAAAAAGATAATTCTAGTCAAAGTAAGCTTAACATGCACCAGCAGATCCTGGTATGAACTAGTAAAATTAGCAGAGAACTTAAACAAAAATCTATGGCAGAGTAACAATTCCAAAACCACTTACAATAGATCTATAGATTCAAAACGTTGTTTATATTACCGCCATGAGAACGAGTATAAAACCTGATTGATACATGCATGGAAGAGAGTCATTTGGACAGATGGTCATATTTCACATTCTTCCTCACAACAGAATATGCATACACCGAGAGAATACAACATAAGCAAACGGCAAGAGTTGCCTTATATATTAATTTTTAAGCATGGAGGCAATTCAGTTGACAACCATCTTATGGTTTTCTGCATTACAGTTATAGTAATGCTGAAAAACAATTCAGCAAAGAAAGACTACACTGAACTCTAAGACAATCAGGTCCATCCAAAATTGCAAACATTAGTATCCTGAAAAGAGGAGACATTTCCCATGACAATTATACAATCCATGCGACTAGATCTATCAAGTCATGGTTTGAAGAACGTGAAGAAATGATGCACATGAAGAAAAATATGTACCTTGTTTGGCTCTCACTTTGCAATCTCATGATTTCAATATCACTGAGCTATTACAGTCTATTTCAGATAACAGCCAAGAGATGTTTGTCCATCCCTATCATCTCTACAGACAGTTTTACAGTTTCTCTATGACGAATGGCATATAAAGACAATTCATGATTTGTATAATTCAATATCTAAATAAATTTTGGTTGTATTAAACTACAAAAAAGAGCCTATGCCTTATTAATAAAGAATTTTATTGTGTTTATAGTTTTTTTTAAATTATTATTATTATTTTGTTACAGTACAGCGCTACTTATCTGAACTCCAATTAACTGAACTGCCCAGACAATTATCTGAACATCCTTTTTTACGACTGAAATTTTTTTTTCAGGACAGCCCATTAAATCAAAAATGTTTTTCTGATCAGTGGATCGGTGGAAGTCTAATACGTACAACTTTTTAAATGATGATGAGATTGTATCACCTATTCAAGATGAAAAAGAAACTGAGGAAAATGAATGTTATGGAAATGTTCTAGGCTTATCACATAATGAAGCCTTTGAATGTTTGGAAGCAACTATGAAATAATTGGAACAAAAGGAGAATGCTAATCCTATTCAACTTATGTATTTAAGGAGGATTTGGCAGCATTGAATAGAATATCTTCCTTAAAACAAAAAACAATCCATAGCTTTTTTGCTTCAATTTCAAATTTTGCAGTTCAGAAAGTGATTTAAAAAAAATAAGATTTTAAAAATCTATAAAAGAAAATAAATAAATTTAAAGATATAAAATTACAAAAAATATAATTCTTAAAAATGCCAACACTAATAGTTGTCAATCCTACGCCTGGTTAAAATGTGAAAGAAAACTTTGTACACACAAAATAATTTTTTAAATCCACCTATCCACTACTATATTTTTAAAAAACATACATTTGTTCCATAAAAAAAGTTACACATAAAAAATGCATTTTAAACATTTTGCCATAGTCAGGAACATCCCTAAAATTGCCTGTCCAATTACCCGAACTACTGCCGATCTTGACGGGTTCAGATAATATCGGCACTCAACTGTATTTACATGTATAAAGTTAAACAAGTAAAATTAAATTTTAAACTGTTTAATATTTAATTCACAGCAAAAAATCTTAAAGTAATAAAAACAATTTACAGAATTGTTTTCTTTATTCTTTAGATAATCAAGGTCTTGCACATAAAACCAACTAAAAATTAATTAATCTAAAAACACATTTAAATATTACAAAACAGTATAAAATGTATTTACTTTCAATATTAAACACACCCTTTCCCCTCCCCCCTTTTTAAAAAAAAAATTAACAATATATAATTAAATATTGTCATATTTTGCTACTATAATACAAAGAAAAACATTACTGAATTAAGATTTAGGTAGTAATCAGACAAAAATATAAACAAAGGTAAATCAAAAGTTAAAAATTAGTACAAACTGTATTTTGCATTGATAAACTTCCCTTTCATTTTTATAGGTTTAGAATAAAATTCCTTAAAATTGAAGGATTAGAACAAAATCTCTTAAAAATTTTAACAATATTGTAACATTTTACAACTTGATAGTATATTATATTAACCATATAAAATTTTTAAAATTACATTATAATTAACAATAACAAGAAATTCTTAAATTTTACAAAAAGTTTAACGCAAATTTAACATTAAAATTTTTAACAAAAATCTAAGTTGTGGCTAAAGTAGAATAGAGAAGTATTTAGAAGTAACATAAAGAAGATTAAACAAGGTTTCAGAGAAAATTAACGCTATATCACAAATCCAAATGACCATTTTAAAGGGGGATATTTCTTTCTCTCCTGAAATTCCACCATGTGTATGTCCCATGAGTACAGAAATCTTCTTCACCTGAGAATGTCTAAATTGAACACTGCGCTGATTCACAAAAAGTCAATAGAAATCTTAAAAGTAATTTAATTTTATAGTAGTATAAATAAAGAGAAGTTTTAGTGTCATGCAAATTCTTACCTTGTGTAATTCAATTAGTTTAGTTTGAGCATTTAGCTCCAAGTTAAATTGTTCTTCAGATTTACTATGTGACTGATTAAGTTGCCTTATTTTTTCAGCAAGGGCTTCAATTCTATTATCTTTCTCTTCCATGTTCTCTTTTAAGACATCGAGTTTCTTTTGTAATAGATGAAGCTGTAAAATTTAAAAATTTAGAAATCAGCACACACACATTATATATATATATATATATATATATATATATATATATATATATATGAATACAATACATAAATAGGCAAACAAACATATAAATTTATATATACAAAATTTTAAAAAGATAAGGAATGCTTTTATTAGATATAATTTCTGGTCTGGTTTTATTTCATTTGAAAAAAAAAAAAAAAAAAAAAAAAAAAAAGAATTATCCAGGTTGTCAGGAATGAATTTGATAAATGATTGAGCCCATATTAATAGATTAGAATTTCTTTAATTTCAGAAAAAAATAAAAAATTAGAAAAGCTCAGTTTGTTTAAATTTACAGGTTTTACTGAATTTTAAAAGAAACATCAAGCCATACATTAAAATACACACCTCATCTGCTCGATTTTCAAGCTGTGTCTTCAGATCTAAAAGATTATTTGCCTTTTCCCTCTTCAGAGTATGAATTTCATGATTCTTTTCTGTAAGCTCAGCATTCAGATCAGCAATTTGTCTGGTAAGTAACTCTTTTTCTTGGTCAAGTCGGGTTACTTGATGCTGAAAGAGAAATATTCCTTTTATAAACAAACCAATATTAATAATATAGTTTAAGTGTAAAATACTTTTTAACAAAAAAAAGTATGAAATAAGAAGACTTGCTTTTTCTACAAATGAATATTCTTTATTCAGCAAAGTAAATAAAAATTAGTGATGCAAAACATAACAATATAAACTTTATGCACTGCATTTAAAAAGAAGTGAATTACACAGGCTTGCAATAAAAAATAAAATCTTTTTCAAAGTAAAGAATATTTCTTACACATTTCATATTATTTCAGTAAAAATATTCAAAATATTCCATCACATACAGCTTTAACACACATCAAAAATCTCTGCCTGGTTGCTAAGTTATACTTTTGTATAACTTATTATGAACTACAGCAGTTGTGCCATACAGACACCAAATTTTCCAATTCATAAATTTAAAAATTAACAGTGGAGGGATCCATCTTTCTTTGAGGATAAGAAAAGTCCTTAAAACAATTTTTTACTTCTTAGCAGTTCTGACAAAAACATAAGAAATTAATAATGCAATGTATTATTAAGTTATTATTAACACTTATTCTTAAGTGTTTTTCAATAAAGGTTTTTGATTTGTTAGATTTTCTATGTGATTTTCATGCATCTTTATCCTCACTTTATAGAAAACCTTGTCATTACTTAACTCAATGTATCACAAAGTATCTAAAATAGATATAGAAAAAACTAAAAAGCATTATTTTGCTGCCCTATATTATTTTTCTTTAAACAAAGGAACGTGACTGCTATGAGGCAAAATAATAAAAAAACCAATTTTTTTTAAAGGTGGGAAATAAAAAGAAATTTATTTTTTTTTTTGGTGAAATTCTAAAGAAATAAGTTTTAAACTTTTACCAAATTAAACCAAATTCCCTTTTAAATTATCTGCTCTTAGATGATATGAAGAGGCCAAATCATTCAGATCAGTTTTTAAGGCAAATGGCAAAGGCATTTAATGGAAGCTACTTCAGTAAACACAATATAACTGAAATAATATCAGAATCGATATTTAACTTTCAGTATGCATTATCCATGCCAGGAAGACATATCGCAAAAAATGCTAACTGCTAATCGTGTTCAAAACAGTAATTTAATATACATTTATTGGTACTTCTCCATTATCCCATCAACCACTTTTCATAACAAAGAACTATCGCCAAACTGTAATACCAGATAAACAAATGGGAGAATGTTGCCATTGGAATAGCAAAATAAATAAAATACAAGAAATTCAGAAAAGTCCCACTCACCAATGTGTCAACTATTAGTAAGTTAAAAAAAAAAAAAAAGACAATATATTAATGAAAACAGAAAAAATTAATCTTTGGTATTTATTTATTTACATTATTTTTCTTAATTAGGCCTCTCAGCTAATGAATAAAAGTTTGTGACGTCAGTTGAAACTGATCTATTGCAAGTAACCATGCATCGCAACATTTTTTCAATACCTTTTTTCTCTTTTAATATCATGGCACCGCCGTTTAAGGTCGCAATTGTTATTTTAATTAACGAAATAAATAATATAAATCAGTAAAACATAGTGAAAAATACAGGTAAATGTCGAATTAAAAACCACTTGATTAGATAACAAACACGTGAAATGCTTCTGACGTCAAGTGAATGAGACTGCATTTTTCGCGTTAAATCCAATAATTTGGCGATGTTTTTTTGTTATGAAAAGTGGTCGAAGGGATAATGGAGAAGTACCCATTTATTAAATATACAACATTATTAAAATTTTTAATTTATGTAAATGTAAACTAATATAATACAGAATAGTAATTTAGTATAAATTTATTATATCCATGACATCAGGTTGGTGGCTTTTAGCATTAAAAGATACTAGAGGTCCAATCTGGGCTTCCCAACTTACAGAATATAGATGAAAACCTTTTTTTTTTCCATTGAAAATTCTAATAGATTTTTTTACATTTAATATATATTTTTTAATTGCCCACTAACAACACAAAAAAGCAGCATTTTTATATGAAAAATACCAATAATGTATTAAAATAAAGTTTTTAAATTTATAAAAAGAGATACTTTCGTATTAGTTGAATGTCAGGAGTTAATAGCCAAGAAATTGCCAAAGATTTTGCTATTTACAGCAGTCTTTTTAATTCTGATAATTTCAGTGGTTTAACCTTTAACTGTGTCGTCTGATTACATGTCTGTTAAATTTGTGTTTTATTTATATTACTTTATTAATTTATTACGTTTTAATTTCATGATGAAACATTAGATGGAAACATATACTGAACTATTTATATTGTTTTACTGTAAATGGGTTAATCTTTCACAATCATGCAATAGATTTAGAAAAAATTCATGCTTAAAAATTATTTTAAAAACCATAAAAAATCAGTAAATTGAGATGCCATACAGTTTTCAAACAGACTGTGCATATGAAAGTTTTATTTTTTCCTATTTGACGGTGTAAAATTTGGAATTGTGTCATGTTCAGAAGGTTAAAAAATTGCAGTAAATGCAAAAGTTATTGGGCAGATGTTGCAACTGTCAGTGTATCAGCATTGCTCACAGACATGTTTTCCTTTATAATATAGATTTACTATGGTATTGGATTGCTATGCCTGGCAGAATGAATATATAATATACATATATCCTATAGATACACATATTTAATCTAGGAATATATCATTTATCATTAGTTATTTATAAATTACTTCTTTAAATGCCTCTAATTAATATGATAAATATGCAATACTAACTATGCAATTACTATGTAGAAAGATTTAAAATAAGGGTTACTGTAATTAGAATTATCAGCACTATTGTTGGCACAGAATTTCTTCTAGACAGAGGTAATATGTAAGTACAGAATTTTCTTCCACAGAATTTTCATTTCAGCACATCAGAACTTTAGAAACAACTTAATAAAATAAGCATACAAAAACAAATGTTTATGAGTGATTGTTCATGGAACTGCTTTGCCCAAGCGGTTGTTCCATAAAAGAAAATTCAAGACAGACACTGACATTATTTCACTTTTATAATGATCAATCAATATATTCTTTTTAAATGCTAAAGGTGAAAATTAACAACATAATATAAATTAAAATAACTTTTATTAGTTGTTTAATACATGTTTCGACTCTTTCCGAATCATAGTTAATTTATATTATGTTGTTAATTTACACCTTTAGCATTTAAAAAGAATATATCATTACAAGGTGTCATAATTTATTATATGATCAATCAAAGTAGCTTATAATCTAATTATAAAGTAGCAATATATTCTTTTTAAATGCTAAAAATGAAAATTAACAACATAATATAAATTAAAATAACTTTTATTAGTTGTTTAATACATGTTTCGACTCTTTCCGAGTCATAGTTAATTTATATTATGTTGTTAATTTACACCTTTAGCATTTAAAAAGAATATATTATTACAAGGTGTTATAATTTATTATATGATCAATCAAAGTAGCTTATACGAGATACTTTCGCCACCAGCTTTGAAAGGGGATCGGAAAAATACTGCTACATATCATCTGAGGAAAGATATTTCAAAGGGAATACAGTATTTCTTATTGTACCTATACTAATTTATTTTATAATCTACTTTCAGATTTTATGGAATGTTCCCTGTATTAACTTTAATAGTGCCTAAAATGGGAAGATAGGTTTTTAAACACCAATACAAATATTGAAAGCTTGCATTAATAATTATTACATTATAAATATTCAAAAATACTATCAAATACTTGAAGGATTAGTAAAATAACATTAAGTACACTTAAAGATTATTAGAAATTAAGATCTGAATAATTAAAAAATTAACCTGTAAATTAGATTCTCTCATCTTTGCTTCCTCCGCTGTAGCAATAGCTTCAAATTTAGCTTCATTTGCAGCTGTTGTCTGATCCAACAAGCTTTTTATATCAGCTAAAATCATAAAGAAATTTTATGTTTATATATATATATATATATATATACACACACAGGTAATCCTCGATTAGTGTTGTTAATTGCAGGGAAGAAAGAAGGAATAGAAGCAATATGGTGGTACATGCCAAACCTTTTATATTTTTTTAAGGAACTCTATATTATACCCCCTGTTTCTCAAATAAGGCTAACGTATACTCTCTAGCACAAAGTTTCCCAAACTATAGTACGCATATTAGTTTTGGTGCATAAACTTTCTTATGTTAGTATGTGAAATTTATACAGAAAATTATTATACAACTGAAAACTGATTTTAGATTGAAAAAATTATTTTTAGTAAGAACATATATATGTGTGTGTAGGGGGGGGGATGTTCCCCAAATCCACCTGGCAAGTATATCGATATATGCTAATCTCATCAAAAACAACTCGTTGTAAATGATCCCGCCAAGCCACAAACCTAATCCTGCCAAGCCACAAACCTACAACGTCAGCCATAAAAAGAAGTGATATCTCATAAAAAGAAACGATATAGAAGTGCATACTCTGAGTCCCGTGTAAAAATCTATCACCACTCATAATGTTTCCAAAGGACTCGGAGTGAGGTACAGTATGTGAAAACTGTTTGGCGACCTGCAGGCTTTTATAATGTTCACGTTTCCTGCAATTACATATGACTATATTATTTTTATTATTTTTATTTATTTAATTATTTTGCTCCCATAAAATTGTAAAAAGCTGAAGCTTCTGTGTTTGCATGTCTTTTCTTATTTATGAGCTTGAAAAATTAATTTGTTGATTTTATTTACCATTATTTAAACTAGAAACACCACTCTTACGAAGAAGATTTCTTATATATATATATATATATATATATATATATATATATATATAATGATCATACGCATATTAATAACAATGCAACTTATTATAAACGTTAACTAAATTGAGATATATTGCAATAATTCTAGCGTAAGCGGAATCGCATAAGTCTGGGGAAAAATCCGTTCTGTGAGTTCTTTCGCATACAAAAATATTTATAAAAGTGATATAACAAAAATTAAAAATTTATTTTTTTGATTTTCAAAATTGATATACTGCATATATTATAAAAGCCTGCAGGTCGCCAAGCAGTTTTCACATACTGTACCTCACTCCGAGTCCTTTGGAAACATTATGAGTGGTGATAGATTTTTACACGGGACTCGGAGTATGCACTTCTATATCGCTTCTTTTTATGTGATATCACTTCTTTTTGTGACTGACGTTTTAGGTTTGTGGCTTGGCAGGATCATTTACAACAAGTTGTTTTTGATGAGATATCACTCCTTTTTATAAGGTGTTTAATTTCAATTACACAGATCCCATTTTTATTCAGAAAAGAAAAGATAAAAGAAAGATGAAAGGGGCAAAATAAAAGAATAATTGTGATGCTATAAACAGAATTATACATCAGAATTATACAATTTATTGAGTGACTTATTCCAATGTACATGACGCTACCAGGGGAAACTTTTATATTCATTTCCTTACATTGTATTCATCAGATTATTTATGACATGTTTATTTTCCTTTTTCTTTTGTTAATATGACTCTTCCGTTTATATACATTCAAAAAACAAAAAAATAGAGAATTTTACAGTAGTTTACAAAGTAATTAAAATACTGCAGTTTCAGAAAAACGTGGAAAAATAAGAAGCACCTTTTTTTTTTGGTCAATTATAACAATGAGTTTACTTTACCGAGAATAATCAAATTTGTTTTTCTACGAACCATTGTAATTTACAAGGATTTTTATACTAATATATTAAATATTATTCTTGAAAATTACTGAGCACCTTAAAAGTTTTTTTATTTGTTAAGTTTTTTAACTCAGCGTTTCGAGAATCGGAAAAATATAAGATTCACAACGTTTGCAAAAGTATAAAAACTATTAAAGTGATTTCAGAATAGAAAATGTTCGTAGGATTACATGTGTACCAAAATTTTGTGCGATTTTGTAAATATATCACAAAGACTAATGTGTTTACATAATGAACAGTTTAAAAAAATGTAAAATTTTATTAAAATTTTTGATCTGATAAATCATAAAACTTTAAATTAGATTTTAAAAAGGAGCATGATTAAACCAAAAAGGATTATATTTACTAAATGCACAAAATAGATAAAGACACAAAATACATAATTAATGTTTCTAGTCTGTCCATTCCAATTCGGGTATACTAAAATATAGGTCCTCAATCCTCGGCAGTCCATGAATTAATTAGGACATATGTATGCAACTGTTAAAATGTTCCCAAAGTCGACAATAGAAGCAATAAGTATAGCTCGGAAAATATGAAACACAGCATTGCTTCATCATGACTTTGTTTCGTGAGGTGTTCGTTCTCCAAACATAAAAATCTCTTAAAAGTGTCCATTATCCGAACATGTGTTCGTTATCCGAACATAAAAATCTCACTCGAAAGTGTTCGATAATCGATTTGTTCGTAAACCGAACAGTTCGTTACCGATCACCTATTGTATACGAAATATAGCATTTTTAATTTTTATGGGGAATTTAAGAAGATATTTCCTTTTCATTGTGCTCTAGGCCCGTTTTTAGAGCATTTTAAGTTCGTCATAGCCGGAGATTCGATGAACGGCAAATATTTAAACGCAAAACTTCTAATCTTGGCGTAGCAACATTTTTACATTCTATTACTCAGCGCATGAATGTAAAGTTGGAATTTTTTAATCGCTTTTTCAATCTATTCCTGATGCATTTATTAATAAACAGCTTTTTTTTAATCAATGAAAATACTATATTTTAATAGATTTAAAGCTTAAGATCGACGAGCTTTCAGGCAGACAAAATGAACGCGTAATAAATTTTAAAGCAAGATAATAAAACCTTACAGAGATTGAAACAGTATAAAATCATTAAAATACATCTCACTCAGTAAATATACATCGGTTGTAATGTAATCAAGATCTTCTAAGAGACTCTGTAAACGAAACGTATATGGTTCAACAATACAAACAATAGAGAGTTTAAATGAATCGGATGCAGTAACATATTTGAATATCTTGTGTATATAGCCACTTTGACAAAAATTATGCTATTTATACTATTGTTTTTCCTCTGTGTTGAGGAATCAAGTACTTCAACGTAAAAATTCGCTAATTACACAACTATTTAGTCTTATTAAAAAATCTTTTGAGTTACCCTGTAAACGAACAGTAAATTCTACAATTCTGTTTTACAATAGGAAGCTAACTTAGGTCGTTCGTAGTAACATATTTTAACATCCTGCGCATACGTTTTTTTAAAAAAAGAAACAGACCATTTAATATTTCTTTTCTTCATCTTAAGTATAGGAATAAATCACTTAAAGTGATATACATAAAAAAACTAATTCATATTTTTACACGAAATATTAAACATTTGAACTACTCATAAAAACAATGCAATTGCTGAAAACTGCATAAAAATCGGATAATTACAGAATTCTTTAGCCCTATATCAAAAGATCTTTTGTGAGAACCTGTAAACGAACTATAAATGTTACTATTTTTTTATAATAAGGAGCTTACTTGGGTCGACTGCAATAACTTATCTTAATATCATATGTATACGACCATTTCTAAAAGACTTGGGTCATTTATTATTTTTTTGCTCTATGTTAAGTATAAGAATCAATAACTTTAAACTGATATAAATCAAAAACTAATTAATATTTTTACATGAAACTTACAAAGGTTTGAACTACTCATAAAAACAATTCAAATGACGTAAACCATGTAAAAATCCGATAATTACACATTGCTGTAGCCCTGTCAACAGTTTTTTGCTATATGTTAAGTATAGGAATCAATAACTTTAAACTGATATAACTCAAAAACTAATATTTTTACATGAAACTTACAAAGGTTTGAACTACTCATAAAAGCAATTCAAATGACGCAAACCACGTAAAAATCCGATAATTACACATTGCTGTAGCCCTGTCAACAGTTTTTTGCTATATGTTAAGTATAGGAATCAATAACTTTAAACTGATATAAATCAAAAACTAATTAATATTTTTACATGAAACTTACAAAGGTTTGAACTACTCATAAAAACAATTCAAATGACGTAAACCACGTAAAAATCCGATAATTACACATTGCTGTAGCCCTGTCAACAGTTTTTGGTCTGTACAAGATTTAAAAAGTGCAAAAAACAGCACTTTTAAAATCGCATTTCCTGAAAACCTATTCGACAGATCTTGCTTTTCTTTTGATTTTTTACTCACGTGGCATGCCCCATTCCATAGAATCAAGAATTTTATTTCTATCATAAATAGAACGCGAGATATAGATGTGTCAAAAACCTGTTCCGCAAAATATAAACTAGTCAGAGGTAAAAAAAAAAAAAAAAAAATCGTTTGGCATCCATTGGCGGAAATTTTTTTCATTTACAGTTCAATGCATTGCTGTTTCTTATGCTTGGCGAGAAACTCTGTCGAGTTTCTATGATAAGTCATGAATACTCTTCAAAAAATCTCATTAATAAATCTTCATAAAATATTTTACACAATGATTCTGGTTTTTGGTCTTGTTTATTTTTTTCATAAAAATTTTCTTATAGATATTATATGAATCTTGTTTATTATTTAAATATCCATATAAGAAGACAATCAGAGTATTAATTTAGTGATATAATAATATCTTAAATGTTAGCATTACCATTATCAACAATGATACCCAAAATTATGAATTTCAACTTAGAGGTACACTAGTCTAAAAGTTTGGAAATCCCTGCTCTAGAGTATACCACCCTGCCTACAGTATATACCCTCTGGGTTTTTCTCGACTGCACCACTGGTTAATTGATTTCGTGATATTACCACACTAATCGAAACATACATTTGAAGGGAGAAAAAAACAATAGATCCACAGCCAACTTTCTTAACACTAGAATGGCGGGAAGGGGTCATCTTGACCCCTCGATGAAACTGCTGAAATAACAACAATAAAATAATTTATATGCCATACATTGGCAAAAATATGTAACTTACGTGCATCACATAATTTATATTTAATATTACGTGATAATTTATAGAATTTTTAAAGTACTGTAAATGTAACACCTACAGGACAATCAAATTGGATCACACTACAAACAATGCATCTCATAATTTATATTTAATATTACGTGATAATTTATAGAATTTTTAAAGTACTGTAAATGTAACACCTACAGGACAATCAAATTGGATCACACTACAACTACTCAAATAACTCATTAATTTAATATAAAAATTAATTTGTTTCACAAATTAAAACTGTGTTAACTAAAATAAAACATAATTTATAAAATATTTTTTTCATCCATATTTCATACTTTTTTTTTTCAATATTTTCCAATATTTAAAAAACTAACAAATCTAGAATGCTGAATTTTTTTTTTCAGAAATATTTGTTATCTATTTAGGAAAAGTCAAAAAATTTCAAATGATTTCTTCCAAACAAACAAAAGTAAACAACGGACAAAAATGCTCAGGGGTCAAAATGACCCCTACCACCATTCTAATGTTAAAATCTAATGTACAGAAGGTTAGTACTTAGTACACATTTCTTTAAATAAAAATCAAGGACTTTCAAGGACCAAAACCAAAAGAATTTAAGGGCCGAAACTAGTGAATTATAATATGTATTTTTATTACAAGGATTCATTTTTGTAAATACAAATTTTAAGCATTCAAATGGAAAGGGGAGGGAGGGGGATCTCAACATGTGGCAGTAGAAATTTAGAAGACTTACTCATAGTTAATTCAAAATAACAAATACAGCATTGTAAACTTAATGTGCAGGAGAAAAAGGGAAGGAAGGTATCCAAAATTTTGGAAAGGGGAATTAAGATGAATATTTAACTATGTCACTGCAAAATGTAAGGGGGTAATTGGGGAGAAGCAAAGAAAATAATTGAGAAGGGGAGAGGGGGGGGGGGGCTTCAATCAGATGATTATTTATCATTACTCTAGAGCAGAGGTTCCCAAAGTGTGCTCCGCGGAGCACTTGGGGCTCCGCCTATGGTTTTCAGGGGCTCCGCAGCGTTTCAGGAAAATAAAAAAAGCATGAAAGAAATTAGCATATTGCAAGGGAAAATGTTTCGAAAGTATGTAGGATTTTTTTTTTTTTTTGTGTATGTGAAAAATAAATAAATCTATCACTGAATTGAAAAATACTATGATATTTCTTTTAAATTCATATAAATTTGCATTTTACATGTATCTATTTTCTATATAATATTTTTGGTTTGAACAACTTTATTTTATGTTTCTGCATTTAATGTTTTTTAAAAATTCGATTCAAAATAAGCTACAAGAAATAGTATTCTGAATCGAATGCGCGAATCGAAAGAGCAAATGCTCGCCAGTGTTGTTATCTCAGCTTGCCGAACAAAAGGGAGAACAGTTTTGTTCGTTGGAGCTCCGCCTATTCAAATGTTTATAATTAGTTCTTTTTTTCTTAGTAACCAGGTTCTAACTTCCTAATGAGGTAAGTGTGTCTCACATTGTTTATTTTCTTTCGCTTCACTTTTTGCGATCTTTAAAATGAGGTATTTTATGCTCCATTACTTGCTATATTTACTGAGAAATGTGTTAGTTAAGCTTTGATTGTTTCAGTGATAGACTTATAATTGGTTTTCGCTTTCCCTTAATATTTTAATTTAACTGGTTTAATCTGAAATTTCATATTGTATTTCAGTTTAAAATTCAAAACTTCTTCAATTTTTTTAACCTATCCAGTTTTTCAAAAGTTGTAATTAATTTTGACACCCTGTTCGCGAAAATGGAACATATGTATTTACGAAATAAATATTTATTTTCATTTTAATAATTGCTTGGGCTGTAAATTTTATTTTATAGTTAAAATTTTTAGTCAAATTACTCTTGTAACTTATAGTTTATTCCAACATTTTTATAACTGTCAAATTTAGTGCTTTTATTTTAACTTTACAATGTCTTATTAATAATGCTAACATTATTTAATTGTTCTTGTTGATTTCAATAATATCGCCTCAACACCGGATAGTTCGAATTTTATTGTAACATTTAATTGAAGAAACATTTCTGAGAAAAATTTCTATTCTAATTAGCAGTTATATTGAGCCGAGCATTTTGCGTATGGTAGTTATTTATGTTTCAGTTATTTAAATTTTCTACGCTATTTTACATAATTGTACTTTATATTTAAAGCAATGTATGTTGCTGAAAACGCATTTTTTTTAACATCTTGTATCATTTAACAATCCCTCTTTAAAATTTTGTTTGAATTGGTCTCGGCATTGGCTAAGATACTTATGTCATGATGCCGCCACATTTTCCTATCAGAAATAAGGCTGTAGCAATTTAAAATATATATATTGGTTCTTTACATTTGTCATCACACTAAACAATCTAAACTTTTGCTCAGCTCCACCCGTTGCTTAGACTTTTCGTCAATGAGAGAGTACCCGCCCTGATATAAATTTAACACCACCCATATATCGCGTTTTTTTAATAAAGCTCTTCTACTAGTTGCAGTTCTTTTAACATGTGTAGTTTTTAACCGTATATCTATTTTGAGGCAAAAAAAAAGGTGAAAGAAAGTTTCTTTAAAAACTATAATTAATAGCTACAGACTTCAAATAAAACATCCAAAAAAGTGTATGATGCTGCACCTAACAACACAGGTTTTAGATTTTGCCCCGCCCACTTAAAAACTAAAACTATGTTCTGCTTCTAAATGTATTTTTAAGAAATATTTCAAAAGAAGAAGATCAGAGGCGATTCGTTTTCGTTGCCTGTTTAGAAGTACTAGAAACGTAAAGAAGAACGATAAAAGTATCCGTAATCACATGATTCTATTATGAGTGGACGGGACTAACGAAAATGTGTTATATAATTACTCATGGGCGGCTAGGCCTACGAATTTTCTTTCTTTTCGCGAGTAGCCAATTGGGATTATACAGAAGTCTCTCTTTGTAAACGAAAACTGTACAACTTACCTTTTTTCTGTGTGTGTGGGTGGTTTTCGCTATAAATAATAATTAGTTTCATGTAAGCCCCAATGCAATGCATGACCCAGACAGGGTTACCATTTTGATCTTTAATTCCGTCTTCATACTGGAAAACCCGAAAGAATATTTTTTATTCTAAAAATGGATGTCATTAACCCCTTAACAGCATTGTTTGAACGTTGCTCATGTAAGAAGAGTTTGCTTGTTACTAAAAGCTTTCGGAAACCACAAATTTTTAGCTATAATTTTTGCTGTATTTGGTGGACATATCTCGATTATACAAGGCATATATTTTAATACAAAAACGTGGTTTTTAGTCTTTATTTTTAATTTATTGTTCCAATAATAGTAAAATTAAATAAAACGGTTAAGGGGTTAAATAATAGAAAATATGATTTTCAAAATTTCTAGTATGAATTCAGAATTTCTGTATCAAGAAAAGGGTCAGACTGAGAACCTTGGTCTCATGTTGGAAACTACTGGTTCAGACTCTTATCCAGCAGATCTTTCTCTGCTCCTTAGGCCTAAAAAAAACATTAATTTGTAAACCATAGAATACTGCATGGTTAAGGGACTCCGCCTTAGAAATTCTTCCCAAAAAAGGGCTCCGCGAGCCCAAAAGTTTGGGAAGCACTGCTCTAGAGTTATAAATAGGCAGGAAAATAATTACATATTAAAGAGCTCTAACATTTTTTAACTTTGTACAGGGGAGAGAAAAAAAGGAAAGTGAAAATTTTTGGGGAGGGGGAAAGGAAGAAGAGGAATTTAAATGAGCTATTATTTATTGTTACAATAAAGAAACAAAGTAGTTATCTATCATTACTAAATATTTACAAGTAGGTTAGGAAAAAAGTAAAAAAGAAGAGTTTTAAAGACTAAGTTTTGTGTGTTAGGAAATACAGGAGGCAGGGCAATTTCAAGGGGGGAGGGGATTTTAAATGAATATTTAGTTTCAAATTTTAATTGCTTAAAAGGCATATAGCCAACAGAGTGAAAAAGTATCCAAGCCGGAACTCGAACCTGGGTCATCAGTATAGGACACAGACGTTCTACCAACTGAACCACTTGGAATGATACCCAGTCTGGCACTTCTCACTATCATATGTTGGCAAGGCTACAATCACAGCACAAGATGGAATATTTTTCTGTGAGCCACCAACACTGGGACAAACACGAAACTAAAGAGAATCCAGCATGGATGAATGAATAAATCTATTTAATACTTGGAAATTTTTCCATAGAAAATTTCAAAGTATTAAATTGAGTATTTAGTGTTATTGTAATAATAAAGTAACAAATAGAGAGAAAAAAGTTTTGAAAAATTAAAGAAGTTTGAAGAAGAAGTTTAACTTTGTGGGGAGAAGCAGAAATTTTTAGGGGGAGGGGTGGAAATTTATTAAATGACCAATTATTTATAGTTAATAAAAATATATAAATAGGACATAAAAAAGAAAAAAGTAAACAGTAAAGACTTTAAATTTTGTGTGCTAGGAAAACAGGGATAGTGGACTAAGGGGAAAGCTTCAATTTGAATGAGGGAGGATTTTAGATAGTTATTTATTGTTACAATAATTTAAAAAATAGAGCAGAAAGAAGAAATGAAGGCTTTTAAAGATTTCAAACTTTGTGAGCTGGAGAAGGAAGGGTTAGGCAGTTCGGTGAGTTCATTAGATGACTGATTATTTATCTTACTAAAAAATTACAATTTAGGAGAAAAAAAATTAAAGTTTTAAATACTTTAAATTTTTGGTGTGTTTTGTGAGAAGAGAGGCACAAAGGGGAAGCATCAATTTTGGACGAGAGTGGGGAAATTATAAGACTGATTATTTATTATTACAATAAATACAATAAAATGACAGATAGGCAGAAAAAGTTTAGAAAGGCTTTTAAGGATTTTAAGCTTGGTGAGCTTGGGGGGGGGGGGGGGGGGTATTGACTTATTATTTATTTACCCTACAAGAGATTTACATATAGAACAAAAAAAAAATGAAAAGATTTAAAGACTAAATTTTGTGTGCTTGGTAAAAGGGGTGTCAATTTTAGTGTGGGAGGAAAAAGTTATATGGTCAATTATTTATTGTTACAATAAGAGCAGTAAAAGTTTTAAAAAAAGACAATAACTTTTAAAGGTTTTTAACTTTGTGAGTTGGGGAGGCAGAAAAGGAAAAGTATTTTTTATTTTTTTGTGGGGTGGGAGGAAGGGGGGGGTGTTATTAGAAGACATTTACCTTACTAAAGATTTACAAATAGGACAAAAAATTTTACACTATACAGTTTCAAAGACTTAAATTTTGTGTGTAAATTAAATGTTGCTTGGTAAGAGGGGGGGGGAGGCAAATAGAAAATGCCAATTTTTGGTTGTGGGGGAGGGAGGAGTTATGATGGATTATTTATCATTACAATAACTTTTTTTTTTTTTTTTTTTTTTTTTTTTTTTTTTTAAAAAGATATTTTGATATTTTAATTTATGCATACAGTAGGGAGGAGGAGGAAGCAAAAGCAGGCAAGTGAAATTGTGGAAGGGGGAGTTTAGATGAAATTTTAACAAAATTTATATGATCGATTATTTATTATTACAATAAAGACCAGAAAAGTTTTTAAAAAATTAAAGAGTTCTAAAGATTTCAAACTTGGAGCGGGGGGGGAGAAGTGAGAGCGAAATTCTAGAAGGGTGGGAATTTAGATTTCTGTGTTTCTTTTTTTTTAAATCAGAAATTCACTGAAACACAGAACAGTTTCACCCCTGATTAAAAAATAATAGAACAGAAAAAGTAAGTACTTTTTGCTGATTTTGCATAAAAATAAGCAGTTTTAAGGATAAAAAATTACTTTTGAAAAATTTAAGGACTTTCAAGGATTGTACAAACCCTGATTCACTAAGATATTCTGTTTTACAGATTATTGTTAGTAAGTACATAATACAGCTTGATTTGACACTTCCGAAATAAAATTTATCTAATTTACATAAACTTCTATTAATATATGGGCTAATTTAATAAGTGACAATGAAGAAACATTAAAAAGTCAATTTTAAGTTCAATTTCGCATAACAAAAACCTTCCTTCGATTGTTGCACCATTGGTCTATTTTCATGCCAATTCTGCATGGTTTAGCTGGAAAAATGGGATCACCCATTGCATGATTTGAGCACTAATCAAAATTTTTTCCAGATTAATCAAGGGATCATTTGAAAAAAAATTAGTACACTGTAAACTGCACAAAACGAGAGAAACCTGTGTAGTGCTAGGCTGAAACAAATTTTTACTATCAAACTTAGAAAATATAAATAGAATCTACAATAAAACTTGTAAAAACAAAATCACTAGGCACCAGAAAAAAAAATTCTATTTTAGTTTGTTTTTTTTCCCCCCCCAGAGCAAGTATAATTTGTATGATATTGCTTCCATTCATCCATAAAAATTTTCTATTTAAAAGATGGGATTCCATTAAATGGGATGATTCACAGACTTTTCTGTACTTAGAAAAGTTTAATAAATGAATTTTTGAAGCAAACATTAGGGAATATTACAACTCTATGCAGTTTTTGCAAATGCCAAAGTTTAGTATTATTTGGAGGGGGGGGTAGGGGAGCATGTCAAAAGCAAAGATTTTACTTTAATTCAGGTCTGGTACTTAAACATATAAGTGGGTCAGGGCAAGAGAGTCCCAAGCCACATTTTTTAATTTCTGAGATATTTCAATTTGAAAATTTGATCAAATACTCAGATCAAGATATATAACCGTAGGTTTTTTTCCCAAAGTCTTAGTAACATTTGAGATATTCTGAATATTACTTTAATGATATTACTATTAAGTTTTTTGTAAATTTGCTATCTTCATTGGAACATAAACATCTGGAGCATAAACGAAACCTGTCACATAGGCTGCCACCAAGTGGCATTAGTAACAAATTATATGTTGGATATTATAATTTACAATATTAAACAACCGATTACAGTGTTAGATTTATTTCACCAAAAATGGGACTTGGCACTTTCTTGCCCCAACCCCCTCATATGCTGAATTAGCCTTCTATTGAACATTAACAAATTAAATTCCCAGGTTGGAAAAAATGCAATATTATTTTACCTAACTTTTTCTGAATAAATAATACAAACCATTCATCTTTTCTATTTCAGCTCTTCTTTTTTCTAATTGTTCAGCTAAATTTTTCTTTTCTTGATGAAGTAACTCATTGTCTCTCTTAGTAGCTTGCTGTATAACAAAATGAAGAGATTTTAAAATGATTGTTAAATATAACATGGATATTCATATATTATTAAATTAATTTTTACAGCACAAAAATACATAAGTTTATATATTTTTAGAAATTCAAATAATTTTTTCAAATGAAACCTAAACAGAAAAAGTCCCCTCCCCACACCCGCCAACAACAAACTTATAGGAAAGCATGTCACAGCATGTCATGGATGCCAATGAAATATATGCATGTTTTAAATAGAAATTAAAAGATTAGTTGTAAGTGCCCCCCCCCCCCCCCTCCTTACATATGTGTCAGAATTAGTTTGGCTCCATCAAGCTCTAGATAAATAATAAGCCTTTTTTTTGGCTTTAGAGTTTCAACATCCACCGATTCTTGCGACTTATTCTCAATACATCAAGAAGGCCTGCCTTATGCTCGCATCGGGAACCTTGGACTGTCTCGTGAGTTGATCTGTTCGCATAGAATAACAAAAGATCTTTTTTATATTATGATCTGTCCTGAAGTAATATATTTTTCGATCCTTCGTGAGGGGGAAGGATTCCAGATGAAACTGAGGAAGAAAAGCGCTCTTTGAATGGCGTCCAAAAGAATCGGCGGTTTCTTCTGAAGTGTAGTGAGATAAAGGTAAGGGGGGCATACAAGACACGCACTAGCAAAAAATAAGGAGGGTAATTTTTTAGATATTATTCAAAATTTTAAGCAGGATGGTCAAAAACTGGAGTTATGTTAAAAGAGTGATTCTGGATTCCCCCCCCCCCCCCCCCCATCCTCAGGCATTATTTCAATTCCATTTTCGTCCTTCAGCATTTTCGAAAGACAGAAAACTTACATCCATGGCAGCATTTATGATTCTGATTATTATTTAAGTATTTAAGCATGTACAGTATGGAACCATTTATCTGGAAACCAGTTAACCGGAATAGTATTTTCGATCAACCAACTGCAGAATTTAAAAGCACCATTTATCAATAAAATTTTCAACACTGTATTTTTTTTTTTTTTAATTAGTGGTGTAGTAGTTTTTATTTATGATTTATTGTTTCACTTGAATGTGGTATATTTATTTCCACATATATATATATATATATATATTATACTTTAATCTAATATGCTTTATGCTACAGCAATATTTTTGCCTCATAGAGCTTAATCTACTAGAAGAACACACATCTGATTTGTGTGCTCGACATCAAGTGCCCACTTATAAGTCATCGTCAATATACAGAGACGAGACAGCCACAAGAAAATTTACAACACCAAAGAATTACAACGGGGAGCTCCACAAATTAATCTACAACATGGACAAATAAACAAAGCAGGACTGCTGCCAATCTGAAGAAACAATGTAGAAAATATGCTGTTTATCCACCTATGAGGAGATAAGAAAATAGTGGTAACTGTTCCTCAAAAGTTACGATTTGACATGCTCACATTTCTTATTTTTTTCAGCAGATGTCGCCAGAGCAAATGGCATTGAGACTGGAAATGAAGTTCTTAAAAGAAAATGCAAAGTAATGGCAGTAAACAAACAAACAAAAAAAAAAAAAGAAAGAAAAAGTTCCGTAGTAAATTTTCTTCATTATAAGTTCTCCGAATAAACTTTTGAGTATTTTATGTTCTTTTCATTTCTCCATGAATGTGAATAAACAGCGAAAAAATGTTTTGCTACATTGCTCTTTCAGATAGGCAACAGTTCCAGGGCTGGCAAGTTTCTGCCGGGGTGGTTAAAACCAGTGGTTATAACCGGTTAAAACCGGCATGGCAGAAATTAGTTTCTGCCAGTAAGTGGCAAAAATTGGCAGAAACTAAGAAATAATAATAAGAACTTTAACTGTAATGACTCATAATTCACACATGTATTTGATATGTAAACAATTAAATTAAAAATTAAAACTAAAGATTATGAATGTTATACAAAGTAGCAAAAAGCTTCAAAATGATCATATAAATATACTTTGTTTATATAATACTAATTTTCTCTTACTTAAAAAACAAAAATTTTCATAATGGTAATCTGATGCTGTACAAGTTTAACTATTAATATTATTATTTACAGTTGAATTTCTATTTAAAAGTACAAAAAAAAAAAAAAAAAATAAATTTGCAAAAAATTCTATGATATTTTAACAAGTCACTGTTCAGAGAATTTTTAAATAAATACTATAATGCAATAACTTAAAGATTATCTACTATATGGAATATGGTTATATATATATATGGTTGGAACATTTCCACTAACAGTCTTTAATTTAAAAAAAGAAGTCAGATTTGTATTTAAATTAAACGTTTTTAAATCCACGGAATTACAAGATTTACATATAACTACAGCTCCAAGTTAAAAAAATTAGAATAATATAAAAAAAAGGAATTGTGAAAAAAAGTTTTTTATGTATCGCTTATACAAAAAGTAATACAGGATAAAACTTAATATTGTAAGAATCTACATAGTTTGTAGAATCTTTTAGCATTAAAATTAAAGGAAATACACAAATTAAAATAATTATTCACATTTGGAAAAAATCAAAATATTAGAATAACCATTTACCTGGTTCAAAATATTAGAATAATGCATTGTAAATAATGTGTTTAAAATAAAGGAAAAATAGTTATTCTTAAATATTTTGTAGCATCACCTTTACATTTTATAACAGCATGAACTCGTTTTGCCAAGCTAGCTACAAGTGGTTCACAATGTTTTCTGCCCAGATATGACCATGCCGACTTTATGCTGGAAAGAAGCTCAACTTTGTTTTTTAGCGCAATATCTATTCTGCCAAAAATGCTTATTTTATACAACCTTCTGAACCAATCAGGAAAATTCATAAGTATTCTAATTTTTTGAACCACCTATTTTAGTATTCTAATATTTTAAATAATGAAAATAATTTTACAAAAATAAAATATTCACTCAAAATTTAATATTTTACAGTTTTAATTTTCCTTAATAACCTGCAAATGTATTAAAACATCCACCACTGTTCTTTTCCAATTGTACTACAGTAAAATAAAGCTAAATGCAATTCCAAATATACAAATGGAATTATTCTAATTTTTTGATTTGGAGCTGTATAACATTTCTATGAGAAAGATTTTTTACAGTTATTATTAAATTATTATGTTAAATTGCAGAAAAGTATTTTGAGTAAGTATTGATTATTTTTCTTTTCTTTTCAGTGTTTAAAATAAATATTGAATATAGTTTTCTATTTTGAATTTTAAACTCAGATTTTAAATACTCTAATAATTGTTTATATATAAAATTACACAACCATATTATAAAAAAAAATTTATCTGTTATATTACTAATTTTTTCTAATACAAATTTATTTATTTTAAATTAAAACTATCCAGTGTATTTTGTTATTTATCCTGAATAAAATGTATTTAAGGAATTTAATACTACTAAAAAAGTCTCAGATTATGTCACGAAATGTGTTTATGCCAGTTGTTGCCAGTTTCTGCCGGTTAAAACCGGTTATAACCACTTTCTGCCACTGGCACGGCAGAAACCACTTTCTGCCGGCAAAAATCCAGCCCTGAACAGTTCATTTTAAACTTTGTCACATGCTTCATGAACATAGTGTTCATGACATGCTTAGTACAGGGATTATTTGTTTGTCAAAACCGTGAAGCATTAAAAAATTTAATTTTTTTTTCTTACTTGTTTCTTTTAAAAAATAGGAATAGCGAAGAAACAGGCAGATAAACTGGGAAATGTAAAAAGAACAAGCAATATAAAAAAAAAAATTTAAGTCAATTCCTACTTTTTAATCATAAATATATAAAATAAACCCGTGCAGCATTAATGTCCCACGTTATCTTTATTGAACATTATTTTATAATCATCGTTGCGGTATTTTATTTCTGTGGCATCACTCATTTGAGATAAATCTTTCATTTCATTTATGAAAACAATGGGAGGAATTTTTTTTCTCCCATTTAAAACTATAATTAATTAAATTTAATTAATGAATTAATATTTGAAAAAACTGTATTAACATAAAGTGTCATCCACTACAAGTTTAAAAAAAATTATTTGAACTTGAGTGGATGAATAGAAAATATTTTATTAACGACTGAAAATTTGAACAAGATATATAGAGAGAGAGTGTGAGCTAATAATAGGAATTTAAAAAGAGTATCAGGATTTGAAGCACTTAAATAAGAGCAGATTTTTATTTTTTTATAGGATTATTTAATTTATTGAAAGAGACTTTTTTACAACTGTCCTCCTTTCATATTCTGATTATTATTTGATTCACAAATGAAGTCAGAGCCAAATATATTATACAAGTCTGAATAATGGGTGCTGTGTCGATCAGCAGCCATTATTCAGACTGGACTATTCATCTGGAAAAATCAGTTATCCAGAATACATCTGGACTAGGCCATTCCAGATAACTGGTTCCATACTGTATTTCAATTACATATTTGTTAAATTTGTGTATTTATTTATGGATGAAGTGTTAATTTCATTACGGAATATTTACCAAAAACAAAAGCTGAAATATTTATATTGTATAAAGTGAAAAGAGGTTAATTTTCTGTAATTGAGCTGCATGATATGTTTTTTTTTTAATTGTGCTTGAAAATTATTTTGAAAACCATAAAATATCAGTAAATTGAAATACAGTTTTCAAACAAATTGCAGTTTAAAATACATTTTTTTTCATATTCAATGGCGTAAAAATTTTAAATATGCAAAGAAATTAAATTTGTGAAAAAAAGGAAATTGATTCTTACATCATTGCCACCACCGATATGACGTCAGCG
This sequence comes from Maratus michaelseni, assembly GCA_963931845.1. Taxonomy (NCBI): domain Eukaryota; kingdom Metazoa; phylum Arthropoda; class Arachnida; order Araneae; family Salticidae; genus Maratus; species Maratus michaelseni. The sequence goes on along the minus strand of OZ007600.1, from coordinate 126,524,923 downwards.
TTACTCATGGACAGAGCTTTACATATTTGATAAAATCTGGTAGCCAGCAAAAAATAGTCGCCAGTAAAAAATATTTAACCCCATTTAGCACAAGTTTTTTTTTATGATGAATTAAGAAAAAATAACAAGTATAGTTTAGTATTATTAGTTACATAGTTTAGAAGTAGAGAATTTAGAAAGATAATTTAAACTAAGTTTTCTAATGAACTTATAAAAATTACATATCTCTGGGGGGGGGGGGGAAATATTGTAAAGACTGAACTAGCAGGCATGTTCGGGAAATGCTGATATACGAATGCTTCAAATGTCAAGATAGTTTAATGCTACGAAATCTATCTGATGAAGGGGCATCGATGAAAGAGTGAAGGAGAAAATAATTCTTTGCTTATTTTCCTGTTGAAGTCAGTCAAATAATTCTGATTATTATTCTAAAATTTGCAGTTGATGAACTTATTTTTGCCAAATTAAAAATAAATGTAAAAAAAAAATGTTTAAAGATAAAAAAAATTGTCGTCGCCAGATAGAAAAAACATGGTTGCTGCGACCGCATTTGTTAAGCCCTGCTCATGGACATGTTTTTACTTTATAATATAGACTTCATAGACACAATTCCAGTCAGATAACATTGAAATACCAGGGGTGCAGAATATGTCCGATCCGGCGATCTAAGATTGGGGGAAATTTTAGTCATCTGGGGAAATTTTTCGGAAAAATATACAATTGATTTCAATTTTAACAATGAATTACATAATTCCCCGAGATAGAAAAATGTTTCCCTACAAATAAAATGATCCGTATGGCGACTTTCACAAAATCGATCTGAGAATAACATGTACCGTATATACTAACGTATAAATCGAGAAATTTTGGAAAAATAATCTGCTGCAAAGTAGGGGAGGGAGGTCAACTTTATACATGAGACAAAAATGTCAAAATTTATTTTTGGAGTAGAAAAATGCCAATGTTCCGGAGTAATTATGCAATTGCAATAATCGAAATTTCTAAGTTCTTTTCTTATGAATTACCTTAGAAAAAAATTTTAAACGATAATAATTTTCTGACAAAAAAAAAATCAGGAAAGAGAAAACTTTAGAAAGATCAAATCAAGAAGATCACACACCCATCACTGGTGGAAAACTCATTACAAGCTCTCACTGAATGGGTGAACAAAAATAGAAAATAATTTAAATTTAATAATGAGAAAAATATTTTTAATCTATTGACAACTTGGAAGAAAATTATTCTAAAAACTTACTTTAATAAAATAATCCTAAATTCTGAAAAGAAACCATCACTTCTAGATCAAGACAGCGGTACCAGAAATACTTTAGCTCCTTGAAAACTGCTTGAAAATTTACAGTGACTGTGTTTGTAGATCTGTTGGCTTTATTATTGGAAAACACATTTATAAGAGAACCCTAAAATCTGATAATCTCTTTCATGAAATGTTTATAACATGGAATAACCACCAGTGCGTAAAGCTACGGAACTATTAAAAGAATCCTTCAACAGACATTTTCATGGGGGAAATTATCATTTTACTAGATTTTCTTCAAGAAACAGACTCAAGATCTACGAAACATCAAAAATGATTGACAACATCCACAAAGAGAGTGGAAGATTGCAGTTTCTCAATAATTGACAATTTATCAGAAAAGGTAATCAAAAACGTTGTATTTGTGGCGACGCTAATTGTGCTAATTCGCCTTATTTGAAAATGGAAGAGGAACAGAGTTCATACTCTCTTTACATGATAAAATTCAAGCACCTTACCCAAAATTCAAGCACCTTTTCAGAAATGAAAATTTTAACGCTACAAAATACTATGTCTTTGTATAATGCAAATATATAAAGGAAAAAAAAATTCATTTTCATATGTTTTCAGGTGAATGCCATACATAACATATAGTAGCGAAGTCTTAAATGTGAAATGTTATGAGAAAGTCTCCGAAAGATACAGAAAATACTTTTGCAGTATACTTTGAAAGTTATCTGTGCTAACACTAGATAAAAGTAGACACTTGATAATTCTGCACTGCTATGATCCCAGTGGCAGAACTATCTTCAAGTGTCTGCAACGCTAATAATGCTTTCAAAAATAGTCTGCAACACGCAATATATCATATAAATCTATTCTTGCTGCTGTTGTAGTTGTAGTGCTAATTAATTAAAGCATCAGCCTTTCTGAGTAAAAAAAAAATCCTGAAATTCACAGCAAATATTCTGAAAGGTTACAGCAGAGGGGGGAGGGGAGAAAATCCCATCTTGGCAATAATTATTCTTGTTGCAGGTCGGATTAACTCTGCTTTTGATTCGAGTCGATTTCAGGCTGAGTCTAGATTCTTGCAAATTGGGTTCAGTTAACCCGATTTTTCAAAAGTCAGTTCAATATATTGTTTCAGATTAAAAACTATGCCTATATTAATAAGCATAGAACTTTATGTGTCTGCTGTTTTCTAAAGGAATGCTGCATCTTTTCCGGGCTATTTCACAAATTTCACGTTTTTTTTTGTGAACCTTTGACGAAATTAGCGTTTCTTTTTTCCCCCGTAATCCTTTGGCGAAATTCACGTTTTTTTTTCTTTTGCCCTTTGATGAAATTTGCATTTTTTCCACGATCCTTCAACAAAACTCATGTTTTTTTGTTTGTTTTTTACAGTCTTTTGACGAAAATTAAGTTTTTCCACTGTCCTTTGATGAAATTTGCGTCTTTATCGCAATCTGTCAACGAAATTAGCCATTTTCCCAGATCCTTTGATGAATTTCGTGTTTTTTCTTTGGCCTTTGGGCAAAATTCGATCCTTCGACGAAATATGCTGTTTTTTTTTTAGATACTTCGATGAAATTTGCAGTTTTTTCGAGATCATTCGACGAAATTTACAGTTTTTTTTTAGATCCTTCGACGAAGTTTACCGTTTTTTGCCGATACTTCGACGAAATTTGCCGTTTTTTCGTGATCTGTCAGCAGAATTCTCCGTTTTTTTCGCGATCTGACGACAAAATTTGACGTTTCTTCGATGAAATTGAGCATTATTCTGTGATTCTTCGACGAAATTAACAGTTTTTTCCATGATCCTATGCTGAAGTTGGCGTTTTCTCAGCAGCCCTTCGGCAAAATTCGCATTTTCCAGCGATCTTTCAACGAAACTCATGTTTTTTACGGCCTTTTGACGAAATACACGTTTTTCACGATCTTTTGACTAAATTTGTGTTTTTTTTTTTCTGCGATCTGTCAACGAAATTAGTCATTTTTTGCGATATTTAAATATTCTCATTTTTTTCTGCGATTCTTCGACAAAATTCGGCGGTTTTTTTCGCGATCCTCCGACGAAGTTTGCCGTTTTTTCGCGTAATTTAGAGCGCGTCCGCGGCATGTTTTTAGTCTGCAGGTGCCCTAAAAAGTCTGTGACGCCCATCGCAGCGTCGCGTACATTCTGCCACGGGGCTATGATACACACAATTTTAAATAAAATAAAAAAAACTAAACAATTTTTCATACTTTACCTTAATTTGAAAACATCCACTAAATCATTTTACAAAAAGGTATATTAAAACACACACACAAAGAAAAATTTGCATGTTTCAGCATGAATAATTTACTGCATTTTAAATACAAGACTTTTTTCAGTCTTTAAGCTTTTTAACTGCCTCTTCTATTTTTTCATCTAAAATTTTAACTTCAGGCTGTTTGACTGTATGCAGAAAGTTATTTTCTTTGTAGACACTGCCTTCAAAGACAACTCATCCGCTGAATCCAGAAGTTCTTTGATGTCAACTTGATTAATCAAAACTTGTATTCAAACTTGCATCAACTTGTATTTGATTAATCAAAACAAAGTCACGCAACAAAAATAAATTTCATTATTTTTCTTAAAACTAAAATTAAAGTAAATCCAAATAATTTAAATTATCTAATTAAAACAATTAGAATTACAACAAGGGCGACGACCTTTCCTTGCTCTCGTTTGCTGGTACCCATGATTCATGACACGTGAATAACATTGCTATCACATCGCCTCCAATCTTCCTCACATTTTACAATAGGTATCAGAATTATATATTTATTGTTATGGAAAACACTTTCCTCTCATATGACTTGTTAATGCAGATTCTCCCATATTCTCCAATTGCCGGGTAACACAGCATAACTTGCATCGGAACTGGTATGCACTATTCAGTACTGCTTCTAACCAACACTTGTATTCTTCTCGTTCTAGCCACAAGTCACTGTAATTGCACATTCTAGGCATCATTATAGCATAGATCTCAACAAATTACTACTACTACAGATCTACAGAAGAAAAATACTTGTTGTGAAAACCGGCGTACATGCATGTGTGCATGCGTCAACTGACCGAATTTTAGCATTGCAATAGGTATAGCTAAGACTCCTATAATAGGTATAGCAATATTGAAGAAACAGAACATACACAGAGGAAGAAAGATAAGACCAAAATTTCTGATCTTGCTGTCGGTAGTAGCAATAAGTTACCCTTCTTTTCATTTTTCTTTTGTTAACTTAATCCTATAGAGGGAAGGGAGAAGCGACAAATGCTCGTACTTTGAACTCCTGAAAAGAAAACGATCTCGGAACAAATATTTTCTTTTTTTTTTTTTTTTTTTTTTTTTTTTTTAAGCTTGCAATTATAATTTATTTTGAATATCTGAATAAGAAAAATTAAGCACCTATAAAAAAAATAATGAAAATTAAGCACCTTCATTAAAATATAAGCAAATTCAAGCACTTTCTAGGACCTTTTTTCTCTCTTAAAAATTCAAGGACTTTCAAGCACCGTATGAACCCTGGAGGAAGCATAATCCATTTAAGTTTCTCCAGCGGAGCAAAAGAGCGTTCTCACATTTGGCAAAAGTTTGGCGGTTGGAAAGTTTTGCCAAGTATAGACTGACGGTGGATTCGACCGGAATCTTTGACACTTGCTCTTCGGCAGTCTCGAGTGATGCATCGTGATTTTAGAGCGGCTGCTGGACGGCTATTAAACATTATATTTATTTATTAATTAATTATGTTTATTTGAATATGTTGAATTTTATATATTTCGTTAAAGTAATAAAGTCATATATAGTCAATTATGCCGTCGTATAAATAACCACAGCGCAACCTTTACATACCTACAAGTGGTGACCCGGACGTGATGGGATGTCGCATCCAGGAATACGGGCTTCTAGGCAGCTAATCTGTTCGAAATATATTTGGCCAGGGCTAAATAAAGATGTTGCTGTGTGGTGTAGAGCGTGTATACCCTGTCAAAGGACTAAGGTACACCTGCATACTAAGTCTCCTTTGGTGAAATTTTTGGTTCCAGACGAGAGATTTGCTCATATACACATAGATATCATTGGTCCCTTACCTCTAGTACGTGGATTCAGATATTGCCTAACCATGATAGATAGGTTTACCCGGTGGCCAGAGGTGGTACCTATTGTGGATATGACTGCTGAAACTGTTGCTCAAGCTTTTGTTCAGACGTGGGTTTCCCGTTTTGGTACGCCTCAGAGGATAACATGCGATAGGGGTAAACAATTTGAGTCCATACTTTTTGAAAGTCTGGCAAGAATGCTAGGCTCTGTTATAGCTAGAACTGCTTCGTATAGGCCCCAAACGAATGGTTTGGTGGAGCAACTTCATCGACCTTTAAAGCAGGCCTTAATGTGCTATAAGGTAGATTGGTTGGAAGCACTCCCCCTGGTTTTGCTGGGTCTACGGACAACAGTACATGCGGACCTTGGTGCATCTACAACTGAGCTGACATATGGAACGACTCTACGGCTTCCAGGCCAGTTGTACGAGGATAGCCCCTTCTCAGACCCGCCGACTTATATTTCAAAACTACAAAAAATTATGTGTGCTTTGAGACCTTGTCAACCTTTAAGGCATGGACAGCAAAAGATCTATGTTCCGAAAGAACTAAAGAACTGCATCCATGTATTTGTACGGAGAGGTCCTTTTAAGAGATCTTTACAACCGACTTACAAGGGTCCATTCAAAGTCGTAAAACGACTGCAGAAAGATTTTGTGGTTTCTATCGGGAACCAGGAAAAGATCATAAATATTGATCGTTTAAAACCTGCGTTTCTGTTGAATGAGGATGGTGAGCCTGATCCTACAACTTATATAACGAGATCGGGAAGGAAAGTTCGTTTTCGTCTCCCACGTGTTGTGTGAGACTGGCGGGAGAGTCATGTGGCGACGCTAATTGTGCTAATTCGCCTTATTTGAAAATGGAAGAGGAAGCATAATCCATTTAAGTTTCTCCAGCGGAGCAAAAGAGCGTTCTCACATTTGGCGAAAGTTTGGCGGTTGGAAAGTTTTGCCAAGTATAGACTGACGGTGGATTCGACCGGAATCTTTGACACTTGCTCTTCGGCAGTCTCGAGTGATGCATCGTGATTTTAGAGCGGCTGCTGGACGGCTATTAAACATTATATTTATTTATTAATTATGTTTATTTGAATATGTTGAATTTTATATATTTCGTTAAAGTAATAAAGTCGTATATAGTCAATTATGCCGTCGTATAAATAACCACAGCGCAACCTTTACATACCTACATATTTGTTGGTTAAAACTGTGTATTTATTAATAAATATTAGGCATAAGAATTAGATTAAAACTTACATTGCATTAACTTAATTTACCTTTCCAGTAACTAGGCATGTTACAAGTTCAGTCTATAGGTTTTTAAAGATGCGACTTGTATGTTGCAAAATTTACTATACCTATGGTAATACAGAAACCTATGTAAGCCTATAACATATCGTAACATTTTTGGGAAATTTTCATATGGATTGGGGGAAATATTGGGAGTAAAAACATTTTCTGCACCCCTGTGAAATACAGTGCTAGATTAATAATAGGATGCAAGAAGAATATGCTATGGGAGAATGAAGCTTCGGGGGAACAAAATGTACCACTTTCTCAGCCAGTGATAGAAATTGGGAAATAAAATGTAGGTGTCAAATAACTCCTACTGTAAATATCTTAGGTGTCAAATTAAAAATTTTAGTTGCAATTTCTAAAATTCCTTTTGAACATAGCTAATACTGTATGCTACTTTAATATATATATATATATTGTTTTTATTTAAAATTATTGAAGTTCTTAATCTCCAAGATTATAAAAATTGAAACAACTGTAAAACTGATGCAAAGCATTTTTAGAAATTAATAGAAAAATGCACTTAATCGTGTAAAACAAAATGATATCCAATGTTAATAATTACAATTAAATTTAGTGAAAAAAAAAATAATAATAATACATTTATGTTTGAATCTTGTTAAAATAAAATCAAAAAATGTGCCATTTTATTTATTTATTTTTTTTTTTTTTTTTTTGTGTCTGTGTATGTGTATGCGTGTGTGAACCATTAAAATAATAGTTCATAAATGTTTTTAAAAAGCTAGACATCAAATTAACGACAGAGAATAATTTTGTAGTCGTCAAATGCAATAATTAGTTGTATTTGACGACTAACGACGGCTAACTTTGAACACTGTTCTCAACCTATAATTTTAAATTAGTAAATTTTTGTTGCCTTTCATATACGTTTAATTCTTATCGTCATCTTTATATTGAGGTTGCATAAAATTGCAGCCACAGAAGGTCATATTAAGACTGATTAATAAAAACATTTAACAAGTACATCATAGAAATTAATTTATCATATGAAATTAAAAATTTACAAATATTGAAAATGAATGAACTTTTTATAAAGCATAATACTTACTAGTTCCAGCATAGATGAATCATGAGTCTTCTGTAAATCTCGCCATTGCTTTTGAATAGAATTTAAATTTTCCTCTAGAAGAAAAAAAAAATGGAATGAGTCAAACCAGAAATAACTCAGAATAATTAGCCTTGTCTCTATATTTAAAATCATAAATAACAAAATCACTTTAAATAAACATAGAAAATATCAATATAAAAAAATATTGACAATAGACAAATATTAATTGTCTAGTGTATTTGTAATTTACAATTACATCATTACAGCAGAAGTTAAACAGCTTGACTATCCCTGTAAGTTGACATTTATTATTCATATATGTTAATCTAACTAGTAAATCTACAGATCAGGAGCCTCAACGTCAGCTATATGAAAGTCAATGTTTTTTAATCTCATTTCTCATAATATTTAACATCTTATAATACGCAAATTAAATTTTTTAAATTATTACATGTATATTTATACGCATATAAAATAATTCGAAGGTTTCAGAAATTAGGAACATTAAATTAAACACGGTTTATGCAATAATATTCTGACATTCTTATGAACTTCTTATTTTATTTTTTAGGTAAAAAAATACATTTCCTCAGGGGGGCTCTGCCCCCCTGAACCCCCCGTAATCTTATTAAATTTATATTCGTGGTTTCCTATTGTTTGTGTGAATGATTCTAGTACATATTGGATTTCGTTCTACACATTGGTTTTATTATGAAAAGCAAAAATTTCGAAAATAATTTCATGTAATACCTAAATAGCAATATTTACTTACCTTCCAACCACGAAGCACTCGCATCTGATAGATAAGTTGAATAATATCTCGTGTACAAAATCAACTTATGGAAATGTAAACTGAATCTACTATATATTCACTTATCTATTTCAGAAATCTAGTATTATTACAATTTTTGTTTCGGAAAAACAGTTTTGATGGTCATTGTACAATATTTATTTGACCGTAGTACATCCTGATTTAATTCGATGGCAATAGCATACTAAAATCTCCCCAAAATAGGCTTATTTGGAAACTTTTAAACCTGAAAACTTTTATTGTGTAATCCTTCATAATCGTGCCCACTGCCAATTCACTAAATAGCAATCTTGATTTGGCGCTATAAAGTATTTTTTGTGATAACTTTTTATGATCTCAGTTACCAATAATTGTGCTATTTCAGGCTGTATGGATTCGTTTTACTACGCTAATTTCTTTAGATTAACTACCTCGTTGTATGAGATATTACATTATATTTTTAAAATAATACTAATTTTCAACCACGAAAAATCCGCATCTCTTCCAGAAAATTAATAATATCTCATATAAAAATGTTCCGGTTATCATTCTATAGTAGTTAAAAGGTAACTTGTACCAAAATAAATTCTCATTTATTTCAATAAAATATAAAATCACCCAATAATATTTTATTTTGCGAATAAAATATTGTAGCAAAATCGTCTGAGTTACTTGAATTTTATCATTTTGATATTCTTTAAACATGGTTGCTAGGTTACGGTTAAATTGAAAAGGAAAATAAAAATGAATGCATTTTAATATTTGCAAAAAATGATAAAATAAAAGTATTATATTATTAGAACAGATGTATAAAATTGCACCAAAAATTATACACCTCATTTAAAAAATCTGACGAATGTATAAACAAAATTTCAAATTAATTTGAATAATTTAACACCTGACTTGATAAATTTTAGCCTTCATAACTTACCGTTTAAATACATTAATCAAATGCGACATTTTATTTTCAACGACTGAAAAATTTCAAAATCGTCTGAAATCCCATAGGAAAGCATTATGATCAAAAAAGAAATGTTCTATATTTTCCGAACGAATGAACCAAATGTAACTAAAAACTATACAGCTAATTCCGGGTATCTCACCAATATACCTACCAAAAATCAAACTAATCGGATCATTTTTACGGCAGTTATCGCGGAACAGACAGACAGACAAACAGACAGAAACCAAAAACTTTTCGGGTCTCCACAGTGAGCCTCAACTGACGTTTCGGCAATGAGGAAGAAACTCACTAACTCAATTTTAGCAAAACCAACTTAAGTCAACTATAATTTGAACTCTTATCAAAACTGTATTTTAAACACTGCTCCTTCACAGATCAGTATTTTGCATTTAAAATTCAGGTACTTCTCCATTATCCCGTCACCCACTTCCCATAAAAAAAAATTAAACTACCCCAAGCCAAACTATCGCCAAATAAACAAATGGAAGAATGTTGTCATTCTAAATTTTAACTATGCATCAGAACATTTTTTTAATGTTTTTTTCTCTTTAATATCATGGCGTCACCGTTTAAGACGTAATTGTTATTTTAATAATTAATAAATCGGTAAAACATCATTAAAATTGCAGGTAAACGTCGAATTAAAAAACACTCGATGACATAACAAACATGTGTACTGCATCTGACGTCAAGTGAATGTGACGCCAAAACCATGCATTTTTGGCGAGAAATCGCATAGTTTGGTGAGTTTTTCTATTTGAAAGTGGTCAACCGGATAATGGAGAAGTACCAAAATTCATTATTTGTTTCAATAATCCAACTTCTTATTTTACTCAAAACGAGCAGGGAAGACCAAGCTATGCTCGGTCAAAATTAGCTTTGAGTTCAAATGTTATGACCCATGACCAAAATGACCCACTAATCAATTTGTTTCGAACATGTGACCAAGCCCAATTGTCTTTTCGTGCCCAAAACCCATAAGATATAAAATTTGATCAAAATAGTCTGAGCCATTTTTTAGATAAAATTAGCTTGACTCAGTGATACAAAAATGACCTACTAATCGGATTTTCCCAAGCATGTGACCTAGCCCAATGATTTTCTCGTGCCCAAAAACCATGGGATACAAAATTTAGTTCAAATCGTCTGAGCCGTTTTTAAGATAAAATTAGCTTGACCCATGACCAAAATGACCCACTAATTAAAATATCTCGAACATGTTACCTAGCCCAACAGTCTTAATCGTTCCTTAAAACTGTAGAATACTAAATTTAGTTCAAATTCTCTGAGCCGTTTTTAAGATAAAAATAGCTTGACCCATAATGACCTATGACCAAAATGACTCACTAATCGAATTTTCTTGAACATGTGACTTAGCCCAACAGTCTGCTCATGCCCAAATACCATAGTATGCAAATTTTAGTCTAAATATACTGAGCCGTTTTTAGGTGCGTTCGTAATTATATAAATACGTAGCACCTATCTATAGTCGTCGCTTGGTCCGTCCGTCCGTCTGTCTGTCTGTCTGTCCGCATATAACAACGCAAAAACTACCCAACCAAATGGTTTGCAATTTAAAATATATTATCTTTGCAGAATTTTGTCGAGACATTTCAAATTTTATTAAAATCGAATCAAAACTTTAGGAGATATTAATAAAAATATTTATTTAGAAATTTGAATTTTTTTTTTTAAATCGGTGCTTTTTTGTTATAGGAGCTTCCGAAATTTAATCATCAAGCGACCGAGATACTTATTTTATGACAGAAATTAATCTGCAGACGATATAATTCATTTCACAGAATTAAAAATCATCAAGATCTGAATATTTATATAACTAGCTGATACATATATATCTGAATATTTATATAGCTAGTTAAGATATTTCTATGAACAGTGTCATAAAATATATACTTAACTAGCTGTTTAACCCATTCTACGCACGGGATATCATGAATTTAATTCTAAAACGTGCGTACGAACGCACCTCGTTTGTAACGTTTGACGTACAATTTCCAACTTGTTTAGATAAAATTAGCTTGACCCACAGTGACCAAAAAATGACCCACTAATTGAATTTTCTCGAATTATTTCAAAATGCTATTGTTTTTATGGGTTTGTTTCATGGGTGCAAAACCTTCAGTCTTGGAGAGATTTTTGACTGAAAGTAAATTAAAAAGCTTAAATAACAGTAATTTTACTATCAAGGAGTTTAAATCACTTTCTTTTATTGTAAAAATGCAATTTTTAGCTGTAATGCAAGACATAGAAATCTTCTAGCCTATTTCCATTTGATTATACCTAATACAGTAAAACCCCGGTTATTCGAAAAGCATGGGACCAAAGGATTTCCGGTTAACCGGGGTTACATAGGAATTTTCAGATAACCAGGAGGCTTCTTAATTTTATTCTACCAGATGACACAACTCACCCTTCTCACTTCCCCACAGTCAGGTAAAGCATTAGTGTTTGCAGGTGCTGCAAGAGTCCATATTCTGTTTGATTTCCCCTTCCTGTTTACACGTGTTTTAATTTCCTCCAAACTTTATTTACGATTAGTAATATTTTAAAATACAAACGGGCTTTTATAAGCATGGAGAGTTGAAAAAGTTAATATTGGCACCTCAATATATTGAAGTGCAGGAAGATGCAACAGCGTGAGATCAGTTGTTTAAAAGGTGACGTGATAAGGCAACATTGAAGCAATGCGAAGTTGAAAAAAAAAATCAACATATTTTGTAAAGAAATGCAGTGTTGTATGTGTCCACAATGGTCCAAATAAGTAAGTTGACACTGTTTATTTATTTCATAAACAGCATGCTTGTTTAAAAATAAAATGTTTCATATTTAAAAAAAAAAAAAAATCCCTGACGGCTCGGCCTACAGGCACAGGTAGATTTCGAAGACGCAGAACGTGGGGTGCCTGTTTGTCGGGAATTGTGGAAGAAATGACCTTTTTGCGATGATGCTGCAGTTGGAACCGCCTACTTCGAAACGAAACTTGTTGGCAGGCGGAGCCAGCAAGGATTTTTTTTTTTTTTTTTGCTATAAGAGTTGGTCCTATAAAAAACATGTCAGTATAAAAGTTTTAGATAATATTAAGAGGATTTATAATATATTTAAGCGGATTTGAAATATTGGGAATTGACGAAGTTATGAATTTTTTTCTTCTAAAGCCCCCCTTCCCTCCCCCCTTAAGGCAATTTTTAATTATATCAAAAATCTGTCATACATAAGTTTTTGGCACTGTTCCTAGAAGTAATAATAACTTCAAATGGATTCGATACGTATCATAACTAAGAAATTATGGGGTTTTTTTTTATGTTTTCACAAAAAGCCCCCCCCCCCCTCGGTTTGATTTTTCCTATTAACGAACTTAACCGAGATTTTATGTCCCTTGATTTTATGTATCAGTTTCGAAAAGATGCGGGAGTTGGAACCGCCTACTTCGAAAAATAACTTGTTTGCAGGCGGAGCCGGCAGGGATTTTTTTTTGTTTTTCATTTTTTTGCTATAACGGTTGGTCCTATAAAAAACTTGTCTATATAAAAGTTTTAGATAATACTAAGAGGATTAATAATAAATTTACGCGGATTTGATATCTTGTGAATTGACGAAGCTATGATTTTTTTTCTCCTAAAACCCCCCTTGGGGCCATTTTTAATTAGATCAAAAATCTGTCATACATACATTTTCGGCCCTTTTCCTAGAAGTAATAATAACTTTAAACGGATTCGATACGTATAATAATAAAGAAATTATGAGGATTTTTCTGTTTTCACAAAAAGCCCCTCCATTCCCCCCCCCCCCCTCCTTGGTTCGATTTTGCCCATTAACGAACTTGACCGAGATTTTATGACCCTTGATTTTATGTATCAGTTTCGAAAAGATGCGGGAGTTGGAACCGCCTACTTCGAAAAATAACTTGTTTGCAGGCGGAGCCGGCAGGGATTTGTTTTGTTTTTAATTTTTTTTTTTTGCTATAACGGTTGGTCCTATAAAAAACTTGTCAATATAAAAGTTTTAGATAATACTAAGAGGATTAATAATAAATTTACTCGGATTTGATACCTTGTGAATTGACGAAGCTATGATTTTTTTTCTCCTAAAACCCCCCTTTTTCTCCCCCTTGGGGCCATTTTTAATTATATCAAAAATCTGTCATACATACATTTTCGGCCCTTTTCCTAGAAGTAATAATAACTTTAAACGGATTCGATACGTATAATAATAAAGAAATTTTGAGGATTTTTCTGTTTTCACAAAAAGCCCCCCCATTTCCCCCCCCTTGGTTCGATTTTGCCCATTAACGAACTTACCGAGATTTTATGACCCTTGATTTTATGTATCAGTTTCGAAAAGATGCGGGAGTTGGAACTGCCTACTTCGAAAAATAACTTGTTTGCAGGCGGAGCCGGCAGGGATTTGTTTTGTTTTTAATTTTTTTTTGCTATAACGGTTGGTTCTATAAAAAACTTGTCAATATAAAAGTTTTAGATAATACTAAGAGGATTAATAATAAATTTACGCGGATTTGATATCTTGTGAATTGACGAAGCTATGATTTTTTTTTCTTCTAACCCCCCCCCCCCCCCCCCCTTTGGGCCATTTTTAATTATATCAAAAATCTGTCATACATACATTTTCGGCCCTTTTCCTAGAAGTAATAATAACTTTAAACGGATTCGATACGTATAATAATGAAGAAATTATGAGGATTTTTCTGTTTTCACAAAAAGCCCCCCCATTTCCCCCCCCCTTGGTTCGATTTTGCCCATTAACGAACTTGACCAAGATTTTATGACCCTTGATTTTATGTATCAGTTTGGAAGAGATTTATGCAGAATTTTTCCAGTTATCGTGGTCAGAAAAAAGTGACATAGATAGATAGATAGATAGATAGATAGATATAAACTTTTGAACTGGGGGTGGTTTTGGGTTCTGAGAGTCATAATCGGCGTAGATCTGCAAAAATTTTTCAAAATTTCCAACTTAGGTGAGAATGTAATAGGTAGTATTTCTTACGAAATCTACCTAAAAAGAGAGAGTTTTAAGATTTTTCGGTTAAACCAATTTTCGGATAATGAGGATTCGGATAATCGGGCTTCTAGTATATTGGGAAAACCTTTCAGTCTTGGCTTAGATGGATGTCTTTCACCCAATTAAATTAATTAATTCGATTTAATTCAATCAATCACCCATTAATGCGAAAAATAAAGTTAAAACACATCATTGTACTTCACTGCATCCTGATTAATTAATTTGATTTAATTCAATCAATCACCCATTAATTCGAAAAATAAAGTTAAAACACATCATTGTACTTCACTGCATCCTGCACTGTGGGCAGAAAGTATCAAATCTTTATAATTTTTTACACTCTTATTTACCTCAACCTTTTTTTTTTACAGATGGAATTTTGTAATCAATTATTCATTCATTTCTTCATGGGCTACAATTGCAAAAATTACATTCACAGGTGTGCTTTCGATGACAATGAAATATTTTACTATTTTTAAAACTTAATTAAAAATTAATGCATTGATTTTAAGACATTTTTCCATTAGCCTGCTACAGATGATAAATTGCCAAATACTCTCTGTAACTCATACAATTGAAACAATGGATTTAATTATGTGCCCATTCAATTACGCTTGCCAAAATATATCAAATGGCTGTGAAACTGTAACAATGAAGCATTTTAAAGGCTAAAAAGTATAAAATAAATTATAAATAATAAATAAAGAGTGCAATACATTTTTTAAAAAAACACGCTTTTATAAATTAATAGTTTAATATTAATTTACAATTATATATTGAGAAATCAATTTAGAAATACAGTCGGCCCCGCTTAATCAGGTAACGGATAAACAAATACCCGCTTATAGAAATAAAATCGTCTAGAACCAAAATTTTTCCTATAGAGGCAATGTTAAAATTCCCCACTTATTTGAATAATTTCCCGGATAATGCAATAACGACTAATCTGGTGTGACAAATATTTTTCCTAGACAATGTCTTTTGTTCAAAAATTTCAAACCTCCGAAACACAGGTTTCTCAGAGGAAACAGAGTAATGGCGTTATCACATGAAGTCCAGTTACGCGCGTCACGTCAAATTCGAACAACTTTTCCCCTGTTCGCCATACCAATGGACGTCTCGTATGAAAGGGGTGTTGAGGTGGGAGAGGGAAACAAAGAGACTACATCTGTATGATTACGGTAAAGAAAAACGGATTAGTCACGTGATGTTGTAGAATATTCGAAGTTATTCCAATGTGACACTGAAAAAATAGACAGTTCTGACCAACGTTTGTTTCTCACTTTATTCAGTTTGTTTTAAGGTTCTGAAGTAGAAATATATGAATGCGAAAAGAAAAGATTTAAGTTAGTGCGATAAATTGAAGGTTTTGGATGCCATAAAGCACAGAAAAACACTAACTGAAATCGCTAAAGAGTTTCAAATTTTTCAGTCTCAAGTCTCGACCATTAAGAAAAATGCTGATAAAATTGAAGAAGAAGAATGGAGAAACAATAAAAACCTACACCGAAAACGGAAAAGAAAATCTAATGACGATCTCGACAATGCTGTGTTGGAATGGTTTCTTTCATAAAGAAGCAAATGAGCTTTAATAAACAGGGCAATGATTATGCAAAAAGCCGAAAAAATTGCGAAAGATTCTATTAATGAGAATTTTTCGGCATCTAAAGGATTTGTTATATAGATTCCAGCAGACACAACATTTAAGAAACTACATGGAGAATCGGGTTCTGTAAACGATGCAGTTTGTGATGAATGGATTGAAGAAATTTTACATCCAATTCTTGCTGAGTACAAACCATGCAACATTTTTAATTGTGACGAGACAAATCTACTGTATAGAGCTATGCTAAAAGGAACAATTGCGAAAAAACGAAAAATTACACGGATTTAAAATAAGTAAAGATCTCATAACTGTGCTACTCTGTGTAAATCAAACAGCAGAAGAAAAGCTTCAACCTCTTCTCATTGGCAAAAGCAAACAGACTAGATGTCTAAAAAATGTAAAAAACTATTCTGTTGCATATGATTACTCACAGAATGGTTGGATGACAAAACATATTTTTGCAAGTTGGCTGACAAAATTAGACCTAAACATGAAAAAGCAAAATAGAAAAATTGTCCTATTAATGGAAAATGTTGGCAGTCACAAAACAGAGAACTCAATTCAACTGAATAATGTCAGAGTAGAATTTTTGCCTGCAAATATGACGGCCAAAATACAACCACTTGATCAAGAAATCATAAGATCATTCAAGGTGTTATATAGACGGGAGATTATAAATGAACTCCTCCATATTTTGGAAACAGAACTGTAATGAAACATTTTCCAGTCTTTCAAAAAAAAATTAACCTTTTGACTGCTATACATTTCTGCAACAAAGCTTCGAATAATGTTCCTGTTAGTGTAATTAAAAATAATTTTTAAAAAGCGAAATTTTTAAAGCCTAAATTTGATGAACATGATTGTTGGGACACAGAAACTGAAATTTCCGATCTTCAACAATTTCAAGAAGATCTCGATAAACTCCAAATTACACAAGAAGAACTTTTGGAATTTATAGAATTTAAGGAAAATGAGGCTACAGAAACTGATGAGGTGTCAGAATCACCTGCTTGCACAGAAGAAGATGAAAATACTGAAGTTGTAATAGATCCTCCCCCAACCTTGAATAAAGTACAGAAATCATTATCAATTATACGAAGACATTTTGAAGTTCGAGGTGGAAATTATATGGTTTGGAAAAAGAACTGCAGAAATGTGCGTAAAAAACATTAAATAAACAATCAACTGTAGTGGATTTTTTCAAAAAATTGTAATGAGGTAAGCAATAAAACCAAAATATTCATCATGTAATTTAAGTGAATGTGTATTATAATGCTTAATATAAGAATTTTTATTTCATTTTGTAGTTCTCTTTTTTTAAAGAAAGTAACTTTTTTACAGTTAAAATATTTGTTTTTTTAACTGCTACAGATTATTAGTTAGATTTTAAGATATTATTAACGATGTGGTAAGGTAGAATAAATTTCCCCACTTAATCGAATAATAGATGTTGGAACCACACATATTCGTTTAAGCGGGGCCGACTGTACTAAAAGTATTGTTTAAATAGTGTAATTTTTTTCTTTCCTGTTACCCAATTAAAAAAAAACAGCAAAACTTTTATATTTTTTAATAAATTCACACTTGCTTGGAATTTCTACGTTCTACCAGGTGTTAATCGAGTTTGGTGCCCATGCCAAATTAATGAATTGTAATAGAAATTTTGGGGAAAAAACATGAATTGCAGTCATGAATTTAGGCGGGATTTTAAAGATAAACATTGAAAGTGGGGTCTTTTTAAACTATTTTTAGTTTTATACCTATTTCAAAATGTGGAAAAAAACAGAAATAGCAATAAACTTATAGCCTTCATTACAAAAACTAAATTGGCTTGCAGTCGACAAACTTGCAATCAAAACAGTGAATATGACGTCATGCTTATCAATTACTGACATCAGTGGCGTATCCAGGATTTAATTTCGGGGGGGGGGGGGGGGGCTGACTAAAATTTCGATAATGTTCTGAGTCTTACGAAATATGTTGAACTGCATTATAAACAGAAATCATGTTTGACAATAAGGCCGTAGGCAGTGAAAAACGGAGGGGGTGGGGGGGGGAGAGGAAGGCACGGGGCCGAACTCGAGCACTCCCCCCCCCCCCCCCCCCTCACCGAAATAAGTTGAAAAGTGATATTGGATACTTCATTATTTTCATATACTTTCATTTAAAAGAAAGTCATTGTTGCTTATAATCTATAAAGTTGTCTCCTTCTCCCCTAAATTTGGGCTACGATCCTTGCTTGACAATAAATTAATTTTGCTTGGGACTATCTCAAACAATTTTTTTTTCATAATTTTTTTTCTATTTTAGGATCAATTCCCTATTACTGCCAAGGCACGTGGGGCACTTTCCCAGAACCCACATATTTAAGGTGCCCAAAAATTTATGGCCTTTCAAATAAATTTTATTGTAAACAATCTTCATAGATTAAGAAATTAAAATTTCTAGATTCATTACACAACTTATGTAAGCTAAAATTGTCAGTGATATCATAAGTATATTTATAATTTTTCTTCTCATTTGAAGATTTAAGTTTCTCATAGTGCGCCCAATTTATTTCAGCTTCTTCATATGTGTTTTAAACTTGTTTAAAAATGTTTTAATTTTCTGACTATCTAATTTATAAAATATCATTTTATTTGGGTTGCGTATGTTTTTAAAGTTAGTGCAACATTAGTTCATGTTTATTTAACATGATATTTGAGTCTGTCAAGTTAAATTTTACGAAGAAATTTCAACAATAATAATAATAATCTAACTTCAGTTCACATTTATTCTCAGTCTTTCATTTAAATGGGTGCATTACATTGTTATATTCATACACTTCTCATTCACAGTATTTGTAAAAATGTAATAATCTACGATTAGGGCCAAAAATGTTTTCTGTTGCCATGGCCCAAAATTTTGATGGTCCAGGGTCTTTTCAGGATAAACAAACTTTCTTTGCAAAATCTCTTTTTTTAATACCAACAAAAATTTAATTCAAAATCTTACGGGTAGGAAGCATTCCTTCTTGATCTCCCCCTTCCCTTCGTATACATGCTCCTGGGATTTTGATCAAACGTATGGCTATTAACCTTCAAGAAATATATGTTAAAAAAAAAACTCATCAAATTTGTGAAGGAAGGGACAAGTTAAGAATTAATTGGAAACTAAACATCAGATTTCCATTTTTTAAAAAAGAGTTAAAGTTATTGAATTATGGCTAACAATATTATTGGACTTTAAAAAAAAACGGTAAGTAAAATTGTAAGAAAATTTATTTTTAACCTGTGAATTTATTTAATGCTATGCTTCTTTTGTTAAATATTCCAAATGGTAAAAATGCCGGTACTAAAGTGTGTTGTGTCAAAATAAGAGCGATTAGAAAAGAACACTATTCGTAATATTGGACTTTCATAGAAGAGTAATTAAGAATTTTTATCTTTTGATGGATCACTCGTACACTGAAATATTGAAAAAGGCATCTTCCTCCCTGCTCATCAACGGGAAACTTTCTGACACATTTTTAAACGCAAAGGCAACTAGCAGGCCTGACCATGGAAGAGATTTGGAATCGAGATGAGTTTTTCAATTTTTTGGTAAATAGATAATACTTATCGAGTTATAAGTGATTCTGGTAACGTATTAACGACTCGTTTTTCGCGTTTCTGGCTGCCTCGTCGGGAATCCGATTCAAAACGCCAACTTGGACAGTGCTTTCTGAAAGATTTTCGACCTTTACAAAAAAAAAAAAAAAAAAAAAAAAAAAGGGGATAACGTGTTGCGACTGCAAAGTTTCTGAATAAAAAGACCTGTGAATTTCATGCGTTTCCGAGCAAAAATGAATTTGTCATAAAGTAGACAGTTTGTGTTTGAGAACAGCCTTAAGTCTGGAAAAGCACGTAACGTAAATAAAACTAGTTCGCTAGTAAAAAGACCAGGAACAAACAAATCAACAGGAGATTAATTTGTTTAGTATTATTACTGGGCATCTTTAAAAGACCCTTCCAAAACCGAAAATCAAGAATCTTGCTTGACATTGCCATTCACAAAAAAAAAAAAAAAAAAAAATCCGTTCGTTCATTTTCTGATTTGGCGATAATGTTTAATGTCACTGCGCACTAATATACCTCCTTAGTCTTGGCATCATTTGTGGAAGAGAGTTAAATATTCTTTAAATTAATTAAACTACTTCGAGATCTTACCAATTGAGCATATTATATGTATTCAATTATCCACTAAAACATGTGTGGAACTGTTTTTCAGTCATTTGAAAATAGATTTTGTGGTCTCAAGTAATTTTGATTGCAGGACTGAGAGCCATATGGGGCTAACGAGAAAACAAATTCGTTGCGCGCCAGAAAAAAAAAAAAAAAATGTCAAAAAGAAAGAAACAAAGTCAGTTTTTTAAATTTCACTGTGACCGCTTTGGAAGGGGAATGGAGCTGTTACCCCATAACCCCCTAAACACCAGCCCCTTGTGTACTAATATGGGACTAAAGAAAATAAATTGTGTTGTCCATTGCATGGCAGAAAAAATAATTCTAATTTTATCTCAAACATAAAGAGAAAAATTGGCACTTTTTTCATTCCATTTTTGACCATTTTGGAAGGTGCCCCATCAGCCCTTTCCCCCTCTTTGGATATGCTGTGCTGTTACTCTGTACTAATATGGGAGTAAAAAGTGGGTAATCTGTTGTATAACAAAAAAAAATACAAATTTATCTTAAAGAAGATAAAAACAGCATTATTTTCATGAGATGTTCGATTATTTCGGGAAGAGGGGGCCCTTTGTAACCCCATCAGCCCCTTCCCCTTTTTAAATACGCTCTGATGTGAATGTGAACTAATATGGGGCTAAAAAGAAGAGAGTGGGTAGTCTGTTGTATAACTAAAAAAAAAAAATTACAAATTCATCTCAAAGAAGAAGAAAACAGCACTTTTTTCATGAGATTTTCGACTATTTCGGGAAAGGGGCAGTAACTCATCAGCCCCCTTCTCCTTTTTAGGTATGCTCTGATGTCATTGTGGACTAATATGGGGTTAAAAAGAAGAGAGTGGGTAGTCTATTGTTTGACAAAAAAAATAATACAAATTTATCTCAAAGAAGAAAAAAACAGCACTATTTTCATGAGATGTTCAACTATTTGGGGAGGGGGGCGACTGTAACTCCATCAGCCCCCTTTTCCTTTTTAGGTATGCTCTCATGGCAATGTGGACTAATATGGGACTAAAAAGAAGATAGTGGATAGTCTTTTCTCTGACAAAAAAAAAATACAAATTTATCTCAAAGAAGGAAAAAAGCAGCACTATTTTCATGAGATGTTCGACTATTTCGGGAAGGGGGGCTGTAACACAAACAGCCCCCTTTCCCTTTTTACGTATGCTCTGATGTCAATGTGGACTAATATGGGACTAAAATGAAGAAAGTGGATAGTCTGTTGTATAACCAAAAAAAAAAAAAAAAAAAATACAAATTTATCTCAAAGAAGAAAAAAACAGCACTCTTTTCATGAGATGTTCGACAATTTCAGGAAGAGCGGGGGGGGGGGGCTTTAATCCTATCAAGAAAAAAACAGCACTATTTTCATGAAATGTTCGACTATTTCAGGAAGAGGGGGGGCTGTAACCTCATCAAGAAAAAAACAGCACTATTTTCATGAGATGTTCGACTATTTCGGGAAGAGGGGGCTGTAACCCCAACAGCCCTTCTTTTTAGGTATGCTATGATGTCAATGTGGACTAATATAGGCTTAAAAAGAAGAGAATGGGTAGTCTATTGTATGACAAAAAAATATATATATATACAAATTTATCTCAAAGAAGGAAAAAACAGCACTTTTTTCATGACATGTTCGACTATTTCGGGAAGGAGGGGGGGGGGCTGTAAACCAATCAGCCCTTCTTTTTAGGTATGCTATGATGTCAATGTGGACTAATATAGGCTTAAAAAGAAGAGAATGGGTAGTCTATTGTATGACAAAAAAATATATATATATACAAATTTATCTCAAAGAAGGAAAAAACAGCACTTTTTTCATGACATGTTCGACTATTTCGGGAAGGAGGGGGGGGGGCTGTAAACCAATCAGCCCCCTTCCTCTTTTTAGATATGCTCTGATGTCAATGTGAACTAATATGGAGTTAGAAAAGAGTGGGTAGTCTGTTGTATAACCAAAAAAAAATTACAAATTTATCTGAAAAAAAAGAAGAAAACAGTACTTTTTTCATGAGATTTTCGACTATTTCGGGCGGGGGGGGGGCTATAACCCCATCCGCCCCCTTACCATGTTAATGCTGTGATGTCAATGCGGACTAATATGGACTAACGAGAATGGCTAATCCGCTGTATAACAGAAAAAAAATTAGAAATTTATCTAAAAAAGAAAGAAAAAAGCTCTTTTTTCATTTTACTTTTGAAAATTTCAGGGGGGGCTGCAGCCCCATCAGCCCACCCCCTGGATACGCCACTGACTGACATTCCCGGTAGCGAAAACAGTACAGCACGGCAGCAGTTTTTTTATACCTTGCAGATCAATCTAACAGCTTTAAAAAAATTCTGGGACCAGAAAAATTGATAAAATTTATTCTATCTCTAGATTTATAGAATTTTGCTTATTTTATGGGCTGCTATAATTTCTTATGATAGTAAACTTGATCTAGCATTCTTACGTCACAGATAAATTTTGGTTTATTGCAGATTAACACAGAAAATTCTGCTATTGAGCTGGCATTAAATTACACTATTTGGCAACAGGTTTTTTGTTTACCATAAATACTGATGGAAAAATAAACAAATACAAAAATAAAATACAATTTTCTAGAAACAAAATGTATTAAAAACCTTAAAAATCATATTACCTAATTCTACAATACGCTGCTTTAGCTTTGTACATGATTCTGTACATATTTCTAACTGTTGTTGAGAAGCAGAAACTTCCTTTTCAAACTCAAACTGTTGTCTCTCTAAAAGAAAAATGTATATATATAAGCAATTTCACACTTGCAGACATTTGTAAACAGAAGATATAACTATGACAAAAATAAATTATATCTTTTAGGGGGTAATTACACTGAAAACTTTATACTTCAGTAAAGAAGATTTTATTTTAATGTATAATATGTATCAAAGTAAAAAATTTTAAAATAGCATAAACGCAGTAACAGAAACAATGCAGCACACAGCAAGCATTGCAGATTATTTTGGATCTTGTAGATTTATCTAACAGCTTAAAAAAAATGCCAAAAAAAATTGCTAAAATTTATTTTATATCTCCATATAATTAATTGTATGGATTGTACTTTCTTAGTAAATGAAAATGCTCCTTACTCTACGGGTTAGGGTCGAAGATAAATTTTTGTATGCTGCAGATTGGCATACAAAATTCTACTACTGAGGCATAAATAAAAAAATCACAGCAACAAAGTTTATAGCTGATTACGGTCAAGTTCTATAATTATATGCAAAGTGCAGGTTGAAAACTGAACAGTATATACAAATTCAAAACAAAAAAATTGACAATATTTTAAATTTAAAGTAACCTTTGGGAGGAAAAATTTCAGAATAAGCCTTTTTTTTAAATAATTGCATATGTTGTAGCATTAGAAAATGTATAAATCTATGTGTGACATTTTATTTTTAAATTTAGGAGACTGAGTAAATGTAAATCAAGAGCTGCATTTAGTAAATTCAAGCTATTGGATAGCAGATTAGGATTAGCCAAATTTGAAAATCATTAGCCATACAATATTCCAATATGCCATCAGACACAGAAAAATTTAATTATTAACAGACATCAGTTATATACAGGATTAATTTTCAACAATAACGAAGAAAATGCTATTTCACATATAGGTGCGACAAAAGTTTAATTTCATGCGTAGTTTGACAAAGACCATTTTTTTTTAAATTGGAACAATTTTTTTTTTTTCATTTTAATTTATAGAAAACAGATCAAATCTATTGAAAACAACAAGAAAAACATTATATATGAAAAAATAATTTTTTACTGTTAATTTCTTTTTTCTTCTATCTTACTTTGACACAAAATATCAACTCTGATTATGCAAACTTTGATATCAATTGAAGCATTCAAGCATTGCATAAATCTTATAGTTATAATTTTATTTTGAAAACTGACTCACTACTTTCTAAAATAACACTAAAATTACCATTATAAATCTTAATATATTTTTGTGTTAGAAGTCCGTCATTTTTACGTTAATGCCGTCCGTGTCATGTCTGTCACAAAAAACTTTTTTTTTTAGTTAAAACAAAATATATACTTGTATAAAATACTTATAGTTCATTTTCTCTTTCTGTATATCACAACAAACAGTTTATGATGAAAAGGGAAAATAAACTCCGAAAAATAACTGAAATATAAGTGTTTAAATATTGTCATGTCTGTCACAATCAATTTTTTTTTATTTATTTTCATTTTATATATTTTTTTCATTATTGGTGGCAACACCTTTTTGTACATTAGTAAATACCTTAACTCAACTAAAAAATAATTGATTTCATACCAAGTGAGATTTTTAGGCTTCAAGTCTCAAGTTTCATGTTATACAACGGACAAAATCAGCAGATAAAACTGTCGTACAAACAAAAAATCATGCTGCATTGTTAGATTTATTAGAGAAACAGCATACTGTATTTTCGGGAATACCACCGCATCCATCGTAAGTGCCGCACCAATGAAAATCTGTTTAACATATATTATATATATACATATCCACGTATGCGCCGCACCATCGTAAGCGGCGCATCTATGAAAATCCATTTTTTTTAAGTATATCCACATAAGTGCCGCACTCAAGAAACTCAAATTTATTTATAAATATTTTCACTTAAATGCCACAAAAAAAAATTATTAAACTAGTAATTAAATATAAAGAAATATCATTATTATTAATATATACATATAAATATTTTCACTTAAAGAGCTGGAAAAAAAATATATATAAAAGAATATCGTATAGTGACTTTGCCGAAACCACGTCGGCACTAGTAGTGTCCTGTTTTTTCTTCTTTTTTAAGGGGGACAGATTCCGTTTCACAAAAGACACATTAAAATTGCTAAGACATTTGCATATAAACCATGAAATGAACAGTTAGTTATCCGGACAAATCATGGTGCAACATACATCATAAAAAGTACAGCGTGACGCAACCATGGAACACCTGTGCCACCTATATGCTCTGCAAAAACAACTTATCGCAAGTAATCGTGAGACAACTAAACTGAAAAAGTAAACAAGCAATGGTGCTGAAACAAAAGTACATTCTCTGAAACGGTGGATAAACACATAGTTTACGAGGACAATATTTGAGCAAATGGTAAGCTAAACTTACCACTAAAATAAAATATTTCCACCATTAGCAAAAAATGTCACGACAACTCTATATCCATTATAATATCGCGAGGATACAGTGCTTATTGATGGGTGCACAGAAAACAATCATTTTTAACTTGAGAACTTGTGAGACCAACATTTTTCACCCCACTGATTGCTCAAAGATAAACAAATAACTTTTCACGGACATCCGAGGCTGGGAGACATTTTCTAATGTTTTGGTACAAATTTGAGAGCATGTGACAGTTGATCAGAGGTAAAAATGGCATCATAAGATATCGGTATGGAAAAAAACATATTATAAGACATCCCCATGAAAAAAAATCACTGTACCCGCCGCCATGGCGTAAGAGACGCACTTAGAATATTTTATACTTTTAAACTCGTATGCACCGCGGCTCATACACCCGAAAATACAGTACATATTTCTTGTGGTATGTTTTTGTTAAGTGCACACAGTCTAAATTCTTTACAAATTAAAACAGAATCTGACATGGGAAACTTTCTTTTCAAGCTGAATTTAGCAAAATTTACTCTCACACTTATCAGGATGAAATTCAGTCTGCACATTGCCAGAATACATATTTTACACTATGGTCTATTATCATGATAATGCCAAAGCTACTGATGTCAGTTCTGAGTCTTATGTCATGATCTCTGATTATAACCATTATGATAAGTATGCAGTCAGTGTTTAATAAATTGGCACTATAAATTTTTCCAAAAAAACACCCAGAGTGCAACAGATAGAATTCCAATCAGATGAACTTCAGAACACTTTAAACAAAAATATACAATTTTAAATTTTTACGATGACAATGAACTAAGCTATCCACAATGTAGCTATATCAATCAAATGGCAAAAGGCTGTATTGATGATGTAGGTGGGACAATAAAGTGCAGTGTTTGAGAAGTTAGTCGAGCCAGAACAACTCTTGAATTTGCAAATGCTGCTGAGAAAATCTGTTCAGGAATAAATGTCCTGTATGAGTCAGGCGAGAAAATCAAAGTAGAAACTACTGGATGAGATGTGTGGTCATGAAATAAATTGAATACCTGGAACAAGAAGAGCATATTGCTCATAGTCATCAGTTCATATTGATTTGGTGTATTTTACAGTGTTACATTTTACTGTGAAAAAGGTACTTAATTTAATTTCTATCTGGTAAGTATGTTAAAAAGACTGTAGCACAGGATAAAACCGAAAATCTGAAACTGTAATGTGGACAGTGGGTCATTGTTAAGCAGGGTACGCAAAAATCATGATTTAAAAAAATCTGATTTTTTTAAATTTAAATCAGACTTTTTTTATTTATATAAAATTTTTTGGATTTTGCAAGAGGTTAATTTTTCTAGACATTAAGCATGAGCTCTTGATGAAATTGTTAAAATTTAAATGCTAGTATCATATATGAAAAACTAATAAATATAAAGAAATTAACTTTTAAATCAGATGGAAGGGCTTAGAAGCATTATAAGCCCTCAGATCGCGCGGCCGATATTTGGCAGGTTTTTATTTGGCGATGTATTTGCCGATCTGACTACCGGGCAGACTTTTGCCTTCTGGCAACCCTTAAATAATCTACGAGCCGACTTTTTTTTTTCTTCTCCTTATTTCTTTGAGCGTACAAGAGAAAGGTTGTGTTCCGTGTTTCTTGACTCTAGCAGTGATGTCACTTGATCCTAAAAATCCTGGGTCCCAGGGACCCAGGATTTTCAAATATCTGGGTCCCTTTTTTATAAAAGCGGGTCCCCATTCATAATAATTCAAATTCATATTTTAAACGAACAAGTGAATTTGTTTATTTGGAAAAAATAATTGCAATAGTTATTGTTTTGATAATAATTAAATAATGAATAATTAAAACCAGTATTTCCCAATCAAATAAGATATTTTTTTTTTTTTAACTATTAAGAAAAATTTTCTTTGCCTTTTTTTTAATGTAAATGCTTAATTATAAAATAATGATTATTTGAGTGTAGAAGATAACAAGTATCACTAATATTTGCATTTCTTTTAAAAGGGGGAGGACGGATTTATTGAAAAGGACATTTTTGCTGGATAAAAGAATACTTTTGTTGAGTAAAGGGGCACTTTTTGTTGAATGAATGGATGCTTTGATTAAACTTCCCATTGGATTATTTGTCAGCATAGATCAGTGTTAGATTCAAACATTTTCTTTGGAAATGAGTTTCAGGAGTGATTCTGAATTTTAAAAAATATTTTCTGAAATTCACAGCAAATTTTCTGAAAGGTTACGTTACAGCAGAAAGGGGGGGGGGGATCCTCCCTCAGCTCTATTTTTGTTGTTGTAGGTCAGATTAACTAACTTTTGATTTGAGTCGCTTTCAGGCTGAGTGAATTTCGTATTTTTTGCTTGGCCTTTGGACGATATTTGCTTTCATGCATTTTTTTTTAATGTAAATGCTTAATTATAAAATAATGATTATTTGAGTGTAGAAGATAACAAGTATCACTAATATTTGCATTTCTTTTAAAAGGGGGAGGACGGATTTATTGAAAAGGACATTTTTGTTGGATAAAAGAATACTTTTGTTGAGTAAAGGGGCACTTTTTGTTGAATGAATGGATGCTTTGATTAAACTTCCCATTGGATTATTTGTCAGCATAGATCAGTGTTAGATTCAAACATTTTCTTTGGAAAGGAGTTTCAGGAGTGATTCTGAATTTTAAAAAATATTTTCTGAAATTCACAGCAAATTTTCTGAAAGGTTACGTTACAGCAGAAAGGGGGGGGGGATCCTCCCTCAGCTCTATTTTTGTTGTTGTAGGTCAGATTAACTAACTTTTGATTTGAGTCGCTTTCAGGCTGAGTGAATTTTGTATTTTTTGCTTGGCCTTTGGACGATATTTGCTTTCCTTCGACAAAATTTGCGAGATTCTTCTACGAAATTTGCCGTTTTTAAAAGGTCCTTCCATGAAATTTGCCGTTTTTAGCCGCTCCTTCGACGAAAGTTACCGTTTTTTTTCGAGATCCTTCGACGAAAGTTACCGTTTTTCTCGAGATCCTTCGACGAAATTTGCCACTTTTTGCCGATCCTTTGACGAAATTTGCCGTTTTTTGGCGATCCTTCGATGAAATTTGCCGTTTTTTGGCAATCATTCGATGAAGTTTGCCATTTTTTGGCGATCCTTCGATGAAATTTGCCGTTTTTGGCGATTCTTCGACGAAATTTGCCGTTTTTTTGGCGATTCTTCGACGAAATTTGCCGTTTTTGGGCGATTCTTCGATGAAATTTGCCGTTTTTTAGCTCTTTCAACGAAATTTGCCGTTTTTAAGCTCCTTCGACGAAAGTTACCGTTTTTTCGACGTCCTTCGATGAAAGTTACCGTTTTTTCGACGTCCTTCGATAAAATTTGCTGTTTTTTCGAGATTCTTTGATGAAATTTACCATTTTTTGGCGATTCTTCGACGAAATTTGCCTTTTTTTCGCGATCTTTTGACGAAATGCGCCGTTTTTTCGCGATTCTTCGAAGAATTTACGTGTCCCATGGGACGCGTAAGAACTATTTTTTTGCGTCCCAACTCCAATTTTTCGCGTAATTTACGGGCTATAGCGCGTCCGCAGCATCGCTGCTCTAGTATATCACGTGGTATCTTTGATCAGGTTGTATAATTCCAACTTTTTATTCTTATTATTATTTGATTATTTTTTTGGATTGATAATGGTTTCTGTGGGTAGTTTACTAGTTGTTGGAGATGTTGTGCTGAAATATCAGTAAAATTTGAAAGCAAAAGGCGGTTTCAAGGTTTCGCGAGATAGGCCTATTTTTGGAGTGCAATTGCATTTTGTGCTATTTTAAGTTTTATTTTCTATTTAACTTTGGAATATATACAGATTAAAATATATACAGATTAAACATAAAAAAGGTAAATTCAAGAAATTTCATAGAAACGTGAAGTATTTTTTGCAATTTATGCACGGAGATTTGATTTTTCAATGGATGTATCCATGTTTGATTTTTCAAATTAATTCTGCAGGTGTTTTTCTGGTGTTTTTGGATGTTTGTTTAAAGATGTATTTTTGCAATTTATGTACAAAGATTTGATTTTTCAATTTCTGTTTTTTTTTTTTTTTTTTAATGGAGGTTTGTTATTAAGATGTATTTTCAAAATTTATGTACGGATTTTTGATTTTTCTATTTGTCGCTGTTTGTTTTTTCAAATTTTGTATCGAGGTTTGTTTTTTAAACGATAGGATATACGTTTTAATGCCTTTATTTTTAGAAATATGTTGGTTTAATAATGAATCTTTGCGTTTTTTTTAAGTATCACTATATTTACGTTTCTGCCGTTTGCTCAGTATTCAGTGAAAATTTCTTGAATTTCCCTCTTTTCAGGGTTGGCAAAAAACCGAGTTTTTTTTAAAAAAACCAAAAAAAACGTTTTTTTTTGGTTTAAACCAGGTTTTTTTGGTTTAAACCGGGTTTTTTTGTATCTTTTTTAATTACATATATGCACATCAGTAAATAAAATTTAACATTGACAAGAATGATTAATATTACAATAACAAAATATATATATATATATATATATATATATATATTCTGAAAACAGTTTAAACAAAATAAATAAACAATTGTTATTAATTATGTACAAATTCAAATCATTAAATTTTATTTAGAGCTGAGCTAACATCATTTACATTCAAATTCAAAACAGTTATATATATACAAAAGTTTCCTATGTAATACATAGAACATGATCACTTGTGCAGTCAGGTTCTACAGTAATGGTGATAAGTTTTAAATAATTTTTAAAGATTACTTTTTAAAAAAGTTGAAGAAATAATTGCTGTTTTATATATACATATTT
Organism: Maratus michaelseni; assembly: GCA_963931845.1. Taxonomy (NCBI): domain Eukaryota; kingdom Metazoa; phylum Arthropoda; class Arachnida; order Araneae; family Salticidae; genus Maratus; species Maratus michaelseni. Next base: position 126,494,598 of record OZ007600.1, on the reverse strand, counting down.
CCAAATGCAACCTGTAATTCATGTTTACCAAATGATTTAGCACACTTATAAAACATAATATGTTTATGTATTTCATATTGCATTCATAGAATGGATTCTGTATCTTAATGTTGATACTTAAAAGTTTTTAATAGTATTTAATTGCAAGATTTATATTAAATTCTTTAAAGACTTAATCTATTGCCTTCCTATATTTTTTCATTTTAATAAGCAACACTTAGTTGTGTTACATAAGAATATAAAGATATAATGTAGAATTTTACCTTGGTATGCTATACTAATTTTTTTTTTAAATAAAAATAATGCAAAGAAAGGAAAGTGAGACTTACTTTTTTATTCAATTTAAAAAAACAAATTGAATTTCAGTAAGAAAATTAAATTGAAATATATTTAAAAAATATATATAAAAGAAACATTTTAAAAACATGGAAATTGAATAAATTTTCAAAATTTTAAGAAAATGGAAGTACGACACATGTCTATAAAGATTCTATGTTAATAAACAGGATTATTAGGGTTTAATGTTTTAAACAAAAAAACAAGTTTTGCCGCTTTTTGTAAACCCAGTCTGTTGCGTAACTTTGATTGTACAACACCAAATGAAGAAAAAATTCTCTCTACATTTGCAGTAGTCGCTTTTGCAGTAAGAATCGTTTCAACTTCTTTCAACACACCATCATTGAACTTTTTGATTTCATTTTCTTGAATATGCCACCATTCTATAGCTGATACATCTTTACTAAAATCATTCTCAAAAAGATATCTTTGAAATGGAGAACTTTTGGCACAAAATTTTAGTATCAGAGATAATAAATTGTTTTTGGGAAATTTTGTTTTAGCATATTCCAATGCTTCTTTTTTTTCCTCCGATGACAATTCGAGATCAGCATCCTTGGCTCTTGGATCCAACAGATAAGCAAGAAGATGGGCTGGTGTTATTGCCATTTTATAACGAGTATCTAGTTTTTTCATAATGTCTTTATTCAGTTTCAAATCTTACATCTGTTTTCTTAAATTTTTAAAAAGAAAAACAGTTTCTCCAATTGTACAATTTTGGCTTTGTACTTTATCTAAAGCTACACTAATTGGCTTTAATTGTTGAAAATAGTCTTCAGCATTTCTTTTCAATGAAATGTTTGAAACTAGACTTTGGATATTTTTATCAATTTTGTCTTTATTATTTTCGCATATAGTTACAAGAACTGACCATGATTTCAGATAGCTGTCTAAAACGTCAGCAAATGAGTTCCAGCGAACTCCACAAGGCATTATTAGTTTTGATGTACTTGCATCTTTTCTGAAGCACGCATTTGCATATTGGTTGTTTCTGAAGTATTTGATTACATGCAAAATTTGTTCTTTTACATGTGGATAACTTATATCATTTGCCAGTAAATTTAAAATATGGGCTGCACATCCATAAGTAATAATATTAAACTCTTCTTTTTTCATCAAACATATCCCTCATTTTTCGGACATTTCCAGTATTGTCTGTCACTAATGCTTCTATTAAACATTGAAATTCCGATTGGCATTTATTAATGGTTGTAGTCGCAATATCATACAGATTTTCACTTGTATGAGCAATTCCCGATGTATCAATAGTGTCTGCTAAGTATGTATTCCAGTCTTTTGTTGTTAAAGTAACACAGATCACAGGTTCGTTGTAAATGTTTGACCATCCATCTAATCCTAATGTGACAACTTCATTTTTTAATATATTTGCACATTTTTCTTTTTCTTTGCTGTAAGTATGATCTAATAAATCCCCAGCAATTTGTTTTCTTGATGGTGGAGAATATTCTGGGCGGATACTCTGAACCATTTTAATAAACTCAGGATGCTCTACAGTGCTAAATGCCGTATTTGTAGCATATATAAACTTAGCAACTTGTTCATCAAACATTTGCTTTTGAGATGGTGTTGATTTACTGACAAAAAAGTCCATAGTATCTCTTTTCCTTTTTAAAGAACCAATTTCACTTGTTGCTCTTTGTGTTATTGCTGAATCCAAAGAACTTGAAATACTGGATAGTGGCACTGACACATCATCTACACAAAAATAAAAATAAGAATTGCTTAATGATACAGAACATATTACTTCAAAAATCATAATCATATAATTAACAATAATTCAATACAAAGATATTTTTTTTTTCTTTGTTTTACTGCAAAGTAAACATCTCTATCATAATGATATATTTATTTTTGATAATTTATTTAATACTCGAGATAAAATTACCATGTCTTTTATAATTTTGGATATTTATGATTGGTGAAAACTTAGTTAATCTCTAAGAGCCATGCATAAATTAAAAATTAACAATTTCATTTAATAACAGTTCTGATCACATAATTTGTTCTTAATAATATGATTAATTTGTAAAACTTTCAAACTTTTATCAAATGTAATTTTAAGATTATCAAAATAAAGTTCTCTAACAAAAAAATGTCTATTTAAAATTTTCTTGTTTTTTCCAAAATTTCATTACTTAGAATTACATAAATATTTTTTATTTCATAGAATATAACTTTCTAAAATCAAATAGCATATGCAAATTAAATAATAATATATGTGATTTTTATAATTTATCTTCTCAATCAAATAGCATTTCAAATAATAATGTAATTTTTTATAAGAGTTTAGAATCATCTGAATGAAGATATACATAATGTGTTCTCAATATGCATTACTTGTAATTTTACAGATAAATTAAAAATTTTGAATTTAACAAATATTTAACTTATTAACAAATTTTTAACAATTTTCTTTCAAAATTAAAAATAGCAGCAATAATAATGATAAAATAAGTACTTACCATTATCAACAGAATCAGAATGATGATGAGAATTATTACAAGTTTCAATGTGTTTCTTCATCCTAGCTACTTGACCTTCCATTTCTTTATTACAATTTTTGCATCTAGTTCTACAACCTTTCCTTTTATCATTTTTTACTTCATTAAAATATAACCAAACTAAATCTTTTCTTCTACCAAAATTAGACATTTTTTGTTCTCAAATGCTAACTCTTGGACCATTCATACACAGGTGCAACTATGATGCAACTGTGACTTATGCAGGTTGACTGCTGAAATGAGTTGAGCTGTTCAGTTAGAAATAGAAGTTATTTGTACATCAAATAATTTGAAAACTTAATTATATAAGAAAAAAATCTTTAAAAAAATTAACAAAAAAACCAATTGGTTTTTTTCAGAAAAAAACCATTTGGTTTAAACCGTGCCAACCCTGCCTCTTTTTATGTTTAATCTGTATATATTCCAAAATTAAATAAAAAATAAAACCTAAAATAGCCCAAAATGACCACTTGACGACAAATTCTTGTTGGCGAAAAACGGGTTTTCGCCAACAAAACAAAATGGCGGACCTGAGGACGTGTAAGCAATCTGTTCCGATGGAAGTATATTTAAATAAAACATATTTTTAAATGTATAATGTAAATATATAAAACTCTAAAACCCTTTTAAATAACATTTTGCATAAAAATATGCGTAATGCAAACATTGATAATATTACAAAACGCTTTATTTCATAAAAACCAGTTTTCTCCAAAAAAAACCCAGCCCGGTGGGGAAAATGGGTACCTACCCTACCCGGGCAGCAAATCTGACCAACCCTGTCTCAAACAAAACATTTGAAAATTACTTAATACAGCATTTTTAAAAGTTTATTATGGCTTTGTTAAGCTAATATAATTTGTCAAAAGAGAAAAGAAGAGTTCCCATATGAAAATATTTTTTCAATAAATGTGCTCCAATCAGTAATAGCACATTGTAATTATCTATACTATTCTATAAAGAGGACACGGTGACTGACTGACTCATCAACGCCCAGCCGAAACTACTAAAGACAGGGTCACTGAATTAAGACTGTAGATTGCTGTTATGGCCTAGGCAAGCAATAAGAAGGGATTTTTTTTAATTCCCCCCCGCCCAGAAGGGGGTTAAAGGGGGGTGGTCAAATGTTTTAGGTCATTTCACCATATCTCAGCAGCAGTTACAGGTAGGAGCGCGAAAATCAGGAAAACAAACCTACTAAACAATGATTAAACACTTATTTCAACGATTTTAGAAATTCCCCCCCCTCCCCGAGGAGTTAAAGGGGGGATGGTCAAATGTTTTAGGTCATTTCGCCATATCTCAGCAGCAGTTATAGGTAGGAGTGCAAAAATCAAAAAAACAAATCTACTAAAAAAATGATTAAACATGTATTTAAGGGATTTTAGAAATTCCTCTCCCGGAGGGGGTTAAAGGGGGGTCGAATGTTTTAAGTCATTTTGCCATATCTCAGCAGTAATTTTAGATAAATGTGCAAAAATCAGGAAAACAAATCTACTAAAAACATGATTAAACATGTATTTCAGTGATTTTGGAACTTACCCCCCCCCCTCCCCGAAGGGGTTAAACTGAGGGGGGGGGGTCGAATCATTTAGGTCATTTCACCATATCTCAGCAGTAGTTATAGAAGCGGAAAATCAGGAAGACAAATCTACTTAAAAATTATTAAACACGTATTTCAACGATTTTAGAAATTCCCCTCCAGGAGGGGGTTAAAGGGGGTGTCGAATGTTTTAGGTCATTTCGCCATATCTCAGCAACAGTTATAGGTCGAAGCGTGAAAATTAGGAAAACAAATCTACTAAAAAATGATTAAACACTTATTTCAGCTATTTTAGAAATTCCCCCAAAAGGGGGTTAAAGGGGGGTGGTTGAATGTTTTAGGTTATTTTGCCATATTTCAGCAGCAATTATAGATAGGAGCGCGAAAATCAGGAAAACAAATCTACTAAAAAATTGGTTAAACATGTATTTCAGCAATTTTAGAAATTTTCCCCAAAGGGGGTTACAAGGGGGTCAAATGTTTTACATCATTTCGTTATATCTCAGCAGCAGTTTTAATTAGGAGTGCAAAAATCAGGAAAACAAATCTACTAAAAAATGAATAAAATGCATATTTCAGCAATTTTGGGAATTCCCCCCCAAAAGGTGGTTAATGGGGGGAGGGTCGAATTTTTTAGGTCATTCGCCATATCTCAGCTTTTATGTAGGAGGGCGAAATTAATTAAAACAATTCTACTAAAAAATTGGTTAAACACGTATTTCGGCGATTTTGGAAATTCCCACCCCCCAGAAGGTGGTTAAAGGGGTATTCAAAAGTTTTGGGTCATTTCGCCATATCTCAGCAACAGATTTAGGTAGGAGCGTGAAATTCAGGAAAACACATTCTACATGAACACATATAGTTGCTATGTCCTTCCATGGGCCGTGTTTTATTTATTAGTTTCAATATGTACATAAACAGAAAAATTTATTTATCACATTTTTATAAACTTTTAATTTTTAAAATTTCTAAGTACTGCAATTTGGTCTCACTCCCACTTTTATCCAATTTAAAACAACTTTTTTAAAGTATCTACACTTCTCTACCCTACATTATAGTCAACATATTGTCTACCCGCGCAAAGCCGGGACGGGCCGCTAGTTTTTGATAAAAGAAGATGGCTCTCCCGAAAACCGGCACACTCAAACTACCAGACGGAAGACTTGTATTAAGTGATATATGTATGTATATATATATATAAGTATGGAACTATAAGTCAAGTCAACACGTCAATTTGTCAGTCAGATGCAGGAAAAATTCTGATACTTTTCGGTTAGCCGGGCACCAGTGATAGATATATACATGTATATTATACACATATATCTACACAAACACATATATATATACACTTATATGTATGAATATATACATATATATTTAGATATGTACATATATCACTGGCGCCCGGCTAACCAAAAAGTACCAAAATTCTCTAAATTTGTCAGCCGGACGCAGGAAAAAAATTACGAATTTCATCAATCTGTCACAAGAAAAACAATGAAGTTCGCCAATCGGTCGTGGAAAATATCGCAAATTTTGTCAATCGGTCACGAAAAAAAACCTTGCACAATTCGTCAGTTAGTTGCAAAAAATATCGTGAAATAGTTAAATTCAGCGATCGATCACGGAAAAAACACGTAATTCATCTATCAATCGTGGAAAAAACGCAAACTTCGTTGAACAATTGCAAAAAAAATGTGAAATTCGTCCAATGGTCATAGAAAAAATGCAAAATTTATCAAACAGTTGTGGGAAAAAATACAAAATTCATCAAATGGTCGCAGAAAAAACCTGAAGTTTGTCGATCAGTAGCGAAAAAACTCAATTTAGGGTTTAATCTAGAGCTAGCCAAATAGCCAAAAAGCTAACTGAAGGCACCTTTTGCCCCCAAAGCATTTAGTGGATTAGCCAAATAGCAACAGCCAAAAAAATATGTATCATTTCCATTTTGTTGTTCCTGCCTTTCGTAAACCTGCAACTGCCGTGTGAAAAAAAATCTCCAACCGCCTCTGTCCTGGCAACTCACTTCAAAATTCGTCTCGTCCTCTCTGTGCAAGCATCTTACAAATAGTATGATGTCATTTGCATTAAACAAGTATTGAGGAAATTAAAAGAGTTTGTTTATTTTTTGTTGATGATCTCAACTTAGGAAATGAAACCAAAATGGTTCATGAATGGAAGTTGTTCAGGCAGGTTCTGGCTACAAGGAGTAAAGAAATGAAACCAGCTAATTGTATTCTTTTTTCATAAAAATGGCATTACTGACATATTTCCCAATGTGACTTCTTTGTATGAATTTGTAGCAACAATTCTGTTGTCTACAGCAGATTGTGAAATGGGATTGAGTCTCGTGAATATAACAAAACCTGACTTGAGAAATAGACTGACAATCAAAAATTTAAGTAACTTAATGGTGATTAATTTGGAAGGGGAAGTTTGAAAAGAATTTCCATTTAAAAAAGCATTTGATGTGTGATGTATGGCCAAATCTCGAGAGGGTCAATCTTACAGAGTGGTGTACTGTTTGTATATTGTATACTTATAAATAATACTCATTTATATAGAAATTCTATATAAATAAAAGTTTTTTTCTTGGCTAAAGTTATATTTATTTGGCTAACAGTTATTGGCTGCAATTAGCCAAAAAGCTATAAATCTCTTTTTCCTAGATTAAACTCTACAATTCGTCAATCAGCTGCGTGAAAAAAATCCCAAAACTCATTGATCGGTTGCTGGAAAATGAAATAACACAAATTTCTCCAGAAAATGGTGAAATTTTTTGGGCGAGATTTCAAAATTTTTGGCGTGAATCCTGCCCCGAAATTCAAGCCCTAAACTAATGTGCAATTCAGAAATATCACAAGCTCTTCCAATACTTGCACATGATTTGGTCTATTCAAACATACAGCAGGTAGCCCATGCAGTTATGCATGTGTTCCTACTATGTAGCTCACTTAGCTACTATGCAGTTCGGCAATGCATGCAGTCACAACTCATTTTCCCAATAAAACTATCGCAGCGGGATTGACTTGAGAGAAGCAAGTCTCCATCCCACCAATCAACAAATCGTAGCAGAAGCCCATTGATAAATCTAAATAATGCTATGCTATCCTCCCAATAGCGATTTCCGTGCAATATCTTAGTTTATTCAACATTTCTGAAGATAACAGTGCAGTTCATTAAAAGAAAACTTAAGTTTTTTTTTTTTGTTTGTGCATGAAAATAAAAAAAAAATTGCATAAATATTTAAAGTTGTAAATACGAAATCATTTTTCCTTTTGGAAGAAATATCTCTAGACGCCAGTGTCAAAAATTTAGTCATCCAGGACTTTTACACTCCTGCTTGGAAGTGTATTTTGTATAATCTAAGAGCTATGATATTTATGCAAAAAACATTCCTGTGCACACACATAAAAAGTCGAATTTGAAAAGAAAAAAAATACTCTGTTGCATGCCTGATGACGAAGAATGGCAATTGGTTAAAGATGATTTGTCATTTGCAATAGCATACTTAAATGCTATAGATTTTTAAAAATAAGAATGAATGGGAAATTCAAACAGTATAAAACAGAGCAAAATTGAATAATTTTTTAAAAATACTTGTCTGAAAAAAAAATTAAGTATCATCAAAAGTATCTTTAATGTTTTATATCTTCGATTCGTATAATTAAATTAAAACTGCTATCTCCTGTATCATTATATTGTCATCTTTCACAGCGTATATAATTCACAACAAAAATCATAATGCGGGTAGTCTTAATGTCAGGATGTAATGCTTAATAATCATGAAAATAAAACAGTAACATTGCGCAACAACTTAGTAAATATATCTAAACACCTAATATTATAAATGAATATGGGGCAATAGGTTAAAACTAACACAGAGTTATTAATGAAGCTGGCTAAAAACGTAAACATGCCATGAAAATTGAGAATCTTTATATCCTAATAATGTAAACAATGGGTGGATGAACACAATAATCAAAAAGATATAGCTTAGAAGTTTGACAAAAGCTCATAAATATATAAAAGTGACTAGCGAATTCTTAAACATTTAAAAATTCATTCACATTTTCTTAATTATTTAACGTTTATGACATACGATCTTAAAGATTAAAATAGAGGCACTGTAAATACGTACCTAAAACAGCATTAAGCTCTGATTTTTCATTTCGTAAATCAGCGATTATCTGGCTTAAAGTGTCAAATTTTTCTGTTATTTTATTTTTAGCTGTTTCAGATATGTTGGTTAATTCATGTTCTTCTAAAAATAATTCCAATTTCGCGCAAACCTCCATTGCGATAGAAAATGTTAAACTAAAGTATTGCAGTTGCAGTGATCTTTTAAATTACCACCTGCAAAATAATAGATGGCAACACAGATGAACCAAGGATTTCAAAACTGCAACTTAACTGAGAGGATTTATTGACATCAGTTTTGTACGGCAAAATCAAGGAGGCAATGGTGTAGCCAGGGAGGGGGTTCAAAGACTCTAAATACCAGTTAATATTGTTAAGTTTTCTTTGCCTTGATTATCACAGAAAGTTCTCCGATTAGATAAGGCAAAGAAAACTTTACAAATTTAGTGGTATCCGAAGCATCTGGCAGTGTTGAATTCAGACACTTTTCTGCAGGAGGGATTTCTGTGGCTGAGGGGGGGGGGGGGATTGCACCTTTTAACCATTAAAAGCAGAAAAACTCAAATCTTCCAGGGGGATGTTCCCCTCCGGGCCACCGCCTGAATTGAACACTGGATCTGGACCCCCACCCTGGTTACGCCACTGCCCGGAGGACAGATTCTCTCCACCCCCGTGAAGATTTAAGATTTTATGCTTATTATTGATTGGAAGAGCAATAACTCCACAGTCCCCTACACCCTCGCGAAGCTGGAGAAATACGAAATATCGCCTTGAAAAAGGTGAAGGAAGCCAATAAATATTACGTCTTTGTAGGGCAACTGACTATTCAAAAAGTGCTAAAAAATCGAATCCCATAAATGTCGAACGATGCTCTAAAATCTGGACGATAAATGATGATCGCTACGACATCTGCTAGCTCAAAACTTATACTATTTAGTCTACTTTGGAAAGAGCCAGCAGAACACTATTTCGCTAGAAGTCCTTATCTATTTCTATGTTCATGCTCAATTGGGAATTCAAGCGCTCGAATACGCCATCTGGTGGAAAAAAGATATAACTGCTCCCTTCAGGAAAATCCCTTGCAATCGCATTGCGTTACATGCATTTTAAATTTGTTCATAATGATTATTTTTATGCACAATTTCAGATTTCATGTGCTATTTGTGTTCTGTGTTTATATGTCAAAGTAAAAATTATCCGAATTTGAATATCTAACACTTTTAAAGGCGTTTACAATAAATAATGGTTTCAATGGCACTTTAGCATTAGTTAAAGGGCCAATTTTCCTGTACCGACGGCTGCAATCAGCGCCTCTATAGGCCGTTTTAAGTCCCAATATGCTACCGAAGTGTCATGTCATTTTTCTACTGCTGTCTGCATGTGGCCGATCTTCTAATATTAGATGACATGAGAAATTATTTAAAAAAATCATTTGCATAAAAGTGACTTTTGTTATGTTTAGCGCACATTTATAATTTTTTAGTTTTAAAATTAAAAAACGTCCTGCCCAAGACGGCCTCTCCCTTACCATAGATATTATGATAAGGATGCCTTGATATTGCCATTTGAGATCCAGACGTGGTTTTTGGTGGCGCCATCTAGGATCGATAAAGATTATTATTCTCGGACTTTTTTCATATTCTTATGGGCACGGAGGAAGATACCTAGATATACCCATAAGCACAGAGGAAGATAGCTATCTTCCTCTGTGCTTATGGGTATTTATCAATTTCTTTTTCTGAAATGATTTTTAAATAACTTATATACGTAGATATTTTTTACTGAATATTTAAGTTTTTCACTCATTTACAAATTTTTAAAGATTAGTAGAAAATTAATAGTTTTATTATAATCTGATCATAAAATACAATTTATTTACAATTTTATTATACTATTTATTTTTTATACAATTTATTTATTTGTTATTTAGTAACAATCTTAGAAAACTAAATAGTGTTGATGCTATATTGCTTTACAATTATGACAGCCAGATTTAAAATGTGGGAAATAGTATTTTAAGTTAAGAATCCGTTTGTTTAAATTCATGTTTAATTTTATTTATTTAACTAATCATGTCTGTTTATAAAGTTTCCTTTGATTTTATTTATTTATTTTTGTAGATAGATTATTTAGATATTTCTTTTAAATTTAAAAATTATGACATTATTAAACTATTTTTTATGTCGAGATGTTGAAAAAGTACTAAAAAGTGGATACATAAAAGCTTATACGGTTCTTGGAATTTTCGGGGAATTTGGTCTCATGATAGCAGTAAAACTTTTTTGAATTAATGAATTTGTGAAAGAGGTAAAAATAGTTTTAAATATTGAAAAATATCTAGTTTACATTCAACAAACAGCTTCCTTTATCTTGTTATGGAAGAATGATTTTATTTGTATTTACAGCTTGTTTCTGAAAATTTAAAACTTGCTAAATTGACGCTTTTGATATTTCAAATACATCTTGCATATTTCAATTTTATTTCAGCCACTTTTATCGGAAAAACAAATTAAAAAAAGATCAATAAAATGCTATATGCACATAAAAAATAACTTTCACGTCAATGGAATTAGGGCTTTGTATGTATAAAACATTAATACAGTGTCAATTGCGAGTTCATTTTTATTCCATTACCGAAAAAAAAATCAAATGGTGTTATATTTTTTTAAATATATTATTTTGCATATTTTAAAACATCTTTTCATTATCTACTGAATGTTTTTAAATCCAGAAGAAAAGGCGTGAACTATCATTAGCTTATTTTATATTTTATACGTAGTTTTTAAAAAAATTCGAAGATTTTAAGAATTATATGTCAAAATAGAAAATGAGAAAATGCATATAATTTAAATACAAAAATACAATTAATAAAACAATTAAAGAATAATACACGATGCCAAACAGTAATAAGAAAAAGCTATATACAGGTACAATGCAGAATTACATTTTTTTTTTCTAAATTATTAAGGAAAGTTGAAATCCACCGATGCCAAATGTAGGCAGGAAGACGTCAAAAAAATAAATTAAATTAATGAATTTATGCAAAGTGAAAAAGTAAGTTAGCAAAAATTTTGAATTTGGAAAAACACAACGAAGCATTTAAGGTGGTTCTCTCCTCCTCCTTTTCGAAGGTGGAGCAAAACCGTCATCTCTACTAAGGATGGCAAGCGGTCTCTTCTTCCCTCTACTGCTAAGTACACTATAAGGTTGAATTGACCGCAATGCTTCGTTGGGGATTTTTGCAATGCTCTGTGGAATTTTTGTGCAAGTTTTTTGATAACTTGCGAAATAGGCCTAATTTTGAGATCGGCATGAATAACGTCGTTCGGACAAACGTTGTCGCCTTGCAGATCTTGCGTAAAAGTTTATTTTGAAAGATTTGAATTCTGAGTCTCACAGACAGAACCCCAGACAACGGAGCCGTATGTCATGGTTGATCTAATGAAGGACTTATACAGCAATAATTTATTTTTCAGTGACAGACAGCTATGGTAATTAAAAATTAACCCTTTATCTACTGACGGTACTTTTAAGTACCATCAGAGAAAACTTTGTATAAAATTTCTTTAATCTGTCTAATAATGATAATAAGGTTTTGTTTTTATACAAAATACTTTTCTGGATCACATTTAGAAAGCACAGCAAAACAGTGAAAGCTAAATATTTTATAAAGTGGTATTTTTCTCAACCTTTTACATAACTGTAGATCTTCTCTTTTTAAAAATTGTTATATGAAAATTTTGCAACTATAAAAACCTTTCTATTTAATGATAGGATCACAATACATTTATTTACATTGTTCCGATAAAGAATTGTGATATTTCCTTAACAGCATTTTCTGTTAACTAATCTAATTATTCTTGTAAATATTTCACAAAAAGAGCTATTACTACCGTATTATTAAATCAGTTTTAATGAAAAACCTTATCTAAATTTCATATTATTAGAATATAAATTGTCTAATATAACTTCAGACATCAAGGAAGATAATTATTGAGATTGAACAATTTGTTGATTCATAATTCGGTAGATAAAGGGTTAAGTAAAGATTTGAGGGATCCTTGAGCCTTGGTAGATTTGACAATTACGTCTTGAATCTGCCTAGCCCAGGTTAATTTAGTATCTAGATAAATGCCTAGATATTTATAACTTGGCGACCCAGGTTATGAATTCGCCATTTAGAGAAAGTTTAGCAATTGGGGTGATAGCTTTGTTTGAGAAGATCATGGCGGCACTTTTTGAAGCATTGACTTTGATGCGCCAATGTCTTAGCCAAATTTGAAGGGCCAAAATATAAGTTTGGAGTTTAGTTAGCACAGTGTCGAGTGACATGTTGCTTGTCATGATGGCAGTATCATCAGCATAAAGTGCTAATTTGACGTCGGGAATACAACGAGGAATATCATTTATGTAGAGGTTGAACAGCCAAGGACCTAGAATACCCCCTTGAGGTACGCCTGCCTCAATAAATCGAGAAGTGGAGATAGTATTGTTAACTTTAACAGAGAAAGATCTATCTTTAAGGTATTTAAGGAATATTAGGATTAGTTGAGGCGGAGCCTTGAGCAGAATTAACTTATAAATAAGTCCATAATGCCAGATCCGATCGAAGGCTTTAGCAATGTCTATGAATACAACGCCGGTTTTATGCCTGCTGTATAAACCCTCATGAATGAGTTCAGTTACTCTCCAAAGCTGGTGTTGATTCGAGTGTTTTCGGCGAAACCCAAACTGCTCGGGTATAGATCAGTTTCAACCACGTGATCACCAGCCCACCAAAAGTTATCAACCAATCATAATCGTGGATTTGTAGCCTGAATTACGAGTCAACCAATCACAATCCACCATTTTTGATGGGCAAACAAAAAACAAAGCTAGTTGCTAAGGTGGTTGCTAGGGTGTGACGTCAGTTGAAACTGATCTATTGGGACTTAAAACGGCCTATAGAGGCGCTGATCGCAGCCGTCGGTACAGGAAAATTGACCCTTTAACTAATCAGGGACCGATTTAGAAATTTGGGGGTCCTGGGCACAGATGCACATTGGGGGCCCCCTCGCACAGATTCTTTTAATAAAAAAATATAATATCGAAAGCACTACTTATTAAGATAACCACTATTAACTTTGATAATTTCTTTAAAATATTAATTAAAAATATTAAATTTGATAATCATTAATTTACTTTTAAATAATTATTTGATAATTATGAATTTTTAATTAAATTTTATAATAAACTGTGTGGTGCTGATTACCTTTCTCTATGCAAGTCCATGAATCTGGAATGATAAAGTAGGCAACAACTAATAATAAATTTACCGCAGTACCAAGCTATAATTATTTAAAATATTTAGCATATCCTATTAATCAAACAACTTTTTTTTTTCAAATACAGACTTTGTATGAAAAAAAAAAACTAAATTTACACAAGTAACTAGCAGAACCACACGGCTTTGTCCATGTTAACCATGAGGGCCTTACATCTAAAGTAAATAAAAATGAAATAATATGGCGATCCCAAAAATGGAGTTCTGTACATTACTGCACATAAATTGTTAAAAAACAATCAGCAAAAGTTACTTTGACATATAGACAATCCCTGACAAACAGATTTTTCCATTTTAATTTTGTTTTTTGACAGTTAAAAGTGTTTTGGCCAATAATTGAAAAATCTTTAGTAGCATTTGGGGGCCCCTGAAAATCGGGGGCCCTGGGCCCGTGCCCCGAATGCCCTGCCGTAAATCAGGCACTATAACTAATGCTAAAGTGCCATTGAAACCATCATTCATTGTAAACACTTTTGAAAGTGTTAGATATTCAAATTTGAATAATTGTCACCTTGTCATATAAACACAGAACACAAATATCACATGAAATCTAAAATTGTGCAAAAAAATAGTCATTATGAACAAATTAAAATTGCATGTAATGCAACGGGCTTGTCAGGGATTTTCCTGAAGCGAGAAGTTATATCTTTTCTCCACCAGAGGGCGTATTCGAGTGCTTGAATTCCCAATCATAATCGAGTTGGAGGAAATGAACTCCTTCAGACGGTTTGCAAGGACGTATTCATAGACCTTAGAAAGACAAGATAAAAGAGAGATAGGTCGGAAGCTATAGTACCGGTAAAAGATATTGGCAGTTCAAGGACAAACGTCCTGCTTTCTTATCTCTCCGTTGCCATGGCACTGCAGGACGCAAGCCTCTCGTCTCTTTTTTCCCCACTGCACTTTCGCAGAAACAAGTTTCCCCATGCAAGAGTGAGTTACTTCGGCATTCAAAACGGTCTCAAATCCAAACAAGCTGTTTTCTGACACATTTTTAAATTCATTTTTCTTCGTAAATGCATGAAATTGGCAGGTGTTTTTTTGGCAGGTGCACAGTTTGGGACCAAGAGTTTAAAAATAACAATATAAAAAGAAATAATATAACTCAAAAGTAATTTAATAATTTTAAGTATGTTAGAATTATTATAAAATTTAAATTTTATTGGCTGTTATTTCATATGTTATTGATAGTATAATTCAATTTCATATTACATTATCAGTTCCGAAATCTTCAAGTGAAGGGATAAATGCAAACTTACAACTATCTGTTTTAATGTGACTTTTTTAACAGCATTTTCTGAAAAATACCTTGTTTCTATGAAAGAACTCAAATTGTTGTTCCATTTATTGAAATCTGAGTAAGAAAAACTTCATGTATTTTGTTTTCATGGAGGAAAGTGCTTTCATGAATGTTACGAGTAATGTATTCAGATTTGATAATTATTCAGAATTTGAGATCTCACTGATCAAATACCCTTAAAACAACGACAAAAAATATTTGAAGAGGAGGGGGGGGAGATAAGTGTGGTTCAACCAAATCGCACCACTGTAAACGGCACGGCGTAAATTCATTCTGTATAAATCTAAAATAATTCCTGTTCTTGGTGTGATGTGTGGGGGAGAGGGGGGGGGGGTATAATTCAATTTCATATTACATTATTAGTTCCGAAATCGTCAAGAGGGATAAATGCAAACTTACAACTATGTGTTTTGTGACTTTTTTAACAGCATTTTCTGAAAAATACCTTGTTTCTATGAAAGAACTCAAATTGTTGTTCCATTTATTGAAATCTGAGTAAGAAAAACTTCATGTATTTTGTTTTCATGGAGGAAAGTGCTTTCATGAATGTTGCGAGTAATATATTCAGATTTGATTCCGGAAATTTGAGATCTCATTGACCAAATACCCTTAAAACAACGACAAAAAATATTTTAAGAGGAGGGGGGGGGGGGGGGTAAGTGTGGTTCAACAACCAAATCGCACCACTGTAAACGGCACGGCGTAAATTCATTCTGTATAAATCTAAAATAATTCCTGTTCTTGGTGTGATGTGTGTGTGTGGGGGGGGGGGGGGGTATAATTCAATTTCATATTACATTATTAGTTCCGAAATCGTCAAGTGTAGGGATAAATGCAAACTTACAACTATGTGTTTTGTGACTTTTTTAACAGCATTTTCTGAAAAATACCTTGTTTCTATGAAAGAACTCAAATTGTTGTTCCATTTATTGAAATCTGAGTAAGAAAAACTTCATGTATTTTGTTTTCATGGAGGAAAGTGCTTTCATGAATGTTGCGAGTAATATATTCAGATTTGATTCCGGGAATTTGTGATCTCATTGACCAAATACCCTTAAAACAACAACAAAAAAGATTTTAAGAGGAGGGGGGGGGGGTGGTAAGTGTGGTTCAACCAAATCGCACCACTGTAAACGGCACGGCGTAAATTCATTCTGTATAAATCTAAAATAATTCCTGTTCTTGGTGTGATGTGTGTGTGTGGGGGGGGGGGGGATAATTCAATTTCATATTACATTATTAGTTCCGAAATCGTCAAGTGTAGGGATAAATGCAAACTTACAACTATGTGTTTTGTGACTTTTTTAAAAGCATTTTCTGAAAAATACCTTGTTTCTATGAAAGAACTCAAATTGTTGTTCCATTTATTGAAATCTGAATAAGAAAAACTTCATGTATTTTGTTTTCATGGAGGAAAGTGCTTTCATGAATGTTGCGAGTAATATATTCAGATTTGATTCCGGGAATTTGAGATCTCATTGACCAAATACCCTTAAAACAACGACAAAAAATATTTTAAGAGGAGGGGGGGGGGGATTTTGATTTTTGCATCAGGATTGGAAGCAACAAGCTCTTTCAAATATTGATATACATGATAAACAACGTTCTTCGACTGTTTTCTAATATCAGGACTAGAAGCCATAATTAAAAGAAAGCAAAATGAACAGAAAATCAAAGAAAGTACGAATCAAACAAAGCAGAAGCAGTTATACTGAACAACTGATCTCTCGCTCGTTCTCGTTCAGTCTCAAGTGGGGTGGAGAAAACGAGAACGGCCAATCCGTCACGTGAGCTGTTACCATAGTTACTGACTTAAGATAAGAGTTGCGGGGCTGCAGGACGTTTGTCCTTGAACTGCCAATATCTTTTACCGGTACTATAGAAGGGGCATTCCTGTCCTGTCCCGCTTTTGGGATCGGGACAACCAACGTCTTCTTCCATGCATCCGGGAACATTCGAAGATTAAGCATGCAATTAATTAGGATAGTAATAAAGAAGATGAAGTTAAGAGGAAGATGTAGGAGCATATTGGTAGAGATATTATCAAGGCTAGGCGTTTTGTTCTTTTTGAGGTTCCCGAGACAGCGAGGCTAACGAGAAAGACAGGCTACCGCGGTACATTTCACTTATCTTTTTTTACAGACCGCTAGAGTGACGTGATGCTCTTTTCGTACGCCTTCATTGGTGCATTCGAGCAACACGTGACTCCGGCGGTCTGTAAAAAAAGATATGCGTAAAGCACCGCGGTAGCCTTTCTTTTTCGTTAGCCTCGCCGAGACAGGTAATTACCTCAGAGGGTAGAGCAGGTTTGAGTGTATTTGTGTGAGGTGAGTTAATAAAACGTTCAACCTCTGTGTTGATGATGTCGACCGTTTGAGGGTTAACGACATCGCGGTTTAGTGTAAATTGACTGCTACGGTTATCAGCGAGGCTAACGAAAAAGACAGGCTACCGCGGTGCATTCCACTTATCTTTTTTTACAGACCGCTAGAGTGACGTGATGCTCTTTTCGTACACCTCCATTGGTGCATTCGAGCATCACGTGACACCCGCGGTCTGTAAAAAAAGATATGCGTAAAGCACCGCGGTAGCCTTTCTTTTTCGTTAGCCTTGGGTTATCAGCTATGAGCTCAGTTTTGTCTGTGTTTGAGTATGCCATACCATTAGGGCCGTTTAAGGCCGGAATGTGTGTTCGTGTCTTACGCAAGCGGGCCGTTGCCGACCAAATTGTGTTGTCAGAAGTCGAAAGCGACTCAATGTAAGTGTTCCAGCGTGCATTACTAAACTCCTTGATTGCAGCCTTATGGTATTTTTTTTTAATGGACGATTCCACCGTTACGTGTGTGACTTTTAGAGAGTGTTTTTTTTTCTTTTTAAATTGTGACAAATTTGGAGGTGAAATTATTTAGATAACGTTTTACTTTTTTATTGCTATTACAGGACACATACAGAATCATTTTTGTAGTGACACCTTTAGTCTAAAGTAATAACTTTTTTTTTTTTTTTTTTTTTTTTTTTTTTTTTTAAATAGTAAAGTCGTTGTTACGTGTGTGATTTTTCTGAGTCACACACGTAACGACGACTTTACTATTTTTTTTTTTTTTATTGTTATTACTTTAGACTAAAGGTGTCACTACAAAAATGATTCTGTGTGTGTCCTGTAACAGTAATTAAAAAAAAAAAAAAAAAAGTAAAGTAAAACGTTTTCTAAATAATTTCACTTCCAAATTTGTCTCAATTTGCAAAAAAAAAACTCTCTAAAAGTCACACACGTAACGGTGGAATCGCCCTAATTCTTAATAAAGATTCAATGTTTCAACATATTTTAATGTATGGAGTTTTTATAAACTTAAAAAGAACTGAAATAAAAGTTGATTGAACAAAATAATCAAGAGTTATTCCCCATTACTACTGAAAATGTAATCTTAGATTAGTAAAGAGTAAGGCTATAGTGGAGGGTGCTAGTGTGGTATACTCCGTATAACTTCTGGATTTTCTTTAAGAAACAATATATACCCTCAGGATTTTTTTATAACTACAGCACTGGTAAAAGAAAGATGCGTCGCCCGGCGCGTATGCGACCACCGAACCCAAGTCCTGAGGGACTTTTAACGCGCACTTCCGGATTTGTCTCTCCGTATGCGCTTCGGCCCTACAGCACTGGTAAAGAGTTTGTAATATTGGCATCAATTTATAAATACCCAACGAGTCTGGATTATTTAACTAGTACAGATCTTTGCCTAAATAGAATTATGAATAATTTTCACCATAGGAAATTTCTTTATCAGCAAATATAAAAAGCACTGTTTACCACTCACTGAAACTTCAACATAAATTACGACAAACTATCTGATGAAATTATGTATTATTAGAATCTACGTTCCCATCGAAAACTTAACACCAATTGCTACTTTTACACAACTAGCATATAATTTTTTTATTATCTATAATGTTTTGAAAATAATTTAAGGCTGTTTCAAGTGATTAAAATGTTAATTTCCTCATCATATTGAACAGAGCCTTCCTCACCAAATGCGACGCCGGGTGTAAGAACTTTGACAAGGCCCTTCCCTTGTAGTTAATACTCTCCTATTTCCTCCAATGTTGTCAATTTAGCTGGATTTTTTTTATTCATCAACCTGAAATTTCGAATAGTAATTTTTGCTTTATTTAATAACAGACATTACGTGATTAAATAAAGTGAAGGTAACTATTCGTAAACTTTGGTAAATATTTTGAATTTAAAAAATTCGCTAAATTGGGAAATGGGAACACTACTTCCTACAACGCAAAAGCCTTTTTAAAAAGCGTACATGACATACACAGTGGCACGCACTAAGGATTAGGCTTTTTTAACACTTTCCAACCTAGTTGAAAAATGTTTATGACTTCGGTTTGTCTGGCCGTCTGACCGTGCTCTAACTCCCGTAAATATGCTCGGATTGCCCTGCAATTTTTATATGTCATAATCGTTATCTATAGCATGTTCCCTATTTCAACGGAAGTGTGTAGCACTTATAGTTTTTTTACAGGGACACTCAAAAGAATTCCGTTACATCTATGGGAAAAACCCATTTGCGGTTTATTTAAATAATGTTTCACTATTTTAAACGCATTGAAATTTATATATATCACTAAGGTGCATTAGAAGAAGCTTAATATGGAATAGGGTGTGCATAGCACTTATACTTACTTTACAGGGACAGTCAAAAGATTTCCGTTACATTACGTCTATGGAGAAAAATCGTCTGCGGTTTATTTAAATAATGTTTCCCTATTTTAAACGCATTGAAATCTATATAAGGTTCATTACAAGAGACTTACTACAGAATATTGTGTGTATAGCAGTCATCGTTCATTTACAGGGACACACAAAAGAATTCTCTACTGTATGTTAACAATAATTCCTGGAAGTGCGTTTTAAGTTAGTGAACGCGATTTTAATTTTAAATCGCTTTTTGTATATTACGTGGTGTGTATAAATTCTGTAGATCCTATACAGGGAAGTACAAAAGTTCGGGAACACATTTTCGTATTATTTAACTCCAGACGGAGAATTTTAAACTGTGCTACGTGTTTCCTAACTGAACTAAAATTTAGCATCCTA
This sequence comes from Maratus michaelseni, assembly GCA_963931845.1. Taxonomy (NCBI): domain Eukaryota; kingdom Metazoa; phylum Arthropoda; class Arachnida; order Araneae; family Salticidae; genus Maratus; species Maratus michaelseni. Next base: position 126,474,327 of record OZ007600.1, on the reverse strand, counting down.
TGTAGTATATATACAAATCTATAGATCCTATACAGGGCTGAATAAAAGTATTCGGATTACTTAGATGTTATCTTTTAGCTTATTAAAGAGTATGATTCGTAAAATTATTTTGGAAGCGTTGGAAAGTGTTACATAATCTATGCTTGACGCATGATTTTTCGTTCTTGTTTTTTTTTTCTTGAGGTTAGGGGGGGGGGGGGATGTTTTAGTAGAGGTTTATACAGATTCAAGCCAATTTCCTTTCAAAATACTCGGACTGTGCTTGGGCTGTTCTTGCAAATTTGGACTGGGCCGGGAATTCATTCTTGTCGCGTGATGTCGGGCTGCATTTCTTTTTGGTATTCTAATGATATTGTACAGCCATTTAAAAAAAAAAAAAAGAGAGAGAGAGAGAGAGAACATCCCCATACTTTTTAATCACCAAATTGTCGCAGATAGATGCGAAAAGTACTGTTCGACTGGGAATTGTGTCTACTTTTCGAATTTTGAAATAGGGATCATCTACAAATTAAAAATTGTATAGACTTCGAATTTTTAAATGGTAACACCCACGTTTGACACAATTTTTTAGTTCTTTAAGTCGAAGTAGCCCATCAAAAAGAACCAATTCTATACTTTTTCTTAAGTCTGTGTGGAGCTAGATGAGTTAATCTAGAAATTTATTTCGGTTTAATAAATTAAAGAAAAATATTTTTAAAAATCTACCTTTTTTTTCCTTTATAGAGTTTCAAAAATTATGCCCTTTTTTAATCATTCTTTTCTTTCCTTCTAAACTATTTCATTTTAATGAGTTTTCATTTGAATGCAACTGTCTTATGTGATCGTTATTATTGTAATTCCGTATAGCATGGCTTGCGGACATACACTGAAAAATGTTGTACTTTAAAATGTACCTTAAATATGGGTGCAATATTCTGTTAAAGAATTTTAATTGTAGGACAATACTGGCTAATAGATATCCGAAATTTTTGTAGGCGTCGGGCCAGGTCTGATTTTAATGAATTTTGCTTGGCTAAAGATGGAACCAAACTTTTAGCTTTTACATCGGTTCAGGATAGCTTTCTCTTGACCGGCCTGGACCTAGGTCTTACAATTTCAGCACACGGAAACCTCTAGTATATTTACGTGACATTCGTGAGCAGGTGATCAAAGATCACAGAGAGTCTGGGAAAATTATTTAAAATCAAGCAATAAAAATAAATTGGTAAAGAAAAGTGTTAATTCCTTTCTGACAATTTAAACAGAAATATAAGTCAAAGATAATGACTAAAATATATTTGAACTTTAGAAGAATTTTTCTTTGAATAAGCAATAGAAATGCATAAAATCGTTACAAAAAGGATGGATTCAAACTATCAGATATGAAAAATAAAGTAGAAATTTAGTACTTTCGTGTTGTCGCGACCCCCAAGGATGAAATATTTTTGTTTCTGTTTTCATTAATATATTGTAAATTTGGTACTTTCGTGTTATAGCGGCCCCCAAGGATGAAATATTTTTGTTTCTGTTTTCATTAATATATTATAAATTTGGTATTTTCGTGTTATAGGGGCCCCCAAGGGTAAATCGCCAAGCGACCAAGATTTATCGCCAAATTATGAAGCATGTATGACATTATAATAATATATGATATACATATATATATATCAATTCTTGACGTGTGTATATGCTGCAGGGGTCGAAAAAACTACTTTTTTACTGTAGTGTACTGCAACTACTTTATCGAAAATGTAGTTAACTACAACTACAACTACTTGTTTTAAAAAGTAGCGACTACAAACTACTTTTCGCTACTTTCAGATTTTGTCATAGGGTTCAATTTACATTAGAAATTGAAGAAACGGATTAGATAATAAAGCGACCCCTCGTTATATCGCGTCTGCCAAGATACAATTAAATAAATGCTACATAACCTAGGGGATTAAAAAATTAAGAAAGATAACACACAAGAGCAAAGCATACAAGAAAATGTTTTGTACTTGTCTCAAAGATGTTAGTTTATACACACATTAAAAATTTCGTAGAAAAATTATGAGAGATATTACAATCTAGAAAATTACAGAGACAACTCTAAATGCAAATAACAAATAAATCTGTAAATAAAGCAATTCCGAAACGTAGCATTAAAACATGAAGACCTAATAACAAGTAAATAGACAAATGTTGCCAGCAAGAAAATTAATTCCTTTGGTGGGTTAATACTTGATTTTAGAAGCAAGTGTTAATGGAAAAATCTATGACTTCATGCGTTGCGTTGTCATACACTGCAGCTGAGATTCGCAAATCGTTCATCAGAATAATTTCTTCACAAAAGTATCAAGTTTCGGTCACGTGATTTGCAAAATACTACATTTTTTCCCCTGAAGTAGTGTTAAAAGTAGCGTCGGTTCTCGTTACAAACTACTGATTTTTTGTATCACGCTACTCACTACACTACTTTGTTCAAAAAGCAGCGCGCTACACTACAAACTACTGTAAAAAGTAGCGACTGCTGTAGTTTCGCTACTTGTAGCGCGCTACTTCCGACCCCTGATATGATGTATATACGACATATAAGACGTAAATAATACCCATACAGCACAATAACGTCCTGAGGACATACGATGAACGTCATATGTAGAATAACGCCTCGTCCGTTGGACGTCCTACAATATCCCATCTATGTCCTGAGGACGTCCAGTGGGGAGCAAAAAGAGACTCCTATGCTCGTCCTGTGGACGTCATTTTCAGCCATGTATAGGATGACAATAGGACGCTCATGGGACGAGATAAATAATACAATTGCGCATCCTCTGCTTGTCCGGCAAGCGTCATTTTTAGACGTTTATAGGATCAGTAGTGGACGCTTTATATAAAAAGGAAAATTATTTTAAAAAATTAGGTTTGGGGGGGGGGGGGGGGGGGAATTGCCCCACCCTGCTTTACCAAATGAAGCATTGAATTTCTATTAATTTTATCTCAACTTGTGCAGCAAAACATTTTTATTAAAAAATAGTGATAACCTGTACAAGTACCACTATTTTTAATTTAAATGTTTTAGTATACACCACTGCACAAGTTAAGATAAAATTAATAGAAATTCGAGACATCATTTGAGAAGGGCAGGGTAGGGCAACCCCCCCCCCTGATTTTTAAAAATAATTTTCTTTTTTTAAGTTGCCCCACCCTGCCCTTCCCAAATGATGTCTCGAATTTCTATTAATTTTATTTTAACTTGTGCAGAAGTGCACAGTAAAACATATTTATTAAAAAAATAGTGGTAACCTGTCCAAGCTACCACTAGTTTTAATTAAAATGTTTTAGTATGCACCATTGCACAAGTTAAGATAAAATTAATAGAAATCAAAAGCATTATTTAGGAAGGACAGCCTGGGGTAATTGCACAACCCCCACCCCTTCTGATTTTTAAATATCTGTTGTTTTCTTTTTATTAGTTTAATATTTTTGCAAATACTGAGCTGGGCTAGTTGAGCTAAAGCCGAAAGGTAGGCCTCCTTGCCCGGTTTCACTTTGACTTTGTTTTTGCAAATATAGTAATAATTCTTTATTAATAAATTATAATAAAAATATTCATTTGTAAATACATATAAAAAAATTATGTAGAAAAAATACTAGTTCAAGTGAAAAATCTGGATTTAAATTATATTTTTCTATCAGGTGAATTTTACCCTTTCCAAGCAAATCTGTATCAAATTTGTGATGATAACGATTTAGAAAATAACTTAATTAAATATTGTAGGTAATTTGTATATGAAATAAATTCAATTTATTTTCTTTCATATTCCTCATGCATTTTTATATAATGCTGTTTTCAAATCTAAACCGGCTACTTTTTGATACATTTTTAAAGTCATTTTCACCTATAAATACATAAAATTTGCAGTTTTTAATTTAATTTTGATAAAAATAAGGTCAAATAGCACTTTCTATTTTTCTATGAATAAAGCTAGGGTCTTTCTTTTTTCTACACTGTCAAAATTTAAATTTTAATCTGATTTTGGGGATACAACAGCTTGAAAAGGCAGTCATCAAAAATACTAGTTACAATTCAGTAATGGTCTCATTTAATAGATAAAAGAAAAATGCTACAAATTTGTAGGTATTCAAATAGTAACATCTGCAAATTTAATTTTTTACGAGCATTTAAACGACCATAATTTAATACATGTCTCATTTGAGGAAAAAGAAAAATGTAGTATAATTCTTAGGCATTTATATAGTTATGCCTGAAAATTTTAGGTATTTAGGTTTAAAAATGAGTTTGTGAATGTGCAAGGTTTCATTTAAAATTAAATATTTGAATATGCCCTAAATGAAATATCAACAAAATAAGTCCTCTCATAACAAAGTTTTTATTAGGTTATTTTACCGTTGTTATCAATACCAATTTGCTGACTTTTTTTTTTTAAAGATAATATTTTATAAAAACAAAAAGCGATAAAGAATATTACCTATACCTACTAAGTGGCAAAGAAATAAGAATAACTCAGAAAGAAAATACTTCTTTCTCAAATAATTTTTGTATTTCTTATAAATGTCTTTGTTTCTGAACAAATTACATTTCAGTAAAGGGGAAAAAAAAATCACAAAAAAATACTTTTTTTAAGTATGTAAACATTTAGCTCAATATTTACTTTAATAATTATCATTACTATTGATAATATATTAATAACTTCTATTAATAATCAATTATATACATATTACATTCAATTTAAATAAACCATAATTTTTAATTTTATTCTTTTCAAATTTTTTGGTTTAAAAAACTTGGTTGAAAATCCTCATGCTGATCAATTACCATGATACATGAATTTTAGCATATAATTTTTTCCATAAATCAAAGGAAAATAATGTTAACATGTTATGACGTCACATGTGAAATATGAAAGCAATTAGGTAGACATTATTTTCAAATACTATAATACAATTCATTAAAAAAACTGGTTTTTTATTCAGGTAGAGATGGGTATATTTTCTCTTCTCTTTAAATTTTGATAGCTTGAAGTAAAAACTCACAAGATCATAAGAATTTAACAATATTTATATCAATAACTTATAGATCATATATAAATTTTTGCATAAAATTAGCTCCAAATTACTAGTTTCAGAAAATGTGACATCACGACAGGAGAAGGGAAAAAAAAAAAACACAAAATTTGTGTTGCGTAATTAGCAGATGATGCTTTACATGATAGAAAAAAAAAATAAGACTTGGACTATATGTTAAAGAAAAAAGTTACATATCAGATTTATAAAGTACCCAAATTCCATCGTATTCAACATATCTTACCTGATAACTTCTTCCGTTCTTGATGATGGTATTTTGAATCACTAAAAGTTATTGTTTCAATGAAATAATAAATATATACCTTCAAATCTAGTTATTCTATTTATGAAATTCTACTGAATTCTTTAATCATTTTTTATAGTAAATGTATAAAAATAGTATTAAAATACTTTTGCAACATAAATTATTTTTCATAAAATACTTAATGAATGTCTTAAATTGAATCTATTTACTTCTATTCAAATATGCATGTAATATTTTTAAATAACTACACAATTATATTATTCACTACTTTAGAATGCAATAATTTTAAGTTTTAAACAATAAAATTCAGCTTCTGCAGTGTAATACGTTTTGAAAAATTGTTAGAAAAAAAATAACATACATTACTGTAAAATAACAACACCAACAAATATATTTAATATTTAATGCACTTTAATTTACATTTTTAAACTTTATTACAAAACATTTAAAATTTTTTGCATGACATTAATTGTCTTTAAAACTTCTTCAATGTGTACACTTGATATATTATTTTCTTTCTCAACAGCATCTGGAACAAATAATTTGTAAAAACTGATTAAATTCAGAGTAAAATATCATTATGAATACAGAAGTTAAAAGAAAATAAGAAAAATTTTAAAAATCTTTTCACATAAATTAAAATATTTCTCGCTAACATTTTAATATTTTTAAATGATTTTTTTTTTTCCATCGGATAGCTGAAATTGACTCTAACTTGGCTATTTTTTTTACTTTTTTATTTTGGAAGTTACTTACACTTTTGAAACCAGTTCATAAAAAAAAAATAAAAAAAACTGCAATCAAAATTAAAAAAGTAAAAAATACCCTGGTTAGAAATCTATCTCAGCTATCCTATGGAAAAAAAATTATAAAATAAAATAAGAATGTTAAAATGCAAGAGAGAAATTTGAAAAGAATGCTCCCATAGGTGTTTAACATTAGCGTGTCAGTTTCTCTGTGTCTCCAGAGTAGACTCTTAATGTGCCTCTCCTACATTTAATTATACACATCATTTTTATTTTCTGAATAAATTTCCCCCTTGTAACAAAACTGAAGATCAACTGAAAATAGAAACAATTTCATGAAAATTTAAATAATTTGCTTTTTACATTAAAAAAAAAAAAAAAAAAAAAAAAAAAAACTACAGAAAATTTTGTTTTATACAACAAAATATTAATTTCTTTTTGTTTTTGTTGAAAATTTTGAACAGAAATGTACGTCGTCTGCTATGTCATTCCCCAACCCATTGTGCAGTTTAAAACTTAAAAAAAAAAAAAAAAAAAACAGAAAAGATTTATTCTAATCAAGCTATAAATAATTTATCTAAATTAGACAGTTATCTTTCAATGGCTGTTCTAAATAAATTTTATTCCAAGTAATTATTGGTTCTATATTTTAAAACTTAGTTTCAAATGCAAAGCTTAGAACAGCCAAAGCAAAAGTTCTTTATCAACAGAATGACAAAATCAAACACATTTGAAAAATTCATTTACATTTGTTCTGGCTGCAAATATTATAAATATAAATAACAATATTTTGAAAGTAAGTATTAAATATGTAAAAATATCAAACTTCATGATATTTTGAAAATAAACAGATTATATGACTATATCTGCATGAACTTGAAAAAGTTATTTTAACAAACTGTTTGATAAATGGCTTGATATAAAAATTTAAAAGCATAAAACCAAGCCGATAAAATATAAACAATTTTCAATGGACATGACTGTGGTGATAATAAATATAAATGTTGCACGAATCAAGATCAAGGTTTGTAAATATGATATTTTGATATACAGTAGACTCCCTCATATCTGCCACCCTACAATCTGCAAATTTTTTAGATCTGCACATTGTTTTCGATGTAAACAATGAAACTTACAGTTAAGATGTAGGTGTAAAATTTAAGTTTTTTTTAAATTTTTATATCATTTTGCACACATTTTAATATGTAATTCATTTTTATATGATTCAACTCATGTTTTCTCATGAAGGAGTACTAATAAATTTATTTCTGAAAAAATTCTCTAGATAGTGCTAATATCAGTGGCTATCACAATATTTTTACAAATTATTTTATGCATCAATAAAGCTTTTTTGGTTATTAAGTATGGCTAAACATGAATGAAAACTTTGTTATTTTAAGATTTTGAAGTGAATTATCAATGTATATTTACAAGATTCACTGAATAAGAGTCAGAGTTTCACTGAATAATTCAAGAAAAAAGTATCTCATCATACATATTTAGTTATGCATTATTAATTATTTACTTAACCTTAACTTTTAATATTTTTTTTTCTTTATTTTTTTATTTTACTTAACTATTTTACTTTATTGTAAGCATTCATTATAATTTTGAATGCATTATTAAATTCAAATTATTGTTTAAAAAATGTAAACAAAACAGTGACCAGAAATCCACAAAATTCTAAAATCTGCATAATCTCTGGTTTTAAGCTATGCGGATTTAAGGAAGTCTACTGTATATCCAATACTTTCAAAATAATCAACTTACTGCTAATTAAAAATGTTTTCAGACTTAATATAAATTAAAAACTACAATATATTGCACTTAACATGAAATTAAACAATATTCTAAATGTGTTTTTATTATTTTTTTCCCTGCATTTATAACAAAACTGAATATCAACTAATTGGAAGTAGAAACAATTTACTTTTAACACTCAATCGAAAAACAAAATATACAGGATTCAGTATCAAGTATCATGAAAATTTTATGTTTTATTCAATGAAATTATAAAGACAAAATATTTTTTTTTTAAAATTCTAAATTTGAAAAATGTAACATTGTGTAATTTTCAATTCCCTAACCTGCTGTGCAGTTACGAAAACCCAAAAAATTCTTTCTAATATAGCTGTAAATATATAATTACTTAATTAGACAGTGTATTTTTTTTATGGCTGTTATAAGATGATATTATCTCGCATAATTATTGGTTCTACATATAAAAATTCAACTTTAAACATAAAGTTTAGAAAAAATATATATATATTATTTTTATTTTATTTATTTATTTATTTTTTTTTTAGGGGAGGAGGGTTATTAAAAAAAGCCAGGAAAAAGTTTATCTAGAAAACGGCATAGTCAATAAAAGTTGAAAAATTCATTTACGCTTATTTTGACTGAAAATATCATACAGAAAGATATTTTGAAAGCAAATATGATATTTTGAAAAGAAATATCAGATATAAATAACCCTGATCAACACAGAAATATAACATGTTCAATGTAGAGATCAGCAGCGGACAATTACACTGTGTCTGAGTCGTGCCATGCCTGGAAATTTCGGCCCGTGCAGATTTGTAAATTTAGGTCATATCTATTTTCTAAGACAAAAGATAGCACTTCTCAAAGAATACTGATAATGAACATCCAATATCAAATATTTTCATAAAGTATAATTTTACTGCAGAAAAGAATATTAAAAAATATATAACAAGGACATACAATATATTTATAATTTTTATATAAATTGATATTTTCTTATGCCTTATTAAGAAATAGTTAAAGAAAACTTACCAATTTTAGAATTTAATTTCTTGCAGTATTTTATGTAGAACTCGACCCTCCTCCATGTCACTTTTTGAATCCTACAATTTGTGCATACAAAAAAGAAAAAAAAATTAATATGCAAAAAACAAATTTCTCATAAAAGTTACATTTTATGATTATCTTATTTACTAGTTTATATTTAAAAATAAAATTTAATATGGACAATCACATGTAGCATTAGGATGCTTCTGTTATCATTACATTTGATCTAAGCAAATTAATATGAGTTTGATCATCCAATTCCCATTGCAATAGAAATTAATAATCACTATAAAAAGTACAAAATAAAACTGATATGCCTGAAATATCACATTGTTTTATTTATTTTTGGTCTTAAGATCAAGGGCACTTGCTGGAAAAAATAAAGAGTAGGGAGCAAGAATTAAAAAAAACTTTGCAACTAAGACTTTTTACAAAGACCTGTAGAAAGAAAAAGGATAGGGAAAAGAGGAATGTTATTTCAAGAGAAATTATATTAATAAGTTTAGTAGCGATTGAAAAATAATGTAATTTTTATGTATATGTATGATAAATAAAGAAACAATTTTTAATTATTTCATGAATTAAAAAAATACAATAGAATTACAGCAGGATAGAATAACCTGTTTTTCCTAAAGAAATAAGAAAGTTGTATAATTATTGCAAAATCTTCAGCACACAGACTTTGAAATATTGCAATTTGGATAAATGTTTTATAAACGATCTTTGCACAGAAATAGGAGTACATTTCACTACGTTAAAAAGAGGCTGGGTACATTTTACTGATTTTAAAAAGAGGCAGGATACATTTTACTGATTTTAAAAAGAGGCAGGATACATTTTACTGATTTTAAAAAGGGCAGAATACTGCACATTTAAATAATGACCTAGAGGGTACACTAGCCAAAGCTATGTTATTTAAAATGGAGAACATTAATATGAAATAAACTAGATTAAAAATCTTGGCAGAATCCAAGAACAAGCGAGCTACCCGATTTGGCGATTTTTTTTACGTGCGCTAACCGATAAATGTAAGACACAAACTGATAGCAAGAAAATATCATTTATCACCTCGCCAAATTCAACACCGCCAACTTCTTCACTTGTTCTTGGATTCAACCAAAATTTTGTCAGAACAGCTCATGCAAGACAGATTTTAAACACATTAAATATAAAAAATAACATTGAAATGTAACATAAAAATCTAAAAGTAAGTTTCTACTGACTTTTTTTTTTCAACATTAAGAAATGAAACAGTGTGTTATCTTTTTTGTCAAGGGTACTCTGACACCTGAACCCACCGCCCCCTAAAAAAAAAGCTAAAAACCAGGTAGTATTTTTTTTAATAAAAATTAATACAAATTGTGGGTACAAGGTAGTCCCTAACTGGATCTTTACCCTTGGGCTCCACATATAGGCAGTGGCGTAGCCAGGGTGGGGGTCCATATGCTCTTCATACCACTAATTTTGCAATGTTTTCTTTGTCTTATGTAATCGGAGTACTTTCTACTTTCTGCGATGAAAACTTTACAATTTTACTGGTATCCAGAGCGTTTGGACCCCCTCCCTGGCTACGCCACTGCATATAGGGTTCGGTTTTGAAAATCCTAATTTTACAAAATTTTTATAAATATGTTATTCTTGAAGTAAAAAGATACTTCATTATAATTTTTATGAACTTTTGTTAAGCTAAATAATTTTATTGCTTAAATTATTTTATTAGTTGAATTTAAAGCTTATGAATATTTTTATTTGTTCTTCAACAGTAAAATTGTTAGTGTATTTTTATATCTAACACAACGGTTCCCAAACTATGGGTTGCAAGCAATGTTTTGGCAAGCCACATAACGATCTATCTTTAAAAATATACTGTTAACTTCGGTGAAAATAAAATAAATAAAGGTTTGTTTTATGATTATAACCACATTATTCTTACAATTTACAATTACTTACATTAAAAATGCTTGTAACAGTTTCCGTGTGGTGTACATGCTTGTTTGAATGTTTTCTTTATTCATGATATAAATTGAGAAAATACCCTTACAATTCAGAACAAAACTCAAAAGTTAACTTTAAAAACTTAAAATTCGAAAGTTTACTTACCTTAGAAACTAAAATGCAAGCCTTATCCATAAAATATAATAGTAGTGATGAAAATCAAAACGACAATATAATAAAACACAGAAGACGAAGAGTTGAAAGTTGAAGTTGTTTCTTTTCCGAAATGTGACAACTTGAGATTTGGGGCATGCGCACTGATAATTCCGCTGCTACGGATGTCCCCTGGACGATCATGGATAGTTCGTCCTGATTCTGACGTTCTCTGAACGTCAGAATTATGGCGTGTACAGGATCTGACGGTTGTAGGACCACTGGGATCTGTATAGGACGTCCAGAGGATGCTTTTGGTTGTATGGGTATGTGTATAATGACGTATATGGCACATACAGGAGTGTTTAGAATATATAAATGCTTATATAGGATGTATATATAAGCTTTGCGAGGATCTTGGCGAAATCATAACTGCAACCTTGGCATAATCATAATTATGGGTACATAAGTATATAACACGAAAGTACGTTTTTTTTTTAAAAAAGATTTTGGAACATTTTTCCAATGGTTATTGTAATTTGTTAAATTATATATATACCGGGTGTCCCAAAAATGACTGATGGATTTTAAAATTCAATAACTAGCAAACGGTGATAGATATTTAAAAAATTCTTGCAGGAGGGTTATGTATGATATCGGGAGTTTTTTTCACTGTGATTCTTGAATTTAGTTCGAATTTCAAACAATAGATGGCACTGACAGCGGTTGGCGTTCATTCGAGGGTGAAACTGACGTCACCCAGCATTGATGCGAAGAAAGGAGATTAAGGCTATGGAGTGGGTCTCATTCGCCAGTACAATCTTGCTCTTAGGCCCTGATTCTGAACTCATTCGATATGATTTCAATGGAATGCGTTGTTGCCATGGAAACAATCAATCAAATTCTTTGATATCTATCAAAATTCTTTGATAGTGTTTCAGCGTTCAGATCAAGGCAGGAATTTAACAAGCAGTATTCGAGTTGCAGGCGATTTTACATTAATGAGTATGCATGGGAATTTTATCTAACCAATATGAAAATTTAGTTTTGCGAAATGACGGCAATGCAGGTATGTGAGAGCTGCACAGAAATCGAATCCGTCACATCTTCATTCGTTATTTTGCTACGCAATCTGCTAGTGAGTACTTTTAAAAGAGTGTACACTATTTATTGAAAATGGTTTATTTCACGTAGTAGTTTTAAAATACGATGAATAAAATATTCTTTAAATCAGGCCATAAAAAGTAATTTATTCCGGGAAAATAAAACTTCATAAATGTACAATCGCCTGCAACTCGAATACTGCTTGTTAAATTCATGACCTGATCTGAACGCTGTATTCCACTATCAAAGAATTTGTTGTTTCCATGACAACAACGTATTCCATTGAAATAATATCGAATGAGTTCAGAATCGGGGCCTAAGAGCAAGATTGCACTGGCGAATGAGACCCACTCCATAGCCTTAATCTCCTTTCTTCGCATCAATGCTGAGTGACGTCAGTTTCGCCCTCGAATGAGCGCCATCTATTGTTTGAAATTCGAACTAAATTCAAGAATCACAGTAAAAATACTCCCGACATCATACATAACCCTCCTGCAAGAATTTTTTAAATATCTGTCACCGTTTGCTAATTATTGAATTTTAAAATCCATCAGTTATTTTTGGGACACCCGGTATATACAGTGAAACTTCCTTTGAAGGTCACCCCTATTCAAGGGTCACCTCTATTAAGGGCCAATATTTTTAGGAACGAAAAATTTCCCCATAGACATAATGTTAATTTTACTCCTATTAGGGGCCACACCCACCCCTCATAAAGGCCTTTTTTTTTTACATGTGCCTTAAATCCTAAACAGGTTCAGCTTTCGAAAGCTGCTGAAATTGAATAGGAACCAGATTCAGATAAATATGAAAATGTGGTTCAATGCTATGAGGATTTATCAGAAGATTGGGAGAAAATAATTATAGATGAAATAGATAGATACAGGTAAAATTATATTAAAAAAAATTGTTTAAACTTTATAAAAGTGCTAGTTTTTTTTTTTACTTTCAAACTTTTTTTAAATTTTTTATTTTATTAGTTCAATTTAATTCAGATAATGATAATGAGTCTGATGAGTCTGCAGCTGTGATCCTGTCAAAAAATGCTAACAAAAATAATTAAACTAATATCTCATTCTAAGGTATTCATAAATGATGCAAATTTAAGTAATTTGTTCCATAAAGTAAAATAATCATTAGAAACTAAAATTGTCTACGAAAAAATTATGAAAAGTAAACAAACTTCAATAGAAAATTTTTTCAATCATGTATAGAGTTTTAAAATGTTAATAAACAGTTTTTCCCCCTATATAGGTTTTGATTTTCTTATTTTAGTTTTTTTTGTCACCCCTATTCAAGGGCCACCCCTCATAAGGGCCAATTTTCAATGGAACTGCAGGTGGCCCTTACAGAGAGGTTTTACTGTAATATATATATATTTTTTCTTTTTGAATAGCAAATTATAGTAACTTTACAGGAACAGAGGATATACTGTTTATTATTATTATTCCAGAGGGTATACATCGACTACACCCTTATATGTTGGTGAGGTACCTGGAATTAACTGTTTAGTTTTTGGTTAATTTTAGTCCATTCATTCGAACATATAGAAGACATTTTCTTTTACGTCATATTACTTTTCTTTGACAATTCAGATGATTTTAAAATTTACCATTAATTGAGAAGAAAATGGCGCATTTAACGAATTACACCAATTAGTTTGAAATTTTGTCAATAATACATATGTCAAGCATTCTACGTTTTCTGTGTAATTTTTTTTTTAATTTTGTGCATCCATTCGAAAAATATAAATCATTTTAACTTTTCAATTTTATATTTTTGTTATCACAAGTAATTATTTTTCCTGTTTAATTTACCAGTTGCCTAGCAACTCTATTTCATAACAGAAAAGAAAATTTAATAAAATAATTCATCGTTGTTATTTTCCTGATTACGAAACGTTTGGGGAGGGGAGGGGGGGGGGATGTTTACGTAAATTATAAAATAGTTAATCCTCTGTAATCGAATCAACGAACAAGGTTAGCATCAAACATGAACGATGCTACAGCAAGAATGTAGTTTAAAATGATTGTAAATACTATTAGAACTGTCAGAAAAAGTTCAGAATTTCTCTATTGTAAAAATCACACTTGTTAATATGCATGTCATTTAGTAGGAGATATGATGGTTACAGAAGACAGCGCAATGAACATTTTGGAACATCCTATATATTAAAACCCCAAGCTAAAATCTTAATTTCCAGGCAAATTCGACGTTTTTGCGCATGCGTGAGATTATACCGAAAACATATTCAGTTTTAAAGGAACACTCAAACGATATCATCGTGGCACAGCGGTCTAAAGGCGTTAGTTTAAAAGCTCTATAGAGCGCAAGTTCGAATCATTGACATTTCATACAAATTTATATTAGAAGTCAATGGTTCGAATCCCGTGACTGACAGAAAGATTTCTGAGATACTTTTGACTATAATTCATTTAAATTACTGTCATATTTTCGGGAAAAGAAGTTATATGCTTTGTAATTTTTTTTTTATTCAAATGCTTTTTAATTAAGTAAAATTTAACACCCAACAATATTTTTACAAATTAAAAATTATATTATAAATATAACAATATAAATCAAAAAACCTTTGTAGTATTAAAAATATTTAAATAAAAAAGAAATGCATGTAATTACACACACACACACACACACAAAAAAAAAAAAAAAAAAAAAAAAAGGCGCGAAGAAAACATTTTTTTTACAACTACATAACAATATTTTCTTCAAGAAATTTTTACACGGTCTGTAAAACCGTTATATTTGTAACTGATAAAATTTTCAGAGAATTTGAACAAGATTTTTTTTTTTTTTTTAACTATGAAAGGATCCTACATGAAAAACAAAATGTCTTCTTGCGAGCGCTTTTACCATTAAATATCAATATTTTTTCGTGAATTTTTTATTTAAAAGTATAAATTCATACAAAATTGGGTTAAAGCATAAAATTTGAGGTTTATTTAAGGTTATTATTATGGGCCCGGGCGAGTCAGCTAGTCACTGACGAAATGAATAAGTAAAGTAGTTTTTGTTAAGCACCGTTTTCAAAAGCTAAAGTACATAACAATACAAAATCTATTAAATGCATTCACGATAGAAATGTATATCCCTCCTGTCGTTATCGGTTTGTTCCGATTTGTGTAAAAATATGCGATACAATATAAAATTATTAATCTTATGAGGAAAAGTGAAGTGAGATGAATATTAAAATGTCTTGCAAAATTGTAGCTGAGATTAATCTATACTAATAAAAGAAAGTTTCGCTCTGTGTGTCTGTTGGCGATGGATAGGAAAATTTAGCGCACCTAGAAGTCTGTAAATTTAGATTTAGGTAGTCAAACCCTCTCCTGGTATACCTGAGCGTCAGAATTTTAATATTTTAATTACTTTCTGAAATATTAATTAAAATGCACAAAGAACTCTCATTAAAAATACGCTTTTATTCTCTTGAGTTGGTTGGTTGCATCGATTCTTCACAGAAGTAATTAAATAAACCAGAGTAGCGATGCACAAATAAGGATTTCTAACTAAATAGTATCAATATGGATTGAATTTATCAGCGTAGAGGAGCCATGCGAATGTCGCGCCACCTGTACATGGCAAATTACACATACGTCCCACTGATTGAAATATTTTACAGGCACATTTTTCTTCATGACAATTAGTCGGGTTTAAGTTTTTTTTTTTTACATGACATTTATTATTATGATGGAGATTGTTAATACAGAAAACTTTATTTAACAGATTCTTTTTTATATTTGCGGGAATGAAAAGGGGCAAGGGTCTAATTACATTTAAGAATCAAGGTGTATTTCTAGAAAGCAGTTACCAGAATTTCCGAATAATAGTCTAAGCCAAATTTCAAATTAAGCTCTTAGCCTAACCAAATGAATCAATCATTAAAGATGTATTGTGATCCTCCTAATTAGTTATTTGCTGAAGGCCACTTGAACAGCCCCCGCCCCAGCCCGTCCTTCAAGGTTTTTTCTCTAACTCTGCTCCGTTTCCATATCACAGCAACTATCTTTCCGATTTCAATGCAAGTGATTTCAAACACTATAATTAATTTAACAGTCACCCTTATAACATTAAACAAAATTTATGAGTAGCAGTTACCACTATTTACGAATAACAGTTTAAGCCAAATTTGTAATTAAATTAAAAGCTTAAGGAAACGAACGAATTTTGAAAGATGCATACTGGTCATCCTAATTAATCATTTGCTCAAGGGCACTTGAACATCCCCTCCCCCACCCCCGGGACCTCCTTCAAGGTTTTCCCTCTAACTATGCTCCGTTTCCATATCTCAGCAACTATTTTTCCGATTTCAACGCAAGTGGTTCCAAACATTATAATTATCTTAATAGTCACTCTTTATAATATTAAACTAAATTTATGAGTAGCGGTTACCACTATTTACGAATAACAGTTTAAGCCAAATTTGTAATTAAATTCAAAGCTTAAGGAAACGAATGAATTTTGAAAGATGCATAGTGGTTCTCCTAATTAGTCATTTGCTCAAGGGCACTTGATCATCCCCTCCCCCAAACCGGGACCTCCTTCAAGGTTTTCCCTCTAACTATGCTCCGTTTCCATATCTCAGCAACTATTTTTCCGATTTCAACGCAAGTGATTCCAAACATTATAATTGACTTAATAGGCACTTTTTATAACATTAAACTAAATTTCTGAGTAGCGGTTACCACTATTTCCGAATAATTGGGTAAGCCAAATTTGTAATTAAGTTCCTAGCTTAAGCAAACGAACAAATTTCGAAAGATGCATAGTGCTCCTCTTAATTAGTCATTTGCTGAAGGGTACTTGAACAACCCTCCCCCCCCCCCCTCCTTCAAGGTTTTTCTCTAACTATGCCCCGTTTCTCTATATCAGCAACTATCTTTCCGATTTCAACGCAAGTGATTCCAAACATTATATTTAACTTAATAGTCACCCTTTATAACATTAAATTAAATTTATGAGTAGCGGTTACCACTATTTACAAATAAGAGTTTAAGTCAACTTTATAATTAAGTTCCTAGCTTAACAAAACGAACGAATTTTTATGCATGCATAGTGGGCCTCCTAATTAGTCATTTTCTGAAGGACACTCGAACATCCCCTCCCCTCGGCACCTCACTCAAGGTTATTTTCTCTAACTGTGCAATAACTGGGCTAATAATGTTCCAATCTTCTCGAAACTAGCTCAATTTTGTAGTGCGCCTACTATACAGTAACATAGGCAGCGGGGACCTGTCTCAGAAGTTCGTTCGGAAAGAGGTTTGTTTAGAACAGAATGCTCCCCTGGCGGTGGTAGGGGGAAATAACAGATTTTCTAGAGCGTACGAGCATGCCAGGTATATGGTTCCGAAGCCATCGTAGACCGCGGCCAGAGTTCCGTTTATTAAGAGATTTAAGTTTATTACAAGGGCTCGGGCAACGCCGGGCGGGTCAGCTAGTACACAAAAAAACAAAAACTTATAATTAACATACAGAAAACCTTGCTAAGATATTAGAAATAATCTGTTTTAAACAGGTTTTCGTGTTTTGTTCAAGCATGTAATATAGTGTAATTGTATTGTATTCTTTACACCAGGACAATGAAATATTTCCATTTAATGCAGGATTCCGATACAGACCATTTTGACAGTTTTTGCTGTATTTAGTGTTTTATTTACACTCAGGCAACTAATATATTGTAATTGTATTGTATTCTTTTCACCACGACAATGAAATATTTCCGTTTAATGCAGCATTTCGATACAGATTATTTTGACAGTTTTTGATGTACACTCATTGCCATAAAAATTTGCGCACCAAGAAAAAGACGTCCAAATGAAACGAAATTTTACACGCATAAGTACTACTGTGATATAAGTAAGTGATTAGAAAACCAAAGAAAAAGGATCATTTATTGCAGAAAAAAGTACAAATGAACGGAAATTTTAGTACTATGTTGGACCCCCTCTAGCGCGAATGCACGATACGATACGAGCGGGAATTGAGGCACACAAGTTCTGTATGATGTCCTGAGACATCTCGTTTCACAGTTGTTGTAAACGCGCCTCGAGTTCAACCAAACTCGTAGGGTGTCCAACTTGCCGTCCCAAATGATCCCAGATATGCTCGATTGGTGACAAATCTGGAGATCGAGCAGGCCAGAGAAGGGTAGTAATGTGGCGGAGGCAGGCTTGTGACATCCTTGCTGTGTGTGGCCGAGCATTGTCTTGCTGAAAAATGGCTCCTGGGAGCCCTGCCAAGAGTGGCAACACATGTGGCGGAAGGATGTCCTCGACGTACCACTGGGCTGTCATTGTGCCACGGATCAATATTAGGGGTGACCATGTTTTGTAAGAAATGGCACCCCATACCATCACACCAGCTGTGGGAGCGGTGTGTCGCTGTAAATTTAATGATAGTCACTTTTTATAACGTTAAACTTAATTTCTGAGTAGCGGTTACCACTATTTCCGAATAATTGGGTAAGCCAAATTTGTAATTAAGTTCCTAGCTTAAGCAAACGAACGAATTTCGAAAAATGCATAGTGCTCCTCTTAATTAGTCATTTGCTGAAGGGTACTTGAACAACCCTCTCCCCCCCCGGCCCCTCCTTCAAGGTTTTTCTCTAACTATGCCCCGTTTCTCTATATCAGCAACTATCTTTCCGATTTCAACGCAAGTGATTCCAAACATTATATTTAACTTAATAGTCACCCTTTATAACATTAAATTAAATTTATGAGTAGCGGTTACCACTATTAACAAATAAGAGTTTAAGCCAACTTTATAATTAAGTTCCTAGCTTAACAAAACGAACGAATTTTTATGCATGCATAGTGGGCCTCATAATTAGTCATTTTCTGAAGGACACTCGAACATCCCCTCCCCTCGGCACCTCACTCAAGGTTATTTTCTCTAACTGTGCAAATAATGTTCCAATCTTCTCGAAACTAGCTCAATTTTGTAGTGCGCCTACTATAAGATTGAGGCGTTCACCACGGGGCCTCCACACACGAACATGATTGTCATCGCTGCTCAAATTGAATCTAGACTCGTCGCTGAAGACGACCTGGTTCCATTCCGTTGCAATCCAACCCCGTTGTGCGCGACACCACTCCAAACGGAGGCGTCGGTGGGTGGGTGTCATTGGCAGCACATGTAATGGGCGCCGCGATACCAGATGTCCTTCAGCCAGGTGCCTTGCGATGGTTCGGGAAGACACAGGGGCCCGTAGTGAAGGTGCTGCCTGTGTCTGGATAGAGGCCAATGAGGCAGTTGGCTCTACGCGTGCGTTTCGTATGATGTGACGGTCTTCTCGACGACTGGTCTGTCGAGGGCGTCCCGAGCCTGGTTTCAGTGTAAATGACGTCTCTTCGGTCCACTAATCCCAACACCTCCTCACAGTAAAATGAGAACGGCCTACTTGACGAGCTATTCGCCGAGCTGACCACCCAGCTTCCATCATCCCGATGATTCTTCCCCTCTCGAACTCCGACAGCTGCTCATATTGTCTTCGATGGCTGCGTAACCGCATGTCTACCTCAGCGTTCCTTTGCAAAAGAAAAGGTACACTCAGACAAGTTCTGCTTACCAGTTTTATACTCCAAGGAGGACGAAGTTCAACGCCCTCTAGTGGAATTACGCAATGCACAATCACGCTGCATTTCTAATCATTTGCATATCTGCCTGATATATGTACCTTCATGCCAAGTTTCGTTACGATCCCACAATTATTTCTTGGTGCGCAAATTTTTATGGCAATGAGTGTATTTCATGTTTTATTTACACTCAGGCAACTAATATATTTTAATTGTATTGTATTCTTTTCACCATGACAATGAAATATTCCTGTTTAATGAAGGATTCCAATACAGACCATTTTGACAGTTTTTGCTGTATTTCGTGTTTTATTTACACTCAGGCAACTAATATATTGTCTTGTATTCTTTTCACCACGACAATGAGATATTCCCGTTTAATGCAGCATTCCGATACAGACCATTTTGACAGTTTTGCTGTATTTCGTGTTTTATTTACACTCAGGCAACTAATATATTGTAATCGTATTGTATTCTTTTCACCACGATAATGAAATATTCCCGTTTAATGCAGCATTCTGATACAGACCATTTTGATAAATTTTGCTGTATTTAGTGTTTTATCTACATAGTTTTTCAAGTCAAATAAGCATATTTTGACTCAGAAATTTTATTTAATAAATGAACTCAAATAAGAACTATATAGAAACAAGACACATTTTATTAAATAAATTTTCTGAGTCAAAATATGTTTACATTACCTGAAAAAACTCGGAAGTTTGGCTGCTATGCATTTATAATCATAAAACAGTTTTTATAAACTTTCGGGGGGGGGGGGGGGGGGGGGGGTGTTAGGGATGCAAGGTGCCACCTGAAGTTCTGCACACAGGCATCGGATACTGCTAACGCGCCCCTGTAATTTTGAAAATGCATAAGAACTGAAAATGTACTTTCATAGATAGCCATCCATAGATGGACATGTATCCAGGTCTTTGTGTATCTGTATATATGGATTTGTTTATATTCTACAAATATCTCTTAGTACTAAATATTGTTCAACTGGAAAATGCATAACTCAATCAAAAAACACCCTTAAGCAAGTCATGCACGAACACTGTAATGCTTATGAATTCTTTTGTGTATCCTTGTATATGATCTATGGAATTTATACACACTACATAGTATGCAAAAAATATGTAAACTTAAAAACGCATGCCAAAACTGAAAATGAACTTTCAGCATTTATCGCTCATAGATAGTACTGTATCAAAGTTCTGTTGTGTGACCCTGTAAATGTATGATAAATTCTTTACACTCCATATTCTACAGAAAAGGATGTTTTAGTGCACCTCAAAAATGCTTATCAATTCTATTATGCTTGAAACAGTATACACAAATTATTTTTTTTCCATAGTCAATAATGTAACAGGATTATTTTGAGTGTTCCTGTAAACGAACTATAAATTCTACACACTCCATTTTCAATAGCAAGCATACCATAATGAATCTCAACAACATATATCAATTACATAGCAATCTGCATATTTAAAAGAGTTAGACCATAGACAGAGAGTAGACAAACCAAATTAATACACTTTTCAACTATGTTTGAAAGTGTTAAAAAGATTTTTCTTATATGTCTGAAGTAGACATGGATGACCTAGCAGGTTGCCAACAGTTTTAAACTACACTTAGCAACATCTCCCAACCTACGACAAAGCAAAATGACAATTTAGCAAAATCACAATTTCTGAATATATTTTAAAAAATCATTCACAAATACATCGCTCTCCACAGTGGCTGATATAGGTAAAATTTTACTGGCCATACCTAAATTTCTACTCACCATTTGAGGAGTGGCATTTGCTAAACCTAGTCCTCTCCTCTATATATAAAAATTGTACAAAACTTTAAAATTTTTAATACTAACAACTAATATCGATATTATATTTGGATTCACTGGTAAAGGATCAGGGTCCATAAGCCATGTTTTTGGTCCATGAAATAGACTAAAACTCGATTTTGTTATACTGACTTAATTATTTCACAGTTATATAAATCCGAGCAAAATGCAAAAAATATTGTTGAAATCGTACAGGATAAACCTTCTAATATTAAAAAGTGAAATAATTAAGTCAGTATAACGAAGTCGAATTTTAGTCTTATTTCACGGGCCAAAAACACGGCTTATGGACCCTGATCCTTTATTTTTAAGCATAACTCAAAAACTACTCGGTGAAATGAGCAGTAATTTTGGATTCGCACGTTTGAAGCTTCTAGAAATCTATTTCTGTTAAAGTTTTAATAGGTAACAATATTTTTTTCAAAAATTTAAAAAAAAAAAAAAAAGAAAAAAAAAAAGGAATTGAATTTAAATAGGATGTCAAAATTAGGTGTTAGTATTGAAATTTTTAAAGTTTGCAAACCCCCTAAGCAAAATTTAAGTATAACATTAATTTGTAGCTTTTATTACTAATTGGTATCAGTCATACTTTTTATACGATGATTTGCAACAGTTTGAAAGGGAGGGATGATCCCATTATTATTATTATTTTTTCTTTTTTTCAAGGACTGTACATACAAAAAGTGTTATGAATTATGTATTTAAACAAATGTATAATTTTGAACTTTTATTTTTTTTTTTATAAAATATATTGAAGAATTACACAATGAAGACTAGCTCAAAAACAGCACACTCATAAGTGCTATTGCAACATTTTGTTCTTTCTAAAAATATGAAAAGTAAAGAATTAAAAAAAAATAATAATAAACAAAGCATATTAAAATAAGAATGTATTTTGCATAGCAATATCAATTTTACATAACATCTTGCCACATTACATAAAAATGATTTAAATAAATTTAAAAAGAAGTTTTCTTTCTTTCTTTTAATATATACTTATATAAAACGTTACATTTTTATCAACAAAGGCACTAATAACAAAGGGCAACAAATTTTGACTTTTATTCTAGAATCAAGTTAATAACTTTTGCAGTCATTTATTTTACATAAAAATCATGAAATTTTATCAGAATTTTGTTAGAGTTAATTTAAAGAAGACAGTCTTTATTTATTTATAAAATTTTGTATTACCAATAGTGAATTGAAATGTGATCCAATAAAAGGATAAAAATTATCCTAATAGTAAAACAGTGTTTTTAACCAGTAGAGTAGAAAAAAAAAAAACATGAAATATCTAATCTTACAAAAAAAAAAAAAAAATAATAATAATAATATGAAAACAAAGTTGTTATCAATCTTAATATTATATTGTTAATATACTTATGCAATTTTATTCTAATTTTATATCAATATGTTACGGTAATTACATGTTACTTTTATTGCAATTTAAAGAGAACTTACAATAGAAAAGACCACAATATGATTCGATGTTGGAAAAGAAGGGAAGGGGTGTCATAAAAATGATTGAGAACAACTGAATCGGCCTTACCTCTAATGAACTGAGAATTGTTATAATTGAGCAGAAAAAGCTATAATCACTTCCTAATTACAACAGCAGCAATGTCTTGCATAGTGGATTCATATTTAATGTTACATAAAATTATTCTGAAATGAGTCATCTCACAGACATAAGTTACTAAAAATAATACTGTATGGATTATTATGCTTGAAAATTAAATATGTTTTATTTCATTTTAACTTTAGGTAATAAATACTATTTATTTTTAGTATTTTTTATTTATAAAAGCTTATATATCTATTGCTGTTCTGAAAATAGTCTATGGCAATTCAGTTCAAGAACATGGGACTGTTAATTCTCAATTTTATATTTCAGCTAGAAAAAAAAAAATCTTATTAAAGTTGAAATTTACCCCCCCCCCCCCAAAAAAAAAAAAAATAATAATAATAATAATAATAATAATAGGCACATATAGCATGAAATAACTGTTTCACTTTTCACATGAAATAAAAGTTGACCAAATTTTTTATGAAAAAGGTAATAAAGAAGTAATTATAACTGACTTTATATTGATACCCAATTTATTTAACTTAGTTGATTCCAGGATAAGTCAAAAAATGTTACCTTGTATAGCTTTAACACTGTGCAATACAATAAACAAAACAAAAATGGCACATTAAAAAATTCGGTACTTTTCGGTTAGCGGGGCACCAGTGATATATATATATACATATATATACACACACACATATATTTATGTATACATATATATACATACACATATATATATACATATATATGTATACACATACCGGGTGTCCCAAAAATGACTGATGGATTTTAAAATTCAATAACTAGCAAACGGTGACAGATATTTAAAAAATTCTTGCAGGAGGGTTATGTATGATGTCGGGAGTTTTTTTACTGTGATTCTTGATTTTAGTTCGAATTTCAAACAATAGATGGCGCTGACAGCGGTTGGTGCTCATTTGAGGCCGAAACTGACGTCACTCAGCTTTGATACGAAGAAAGGAGATTAAGGCTATGGAGTGGACCTCATTCGCCCGTACAATCTTGCTCTTAGGTCCCGATTCTGAACTCATTCGATATGATTTCAATGGAATACGTTGTTGCCATGGAAACAACAAATTATTTGATAGTGGAATACAGCGTTCAGATCAGGGCATGAATTTAACAAGCAGTATTCGAGTTACAGGCGATTTTACATTTATGAGTATTTATGGGAATTTTATCTAACCAATATGAAAATTTAGTTTCGAGAAATGACGGCAATGCAGGTATATGAGAGCTGCACAGAAATCGAATCCGTCACATCTTCATTCGTTATTTTGCTACGCAGTCTGCTAGTGAGTTCTTTTAAAAGAGTGTACACTATTTATTGAAAATGGTTTATTTCACCTAGTTTTAAAATACGATGAATAAAATATTCTTTAAATCAGGCTATAAAAAGTAATTTAATCCGGGAAAATAAAACTTCATAAATGTAAAATCGCCTGCAACTCGAATACTGCTTGTTAAATTCATGCCCTGATCTGAACGCTGTATTCCACTATCAAAGAATTTGTTGTTTCCATGGCAACAACGCATTCCATTGAAATCATATCGAATGAGTTCAGAATCGGGGCCTAAGAGCAAGATTGTACGGGCGAATGAGACCCACCCCATAGCCTTAATCTCCTTTCTTCGCATCAATGCTGCGTGACGTCAGTTTCGGCCTCGAATGAGCGCCAACTGCTGTCAGCGCCATCTATTGTTTGAAATTCGAACTAAAACCAAGAATCACAGTAAAAAAACTCCCGACATCATACATAACCCTCCTGCAAGAATTTTTTTAATATCTGTCACCGTTTGCTAGTTATTGAATTTTAAAATCCATCAGTCATTTTTGGGACACCCGGTATGTATTTATATATGTACATATATCACTGGTGCCCGGCTAACCGAAAAGTACCAAAAATTCAAAGGGAAGAAATATATTTTATACAAGCAAAGCATACAATTTATAAAAAAATGTACAGCTTTTTACTTAAAAAATAATATAATATTTCAGCATATAAAAAAGCTGCCACTAATTAGCAATTAAAACTAATATAACTTTAAATAAATCAGGCTTACAAAAAACTTTTTTTTTTTAAACTGGGGAAAAATATATAAAAATATTAATGTACACAATTGTAAAAATAGAAATAGCAAATATGCAAAAAGATAGGGAGAATATACAGTGGACTTCAATTCAAATTTTGATAATTCAAACATAATACTTTTCTCTGGGAAATTGTATTACGAACAATATTAAAGTACTGCATGTGAATCAAATTTTCAAACAATTTCCTTGAATAATTCAAAAATTTGGAATCTCAATGTCTCATCAATATTTCAAAAAATTTTGTGCCATATAGCAAACACTCAAACATATTTTCATATAAATTTAATAATTTATCCAACAGGAAAAAAAAAAAGATATGTAATTAGCTGCAAGATGTGTTTTAAGCTATATAATATTAAATTGGAGATTTTCTTAGCCTAATAAAAAAGGACACGGCAAAGTAATTAAAAGATTATAACTGTCTTCAAATGAAAATAAATAATTTTTACTATTATGATAAAAGTTGCCCCCCCCCCCCCTCCAACACCCAAGTCAAATTTTTTTTTTAACCAGAAAATTTATTTAACAAAATATGTCTTGTTTCTATGCAGTAATTATACAATTTCATTTCTTAAGGCATTCTCATTATTCATTTCTAAAATATATACTTAATTTTAAGTGAAGTGTTAAAATCTTATTAAATTTTGCTATAATTTTAACACATAAAATTATAAATTAAGCACATATTTTAGAAATAGTTTGATAACTAAGACAAAAAAAAAAAAAAAAAAAAAAAAAAGAGACACCCTTCAAAAACAGCACAAAGAAAAGAGAAGTTAAAAATATTAATTTCCCAAGGAGATATTTTAAAGATATGTATGTATTCTACACCCGTAGGTTTAACAATAGCAAGGAGAATCGGGAAGTTCACTGACGAACAGCCTTAAGTACAATTTCTGGTTCTAAATATTTTTATTTAAGAAAAAAAGGACTAAGGGGTGCTATGCATCTATGCCAAATTTATATATTTGAATTTGTGTTTGTACTGCTAGATAATATGTAAAACAACTGACTTTTAGATAAAGGTTTATTGCATACTGTTACCGATTATAATTAACCTTAAAAAGTAGAAAAAGAAATTTTATTATATGTTATTTAGGTACTTCTCTATTATTCCGTCGACCACTTTTCATAACAAAAAACTATCGCCAAACTGTAAGATTAAACGCAAAAAATGCAGTCCCATTTACTTGATGTCAGAAGCATTATAAGTGTTCGTTATGTCATCAAGTGGTTTTTAATTCGATATTTGTGTGTATTTTTCACTATGTTTTACTGATTTATTAGTTATTTCATTAATTAAAATAACAATTGTGTCTTTAAATTCTTTTATTTTATTTATTTTGATATTCCAATGGCAAAGTTCTCCGATTTATTTGGTGTTACAGTTTGGCGATAGTTTTTTGTTATTAGAAGTGGTCGACGGGATAATAGAGAAGTACCGTTATTTATTATCAGTACAAATATAATACAGGTCCTTTTGAGGAAAGAAAAAAAAAAGAGTCCACTGTGCATATGATCTAGAGAAAATTCTAGGTAAATGCCAAATTTTACAAAAATTCTAAATAAGCATGCTCAAAACTGAGTGATGTAAATAAGGATATCGTGACTACCTGTCAAATTATTTTCACTTTCATAAGAATAACAAGTGACATTAAATGTCGGTATATTAAAGATGAGAATGCATCAGGTAATTTTGACAAAGACATCTTAAGGATCAACTATTAATTATGTCACCATTCAAGAGGAGGATTCTAAAAAGTGTGACAGGGGGAGGCAGGTTAACATGTTGTAGATATAATAATAAGAATAAAAAGAAAAATTATAATAAGATAAGAAAAATTAAGAATTGGGTAAAAATTGTCTAGCAATTGAAATCCAACAGCTTAAGAGCACACAAGATCTTAAGGGTTTTTATAATATTTATATCAGTAAGTAATTGATTTTATATAATTTTTCTTTTTGCATAAAATTAGTTTTAAATGAATAGTTGCAGAAAAAGTGACATCATATCAGGGGGTGTGGGGAATATCACTTGAGTGTGACAATCAGTGACATAGGGGGAGGGATGGGTTAAAAAAAATTGCATGACATAATTAATGGAGGACCCCTTATAACAAAGAGAACCAAGAGTGAACAAAATTCTCAAGTAACAGCAAAACACTTTCAGAAATAGACACACAATAAGAAAAGCCATTCCATTATTTTATAATGCTAATAATTTTCATAAGAAAACTAAAAATACCCAACGATAAAAAAAAATTAAACATGAAGTTATAACAAAAGAAAGCTTATTTGCATTTAAAACACAAGTAATTCCTGGACGATCTTTTGCTCCAATTCAATTTTTTTTTTCTAATAAAGTTTAATAATCCCGTAAAGCAGGAACTTTTATAAAATTTTCCTTGCCATACTGTCATTTTATCCCAAACATAAAATACTTTTAAAATAGGTTGAAGGCTCCCTACTACAATGTATGATTTAATTAATTAATGATTCGATTTTTGAAAATAATTATATAAATACCAACAAATTACGACCATTATATTTAAAACAAACAGTAATATCTAAACATTGACAATGAATTTAAGACTTGACATGAATATACCCCAGAAAAAATATCATTAAGCTGAAAGTGCAAGAGGTTACCAAATCATTTTTTACTAAAAATTAAAATGGTTTTATTGTTATTTATTTTTTGTTATACTCTACTAATAACTGGTATAAAAAACATTACTAATTGTTTCAGTTGAGTTTTAGCACACAAGATTTTATAATTATATATTCCCTCAAAATACATTTAAGGCAGCAGAATAACTTTTGTAAATTTTAATTTCTGAAACAACTGAAAAATATTGTTTTGACAAGAGAAATTAAAGAGGTATTCTAATTCTATTATAATTCACTGCAGTTAAATAAATTTTTCACATATGTAGCAGCTGTGTGTAAAGCATGATAGGTGAAAGGGGAGAAATATGAGACAAAAGCAAACTAATTTCTTGATTTACATGATTTTACAGCATACTTCCCAATATGTTCAAATAGCTTGATTCACAAGTTGGCTATCAATAAACAGAGAAGAATTACATAATTTCTGTAAAAGTGTTTCTAGTAAACGTTTCAACAACATTGATTTTCCACTTACAAAAATATCCATTTAATTTTTGTTCAATGATAATTTTTATAAACTTTTAAGAGGTATAACATTCATCTTTTAAAAAATATTTTGCCAAACTGAAGCATGAACTATATTTAAGCAACTTTTTTTTTTCCAAAATTTAGCACACATAGTTCATTTTACAAGTGATACATAACATGTCATATCTGTTTTAACTCTTTCACCACTGTCAAAAACACAACTAGTATAAATTATGTAGTCTGGAATCTACTTTCATGTAAAAAAAAAAAAAAAGTCTCTGAAACATTTCTTTCTTAATTTTATTTTCATTCTAATGAAGGTATTTTGTTAAAAGATTGTGAAACAAAATATTATTACTCAATACTTTTTCAAACTAAAATGTTCTTGGAAAAAAAAAAAATAAATAAAAAATCTGTGACAAATTTAAAGCTACATTTATACATCTGCTTGAAAAATATAACAAAACCATATTCAGGGATGAAAGGGTTTTAAAATAAGAGAGTGAAATGATGCTTGTTTATTATCATGGCACCCACAAAATATGATGCCAATCAGTAAAATGGCTGGCAGTCCTTATCAAACCATAAATGTTTTAAAATATAATTCTATGTAATTCAGTTACAAATACATCAATAATATTTGATTTTTATTGTTGAATTGTTTTATTAATGTACCTGTTTTCTTATATATATATATAAACAATGTTGTTTTTTACTACACAAATGGAAGATGTATTATTCTTCCATGACATATTTATCTAATTGTTGAAAATATAAAAATGGACACAAAATAAAACTTTATTTTAGATATGGCATTTGATGCAATATAAATAAACACCACTTAAATATGACAACCAGAAAATGTATCCAACAAGAAAACATCTTTGCTATATATGTATATATATATATATAAAGTCATGTAAACATTTCTGTCCATAAATAAAAGTTTGTGGTAATCTTTAATAATGGGGGAGAATTTAATATTAGAGGCCATGATAATAAGCAAGTACCAATAAAATAATATTAATCATGAAAATATAAATTTTATTTCTTCTTATTAGTCACTTATAGCGGTAGCAAATGGTTACCCTTAATTCTTTAATCTGTCACTGGCATATCGTCTCGAAGGAGCGTGACTATTCCCTCTTATCATTAATATGAATCATTCTATTTTGAAATGACTATTGATTCACTTGATAAGTGAGAATTGACTATAATTTCAGCCAACAAAACAAATATACTTTTAAAAAAATTATGGAATATGTTCAGAAATGAATATATTTCATAATTAAATTTCCTAATACTTCATCACATTGTTTAAAATGCCGCAGAATTCAATATAAAATCTGCTTTTTCAAACAGAGAGAAAATTTCACTCATTAAATATAAATGTCATAATTCAAAATCAATTTTGAGTTATTAACATAGTTGGAATGCAATTTTTATGAACATTTGTATTAATTAAATATCTGTAAATTAAAAACTTGCCAGCAGAAGATGTAGCCTTTGACAAATCAGCATTATATTAATATCTAGGTAGACTTTTAGACGATTATAAATAAATTTAAAGAGCAAGATATAGCTCTAGTTATTGCTACTATTTAGTATTCCAACAAGATTTGTCAAACAAAGTAGCTTTTAGATATTCTGTTCTCAAAAAAAGAAAATTAAAACCTTTCTGTGTGTTTTCAGTTATGACTTCATTATATTTAATGAGTGCTTTATTTTGGCCTTTTGCAAAAGCAATCACTTAGTTTTTCTTCACATTTTATACCAAAAGTTATGCTTACCAAATGTAATGCTACTTATATGAAATCTCTCATAATAAGTAGAGCTCCACTTTTAATATTTAATTACCCATGAAATCATTTTAAGCATAAAATTTACATTTTATATAATTAAAATATGGGTACTTTTCGGTCAGCCGAGCACCAGTGATGTATGTACATATATAAAGTATATATATACATACATATATGTATATATATGTATACGTAGATATGTGTATATGTCATATACATATGTACTTATTATATGTACATATATCACTGGTGCCCGGCTAACCGAAAAGTACCAAAATATGTTTAACCATATAACAAAGTACAATGAAGTAAAATAAGATCAAGGAATATCTTAAATCAATCTTAAAATGTACATTAAAACAGCAGAAAACAATTAACATGTGGGAAATAATGAAAAAGTAACCAATAACAAATATATTTTTTTATGCTGTAAAAAACAAAACAAAAATCAAGTAGCTAAAAGAATACTTGAAATTACAGCTGATAAAAAATAAAACATATATTAGGGATTAGGAAATATAATGCTTGAAAAATTCAGAAAACTGTATGAATTTTGACCAACAAATATCCTTATTACATTTTCAAAATGCATATCATAGATAGATAGTTTAAAGCACAATATAAATAATAGTCATGATAACGAAATGTATTCGATTGATGTGTTTATAGAACACACAGTTTTAGATAAATTTTTTTCAAATATAGTTAACATAATAAAAAAAATCAACTTTTTTTCATTTTTTGTTTAAGGAGGAAGGGAGAGTGAAAATATATGGTTCACACAAAGTACATTGTATGCTTTAAATCCTCCTTAACTTTAATTGCATCGACTATTGCCTGGGACAATGCATGATAAGCACCCGATGTAGAAGTATCACTGCTAGTAGTAGCCTCTTCAATTTGAGACATATAATGCTGTCGAGCCCGGTATGCTGCAAGATGAGCATATGCCACAGGTGCTGGTGTTGATATGCTTTTTGTGCAGCGCACATAAGTGTGGCACAAATAATAAGTCAATTTTTGGAGATCGTTGGCAGTGAATTCATTGTCATCTTCAATGACAGTGTAGTGACTTGGACGACTAGTACCTATTAAGAGATGATAATAATTATAAATAACAAGAAAGAAAAAGCATACGTGAAGCATAGATTATGAAACACTTTCTAATGCATTCAAAGTACTTTAACAAAACTTCACTGTTTAATAAGGTGAAAGATGATGACTATGTAAACAAACTGGAAAATGCTAACATATTTGAAAATCTAATGTAATCAGCAATTACCATCTATAGTCGGAAAAATATTCGAACTATTTTGTGCAGCCCTGTATATGATCTATAGATCTTTATATATAGTACATTGTATGCAAAGATATAATTCAGTTAGGAAAAGCATTACACAGTTGAAAATTCCCTTTCAACCACTTCCATCAATAAGTGGAAATGTTCTCTAATTATTTTATGAAGCCCTGTATATGATCTATAGAATTTATACAACCAAGTAATATGAAAATTAAAAAAAAGTTTAATTTAAAACTGCATGCTACAGTTGAAAATACACTTTCAGCAAGTCTCAAACAGTTCTGTAATAAAAAGTTTTGTGTCCTTTCCCTGTAAATGAATGTTAAATGCTATGCACACCCTTTTCTATAGTAAGCATCTTGTAGTATACTTCAGTGATATATATCAATTTCATTATGTTTGAAATAATGTAACATCATTAAAATACACAGCTAACGTGTTTTTCCCCATAGGCCATAATGTAATGGAATTCTTTTGAGTGTTCCTGTAAACAAACTATAAATGATGCACACCATATTTTATAGTAAGCATCTTGCAGACCTCAGTAATCCTATATATTATTTCTGTTGTCAACGTTTTACGTATCAAAACGCAAATTTTTCCTTATTCATTCTCTATTCCTCTGAATGATTTGAAAAGTCAATGCCGAAAACCGTATCTTAACCCTCTAAGCGTGTGGAACGTAATATTCCGTTCACTAAGCTCCATGTTTCACTGCAATATATGCAATGTTTAAGATAATATAATTCTATAGATTTAATGAATTTTCAAAACAGTAAAGAATGATAAATACTCTCAAGGGTTATTTTCATATTTGTAATTAAGTTTTATTTATAATGCTGAAAGAATCATGTTTTTTTAGCATTTACAACAAAATGCAGAGAAAACAGCATTACAATTTTACCCTTTTTCAAAACGCTCAGAGGGTTAAGTATTTTTTCCTATTTTCCCCATTTATATATCACTCTTAGTTGCTTTTCCAAGATCTCGCCATTGTCAACATCCTTTTTTCTAAGCAAATAAAAAATGCAGAACGATAAATGAGATACCATATGAAAGGATTTTGAAATGGTTTCTGACATGGTACACTCATATTTCGTTAAAACATGTATTTTGATTAAAAATTGCAAGTAATTAAAAATTAAGTCGACATTGTTTACATCAATGAAATGAGAGGTTTTCCTCAAATGAGTGTTGTCACAAAAATAAAATACCGCAACTATGATTATAAAAAGAAAATGTTCAATAAAGATAAAGTAGAACATAGTTGCTGCACAAGTTTATTTCATATTTATGAATAAAAAGCAAAATTTTAATTTAAATGCTCAATTTATTTTTCTTTATCCCATGTGTTTTTTTACCTGAAACAAATAATGTCACTCTCTAATGCAGTAACATACGATTGATAAATTTTTTTGTGTTTGCTATTTTTGGTCAAATTATACTATAACTTTGATGGAATAAATGAGATGATATTCTGGCTTTACTAATGTTGTTTGCAGATATTTTTAGTCCTTAATTTTTTTAGAAGTTTAAACCTGCACATCTAAAAAATATTAGATATTGCTAAAAAATATTAGACTGCAGTGCGAAATCTTCGCACGGGGCCACTGATGTACATATAATTTTCATTATGTTTGAATTAAGAAATGTGCTAAAAGAAATAAAAAATAGTTGTTAAAGATTGAAGTTTTGTCCCTTAGAACATACTGATAAATTGAAAAAACAAAAACTGAGAAAAATGAATTTAAAGATTGCAACACTGAATCATTTAAAGGGAAATGGATGGAGTAGAGCCTTTTTTTTTGGTACTTTTCCGTTATACGGACACCATTGTTGCCAAACATATATTTACATACATTTTGGCATGGTGTCCGTATAATGGAAAAGTACCCTTTTTTTGTATATTTTTAATTATAGGATGTTTACGGCATATCGTGATAATATATTATGGCTGTCTAAATTCATTTTTAGCAAAAAGGTGAAAATTTGATATTTTCGTCATTAAAATACATAGTTGTCATCAGACTTGTATAAAACCAAAAACTTTCTGCACACATAAATATTGAGTCAAAAACTTTCTGCACACATAAATATTGAGTCAAAAACTTTCTGCAAATTAATTTAATGTTTAATAAAATTACATGTTATATTATTTTGACGATATAAATTAAAAACAGTAGTTTAAAATAATTACCGTTTAAAATTAATTAATATTAATTAAAGAATAATTATTTTGGTTAAAAATAATAATAAAGCTAAAAATCCATGATAGGATGAGCTGAATTCTTATCAATCATTTTGTCAATGCATTTAGAAACAACTCAATCCTTAATATTTTGACGTCTTCGCAAGCGTCTGTAATATCACAAAAATGTTTTGCATCTTTAAATTTTGAATTGTGCGCAAACAGTAAATAAATCTTACATAAAATTGGGGAATATTTTTAATTTTTTGGTATTTAATTTTTTTTTTTTTTTTTCCTGCTCAGTTCTGAATTTTGTAGAAAATTTTCCGTGCACGGCGTGAGTCTATATTATACAACTCTGGTCGTCATTCTTCACAAAATGAAGGGATTGAATTAGGGATGAGTTCAGACTCTGTTGTTCGGAGTAAGAGTCCGATGATTTGAAATACGACATCGACAAATTTTATTTTATCAGAACCCCCGCCCGATACTGAAAATATGCAGTAAAAAATTGTTAATATCTTTAAATTGTTCAAAAAGTTTCAAGATTAATTTTCTCATTTAAACATATATTTTTACATAGAAATTAGTATTAATCCTCAAAACTCCCTCGTGACAATGTTTCGTAATTTTCATGTCCCTGAAAATCTTTTTAAAATCTCTGTTATGTGTTATTTGTACTCAATCACTGGCAGAAATCTGCAAATGTCACAATTCTTATTCTTTTAAAATATTGCACAACTAATATAGCAGAGAGACATGAGTTCTGTTTTCCCATCATTCTAGAAAAAGACTTCAAATAGAAAACAATGACAGACAAGGTTCTTCATGTTACAAATCCAAGGTTTCTTCATGTTACAAACATTGACGTGCCAAATCTTCACAATCAAATAGAATAGTATTCATTATATACCATCAATAACAATTCAATTCCCATTCCACTGATTGTTAAAGGATTGTAAAACACTTTGAGAAACTTAGATTACTCTTGTCAGATGCAATCTTCCCAAGTGAGCAAAAAGTCCGGTCCAGGATTCGAATTTTCACTCAGTGGGGAAGATTGCATCTATGATTTCTTTACCAATTTGAATAATTGTGTCAAAATTAATCTAGTATATTCTTGTTTCTCAAATAATAAGGTCTTTTTTTTTTTTAACCACTTTTTTCAATTTTTGAATAAATAAAGTTTTCACTTTGTGCCTGAGCACGAAGACTGGTATAAAAATAGAGCCCAGATTTGGGCTGAGCCCATCTCATCTCTATATCGAATCCTTTTAATGGATATTTTGAAGAGTTTCTTAGCTATACTTGCTGCTATAAAACAAAAAAACAACAAAAAAAAAGCCTGGAAATTCCCCAAAACCATGATAAAAAACCACTGAAAAAATAACAAAACTTGTAAAAACCATGAAAACTCTGATAAAATCCACTGGGTTGGGTTTTTTCTTAAAAAACTCAGGGTTTTGCCAACCCTGGTTTGAAATGGTGTAACATCATTAAAATATACCACAAGCAATTTTCCCCTTATAAACCATAATGTAATTAATTCTTTTAAGTGTCCTTGTAAATGAACTTTAAATACTACACACTCCATTTTCAATAGCGAACATGTCATAGTAAACCTCAATAACATATATAAATTACATAGCAATCCGAACATATATACATGAGTTAGAGCACAGACTGACGGCAGACAGAAAGACAAACCGAATTAGGTTACAGGTGTTATTCTTCAAAATTAGCTATTAATTCATTTAAGAAAATTTTAGTATTTACGTATTATCCATGCCAGGAAAATAGATTGCCCAAAATGGCAATCAATCGCCAATTGTGTTCAAAACGATAACTTAATGTACATTTAATAAATACATAACATTGTTAAAAATGATAAATAAGATAAAAGAAAACTAAAATAATACAAAACAGTAATTTAATATGCATTTATTAAACATAGAACATCAAATTGACGGCTATTGGCAATTAAACAATATTAACAATGACAGTTTTTTTCCCAAGAGAATTATGTTCATGAGAATTAATATAATATAAATATTCTTTAATCGTATATATTATTTCTCCTGTCAACATCCCTTTTTCTTTTTCACAGAATGACGAATGAGATACCATATGAAAGGATTTTGAACAGGCTTCTGACATAGTACACTTACATTTTCCTAAAACACGTTTTTTGATTAAAATTTGCTGATAACTAAAAATTAAATTGGCATTATTTTCATAAATGAAATGAAAGTTTTTCCTCAAATTAATGTTGCCACAAAAATAAAATTCCGGATTATATCACGCTCAACAATGGATTATAAAAAAATAAATAGCATAAAAAAGATAAAGTATGACATCTTCACACGTGTTTATTTTATATTTATGATTAAAAAGCAAAATTGAAATTGCAATGTTTAGAAGAAAAATACACCATGGATTGTCCCATGGTTTTTTTTTTCGATGCGGATGATGTCATCCTCTAATGCAGTTGAAATACGATTGTTATTTTTATTTTTTCGCGCATGCCTTTTTGTAAGTTTGATGGAATAAATAAGCTGATATTCTGGCTTGACTAATGTTAGGGAACAGATATCGCAGACGCACCGGCGTTGGCGAAATTTTTTTGTGGTGCTATTTTGGCGAGAAAACCCCATTTTCGAATACCTGTTAAGCCTATGTGACGATCTCATTAAATCTCTCACAGTCTGCTAATTATGCAAAATAATCAACGATAGAAATTCCCAAGAGTTGGAGAACTTTTCTCACGCTTCGCTGTGGGGTTACAAGAACGTCACTTACTACAATAGGAAAAGATAAGCTTCGATCAATCTTGTGAACTGAAATTGCTTAGACAGCAAGATATTTCTCTGATCTGTCCGACGACATGTGGGTTCTCGGATCGTGAGAAATTGCCGTGTGAACATTCTAAAGTTCAGGAAGACCTCCCCAAAAGAATGGTTTATCCTATGACTTAAAAACCGAAACTAATGACGTGAACTAAAACTTTTTTGATTGGTGATCGGAGTATCTTTTGTTCGAGCAAGGGGACCGGAAAAGAGAATCGAGGGGAAGTTAGTTAGAGTTTTGGCAGGAGAACGAGTGTTGGTGGAAAACACTCTTCTCAGGACGATTTCCCAAACCAGTGGGGAAGAAAATGTTTTGCTGACACATTTTGAAGAGAGAGGATTTCTCTTAAGGCAACGGCAAGGTCATCGCTTGAAGTTTTTGTGAAGAGTGCAAAAGAACTCATGTTAAGATTTCCAATTACTGTACAAGATTGGACCTTTCATTGTTTTATTAATTGATTATAAGTTGAAACGAAATTACGCTGAAAAAAATTGTTTATAATGATTTGTAATATTAAGAAACTCGAAAATGATTTTTAAATAAAAATCACTTAGTAGTACCTTATTGAAATCGATCCATATGAAAAGGCCACACGCTACCCCTTTACAAATTATAACATCATGGATTCATTATAGCTGGTGGCAAGCGGGTCGGATACTTCAACAAAAATTGATTAACATCAGTGAAGAGAGCCCAGACAGTAGCAGTGACGCCCGCCCGCATCTAAGCGCGCAAGAGCTGACGCCAGTTCAGGAGAGGAAAGCAGAGACCGAAGCAAGCCCTTGCAGTGTCACGACAGACCGCAGTTCCGTCCTGGAAGCAAGCCCGTGTTTACAGAGAACAAGCCCGAAGCAAGCCCTTGCAGTGTCACGACAGACCGCAGCTCCGTCCTGGAAGCAAGCCCGTGTTTACAGAGAATAAGTCCGAAGCAAGCCCTTTCTAGGAAATATCAGGAGCCGACAAACCGAGATAACCTGTGAAATCGACGACGTCTAGGCCAGACCCGAAACCGGCGACAGATAATGCAGACAAAGACTGTAGAAAAGGTAAGCTCAATTCATTTTTGAGTGGCTCTCATTTTGTTTATATATTCTTTAGTGAGGAAAATTCATTTCTGAGAAAATTTTTATTTGAATATTAATTTATGATAGATTATGATAAATTTTTAAATCTAATAAATTTTAACATATTTGGAAAAATATATGTGTATTTGTTATAAGCATAAAATTTGATAGTATGAATTTTTCTTTTGGCAGTAAAATAATATAAGGAGGGACGGTTAGGCTAAATGTGTAATTTTTCTTTTTTTTCTAAAAAAAAAAAAAAAAAAAAAAGAGGTAAAAATTCCGACTTTTCATATAAGTCGATTGTCTAGTAATTCCTGATTGAAAGATTTCAAAGATTTTACTTTCCCATTATTTATGAAAGAATAGATGTTTTTGATACTAAAATATTTTGCATATGTGATGTTAAGAAAATTTTTAGCAGTCGCAAAAAGTGTTCATTTTGTTATAACTCTGAAAATTGTTACCTGCGGTGTCAGAAATATCAAGTATTGGTTGAATTATGAACACAGAATTTCAAATTTCTAAATTTTTTTTTTTAATTTGTATGATCGACACAAAAACGTGTCAGTGTATTGAAAATTTTGCAATATTGAAAATTTATTTTTATATGTATACTTTATTTATTTATTCCTCAAAATTGAATTGTATTTAAAATTGGTAATATTATGTGGGTAGTAGCAGAAAATTTTTCATAAAGTGTTAGAATCCCTATTGCATAAGTTAGCGAGCGAAAATATTATTTTCATCTTTATATTGTATTTGCTTAAAATTTTAAAATGCAAGAAGTAACTGATCTGAAACAGTGCAGGAAAATTGATTTGCAGAATTTAGCGGAAGAATTAGGAGTGGAGATAGGGAAAAATGACAGGATTCCGGTAATTATCCAAAAAATCGAAGCTGCTAAGGATTACGACAAAGATTTTGCCTTTACGCAAGCTGCGTATATCATAAAAGATCGAGAAGAGAATAAAGAAAGGGAAAAGGCTGAAATACAAAGGGAATATGAGGAAAAACAAAGGGAATATGAGAGGGAGAAAGAAGAAAGAGAAAGAGAGGAAAAACAAAAAGAACGCGAATTTACGTTAGAACAACTTAGACTGACGCAAGATGCAAATAGACGTAGTTCAACTAACAGTGCCGGGTCGGAACGCCCAACTAAACTGCCGCTCCGAACAATAATGCATCGATTTGATCCGGAACGCTCGGATATAACTTTGTTTTTAAATTTGTTCGAACGACAGGCGACCAAAGCGGAAATAGAGACAGGTGACTTAGTGACACATTTATTAGCTTTAGTGCCGGTCGAAATTGCAGAGTTAATATTAAGGGAACCGCAAGATCAGACGGATAACTTTGAATACGTCAAAAAGTTTTTGCTTGAACGATTCCGTATGAGTCCCGAATCGTATCGTCAAAAATTAATGAAACATCCACGCAATCCAGATGCTCCGTGGAAGGATATTATCTTTGAGATCAACAGTTATTTAGAGGGTTGGTTGAATGGTTTAGATGTTACGGATTTCAGTAGTCTGAAAAATTTATTGATAACTGACCAGATCAAGCTCCATGCTTCTAGTGAAATGAAAGAGCATTTCATTGATTCGTGGGCAAACTACAAAGACCCGTTAGTTTTGGCAAAATGTCTGGATGAATACGAAGCAGTGAAAGGGATTTCAGATAAAAAGGAGAATGCGAGATCTTTTTATAATAGGAAATCTGAAGAAACGAAACTCGAGGGAAATTCTGGAGAAGAAAAAAATTCCGACAAAAAAATAAATTGGCGAGACAAAGAAATTAAAGACAGGGAACGTATCTTTGAACGAAAGAGGCGTTGCCATACGTGTGGAAGCGAATTTCACCTAATGGCCCGTTGTCCGAAAAGACAAAGGGATATTACGGAAGTAAAATCTTTCGAGAGCATAAATCACTTAGGCGATATAAGCAAAGACAAAAGCTTGTTCCGACCTTTTTTGAGTGAAAACAAAATAAATGGGAAGAAGGCGTGTGTACTTAGAGATTCAGGTAGCTCGTATTGTGTTTGCCCATGGAATTTGGTAAATAAAAGCAAATTAGGCAATGAATATGTTTGGCTTAAACAGACATTTGATAAATATCCAAAACGATTTAGAGTGGCACGTATAAAAATGGAAATAAAAGGTCTCGGATATGTAAATACGAAAGCGGCAATCCTGCCTAGACACTCTAAAATTAAACACTATATCTTAGGAAATAAGACGCAGGCTTTAATAAATGAAAAGATAAAGCGAAAGCAAAAATCACAAACTAATTCCAGTTTTGAGAACCCAGGGAATGAGATAAACCCTTTAACAGATCCCCAAGGGCAGGAAGAAATCCTTTTGTCATTTCCCCCCAAAATGAAGAACCACCGTTCTCAGTGTATTGGGGAAAAAGAAACCCTTTTGAAAAGGTCAAGGAAAGTTGATAAGTTGGTTTTTGACCGGCAGGGTAATTTGAAAAATAAACGCGAAAATATGGAAGTGAGTGTTGACAGGAAGGGTTATCATTCGAAAGCTAATCTGGAGGAAGTGAGCGGATTCACAAAGAGTTTTCTAAAATCCTTCGAAATTCTGTTGAAAGAGAGTAGGGACAGTGGAAATTCACGCCTTTGTGACACTCTTGTTAAAGAAATTGAACGGTTGTGTAAAACGTATTGTTCGGCAAACACAAGTAAAGAAATTCAGTAGTAAGTTTTTGAGTAAAATCCAATCTTTTGTACATATTTGATTATGTTTAGTTTTATTGTTATTTTGGCATGTGTAGTAAAAAAGTATCTTTCAAAAAAAAAAAGTCTCTAAAGCTAGATGTTCAAGCAATGGTAAACAGTATATAAGAAATTGGGTCACTGATGTATATAGTGAGGTTAAATTGAAATGTTATTTGAGCCACTCAAATATGTTGAGCTAATCCTTTTTTTGCAGATTTTCTGCGTTTTAACACGGAAAATGTTTTGATGGTGGGGGTGTTGTGACGATCTCATTAAATCTCTCACAGTCTGCTAATTATGCAAAATAATCAACGATAGAAATTCCCAAGAGTTGGAGAACTTTTCTCACGCTTCGCTGTGGGGTTACAAGAACGTCACTTACTACAATAGGAAAAGATAAGCTTCGATCAATCTTGTGAACTGAAATTGCTTAGACAGCAAGATATTTCTCTGATCTGTCCGACGACATGTGGGGTCTCGGATCGTGAGAAATTGCCGTGTGAACATTCTAAAGTTCAGGAAGACCTCCCCAAAAGAATGGTTTATCCTATGACTTAAAAACCGAAACTAATGACGTGAACTAAAACTTTTTTGATTGGTGATCGGAGTATCTTTTGTTTGAGCAAGGGGACCGGAAAAGAGAATCGAGGGGAAGTTAGTTAGAGTTTTGGCAGGAGAACGAGTGTTGGTGGAAAACACTCTTCTCAGGACGATTTCCCAAACCAGTGGGGAAGAAAATGTTTTGCTGACACATTTTGCAGAGAGAGGATTTCTCTTAAGGCAACGGCAAGGTCATCGCTTGAAGTTTTTGTGAAGAGTGCAAAAGAACTCATGTTAAGATTTCCAATTACTGTACAAGATTGGACCTTTCATTGTTTTATTAATTGATTATAAGTTGAAACAAAATTACGCTGAAAAAAATTGTTTATAATGATTTGTAATATTAAGAAACTCGAAAATGATTTTTAAATAAAAATCACTTAGTAGTACCTTATTGAAATCGATCCATATGAAAAGGCCACACGCTACCCCTTTACAAATTATAACATCATGGATTCATTATACCTAGCTTGCAAAAACGTGTTAGTTTTATTTTATAATATAATTGTATTATGATTTTATTTTAAAACACACACATTTAATTTTATTATTACTCACAGTTTTATTTAACACACACATTATTTTTATTACACATATATTAGATTTTATATATTAATTATTTTTAATTTATTTACATACACATTTAATTTTATTATAAAATACCAAGTTGCCATACAAAGCAAAAGTTCCGCTAGCAGTGGTGTAGTCGAGGGGGGACGCAGGGGGACGGCGTCCCCTCACTTTTTTATTTTATGTCGAGCGTCCCCTTACTTTTTATTTTCAAGGGGGACGCTAGAGACGCTATCTTTTCAAACTTACTAATTTTTTTTAATTATGAGCATACCAATAAATCAACAATTTTAAGAAATAAGGCATTGATTTTTAATACTTTTCAACAACATGGAAAGTGTTTACAGTGTCAGATCGCTTGTCTGTCTCCATCTGTTCGCATTCTACTTGTAACTTCCAAAAGTTTGCTTGAATTTCGACAAAATTTTATGTATATTTCTTCAATGTAGCCTTATCACTATTGTGAATTATGTGTATAGCATCAGTATTTCGTTTACGAGTGATCAAAAAAGAGTTCTTTCATATTACTGTTTACTGGGCGGAGATTGTTTGAAATACACATAAATGAAGTAATGCCATATGGTATTGAAATTTGTTACAACATATTTCCTATCAAAAATAGCATTTATCGTTCGTTTACAGGGACGTTAAAAAATATTTCGAAACACTAAAACACCATGAGCTATTAACAGTAATTGTTTGCAATGCATGGAAAACGGTGCACGAAACATTTATAGTTATTTTACAAGGCCAAAGACACATTGTCAGACGTGGGCTCAGTTGCTCGAAACGTGTTTTCGATTACATTTTGTATTTTTCAGCTGAAGAAAATATCCATTTGCTAAGTGATACGTAAATGATATTCGTATACAGGGCCACACAAAAATAATCCAAATACACTACCGTCATGGCCGGATATTTCTTGCAATGCGTTTTGCAGCTGGTTTAAATTTTAGTGTGTTATGTGATGAGCATATGATCATTAATTTCTATACATGACCACTCAAAATAATTCGAATGAATACGTTACCATTCTAATTTTCCCACATTCGAATGAGATAATTATTGCTTGGTATGTGTTTAAACTGAACGAAATTATATTTTCGATTTAAAAAAAACACTAGACATGCTTTTCCTTCACACATTGTTGCCCCAAATTAATTTTACAAACATTTGTGTGTAATGAATATAATATATATTGGCCGGTATACAGTGTGTCTGTGTATTATAAAAGTTGACACGCAATTTAATTTGTTACCTGCT
Organism: Maratus michaelseni; assembly: GCA_963931845.1. NCBI lineage: Eukaryota > Metazoa > Arthropoda > Arachnida > Araneae > Salticidae > Maratus > Maratus michaelseni. Next base: position 126,431,643 of record OZ007600.1, on the reverse strand, counting down.
GGAGATAAGTAGATAACGTAAATTATAAAAAAGTTTAAAATAAAGTAAAAAAATAATAATATTGAAATAATATTGTCAATGAAATAATTATCTTGTTAATTTTCAAACATTTATACAATAGCTCTTTATGCGACTCTTCTATTCAAAATTTGTCAGTCAGAAAATTTTCCTTTTTGCTGCAATAAAATCATTAAAAATCTGCATATCTACATATTTTAAATTAAATTTAAAAAATGAAGGAAGAAAGCTGACTTATAAAACCTTTTCGAACCATTTAAATATTACGTTACAATGAAAATGGTCCTGTGCACATATTGGCGATAGCTTTTTTAGAACAAAATTAAATATTAATAAGTGTAAAAAGGAAAAAAATGCATCGCAAGTGTATCTAAATAAAAAGCTGCACGGGCAGAAATCATGTAAAGAGACAGTGTAGTTTTAAAACTTACAAAAAAAAAAAAAAAAAAAAAAAAGAAGGATAAGCATGTATTTTCCGTCAGCTGCAGTACATAACTGGGTTTATTATCATCCATGGGTTTATCATCGCACATGTTTATTATCATCCATGTTACTGTTACCTTCTTGTAATACCTCATAGCTTTTCTAATTTGATATATAGTCGTTGTCCCCTTCCTCCCCCCTGCATATTTCCTACCTTATTTTAAACTTTTTTGCATCTTACATTGACTACTTATCTTCAAGTTTAAATTTTTTCGGACGCCCTGTAAAAGTCGACCTTAGCTCAAATTGAAGACTTTGTCAAAAAATGCAATACTTTGATAGCAACGTGGTTCAAAGTGGTTTTTAGTGACAAAACTTGATGCTTTTAATTTATAATAGTAATTTAACTTTAATGAATAATAATCTGTTTAATCTTCTAATTCTAATCTTTAACGATTCATCCTTATCTAAGTGAAAACCACAGCCTTACTCAAAATTTGGAAAGCGGTAAATCACAGAATGGCTACTGATACAAAATCTAGAAAATATAAAGAGGTGAATTTTTTTTTTTTTTAAATAAGTATTTCTGTAAAGTTCATTGAAAGAGGGAAAATAATACATATTATTAAACTGTGAGAGAATTAAATATATTTCTGTTGTTTTCAACCCATTTTTCCCCTGTTATTTAAATATTTAATAAATAAAAGAAATTAATTTGAGCCCCTTTTTTACCCGCTTACTTTTATCTTACATTTGTGTATGTATGTGACAGTCAAATCTTGTGATTCATTTTTCACCCACTTCCTGTTGACGTAGAGCTTTGAAATTTGGAATATATATATGATATATTTGAAATTTGGAATATATAATACATGAATTGGGCATTCATTTTTTAAAAATTAGATCCCTAGGGGGGGGGGGGGGGGGGGGGGTCAACGTCGGCACAAAAATGGCATTTACCCCCATAGAAATAACATTACGATTGTTTAATTGAAAAAAAAATAGCTCCATTGTTTGAAAATTCATCCATTTTCACCACATTGCTGCCCGCATCAGTATGACATCATTGAGCGACGCACACATTTGTGCTTTATTATATAAGTTGACTTTTTGTGAATTTTAATGAAAGTATGTTTTTTTTTTTCTATATTTAATTAATTTTTTTTAACGTTAAAAGTAATTTTATTAGGAAAGCGTTTCTTAAATAAGTCATCTGGCACAAGCATAAGTATTATGCCATAGAAACTCTACTTCAAAATTACATCTTTAAAAAATTTCCGCTCAAATCTTTAAACACTTATAGAATGGTATGGATTCAAATCAATTTATAACTAGAGTAGACTTTTATATCGCTATTAATAGTGTGGTAACATTCACTGAGACGATTCCCACATTAAAATTTCAACTCATCGTAGAGAATATCTACTAGTTAAATAACTTCTATGTCAAATTTGAAGTTTCTAGCACTGATAGTTTCAGAAGAATAACAACTTAAAAAAATTTTCGGCTTATTTCAGCACTTAAAATTTCGAATATTTTAAAAGCCATTCTTCGTGAGCACCTGCATGTTAATAGCTACCAGATAAATCGTGATGAAACGAGTTTAGAAGATTTACTTAACAATCAGGGCTCCCAAATGGTCCGCTTTTTGAATACCAGTATTTTCTTAGAAAAAATTTATTTTTAGATTTTTCTTGTAAATTTTGCAGAAACAACCTTCGGAAGTAAATTTTTGCAGAAAAGTTTTAGAAACCTACTAAGAAATTTTCTGTTAAAAAATATTGGTATTCAGTTGACGAACCATTTGGGAGCCCTGGACAATTCATCCTTTTAAAATGTAAATTAAAACAATAATAATAAATAAGATTTTACGAGTATGTATGTCCTGAAAGTATATGTATGCCAAGTTTTAAGTCAGTTGCTCTTGCTCGAATATTTCTACACAAATCATGATGAAACCAATATTTTTGAACGTCTTTCTCCATTTCATCCCATAAAAATTCAATACTTACAAATTAGAAGTAACCTAGTTACTGATTTAAAGAGTTACTAATTCTACAAAAATCTTGATGAAACGCGATTTTCAGAAATTTTCTTTATAAGGAATACTGGTCTATATAATACTGGTCTATTTCACCCCTTTCAAATTCGTATTGGGATGTTCGGAAAGTTCTTTCCATTTGGGAAAACTAATTCGTACCGGAAAATTCTGCCCGTCAATTGACATTAGATATTGAAATTAATGTCTAATAATTAAATGATAGAATTTTCTGGTACGAATTGGTTTTCCCAAACGGAATAAACTTTCCAAACAACCCAATATTTTTACACGTTGTTCAAAATTTTGTACAGAGTTTGGGCAATGGCATATATAATCCAGAATGTTAAATAATCTTTTCATCATATATAACATACCTGCGAAATTTAATCTCAGCCGAAAACACCGTTTAAATGCTACTCTGCTCAGACACATACACATATTGACTCATTGCAAAATCACCAAACACAGACTTTGGGAATCTTATAGAAAATACTGACTCGCACACATGCATACGCAGATACATAGAGAATTGTTACAGAAATAGGAAAAGCGGACTCAGGGAACCTATAAAAGTAAAGATATAAATTTCATAGTCTTTTTTCTTGTCATGATTACAATATTTTCCTTACACTATACGTGTCCGTAATGTAAAAATGCAATAATTTTCAATGCTCTTAGTATACAATAGTTATTCTATGACTATCTCAAAAATAAACAATGTCTAACAAAAGTCTCGTTGCGTGGATTAGTGTTATTAAATTACGAATTCTATTTCAAATACGTATTTTTCACACATGAAATAAGGTTAACAATATTTTAATTTATGGGAAGCTATGAACGACCAACAGATAAAAAACTTTAATTAATTTAATTAAATTTTAATTTAAAATTTAAAATTTAATTTTTCAATTACTTTTCTCTGCAATTCAAAATGAAAAGCAAGATTCATAATCAAGTTTGCCCTATGGGTGATACAGATACAGACCCTAATGATCGAGACTATGAGCGTCCCCCCACTTTTTTCCCCAGGACTACACCACTGCCCGCTAGGCAAAAAAATCACCATTTTGGCACCAAAAAGAAACCCTGGTGCATTTGCGACATCTGTACCAATGTACTTTACAGGTATTGTTATCATGTTTCTTTAGAAGTTTAAATTTGTATATAAAAATACTACAATGCTAAAAAATTTTGATTGGAGTGCAAAATCCTCGCATGGGTCCACTGGTATGAATATACTGTATCAATGAACACAATATATCTATATCTGATGCTATATCGAATATCGTATTATATATTATATTATATATAGAGATGGGAATGCTCGGAAAAAAAACCCGGAAAATTTGGGGAAAAAACTGGTTTTTTCTGTTTTTTTCCCGAAGGGCTATTTTTCAATTTTTCCGAATTGGAAAAATTGAAATTTAATTTATAAAATAATATATTCAAATGTTATTATGGTTGCATTCTGATATTTTTTTCTTTATATTTTTTCATGTTCAGTGTCTCCTATAAAAATGTAAACATAAAAAATATGATCTGTAAGCAGTTTAGTTGAGTCCTTTAAGGGATCCTTTGCAATTTTTTCACCTTAAAACATAGGACCCTTTAAAAAATTCAAATATTTTTTCAATCTGCATTTTGAATTCTCCAGAAAACCAGAAATGTGATGATTTTAGAATAACAAAACATTTCACATAACAGCTGAAATTGCCAATGAATCTCTTATCTAGCTATACAATGTACATACAGTAGTGGCCAAAATTCTGGAAACCTTTGGGGGAAAATGTTTTTTTGAAGTTTGATGGCTCATAACATCCAATATTTCTTATTTATACCATAAAAGCTATATACCACTGGAAAGATAATTTACTTAAGAATATCATGTAATACAATTTGATCAATTATAATTATTTTATGAAACGTTATAGCCAAATAATCAGAAAAAGACAGTAAAACCTGTTTAGGTTGACAATATTTTTTTTCCCTTTTTCTTGAATGTAGCCAATACATATGAATGTTTGGAGTGTCCAGACAGATTCCATTTTATTTGGCAATGTGTCAATCAAAGCTAAGATAGGATTAAAAAATATATATATGCCATATTTTGGTACTTATAGGAGGACTTTTATCACTATTTTTTATGATTGCTCTCAACTTGCTAAAGTTCTTTCCTACCTTTCAATTTTTGAGCTAGTAAAACATAATAAAATTAACAAAACATCATAAAGAGTTGATTAGTTACCCAGAAATCAATGTGTAACAATATTTTTAAGTGTAGAAAGTAAAATTAGAAGTAAATTAACAAAGGGATGTCTAAGTCGAGCAAAACACTACTCGTAAAGGCAAGAAAAGGTTCAGGAGAGAAATTGGCAGTAAATCCCTATGTATAGGTCACAGAAAACATCTCGGTAAATGCAACATGAAATGGCACACAGAATTGTACTTTATTTCATCTCACCATTACAGTGCATCATTTCATGCTGCACATACCGAGATTATTGTTTTCTGTGACCTATACACAGAAACCTTACTCTTTTACCGCCATTTGCTCTCCGGCACCTTTTCCTGCCTTTAACGGTCTTGTTTTGCTTGACTTAGACATCTCTTTGTTTATTTACTTCTAATTTTACTTGAAATTTCTTTAAAACCATATCTTTCAACACTTAGAAACATTGTTACACATTGATTTCTGGGTAACTAATCAACTCTTTATGATGTTTTGTTAATTTTAGTATTATTAGAAACAAGTTATTTTTTAATAACATGCAATTGAAATTATTTAGTCTTTTCAATCTTTTTTTCTCTTCTCTTCCTTTTCCTTAAACATAGATTTTAAGACTTGTCTAACTGTTTAATATAAATGCATACAAATAAACGTTTCAAAGAAAATGTAAATTTTCTGATAAAAATTGTTTTCAACTAAATATTTCGAAGTATTAAAAAATCCACCTTTTTTTATAAATTTCATTAAAGAAATATACATACATATACATATAATATATGTTACTTTCATATTAAGAATCTAAAACTTAAACTAAAACCAAAACATAGGGCTGATTTAGTTTTAGACTGGAAAGCTATAATTACCAAAACTAAATACACAAGAAATGAAAATTCTAATTGTACAAAAAAAAAAAAATTGTAATACTGTAAATTATTATCAATTTTTAAGCAATAGAAGATATAAAAACGATAATATTTATGTTACAACTACAATAATTTGTTTCTTTAAAATGGCATCATTTATATACAAAGCAGTAAATACTATGTAGAGGGGACTTAAATTTGCTTTCAAACGGCAGTGATATTGATTGAAACTGATAAGATTTTTTTTTTTTTTTTAAATCATCTCTACTGGTAATTGAACAAATGCAACTGAAAAATCATTTCAACAGAGACATGATATATTACAAACAATGATGTTAAATTAAGCAAGAAAAACTACTGTGAAAATTCTAATACTGAAAGGCTAACTTTCAAAAGCTGACTTTTTCTTTCTTTTTTGTAAATATTCATGTAAAATGAAAAAAATATTTTCTTTAGTATGCAGAAATTCAAAAAATGTTTATTATTTTATATTTTTTAAGAAAATGTAACTTATTTTGGAGAAACATTTGTAAAAAATCAAATTTTCCAAAATTTCCAATTTTTCCAGAAAAAAAAACTGAAAAAAAACTTTTTTTTTTCCGTCACTTCAAAATTTCCGGAAATTTTACATCTCTAATTACATACATAAATACTTCTGCCAGTACCTTTAACCACTTCAACAGCCGCAGAGATAGGGAAACAGTCTTATTACTTCCGAATTATCTCAGGGCTGCCGTTGAAGTGGTTATTATGGCAACTATATAATTTATTCACTATGCAGTTACAATGAAGAAAGCAAAATAAAAATATGTTACTGTAATTAATAGTTTTGGCAGTGAATCTGACCTGGCACAGATAATACGTTAAGTACTAAAATTTTTGGTGTAGTAAACTATAAACATCATTTCTAACATATAAGGAGAATAAAATAAAGGAATTAAGTTTGTGTTGGTAACTTCTGTCATCTTAGCTATGAAGAAATAATTTAATTTCTGAAAATTTTGTATATTGATTATAATGTAATCTATCGAATGATATACTCAATAAGTGGCCAAAAAATTTCTAAAAATCATTTTTGGTAACGTGATCATTTAAAAAAATTTTTTTGAAGAAGTTTCGGTAAAGATGTTGTGCACCGAAGTTTCATTTTGGCACCAAAATGGCGATTTTTATCATTGCGTGGCAAACCAACTATTTTGGCCAGAAGACCAGATAGTGTGTGTTAATTAAAGTCCTATGGTATTAACAGCTCAGTCAGTTGGGTACTTTTCCATTATGCGGACACCATGCCAAAATGTATGTTAATGCATAATGTATATATGTAAATGTATGCTTGGCGACAATGGTGTCCATATAACGGAAAAGTACCGTCAGCTGTATGCTTGACAATGTGTGTGTTTTAAAATAAATTAAACATTGTGAGTATTTTATAATAAAATAATTTGTGTTTGTTTTACCATATAACTGGCATATGTTTTATAATAAAATAAATTGTTTCACAATAAAATAAAACTAATGTTCTGTTTTTCTAGGTTAGGTCTAACATAACATGTATTCAAAAGCGGGGTTTTTCGCCAAAATGGTGCAAAAACAAAAATTACACCAACCCTGGTGCATCTGTGACATCTGTTCCGAAGTTTCACACATTAAATATACAATTTGCTAAGAGGTTACTTGGTGATAATTTTATTCATTCTTCTTAAACATTTTTTTGGTTAATATGCAGCATTAACTAGGCTATCACAATCTATTAATCACAAGGACATCTATTAAACCCAGTGGTAAAGAGTGTTCTTATAAATAAGACAAGTACAATTATATATCTGGTAACAGAGGTTTTATAATTTTTACTAGCCGCCACTGGCGACCGGTTTGGTCTCCCTTAAATGTATGTTAAGCATTGTAACACGCATTGATATTTTTTGTATTATTTTAGTTTGATTCCATATTATTTACCACTTTTAATGATGGGTATTTTTATTAGCCGGGAGCAAATGATAAATCGCCAAATATTGTTCCTATCACCCCTCATTCATACTGCATTAATTTAATTTTAAATTATAAACCTGTCACTCATTTCAGTTAAAATGCTTAGCTTTAATTTCAAATACCTATATTACATACAATTTAAAATACATGCCATTCACACTTTTCATTTAAAATAGAAAATAAATAAATAAATAAGAAATAATATCATAAATCAAAATATTTGATTTAAAAATCAAAGTATATTTTCTAATTCGAACACGCGAAAAATAAAAGCTGGTATCGGCGATCTAAAAAATAGTATTGCGAGATTTGCACAAATTAACATAAAAGTATTTAATGATGTTATGTATTTTATAAATGTATGTTAAATTACTATTTTGAACGCGATTGGTCATAACAACGGTAAATATGATTGGCGATTTCCAATCATTTTCCGTGATCTCTCTTCCTGGCAAGTATAATACATACATACCAAATTAACTGATAATTCGTTTCGAAATTTCATTCATTAAATATTATTACATGAGTTCAACCAAGACCTCCTTATCATAGTATCATAGATATTATGATAAGGGAGTCTTGAGTTCAACTTACGTCAAGAAAAGATCTGGAAGGAAGTTGAGTTGTATAGCACAGAATTATAGTAAAGTTTGACTGTCTCAATGGTGCGAATTATTATTATTGTTTTTGACACCCAGGCAGAGGTCCAAAAAATCATTCGGGGAGAACTTGCTTTATGAACGATTACCTCCATGGTTGGATATTTTAAACGTTCATGCCGAATTAATCTTTTTTTTTTTTTTTTTTTTTTTTTTTTGTTTACTTTCATTGATAGAGAATTTGAACTGCGATCCTAATTTCAACTGAAGCTATTGCAGAATATATGCTTAATTGAACGTAAGTCATCTCTCAAATATTAATTTATTTTGAACGATCTTTATAAAAATGTAACTTTTATGCAGTTTAATTCGGAAAAAATAATTTTGAATAAAAATGGCCGCCTAGTATATGAAAAAGTGAAGCAACCATCCCGGAATTGCTGATGACAGTCACATGACTTACACTTTTATTATATAGATACTTATTCATCTTCAGGGATGAGATTGACAAAAAAGCTGAAAACTGCACGAACAACATTTCAGCAATAATAGTTATGAATTTCAAGTGCAACAAATATTATAATTGGCATTAATATATATATATATATATTACATACAAAAAAAAAAATATATATAACATCAATTTAGCTTTGAGTAAATTAAAAAGAAATTATTTACTGACTCTATTAAAAAGTCTATTTTACCAAGATACAACAAATTAATAAAACTTTTCATTGGCTTTAACATTTTTTAACTGAAATTTTGAAAATAGTAAGACACTTTTCTTGAAACAGCAAATCAAGTATATGCTAATAATTGCAACCACCTTAAATAAATGATAGACCAGCATTCTCACTCTTTTTTAAAATAAAAAATAAGTTTTTAAGGAATTAAATAGATTTTCTAAGGACGTTATCAACGGCACCAAATAATCAGTGCATGGTTATTTCAGATTGCAGGACTTTTTTACCAGTCAGCTTGAAGCCAGTTTTTGGATTTTTTGCATAATTTTATAAAATTTAATTTGTTTTGGCATTTTGTGGAACATGTTCTGTATTACTAAAAGAAAGCTGGTTCCAATCTTTTAATCTAAAGCAGTAAATTTTGAAGAAATTCGCAGTTTTCCAGCAATTTTTTGAGAAAATTTGAGTTTTTTCGAGATTTTTTGACAAAATTCGCATTTTTTATTCGCATTTCGGCAAATTTTGCATTTTTTCAGGATCTTTTGACGAAATTTCACGTTTTTCACACGATATGTTTTGGCAAAATTAGCGGGTTTTTTTTTGCAATCCTTTGGTGAAATTCACGTTTTTTAGACAAATTTCACGTTTTTCGGAAAATGACAAAAAAGCAGAAAACTGCAGATCCATGGAAGAATCTCATGCCTGATCTTTTAACAGCTTTGCTAGCTGAAATAAATAACATTCAGCTCTGCTTACAGTTATCTGTTTGCTTTAAACCTTATACAGCTACAAAATGCAATTATTGCGGGTAAAATGAATAGAAAAAAAATCATTTCACTAAAAGCAGAAATCTGCGAGTAAAATTAAAATGACCCAATTTTTGAATCTCAATCAAAGAAAATTAAACTTATTATCAAACAAAATATTTGAAAAGTTTAAACCAAATAAAACATACCTTGCAGGCCAAAATGACTGCATAAAAAGAAGTCGAAATTCAGTGGATGAGTCACAACTGTATCTACTGTTGTCCCGGGTGGGATATTTTTCATTTTTCCTACTCCATCTCGATGATCAAATGGCATAAAACGAGTATGATGCCTCTTCTGGACAACAATGAAAGTGAGTCCTGGCTGATAATCTTCATGCAGAGCTCGGCATGCTTCTCTGATGCACTTAACTTCATGGTCTCGAACTTTTTCAAACTGTCCTTCACTAACTCCATCTCTATAAAATATGATTTTCTCTGGCTTTTTGCCATTTGTGCGACGATAAAATTCCTTTAAAAGCTCTTGGACCATGGCTTTGAGGTCTAAAATTATTTCAATTGCTTGCTTTTTTTCATCCACATTGGTTTGAGCTCTGCATACAACAGCATAACGGCATGGGAAAGCATCTAAGCTTCCAACGCATGCAGCTAAAGAAGGTTTAATGTCATGTGATGGACCAGGATGAGTAACATCAGCACCAATTATTATAACTGGTTTTCTCATAATGGGTGGCGTTTCTCCAGGAGTTAGTGAACTGTTCACACCTCCCATCTTAGCATTTATTTTCTGACATAAATTACTAACTAACGATGGATTGCACTTCTTTACAACATTATCATCTTTAACACATTGTGTAGTCAAACCTACTACTGTTTCAGCTGCTTGTTTGATGTCTCCATAGATGCTTTTATTTCTGCTAGGAACAACTACTACAGCCAAATTAGCATTATATTTATTTTTCATTTCGGCAAGCAATCTTTTCATATCAATTCTTCGACTATCGTATGTGTTAACAAGTGCTGGTCTGTCAATTTGAATACCAGTTTCTCTTCCTATATCCACCAACATTTTTGCAAATTTATTTAAATTTTGATCTGAGCAAAACCTAGTCGTAGAAAAGCTAATTAAAACCCAATTCATAATTTCAGCCCCTTTGTAAAACTGAGTCTGCCGCAAATCCCACGATCCATCTTTTGGTTTGATATTTTGATTTTTATATCGAACATTTGGTGCATCCAGAACACGTCCTTCTAGACTTAGAGGTTCGCGAGCTACATCTAAGCCAAACTCTTTCACATAAGGGTCTCTGCTAAAATTTGCTCTATTTACAATCTGTCTAATCTCATTAAATCTATCTCTAGGAGCTCGAGCAGTAAATTTTATCATATCAGCATTCTGTCTTTCTTCTAACTTTTTTTTGCAATGCTGGCCTTCAATCATATCACATACTTCAATAGGAAGGTAAACTTTCTTATTTTCTGGATTAACTTGCAAGCAAGGTAAATGCGGAAACTGCAAATCTATGTTATGCTGCTCTTTAAAATAACGTGCTACAGTTGTTTTAACTGGCTTGTCATTAACTGTTAGAGTAAATTCCAGTCTGTTTGCATTATCTCTGAGCAATCTTATTATACGATATTTTCTTCTGTAAGTTCGTAAATGATTAGTTTCAATTCGCATGTTCTTAAGTTCATTACTCATTCTCTTAATATCCGCATCAGTAATCTGCGGCCTTCTGCGTAATTCATCCACACTTGTATTCATAAATTCAGCAATATAATTTAAAACTGGGCCTTTTTGGTAAAATGTAGTAGCTGTAATATCTAAATTTACCATAGGCTTCCATTGACCCAAACGAAGACTTTGATGATAACCAAACCAAATTTCTCGACCACCGCCTAGGGGATGCAACTCTTGAGGATCAGGTGGATAGAAAAAAGAACGCCCAATAGGGGTAAATCTTAAACATGGACCATGTCGAAGTATGGTTTCTAAGGCCATTATTGTCTCTTGTGGGACTGAGCTTGTTCTATTTTCAAATAAGGCATGAAGAGTATCCAAATTAATGGCACAGGAATCAGTATCTTTTTTCCTAACTGGCTTTATTGTCACTTCAAAAACATCCTCTCTTGGTCCCCGTGGATCATTAGGATTACCAGGATTTTCATCAGCTATAACGACATTACATTTGAGTGGAAAATCAACATTTATTTCCTTCCTGGTGTACATATTTTTTTGCCCATCATATGCAGCAAATAAATTTTTAAAATTCCTATTTGTTTCCAGCATCAAAGATATTATTTCTCTATTCTTTTTAGTACTTAAGCAGCGGTACTTTTTATCTTTTTTATCAGCTCCAGGTGGTAAATTAGCACCAGCTTTTGCTTCAGACTCTTGACTTCTTCTTTTGTTAACTATATCTACATCATAATGGTATACATAACCACTTGGAACTTTAATTGGAAAACAATTTGAAATCAACTTTATGCGCCGACCCATATTGCCAACTTCAGGTCGTCTTGGAAGAGCAGGAGTGATAGTTAGCTTATGCTTTAACTCTATTCCAAGTTCTTCAGGATGTACAGTTCGCGTTTTTGGTTTAGATGGAGCAGGAGCTGGTCTCACAGGTTCTTCTTCAACTTGTCTCGTTGGGGGAGGAGAAAAAAATCCAGGAGGAGGACTTGTTGGTTGAGATGGAGGATGATCTCTACGAGCCTGATCTCGGTGTGGTTCATCTCTATAAGTTTGATATCTATCTCCTGGCGGTTCCTCTCTACGCTGATCTCTTTGTGGCTGATGGGGTCTTTGCTGTCCAGGGGGAGTATCTTGATCTTGTCTTCCAGGTGGAGCTCCTCTCCCTTAAAAATATAAAAACTTTTAGAAAAAGACAAATTTTAATGAAAGTTACAAATCACTTTACAGTTAACCATAAGTACAGCAAAATCTAAAAGAATCTGGGATATTATAGGCAAGGAGGCAACCGTATGAAACACTTATGTTATCAGATACAACAAACAAGAAAAAATTAATACTTCAAGTAAGAATAAAAATAATGATATCCAGTGGTCCAGGCCTGCCAAAGGTGAAGTGTGGTTTTGTTTAACCAAAAATTAATTAGATGCTCATTTTAAGTTACTTCATACATGAATAACAAAAATATGGGAAATGTTGCCTTCATCTAGTACTATACTATGCTGGTCTGCTTTGTCGTAACTGTGGCCAAACACTTGGCAGAATATGTTTTAATTATTGTAATTATATTTAAGGTATACCTATATTATCAAATAGAAGGATAATTTGTATTTTAAAATAAAGTTAAAATAGTCTTATAATGGAATATTAAGGTCTGATAACATTCAGTTGTGGCTAAATCTGGCAGAACGATTATTAAAGCATGCATTCATATCTTAGAATTAAAACTCTATGGAAGAAATAGACATCCTTCAGAAAATTTTGAGTTATTTTCTTATGTGGAATGATGCAAGATACTTATCTGACCTTCAATTGTTACATTTTCATATCAAAGGAAGATGTTGATTGCCATAACAATAACACTTATTCGTGAATATGAATCTTGGGGCATTTCCTTTTATTTTGTATCTTTTTGATATTGTATGTTACATTAACATGATTTAATGATACTGCGTACAAAAACAATAACCAATTTACATTACATTTTTTTTTTACAACATTTTAATGTCACATACGATAAGATAATGAGATGAAATGAGTTACTCCTTGTTATAATTTTTATATTGAAGAAAGACATTAGTTTCCATAGCAACATTCAAAACAATTCTGGATATATTTTATTATAGTAAAAAATGTTTATTATAATGCATTGACAGAAAATGTTGGTCGAAAATTCTTTTTTTAAAGAATTATGTAATAGTTTAAGAAACAAAAAATATTTACAAACAAAATATTGTGGGCTCTAATGTCAAAAAGCTTTGTTGATTTTGGAAACATGTATGAAATCTACTGTGGATTGTTGCTGCAGGAACTAAGACCTGGGATGATGCATGATACTTATAGAAATCTGACCTTGAATCATTATATTTCCATATCGAAGGAAGATATTGGCTGCCATGACAATAAAAAATTAATCTGAACTTTTTATTTCATATCTTTTCGATACCATATGAGACATGAACATGATGTAACGAAACTGTGTACAAGAGAATAGAAACCCACTTAGTCATTTCTTTGTTACGACACTTTAATGTCACATACGATAAGCATAACGAGATGAAAAGAGTTAATCCTTGTCATAATTTCTATATCGAAGAAAGACATTTTTTATAGCAACATTCAAATCAACCAGGGGTGCCCAGAGAGGGGTTTGGTGACGCAAAGTGCGTCATAAAATTTATTTTTTTTTTTGGGGGGGGGGGGGAAATTTAGAGAAAAATAAGTACATTTTGGGGGGGATTTTTAAATTCTTAATATTTCCTTTTTTTTCTTTTCTTTTTTTTTCACTAATACAAATTTTTTTGATTTTTTTAATATATCTTTAAACTTTTTTTCAACATTCAATTTCCAGAAATTTTCCTGTTTTTTTCATTCTTTAAATTCTAGATAAGGACAATAAGAACCCATTCTCCATCTTGCTACCTTTGAAGGTGCGGTAATAAAAAAAAATTACTTGGAATACAGGTGGGAAAATGTTTAACACATGTTGAAAGGCAATTAGGACCATAAGATGTGATAAAAGGAATAGAGAAAAAAAACTTCCAGCCATTAATTATTTTAGGGGGAAGGGAGGAATTTAAAGAAAAATAAATTTTTCTAGGAGGGGGAGGAGGATTAATTACTAGGTAATAACACTGAAAAATTATAGTGTGAAAGAAAAACATATACAGAATACAGGGGGCTTACAATAGATTTAGGACTCAGTTTTAATGGTACAGTGTCTGCCATTTTATAAGAATCGGTACTTGTAAGAGTATGTTGTTAAAGCAGTATAAGGCAACAACTTGTACTGAAATAAACGCTTCAATCCACAGTTATTTTAGGGGGGAGGGGGTGATTTAGATATATGTATTTTTTTTTTTTTTTGGTGGGGGGGGGGGGGAGATTAAATTGTATGACTAGGTAGTATAAAAAATAAGATGGGAAAATATAAGCATTAAGATTTAATCTTAAACAAGGGCGTATATACATGCAAATGTACATACACCTTTGATATAAACAACTTGTCTTAAATATTTTAGTCTTCTTTAAACGATATGCAATCTTTGTATTTAAGATTTATTTTGTAATAATTTAAAAGATTTTCTTTTAAATACTTGTAAGTAATTATTTATTTTCATAAAAAAAGTAGCTTTATTTATTAAAACATTTGACTTTTAGTAGATAACTTAAATTCTATAAAAGTTATTGGTGTTTACTATAGGATAGCAACAAATAAAAAATTTCTGCTTTTAAGCAGAATTCTTTTGCCACAGCTACAACAGTCAGAAAAAAACAATTGACAAAAATTTAAAAACTTAGTCTAAATGAAAATTTAACATTTTGATTTTTTACTTCAACTCATAACAGTTTCCAAAAAATATTATCCCAGATATTTAAGTTCTGTTTGTTGATAATTTGAATTCTAATGTATCATTCTTTTTTAATTTCTGGTTATATTAACAATATTTTTTTGACTTTTTCATCTTTTGGCTTTTTTATATTTGATCGAGATGAAACAAACATCAATCAGATTTTTTTTCGTAATTCTAGAATTTATTAAAATTTATTTCAAATTTAAATTTAGATTTTTTAAACTTTCCTGTTTTATGCGATTTTTTTTTTCAGACTATGATTTGAGACAAGGTCTTTTCTTTAAAAAAATCTTCTTAGAATCTCTAAAACAATTATTTCCATATTTAAAAATTTTTAAAACATAATTCATATTTAGGCAAAATATTATAACTTAGTTTTGCATTCATGCAACCAAATATGTGAAAAAAAAAATGCTTTAAATTTTGTCAGACAATTCTAAAAACATCTAGTCTTCTCTCTCAAAGAGAAGTGAAAAAAAGTTTAATCAAGAGTTTACTAATTTTTCTGAATATATGACAACTTCAGTGGCTAAAAACTGTATTTTTTAAAGATTTTCATTTAAAAATATATAAAATCCTACAAATTCGAGAATGTACGCTGTCGAAGGTAGCAGTACCCCCAAGCATTAGGTTCGTTTGGAAAGTTTTTTTTTTTTTATATAAAATAAAAACAGATCGGAGCGTACGTAGCACCCCCCGGCGTACGCTGCCGAAGGCAGTGGGGCTCTCGACTCTAAGGTCGTTTGGATATATTTTCGTTAAAAAATAAAAATTCATATCAATCCGAGGATGTACACTGTCGAAGGAAGTGTGGCCCAACATTAGGTTCGTTTGGAAAGATTTTCATTTAAAAATATAATTAACTGAACACTAATTTTAGATATATTTGAGGTTATTATCACGAGCCTAGGCAACAGCGGGCCTATATATAAATATATATGTATATATATATATATTCAATGAAAAATAAATAAATATGAGAATAATTTTAATATATATGCAAATTAAAAAGATGAAATCATCCTATAAAAATGAAAGCAATATTGCTGATCTCAGAGCACTAGCCTCATCTAACAAAATCTCAACACCTAACAAAGAAAAAAAGGGAGGAGGGAAAAAAATAGGTTGTTCTAGACATATTACGCGGTATAGTGAAGTGACATTTTCTGAGTTTGTGGTGCTATTTTCTAAATGCACCTAATTGTTTCAAATGTATGCTCACATTATGCGAATACTACAGGTCTGCGGCTGAAATTTCCAGGCCCGGCCCGATCTGCAGAAAAAAAAATTCCCCGACCCGGCTCGTTATAAAAGTTAAAAGTTCGGCCCGATCCTGGCCCGGTATAATGACTAAAAGTCCCGCCCGAGCCCGGCCAGAATTAATATTACAAGACATAGATTTTTAACACCGATGTGGTTAAAAATGGAGTACAAGGAGTTCAGTGAAAAAATACTTATTATAGCTTTTTTTTTTTTAATGATTATATTCTTTGTTTTTCAAAAAGCGCTCTGTACTGCGAAATACAGTCACATCAATTCAAAAATGCTACACCTCCCAAATTTATTTCTGCCTATGCCCAGTTAAACTACCATATTGATTTATTTTAATGAATCTCTACTTGTTTGTAAATGTCTGAGTTATCATTAAAATCTTTAGTCCATGATCTATGGCTTGGAGACTTAAAAATCTGAAAAATGCTATACAGCAAAATCATCTCAACACGGAATGGCATAGGAGAAAAGAAAAATCCGTTATAGACAGGTACTCTATTTATCATGTATACGTCGTCTACTATAAATGTATTATACTCTTTTTTCTCACGAATTATTATATCTTTTCTATCTTGCCTGGATCAACACATTTTTTCCGTAGACAGGTTTCCGTCATAGACAGGTTCCTTTTCATAAGTTTTACTACATTTTAATTTTTTGCCTAGAAATATATGTCATATTCTTAAAAAAATTTTCATTTATAATAATGTCGATATAAAAATATCTGCCTATTTTTTACAAAAAATATTGGAGCAGGCCAAATTTTACGGATTTTTACACAGGTCAGGCCGGGCCAATTGATATTCATACGGTTTCGCGGTTTGGGTCGGGATAGGGGCGTGAAATTTCGTCCTATACAGACCTCTAGTAAGCCCTGAAAAAAGAAGTGTGGTCCGGCCCGGGCGTAAAAAAAAACGCTTCGTTAAAAAGTGAGGCCCAAGAAACCCTTCCCCGAAAAGAGCAAAGACTAAGCCCGGCCATCCCGAGTCTCGCGAATAAAAATAGACCTGAACCCGGCTCGCGGACTGGGCCGGGCCGGGTTCCGGCTTCCCACCCATGCAGATCTCTAGCGGATACACTGTGCTATTCCCATACATGCTATGCCGTTTTCTGATTGTCCTGCGCTGTTATTAGTGTTTAGAATAAGTAATATACAAAAATAAATGCAGCTTATTTGAAAATTAATCTAAATATAATAACCAACGATACCATTTAAAATTATATTTCACATTATGCTCAAGTAATAGTCATTTGCCAAATACAAATATGCAATTTCCAAATAGTATTATATAGCATAGTAATAACGCTTGACAGCAGTGTTTCAAAAAACTGTAAAATGAATTTATTTCGTGATTGCATTATTAGTAACGGAGAAACTACATATAATTACTTTGACGCAGGTGAAAATTTTTATTTTATCTTTTAATAAAAAAAATTGTGAAAAAACATACAGAAGCTAAAATTAAAATTTGTGCTTAAAAAAAATTAATAAGAATTAACGTAATAATAAAAATAATTAATGTTTATGTTGATGTTAAATACCATTTGATGTATTATTTCGAATATAATAACTCGTCTACCTTATATAAATTCTAAAAGTGAATGTAATTACGTAAAACAGTTACAAATTATGTTACAAAAGTTACAAATTATATAAAAGTATTAACAAATTATATTATAGTAATTATTTTAATCATACTCCGATTATTCCACATGAAATCAAGCATTTAAAATTATTTTTAATAAAAAATGAATACTAGGGTAAAGAGCGACATGTTTTAAGAACTGCATGCAAAAAACAAAATTTTAAAAACTCCATTTTTTCATTAGATATCCTTAGAAAAGTGAGGAAACTTATCCCCATTGGATTAACATGGAGAACGGAAAACGAAAATTTGACTGACGAGCAGCCTTAATGCTCACATTTCTAAAAATACTTTTTCTAACATAGGAAAGTATTTCAAATTGGTGTATTCTTTTACGCAAAATAATGAAAAAATATGGTTTTCATATATTAAACCGCATAGTCTGCAGAAAGAAAAAAATGAAGTTCATTATTATTTTAATTTACTTCAACTTGTTTTCAAACGTTTATCAAATTTGTTTTATAGAATTGTCCTCCCTTTCTATTTTTTCCAGAATATGTTTTCTATATTTGTTAACATACCGTATGTTTATTCCAAATGTCGACCATTGAATATTTTCCTAATCGTTAGTCTTAGGCATATAGTTCCAATTGCAAAAGTGTTTAAAATTAGCTAAATAATTATGTTGGACACAATTTGGATAAAAAAAATGCAATTATGATGAATAAGTTATAAAAAATAACTTTTTATACAGCCTACAGGTCCTATAAGTTATACTTGGTAAAACAATCCTGAAGCTCTGATATATCAAATGAAAAAAAAAATCATTTTTCTACGACCAAAACTCACCGTGTGTTTAAAATTTGAGTTTAAAATTTGGAAATTTTTCGCTTTTAACATGGTGCCCGAAGTGATGTGCGGTCAGATTGAAATCGTACATTATTTCAGGCACTGTGTTCCAATTTTTTCCAAATTTGAAACTCAATAACTTTTGGTCGTACTAAAATGATTTTTCCCCCCGCATGTCAGAGAATGAGGACTGTTTCACTAAATATAACTTATAGGACCCAGGGACGAAAAAAAAAAGTTAAGCTTTGTAACGTCTTCAAAAATGCATTTTTTGACCCAAACGGCGTACAATTTAAAATATTTTTCAGCTAATTTTAAATATTTTTGAAATTGAAACTATTTATCAAAGACTAACTGTTCAGAAATCATCTATTAGTCAATGCTTAGAAGGGACATATTTTGTATTTTTTATAATATGTGTAGATGAAAAATTTGTATAGTTTTAAAAAAAAAAGTTTATATTGTATTTATTTGTTATTAAATTATTTAAAAATGAACCATTAAGAGTAATATATGAAGCTATCCAGGGGCGTAGCGAGCGGGGGGGCTGGGGGGGCAGCTGCCCCCCCAATGTTTGGTAAAAGGATTCAGTCGGCTTATCAGCAGATTTAATTAGTGTTTCTGTAGTATGTCAGTAGGCCGATTAAAAAAAAAACAATTCGGAAAATTCTGGTTGGCAGGACTTTAAGTCTTCAGAATGCATTTCACTACACCCTTACAATAATATGGCAAAAGCTAGTCATAAGCAATAGATAAGTTATGAGTAAAAAAAGTAATGGTTTCAATAGATCTATCTGGTCAGCCGGTATGAAAGTCACGTGTTCTGTCACATTTTCGAATCACATAAATAGCTAGTCGGCCTACCCACTGAAAAAAAATTATCATGTATAAATCTTGTCTGCAGAGCCCGAAATGTTGGACATATACTATACCTTACCCACACATGGAAAAGCTAAGTCGGCCGCCGATACATAGGGCAATAGGGGAAAAAATGAATCTGATCTATTGATTTGAAAATATCAGAAATTTGTCCTACAGTAACACTCGCAACTTACATAGATAAAAACTATCAATATATAAACTAGGCCGACCGAATGCGAAAGTCGCTTAAGAAAATTCAAGAAATTTTATACTTGATACCTAGTAAGTAGGTTCTAGCAACGATATGATGTTTACGCCCTTTGGAACTGTTTTAGGAACGTTTGGAAAATAAAAACGAAGAATTTTTAAAACTATTTAGAAAAAGAAAATGAATAAATTAAAAAAATATCCGTGCATTTAACATTTAATACCTAAAAAACTTCTTACTTTTTTTTTTTTTTTTTGATAAAACTAAAACTAAATTTATATGCTTGTGCCAACATAACATAATTACATAATTTTCACTGATTTTTCACTTGTTATTATAAAAATTAGAATTGGAGCTTTTATTAATTACTTAATATTTATTGTATACCCTGATTATAGTAATTTCCGGCGTATAATCCGCGGATCAAACAGTTATGTTTCGACCCAGAAATTTTATTTTATATAATGGAACATACTAGGTCGCTGTAAATATTTTACTTCAATTATTAAATAAAATTTCTGGGTCTAAACATAATTGTTTGATCCGCAGATTTTACGCCGGAAATTACGGTACATGTTAGCGATTACTTTTTTTAAAAACTAAATCATACGTAAGAGGAATTATTTTTTAATAAAGAATTCAGAAAGTAGAAGATTACAGGAAAAATTAAATTATTAAAAGTAGTTTTATGGTAAAAAAAAAAAAACTTGAAGCGATTGCGGAACATTAACACGTTTGCACTTAAAACAATATAAATAGTTCAGCGTTTCAGGCCCGTAACTACCGCCGGGGCACTGCCCCGGACCCCAAACTGATGGTTAAAAAATTATTGTATTTTAATATCTAATCTAACTTCCTATAAAATACCCAGCACCTAGCTAAATGTTAATAATAAAAACTAGTCGGATGTGCCAATCCCAAAACTTTCTTCTACCTCAGTCATGTTAATACTTCAAAATTCGCTATCACATCGCAAATAAAATCAATATTTTTCGTCATTCTGTTGTACGTCAGCTGCTTGCGAATCGTCGGGTTACCGGGATGCGATCAACTGATGTATACTAAACTACGAAAAGTCCTTCTGGCCTGAACTGACAGGAACAGATAGCCTCCCTATTCCTTGGTTTTACGATTTTAGCTAATTTTACTGGAAAACACGAAGGTAAAATGCGTGGAACCTAATTAAAGAAGATTCAATCCCAGTTCTCGTCAACATTGAATTTGAATGAGAAATCGCCAAATTAGTCCTCTACAGCCAAGTTGGCTTCATTTATGGCAACCTATTTTGGTCGCCAAATCTGGCGATATTCCGCCAACTGTCGCCAATTTTTGCGAGAATTTGACGTTGGCGAATATAAATATATAGTGACTAGGGGGCCTGCCCCCTGCGAGCTACGCTCGCCAACCCCCGCTCAGACTTCGAGGCCTCTAAAAACATGACAGCGTGCTATATTTTTAAAATATTGGTAAATCTGTAATTGGGTTGCCATGCTTTTAACGTTTTAATGGGACATTTTTTATTATCATGGCCTCATACACAGCTGTTGCGATAACTGACGACTGTTTTCGGGATTGCTAAGTAAAATCAATTACAACTTGAAAACCAGCTTGTATAAAATGGTTAGGTTTAAATTGTGGCTACCTCTCGGACTTTTATAACAACGATCTGTATTCTATTCTTCCTTTGCGTTTAAGGATGAGAAAAATTCCATCTGCTTGTGAATAACATTAAGAACCACGCTATTGAAAAGTACTATGTTATAGACATTTTCAGTAACAGGTTTTAATTTTCTCTCTATTTTAGTGCACCATCATGCATATTTTCATGTTATTTTAAATATGTAAATTATTTATTTTAATTAATATGTATATACGAATTTTCTAATAATTATTTATCATACAAAATTAATAAAATATTTTGTGCATGCTTGCCTGCATCAATTGATGATTCAGCATCAATTGATGAGATATTTAAACAAATTTGCTATCCGTGATAATTTTACACCATGTTATGTCACTTGCATATTGTTCATAAGAAAATCGGGTACTTTTCCAGTATAGGATCCTTTGCTTTTAGGTTTGGCATAATTCGAGCTTCAAAAAGGGATAGATTCGTTAATATACATAGATTTGTTGCCAAAAGTTATGAAAACAAACCCAATGAACTTTTGTTGCTTTTCTATTATAGGGGTCTTGACGCTTTTTTAAAAAGCTTGGCGGAAAAAACTAAGCAGGATCGAAAATCAAGCGGATAGAAAACCAAGCAGGATATTTTATTCTCCTTCCGTTCAGTTGGGCAATTGTTATTTTATATATTCGTTTCAAATATCCGAATTAGTGATTTTATAAATTCGTTTAATTAAATTTTACAAAAAAATAACAAAATGATATCAATAAATAATAATTACTATTAATTCCTTTTCCCCCCTTTCTTTTGCGTTTACATAAATGACGTCATTTGGACGAATTCATTCAAAATATTTTCAGTTTATAAATTAAATTAAATGCTGACAGACGATTGAATCCTGACGATAGAAATGTGATTTTTTTTTCAAATTTTCCTGAAAAACATAATTTAATCACAATCTTGCCTTCATTATCGATTGAAATAAAAGATAAATTCAATTTCAATTTGAAAATGACGAATAAAAAGAAATCAATAATCCCTATCGGGATCCTTTTCAATTTTTTTCCCTTTTTTGTCACAAAAAAAACTGTCTAATTAGTTGCCATCATTACAGAAATGTCATTAAAATTAGAAAAAAATTAATATCTCAAAAACTAATTCCAATTTCAAAATTCTATTACCAGTTTTGACATCCTCGGATTTTTATGGACAATTGGTATTAATTTCACCATCAAGCGTTTAATATTTTATTAAAAGTAGCCCTGAAACATAATCAGTCGTTTAGTCAGTCGTTTCATAAAATCGTTTCATAAATTCGTTTCATAAAATCGTTTCACAAATTCGTTTCATTAGGATTTTATATATATAGGGTAGATAAGCATATAATAGGAGTAATCGTTACAACAATGAAAGGAAATTTGCCTAAACTGTGTTAACTAAAACTCATAAATTAAACCCGTTTATGGATGAATTCTGCTGTCTTAGGTAAAATGTAGAGGTGATAGAGGCAAAACAAAAATTGCTCCGGATTCTTCGGATCAAGGCCGAACATTTAACGAAAAAAACTTTTAGGATTTCTAATTTTTTTGAATTTGCACATCTTTTTGAATTTGAAATCGTTAAAGGGCTATCACAGAGCCCCCTTTCGTCGAAATATCCCCAAATTCTAATAGAACTTGCTTGCCATAGCCAAAAACATAGAAAAAAAATGTGGTTCAATTTGAAGCATAACTTCATACACTTTTCGATGATACAATGAGGACGGACAGACAGACATTTTGTAAAAACATGTTTTTCGGAACCTCTGATCCCTAAAACGTGTAAATCCGTCGAAAACCGAAAGTCGAAAAAAATTTCGATTACAATACTTTCTTCTATTATAGATAGAAGAAAGTAAAAATCCATCAAATTGCTAGAGTAAATGTTTTTGCGTGTCCGTTCAAATACTCCATACGCTTCGCATGCAAAAGCATCTCTAGATAAAGGTGAAAATAAGCACTCGCCAGTCTCCACTCGTCGATTAAACTTGAAAAACTGGCGATTAAAAATATGGAAAGCACCGGCCGAATGCAGGATTTTCCTATATCCGCCTGATCGACGAAATTCTTGATTTTTAAGCGGCCGTTCTACGAAATTCATGATTTTTTACTTCATGATTTGTACACGCCCGATCGACGAAATTCATGATTTTTACGTGCCCGATTGACTATATTCGTGATTTTTACGCTCCTAAATGACGAAATTCATGAATTTTATGTGCCCGGTCGACATAATTCATGATTTGTGTGCTTCCGTTCGACGATATTCATGATTTTTACGCACCCGATCAACGATATTCATGATTTTTACGTGCCCGTTCAACGAATTTCATAATTTTTACGCACACGATCGAGAAAATTCATAATTTTTACGCACACGATCGAGAAAATTCATAATTTTTACGTGTGCGATCGATGAAATTTGTGATTTTTACGTGCCCGTTCGACGAAACTCATGATTCTTATGCACCCGATCAACGAAATTCATGATTTTTACTTCATGATTTGTATACGCCCGATCGACGAAATTCATCATTTTTACGCGACGATCGACTAAATTCATGATTTTTACGCTACCAAATGACGAAATTCATGAATTTTAAATGCCCGGTCGACGTAATTCATGATTTGTATGCGCCCAATCAACGAAATTCAGGATTGTTACGCACCCGTTCATCGATATTCATGATTTTTCCGTGCTCTGTCGATGAATTTCATGATTTTTACCCACGCGATCGACGAAACTCATAATTTTTACGCGTGCGATCGATGAAATTCCTGATTTTTACGCGCGTGATCGATGAAATTCATGATTTTTACGTGCGTGATCGATGAAATTCATGGTTTTTATGTGTCCCTTTGACGAAATTTACAATTTTTTCCGAAACTAATTGGTGAAATACACAATTCCTGAATTTCTGGAGATTTTGGCCCACGGGTCTGAGGTTGTGCATGTGTAATGAATATCATGTTGTGGGTTATTACTTAGTGAATAAAGATACCTATTTTATTATTATCAGATCTTAATTCTAGACAAATAATTTAAAAAAGAAAGGTACATATGTAGGTACACAAGTACCAAAGCATAGTGGGACTTATGTAGTTAGCCACATAAGCCTGTTGTGTATAACTTTGCTGTTAACTTATTTTTAAATTTAAAATAGATTGGAAATTAATATCACAAGTTTATTCGAAACAATATAAATTAAAATATTTTTATTTAGTACATATATTGTTTCTTTACTGTAAAGTCATTAATTTTTTTTAAATTAAATATTCAGTGACATGAATGTACTTACTGGCTACTAAAGAAATTGTCACTAGCCAGTAACTGGCTACTAAAGAAAATCAACCTACCGGCCAGTGGCTACTAAGAAAAATTCCTTATTTTCACCTTTATCTCTAGAGCAGACAGCAGAATGTCGAGTCGAATGTGTCATGTCGCGCCAAGTACCTGCAAAGTGATGAGTCAATTCCGTGTGATTTTCAGGCTAGGACGTGCAGTGAGCTAGTGCTATTCATGATATGTCATTCGTTTACTAACTGCTCATCAATATCGGACTGTCAGAGCTGTTGAGAGTCGCATAGTAGTGATAGTACGATAGTTTATTACTTAACCCCTGCGTGACGAGCGTCTTTTACGGAATTTTTAATCACCGGTTTTTCAAAGCAGAAATTTTCGCCTAATTGAATCGCAGAAATGCTGTCATTAAATAAGGCAAAGCTTACAATAAAAATTAACTAGTGGGAATAATCAAGGATTCTGAGCATCTTATGCGTCACGTATACGTGTCGCTCATCCCCAAGGGGTTAATCTTACTTTGCTTGTGTTGAGATAATAGTTTATATTATGAAACGAATTCGGCACCAGCCAAGTGGAAATAAAAAAAGACAGATTCTAAAAAGAAGAAACTGGGAGGCTGCAAAAAGTTCGAAGAAGTTATCAACATGTCTGGAAAGTGGAAACCACTCGACAGGGAATGGTGATAAGAAAGGTATGAATGGTTTGCTTTTTTCAGTGTGATGTGTAATTCATGTAAAAAGAGTACAGTCAAACTTGAATAATTCGAACGTGTATAATTCGAAATCGTGGATAATTCAAATGTTTCTGTCGGTCCCTTGACATTCCTATAAAACACAATCAGTGGTGGATTAAGCACTCAAGAGGCCCCAGGCGCAATTAAATTTTGAGTCCCCTCCAAATATTTTCAGTACCCCTATAGTGTGCATTTTTTAGTTTTACAATTAGAACTACTGAAAGTGTATGTTGTTAATTCCATATGATATTATCTCTAATTGGAATATAAAGTTCAAATTAATTTCTATCGCATGCTAATAAAATATTGAAAGTACTTCCCATTCATTACATTATCATAATTTTTAGAACTAAGAGATCACATTTTTATTTAGCTTTTATTTTGAAAATAACTACGTTCTATTTACTAAACTATCACTGCATTCTATTATTCTAAACAAACGTGTTTCTCACATGTATAACTGTAGGATTTTTTCTTATCAATACATATTCTTTTTTTTTCAGTAAAGTTCTTGGTAAATCTTTTAAATAATTACTGAGTTATATCAAAGAAACATTTTAGTAATACAAAATCATATATTTTATTTTTAACTATCAATTATAATTAATCAGTTAAAATTAATTGTAAAAACTATTAATTAATAAATAATGCGACAGATTGACTATTTTACATTAGTCGGATTTGAAACATTTTTGAGTCGGCCAATCTTGCCTTTTGCCCCCCCGAAAATTTTCTTTCGCTACGGCCCTGAAGCTATCATACTGATCTCGAGAAACAAGTACTGCCTTGCAAGAGTGATCCTCATGTCCTGCGGAAAGCAAGGCACAAGCACTGATGTTGGGATGAATTTAAATTTTCATAACCTCCAGCTAACGAGCAAATGGCCAAAATTGTAATGCTGTTTTCTCTGTATTTTATCTTAAATGCTAAAAAGAATTAATTTTTCTAACATAAAAAAATGATTACGTATATGAATGTAATCATTTAGAGTATTAATCATTACTTCAGTCATTATATATTACATTATACTTTAGAATTATATTAATTGAAATAATGCTTGTATTGCAGTGAAAACTGGAGCTTAGTGAACGTATTAACACGGGCTTATCAGTCAGGACTTACAAATGTGGAAACAATCAGATTGCTAATAATAAAATTATTAGCAATCTGATTATTCATTATTTATTACGCTGTTAAAACTTTTATTTCATGTTTGTGTGATAGTATGTAAGAATACTATTATTAAATTATCAGTAGAATATACTTTATAATTGATCTTCTGTTTAAGGGGGGGGGGGGGGGGGGTCGATGTTAATGTATGAAGATGTTTTTTTTTTTTTGGGGGGGGGGGATTTTGCGTCATTGGGTTTGGGGGGGATGGTCACCACTGAAATCAACAAAGCATAACTCTGGATATATTTCATCATAAGAAAGAAATATTTATATCACATTCACTAGTACAACGAAGGGAGGATTTTGGGACTAAAATCCCTCCCCAGACTATTTAAAAAATTGATAAGATGCAGAGAAACCACTAATGTTATGGTAAAGATATGATGTGTAAAAATCAAAGTAAAGAAAAGCATAAGCAACATAAAATGTTTACTATTCAACTGTTTAAAGGCTTTATAGTAAGAGCCTCTATTTCAACACAAAATTAATGAAATAAAAGTTAGGAGCCATAGAAGCAAAGTAGTACGTATGTTACTGGGATTGCTCTTTCTCGCTCTTCTTTTCTTTTTCCTCTGAACATTAAAGAAAATGCTCTTTTATGAAACCTTTAAACACATAAATGCTAAATTTATTATGGTTGTTTGTTCTTTTTATTATGTCGGTTTTTATGTGTCATGCTTGTATTACACAACAAAATTGTTCATTTTATGCGTAAAAATGGTTCAATCCCCCCCCCCCCTCCCCTAGCTGAGTATCCTGACTGCGCCACTGCATGTATTCGATAGAAAATATTAGCCAAAAGTTCTTTTTATAAAGAATTATATAATTGTATAATTGTTTAAGGAATAAGGAACAAAAAATATTTACAAACAAAATGTTGTAAGCTGCAATGTTGAAAAGCCTCGTTGATAATGGAATCATGTGTAGTGTGGATTGTTGTTACAGAAACTAACATCTTTCTTCAATATCAAAATTATGACATAGTTCAGATCTTGGATAAAACAAAAAAGCATTGTTGTCATGGCAACCAACATCTTTCTTTGATATGGAAATATAATAATTGTGTTCAATGTCACATTTCTGCAAGTATCTCACATCATTTATCGTGTTAAAAAAAAATATGTTGTGTTACTTTCTGAATGATAAATTTCTTTGACGAAATCTATGCTAAAAAATATGATTGTGCACTTAAAAAATCATTCTGCCAAAGTTGTAGCCACAGCTGAACATTGGCAGACTTTGATATTTCATTATAAGGCTATATAAACTTTGTTCTAAAATAAAAATTATCCTTGTATTCGATAACACAGCTAAAAATTAAAAAATAATTATAATGAAATTTACTCTGCCAAATGTTCCGCCAAGGTTGTGACAAGGCAGACCAGGATAATATCAGAGTACTAATATGTAGGTGGTGTGAAGACAACATTTTCCACATTTGTTATTCTTGTATGACATAACTTAGGAAGAGTGTCTAAAAGTATACTGGGACACGATTGAAAGAAACAAAAATAGACATTTTATATGATAAATAAAGCTTGATGCTAAGATGAACTGATTTTATTCTTCAGGTACAGGATTAGACTCCAATTATCTGAAATCCAGTCATCCAGATCAATACTAATAAAATAAAAATTTTATTATATAAATTGTATGTATATATTCGTAGATATAATTATCTTGAAATTCCTTTTTAAATCAACACTTTTCTTCTTTTCACTGTTTGTAGTAAAAGTGATCCTTCCTATAAAGGTTTAATTTAACATAAATACATAGGACCTAGCTTTATTTAATTAAATAAAAGCAATTTTAAGAGATATCTTTATGTAATAAACTGCCCTTTTTTATGATTGCCTCCATTATCCGTACACTTCGGTATACTCTGATTACGTTCAGATCACATTAGTCTGGATAATTGGAGTTCCTTACTGTATAACGAAATAATTCATTATAACATTTAAAACGTTATAATAAATGACTTTGTTAAAATGTTTTAACGAAAGCATGTTATAATGAGGAAAACTTTGGAGCACTTTCGATTTCGTTATAAAGTGCTTTGACGGTATTATAACGTCTAGATAAAAGCTTTCTTTTAGACGCTATAAGAAAATCATTTTAAATATGTATGTTTATGCTATCTGAAAAAAATATCAGAAAACTTTGGAAAATCTGATGTGCCTTCATTTTTATTTTAACTACTTGCATGAACAATGCATGTTTGGTGATGACATCATCAATATTATTTCTGAAAAAAAAAAATGCTTTATTATATCCGTCAGAGAATTACAACCAAAACCAGAATCCCTGGTATTTTCTTTGATTGAATTAGATACTGTGCATTCAAATTTTAAACCCATGTACAAAATTTGAAAGCGAAACTATCTATTCATTTCTTCTATTACATGAGAAATGTAGGTTAACTATAAATTGTCAAGTCCTAATTTCTGTGAATTGCAAGGATCAAATAGCTTTGTGTTTTTACTTTCTAAATATGTTTCCTTGTAGTTCGGATTTTTTTTTTTTTCCAAGTACACTATAAGATTTTGCAGTTCTTCTAATCTTATTTTTGTTTACTGCAGACTTTAAATCAATCCGGGAGTATGCAGTGCCTGGTGGCCCTTGCTGCTCTTTTTTATCTTTTCCTTCGGTCAATGGGAAAAAAAAATTTCCAAATACGTCCATTGATGGTAGGAAAAAAATTGCGAATTTCATCAATCAGATGAGGCAAAAGAAAATCGGGAAATTTGATGATTGGTCGCCAGAAATAATCATGAATTTAATCAATCTGGCAGAAGAAAAGAAAAAATTGCTGAATTTTTCAGTCGAACCCGAGGAAAAAAATCGTGAACTTCGTCAATCGGCTGTAGAAAAAAATCAAGAAATTTGTCATTCAGTCTTGCATCTCGGGAAAAAAAATAATAAAAATCAGGAAACTTGTCTATCGGTTGTGGGAAAAAATCTAATTTAGTCGATATGTCGTGAGAAAGAAATTGCAAAATTCATCTATTGGCCCTGGGAAAATATTGCAAAATTTGTTAATCAGTTGCTGATAAAAATAGAGAACATTTTCAGTCGGATGCAGGAAAAAAAAATCACAAATCTCGTCAATCTATCGCAAGAATCTGTGAAATTCTGCAATCAGTCGCTTGAAAAAAAAATTGAGAAATTCGTCGATAGGTGGCTGGGGAAAAAAAAAAATCATGAAATTCGTCATTTTGTCACAGTAAAGAAAACCATCGAAATTCATCGATCATTGGTCATAGGAAAATATTGCAATACTCATTAGTCAGTCACAGAAGTTGATCGTCGTTTGAAAAAGAAAAATTCTCCAGAAACTGATAAAATTTTTTGGGCAGGATTTCAAAATTTTGTATGCAAATCTCGTCCTAAAATTCAAGCCCTGTTTGTGTATGTCTTTAAAGGAATTATAAATTCTCCATATCTATAGAAAACATACTGTAATGCACTTCAGTGACTTCACTATGTTTGAAATATCATAACATCATTAAAATGCACCACAAATGATTTTTCCCCATAGATCATAATGTAATGGATTTTTTGGAACTATAAACTCTGTAAATGAACTATAAATGTTACTTATTCTATTCCTGAGAAAACATGTTGCAGTCCATCTCAATGATGAATATTAATCTCAAGTTTAAAATATTGTAACATCAATAAAATGCACAGCAAACAACCCCTACCCCATAGAAAGCATGTTACAGTCCATCTCAGTGATGAATATTAATCTCATCATGTTTGAAATATCGTAACATCAATAAAATACTGCAAACAACCCCTACCCCATGTAACAATCCTTTTGTATGTCCCTGTAAACAAACTATAAGTCCTACATACTTCATTTTGAATATCGAACATTTCATGTTTATAATGCAACTCAATTTTAAAAGTAACCATTTTATTATCAACACAGCAGGAATGCTATATAATTTGGAATTTTGTTTCAATCCTTATCGATTCTGATTTCACAGATTTTACTATATATAAGATTGTTGTATTTATTTAGTATAGTAAAGCCTGTTAAGACAGAGTCACAAAAGAAATGAGAAAAATTCAGTTTTAAACAGGTTTTTGCCATAGCAGGTATATTTAATTGTATGGTATCCCTACCATAAGGACAATAATTTTTTATGTTTAATACTGTAAAAGCACTTATTTTAGTGAGCTGTAATTTTTGCGAAAATGAAGATATCGGTGATTTCGCGAACTGAAAATTTCGAGAATTTTATATGAACAGAACTGAAAATTGAAAAATCTCGAAACTGCCTAAATATAATCCCTTTTGCATAAGGCATTTTAAGAAACTTGACAAACGGAAAGTTTGTGCCTACATCTGAATATACATTGGAAGAACGTGGTTCAAAACAAGTGTCCATAATCGGCATGGAAGATAAAAGAAAGACTACTCTTTTGTTAACATGTTCCCTTTCTGATAACCTACTTCAACCACAATTGTTGTATGCTGGAAAAACAACAAATTGTCATCCAAAGTTTACATTTTCCATGGACTGGGAGGTGTGGCATACTGATTAGCAATACTGACACAATGATTCGATACAACGAGAACATTCTTGTACCTTATTACGACAAGCAGAGAGAACTTTTCGGGCTAGTTCCAGAACAACCCGGTGTAGCATTGTTCGACATTTTTAAGGACACCAAGATCCTCTTTTTCTGGCTGAACTAGAGAAGAGGAATATTATTCCATTTTTTGCGCCCACTTCTTGCACAGTAGATCTCCAGCCTTTGGACGTAACTATAAACGGCGAGTTCAAGCATTTGCTCAAGAATGAGTTTATTGAGTGGTACTCTAATCAGCTTAAATTTCTTGAGGAAAAAGAATCTGTGGACCTGCGAATATCACGACTAAAACCCATTCACGCTTCTTGACTTGTGCGCACATTTAACGGTGTTGAAGAAAACATGAGATAATTTTGAATGGCTTCAAAGAAGCTGGTATAATGAGCTGCATTCTATTAGTTGTATTATTGTTTTTATTCAAGAAATAGTTGTAAGTATTCAAGAAATTTTTGTACTTATTTCTTATTTAAGTAACTGTAATCATTAAATTTTGGATAAGTGAAAAATTTCTGATTTTTTATTATTTTTTGAGGTGAAAAGAAAAATATTTCGCGAGGCTTAAATTTTCGTGATTACAACGGGCTCGCGAAAATAAGTGATTTTACAGTACATGATTTCATTATAGATAGGTTCCATTTTAATGGTGTTTACTGGAAAGTCCTTGTCCTGCTTTTTTAATCTCTCAGCTCTGCTTTTTGTGACACAGGACCTGACAACACTAGTAATCATTGTAGACTTTAACGTACAAACTGACTAAATAAACTTAAGCAGAGTTTAAAAAATGGAATGTAAATTTGATAACATATACAGATTGGAAGGATAAGCTAGGAAAATTCAATGTATACTGGAACAGTAAGAGTTCTCTTGATTTCATTCAATTTTAGTGCAATTCAAATGTATTTAACATGCAGAGAAATAACAAGAAATATTTCAGGAAACTTAATCCTTTTCTTTTATTCAGATGAGAAACATGTAATGTCACTTACAGATGATATTGGAATACAACTTACATATTGAAAGATTGATGTACAACACTGGCAAATCATAATGATGTTGCAAGATGACACATTATACATTTACAGGATTGACACAACACAAGAAACTTTTAAAAACTATTCAGACATTCATATTAAATTAAAAATGGTTTCAAAAATAAAGATAAGTTTCAATAAACTTCCAAGGTGTGGGCCAGCAACACCTAGTTTCATGACGCATTTCTCCATAACTGGAGTATGAGAAAAGCGACCTAATGGCTGTGAACATCATGTATAAATACGATCCAAGAACTCCTTTCTGGGCAACGCCCACCAGCCAGACCAATTAACAGACGAGTATCGAAATCGATACAAGTCGATTCAATCAACTAACTGACACACGGCATCGCCATCTGGCGGAAAGAAACATATTATGAAAGGTATTAGTGTCAGTATAGCTATTGAACTGGTGAAAGTAGAATCCAGAAACTTACGATGTAGAAACGAAAATGGCTGAATGACAAAATGACGATGATGTAACTGAAAGATAGCTTTGAGTAAAGTGAAATAAAGTTCTATAAAGTAAATTTAATTTATATTATAATGACTTATAATCAATAAAGTTAATTTATAAATATGAATGTATTTAAATGGATGTTTGCACAATAAATGCATGAATGGAGATTACAAATTGACTTAATAAAGTATTAATGGGTATAAGAGGAAATGAGACATGCTAATAAATAGTTAAATTCTCATCAGATTTAAGTTTCACGAATGTAAATGCAAATTACCATTTAAAAATAATGCCATATGAAATAAAATTTCACTAAATACTATGTTATTTTGTTGAATTTTCTGCATTTTTTTTTACAACGTCAGTGAAATTGTATATTTTTCTGTTACACAGAACAAAGAAAACCTGAAGTCTACATTATAAAGCTGAGAAATTTTATGATTGCATCAAACTAACATTATTTTATCTAGGTTCTCTTTTTAACAATTTATGGACGCAAATGCACAGAGCTCTGTTATTGTGATAGCCTAGAACACTTTCTATCAGGGATCATTCTAGAACATAAAAAAGAGCAGGATAATAACATACATAATAAGGTTTACATAATAAGGGCAATTTTGTTGAAAAGGGCACATCATTTCATAAAAAGGGCATTTTTGTAATAAGCGCATATACCAATATACTGGTAAGGAGGGAAGTCTGGCAACAGCTTAAAGTACTCCTTAATTAAAAAAATTCAATAACATTTCTAATTTCCATAACTTCACTGTTTGAAAAGTATTAAAAATAGCAAAATGAAACTTGTTCTCGATTTTTATTGTAAAATTGTCTACTATATTCACAGTCATGTCCCCCTTTCCCTACGATATTCAGAAACTTCTCTCTCTAAAACTTCTTTTCACCAGATAACTTTTTCCCAGTTTTAGCAAAACTGGTTTTGAAAAAGCTACAAAATAAAAGTTCTAAAGCTACTTCTCAAATTTTTATAGGACTTATGTAAGTTATCATGTGGTCAAAGGCCAGAATGCCTGATCTAATACTATATTTTACCAGACAAGGTGAAATTAATCAATGACCCTTAGTTGTTACCCTATGTCTTGTTCAATGGAAAAAATGATAAATGAAAAAATGAATCGCTCAAAGTCAAAGATTAGACATACCAGGGCATTTCACAGAGAAATAAAGAGAGAAAGAGGAGTACTCCTGATGTACCATACTAGCATTCTAAAAATAAAAGATAAGTAAAGAATTTTTTAAAGTACAATACAAGCAAGGCAGGATTCTACCCAGGAATAAAAGGATGGTAGAATTCTACCTGGAAAAGGGGCAAGGAGGGTGGGATTTTATCTAAAAAGGGCATGAGGGCAGGCCGCCCTTCTGAAACTCTCTAGAATAATCCCTGCTTTCTAGGCACATGTTTCTTGCTAAATTTTCTTCAGTATATAAAGTACATTTCTTGGATTATGTAAAGTGTGGATTATATTACATGGAACAATCGGGCCCGTTCACAACATAACACGTGCAGGGACTTATTTGTGTGGGCATATATGTTAAAGACTAAGACTATGTAGAATGTAGATACATCCAAGTTGATAACATTATGATAGTGAATACAAATTAGCACAGAAGCTATCCAGTGCATAATGCCTGACAATGCTAATTTGTATATTGTAGAATATAAAGCAATGCTTTGAGGTGTTGACTGTAACAGCAGCCACACGCACATGTTGACATATTGCACATGCTCATATGCACAAACTTTAGAGACGAAGGAATATTCAGAAAAAAAATCAGAAACCATGTATATTAAATGACCCGTCTTTAGTTATAATGTTATGTAATTCTAAGATAGCATTATTATTGCATTTTTTATTTATTTTACCTGGAAGGCCCCCATCCTGCAAATGAATACCTTTTTTAAAACAACAATTTTACAAAAGATTTATTTAGATTTATTGGAATAAGAGAACATAATTGTAACTGTGGAACATTTTTTGAGACCCCCAAATCACTTTTAAAAACATGACAATGAATAAAATTTATACAGTAAAACCTCCGAATAACGGACACTGCGGGAACGGTAAATTTATCCGTTATTTGGGTGTCCGCTATTCAGAGGCAAAAGTATGCAAACAAAATTTGTGTTGGGGATTGAAAAAGTGTCCGCTAAATAGAGGTGCCCGTTATGGAGGTTTTACTGTATATACTAACAGCTACAAAAACTCACTATTGATAATGATCATTATGGATTTAAAAAATAATAATAATTAAGAAAGGTTTAGCAAAAGAAATGTTATGTGTTATAAAAGTACTTACCTCTTCCACGTCCTCTTTTAGGAGGCATGTCATCTGCAAAATAAAAGAGAATAAACTTCATTCAAAGAAATATACGTTAAATAATATTAAACAACCAAAACATCGAAATGAAATGTCTGTTTTCTTTTTGTTTTTTTTAAATCACGACAGTTTAAAACTTATTATCAGTCAATTTTCAAATCGATACTTCAATGTTCCAGAAAACTTAAAACGAAACCCGGAATAACAACAGAAACACAACTTATCTAAACAAATATAATTTAATTCAAAATAGTATAAATCTTAAACATCAGAAACAGTAGTGAAATTATCTTACCAATACTAGAGCACAACCAATAAAGCTATAAATTAAAAAGGGGATTCCCACTAAATAATTTTTAACACATAAAACACCATACACGCTAGATAACAGTAGCAGTAACAGTAACCAAAACTTTTGTTAGTAAAGAAAATATAAAGTTCGAATAAATAATCGAAAATAAAATCGATTCACACAAAGAAACGGACAGCCATTTCAGTGCTACCAAATGCATGCGTATCGCATAAATTTGCGAAGATATGTCCCCAATTTTCAGCAGTGCTTGATTTACGGCAGGACATTCGGGGCACGGGTCTAGCACCCCCCCCCCCCCCCCGATTTTCAGGGGCCCCCAAATACTACTAAAGATTTTTCAATTATTGGCCAAAACAGTTTTAAATGTAAAAAAACAAAATTAAAATGGAAAAATGTGTTTGTTCATAGATTGTCTATGATTTGTCAAAGTAACTTCATTTTTTACCGATTGATTTTAACAATTTATGTGCAGGAATGTACAGAACTCCATTTTTGGGATCGCCATATTATTTTATTTTTATTTATTTAACATGTAAGGACCTCATGGTTAACATGGACAAAGCTCTGCTAGTTACTTGTATAATTTTTTTTTTTTTTTTCAATGCTTGTATTTGAAAGAAAAAAGTTATTTGATTAATAGGATATGCCAATATTTTAAATAATTATACCTTTTACTGCTGCAAATTTATTATTAGTTGTTGCATACTTTATCATTCCAGATATATGGACTTGCATAGAGAAAGGTAATCAGCACCCAGGGGCCTCGCTAAGGGGGGGGGCGGGGGGGGGAGCCTCCCCCCCTAACATTTGTGAATGCTATTACACTTGGCAAATTTACAAACTTTTATTTGACAAATTTGTATAAAACTTTAATAAAAACTATAATATACTCTCTATTTTTAATAGACTTGACAAAAGTTACAGATCTAATTGGGAATATTATTAAACTTTTTACAAATAAGAACTATATTACATTTTCTAACTGTGGTATTTTGGTAAATTGTAAAACTAGTTGGCAAACTTGTTGAATTGGCGAGAACTATTTATTTTTCCTTTTCAATGAGTTGGCAAATACTGAAATTTGACTTGGCAATTTAAGGTCCTCTCCCCCCTCAATAAAAAGTCTTAGCGATGGCACTGTCAGCACCACACAGTTTATTATAAGATTCAATTAAAAATTCATAATTATCAAATAATTATTTAAAAGTAAATTAATGATTATCAAATTTAATTTTTTAATTGATACTTTAAAGAAATTATTAAAGTCAATAGTGGTTATCTTGATAAATACTGCTTTCGATATTATATTTTATTTATTCAAGGCCTCTGTAAGCATCGGTGCAAGGGGTCCCCATACGCATCTGTGCCCAGGGTCCCCAAATTTCTAAATCGGTCCTAGGCAAACCGTTTAAGCAAAATTTTCTCGTGATGGCACGTCTATTGCCCGTCTATCTTGTTTGCCCCAGGGTTGGTGGCTCACGGAAAAGTATCCTGTCTTGTGCTGCGATTGTAGCCTTGCCAACTTGTGATAGTTAGAAGTGCCAGGCTGGGTATCGTTCCTGTGATTCAGTTGGTAGAACGTCAGTGCGGTATATTGATCACCCGGGTTCGAGTCCCGGCTTGGATACTTTTTCACAATGTTGGCTATACGCCTTTTAAGTAATTAAAATATGAAATATTATGAATGCAAGGCGTGAGAAATGTTCTATGGAAAATTTTCCAAGAATTAAAATAGATTTTCTCCACCCGCAACGAAAAAAATTGAATCAGCCACACTCAAACTGAAATGCGCTTCGGGTAGCCGATGCAAGACTGTAATTTCCAGTAAACTCGAAAACGGCCAAAAATTTTTCATTGACCGCAACCTGACCCGAAATGAAAGACAATTGATTAATATTTCAATATGATTATGGAGAAGCAGTGCCGAAACTAGCTTTTTTGGCGCCCGGGGCAAACATGGATTTTGGCGCCCCCCCCCCCCTCCTCCGAAAAGAAAATTTCCAAAGCGAATTTTTTCTAAGTTTCTAAAATTTAAAGTATATAATCAGATAATCTGTAATACTGAACTAAGTAATCAGCTTTGTCAAATACTGATTCATTAAAACCTTGAAAATGGAATCGAAAGGAACCAAAAAATATTCCGCTTTATACAGGTTTTCATCTTAGGAAGTATAATTATTGATATTCTCAGGGGCGGAATTTAAAGGGTCGCGATGGTCTCAATCACGAGGGGCTCCGCATCCAAAGGGCTTCCAAAATCCCCTTTTGAGTTCAACAAGAAAATTATCTTTTGATCAAAGGATTTTCTTAGCACTTTTTTAAAATTAGTATTACTACATAATTTTCATGTAATTTAAATAGAATTTTTTTATACCATTTGCTATTCCCAGAAATGTTTTAGTTATGTTTAAATGTTTTTCCTTGTCTTCTTTTCTATTAGCAATTATCAGAACTGTGGAGGGTTGGGGTGAGACTCAAACTTGGATCTAAGCTGAAAGGAACCCTCTTACTGTTAGAGACTTCTCATACTTGGTATGCTGTTTACATAAAGCTGATATTTAGAATGCATTTGACTTTATTACTGATTATAATCGATATTTTGCAGTTTTAGAGTAGAATAATATTAAAAACAAAAAGAAATTCAGCTTGACTATTACAGGGGCACACGATGTATTTTGCATCTGGATCTAAAAAAATAATTACAGCAAAAGAATGGGGCGGCAAAACATGTAAGAATGGGTAAAATACGAATATATATATATATATATATGCAAAGATAAAGGCAGAGACGACTTTATTATCCATGGCACCCTGTGCGAGGTTCTTTTCTGCGTCTTTACAAATGCTATATTCTTAAGAAAGAAAAAAGGGCAGGAGAGGTTACTATTTTATCTTGCATATGTTTCGTCCCCTTAGTTTTTAGTGTCATTAGCAATAGCCAACTTCGCGCCCTTTAAAGCCGGATCTATATGTAAAAAAGTAATTGTAACAAATGGTATGGCGGCATTTTTCATTTATCTGGAAATGGCCAAAGGACGAGAAAATAATTTGGGAGGATAAAGGCAGGGGCGGCTGCGGTTTTACTAGTCATAGAAACTTGGGTATGGTTTTCTCCCTGCACCCCTACAAATGACATTTTTTTTTTCAAAAAAAGTTTTAACAGAGTTTTATTTTGCATATTTTTCAAATTATTCTTTCAAATATTATTTGTTTTTAGTGTCCAAGGCAGTCGCCCAACCTCGCCCCCTCTAATAATACTAGATTGGATCTGGATAAAAAAGTAATTTCAGCAAAATTAACTGGCTGGCATATTCCAGTTGCCGCCAAAGGCGGCAAAACGCTTAGAAAACTTTCGCAAAAAGACGAGTAAAAAATTTTTTGGAAGATAAAGCCAGGGGCGGCTCCGGCTTTACTACCATGGCGCGCTGTACGAGATTTTTTACTGTACCTCTACGAAGTCTATACTTAAAAGAAAAAGATTTTACTGAGAATTTTACTTTGGGCATTCATCAATTTGTGTTTATTGTCCAGGGCAGTCACCCCTCGCCCATGACAAAATGGAAAAAGAAGAAAGCTCCACGCTGGGAGAAAAGGGAAAAATAGAACAGCCTTCATGGAATATTTTTATCTAATAGAAAATCAAAGTGAGGGAATCGTTTGCCAATTATCCATGCTGGACAGTGCAGTACCGTATCCAGACGACGTTGAACAGTGTCATATACAGACACGAGTAGGGACTGACCTTGAAAAATATTGGTGATTCTCCTAAACCACAGGAAGAAATTTAAATGATATGATACATTTGGAATGGGAGAAAGAAAATAGCCTAAAAGAACAGTTCGTTTTTTATTCATTTGCTTTTCTTGTATTGTAGACGAATCTTTTTATCTATTTGTCTATTTTAATGCATTTGGTTCATTTTTCTTTTGGATTTTCCGGCTGCGAAACTTTTTATACAAATTTCATATATATATACATTTCTATATCAAACAACAAACAAAACCTGCATTTGGCGCCCCCTCCACCTTCAGTTCTGCTGGCGCCCGGGGCACGTGCCCCCTCTGCCCCCCCCCCTTAGTTTCGGCCCTGTGGAGAAGTAGTCTACAATTATATCTCTAATAACAATTTTATCTTTTATGTAGAAAAATGAGTTTTTTTCATCTGAAAATATTTAGGATTTCTTTGAAGAATCGGGCAATACGAACCCGACTCAAAATAGTGAAAACCCAACTTGAACCCGAAACAATTAATCCTCGATAACGGGCTAAGATTGACAACTAATTTTGCATTCAATCGTTCTACAATTTCCAAAAAAAAATTCCTTGTGGCAGATTTCACTTGAAAATATACTAATATAAGTTTATAACAGATATTAGAATTCAAAAAGTCGTACTAATAGAATAAAAAATAGTCCACTGAGACATATGTCCCGACCGTAGTCAAATATTCCAAGTGAACCTGACCCGCAACGAAAATAAGCCGCATCAACCTGGCTCGATCCGTACTGCAGATTCGGTCGTTTTACCCGACCCCAATGCAAAAGCAAGGGACCTCACACCAAGGGTTTTGCAGATTTCTGAATTACTTGGAATTTAGATCTTAGTCTGAAAAGAGGAAGGCAGAAAATGATTAAGGAAAATTTTAAGTGACAGAAAATTATTAATGAAAATTTTCTTATGTCTATGCATCACAACATTTGCAAATTTCGTAACATACTTGATGGTGTTCGTGTCCGCGATTGTTTCATAAAATTAGCTTTTTTTTTGTGATAATTTTCAAAAATTCGCTATTTTTCTGCAAAACATTGACGGGATTGATTTTTTCCCGCGACCATTTGTCTAAATTCACGCTATTTATTATTATTATTATTTTGCAATCAATCGATGAAATTCGCTATTTATTTTCGTGATATTTTGAGGACATTCGTGACTCTTTATGTACGTTTGTTGAAATTCAGGAGTCTTTTTCCGCAACCGACTGACAAAATTTGCTATTTTTTGTGCGATCTTTGACGAAATTCTTCTTTTTTAACGCGACTGTTTGACTAAATGGTGATTATTTTTGTACAATCTTTTTGACGCATTTTGCGATATTTTTCCGCAATAGTTATACGAAACTCGCGATTTTTTTCCGCGACCGATTGACTAAAATCGCTATTCATTTCAGCGATCTTTGGCGAAATTCGAAATATTTTTTCGTGGTCGTTTGAAAAAAAAATAACGATTCTTTCCGCTACCAATTTGCCAAATTAACTGTTTTTCCCAAGTTTAATTCGTAAAATTCACGTTTTTTTCTGCAATCGGTTGATGAATTGCTTTTGCTCAAAAAAGAGAACGAAACCACGAAAATTACACTGCTGGTCATTAAAATTGCAACACCAGGAAAGAATGCAAATAACAGAATGATATTTATTGGACAAAAAAATTATAATGGGAAGGACAAGT
This sequence comes from Maratus michaelseni, assembly GCA_963931845.1. NCBI lineage: Eukaryota > Metazoa > Arthropoda > Arachnida > Araneae > Salticidae > Maratus > Maratus michaelseni. The sequence continues at coordinate 126,390,649 of OZ007600.1, read as the reverse complement.
GATTACATTTTCAGAAAATTTGGAGGTATATATTTTGAGAAAACACTACCAAGAGCAGCCACCCCTGGCCGTAATAACAGCATTTATCTGCCTAGCCATGGAGTCGAACAGAGATTGGATGTCATGTACGGGTACGGGAGTCCATGCAGCTTCAACACTATGCCATAGTTCACCAACCGTAGTGACGGGCGAGTTGTGGTGGGGCAGTCGCTCAGAAGCCATTGATAGGATATTTTCAATTGGTGAGAAATCAGGAGAACGTGCCGGCCAGGGCAGCAGTCGAGAATGTTCTGTATCAAGGAAAGTCAGGATAGTACGAGCAACATGCGGTCGTGCATTGTACTGTTGAAACGTAGAGTTCCGGAGGCCTCGAAAATAGGGCAGAGCCACGGGCAGTAACACCTCAGAAATGTAACGGCCTGCTGTTCATATTGCCGGTAATAGGAACAAGAAGTTATCGAGACTTGCATTCAATGACACGTCACGCCATCACTGCAGGTTATGGGCCTGTGTGATGATGTCGAATGCAAAACTGGCAATGTGCATTCTCAAGGATGCCACCAAACATGGATGCGGCCTTCATGATGCTGTATACAGAGCCTGGATTCATCTGAAAAGACGACGTGAGACGCCATTCCTGCGTCATATACAGCATCACGATGTCAGCATCCATATTTGGCGGCATCGTGGAAAACGCACATTGCCAGCTTGCTTTTGACATCGTCATACTGTCATATCAACTGGAGTGACGGTATGATGTGCCATTGGATAAACGTCTCGGTAACCTCTTATTCGCACTGCCGGCAATTTCAACAGCAGCCGTTACATTTCTAATGTGTTCTGCTCTATCTTCAATGCCTCCGCAACTCTTCGTTTTTGCAAGACAATGCACGACTGCATGTTCGCCGTACTATCCTGATCTTCCTTGATACAGGACATATTCGACTGTTTCCCTGGCCAGCACGTTCTCCTGATTTTTCACTAATTGAAAATGTCTGGTCAATGGCTGCCGAGCGACTGGCACGCCACCACTCGCCAGTCACTATGGTTGATGAACTGTGGCATAGTGTTGAAGGTGTATGGACTAGAATGAGACGGGCTCAGCCCGAGCCCGGGCCCGACACGGGCTCGGGCTTGATTTTTATACAAGCCTTCGGGTCCGGGCGGGCTCGGGCTCATTCTTTCTGAAACTGACAATTTTATTTATTCTCATATAGAAAAAATAAAAATAACTTTTTCCCTAAGAAATTACATATTCTATTTCACGTAATTTTAATGCTATTTTGATCAGAATGAATAGAAGGGGAAACAGGAATTTTCTTTTTCTTTTCTAGTATTAGAATGTTACTTTAAAAGAAAATTTACGATATTTGCGACGCGACTGACGACTGGGTATATGGCGCCAATGCGAAGAGGCTCTAATAATATTTGTTGCTACATTTTCGTTTGTGTCATTAGGCTATTTTTTATTGGACATTTTATTTTATTGTATTTTTTTAGCGATTTAATGCGAGATGAATATTTTTTTTTCATTCTTAGTCAATCAGCATTAGCTTAGGTTTGCAAATTTTTAGTGTTCTATTGTGTGCAAGTCATACTCGCTCTTCATATGAAGACAATGTTAGTGATTATATTTTTAATTGTGAACTCTGCTGATGCTAAAGCTCTGCTCTGCACATTTATGAAGTCATTTTTATTCGTAAGTAGCTATAATTGTCATATACTGTTATTCCGATAGAAAGCAATCGAAGAGTGTTTCAACTTTTCCTATAAAAGTACAGGATCTTTCAGATACCGGTGTCAATTTTTTAATTTAAGCTGATTTTCACGAAAATGAAATATTGTTTCAATTAAGGAATCAATTATAAGTTACGATATACATCTTTCATAGGAAATATAAAACGTTGTTCGATTCATCTGCATAGAAATAGTAATTTCTGCAAATTTAATTCATTTTTTCATAAAACGCACTTCGTTAATGAGTAAATCAGATTTGCTTGTTGGGAGAGAAAAATATTTACATACTTTGAAGGAAGTATATTTTTATTTGATACCAAACTTTTCTTTTGATAAGATAGAATGTATATTTCCATAAAATTAATTATGCGCACCGGATGAACAGGTATATCCATGTACGAAGTTTTTTAAAAATGAGATGTTACTTTTAAAACATTTTTTAAATATTATGCAATTTTTTTCGGTATCGGGCTTGGGCGGGCTCGGGCTCTAATGACACAAAATGTTTCGGGCTCGGGCGGGCTTGGATTTAAAATCATCGGTCTCAGGTGGGCCCGGGCTCCGAAAAGAGAGCCCGAACTCATCTCTAGTATGGACTGCTGTACCCGTACATTACATCCAATCTCTGTTCAGTTGGATGCGTAGGCAGATAAATGCTGTTATTGCGGCCATGGGTGGCTACTCTGGGTAGTGTTTTCTCAGGATCTATGCCTGCAAATTTTCTGAAAATGTAATCACTTGTCTTTCCCATTATAATGTATTTGTTCAATAAATATCATTCTGTTATTTGCATTCCTTCCTGATGTAGCAATTTTAATGTGCAGCAGTAATCGCACAGGTCTAGGAACCTACTTGAGACTATGTATTGGAAAAAGAGAATTCTGGCGAGGACGGTGAAACGCAACCGTCCGGCACCCAAGTTTTAGGTGAAGAAATATCCATAAGGGGGGTCCGACAATGACGTTTTGGTGGAAATAACGGTTTTCAGTTTCTTAATCCTCACAGTCTTGGCATGCGAGCGAAGAACTGATGACTGTGTCTCGGTTTCTTTATCAGGGGCAACAGTGGAAGGAAGGTCATCAGGGACCAGCAATTCCATCATGGTCCCCACGACCGCCGTGGTAACCATGTTAATCAGATTTTGGAAGTTGAAAATTTGCGCATCGAGAACAGTTTGTAGCATTCCGGCAATATTCTCAGCAAAGGTTTGAAATGTATCTTGGAGTTCCGTCTTTGTCACATAATCCACTGGCGGAGGATTCATGGTAGGGGCAGCCGACGCAGCCGTGGTATAAGTATCTGATATAGATTTTTGGTTGACACGGCATTGGCGCCGAGCTTTGCTACAGCTCATGCGGGATTCACTCTTAAAGTTGAGAAACCTGGCCTCTTGAATATAGTGAGAGCAGGATTTGCCAGACGTCAAGTGAGAACCCTTACAGTTCGCAAAAACAGGAGAGTCAGCGGTACAGGGACCCTGGTGGGCCTCAGCGCATTGACCACAGATACGTGCACTTTTTCAGGCACATGCATTGTGTGTGAATTTCAGACGGTTTGTACATTGTCGGAGTTTATCAACGAAAAGGTTGACACGGTGGAGTTGATATCAAAGCTTTATGGGCGCGTTCACAGACCGAACATCGAGTTACATACGGTAACACATGGTAACCCGAAGCGTTCAGAGACCGCGATATCACGTGATTTTTTGCGGGTTTCCCGTAGCGTTCAGAGCCGGAAATTACCCAGACTTCGGGTAACCCACATTACCGGGAGAATTTTGTTGGGTAAAGTGATCATGTGGTTGGGAAATCCGATTTGTTTGTTGGCTTTATAGCTAACTGCAACTGTTAATTGTTGTTCTTTATGACTCCTACTGTACACTTGCGTCCTGACCATTTGAGTGGTCTACCTTTAACAGGATTATGATATAATTGGCCAACATCAGCTAGGATGGTTTCTGCAATGTTCGTACAATCAAAATGTAATGGTAGATTGGTTGACGGAAGTGTTTGGCTGTAAACATACCCATAACTTTACCCAAAAGCGTTCACAGCAGTTTTAACCCAACTTTACCCTGAGAAAATCAGATGACGTCATTCCCCAATTATACGAGTAAACCCGCGTTTCGGTCTCTGTAAAATCTCGCTTCGGTCTCTGAAAATCGGTCTCTGTAAATCAGTCTCTGTTTCTTGGCAAAGTACAGCCAAGTTTGGTGATTACTACTGTAGTGGCAAGGCAACACTAGATACCGGGCTTGCTCATTCACTCTCAAAACGTCACAAATGGTGGCTGGCCGCGACCAGCGATTGGTCCAAAGCAACGCGCCCATCGTTTTGTGCCAATCGCTGTATGTCTTTCCTCCTAGTCAGCCACCTTTTGTGACGTCATCATAATGAATGAGCAAGCCCGGTATGTAGTGTAGCCCTGGTAGTGGTCGGCACAGAGTTGAACGCATCTCATTTGTCACGTTTAACTTACAATTTCCAACTTGTTTATTTAATGTCACAATGATTAAATTAATGCTTGTTTTAAAATAAGAATAAATACAAAAGTAAAAATAGCTTTTTAAAAAAACACTTTTATACGCATTCAATTCTTGAAATCACGCCTAATTTCATGACTGCAATTCGTCATTTTTGCAAAAAAAATTCGCTAAAATACGTGAATATGACTTGGGCACCAAACCCGAAAATTCACCGCTTTGATTTACGCTTGATAGAAAGCGCGAGTTCGTGAATTTTTTTTTTTTTTTTAAATATGGTTTTTGATTTGTTTCTTTTGTAAGATATGACTAAGGAAAGAAAAGCAAACATTATTTAAACTATCTTTTTAAGATTTCTAAATTGATTTCTCAATGTATAGTAATAATATAATTAATATGAAACTATTAATTGATAAACCGCGCATGCTTATTTTACTATTTATTACTGTTAATTTTACGGTATAATACTAACAGCTGGAGTGCCAGTATTATACTGTAAAATCAATATATATATATATATATTTCAGTGTAGCGTATGAGAAAGTTAGTGTAAAACTAATTACAAAATTCCATCTTTACGTGCAAAAACCAAATTGAGTTAAATAAATAAAGAGAGTAAAAATGTGAGATTTTAATTTTTTCAATTAATAATTAAGAAATCCTACCAAGGCTTCTTGGGTTACATAATATATTGGTTCATCCGAAAAGTTCTTCAGTTTTTCAAAGCGAAGCACCGTTTCGTTTGCTTATATGTTGCTACTGCTGATAAGGAGTGACCTTGAATGACCCAGATATATTTAAATTCGGTCTTTTCTGCTTACATTACATAATTATTGCTTTGGTTGTGGGCATAATTTTTGTTTCAGCGCAGTGCTAAGAATGGAGAACCAAAAAAAAAAAATCATTTTCGTCAATTATGCTCTTTTATTTGAGGAGGTCGGGGCAAGAAAGTGCCAAGCCACATTTTTAGTGAAATAAATCTAACACTGTAATGTGTAGCTTAATATTGTAAATTATAATTTGTTTCCAATGTCACTTGGTGGCAGCATATGTCCCAGGTTTCGTTTTTGACCCAGACGTTTATGCTCCCAATGAAGATAGCTAATTTACAAAAAAAAAAACGTAATAGTAATATCATTAAAGTAATGCCATATTGTTACTCAGAATATCTCAAATGTTACTAAGACATTGGCGAAAAAACTTTAGGTTATATATCTTGATTTGAGTATTGGATCAAATTTTCAAACTTAAATATCTCAGAAGTTCAAAAATGGGGCTTAGCACTCTTTTGCCCCGACCCCCTCATTTCAAGAAAGGTAAAAATGTCAGTCAGACTGCTCGTAAAATTTGTGCTGTATATGGATTAAAAATGCTATTTAAGATGATATTACAGTTCGAAAGTGGTTTTAGAAGTTTAAGCGCGGAAATTTCAGCCTCGAGTATGATGCCCCACTGTGGAGGACCATCATCATCTGTAAAGGAGGACCTCTTAAAAGAAACTATCAAATGATCATCCACTGTACTTTTTGGAATATTTAGTCTGTGTGATAGCTCCTGAACTGTGTAACGTGGATTTTCAGCGATGACTCCTATTAAGGGGTCCCCCTTTAAGATGACGGTCGTCCACAGCGGCATCCTCTTCAAGGCTGAAATTTTCGCTCTTAAACTTCTAAAACCACCTTCGAACTGTGTCATCTGAAACAGCACGTTGTCCACATACGGCGCAAATTTTACGAGCTGTTTGACTAGCATTTTTACCTTTTTTGAAATGAAAGAACATAATTAATGAAAATGAATTTTTTGGTTCTCCATTCTTAGCACTGCACTGAAACAAAAATTATGCCACAACCGAAGCCAGAATTATGCAACGCAAGCAGAAAAGACCGAATTTACATATCTGGGTCATTCAACGTTACTGCTTATCAGCAGTAACAAAATAACTTGACGAAACCGCGCTTCGCTTATTGAAAAACCGCAGAACTTTCAGATGACCCAATAGATAAAAACCATTGTTTTTTTTTTTGTGTGTTTAAAAAAAACAACAACCTCTAATCGATTTTTTACATTTAATAATTTAATATTACATTTACTTTTAGTGTTAAAAAGATACTAGGAAATTTAACCCTGGCTTCCCAAGTTTCAGAATATAGGTTTAAGCCATTTTCTTTAATTGAAAATTCTAATACATTTTTTAGATTACCCACTAAATTACTATTTTTATACTAAAATATCAGTATTGTATTCAAATAAAATTTTGAAATTTATTAAAAGCGATACTTCCGTATTGGGCTCGTGCCAGGAGTTTATAGCCGCAGCAGAAGAAATCGTCAAAGATTTCGCTACTTAGAACAGCCATTTAATTCCGATAATTTCAGTGGTTTAAGCGCGTAGTTCGATTTACATGTCTAATTTGTGTTTTATTTATATTATTTTATTTATTTATTGATGAAATTTTAATTTCGTTCTCGAATATTAGCAGGGAAAAAAATTGAACTATTTATATTGTTTTAAGTGCAAACGGGTTAATCTTTCGTAAATCGTCTGCCCTTGATAGATATGATATATATTAAAAAGAAAATCATGCTTGAAAATTAACATAGAGTTTGCAAACAAATTGCATTTGAAAGTGGATTTTTTTCCCCATCCGACGGTGTAAAAATTTAAAATGTGCGATGTTTGGAAGTTTTTTAAAGAATGCAGCAAAAGCGAAATTTAATTGTCAGGCGTTGCCAGTTTCAAACAGATAGTTATTGGTCTTAGCAGGTAGATTTGTACGGTATTTCTTCCATTGGGACAAAGACATGTTTTTGTTTAAGAAAAAAATCCTTATAGACAGGTTACGTTTACATATTTTTAACTGTATTTGTTTTCGCGAAATTTTCCGTTTAAATGAGAAAATCATACACTCTTACTAACTAAAATATCATTTCAAATGGTATTAATTAATGACAAATTATAAAAAGACAATCTCAGCTAGGATAATACAATATTTTTATTACACACATGTAAAATTATCAACAAATTATATAGAATACATACACATACAGAAAATTATTTTTATAACGTACAATACATTTTTAAATAAATAAGAAAATGCTGCTTTTTTTTTTTTTTTTTTTTTTTTGTATAACTTTCTAATTTGAGTTATGATGAATTTGTGAAAATAATGAATAAATTTTAATCAAAATTTAAGTTTATAGAATTCAGTCCTACACATGTAATATAGTTTTTTCGTAAAAGGTACCATAAAAATGCATCATTTTTTTTTCAATTTAATTTCAATACTGGTGAATCACAAAAGTGCACTATTTGTTGCGATGTAATGTTAATACTGATGAAACATAAAAATGCACTATGTTTTAGAATGTAATTTCAATTCTAAACATTCAAAAGTTTTTTTTTTTTTTTTTTTTTTTTTTGAAGTTATGTCACAGAAGTTCACCATTTGCTTCACTGTAAGTTAAATGTTGGTAAATCACAAAAGTGTATCCGTTGTTGCTGTGCAATTTCATTACTGGTGAATCACAAAAAATGCACCCTTAGTTGCAGTGTAATTTCATTACTGGTATTCACAAAATTCTACCATTTGTTGCAGTGTAATTTCACCCCAAAACATTCAATAGTTTTTTTGCAAGTTGTACTTTAAAAAATGCACAATTTGTTGCAAAGCAAGTTCGATATTGAAAGAGCACAAAACACTTTATTGCAGTGAAATTTCAATTCTAAACTTACTTTTTTCATAAAGTTTACTACAAAAATGTATAGATACAGTGTAGAGAATTCGTCAAGTTAGTTTCAATTACCATTTATACGAAATACATCGAACCCTTAAACTCATCAAGGACATTAATTTCATTATAGATATCTTGTAGCGTCGGTATATGTTTATCAGACGAATCATTGCTGGCACTGCAGTTGTTTCCCATCCTTCCGTACAAATACTTTCGTGCTCTGTCTGCAACAAGGTGAGCATATTGTACCGGTGCTGGGACAGAGATACTTTTTGTGCAGCGGACATACATGTAGCAAAAGTGGTACGTCATTTTCTGAAGATCGTTGGCAGAAAAATCATTATCGTCTTCAATTACGGTGTAGTAGCTTGGTCGACTCGTACCTAAGAATGATAAAATATTTCTATAAAATACTTCATTAGACGATTATACATTGTTGTAAAATGAAAGGAACAATATAGGATCCAGTATCAAGCAAATGTAAGTGAGATAACAAATTAAAAAATAGCGAAACCTTCATATCGATTATTAAAATCATTTACGTTAAAACCTGTGAAAACGATCGGGACAAAAATCCGACTTAACAGGTATAATTCTTCCCTAGGGATCTGTTTAAGACAGAATTCCATTATAGACAGGTTTCATTTTCACAGGTTTTACTGTACAATATAATTATTTTAACAGACAGTGTACTTGCTGAAAAGGAAATCTAACGAAAACGAAATTTGTTTTTGGTTCTTTGCGATTTCGTCTTTAGCAAATTTTACTGCTACAAGGAAAGGGCAGCTGACGTCACTGTTGGTTAAAGTACTGTTGGTTCGCAAGAAAAACTCGTTCGTTCTTTATGATTCCTACTGTACACATGAGATGGGGCGATTTGATTGGCCTGCGTTAAACTGGTCTATGCTATGATTGGCTTACGTCGACATAACGATTCGTGTAATGATCGCTACGACAAAAATATAGTGGTAGATTGGTTGATGGAACTGTTTGTTTGTAAACATGCCCTTTTCTTTATTAAATATACTAAACGAAGGTAATTTCGGGGAATTTCCTTCCCCTGAAATGTTGACGCGGAAGATTTCTTACTCGTTCCTTACTAACTAGGGGGCTATGCTCCCTAAGAGCTGCGCTCGTCAACCCCCCGTCCCGATTCCGAAGGCTCTAAAAACACGCTAATTTGTTCTGTTTTAAAAAGATTACCCTATTACGGAAGATTAATGCTATTATCACATCATGACAACTGTTAAAAATTTTGAGCTGGGTTGAACCAATTGTTGGTGTTGCAGAAGCTGCAGCCATAAAATGGTGAAACGTTGTTCCAACATTTGGTGTTACGGTTGAACCATAAATTGGTGAAATGTCGAACCATATACTGGTGAAATGTTGAGCCATAAATTTCAACCTGTCACCAATTTATGGTGTAAAATTTGACTGTCACCAATGTATGGTTCAACCTTTCACCAATTTATAGTTCAACCTTTCACCAGCTTATGGTTCAACCTTTCACAAATTTATGGTTCAATCTTAGCACCAAATGTTGGAACTAGGTTTCACCATCTTATGTTTGAAGCTACTACAACACCAAAAGATGGTTCAATTTAGCACCAAAAGATGCAGGTAGATAACCATAAAATGTCGGTTCCCCAATAGGTAAAAAAAAAAAAAAAAAATTGTTCTTTTTACTAAGATTTTTTGACTGCTTTAATATAATTTAGGGCGTAATATTTATGGCTTCTTCGGTTAATTTTGTTTGAAGCTTGTTTATAAGATCAGAAACCTAGATTTATTTAGCAAATTATAATATATTTCAACTGTATCAATTGGATTTTTTTTTTTAAATACGAAGTGCTTAAAGCACCATTCAAGTTTTTACATGTTTTACATTTTCATTCCATATATTAGCATATGTAAAAACTACAATGGTGTTAAGAGCGTTTCAAATTGGAAAAAAAAAATATATTGAAAAAATTTAAATACATTATAATTTGCTAAATAAACCTATGTTTTTAACTTTTATAACACATTTAAACAATCTTTAAACGAAAATCAATGACAAGCAGTAAATATACACCCTAAATGATATTAAAGTAATAATAATGAAAACATCTTGAAAAAAAAAATGAAAAAAAAAATTACTTATTGGAAGGGGGGGGGGGGGGAGGAGGCAAAAACACGGAAACTTTTGTTAAACTGCAGGAAATTCTAAAAATATGATTAATTATTCAGTGATATCTTTACAAAAAATTGATTTTCAACAACACTATGTCCAATATCGGAGAAATGTATTTTCAAAAACTGTTGCCTCAATTTTTACATTTTGTTTACGACAATAAACTTTTTGAAAACCTCAATTAAGTAAAATTTTGATAATTGGCTTTAAAAATAATATATATTTAAGGAAAATTTTTAATGCAGTATGTCTGTATCTGACATAAACATTATGGTGATGAAAAAATAATTTTGAAAAATGTATTATGTAATGAGTCGTCTTTTTTAATTTCCTCATATATTAACAATAATCGACCCTGTTAATGGGATTTTATTTTACTCCCTCCCGCTTAATGAGGTAGCGATACATTCTTTAAAGTGACTTCATACAAGCCGATTTTAAATTTCTAGATAATTTGCTAAATAAACCTAAGTTTTTGATCTTGTTTAACGCAAAGCAAGCAATCTTCAAGCAAAAATCAAACAGAGAAGTAGTCAATATCAAACCTAAATTAGATAGAAACAATGAAAGCATATGCAAAAGATCTTTTCTTATCAACCCACGTCTTTCACAACAAGTTGAGATATTCTAAGTAGCTGTGTGTAAGACTCTTTTTATGTGTGGTGACTTGTAATTGTTTAATTAAGATTTCTAAAATTTATAATATATGTGGAGGTTTGCAATATAGAGTTTAAAAACACAAACTTCGAGTCTAATTTTATATATTCTCCTGGATATGCATATATTTTTCGTTAAACATTTTCTTTAATCATACTTTCAAATTTTTGTCCGCTAATGCTGAAAAATGGATATGAATAAAATGCTTATTTATGTAACGACACGGTTAAGTCACATTTAATTAAAATTTTTATTATTTTAGATTTGTGAATCTTGTGAATATGAGCTAAGATATATATGTTTTATAAGAAAAGATTGATCTCATTTTTAGGTACGTTCCTAATTATATAAATACGTAGCACCCATATTCGTCGTCTGTTCCGTCCGTACGCATATATAACAGTGCAAAAGTTACCCATCGGAATGGTTTGAAATTTAATATATATATATATATAATCGTTGCAGAATTTTGTTGAGTCATTTCAAATTTATGATAATCGAATAAAAACTTAAAAAGATATTAAAAATATTTATTAAGTAATTTGAATTTTTCAAAAATCGGTATTTCCTTAGTTATAGCATATCTTCCAAGGATTAATCGTCAAGCGACCGAGATGTATCGCCAAGTTATCTGACATGTATGACGTTATAGTCACATATGATGTATATGACATTTTATAACCTCTATGACCAAGTTATAGTCACATTCTTCATTCTATTAAATCCTATCACACGTATAATTAATTCAATGATATCCCATGATAGGTCATGATTCTAGGTTGCGATGGTGATTACGTCCTATTTAAGATGGAGTCCTATTATTTCCGTATTACTGAATTTAAAAACCGACTTTGTATACTAAAATTAATTATAACAATCCTAAACTCTATAGACAGTTTTTTGGATAGATATTTCCGGAGAAATAAATATCAAATGGAAAAATAGCCTAAATATAGATTTAAAGTCCTGAAATTTTCAAAGCTAGGCTTAAGTTTCCCATTGGAATTTTCAGTAAGTGTCAACAAAAGCTAAAATATTGCCAACTTAAAATGTACTCATTTTATTACAGAAATTAATCATATCATAATAACAGACGATATAATTCATTTACCTGAAACTAGTTATAGTACAAACGCACCTCATTTGTCACGTTTGACGTACAATTTCCAACTTGTTATTTTTTGTAAAAAGTCCACGAAGCCTATTCAAATTTAATATGACTTTTATCTATTTAAATTACTCCCTTATTTACCTTTGTTACACAAAAAATCAGGGTTAGATTTAAGAGTTTTGAGAGTGTTTTTTACTGAATTATTCAAATTACCGTGGCTTGCTTTGTATTAAAGTCAACATTATTCTTAATGATATGCCTAATGGAATCCTTTTGCAAGGGGGGATAAAGCAAGTCACATTTTTCTGTGGCTACTTCTCTTCAGAACTTTTCATTATTTTGACAAAATTTCTTGGAATAGAGCACGTTCGTTTGCTCATTACCTTAACATTAGTTTGGAGAAGAAATTTACTAAATTAGTCGGACGTTTCGCTCCTAGGGTCCCTGATAATTCACCTATAGTAAACAGTCAAGCTGTGGTTAGTTTGTCTGAATTTTTAGGTGCGTTCGTAATTATATAAATACGTAGAACGTTTTCTGGTCTGTCCGTCCGTCCGCATATAACAGCGCAAAAACTACCCAACCGAATGGTTTGAAATTCAATATGTATAATCGTTGCAGAATTTTGTTGAATCAATTCAAATTTTATGTAAAACGAATCAAAACTTAAAAATGTACTAATAAAAGTTTTATTTATTCTATTAAATCCAATCATACGTTAAATCTATATAATAAAAGCGTAAGTCCTGTGACTGAGGACAACAAATACGGACTAACCACATCTTTTTTCCTATGCCAAGTGGCCATTTTTATTAAAAATTATTTTTTCGAATAAAATTGCATAAAAATTACATTTTTAAAAAGATCGTTCAAAAAAAATTGTTTGCTTGATAGATGAGTTACATTAAAAAATGTATAGATGCTGAGATAACATCAGTGGAAATTAGGTTAACAGCCGAATATCTCAATCCATTAAAGTAAATAAACACAGGAGATTCATTCATCGTGAGTCATAGAAATATTAAACCATTCGCAAAGCAAGATCTCCATGGTGAATTTTGCAGCACTGTCTGGTGTCGAAAAAAAAAATTGCATCTTGTAAACATGGCATACGTAATAAGAAAAAAAAGGCATGCTAATTTCGCTCATAGCAGACGATATAATTTATTTCACTGAAATAATAACAATGATTTTTTTACATTGTTATAGTTAGTTATAGCACGAACGTACCTCATTTGTCACGTTTAACGTACAATTTCCAAATTCTTTTAACTTATTATTGTTCTAAAACTAAATAATTTTTTTTCAATTATTTAAAAATCCTGATGTTTCAAAATTAATTACTCCTATTGAATATTTAGTGCTTTATCCACATTACAAAATGATTCTATTTAGGCGTCTCATTAAGAATAATGTTGACTTTAATATAAAGCTAAGCCACAGTAATTTGAACAATTCAGTAAAAAACACTCTCAAAACTCTTAAATTTAACCGTGATATTATTAACACAAAAGCAGATAAGGGAGGTAAAATTGTGGTATTAAATAAAGCGGATTCTGTACAAAATGTTATGAAATTAATTAATGTGGGCCCATACATTAATATTTAAAAAGATCCGTCTGGCTCTGAATGTAATAAAATACAGTGACCTCTCACTTATACGACTTTCAGGGGACCGTAAGACAAAAGTCGTATAAGTGAGAGAGTCGTATAAGTGAGAGACCGTCTTGTTATATAAGTTTCAAACTTTATATGCATTAATTATTTTACCTATATTAAAAACGATAAGTTTTGAGTAATAAGAACAGTTTTTAACAAAATTTATAAAATAATAGTATTAAAAAATAAAACATAAAATATATTTTAAAACTTCATAAAATAGTTCACTCACCACTATGTTTATTTTGAAGATTAACAATTCAGATTTTCTCAAAAAAAAAAAAAAAAAAGTGATAATAAAGCTTTTAAGCTATTTTGGAAATGATCATTTTGGTGGACATAATTATTTAATGTATTTAAAGCGGCATTTGCTTCTGAAAAATTTACAACTGCAGGAACATTGTTCTCATCTTCGTCATCCGACTCGCCCACGTCTTCATTATTGATATCCTCATTAAAGAATTCCCATACGCTCTCAAAATCGGGTTCATTTGTTACTAGCAGTTTGGTCTTGTGAAATACCATATTTAATAAAACAATTCATAACAGTGTGCGATGTCACATTTTTTCCATGCAGATGCTGTAAGATGCATAATATTTAAAATGGAAATTGCTTTAGCTTCCTTTTTGTTTTGCCTATAAAAATAAAACGACAAATCATACTCCTTCTGTAGTTTACTTGAAATTCTTTATAATCTTTTATAATAGCTTCAATCTGTTTGTACAATTTGCTGGCAAAAATCGAACTTTAATTTGTTGCAGAAATGGTAGATCTTTTATATCTGGATGTGATGGACATTGATCCAGGAAAGTACATTTTACAATAACCCTGATTTCTTACTCAGTACTTACTATACAGAGGCGTGATCTGACGGTGATCATTTGGATTTTGTTAATCGGTTTTGCTAAATGGCAGACACAAGAAAATTCCATACAACCACCTTCCCACCATAGATTTCATCGTTTAACACACCAAGGTAAATAAGAAACGTTATTCATTATTGATAAACATTTTAACCATAGTCAATAGGATAAAGGTAAGAAACGTTAATGATTTGTACTTTAATGATTATAAAAATGAATTCTTGTGGTGAGAAATGTAAAATCGCCTGAACCGTTTAAAGCGTCGTATAAGTGAGAGAAGCAGTCGTATAACTGAGAGAAGTTTAGCATTATTTCCCATAAAGCGTGGACGGGACCAAGAGAAATCGGCGTATAACCGAGAGAGTCGTATAACTGAGAGTCGTACAAGTGAGAGGTCACTGTAAAATCTGCAGTAAAATCATCTCCCATTATATGCGATTTCTTTAAGCATTCTCTTATCCTTTCTGTTATTAAATTGTGCTCGTTTATATGCTTTATGATGTATATCAATTTCATTATGTCCGAAATAATTTAACATCATTAAAATACACTAGAAACGATTTTTCCCCATAGACAATTATGTAAAACGGAATTCTTTTGTGTGACCCTGTACATGGATGATAAATGCTTTACGTATTATACAGAAATCAAGTTTTAGTGCACCTCAAAAAGTTTAACACCAATTAAAACGATTGAACTGAAAACGATTTTTACTTATTGACTGTAATGTAACGGAAAATGCACCGAATAAATATTTTCCCAATTGAAAGTAATTTAACGGAATACTTTTGGGTGTCCATGAAAACAAATTATAAATGCTGCCGCTTCATTTTGAATAGCACCTCAATAATATATATTAATTTCATTATATTTGAAATAGTTTAACATCATTAAAATCCAGATTAAAATCATAGATGTTTCCAGAGAAATAGATATTAAATGGCAAAAGAGTCTAAATATGGATTTCAAGTTCTGAAATTTTCAAAGCTAGGCTTAAGTTTCCCATTGGAATTTTCAGTAAATGTCAACAAAAGATAAAATGTTGCCAACTTAAAATGTACTTATTTTATTACAAAAATTAATCATATCATAATAACAGACGATATAATTCATTTCCCTGAAACTAGTTATAGTACAAATGCACCTCATTTGCCACGTTTGACGCACAATTTCCAACTTCTTATTTTTTGTAAAAAGTCCACGAAGCCTTTTCAAGTTTATTATTATTGTTATCTATTTAAATTACTATTTAAATACATACCTATTTAAATACAGTGCAAACCATTTTTCTCCATACATCAAAATATAATGGAATTCTTTTGTGCATCCCTGCAAACGAACTGTAATTGCCACTTACTGTATACTCCATAGAAAACATATTGCCTACCACGTCAGTGAAGCCTATCAATTTCATTATGTTTGAAACAGTGTAACATTACTAAAATGGATTAAAAACGATTTTTCTTCATTGACTGTAATGCAACGGAATACTTTTGAATATCCCTGTAAACGAACTAATTGCTACTTATTTCATACTCCATAGATAACACGTTGCCATCCAACCCAATCATGCATATCAGTTTTATTACATTTGATATAACGACATAAAAATGCAGCGAATAAATATTTTCCCCATTGATCGTAATGTAACGGAATACTTTTGAGTGTCCCTGAAAACAAATTATAAATGCTGCCGCTTCATTTTAACTATCGATCGTGCTATAATAAACATCGATAACATATAAAAATTTCATGGCAATCACAGTATATTTACGTGAGATAGAGGACGGACAGACGGCAGACAGACAAACCGAAGTCATAAACACTTCTTAAGTATGTTGTTTATATTATGTAAAATCGAGAAATTTGCTGTCCGGCACGAAACATTTAAATTCAGTCTAAAAAATCTGGACGCCACGCGAAAAATAAGTACGTCAGGCAACCCTGCGTTAAAATCATTTATTAAATTTGGTATCAATTTTGACGAAACAGTTGGAGAGATTAAACTCATTTAGCAACTTTTCATAACAGTTAATATATAAAGATATATTGAAAAATAATATTACCTTTTTTCACTGCTTGACTCTTTAAATAAAAATCATAATTCAGTGGATGTGTTACAACAGTATCTGCTACAAATCCCTCTGGGACATCTCCGTTAATTCCATCTCTTCGATCTTTGGTTGTGAACCGTCTATGATGTCTTTTCTGCACAACAATAAAAGTTATACCAGGTTCATAGTCACCCGGTAATCTCTTGCAGGCCTTTCTTACACTAACGACTTCACGATTTTTCACAGCTGCAAATTCCCCTTCGCTAACGCCATCTCTGTAAAATATAATTTTTTCTGGTTTCTTTCCGTTTGTATAACGATAAAACTTTTTCAAAATTTCTAGAATCATATCTTCCAAACTGCAAATTATTTCTTCAGTTCTGCTCGTTTCTCCTTTTGTCTTAGGCTGTGGCCTAACAGTTGCTGCAAACCGTTTACAGAAACTGTCTAAACTTCCAACACAAGCTGCAATAGAAAGCTGTTTGGATTTGCTTAGATTGCTTGTTTCAGTTGGTGCTGGATGGCTAACATCGGCTCCGATAATGATCACAGGTTGCCATAGCATTTTTGGAGTTTCATACAACGCCAAAGTGTAATTTTCACCACCTGTTTTGGCATTAATTTTCAAACATAAATTTCTCACTATCGGTAGAATACCTTCCACGTTTTCTAACCTCTCTTCTTTTATACATTGTGTTGACAAGCCAATTAGAGTTTCTGCTGCTTTTTTAATACTTGTATAAATTCGTTTATTTTCAGAATCTTTCACTTGTGGTATAACTATTACGACTAAATCAACCTGCTTCTGCGCTTCTGAAAGCATTGCTTGTATGTCGACATTAATATCAACAATTTTTGATTTGAAACTGCGATTAATTTTTATACCCATCTTTTTGCCGGTATCCGCCAAGAGGTTAGCAAATCTCGGTAAGTTTTCATGGTCTCGGAAACTTACTAGCATCCACCGAGAAATTTGACCACCTTTTAAAAATTGTATACCTTTCATATTCCATGAGCCTTTCTTCGGTGAAATTTTTTCCTCACCAGCATATATCAAATTTGGTGGATAAAGCACCCTTGCATCTAACTCTAATGGTGTTCTAGACACTTTTAAATCAAATTCCAGAACGCATTTATCGTTATTAAAGTTTGCTGTCTTTACTATATTATCAATTTCCCGAAACCGATCAACTGCTGAAACTGTTGTAAAACTAATCATGTTAGATTTTTGGCTGGATGTTAACTCTGATCTGTAGTGTTGTCCAGGTGTAAATTCACAGACTTCCAGGGGTAAACATATGTCCCTGTTTTCAGGCTTAACACGTAAGCAAGGAAGGTTAGGATATTTCAATACAATTTTATATTTCTGTTTAAAATAGTCAGCAACACTCAGTTCTTTCCCCTGAATCAACTTTTCATGTGCACTAACATCGGTTAATTCTACGATGCGGTGACGATGTTTTAAATGAGTCGATCTTATTTCTTTGTTTGCTAAATGATGACTGATTTTCTTTCTGAGTTTTTCTTCAACGAAAGGTATTCTGCGTAAACCATCCATGCTGACACCAATAGCGTCGGCGAAATAATTCAAGACTGGACCTTCACTTAAAAATGTAGTTGCAGCAATATCGATATTGACAGTCGGTTTCCACTGTCCAATTAGGGTACTCTGATGATATCCAAACCATACTTCGATCCCACCTCCGATTGGTTTCATATTACTTTGATTCGGAGAATAGAAAAATGAACGGCCAACTGGAGTAAGATGTAAGCTAGGAGTATGTCGTAGAATTGTTTCTACTGCCATCATAGCTTCTTCTGGCACTGAATCCGTTTTCCCATCAAAAAAGGATTGGACTGAATCTAGATTAATTGCACAAGATGTAGTATCGTGTTTTTTAACAGGTCGCACTTTAACATCATAGATATCTTGTCTGATTTGTTGAGAATCATGAAAATTTCCATTTGTCAAAATCACTTCACATTTGAAAGGAAAATCTGTTTGCAGTTCTTGTCTAGTGTATAGATTATTTTTGCCATCAAATGATGGATATAAACCGTTAAATATGTCTTCATTATCTATCATGTGTGCTAAAACTTTTCTGTTTGTTCTAGTGTTCAAGCACTTATACTTCTTGAGGTCAGATGTTTCGGCAGTTGCTCCAGATTCAGGATTGCTTTGATTATCAGATGTGGTTGTTGTCTCAAGTTCTAAATTACCACTATCATAAGCTGTGACTGTTGTCTCAGATTCTGAGTTGCCACCATCATCAGCTGTGGCTGTTGTCTCAGATTCTAAATTACCATCACCATCAACTGTGGCTTTTGGTTCCGATTTTGCATGAATTGTACGTTTCTCAATTTTTACATCATAGTGGTACACATAACCACTTGGAATTTCTATAGGGAAACAGTTCGAAACAACCCGTATTCTTCGTCCTAGATTACCTGGTTTTTCGGGCTTTCTGGGCAGAAAAGGATCAACTGCTGATCTTCCTTTCACCTCAATCCCTAATTCTTCAGGGTGAACAGTTCGCATTTTAATCTTTTGACTAGAAGTTGATGGTAAAGTTTCGGGCTGAACAGAATATGATGTATCTTCATGTTGGGAATCAGTAACATTTCTTGAAAAAAATTCTGATTGTGGTGATATGTGACCATTGCCATTAAAGTTATGGTAATTCCTACAGGATTGGTTTCTTTGACCTTGTGATTGACCTCGGGAATTATTTCTGTATGGTCTATTGGAGGTTTCTCTCCCTGCAAAAGTAAATAAATGCTAATAAACAAAGCGTTTAATAAAAAACTATACAAACACAGAATAAAAGTAATCCGACATAATTATTAGATTCTAAGTCTAAGAATCTAAGTTGCTTTTCTGTATTCTATAGTTTGAAATGTACGGTAAAATTTTCACATCAATGCGTATCCAGTATTCTTTAAAAGAATCTTAATTGTATGCTAAGAAAAATCGAAATTTTTTTGTAGAAATTATCTCGGGCCAGGCCTGATTTCATTGATTTTGCACTCGCCGGTCCGCGAACTGCGAAAACCGGGCCGCTCCCGGGTCTGAAAATTTCGGCCCGTGCAGACCTTTAACGTCATCTTGTTTGTTACAAACGAGACGAAATCCTCAGTTATATCTTGCAAAAGAAAGCGGCACGAAAAACACCGTATTTTTAAAAAAATTCTCAACAGATAAATCAAATTTCTGTTTTTTTTTTTGTACGTTTTTCTAAATGATATATTTTTGCTTTTTTGCTTTAGAATATACAATAAAACCTGCTAAAACGGAAACAGGAAACCATAAAACAATTCCGTTTTAGACAGATATGAATGCTTTTTTTTTTTCGCCGGGATCATAAAACTTTTCCATTTAAGGTAGGATTGCGTTATAGATAAGTTTCATTTTGACAAATTTTACTGTGTTAAGAAAGAAATGCTGGGATTAAATTGTTAAAAAATTTCTAGGTGGAGGTTAAAGTTGAATGCATTTTTTCCAACAGAGTGAAAAGAAGCCAATTCAGGAATCGAACCTGGCACCTTGGCTCATCGCGCCAATACTCAGACACCTAAGTTACCCGGATGATTCCGGCCTGCCACAATTCACTTGCATGTTGGTCTCACCAGTCCTGTCCTGCAAGCCCGCAGCTTTTATCGATGAAAACACGTCATATGGAAACGCCATTACCCATGGATAATTACATATATGTTCAGGTCCCGACTATGACTTTTGGGGACCCGGGTCTCAAACATGACTTGGGCCTCAATGCTTATGCTATGTAGTAAGGTGAAATAGTTTCTATGCGTGTAACCTCTTATGGCTGTAAGTTAAATTTTAACTTGTCACTTTATGACATATTCACGAAGTCGCTTTTATTCATTAGTGCATGGAATTTGCAAGAATTTTCTTTCAGATACCAAGAAGTGTAATAACAATTCCCAGTTTACTATAAAGCAAATGGTGTTTCAGAACATGTTCGCAAAGTAGACACCGATTTTCGAGACAGGGCAGGCAGGGAAAGGTCGTCTTCGGTTATAGGAATCAGTTTCGTTACAACCAAGGCTGGGTAGAGATAAACACTGTTACTTTCCATTGCACTTAAAGAGTAATATCACAGGGCATGAAATTTCAGTTGAAAAGGTACTAGCCAGATTAAAATTTTGCTCGCCACTATTTTACATTAATTCAACAGTAACGTCGGCCACCACACCTGCCCAGAAAATGAACTATTTATGACAAATTGAATTGAAATTTACCATTGTTAGAAGGAGCTTTCTGTTAAATCCAAAATATTTTACATTCATGAAAAATATGAAATTTTTTTAAAATGTTAAAAATTCGGTAGAAAGCGACTAATTTTTACCGTGTTTCAAGCAGCTGAGCTTAGGTGGCGAAGCCTGATTCACTTCGAGCAGGAGTGAAGAGCGATCCGATTCGGCCTTGGAAGCGAAAAAGGCAGCCTTGGCGCTTAAGCGGTGCGAAAGCGGGGGAACGAATGCAGACGGGAGAAGTTCGTTCCTCTGTAGGAGAGAGATGGAAGTGGGTGACGCCGCAGTTTTTCTTCTTTTGGAAGATAAATGTAGTCGCTTGATTTTAAAACACTTCCGCGTTGTCACTAGATTGAGGCACGATATTCTGAGCGTATACAGTTTGATTTGAGGCACAAGATTTCAAAAGACGAAACTTACTCGTCAACCTTAAATATTTGTTCGCTAATGGCGAAATGGCGAGCGGAGATTTCGTGCCCTGATCTAAAATTTCATATTTTTACGGATAAAAGTGTTTTTTGAAAAGATGTCAGAAAGAACCGAGCTGTCGATTAAAAAAAAAAAAAAATGTAACTTTGAAATGCATGCATAATCGGTCATTTTTTAGACATGATTTTCTTGATCTACTGTTACAATTGTGAAGCCCAGTAGTACAGTGTTCAGCACTTTGCGCTGTCAAGCTACAGGTCCACAGTTCGAATCTGGACTGCGGACAGGGCAAGGTTCACTGAACCTTTCATCACTTCAGGGCATATAAAATGAGTACCAAGCTTGCTGAAGAACTAAACACTGAGGGTCCCCCGTTAGGCTGACCACATGACAGAGATATATGCTGTATAACACCTCAGCGCCTATGGTCAAGAAAAAAAGGCTGTGCACTGTAGGACATGATCCTTAATGATTGTAGCGCCGCAGGTTTAGTTTAGTGTTATTATTATAACTGAACCACCTGTATTACAATTGATATCTTTATTTATATTTTACAATATACAATGTAAATAATGAAACTCAACTGACAATTTTTTAAAATTTTGTTTACTGATTTGCCTTTTTCTCCTCAAACTTAGGGGGTCCTGGACCAGTCGGCCAGTGTCCTGGGTGCTTTTAATCACAAATTAGTTCAGATTTTCTCGGTGGAGTTTAAATAGAACATATTTTTCCCAACTAGAGAATTCGGGTTAGTTCATGGGTAGCTCAAGTGGCTGAGCATTGGTGCGTTGAACCAAGGTACCAATACGATTCCCGATCTATATACTTTATACCCTGTTGTGAAAAATTCATTCAAATTTAACTTCCATAGAAAATATCAAATAATTTGTAGATGGGATTTAACGGCATCGCATTTAAACTGTTCAGATTAATTTTTTGTTTAAAAAAATTAAGCTATGTTGAGAAGTCAAATTCGAACCATTAAAATATTACGTTTCAGATAGATTGGCCTAGATAGATTTAGATAGATTGCCTTCATTGCAATAGTACCACCTGTATTAGAATTCATATCTTTATTTCTATTTTACAATATAAAAAACTATGTAAATAATGAAACTTAACTGCCAATTTTTTAAAATTTTGTCTACTGATTTGTCCTTTTCCTCTCAAGCTTAGGGGGTCCTGGGCTAGTCGTGCCTTAATCTGGTCATGTATGCGTCAATAAGAGCTCATTAAATTTGAATCACAAATTAGCTCAGATTTTCTAGGTGAAGTTTAAATAGAACGTATTTTTTTCCAACTAGAGAATTCGGGTTAGTTCATGGTTAGCTCAAGTGGCTGAGCATTGGTGCGTTGAACCAAGATACCATTACGATTCTTGGTCTATGTACTTTTTACTCTGTTGGGAAAAATTCATTCAAATTTAACCTCCATAGAAAATCTTAAATAATTTGTAGTTGGAATTTAATGGCATCGCATTTTAACTGTTCAGATATAAGGTTTTTGTTTTAAAAAATTAAGCTATGTTGAGACGTCAATTTCGAACCATCAAAATATTACGTTTCAGGATTGATTTCTGCCTTATTACAATAGTACCATCTGTATTACAATTCATATCTTTATTTCTATTTTACAATATAAAATTATTTGTAAATAATGAAACTCAACTGCCAATATTTTCAAATTTTGTGTTCTTTTACTCTATTTTTAAAATAGATACTTAATTTTTCTTAAAGCATTAAAATTTTAAACAAGTTAATGAGCTGTGAATAAAAACTACTTCAATGTTATTTGGTTGTTTTTGAAATTGGAAAAGCTGGTGGCAAAGTTTATGACCTCTACTACTCATATTTCATTAAAAAATATTTGAATATTTGATATTCAAAAAATACAAAAGTTTGAAGTTGAAAATTTTATTCCCTTCGAAGGAATAAATCACTCGTGTGTAGGGGCTGGTCGTGGAACCATCATTCAGGAGGGTAGAAGGGGGGGGGGGATTCATTTTCAGTTGAACTGGATGGAAAATCTCCATAAAAAATTATCAGTGGCAGTTGCTAAAGACTGCGAGGCTTCGAAGACATTTACTGTCGTTTTCGTCGGGTTACCCAATTTTACCCGAACCAAATCACGGGTCGGGTCCGGTTGACTTTAAATGTTTCGGGCTCGGTTTAATTTTGACCGTGCTCGGTCCGATTTTTCAAACTAAAATCCTGAATATTTTTCAAATGAATAAAACTATACATTTGAATATTAATGAGTGTTTCTTTGTTCATTTTTATGCAATTATGAAGATAAAATTTATATTAGAGATATAACTGTAGACTACTTTTTCATAGCTGTATTGAAATATGTATTAATTTTCTTTCACTTCCGGTTCAAATCAAATTTCGGGTTGAGATAGTGTCGGGTTGACTAGCAGACATTTCGGGTTCGGTCAAGAATCTAATCAGCCCCTTAATGTATATTTACATCCAAGTAAATCCAAGCTATGGCAGTGTCAAAGTCACAATGACTTTTCATAAGTAAGATAAGCAAAAAAAAAAAAAAAGATAATTATAAAAATTAATAACTGTATATTTACCTCTTCCGACTCCTCTACCCCTTCCTCTTCTTTGTTCCATTTTATCTAGATAAATGAGAGCACAGAGATTAGATAAAATTAATGAAGAAATATAATTTAAAAAAACATTAATATTTTAAAGCTATTCAAATTAAATTTAATAACAAATATTATTAGATAATTACTCAGTAAATTTAAAGTTAAAATTTTTGGGCTTGATTACTTGAAATTATACATTGTCATGGTCGCAGACAGAACGAAAACCAGGCAAAGCGGGGAGCAAGATTTTGAATCAGATGTGCCTGTTGTCAAAATGGCCCTACGTTTTTAACAAGAACGAAAAATCAGGCATCAGGCATAGATTATAAACACTTTTCAACACTTATAGAATATTGTTAAGAAATTTCATTTTTTTTTTCATAGAATGAAATGCGATATCTAAATAATCAACTTAAAAAAACACATAACTCAGTTAAAAATCCATTTTCATCAACTGCTGCCCTTATCCCACGGAGGAAGATAGATCTTACCCCGTGCCTTATCCGATAATAGGGTAACTCGGGGTGAGATGCCGTGTCACGTGCTTTTTCTATGCGCAGGCGCTGTAGGGAATTTTCAGGAGCACTCAGTCGTGTGGAAGAGGCTTACCTACTGATACTTTAATTGCAGTTTGCGTTGTTTTATTTAAGTTTTAAATAGTATTTTTCTATTGCTATTTCGTCTTAACACCTTTGATAAGTGTCCAAAATCTTTTACGCTCTTTTTGTATGCTTTTCCTATGTAGTTGGCCATCTTACCCCACTTTTGGGGTAAGATGCCGAAATACGAGCATTTACAAAAGCAAAAATTTTTATGCTTTCTATGACATTTGTAAAAGGAAATACATTTTTAAATCATACATAAATGAATCAACTTTAACAAGAGATTAATAAATAACAAATAAAAACAACAAGCGATTTTATAAAAAAATAAATCAAAAACTATGGCATCTTCACCCAATCTACCCTATATGCTAATTCCTTTGTGTAGCCCTGTATGCGATCTATAAAATTTATGCACATCACCTAGTACACTCAAAATTTGATAAGTTTAAAAATGCATACCACAGCGGATAACGCACTTTCAGCAATTACCCACATTATACTCAATCCTGTATAACGGAATACTTTTGTGTATCTCTGTAAATGAACGATGAATGCTATGTACTCCACCATCTATAGAAAATACAATGTTATAGTGCACTTCAGTAATTTCATTATGTTTGAAGTGTCATGACATCAGTAAAATGCACCGTAAACGATTTTTCCCCATTGATCATAATGTAATGGATTTTTTTTGTGTGTCCCTGTAAACGATCTATAAATGCTACTTATTCTATACTCGTGAAAAAGCAAGTTGTAGTCCATCTCAGTGATGCCTATCCATCTCATAATGTTTCAAATATCGTAACATCAATAAATTGCACCGTAAACGATTTTTCCACATGTATCATAATGTAGAGGAATTCTTTTGTGTGTTCCTGTAAACGATCTATAAATTCTACTTATTCTATACTCGTGAAAAACCATGTTGTAGTCCATCTCAGCTATGCATATCTATTTCATTATGTTTCAAATATCGTAACATCAATAAAATGTATCGTAAACGATTTTTCCGCATGTATCATAAATTTAACGGAATTCTTTTGTGTGTTCCGTTCCTGTAAACGATCTATAAATGCTACTTATTCTATATTCGTGAAAAAGCATGTTGTAGTCCATCTCAGCGATGCATATCCATCTCATTATGTTTCAAATATCGTAATATCAATAAAATGCACCGTAAACGATTTCCCCCCATGGATCATAAATGTAACGGAATTCTTTTGCGTGCTCCTGTAAACGAACTATATAGGGTACACACTTCATTTTCAATACCGAACGTTTTATAGTAAACCTTAATAACAAATAAAAATTTCATGGCAATCCGAGTTTTTTTACGAGAATTAGAGCACGGACCTCTATGAATCCTTGGAGAATTTTATAAAATCTGTAAGGAATAATTTTGAAAATTATGAAAATGAAGCGGAAATCTTAGCTGATGAAAAATATTATGAGAGTAAGAGAAAAAGAATTACAGCAAAAAGTAAAATGCTTGACGATAGTGCAAGTGTCGAAGTTGAGTTGTCTGCTAGGGAGAGATTTCTGTATCAAACCCATTATGTGACTCTATCATCAAAGAACTAAATAAAAGAAAAAATGCTTATTCTCTTTTAGAGTCAAGATTTGACTTTTTGTATTCAAAAAATATGACAAATGATGAAATTAAAAATGCAGCAAAACACTTTCTAGAAATATATTCTAGTGATATTGATGAAGAATTTTCCGAAGAATTTTTACAGTTCAACGATTTTCTATCAAAAGATTTAAAAACTGTTGAAAAATTAAAAATGATAAAGTCATTAGGAATTGAACATACTTTTCCTAATGTTGAAACAGGTTTAAGAATTGTACTTTCTATTCCGATTACAAATTGCTCCAGTGAACGTTCTTTTTCAGTGCTAAAACGTATTAAAAATCGTTTAAGATCCAGCATTTCCGAAAAAAATCTTTCTGGATTATCTCTTCTTACAATTGAGAGTGATTTGACATTAAAAATTTCTTTTGATGATGTGATTGAACAGTTCGCTTTAGTAAAAAGCAGAAAAAAGCCAATGTGATGTTTTAGAAAGTACAATTTTCATCAGTACACAGATGTTTATATTATATTATTTGAAAATTTTACCTTAAAAAATCTTCATGTACAGTAAGTAATTTTTTTTTAGAAATGAGGCGATTTTGATGACAATAGCAAATAAATTTTGTGAATTAATGGTTCTTAATATTTATTATAAAAGGTTTCTGATTATTGCACTTTTGTAATATTTTATATTAAATCTAATCTAAAAACTGATTAAATAATAATTTATATGTTATATAAATAATTTTTATTTAGTTATGCTATAAGTTATAATAAAAATTTATATCATAATTCCAATTATTTCTCAATTGTCATGCTAAGAAAAATAGCTAAAAATATTGAAACTACTATTAAATGCATTTTTCAAAGTACTATTTATATCTTTATTACTATTAAGTGTTCAGTTTATTATAAAAAAATTTTTAGCAATCTAATTTATGCTTAAAAATCGTGTGTAAAGCTAAAGTGGCCACTATTCAATGACTGATTATAAGTTACCTAGATTTTTAATGATTCTAAATGTTTGTTTTTGTACATAAACATTAGATAAAAAACACAATTGCAACACGAATGTTCCCTGAGTTATTAAATGAATTATAATATGAAATCAGTATGATTAAACATTCTTTAAATCAATAACTTAAAAGACGATGGTTTGTTATTTTCAATATTTATAGATAACGTTCTACGCTGTTTAGTAAATTGATAATTCACATGGTTTGTATTTCATTCATTTACAGCGTAATTTCAGCTCTGCTGAAAAATTAATTGGTATATATATACATGTGTAATATATCTTCATTTTGATTTTATTATGTAAGTTTCAGCTAATTATTTAGAACAATTTGTTTATGTTAAATTTAATTTTTATACATTATAAAATAGTTTCCTTTTATTTATTTATTGGAGCATATTCTTTCAAGTTTGCAGCTGTAAGTCTCACCTTAATCCTTAATCATTTGTTTGTGGAATATGAATTTACAAGCAAGGAACAGGTGTAACATTTTTTCTTGTTTGAATTCTAGTAACCTGGAACAAACATTAAAATAATATACAAATTATTTAAATTTTATACATTAAATTATATAAGTATTTAATAGTTTGATTAGTTTATATTTTTAATGTAACAATACTTTTAATCATTTTTTACAATTGTTTTCTATTGTCTAAGAAACTTGTTAAACCAAAATAATGTTTTGAGTTTTCCGGGGTCGATAGGGATTTTCTTTCTTGGGGCCCATTTTGTGAAAAATAAAAAAATGTTTTTGTGAAATTTATCATATTTTTGTGAAAATTAACATTTTGTTGTGAAAGATGGAAGGTGCTCAAATTCAAACC
This sequence comes from Maratus michaelseni, assembly GCA_963931845.1. Classification (NCBI taxonomy): domain Eukaryota; kingdom Metazoa; phylum Arthropoda; class Arachnida; order Araneae; family Salticidae; genus Maratus; species Maratus michaelseni. Next base: position 126,362,864 of record OZ007600.1, on the reverse strand, counting down.
AAGCATCTAACAATAACTTTAAGTCCTACTAAATTTTCCTTTCTTGTGAACTTGTTTTTTTTTTGTAAAATATACATTTTAAAACCTAACAAAATAAAAATAATCCATTAAGATTATGTTTTTATGGTATAGAATTTTGTGAAGGGGCATGATTTATTAAATCGATTTTTGTGAAGAAAACCTAGATAGGTCCTAACTTTTTCCTGGATCGACCCCTGGTTTTATACAGGATTTTTATACTGGTTTTACTATCAAAAAGTTTACCCATGTGTCTAACACTAAAAATTATGCAAAATTGTTAATTTAATGTTGTTGTAAAAATAATTTAAACTGTTTTTGGACTCAATTTTAGGTTTTTGACAGTTGTTGTCAAAAACTATGTCAAAAAGGGTTTTTTCACATGACAGTTATAACCATGGTTAAAATCGTCACACTGTCAAAAACTTGCCAACCCTGCATTCAGGTCATATCAAATTTCTGTTTAGAAAATAGAAGCAAAATTGTACTGCCACTAAACATAAATTTATGTCAAGTATTTGTTGTCCCCGACCTGTTCTTAGCACTGGCAAATCCTGCAATTTGTAAAGCATAAAATATATTTTGAAGTTCAAATATTGTAACCTGTAGTTCCATATTTGTAAATTCATTTACAAAATTAATTTGTTATGTATAATTATGTATATAATAAATACTTTTTCATATGTATATAGGTAGTTAGTTTTAGTTTAATATTAAAAGTGTTGTTTACTCGAAATTTTGATAGTAAAATTTTAAATTGTTGAAGCATAATGGGAGTAAAAGGTGGGGGGCCCCCTGAGTGGTGTCGGGCTTCCCCTACTTTTAAGTCTTAAGCGGGCCCTGTACGGACAGACAGACGACAAACAGACAAACTGAATTAATAAACACTTTTCAACTATGCTGGAAAGTGTTAAACGGTGCTCTAACTCGTGTAAATATACCCAGATTCCCATGTAATTGATATACGTTATTAAGGATTATTATGGCATGTTTGGTATTGAAAATGAAGCGTGTAGAATTTATAGTTCGTTTACAGGACACTCTAAATAATTACGTTACATTGTGGTTTATGGGGGAAAAATCGTTTGCAATGTATTTTAATAATGATACACTTTACTTTACTTTACTGCCCAAGAGGGACTGCTTAGATTAGGAAACCAAGTCTGTAGAGCATAGATGTCTCTCCCGGTCTCCTTTATTGAGGTTTAAAAAAATACTGCGGGTAGGGCGGGGTAGTGAACAATAGATAAATGAAAATAACGCGGAAACAATATCTGTAAAAAAGACAATAATAGAGAATAATATAACCCCCCCCCCCCCCCTTGGTTCGATTTTGCCCATTAACGAACTTGACCGAGATTTTTTGCCCCTTGATTTTATGTATCAGTTTGGAAGACATTTGTGCAGAATTTTTGAAATTATCGTGTCCATAAAAAAGTGATATAAATAGATAGATAGACAGATAGATAGATAGATAGATAGATAAAGTTCTGAACTGGGGGTGGTTTTGCGTTCTGGGAGTCATGGTCGGCGTAGATCTGGAAAAAGTTTCCAGAAATTCCAACATAGAGCAGAATGTAATAGGTAGTATTTCTTACGAAATCTACCTAAAAACAGTATTTATGAATACATAGAAATGTAATAAAAAATTAATAAATCACGACGCTAATTAAAGCGAGTTAAAAAATGTAAAAATAATTAAGAATACTGTTACACTCGATTACCCCATTCTTTTCAAATAAACAAATTTTGAATGTGGCTTAATAAAATGCCATCAAAATACTTGCAGTTTTCAGTTGATTTTATACAAAGGAGTTTTAAACTATAAACTTCAAGGCAAATTTCATAATGTTACTATGTTATTTAAAAATATTAACTTTTTCAAACAGAATTCATAATTTTTTCTATGGGCTGGATCACGACGGGGTATGGCTCTTTCCACTCGACATCAATAGAGCTTACTGATTTTAGTTCGGATTTTCACCACAGGGGGCGCTTTCGTATCTTTGGTTCTATGGGCTGGATCATGACGGGGTATGCCTCATTCGATTCGACATCGATAACCTTAATGATTTCAGTTATGTTCGTATAGAACATATTGTGCCCCCTGGCGCTGGAAGGTGTAACTAAAGGATTTTGCAGCTAACTCGGGTTCTATGGGTCACATCACGACACGGTTTGGCTCATTCGACACAACATCAATAGAGCTTACCTATTTTAGTTCTGAATTTCACCATCAAGGGGTGATTATATCCTATCTCTGTTTCTAAGGGCTGGATCACAATGGGGTATGGCTCTTTCCACTTGACATCGATAGAGCTGACTGATTTTAGTTCGGATTTTCACCACCAGGGGTGCTTTCCTATATCTGGTTCTATGGGCTGGATCACGACGGGGTATGGCTCATTCGACTCTACATAGATAGAGCTTTTCGATTTTCACCACCAGGGGCGCTTTTCTATCTCTGGTTCTATGGGCTGGATCATGAAGGGGTATGGCTCTTTCGATTCCACTTACGGTAATATATGGGAGTGTGTATGGCACCCCCAGTGTTTTCTGTCTAAGTAGTGGGGCTCCCAACATTAGATTTGTTTAAAAATAAAAAAAAAATGTTCAACACTGATTTCAGGTACATTTAAGATTGTTGGCACGGGCAACGCCGGGCGGGTAAGCTAGTAAATATATAAAATAAACCCATGCAGCATTAATGTCCCACGTTATCTTTATTGAACATTTTTTTATAATCATCGTTGCGGTATTTTATTTTTGTGGCATCACTTATTTGAGGAAAGTCTTTCATTTCATTTATGAAAACAATGAAATAATTTTTTTTTCTCTCATATAAAACTAAAATTAATTAATTAAATTTAATTAATGAATTAATATTTGAAAAAATTGTATTAACATCCAGTGTCATCCACTATAAGTTTAAAAAAATGTATTTGAACTTGAGTGGATGAATAGAAAATATTTTATTAGCGATTGAAAATTTAAACAAGATATATAAATATATAGAGAGTGTGAGCTAATAGTAAGGAAGTGAAAAAAAGAATTAAAAAAACAAAATTAGGTCATTATAAATGCTGCAAAACAAGATTTTTGAATTTCAATAAAATCGATTTAATTTATTTACTTGACATCTAATGATTGATGTTGTATTGTTTTATTTATTATTCCAGTTAATGAAAATTCTGTGTGATTGCATATTTGGAACAAAAACATGTGGATGTGGGATTTCCAAATTTGCGAAATTTCTTATCAGTCAATTGATTTTCCAATATATAATATTTGATCAGGCATATTTTAGATATGTTCGGTAGGCCCTTTTATGCGATACTTTCAGTCTAAAAACGACATTTTCAAAACTGAGCAAAAAATACTCAAATCTGAATATGTAGCATAGTCAAAATGGATCCGAATCAAAATGACTCATGTTTGAAACATGTATATACTCATTTCTGAAAACATGCACACACGCAAGAATAAAACATCATGTGCTCATATTTGAGTATGTCCAAAATGAGTATGAACTGACTTCTATGTGCTCATTTTTGAGTATATACATGTTTCAAAAATGAGTTTGAAGTGATACTAATCATTTTTGAGTATGTCCATGTTTAAAAAATGAGTATGAATTGACTTCTATGTGCTCATTTTTGAGTATGTACATGTTTCAAAAATGAGTTTGAACTGATACTAATCATTTTTGAGTATGTCCACGTTTCAAAAATGAGTATGAACTGACCTCTATGTGCTCATTTTTGGTTATGTCCACGTTTCAAAAATGAGTATGAACTGATACTAATCATTTTTGAGTATGTCCATGTTTCAAAAAAGAGTATGAACAGACCTCTATGTGCTCATTTTTGGTTATGTCCACGTTTCAAAAATGAGTATGAACTGACCTCTATATGCTCATTTTTGAGTATATACATGTTTCAAAAATGAGTTTGAACTGATACTAATCATTTTTGAGTATGCCCATGCTTCAAAAATGAGTATGAATTGACTATGTGCTCATTTTTGAGTATGTACATGTTTCAAAAATGAGTTTGAACTGATACTAATCATTTTTGAGTATGTCCACGTTTCAAAAATGAGTATGAACTGACCTCTATGTGCTCATTTTTGAGTATATACATGTTTCAAAAATGAGTTTGAACTGATACTAATCATTTTTGAGTATGTCCATGTTTCAAAAAAGAGTATGAACGGACCTCTATGTGCTCATTTTTTAATATATACATCATGTTTCAAAAATGAGTTTGAACTGATACTAATCATTTTTGAGTACGTCCACGTTTCAAAAATGAGTATGAATTGACTTCTATGTGCTCATTTTTGAGTATGTACATGTTTTAAAAATGAGTTTGAACTGATATTAATCACTTTTGAGTATGTCCACGTTTCAAAAATGAGTATGAACTGACCTCTATGTGCTCATTTTTGAGTATATACATGTTTCAAAAATGAGTTTGAACTGATACTAATCATTTTTGAGTATGTTCACGTTTCAAAAATGATATGCTCATTTTTGAGTATGTCCACGTTTCAAAAATGAGTATGAACTGACCTCTATGTGCTCAGTTTTGAGAATCTCCACGTCGTCTGGTCCTCCCGCCTGTCCGCATATAACAGCGCAAAAACTAACCAACCGAATGGTTTGAAATGTAATATATATATATATATATATATATATATACAGAATTTTGTCGTGTCATTTCAAATTTTATGACAATAGAATCAAAACTTAAAAAGATATTAGTAAAACTTTTCTTCATTCTATTAAATCCTATCATACTTAATTAATTCAACAATATCCCATGATAGGAAGTTATTCTAGGTTGCCATGGTGATTACGTCCTATTTAAGATGGAGTCAAATTTTATGAAAATCGAATCAAAACTTAAAAAGATATTAGTAAAACTTTTCTTCATTCTATTAAATCCTATCATACTTAATTAATTCAACAATATCCCATGATAGGAAGTTATTCTAGGTTGCCATGGTGATTACGTCCTATTTAAGATGGAGTCAAATTTTATGACAATAGAATCAAAACTTAAAAAGATATTGATAAAAATATTTATTAAGTAATTTGGAATTTTTTAAAAAATTGGTACTTCATGGATATAGTAGCTTCCGAGAATAAATCATCAAGCGACCGAAATGTATCGCCAAGTTATCTGACATGTATGACGTTATAGTCATATATGACGTATATGATATTTCTCTATGACCAAGATAGTCACATTCATTAAATCCTATTATACGCAATTAATTCAGGGATATCGCATGATAGGTAATGATTCTAAGTTGCCATGGTGATTACGTCCTATTTAAGATGGAGTCATATTATTTCCGTATTACTCAATTTAAAAACCGAAAAAATTGTTTAATTATAGCAATCATATAAATAATCTACCGACAATTTTTGGATAGTTGTTTCCGAAGAAAGAGATATTAAATGGTAAAGAGTCTAAATATGGATTTCAAGTTCTGAAATTTTCAAAGATAGGCATAAGTTTCCCATTGAAATTTGCAGTAAATGTCAACAAAAGATAAAATGTTGCCAACTTAAAATGTACTTGTCAAGATTTTTTTTTCACACGGTCCTGTTTTTATAAAATTGTGAACAGTTTTTATAATATTTGTGAAAATTCCTCCTAATGTTGTGAATTTGAAATTATTATTATATTAAGATTCCTGTATATCTATCCTTTGTGTAATAATAATAATAATAATAAAACTAAGTAATATGTATTTTTACGGGTTCAATTGTTTTGTGACAGGTCAGATTTTATTTTTAAATGATTAAATTTGTGAAAGGTTTAGTTTAGAGGTGGAAAAGTTTTGTGAAAGGTCTATTTTTAACACAAAGAATTTTGTGAACAGTCCTGTTTTAGGATGATAAATTTTATCAAGGGTCCCAACATTTTTCTAAACAGATCCCTGATCTATATAGTTGGAAAAGTATTAGAATTATTTTGTGAAACTCTGTATATGAACCAGATCCATCAATTTATATATATATATATATATATATATATATATATAAGCAATAAAATTATATATATAAATTTTAGCATAATATGTAGTATATATATATATATATATATATATATATATATATATATATATATATATATATATATATATATACTACATATTATGCTAAAATTTAGTTAAGTTAGGAAACGCATAACACAGTTGAAAATTACTACTTTTCAGCAATTTCCGTCAATAAATCTAAATTTTCTCGATTTCTTTATCTGTATAATTTATACACACCAAGTAAAATGCAAAAAAATAGCTAAATTTAAAAACGCATACTTATTCAACTGAAAACGCTATTTCTGCAATTATCACTCATAAGTCATAGACACACTCATAGTTTGCAACCGAATTTTTTGTGTGTCCCTGTAAATGAACGATAAATGCTCTGTCCACCGCATTCTACAATAAACATCTTGTAGTGCACCTCAGTTCTGTATATCAATTTCAATATGTTTGAAATAGTGTAATATCATTAAAATACATTGCAAAGGAATTCCCCCCATAGACCACAATTTAACGGGATTCAATCTTGCTTATTCTATACTCGTGAAAAAAGCATGTTGTAGTCCATCTCAGCAATGCATATCCATCTCATTATGTTTCAAATATCGTAACATCGTAAACGATTTTCCCCCATATATCACAAATGGAATGGAATTCTTTTGCGTGCTCCTGTAAACGAATTATAAATTGCTACACAGTTCATTTTCAATACGGAACATGTCACAGTAAACCTCAATAACATATATCAATTATTTTGCAATTCGATTATATTTACGCGAGTTAAAATACGGCCAAACAGACAGACAGATGACCAGACAAGAAAAATCATAAACAGCTTTTAACTATGTTGAAAAGTGTAAAAAAAAATATTAAAAAAAATAAAAATTGAAACACATGTAACATTAATAATAATAATAATAATAATAATAATAATAATAATAATAGTTTTAAAATATTTAAAGTTTTCAGTATATTGATTTTATTGTCAAATATTTATTACATTTATGGTACAGAACACTTCTATGAGGCATTTATTGTTGGAATAACAATAACGTAGATAAAGAAAAATAATTTTTAAAGACCATCAATTAAAAATAAACATTACCTATGCGATATATGCAATAGCTGAAGGTTTTGTTTAAATCATAACTTTTCCTTGTGTTCTAACACAAAAATTACAACATTGTGAATGATATTTTGATTAAAATAGTACAAATTAATTAAATTTTAATACGAGTGAATTAAATAGTTTTCTATTTTTTGACCGATTTATACAAATATATACCTAATATATTAAATTTAAATTAGGAAAACAATAACAACACTTACCAGATTGGAAATAGCATCAGCAAAATATTGATAAACATAATCTGAAGCTATCGCAGAAGTCACGGCATTAAATAGTAGGAGCGAATATGATAAGTTATCACCGGAAATTTTAAGTTTAGGTTTTGGAAACGTAATTGTTTCATGTTTTAGTTTGATAATCTTGCACCGGATCTGACACGCAATTGCGTCAGGTAATTTATCTTTAGTTTTAGTTTCTGAAAAAAAAATGACAACTTTGAAAATATTACATCATTTTTAAGATATCATCAAATTTATCTGCTTTATGTATATAACTGCCGAAAACGACATTGATTTTGTGATTGATTTTTCTTCTGTATTACATGACTTTTACGATATGTTTTATTACAAATTGTGTCGGATACTAATGTTTTTATGTAAATTAACCATTGTGATCTGGATCAAAGAAGCTACTGCGCATTAATTACAATTAAATAAAGAAACAAATAAATAAGAGTTAGACACCTAAAATTTTAATTAAAAAACACTCAAGGGACTGCAAAAAAGGCAAACCGTCGTTAATCCGGACTAAGTAAGGCATTAAGTCGTCCGAATTAAAAGAAAATCAAGAATGACAAATCATGCGTCAAGCAATAGATTATGAAACACTTTCCAACATATCCAGATAACTGTAACGAAACTTCAGAGATTGATAAGATGAAAAATGATGCAACAATTAAACAAGGTCAAGGTCAAACCGGGCGGGGAGGCCTACCTTTCGGCTTAAGCTCAACTATCCCCGCCCAGCAGTTTCGTTTACCTAATTATACTGAGCATTACTAAATTATACTTTGTGATATTGAGCAATAATTATACTATGTAATGCTGAAATACAAATTCTGAAAATACAAGATTCCAAAAATACAAATTCTGAAAATACAATTTACCAATCCTACTTAGCAGTACTAAATACTACTATGTGATACTGAGCAATAATACTACCATGTAATAATACTGTAAGATGCTGAAGTAAATAATAATAATGGATAGAAGTAAGTACTAAATGAACAATAATGAATGAATAATAATACTAGAGTAAACAATGATAAATTATGCTAAAAATACTAAATAACACTGTATGATGCCATTAAGAATAACTAAATTGTTAAAGTTAGAATTTATGCAGTGTGTAAAGTTCCTTATGCATATTAGAAGTCCACTTCATCCTCAAGCTCCACTAAGTTCAATGGAGGCAGCATGCAACAATTAAACAATTTGGAAAACGCATTAACACATTTGAAAACCCATTCTTAGAAATTACCATCAATAATCGGGAAAATATCAGAATTCTTTTGTACAGCCCAATAAATGATTTATAAATTTGTATATATAATTGCCGAAACGTCAGTGAAGGCTCACTGTGGAGACGCGAACAGTTTTTGGTTTCCTTCTGTTTGTCTGTCTATTCCGCGATAACTGCCGTAAAAAACATTCGATTAGGTTGGTTTTTGGTGGGTATGTTGGCGAGGTACCCGGAATTAGCTGTATAGTTTTTCGGTTACATTTGGTTCATTCGTTCGAAAAATATAGAACATTTCTTTTTAGGTCATAAGGTTTTCCTATGGGGATTCAGACGATTTTCAAATTTCATTTTCAACTGAAATGAAAATCGCATATTTGAATAATGGATTTAAACGTAGAATTACGGATACTAAATTTTCGATATGGAGGTCTTAAATATATTTTGTAAGCTTTGAAAAATTACCGATACATCGATTAGAATTTAGAAATTAATTGTTTAAGTTATTGGAAATTTTTTTGCAACTGTTCGAGAAATATAAAACACCAGAAGAACCCGTGCGAAGCTTTCGCACTGCAATCTCTGAGATTATTTCCTGGTACATTTTAGTACTAATGTTTAATTAACTATTTTTTTTTATATAATCAAACAAAGCGTTTTAACGAAATGTGAGTGTATTATGTCAGAAACTTGTCAAAAACTTTTCGAATGATACCTCATTCATGGTTATATGTTTTGTATGTGCATAGAAAAAGGTATGTTGAAAACAGAAATCATATATCTAAACTAATAAAAGAAAGTTTCGCTCTGTGTGTCTGTGTGTGTGTCTGTTAGCGATGGCCAGAAAAATCTGGCCCACCTAGAAGGCTGGAAATTTAGAATTAGGTAGTCCAAACCCTCTCCTGGTGCAACATTACTTCAGAATTTTAATATTTTAATTACTTTCTGAAATATTAATTAAAATGCACAAAGAACTCTCATTAAAAATATACGCTTTTATTCTCTTGGGTTGGTTGGTTCACTGGTTGGTTGCATCGATTCTTCACAGAAGTAATTAAATAAACCAGAGTAGCGATGCACAAATAAGGATTTCTAACTAAATAGTGTCAACATGGATTGAAGTTATTAGCGTAGAGGAGCCACGCGAATGTCACGCCACCTGTACATGACAAATTACACATACGTCCCACTGATTGAAATATTTTGCAGGCATATTTTTCTTCATGACAATTAGTCGGGTTTAAGTTTTTTTTACATGACATTTATTATTATGATGGAGATTGTTAATACAGAAAACTTTATTTAACAGATTCTTTTTTATATTTGCGGGAATTAAGAGGGACAAGGGTCTAATTACATTTAAGCTTCAAGGTGTATTTCTAGAAAGCAGTTACCAGAATTTCCGAATAGTAGTGTAAAAGTAGTAAGCCAAATTTCAAATTAAGTTCCTAGCTTAACCAAATGAATCAATCATTAAAGATGTATTGTGATCCTCCTAATTAGTGATTTGCTAAAGGCCACTTGAACAACCCCTCCCCACCCCTGCCGGACCGTCCTTCAAGGTTTTTTCTCCAACTCTGCTCCGTTTCCATATCTCAGCAACTGTTTTTCTGATTTCAACGCAAGTGATTTCAAACATTATAATTAATTTAATAGTCATCATTTATAACATTAAACTAAATTTATGAGTAGCGGTTACCACTATTTACGAATAACAGTTTAAGCCAAATTTGTAATTAAATTCAAAGCTTAAGGAAACGAACGAATTTTGAAAGATGCAAGTGGTCCTCCTAATAAGTTATTTGCTGAAGGCCACTTGAACAACCCCTCCCCCCCGGCACTCCTTTCAAGGTTTTTTTCTCTAACTATGCTCCGTTTTCATATCTCAGCAACTATCTTTCCGATTTCAACACAAGTGATTCCAAACATTATAATTACCTTAATTGTCACTCTTTATAACATTAAACTAAAATTATGAGTAGCGGTTACCACTATTTCCGAATAATTGGGTAAGCCAAATTTGTAATTAAGTTCCTAGCTTAAGGAAACGAACGAATTTTAAAAGATGCATAGTGGTCCTCCTAATTAGTCATTTGCTGAAGGGTACTTGAACAACCCTCCCTCCCCCGGCCCCTCATTCAAGGTTTTTCTCTAACTATGCCCCGTTTCTATATATCAGCAACTATCTTTCCGATTTCAACGCAAGTGATTCCAAACATTATATTTAACTTAATAGTCACCCTTTATAACATTAAATTAAATTTATGAGTAGCGGTTACCACTACTTACAAATAAGAACCAACTTTGTAATTAAGTTCCTAGCTTAACAAAACGAACGAATATTTATGCATGCATAGTGGGCCTCTTAATTAGTCATTTTCTGAAGGACACTCGAACATCTCCTCCCTTCGGCACCTCACTCAAGGTTATTTTCTCTAACTGTGCCTTATTGCAATAACTGGGCTAATAATGTTCCAATCTTCTCGAAACCAGCTCAATTTTGTAGTGCGCCTACTATACAGTAACGTATAGGCAGCGGGGACCTGTCTCAGAAGTTCGTTCGGAAAGAGGTTTGTTTAGAACAGAATGCTCCCCTGGCGGTGGTAGGGGGAAATAAAAGATTTTCTAGAGCGTACGAGCATGCCTATACGGTTCCGAAGCCATCGTAGACCGTGGCCAGAGTTCCGTTTTTTAAGAGATTTAAGTTTATTACAAGGGCTCGGGCAACGCCGGGCGGGTCAGCTAGTATATATATATATATATATATATGATGATTGCTTGTGTATAAGAAAATAGGAATAAATTGCCAGAAAATTTATTGCCAAATTTTCTTCTCTCGCCAAGCTCATTTTCTCTAGGTTGATATTCAATGAAATGTTCAATGAAAATTTTATGTATTAAATAGCTGACCCGTCCGCTGTTGTTCGAATCCGTAATAATGACCATAAATTTATCTAAAATCAGTGTTGAATGATTTAATATATTTAAAAGAAAATATTCCCAAACGATCCCAGTGTTGTCGACGCCACTATCTTCGGTAGCGTATACACTCGAATTTGTATGATTTTATATTTTTAAACGAAAATCTATCCAAACAAAACTAGAGTTGGAGGCCATACTGCCTTCGGCAGCGTGCACAGAGAGAGAGACGTACCGGTACATCTGAAGAGTTTTATAACATTTATATCGGCAAATAATAGATCATATATGTTTTTTTTATTGTTATATATATATATATATATATATATATTATAATTAGCTTTAAATTGATAGCAGAAAACCTGACGTCACAACAGGGCGGGGAGGGTATCACTCAAGTGGGGCAACTTTTGACATACGGTGAGAGAGGGATTAAAAACCACAAAATTTGGGGGACTTCATTAACGGATTACTTCTATCCAGGGCATATTAATCCGGATAATTGAAGTTTTCTGTAGAGGCCGACGCGCGGGTCGGGTAGGATAACAACCAACCCGAACTCGAAAATTCTATTTCAAATGAATCCGAAAGCCGACCTGAATCCGACACTACACTTCCGTCCGAATCCGAAATAGTTAAAACCGAACTTGAATTGGAAGAAAATCAATCCATATTTTAATGCTAATATGGAAAAGTTGTCTATAATTATATCTCTAACATCAATTTTATCGTTTATATTGAAAAATGAATACACACACATATATATATATATATATCACACAGTGTTGAATTCAGACACTTTTCTCCGGGAGGGATTTCTGGGGCTCCGGAGGGGACATTATAGAGTTCCGGGGGGGAAATTCCACGTTTTGACCATTGAAAGCATAAAATCTCAAATCTTCTGGGGGGGATATTTCAATGCTCCGGGGGGGAATGTCCCCCCCGGGCCACCCCCTGGATTCAACACTGATATCACATGTATCTCATACATATATATATATATATATATATATATATATGATCATTAATGCTCACATATATAGTTTTTTCCACTGAAAAAATATTTGAGTCTTTTTTTTTTTTTTTTTTTTTTTTTTTTTTTTCAATCGGGTCAACCGAAACTTAACCCGCAAGAGTCAAATCCCAACCTGAACCCGAAACAAAATCAATCCGGCCCGCAATTTAAAAAATTAGCGTCAACCCGACGCAAGGGTCAGGTGTGTTTAAAATCGTGTTATCCGACGTGATGTAAGGACTCTATTTCACTGCCCTAAAAACTATCGTTCTCTAGCGTTGACAAATATTCACAGTAATATTTTAATTCCTGACTGTTTCTGCTTTATAAATAAATTCATGCAAGTTACCCCAATTAAATTTTAATACGAGTGAATTAAATAGTTTTCTATTTTTTGATCGATTTAAATAAATATACATTTTGTATTAAATTTAAATGATGAATATTCGGGCAATAATCCTTCGGTAGAAAAAAAAAACAACAAAAAAAAAAAACCTCTTACCAGATTGGAAATGCAACCAGCGAAGTATTGATAAGCATAATCTGAAACTATTGTAGAACTCACGACATTAACACTAGAACCGCGATGGGGGGTAATTTTGACCCGTACCAAATGAAAACATGTCGATTCGAACCAGAAATTTCTTCATAAAATAAGTTAAATACATACCGCACAAAAATTAGTTAAATAAATAAGTTAAAAGTTTTAAATAAAAATTCTGGTGTGAAATATTTTTATGAAACTTGAATAAAATTTCCCGCGGTTCTAGTGTTGATAATATTTAGTAGGTGTGGAAATGATAAATTATCACCGGAAATTTTAAGTTTAGATTTTGGAAACGTAATTGTTGCATATTTTAGTTTGATAATCTTCCACAAGTTCTGACACGCAATTGCGTCACGTAATTTATCTTTAGTTTCAGTTTCTGAAAAAATGACAACTTTGAAAATATTTCATCAGTTTTATGATATCAAATTTATCTGCTCAATGCATAACTGCCGAAAACGACATTGATTTTGTGATTAATTTATCTTTTGTATCGAAACCCGACCCGACCCAAAAAGTAAAAATTAGCGTCACCCCAATGCCGGTCAGGCAAAATCGGGCTACCCGACCCGTCGCAGGACTCTGCTTAACTGTACTTGAAAACTACCACATAGCGCTAATAAATATTCACATTAACATTTTAATTCCTTACTGTTTCTGTCTTATAAATAAATTCATGCAAGTTACCTAGACCCGACCCGAAAACCGAAACGTAAAAAAAACCAGTGTCAACTCGACGCCGGTCGGGTAAAATCGGGTTACCCGACCCGACGCAGGACTCTATTTCACTGTACTTGAAAACTACCACACTATAGAGCTAATAAATATTCCCATTAACATTTTAATTCCTTACTGTTTCTGTCTTATAAATAAATTCATGGAAGTTACCTAGACCCGACACGAAAACCGTAACGTAAAAAAACAATGTCAATTCGACGCCGGTCGGGTAAAATCGGGTTACCCGACCCGACGCAGGACTCTATTTCACTGTACTTGAAAACTACCACATAGCGCTAATAAATATTCACAGTAACATTTTAATTCCTTACTTTTTCTGTCTTATAAATAAATTCATGCAAGTTACCTAGACCCGACCCGAAAACCGAAATGTAAACTCCAGTGTCAACTCGACGCCGGTCGGGTAAAATCGGGTTACTCGACCCGACGCAGGACTCTTTTTCACTATACCAAACACTGCTCCCGTTTTCAAGCACTAATAAATATTCACAGCAGCATTTAATTCCTTACTGTTTCTGCCTTAAAAATAAATTGTTGCAAGTTACCGAAACATAGCATTCTAACAGAATTTCCATTATAGAGAGGAATAATAAATAATACTTACTTGACTTGAAAAAGTCGCAACAGCAAAATATTGATAAACACAAGCAATACCCAGAGAGCGCAAGTGGAGAATTTACATGTTAAATAAATGAAGATATCCTATGATGTCACCCGAAAATAAGATTTTGATTTTGAAAAGGCAGGCAATTATACTAGATTAGTTTTAGTTTGAGAAACTATAAACAGGTTCTGTCACGCAGTTGTTTCTGGTAATTTGTTATTCAATTCATAAAAACATTTATGGAAAATGTTGAGTGTAATTTGATTGTTTTTAATACAAAAGGTTTTAATAAGTCCCTTCGTATTTCAACAAGAACGAAAAATCATGCGTAATCAAGCATATAGATTATGTAACACTTTCCAACACTTCCAAAATAATTTTACAAATCTTTACCGTTTAATAAAGTGAAAGTATTGGGTCAACCGGCACCTAACCCGCAAGAGTCAAATCCGAACCTAAACCCTAAACAAAATCAACCCGACCCGCAACGTAAAAATTACCCGACCCAGCCCAAGGATCGAGTATGTTTAATAAATGTGCTATAGGACCAGATGCAGGGCTCTATTTCATTGCCCTAAGAACTCCCGTTATCTAGCATTTATAAATACTAGGGCATCAGAACCCGGGATTCCCGGGATAGCGAATATATGTGAAAACCATTTGTTTTTTTTAATTGAAAACTCTAATAGATTTTTTACATTTCATATTTTTTTTTATATTACCCCCTAAAAACACCAAAGAACATTTTTATATGAAATATGTCAAATGTATATTCAAATAATTTTTTTATATTATTAAAAGCGATAATTTCGTATTGGCATCGTTCCAGAAGTTAATAGCCGAAGAAATCGCTAAAAATTTCGTTATCTACAGAATTTTCTTTTATTCTGATATTTTCAGTGGTTTTAAACGCTTATTTCAATTACATGTCTGTTAAATTCGTGTTTTATTTACACTGCAAAAAATAACTGTTGATTTTACAGTATAAAACTGGCTCCCCCCCCGCTGCCAGTATTATACCGTAAAATTAACAGTATTAAATAGTAAAATAAGCAGTAATACGCTGACTGCGCGGTAGCGTATTACTGCTTGTGCGGCAGCGTATTACTGCTTATTTTACTATTTAATACTGTTAATTTTACGGTATAATACTGGCAGCTGGGGTGCCAGTTTTATACTGTAAAATCAACAGTTATTTTTTGCAGTGTATACCAGGGGTCGGCAAGTAATTTTAAGTAGGGTCCGAATACTTTTGAAAATTTTTATCGAGGTCCAGAGAAAAAACACTTAAGTAATATTAGTACTTATTAATTTTAAATTGTTATTTTTACACATACATATACATATACACTATGGAATAGAAAAATCAGGTATTTGTTATGAAAAATTACTATACACACAAGTATACGTTCTGAAAAATTTTATATACACATTATAAAATAGAAAAAGCAGATAATTGTTGAATAATTACAGATAATTGAAGATAATAGTTGAGATAAATGCTTTAATAAGCTATTTATTCAAATTGAAAATTTTTGGCGGTCCACGATTTGACCTTCCGCGGTCCGGATGTGGACCGCGGTCCGCCAGTTGCCGACCGTTGATTTATATTATTTATTTATTGCTTAATGAAATCTTATAATTTCTTTATTGAAAATTAGCTTGAAACAAATGCTTAACTTTTTACTTACCCATCATACGTAGTATAGGGCAAGTCTTGTAATCGTTTTGAAAATCGAAAAAAATTTTTTGACGGATTTACACGTTTCAGACACTGGAGATTCCGAAAAACATATTTTTAGAAAAAAAAAAAAAAATTTGCCGTCCGTCTGTGTGTCTGTATGTCTGTAAACGCTCTATCTCCCGAAAAAATTGAGATAGAGACTTGAAATTTGGTATGTACTTAGTATGTAATAAAGGGAAGAAACTTACTGAATTTCAGTAACCTCGATTAACCAGAACTATTTTTTTCGGACTCTCGAAATATTCGTTCTGATAAAAGGTATATAAAAAATTTCGAAATTGCTTATTTTAATAAATGAATATAAAAGACAATAAAAAAACATAATTTTTGCATAAAGCATGAAGTCGATCGGATAATGAGTTGCCGCGATATTTGTAATCCTATTTTCCACACTCTTCGATTTTTCATGACCCTGTATTTCATCCAAATTTCAATTCAAAGATATATTTTAATTGGAAATGAGACGCTTAATCCGATAAAATAAACCTGTAGTTGATAGGATTATCGTTTTTGGAGTTATAAGGATGTTTCTTTTAAACAATTCAGTAATCGAGCCTTTAAAGTTTGTGACGTCATCCAGCCACGATTTTATTCGAATTGCAATGCATTTTATAAGTAGTTTACACATTTTTAATTTTAATATTTTACATCATGCATATCCATGGTGGGTAAGTATTACGGTGGCCCCCAACGACTAGTTTATATTGTTTAAAGTGCAGAAAGATTAATATTTTGTAATCGCCTGCAAGCGATAGAGATATATTTAAAAAATAATAATAACGCTTGAAATTTAATTTAAATGCTATATTAAATGAGTAAATTGTGATACAGTTTTCCAACAAATTGCATTTGAAAGTAGGTTTTTTTTCTATATAATGGTGTAAAAATTGAAAATGTGCCATGTTTAGAAATTAAAAAAAATTGCAGGAGCAAAAATCGCAAAACCGAAATTTAATCGTCCAGAGTTGCCATTCGCAAAATGACGTCAGCGTTACGCACGGACACCTTTGTCCTTTATAATATATATATATATATATATATATATATAGATTCACAGCAGCATTTTAATTCCTTACTGTTTCTGTCTTAAAAATAAATTGTTGCAAGTTATCGAAAATTTCATTCTAACAGCATTTTTATTATAAAGTTGAATAATAAATAATACTTACTTGACTTGAAAAAGTCGCAACAGTAAAATATTGATAAACACAATCTATACTATACCAGATAGTGCAAGTGAACAATTTCCATGTTGAATAAATGAAGACATATGATGTCACCGAAAAGTAAGATTTTGGTTTTGAAAAGACATGCAATTATTGATTAGTTTCAGTTTGAGAAACTTGGAACAGATTCTGTCACGCCCTTGCTTCGTGTTAAATTGTTATTCAATTCATAAAAACATTTATGGATAATGTTGAGTGTAATTTGATTGTTTTTAATACAAAAGGTTTTAATAAGTCCCTTCGTATTTCAACAAGAACGAAAAATCATGCATAATCAAGCATATAGATTATGTAACACTTTCCAACACTTCCAAAATAATTTTACAAATCTTTACCGTTTAATAAAGTAAAATAATCGGGTCAACCGGAACCTAACCCGCAAGAGTCAAATCCGAACCTAAACCCGAAACAAAATGAACCCGACCCGCAACGTAAAAATTACCCGTTATCTGACCCGATGCAGGGATCTATTTCACTGTCCTAAGAACTCCCGTTATTTAGCGTTTATAAATATTCACAGCAGCATTTTAATTCCTTACTGTTTCTGCATTAAAAATAAATTGTTGCAAGTTATCGAAAATTTCATTCTAACAGCATTTTACTTACCCATCATACGTAGTATAGGGTAAGTCTTGTAATCGTTTTGAAAATCGAAAATTTTTTTTTGACGGATTTACACGTTTCAGACACTGGAGATTCCGAAAAACATATTTTTAGAAAAAAAAATTTGCCGTTCGTCTGTGTGTCTGTGTGTCTGTAAACGCTCTATCTCCCTAAAAAATTGAGATAGAGACTTGCAATTTGGTATGTACTTAGTATGTAATAATGGGAAGAAGCCTATTTCATTTCAATAACCTCGATTAACCGGAACAATTTTTTTCGGACTCTCGAAATATTCGTTCTGATGAAAGGTATATAAAAATTTTCGAAATTAAGTAGTAAATATAAAAAACAATAAAAAAACATAAATTTTGCATAAAACATGAAGTCGATCGGATAATGAGTTGCCGAGATATTTGTAATCCTATTTTCCACACTCTTCGATTTTTCATGACCCTGTATTTCATCCAAATTTCACTTCAAAGATATATTTTAATTGGAAATTTGACGCTTAATCAGATGCAATAAACCGCTAGTTAATAGGAGTATTATTTTTGGAGTTATAAGGAAAAACCTCTTTCAAGCAATTCAGTAATCCAGCCTTTTTATGACGTCATCAAGCCACGATTTTATTTGAATTGCAATGCATTTTATAAGTAGTTTACACATTTTTATTTTAATATTTTACATTATACATATACATGATGGGTAAGTATTACGGTGGCCCCCAACGACTAGTTTATTATAGAGATGAATAATAAATAATACTCGTACTTACTTGACTTGAAAAAATCGCAACAGCAAAATATTGATAAACACAATCTATACCAGATAGTGCAAGTGAAGATCATTGAAAAACATTTATGGATAATGTTGAATGTAGTATTTGATTTTTTTTAAATTCCTACTATTAGCTCACACTCTCTCTATACATATCTTGTTCGAATTTTCAATCTTTTATAAAATATTTTCTATTCATCCACTCAAGTTCAAATAAATTTTTTTTAACTTGTAGTGGATGACACTTGATGTTAATACAGTTTTTTTAAATATTAATTCATTCATTAAATTTAATTAATTAATTTTAGTTTTAAATGGGAGAAAAAAATTCCTCCCATTGTTTTCATAAATGAAATGAAAGATTTATCTCAATTGAGTGATGCCACAAAAATAAAATACCGGAACGATGATTATAAAAAAAATGTTCAATAAAGATAACGTGGGGCATTAATGCTGCACTGGTTTATTTTATATATTTATGATTAAAAGGTAGGAATTGACTTAAATTTTTTTTTATATTACTTGTTTTTTAATAAGTACCTTCGCATTTTAAAAATTCATAAAAAAGTACCAATTGTCGTATCGAGTTTTGTTTGCACTAGACGACTTGTTAAATAGTGGGGTTTTGTTTCTTTCTTTTGTCACACTTTCCAACATATTTGAAAAGTGTTTATGAATTCGGTTTGTTTGTCTGTCCGCCTGTCTGTTTGTCCATGCTCTAATTCGCGTAAATATACTCAGATTGAAATGCAATTGATATATGTTATTCAAATATGTAATGACATGTTAGGTATTGAAAAATAAGTATGTAGCGCTTAAACTTCGTTTACAGGGGCACTCAAAAGAATGCCGTTATATTATGGTCTATGGGGGGAAAATCCTTTGCAGTGTATTTTAATAATGTTAAACTATTTCAAATATATTGAAATTGATATACATTAGTGAGGTGCACTGCAAGATGCTTACTATCAAATATGGTACGTGTAGCACTTATAATTATTTTACAGGGTAACTCAAAAGAATTCCATTATATTATGGTGTATGGGAAAAAATCGTTTGCGGTACATTTAAATCTTCTTACACAATTACAAACATACTGGAATTTATATCAATTTGTGAGGTGCAGTAAAACATGCTTTCTGTAAAATATGGAGTGTAAAGCATTTATCATTCATTTAACAGGGCCACACAAAAGTATTTTCGGTTACATAATGGTCTACGGGGAAAAACTGTTTGCGGCGTATTTTAATTACATTACACTATTTCAAATATAATGAAATTGATATACATTTCTGAGGTTTACTACAAGATACTTGTTGTCTAATATGATGTACATAACCTTTATCGTTTATTTACAGGAACACACAAAAGATTTCGGATACAGTACTGTATCCGAAATATTTGTCTAATTATAAGCAATAATTGATGGAAGTGCGCTTTCACTTAGGTTAACTTAATTTTTGCATGCTATGTGGTATTTATAAATGCTACAGATCATATACAGGGCTACACAACATAATTTGTAAGCGTTACTGAGTATGAACGTGAATTTCTTAAAGGTTTTTTTTTTTAATTGGGTTATGCATTTTCAAGCTGAACTATATTTAATATACTAAGAAACTAAGAAATTTTTGTAGAAAATAAATAAAATCATATACAGGGCCACCTAAAGAACTGGATGCATTGCCGCTTATGTATGATAATTTCTAGAAGTGTGATTTCAGCAGTTTATATAGCATGTTTTTGCCAGAATTAAACTTTAGCTAATATGTGGCGTGTATAAAAATCTTATACAGGGCTGCACAAAAGAATTCAAATGTGTTTCCGTCTATTGGTAGAAACTGCTGAAGATGAATTTTCAACTGTGTTATGTGTTTACTAAGCTAAATTGTAGCATACTATGTTGAGCAGTCATGTCAAACACGTGGCTTACTTGACGTGGATAACTTATCTGTGGACGCCAAGCCTTTCGAATTTTACATGTGTTTAATTCTGTTGTTCGTACGCATATGCAGAGAATACACTTTGTACGAACACACTTGCACCAACTGTGGTCTTAGAAATGGTAACCATTAAAAAGTATATACATATCAGTGCTACCAGTTGGGCGGATTTTTATTCAGAATGCTACCCCTATTTTCGAATAACAATATGCGCCTTATTTAATTCTTCATTAAAAAATGCGAATATTTCTCTTCAGAAAAGCAATAAGTCTGAAAGATAGTCTGCCTTTACCAAAAAATGGAAAATTTCTTACGTTTACGAAGTTTCTGAATAAGAACTCCTGTCTATTTCATGTGTTTCCGAACAAAAATGAATTCAGAAATATGTCATAAAGTAGCCAATTTAGATTTGAGAACAGCCTTAAAACCTTAAGAGGCATGACTGCATTACTGATAATCTCTTCCAGATGTTTCATCCTGTTTCAATTTTTTTTTTAATTATCTCATCAAAAATAGGGAAAAAAATTCTGAGCTTGCCAAATTTTTTCACGTTTTATCCAAGTATATCCCTCGTTTCAAGAGAGTATTTTTATACGGTGAAATCCTTTGAAATCGAAACCTGTGATAATAAAATGCTGTCTTAAGAAGAAAAAATTGCATAGTCTCAGCGAAAAAAAATATAACACTATTACAACAGGTGATACACCTGTTAAAGAGAAAAACCGTCTAAAACGGAAGTTTTCCCGATCTCTTCCCATTCTGTCTTAGCAGAGTTTACACGTGTGATTATTAATGAATCTTCCGTGATCAATGATAATGAATATTTCCCTTTTTTACTGGTATTACTTACTCACACATACCTCAGTATTTATAAAAATTACGTTAGATCTCCTAGCAATAAGAATAAGTATATTAACTGTATTATTTTTTTTTATACCCTTCATTGTACCCCTCATTGTTAAAATCCCTCATTGCAGATTTTTTTTTTTAAAGTGATTTATAGTACTCGTAAAACTGAAACTTCGTGTTTCATATATAGAAACTCAGTTAGAGTTTGTAAAGAATGTAATATTACTTGGCACTACAGCACAAAGTATAAGATAACTTACAAAAATATGCCCAAGAATCGGAAACATAAACTATAGTCACATTTGAAAGGAATACAGCTGCTTTAATACAATGAATTGCCCACGAGTCTAATTCATCCAGTACGAAATGAAAGAAATAATTCACAGAGCAGTTAAAATGTTTTGAAAATACTATAAGCTTAAGTACCATCGCTAGAAAAATTTATATGCAGGCCTCCCAACACATTTTAGTCCTTCAAAAGGGGGAAAGGGAAAAGGGGACTAAAAAGGGACCACATGTCTAAAGATATTGCATCAATTTTTCCTGAATATGCAATTTTTTAAAAATTACCTCAGGAAATATGTAAATTGGTTTTCTTTGCAAAGATGCCATTAAATAATGTATACAGCTTTATTTAATACACTTACGTTAAATATCTTACTGCAAGACGGGTTATATTTAGAACAGCAAAAAATGATTTGGAATAAAATATAAACAGTAAAAATTAATGCATCTGCAAAAATATTAAATCAATCAATCGTTAACAAGTTGAAACAGTAAAAAATAATGCATATAAGAAAATATTAAATCAATCAATTGTTAACAAATTGAAACAGTAAAAATTAATGCATATAAGAAAATATTAAATCAATCAATTGTTAACAAATTGAAACAGTAAAAATTAATGCACATAAGAAAATATTAAATCAATCAATTGTCAACAAGTTGAAACAGTAAAAATTAATGCATATAAGAAAATATTAAATCAATCAATTGTTAGCGGAGTTACACATTATAACAATTACAAAAGTGTAGTGCATTTCTTGCAATTTAACATAGAGTAACAGTAATCAGTAAATAAAAAAAAAATCGCAGTATAATATATAATAATAGTATAATATATAATAATAAATTAAATTTTAAATTAAATTAACATATAATGTTCATCGTTCATCCGAAAAAGCATAGAATGGCAGTCCCCTGGTAGTGATCAAAACCAATATTGAATCAACACGTATGGATGATAATTTTTTAAATCTATGGATGATAATTTTTGGAAGTGTGATTTCAGTAGCTTTAAGCGTGTTTCAGCCTGAATTAAATTTCAGCATAATATGTGACATCTACAAATACGTGTAGATATATAGGGCCGTGCAAAAGAATTCAAGTATGTTTCCGTCTATTGGTAGAATTTGCTTAATGTGAACTTTCAACTTATTATACGTTTTCTTACTAAAACTAAATTTTAGCATGTAGAATATATACAAATCTATAGATCAAATACAGGGCTGCACAAAGAATTGGAGTACATTTTCGTCTATGGGCGGTAATTGCTGAAATCTGGTTTTCAAATGGGTTATGTGCTTTCTAAAATGTTTTCTTAAGTATATTATTTACCTTTTTAATTTTTTTTCAATATTCTGGAAGTGTTTCATAATCTATGCTTGATGCAGGATTTTTGTTTCTTTTTTTGTGTCAGTAGAAAAAAAAATTGTTGAAAAAGACCCACAAGTAATTTCAGATTTCAAAATCTCATAAAAATTTAACAATCCAATGGACCCGTGCTAAGGATTTCGCACTGCGGTCTAATATTTTCTAGCAATGTGTAATATTTTTCAGATGCCGGATTAAACGTCTAAAGAAAAATATCTGCAAACAAGATTATCTAAGCCAGAATATCATCTCATTTATTCTATCAAAGTTATAATAACAAGTGGGTATAAAGTGAGATCGAAGATCGCACAAAGGGTTTCGTTTAATATTCCTTTCAAAACACTTTATCCTTTCTTTAATAAATCCAAATAAATTTCATTTTCCAGGAAAAAAAAAAAATGTTTTTTATAAAGTAAAAATTTACCGGTCTATTTTTCTCTTTTTTCGATATCTGAACCGGCCAGCTACATGTTTATAGAGTATAATTACGCTATTATACTCTGTCATAATAATATCTGGTTAAGTGGACTAAATGCGATATTAAAAAAAAAAATCAATTTCAAAATTAAACATGTTGAATAGAAACCTTCAAAATTTCAAAATATGCCAATATTCCCATAATCTGGTTTTTATCATGATTCAATACGTTCTTCAAACTTATATATTTACTATTCTCTATTATTCATATTGATACTCTCTTTGTATTATTCTCAAACGTTTGAAAAATCCGTTATGAAGTCAAATTAATTTTCTTTTTAATTCTCTAATGACGTCATATTAAGTTGCTTTCTGTATTTATACATACTCATATTCCTTGTATTATTGAGAAATGTTCGAAAATTTCTGTTTTATTACCAATATGACGTCATATTAATCTTTTTTTCAACTGGTGAAACTTTTTATTTCATTTTCATTTTTCACGTGGAAATCTCTCAATAGAAAATTAATTATTGTAGAAAGCATTTTATTGTGGATTTTTAATTGTTGGCAACCGCTATAACAAAATTTTTTTAATTTAATAGGAAAAGGTTGTTAGATTTTTTTTTATCTCTATATATTAAAATAATACATTTTTTTTTTCAAATTGTATGATTTTGAGCTTCATAGCAGGTATTCAGCTATAAGTACACAAAATTTCATGCCTCATGCCTGTAAGTTAAATAGTTTCTGAGAACCGGCACTGTGACGGACAGACAACGAAGCGGGAGTAATGGGGTTTTGTGAGATGAACGAAACCCTAAAAACTAATCAAAGTTAGCAAAAGGCACGTGCGAGAAAAAAATTAACAATAATATTTTAACTGCATTAAAGTATGACGTCACTCGCTTCGGGAAAACTGAGAAAAACATTTCATTTCTTTTATGAAAACAATGCTGATGAAAACAATGCTGATTTAAATTTTAATGAACTGCAATTTTACTTCGATCGATCGATGGTGTTTTTTTCTTCTAAACATTTCAATTTTCTTTTTTAATCAAAAATATAAAATAAACCCGTGTGCTGGCGTTACACTTTATACTTATTACGTATTCTACACATTATGTATTAAGTAAATAATGTACTCTTATTACGTATGCCACGATTGTATTATTTATTTTTTTTTATAATCATTGTTGAAAATCACATAATGCAATTTTTTTTTTTTTTTTTGGCAACACTATTTTGAGGAAAACTTTTCATTTCATTTGCGAAAACGATTCCGATTTAATTTTTTATTAACAGCAATTTTTAATCAAAAAATATGTTTTAGCGAAATATAAGTGCACTATGTCAGAAGCCTGTTCAAAATCCTTTCATATGGTATCTCATTTGTTGTTGTGCGTTTCGTATTTTCTGAGAAAAAGGGATGTTGACAACAGAGATAATATATACGATGATTATCGTATCGGAGTGCAGTTTGTATTATAGGACTTGGCAGATAGTATGAATTTTTGTAGCATAAGTTCAAATGAAAATTGAAAAAAAATTTTTTGCCACAAAAATCCAACAATTTGTTATATATTATTATTTTTTTTTTTAATGAATTTTTGGAATGTGAACGGGTTTACGAGACCCTGTAATTAATTATACTTGTTTTCGTGATCAATTTCTCTCCTGTATTAAGTAATAACTATATACATATACATACATACACATAAATATAAATACAGGGCCGATGCGTGGCATTGCTGTAATATGTGCCAAAAATATTTTAGCGCCGTTGGAAGAAGTGGAACACATTTCTATCTTGGGAGCATATATTACTAAACTTTACTGTTAATGTTCGGTTTATTGATGCAGATTAAATCTTTTCTTCCTTCCCTTCAAATTACGCAATTCGTTTAAAAATTATTAATATTAACCCTTTAAAAAATTAATTCGTTTGCGAAACTAAACTCCCTTTTGCGAATTTTGTTTTTCACTTTTACCCTTTATGTTGGAAAATGAACATGTTATCAATGAACATGCTCATTAATGTTTACATATAGAGGTTTCTTCCTCTGAAAAAAAAAAATATTAGGAAAATTATTATTATTATTTTTTAATCGGGTTACCCAACCCGATGCAGAACTCCATTCCACTTTACTAAAAACTACCATTCTCTACCGCTAATAAATATTCACAGTAACATTTTAATTTCTTATTGTTTCTGCCTTATAAATAAATTCTTGCAAGTTACCCAAACCCGACCCAACCCCGAAACGCAAAAAATTAATGTCAACCCCCACGCCGGTCGGGTAAAATCGTCTTACCCAACCCGATGCAGGACTCTATTTCACTTTAATAAAAACTACCCTTCTCTAAACGCTAATAAATATTCACAACAACATTTTAATTCCTTTCTATTTCTCTCTTATAAATAAATTTTTGCAAGTTATTGCCGAAACGTCAGTGGAGGCTCACTGTGGAGACGCGAAAAGTTTTTGGTGTCCATCTGTCTGTCTGTTCCGCGATAACTACCGTAAATATCGTCCTTTTAAGATGATTTTTGGTGGGTATGCTGGTGAGGTTCCGGAATTAGCTGTATAGTTTTTAGTTAAATTTGGTTTATTCGCTCGAAAAATATAGAACATTTCTTTTTAGGTCATACTGCTTTCCTATGGGAATGCAGACGATTTTCAAATTTCATTTTTAAGTGAAATGAAAATCGCATATTTGAATAATGGATTTAAACGTAAAATTACGGATACTAAATTTTCGATATGGAGGTCTTAAATATAAGCAATAGCTTTAAAAATTTACCGATGCATCTATTAGGATTTAGAAATTAATTGTTTAAATTATTGGAAAATTTTTTGCAACTGTTCGGGAAATATAAAACATTTTATTTTCCTATTTTTTACAAATTTTAAAATGCATTTATTTTTCTTTCCTCTTTATTTTATTAGTTGCTTAGCAACCCTATTTCAAAGAATATCAAAATAAGAAATGCCTTTTTTTTTTATCTAAAAATTTACATGAATAAGAAGTTCATAAGAATTTCAGAATATCATTGCATAAATCGTGTATAATTTGACGCTTGTAATTTCTGAAACCTCCAAAGTATTTTATATGCCTATAAACATGTATGTAACATAAAAAAAAAAAAAAAATAAATAAATAAATTGCGAATTGTAAGATGCTAAATAATATGAAAAATGAGATTAAAAACAATGACTTTCAGAGCTGACGTTGAGGCTCTTGATCTGCAGAGTTACATGTCAAAAATAGCATTATAATAGCAATTTTTTTTTCTATATACAGTCGAATAATAAATAACACTTACTTAACTGGAAAAAGTTCCAAAAGCAAAATATTGATAAGCACTATCTAAACCGGCAGTGCAAGTAAATAATTCCCACTTTTCAATTAGATGCGGATATCATATGATATCAGCGGAAAGAAAGATTTTGCTTTTGTAAACGCTATTATTGATTAGTTTTAGTTTGAGAAACTTTGAACAGGTTCTGTGACGCAGCTGATTCAGGTAATTTGTTATTCAATTCATTTTTAGAAGGCGAAAAAAAAAACATTTAAGGATAATGTTGAGTGTATTTGATTGTTTTTAATATACAGGGTGCTCTATAAGTCCGTTCGCATTTCAAACATTCATAAAAAAAAAATAAAAAATTGTCGTATTTTTCTTTCTATTTTTTTTTTATTTGCGGCAGTAGATAAAAAAAAAAAATAGTTTAGGAAGACCCCTATGTAAGTTCAGATTTAAAAAATTCATACAAATTTAACAAATTGTCGTGCTACGTTATTCATATAAATGCATACACATAAATATATACTAGCTGACCCGCCCGGGCCTGTGATAATAAATTTTTAAAAAAATCATCAAGTTTTTATTATTTTATATCTTTAACCCGATTTTGTATGAAGTTATATTTTAAAATGAAAAATCCCCGAAAGAATATTGATGTTTAGTGATAAAAGCTTTCATTTTCTTGTTTTTTGACGAATTTCTTGTTTTTTTCACTTGTTTTTTCACGTTTTTTCACTTTCATAGTTTTAAAATAAAGAGTTCTTTTTGTTCGAACTCTTTGAAATATTTATTGGTTATAAATAAAACTGTTTTACAAATCGTGCAAAAATTTCATGAAAAAATATTGTTATCTAGTTGTAAAAGAAATGTTTTCTTCTCGCTTTTTTGTTTGTTTGTTTGTTTTCGCGTGGGCCTTTAACATAGCAATAAAAAAAAAAGTTCTCATCTTCCGAACTCTCTGAAATTTCAATCGGTTATAAATGTTAGTGTATCCAAGCTCTTTTTAAAACTTTGCGAAAATATATGCATATTTAGTAGCGAAAACATGAGTTTTTGAAAAAAAAAAAAAAAAAAAAAAAAAAAAGTTGAAGCATTTTTAACAAATGCATAGAACTTTTAGTTCCATTACAGGGACACTCAAAAGAATCCCGTTACATTACGGTCATAAAAATCGTTTGCGGTTTATTTTAATAATGTTTCACTATTTCAAACATATTGCAATTGATATATATCGGTAAGGTGCATTACAAGAGGCTTACTATACAATACTGTGTGTATAGCATTCATCGTTCAATTATAGGGAAACAAAAAATAATTCGGTACTGTTTGTTAACAATAATTGCTGGAAGTGTGGTTTTAGATACGGACCACGTTTTTAAATTTAACTCATTTTTTTTCTATTTTTTCGGGTGTATAAATATTATATATCCTATACAGGGCAGCACAAAAGTTCTCGAGTACATTTCCGTTTATTTACGGAAATTCCAGAAAGGGAATTTTAAACTGTGCTACCCGTTTCCTAACTGAACTGAAATTTAGCATTCTATGTAGTATATATACAAATCTATAAATCATATGCAGGGCTCCACAAAAGAATTCGGATATTTTTCCGAATATTGGTGGTAATTCCTGAAATTGGGTTTTTAAATATGTTATGAGTTTTCCAAATTGTTTACTTAGATATCATCTTTCACCTAATTAGACGGTAAAGATTTGTAAAATTATTTTGGAAATATTGTAAAGTGTTACATAATCTATGCTTGACGCATATTTTTTTTCTGGGGGGGGGAGGGGGGGGACAACAATGTTGTATTAAATTAAACAGACTTTCAATGCTTATTTCAATTATTGAAGCTACTTCTTCAACTAGAAAACAAGTCGGATGTGTCAAACCCAAAACCTTCTTCTATCTCACACAGGTTTCGCATACACTAAAAAGAATCAGCACCAATTTATATCAAGGTCTAACTGGATCTAAAGCCTTATTTAATTCCGTGCATTAGTTCTTCAGGTATGACTGTCGCTAAAATCCTGTAAATTCTGCAAAATGCTGCATAGCAGCGCTACCTACTGGGAGATTTAGACCAAAACCTAATCAACAACAACTTATGTCAACGTCTAACTGAATCTGATGTTTAATGAAAATCCGTGCATTAGTTCTTGAGATATAATTATCTTGTTAATAATTAAAAAAGTAGCATATCAGCGCCACCTGTTGGACTATTTACACCAAAATGTAAGCAGCATCTATTTATGTCAAGGTCTAACAAAATATGAAGTTTTAAGAAATTTCGTGCATTCGTTCTTGAGATATAGCTATCGTAAAAATCATGAAAAAAGTGGTATAGCAGCGCCACCTGTTGGGATATCTACACCAAAACGTAATCAGCGTCTATTTATGTCAAGGTCTAACTGAATCTGCAGTTTGATGAAAATGAGTGCATTAGTTCTTGAGACAGAGCTATTGAGGAAATCGCGAAAAATGCAGCATAGCAGCGCGACATGTTAGGCGATTTTCACCAAAAACTAATCAGCACCAATTTATATCAGGAACTAACTGAATATATAGTTTTATTAAATTTCGTGCATATTAGTTCTTGAGATAAAGCGCCCACAAAATTTTTGTCACATACAGACAGAGATAGTCACAGACAGACATTTTCTAAAAACAGTCAAATCATATTCAGGACTTTCTAAAACGTATGAATCCGTCGAAAATTTTCATGAATCTAATACTTTCTTCTTGTAAAGATAGAAGAAAGTAAAAAAAAAAAAAAAAAAAAAAAAATCTTTCAATGGCGGTTGAATTTTTAGTATTTTTAAAACAAAGCAAATTAGAATTTGGAGAACAAAAATATTCGATGTAGTATGATTATACAATATCAACTGAAATGGTCTGGCAGGCTGTCTAGACATAGTCTTAAAACAAAATTATTTGAAAGTGGCAATTTTCAAAATGAGGAAATTAACTCGAGATAAAAATAATAACAGTAAATTCAATTACAGTGAACACGTGTTTTAGAATGGAAATATCTCAGTCATCTAAAGTCAAATAAGCGGTTTCCAAACTGCGGGTGATGTTTTGGTGGATCAGGGAACGAATCAGTCAGGTGTTCAAAAATATATTATTAATTTTATCTATAGTAAATAAAAACACAATATAATAAACACAGTATGTTACAACTTTAAAGGAAAAAAAAAATTCTTCAAAAATATAGTTAATTAACTTCGTGGATTCTTCTGATATTATACTTTGTATAAAGAGCAGATCGAGACTAAATTCTCGTTCTCAATGTCATAAATTAAATTGATATTGAAAAGTATTTTTTTATAAATAAACGCATTTTTCATAACGCAGTAAAAGAAGGTTTTCTTTTAGTGATGGGCATAACGATTATTTTGATTATTCGGGCATGTGATATATGTCAAACTTCAAACTTTTTTTATTCAATTAATACCAGAAATTTTGATAAGGAAAAAAAATGAAGTTTCTGATTTTAATTAGTATTAGATTAGACGCCATATAAAACTGAAAAATGTGTTTCGAAATTTTTTTTTAAAGTTTGACAGATATGTTTCTGCACATGCCCGAATGATTCATTCGAATAATCAAAATATAATCGCTATCACCATTCGCCTATCGAATGCTATTTTATTTTATGATTATTCCACTTTTTAATAAGAATTACTTATTAGTGATAGACCGGGAGCCGACAGAACAAATAATCACCTCATCTAGTTCACGGATGAAATTCTAGGATTAGTTAAATCTTGATTCGCATATTAAAACGCAATCGGTCTTCCAAGTCATATCTTGGTGGAAAACATCTGAAAACTCGATTTTAGCGGCTGACTCATAGGTTTACCATTGTGTTTTCCTGCACCAAAAGGCATGAAAACATGGAGGACTGGGAGCAGGAAAACACACTGGTAAACCTACGAGTCAGCCGCTAAAATCGGGTTTTCAGGTGTTTTCCACCAAGATATGACTTGGCAGACCGATTGCGTTTTAATATGCGAATCAAAATTTAACTAATCCCAGAATTTCATCCGTGAACTCGATGAGGTGATTATCTGTGCTGTCGGCTCCCGGTCTATGACTTCGCATATACACTTTGTTACTAAGTTCTTTTCCATAAGCTAGATTATACAAAAGTTTCTGTATACCTACATATTAAGTTGGTCGCGAAATATTTTCAAACTCTAATGTGAGTCGTATAATAATAAAGTTTGAGAACCGCAGGTCAAATGATAAAGGTAATTGTGCTTTAAAAGAATTTTGCGTATGTTTGTGTGTGTGTTTGTATAGGGGTATATACATGCATGCATCTTTAATGAACTAAAAAAATATCGTTTTAAATCTCTTTTATCTCACGAAACTCAAATATCTCTTCCTCTCCCCAATGTTAAACATTTAATGGCCGGCCGTGTAACGCACACTGCAAAAAATAACTGTTGATTTTACAGTATAAAACTGGCACCCCAGCTGCCAGTATTATACCGTAAAATTAACAGTATTAAATAGTAAAATAAGCAGTAATACGCTGCCGCGCATCAACAGTTATTTTTTGCAGTGCACGTAAATTTCAAATTTCTCATCAGACAATAGGTAATAGTGGAAAGTTGTATACAAAACCGGATAGACAGGTAAAACCGGATAATGCAGATTCCTTCTTGACTTGTTCTTCTATCTATTGACCAATGCGAAGAATTATTTGTCGATGGCCATTATGGCATTTGTAACTAAACGAAACGCTACTGCGTGAGGTTATATTTTGTATGAAGATATCGTTTTAATTACTCTTAAAAATCGTTTTGTTTGATTCTAGGTTTCACGCATACATTCACTGTCTGTCAGTATATTGAATATTGGTAAGTACTTATCTAATTATTTCCTTTCCTGCTAGTATGTTAACATTTTTACTGATCCTATAATGAAATATAGGATTCAGAGTAGTTATGCCATGTTTTCAAGTCTTGTGTCATGTTGGGGTAAAACCGTTTACTTAAGTGTAATCTTCACGCACTTGAAAACACCCGCTCTCTAATGTTAATCCTATGGGACATTATTTTTCTAATATCTCGTTTGCATTTGAATATTTTTAAACGATTTTAGCAGAGATCAATCTCTATTTTTACTTATCTCTATGATTACTTTTTCCATTTTCTTTCCGGATTTTTTTTACGAGGATACTTTCACTTTCGGAACCGGTTTTGAAAGTGAAAGTATCTTCGTGAAAAAAGCAAAGAAGATTGAAAAAATAATCAACGGCGGCGGAAATAGAGATTGATCTCTGCTGTCCTATGCAAAGAAAAAAAAATCGTTTAAAAACATTGAAATGCAAACAAGATATTAGAAAAACAATGCCCCATAGGATTAACATTAACGAGCGGGTGTTTTCAAGTGCGTGAAGAGGACCCTTAATAAAAGTGATTCAAAACCGGGTATACCCGGTTTTGTCCTTCATTCACGGAATGATTTTTAGTATAGTTTATAAATTAGCACGGAACTTTATAATAAATCGCATTTTTAATGCTGTTACGTTACCTTATAAAAATATATCTAGTTATAGTGAAAACGTTAATTAGGTGCGTTCGTAATTATATAAATACCTAGCACCTATAGTTGTCGCTTGGTCCGTCCGTCTGTCCGTCCGTCCGCATATAACAACGCAAAAACTACCCAACCGAATGGTTTGAAATTTAAGATATATTATCTTTGCAGAATTTTGTCGAGACATTTCAAATTTTATTAAAATCGAATCAAAACGTTAGGAGATATTAATAAAAATATTTATTAAGAAATTTGATTTTTTTTTTTTAAATCTGTGCTTTCTTCTTAGAGGAGCTTCCGAAGTTTAATCGTCAAGCGACCGAGATACTTATTTTATGACAGAAATTAATCTGCAGACGATATCATTCATTTCACAGAATTAAAAATCATCAAGATCTAAATATTTATATAGCTAACTACAGTACGAACGCACCTCATTTGTCACGTTTGACGTACAATTTCCAGCTTGTTTTTATTTTGTTTTAGGGACTTTTTTTAGCTTAAATTTATAGCTTCGTGACATTTTAGCTCAACTTTTATAGAATTAATCAAATCAGTTGCTTCTGCATCTTTATCAGGATCTCGCTTTCTGTGACAATCCAAAATTAAAATTTCTGCAATAATTTCATTAAAAGGGGTAACAGATAATAAATTACCATAGGAGCCTGGTCCTGGTGTTACTCCTAATACATCAAGATTTCTAACATATACTATCAATATAATTTCCTCATTGCTGTGACATTGTTAGTATATTTTATTGGTTCCAAATTTAAAATTCTATTCATACGACAATTTATAATATTTTCGCGCTTACATCCTTCTTGCAATAATTGTAAACACGTAGGATAATTTCGATCGCTTAATTCAAAAGCAGCAACAACAGAGCACGGACAGACAAACCGAAGTCATAAACACTTTTCAACTAGGTTGGAATGTGTTAAAAAAAGGGGGGGGGGAGGTGTAAATTAACCGATTTTATGAAGGGTTTTCTGGTATTTATGCATAATTTGAATTCATTGGATTTTTGTGAAGGGGGTCAATATCTATAACTTTTTCCTATTTCTTTCGAAAGGGTCTCCAAAACGTATAATCACTCCATTCGAAGGCTCCCCTGTAACTTTTAACTATTTTTAGAGTTTCATTCATCTCACGAAACCCTATTACTCCCGCTCCGTTGTCTGTCTGTCACAGAGCCATTCTCAAAAAATATGTAACTTACAGAGTTGAAACTTTGTGTATATAGCTGAATAGCAGCTGTGAAGAGCTCAAAATATTAAATTTTTAAAAATTCGTATTATTTTAATAAATAGAGATAAAAGAACAAAATTCTAACAACCTTTTCCTATTAAATTTAAACATTTTTCGTTAAACTAGATGCCAAAAATTAAAAATCCACGATGAAATTCTTTCCACAATAATTAATTTTCTATCAGACGATTTCCACGGGAAAAATGAAAATGAAATAAAAAGTTTCACCAGTTGAAAAAAAGATAAATATGAAATAAAATTGATTGACGTCATAGTGGTAATAAAACAGAAAATGTCTAAGATTTCTCAATAATACAAGGAGTATGAGTATGTGTATGTACACAAAGCAGATTAATATCACGTCATTAGAGAATTAAAAAGAAAATCTGACGTCATATTGGAAGTTTAACGAATTTTTCAGATGTTTGAGAATAATACAAAGCGAGTATCAATAGGAGTAATAGAGAATAGTAAATATATGAGTTTGAGAAACATATTGAATCGTGATAAAAATCCGATTATGGAAATATTCGCATATTTTAACATTTTGAAGTGTACAATTTGTTTAAATTCCTATTTTATATCCTTTTTATCCTTAATCCCTAGTCTAGCACAGTCAAAAAATCATATCTTCTCCAAAAAGGGGCAAACACCTCTTATCTTATCGCCGATATCCGTACTCAAAGTGGTGGTGAAATCCACCCTCCGAGATCGACCTTCCATGATTCATCACAATCCACCTTATGAGATCCATCAAAATGCACCCTCAAAAGTGACGCACGCCTCTTATCTTATCTACCACCGCAATCCACCACCAACGTGTTTTACTATCAGCCTTTCTACCCTACTACCGGACTATTACTGTATTAAATGGAGGGGGGGGGGAATCATTTTTATACTATTCTCATTTGGGGGATTGGTCACTTATTTCTACACTGGATTTAAAAACAGGAAAATAGTGGGGAGTAGATTAAATAATAAGCAAAACAGCAAGACGTTTTGAAAAGATTTATTTTCTTAATTTAAGTCTAAAATTGTGAATTTCAGTAAAAAAAATTAAAAAAAAAAAAATCACAAAACAATTATTCTATGGAAGCAAATATTCTATTTTTTCACTCACTGCAAGCTAGATTTCCATTTAAAAGCCAATGTCTTGTTCTCATTAATGTTATTTCGTTTAATAATATAAAGGGTTTTAAGTAGTCTTCCGATTTATAGAAGCACTGGATATCACTTTTGAATCAGATTGCTGAAGTACCTGGCCTTGCCCGTGATTTTAAGAATGTCACATGACTTACAGTTTTATTATAGAGATTAAATTAAATTAAATTATTTAAAAATGAACCATTAAGTGTAATATATCAAGCTATCATACTGATCTCGAGAAACAAGTACTGCTTTGCAAGAGTGATCCTCATGTCCTGCGGAAAGCAAGGCACAAGCACTGATGTTGGGACGAATTTAACACATACCCTCCAGCTAACGGGCAAATGGGCTAAAATGTAATGTTGTTTTCTCTGTATTTTATTTTAAATGCTAAAAAAAATTAATTTTTATAACATAAAAAAATATGATTATGTATATGAATGTAATCTTTAAGAGTATTAATCATTACTTCAAGATATTGCATTATATCTTTAGAATTATATTCATTGAAATAATGCTTTTTTTGCAGTTCAAACTGGAGCTTAGTGAACGTATTAACACGGGCTTGTCAGTCAGGACTTATAAATGTGGAAACAATCAGATTGCTAATAATAAAATATATATCTTCATTATTTATTACGCTGTTAAAACTTTTATTTCATGTTTGTGTGATAGTACGTAAGAATACTATTATTAAATTATCAGTAGAATATATTTTACAATTGATGTTCTGTTTAGGTAGGGGGGGGGGGGGGGGGTCGATGTTAATGTATGAAGTTTTTTTTTTTTTGGGGGGGGGGGGGGTATTGCGTCATTGAGTTTTGGGGGGGATGGTCACCACTGAACTTTCTTATATAGATATTATAATGATATTCGGGGATCGTGATGAATATAAGAGGAAAACTTAATAAAAAGAGTGAATCACCAGCGACTGGCACCAGTGATTCCAAAAACCTAAAAATTTAGACTAAACATATATTCAACACTTTCCCCAAATACCATCATAGGCGCGAACGAAAGTGGTAGTACAAAAGAGATGTCATAAAAATATTACGTTGAATCTTAAGTTATAATACCTGATATTATTTAGCAAAATTAAATAAGTGAAGTTAAATTAGTATCATCACTTGAACTTGGTCAAATGGAAGATAAAAAGGAAAGAGAAAAACTCACCAGATCAGAAGAAACACAGATTTTATTATAATCACATCAATGCACAGATCAAATTATAATAACTGGAGAATGATGACACTTTATCACTATCATATACCAAATATATTTTTATATTCAATTTAATAATATATATCCAATTCTTATTATATCAATAACTATGTAAGATTTCAGTTCATTTTCATTATTAATTTTAATTTCGGTATGATTTATATTATAATCAATAAGAATATTATTATGGTTTTCAATACGATCATTTTTGCTGCAGTTCAGTTCTGATGAGATATATATACGTAGTTATTAAGGTGACGTCTAGAGAATGAAAGTTTTTCCATCGATAAGTTCATTTGTAGAGAGTGAAAGTTATTTTGAAGATAAATTGATTAGTATAGTAATTTAGATGTTAATGATGGAGGATACAGCATATGATGGGACTTTATTTGCAGGACATTAATTGAAATGTCTCTAGGTCGATTCAAACGTAATCATATTATACGGATGACTGGATTAGATGTTGCTCGCCAAGATCGATGTCAACCCGGAATTCCCTTCTGGATCTGTCTGGCGTGACGATGATCATACTGATAGAGAATCCTCTAGTTGCAAACGTCCTTTCATCTAGAGTAAGCTGTTACTATGAGACTATAAAATTGTAGTTGAAATTATAAGAATCAAGATATGATATATCTAGTCTCAGTCCAATCTCCATATTGACCGAATATTTCAAAGACGTTGATGCTCAAAGGAATGCCTTCACTGTATACCGCTACCCGCTACCGGACCAGAGGTCCAGCAGCCTCAGAAAAAAGGGTACTTTTTATGCTCGTGTTTTGTGGAGAAGTCAGTTCACACGGCGCTTCCGATAATACTGGAAAACTTACGATTTTAAAAATCCCTCCAATCAGATAGCAGCATTTCCCCAACGATTACAAACTTAACTGTCGCGATCGTGACACCTGATGGATATAATCCACCTGACTATATATCGGACTACTATCAGGTGGACTATAATCCACCTGATGGATTTTTTGAAGAAGCTCACCCATGCGGTCAAAGTTAAATATTAACTGTCTACGACACGTCATTGCAAATGTTCCATGAGCTTCCATCTGTCACCTTGAATCGGACTGATAATGACCTTGCCACTCGTGAGTCACTGACCCAGATACAAATGCGCGGGAACTAGGAAATAACGCCTGCTTGTTTACCCGAAACATCTAAAAGCTTATCAATGGCGTCTCATCGCAAATCTTGACGATCATCAAAATAAAATAAACGAAAGTAATTAAAAATCTATAACTGCCAAACTAATGGATGAAAATAAATGAAATTTTAGCAAATGAAATAAAATAAAAAGTTCTTTCCACCAGATATGTTTTTGAAAATAAAAATATTTAATTTAAGAAATTTTGAAAAAGTAAATATTGTACTTAGAAATCCTTTGAAACGATATATGGAAAAGTTCGTTATTCTGAAAGATTGCATGAATCAAAATAAATGAATTTTAACTTTCTGAAAAGAATAAAATTAGCAATTAACCATTTTTTAACAAATAATATTAAAAAGGAAATACACTATATTTTAGAATAATTATTAAATTTAGACTGTCTGTTATTTAAAAGTTAGAAAAAGTAAGTTAGAAATATTTTCATTTTAGATAATTTGAAATGAAGTTTAATTAATATTTCAAAGTGAATAAAATGTAAATTAAATTTGGAATGAATATCCTAAAACATATGTAATGGAAAGATTCTGAAATTAAATTATACTCTCACCAAAAGTAAACAATTTAAAAAGAATGTTTGATTTAAAATGCAAAGATGAAACTTAGCTTAATTAATTTAAATGAATTTTAATGAGTTGAATTAAATGGATGAATAAATTAAAGTTAAATATTAAAATACTGAATAAAATAAGAGTAAAATTTTAAATCATAACAGATATTATTACTCGAAAGAAGCACGCTAAAATGCAAAAACCCGATTACAGAAAATTCGTTAATACTGAATTTGAATAAGAAATTCAACAAATTTAGTCAACTAATAACCAAGTCGGCTTCATTTACAAAAACTTATTTTGGTCGCCAAATTTGGTGATTTTTCGCCAAGCCTGGCGAGAATTTGACGTTAACGGATATTAATATGTTGTATCCGTATGATTGGGAAAATGATTACAACAATGAAAGAAATTTGCGAGAAATCCCGTTCACTAAAACTCATAAATTAATCCCAGATTTGTATACTGTCTTGTTTCAAAATGTCAGCCACCCTAGAATTTCAAACTACTCTATCTCAGCCATTTTTAAAGATAATAAAGGCAAAACAAAAAATGCTCCGGAATCCTTGAATAAATTTGAATTTCGAATTTTTTTGTACAATTATTTTAGTTTTAAATCTTTTAGTGGCCGCCATTTTGAAAGAAGATAACGGACCAAGCTGTCCAAACGCGATCGAGATATATTGGTGAACTTTAATACACTCGCTTAGTTTTATCAAAATCGGTTTATAAACAAGTTAGACATTGTACGTCAAACGTGACAAATGAGGTGCGTTCGTACTATAGCTAGTTATATAAATATTCAGATCTTGATGATTTTTAATTCTGTGAAATGAATTCTATCGTCTGGAGATTAATTTCTGTCATAAAATAAGTATCTCGGTCGCTTGACGATTAAACTTCGGAAGCTCCTATAACAAGAAAGCACCGATTTTTTTTTAAAAAATTCAAATTTCTTAATAAATGTTTTTATTAATATCTCCTAAAGTTTTGATTCGATTTTAATAAAATTTGAAATGTCTCGACAAAATTCTGCAAATATAATATATCTTAAATTTCAAACTATTTGGCTGGGTAGTTTTTGCGTTGTTATATGCGGACGGACGGACCAAGCGATGACAATAGGTGCTACGTATTTATATAATTACGAACGCACCTAATAAGAGTACTATCCTATGAAAAAGATCAGATTATATAAATGAAATGCTTTGCCGGTTTTTATGATGATTTGAATCGCAAGACACACATCCTACCGGCTGGTGAAATGCTTTTCCATTTCATAGTGAATTATATCAACAGATTAATTCTGTTAAGCGATGGTTTTGTAGAACAGCAGATGTTTTGTAGTCGAAGGCTCCAGATGGAAAACGATGTTTATGAAATACGTTAGGAATTTTCCCGTAGAAATAACAGGAAGCTGTATTAGTATCAATAATTTTTATTGACACTTACTTCACCAATCAAAGACAATTCCACTAATTATTAAGTTCAGAATTCATAACTGAGTTGTGCTACGCCATAGAAAACAGCATGAAGCTGTTACATTTATTAGAGGATTATACCAATTTAAAGAACCTTCTCTTCCAAGTGACGGGTTTTGTTTAGCAATTGAAAACACGTAAAAATTCTGAGCTCCGGGATTGCGTAACTGCTTTTTCAAGGCAGCGAAGTGTATGAATTCTTCGCCAATGCAAGGATAAATTAACCAATGGGCGGCTTGCAAGGCTGTGGAACTTATTCTTATACTCGTCATAATTTTGGACTGAAAAAGTTAGACGCGCGAGTTGAAATGAATTATGGGATATCGAATGATAATTTTAATAAAAATAAAAATGATACTAAGAGACGTTCTAAAGAAATAAAAATTGAATGTTTCAAAAGAAGAAATAAATTAAGAGTTTTTACAAATAAGTGTAGCTTTTAACAGATTAAGATTTTTAGAATAAGAATTAAAACAATATGTTGATAAAAGATATAATTTAGAATAATTTGGATATAATTTAATAAAAGATATAATTTGGAATAAATTAAGGAAAAATGGCGAAAATTTATTATTACATATATATATATATAATAAAATCAACATAACGGAGGGTGGTTTTAGGAATCATCATCGGTGAAAATATACTGAAATTTTCCGGAATTGCTTACTTCCACAAGGCTGAAATAGGTAGCTTTTTAATTTTTGTGATGAAAGCTATATATAAATTATATAATAAACTCATCAGAAATCAGCTAGCTTCCATTCATCACTGGAACAATAAAAGCTGAAAATTTACAACTGCTAAGATTCCTTAAAATGTAACTTTGAATGTAAACGAAGTAGATGTGTTGAAATTCTAAAAAAAAGTCGTGTTTTAATTTACGTTTTAACTTTGAGTTTTAATTTACGTAATTTTCACTCAATTTTCATTAAATCCGGACGGCAGATTACATATTTACTTAGTAAATAATCCGTGGTTCTGATTGAGACAGAGATTAAAACCTTTTGCTAAAAAGTTGTTTCCGAGAATTTTGTTAAGTTTTTCATAAGAAAAAAAAAATGGCAAATACAAAGATTTCTATGAATGTTATTTAAAAAAAAATCTGAAATCTTTATTTCAGTTCTTCACCAAGAATGATCTCTGGGGACCTAAACAGTTTTGGAAATTCTAATATACATGCATACACACACGTATATATGTAGAACCGATTTAAAAATAGCAAAAATGAATTCGGAGAACCTCAAAATGTTACAATATGCCAATATTTCCATAATCGGATTTTTTTTATTATGATTCAATACGTTCCTCAAACTGATATGACGTTATATATATATATTTATTCACCTCTTCACGTCATTTTCACCTGCTTTCTGTACTTACTCATATTTATGCTATTTGTATTATTGAGAACTCTTTAAAAATCTCTGTTATACTGGACCCTATCAGTGTGACGTTAGAGACAACTCAACTCCGCGTATCAACCGCAAATTGGTTCTATAGTACAAACCATTCAAATAACATTGACACGTTACTTCGCAGCGGTTTCTTTGGAATAAGCT
The DNA here is from genome assembly GCA_963931845.1 of Maratus michaelseni. NCBI lineage: Eukaryota > Metazoa > Arthropoda > Arachnida > Araneae > Salticidae > Maratus > Maratus michaelseni. The sequence continues at coordinate 126,321,917 of OZ007600.1, read as the reverse complement.
ACTATATATTTAGTAGCTCTAGAGTAGTATATGGCACCCACTTTGGAACACTTTTTATACACCACTAAATGTAAATATTGAACGATTATTGTAAGGTTTTCATCAAAAAATTTGTCAGTCTAAATATCGAGAATTGTAACGATTATTCACCGAAAAGTTTGACTGATTCGTCAAAATGTGTGCATTTTTGAAGAAATTTTAGAATGTTACTATATAAAGATTTTTATCAGTGTGGAACAATTTTTAGACAGATCCACTAAATGTAAATGTTGAACGATTATTGTAAGGTTTTCATCAAAAAATTTGTCAGTCTAAATATCGAGAATTGTAACGATTATTCATCAAAAAGTTTGACTGATTCGTCAAAATGTGTACATTTTTGAAGAAATTTTAGAATGTTACTATATATAAAAAGATTTTTTATCAGTGTGGAACAATTTTTAGACAGATCCATCCACTTCTAATATTTAACGATTTTTCATCCAAAGGTTTAACTGTGGAACAATTTTTAGACATCCGATGCTAATATTTAATGAGATCAAAAAGTTTGAGTGTTGTAACGATAATTGTAAGATTAAATAATGATTTGTAATAATGAAAGGTAGGCGAAAGACAATTAAACACTTATCCCAAAATATTGCAAGACGTCAAATAAAAAATTGAAATGTTAATTAAAAACCGTAGATATATGATATCTATTCCCAGTCAACTTTATCTTCAAATTCTTTAAAAAAATCTTCGGATAATACCTGATGATAGGAGATCCCTTCCCAGTCAACTTTATTTTGAAATTCTCTAATAAAATCTTCTGATAGTGTCTGGTGAAATGATATATAAAACCAGTCAACTTTATTTTGAAATTCTCTAATAAAAACTTCTGATAATTTTTCATTCTGTGATATACAATTCCAATCAAGTTTATCTTTAAATTTTCTTATAAATTCAATGGGTAATTTCATAATATTTTTACTTAAATGAAGATCAATTTTATTCATATATAATGAAATAAATGTATAAAATGTTTCATTATGGGATAAACTGATAAATAAATCTTTATATTGATTAATTATAATATCGTTTAATCTTTGAGCCGACACCATTTATATAGAAGCATTTTTATAAATACTTTTATTTTTCATCTTTATTCAAAAGTAGTCTCAATTCATTACTAAATCGGATTAAAATATTTTTTAATTCGAAAATTTCATCCATTAATCTTTCTCTACGAGGCTCTTCTTGTTCATAATAATGACCAAATTTTTTATTTAATTCACCCAGTTGAACGGAAAGTATTTTTTTTCCAATTATCGTTACAAAACTTATCTGGTAACTGATCAAACTTATATTCAATCAGATTACAAAAATCTAGTCTATGCATATATTTTTCTAAAAACCTTTCACCAAATGTTTGAAAACGGGCTATTTGCAACCAATTTAGTCCTTCTTCCAATTTGCACATAGTGTTTTCTGAAAGTTGTTGAAACATGGATACTTTATGTAAATCTAATCTTTCATGATAGGTTTGAATAAAATCGTCACTTAATACTTGAAATTGAGATATAATAATCCAATTTATATAATTAGAATGTTTTAGTATAAATTCTTCAGACAGCTTTTGATTTCTAGAAACTAGATCCCAATCTAATTCTTCTTTATATTTTTCTAGAAATTCTTCTGAAAGTTTTTGGTGTATACATATAACATTCCATTCAATATAATCTATGAGTTCTTCCATAAAAGATTCGGATAATACTGAATATCTACAAACTAACTTCCAATTGAGTTGATCTTTCAAATTTCGTAGCACATCTTCGGATAAATTTTTAGTTTTAGAAAATTCGTCCCAGTTGATATCCATTTAATAATGAACATATTTTTAAAAAGCGATTTTTTCAATATGTATATAAGGTTTTAAAGTGATTGGTCTGCGGGATTTTATCCAGACTGTAATGATATCACCGCGTTTTCCATTGACAAAACAAGTTTCATAATTATCGCTTGTTTCTCTGTATAAAATTGTTTTATCTCCGAATTTAAGCTCTATTTCTGTATTCACATATCTACTATTATCTATTAAATATATATTAATTTTCATATGCATATCTGTAGATAATCGCATTTCTTGATCCAGTAATTTAGAACTCATCATATCGAAATTTACTTTGGTAAATTCTTTTTCTGGAAAAGTCTGAAAATCATCTTTTATAGTAACCCAGATATCGTTACTGTCAATATATATTTTATTGACTACATCTTTATCGTTTTCGGGTTCTGAAACATTCGTAATTATTTTATTTTTTGCATCAAATTTATCATTTTTTAATATTAACGCGTTTTTCTCAAAATATCGCTTATTCACAACATTTTTTGCGTCTAATGGGTCTGCAACATTGCCTATTCTTTTTCCTTTAGCGTCGTAAGCTTTTCCTTCGATTAAATGCGAAGTGTTTTCATCTAGTTCTTTTATTCTCTCACCCGTTTTTTCTGTGAAAGTTAAAAAATTACTGTCATAATTAGTATTAATTGTTTCTATAAAATCTCTTAATTCAAAATGATTATTCTCTATTTTATTCAAAACGAAACGTTTAGTGGATAAATCTAAATCATCGATTCGATCTGAAGAATTTTTTAATATTTTATTTTCCATATCGTAATGACCCTCGTCAGTTAATTTAAAACCTATACCGGGTGGTCCGATAGGGCCTTTTCGTACAGGATTATCATACGGTGGATAATAAAGAGCCATTTATAAAGACTAAAAAATGTTATTCTCCTAACGTTTTAATCATAGTAATTTCCTTTTTATTCATATTTAGTATACATTTCTTTCTTACTTCTAAAATATAGTAAAATACATATTCTTTGGTTGTTTCTTTTTCTAATTTCCAATTGAATTCTATTCTCAAATTTTCCAGAGTGGTATAGTTTACATGATTTGATAAATCAAAATGAATTATGGGATATAATTTACCAAAATCAGTAATTGACCATACAACCGGTTTCTGTGTTTAGATTATTGAGACCTGATTCCAGAAAAGATTCATATAATCTATTATATTCTTTTTTACCAAAATCCATAGTATATCTCTCTGCTGGTAACGGCGATCTGTTAATCATCAACCAACATTCGATCATATCCAAGTTATCAAATATCATATTATTTTTTTTAGGATTCTCATTTCTGTCGAAATATTGCGGTATTACGAATAATCTTAAAACTTCATCAGATGTAGCAGATATAGAATCAGAACCACTTTTATATTTATTAATAGGACTAGGTCTGTTAATTTCATACTGATTCCAGTTTATTTCTATATCCGTATTAGATAATTTTAACTCATTATACAGAATCTCAGCACCATTTTTAAAGTCGACGTATCTCACCCACAGTGCTATGTCTTCAATTTCTACTTTATAATCTGGATTTCCAGCGTCTGTATAAATCATATTTCTGCTATCGTCTCTTTGGAATTCCAGTCTTATTATAAAACCAGAAATGGCTTTTTTATATTCTGCGACGAAATCAAAAATTTCCTTTAAAGGCGTCCATGTTGTAACTGTATTGCTATTTTTCGACAATTCCCATCTTTTTTTAAATCCTTTATTGTAGTTTTCATTTTTTACAATTTTTAATTTATTGACGACATCGGTTATAGGGGTTGTAGCAGTAATGGTACCATCGTCTTGAAGTAAACTTTTATTTCTATCAGCACTATCGCTGGTATCTGGATAAAAACCTATATTTGTGGCTTCTGATGTTGAATAATCTTTGGTATAATCCTTAAGTCTCTTAACCTGCAGAATGTAGGAGTGATAGTCTCCAACTGATTCAATTATTTGTTTACCTATCTGAAGTTTTACGCCTTTCATAGAACATACAACAGCTGCGACATTTTCATCATTTATAGATGCGCCACTGGATTTTACAATTTTCCACTTTGTCTCCAGATAACTCTCCGATAATAAAATGGGATCATTGGTATCTGTAATTTCGAAATGAAACGTAGTATTTTCTTTTTTGTCATTATGGCTTGTACTAGGTAATCTTATTTTTTTTTAATTCGCTACGTTTTATATCGTTATTATAATAATAACGAGTATCTCTCAGATCATAAATTTTTTCCATTTATTTAGGAAGAATTTTTAGACCTGTTCCTTTCATCTTTTTTGAAAATATTTCTTTCAATATGTCAGCATCAGTCAATCTGTCAACATCATTCAAATCTGCTTTTTTAGCTTTAAAAAATCCTTTTCCTTGAATTCTTTTACTTTTCCTATATAATCTGTGTTTATTCATTTATTTATTGAGAAAATTTAGTTAATATCAATTGATATATTTTTTCAACATAATCTTCTTTTTCCCCTACGACTCTAAAATTACACTCAATTAAACCTTTATTTAAATCAATTAATTCACCATTTTGATTCGTAACTCTCATCCTTATTCTACTAATTGAATCCCTATTCAGAGGATAATATATTAAATTATTGAATTCTTTCGAAATGATAACACCCGGTACATCCCGCGGTGTAAAAGAATAAATAACTTCTGAATTATTCTGGTTGATTAAAGATCCATTAACTACATCACAATGAATATATATAATGTCGTTTCCGTTTGTTATATCCGCTATATTTTCACCTTCTATTACAGTCTCTTCATCATAACTTTCGTAAACCTTTTTTTCAAAGCCTATTAACTTATGAAAATCGCTTTTTGTTAAGCCGATATTCCAACCTTTAGTTAACTTAATAAGCATTCTTAGTCTAGATTGTATTCTACCAAATTTTACCGGAGAATCGTCTGAACCAAACACTTTCATCACATCTATATTTAAATCTTCAACATTTTTATTACCATAAGGAATAGTGATAGATTTAACATTATTCTCATCTGTATACACGTCAAACGTATTAGTTTTATCTGTTATGTTAAACCATGAAACTGTCATAGTAAAAGATTGCAATGCTATTTTTTTTATTTTAAGAGGTTTTGGAAATTCAACAGTGAAATCCTCGGATTTTTCCTGACTTTTTGGTTTTAATTTGATCATTTATTAGACAGTAAAATCTTTAAAGATGAAAAACAAACTCTTCGTTATAATTACTAGGCTGTTGAGTAAATGAATTAAGTACATATTCTGGACATTTACCTTTATTTCTTTCCTTTATATATTTCATACAAAATAATCCACATTTTACAGAAGTAGGTTTTTGTAAAAAAACTATCATTGTGAGCTATATTGACTTTTTTATTGGAAAGTTTAAGAAATTTCATAATATTTTCAGGAATATATTTTTAAGTGAGTTTAATATTTCTATAAATATATTCCCCGAAAGGATTGAAACATTCTACATAATTATATTTCGGATCGTTATAATAACAAACACAGTGTGTCCCAGGGCCTGTCGAAATATCTAAATTAATAATCCCGCTTTCAAAATTTCCAATCTTTTTAGGAAGTAAATCGGAAGTGAAAACACCTCTAAATCCCTTTTCGTCTTTCATATTTTCTTTAATCGTTTTATCCGATATACCCAATTCTGTTATCGGGATTTTTTTTTTTAGACAGGGACTGGCCCTTTTTTAAGACCAGATCCTTTGTTTTCCCAAGGTTGAAAAACTCCATATCCCGAAATTTTATCGAGGATTTTTTTAGTTCCCCAACCCGCCGCACCACTAGCAGCACCGAGTCCTAGTGATGTTAAAATAGGAATTAAAAAGGGTAAAAATCAGGCCGTTTTTATCTAATTGAGTTTTGCTTATATTTATTCTTTTACCTTTACTAATCTGATTAATCTGTGCTTTAGTTAAATACATCTCATAATTGGGAGTTTTAGAATTGTCTATCTGCAGTGTCAGTTCTTCTTTTTTTCTGAGAGCAGATTTCAATTTACTAATCTGCCCGTCACTCAAATGAATCTTCTTTTTTACATAACTCATTTATTAGACAGTAAAATCTTTAAAGAAGAAATTGATTGTATAATCATTCTTTATCTCCGTTAGTTATTTTTTTAGCTTTAATGAGTTTGTCTATTAGCAGTTTGACTTCACTTTTTAATTTTTTCGACTTGCTACCTTCACATATTTTATCCAATAATTCAGATAATAAATCTAATCCTTTTCCGAATTTCATTACTTCACTACCTTGAATTGTATTTAATCTATTCAGATATTTATGTAGCTCCTCTTCGTTATATTTAACTGCATCTAATTCATCCTTTTTCTGACTTAATTCCTCCTCTGAAAGATTTACAGCCCTACTAATTGTACTTTGTAAGTTGCCTTTTTTCCTCGATAAAGATTCTTTTAACTGCTTAGCCGTTGCATGCATTTCATCTAATTTTTCTTTATCGTCTAGGAGTTTCGAAGGTTTGTATAATTGTACAGATTTTAAATATTTTAGATCTAAATTTTGATTAACATTATAAGTAAGTGGTGGTTCTTTATATAATTCTTTGACATCTTCGATCGCTTCAGAAAAAATTCTGGATGATTCTGCAATAGGCTGTAAAGATATATTTAATTCGTCTAATTTATCGTTGATAGCTTTAATATTTTCTCTTCTACTTTTATCCTGTTCTTCTAATTTTTTAGTGACAGGTTTATGAAATTCAGTTAAACTTTTGTCTATACCTAGTTTTCTATCCCGCTGTTCTTCATTATTTTTTCTAATATCTGCTTGTAATTTGACAAGTTTTATGGTATTCTTTAACTCTTCTTTTTGTTTCTTATTTCGATCTTTTTCTAAATCGTTTATTTTAATCATTTATATAATTTGAAATTTTTAGTGACAGCAAATTAGAAGCGACAGCTTCGCCGTCTGTTTTTACTGGCAGCAAATTAGAAGCGACAGCTTCGCCGTTTATTTAACATCAGTAAGCGCCTGTTTTTCGCTGTCTAATAAATGATTAAAATTAAAAATTACACACAACCGGAAGAATTACCTGACTCTAAACAACATCCTTTTTTACCTAGACATCCTTTTAGATTATTAGTAACTGGTGCATCAGGTTGTGGAAAAACGAATTTACTACTAAATTTATTAAATGGTTTTGAGAATCCTAGTAATTTAAGATTAGATTTCGACGCTTTATATTTATGCGCAAAAGACATTTCCGAGCCAAAGTATTCTAAATTGCAAAAAGATTATACACTGTTTGAAGGTGTTGAAAGAGACGATATTTCAAAATGTAGAAAAATAAGTAAAGATAAAAGAAGGGAATTATTAAAACAGTATGATAAATATAAAAAGAAGGTACTATTTTCTTCAGATTTGAGTGAATTTATTACTGTCGATGATCTAGATTCCTCAGAAAAAAATTTCGTTGTGTTTGACGATTGTGTTACAGAAAAAGACCAGAAAGTTATAGAGGATTTGTTTATAAGAGGTAGAAAGAAAAATGCATCCATTATTTATTTAACGCAGTCTTATTACTCAACTCCTAAAAATATTAGAAAAAATTGTAATTACTTCATATTTTTTAAGCTACAGCCTAGGGAAATTAATCAGATTATAAGAGAAATAGATGGAAATCTTACAAAAGAAAAATTTCTAGAAAAATATAATTCTTGTATGGGTAATTTCTTTATGCTAGATTTAGTAAATTCTGAAATGAGATATAGAAAAAATTTTGAACTTATATAAATGGAAGAATATTTAGAAAAGAGATTATATATTTATCGGAAAAGTTACAATTTGTATCAAAAGATAAGTATTTCCTTATCAGTTAGCAAATTTATGTTAAGTGCTTCGGGATTATCAGCTTTTGCGTTCATACCCCTCGCTGCTTTGAGTTTAAGTGCTGGAAATGTAGAAGTCATTGAAAAATCTTTAAATATTTTGGAACGCAAAGAAGAATACAAGCAATGTTATAATTTTTATAAACAACAGTTAAATTTATTGAAAGCTAAAAAAACTTCAGAAGAAGAAGTGTATGTTAGAGAACAAGATTTTATAAACAATTTAGTATACTTCCCAATCGAAAAGTATGTGAAAAAAGTACAGTTGAATGGATATAAATTTTCTACTTAAATAAATGAGTTGTAAAAGTAAAAAATTTGTTGTTACGTCTTTAACTAAAAAAGGTAATTTTAAAGATGGATGTTTAAAATGTGGACAAACTGGATCGGGTCTTCTAAATAAAGTCATTAGTAATTTACCTTTTGAAATGCATTTACCTGGCCATAATTTTACCGGTCCCGGTACACAGTTATTATGGGGAAAAACACGATTAAATCCAGATTTAACGTATAAAAATTCGTCTAAACCTGTTAACAGAGTGGATGAAATTGCATATAAGCATGATAAATGTTATTTAGAAAATAAAGATACAAAAAGTAGAAATGAAGTATGCGATAAGAATATAATTGATGGACTAGATAATATTCAAAATCCTTCGATTAGAGAAAGAATTGAAAGGGGAATTGTAAAACCGATTATTAAAGCTAAAAAATCTTTCGGTATGGGAAATACAAAGATCTATTGTTTAAAATGTAAAAACCATACAGAAACAAAAGATATTAAAGATGCAATTTCTAAAAATAACAGGCCAATGATGAAAGGTATTTGTCTAGATTGTGGTTCTAAAAAGAGTGTTTTTTTAGGGAAAACTTAGGTATCTTAGAAAAAATATATTATCATCCTGAAAGTGGTTATTGTGGAATCAATGAATTAAAACGGAAAACAGGTTTCAGTCAAAAGCAAATTACAGATTTTTTACACAGTCAAGATGTTTATACAAGGCATAAGCCTTTAATTCGTAAATTTAAACGAAGACGCATTTATGTAAGTCATATCGATGATCAATGGCAAGCAGATTTATTGTTTATCAAACCTTTTAGTAAATATAATAACGGAACTAATTACTTATTGACAGTGATAGATATATTTAGTAAATATGCGTGAGCTGTTCCGATAAAAAGAAAAACTGGTGAAGAAGTAACTGAAGCATTTAAAAAGATATTTAAAGAAAGAATTCCTGAAAGATTACAAAGTGACAAAGGAACCGAATTTGTAAATAAATTGACTTTAAAATTATTTAAAGATAATAATATTCAGTGGTTTACAACAGAAAATGTTGAGATAAAATGTTCTATAGTCGAGCGATTTAACAGGACAATTAATAAAAAAATTAGAACCTATCTCGCTGCAAACAATACTAAAAGATATATAGATGTTTTGGATCAATTAGTTAAAAATTATAATAATTCCAAGCATAGATCTATCAAAATGACACCTGTCGAAGCGAGTAGAGCAGAAAATGAATCTGAAGTTTATAAAAATTTATACGAAGAAAAAATAATAAGAAAACCGAAATTTAAGGTCGGCGATAAAATAAGAATTTCGAAATACCAGACTGCTTTTACCCGCGGATACCAACCTACTTTTACTGAAGAAATTTTTATCATTTCAGAAATATTAAACACAGATTCTATTACTTATAGAATAAAAGATTTGAACGGCAACGAAATAAAAGGAACTTACTATGAACCGGAATTAGTTAAATATAATAAAAAAGACAATTTGTGTAAAATTGAAAAAATAATAAAAAAGAAAGGCAATAAATGTCTAGTTAAATGGTTAAATTATTCCGACGAATTTAACTCTTGGGTTGACGAAAACGATATCAAGTCAATCCGCTAAAATATCCCGTCTAGGTGGGTTCCGTCTATACTGGGAATTACAATTATGCTATTAAAATAACTCATCAAAACTCCCGTCTAGGCGGGGATTTTTTAAAACTCACTCCCGTCTAAACTGGGATTATTAAAACTCCCGTCTAGGCGGGGATTTTTCAAATACAAGCGTGGATTTTTCAAAATAACTCATCAAAACTTCCGCCTATGCGGGACATAATCAAGTATTAAGATATAAACATGCTAAAATATCCCGTCCAGGCGGGGATTTTTTAAAACTCACTTCCATCTATACTGGACTCCCGGCGGGGATTTTTTCAAATACAATTATGTTAATAAAATAACTCACCCGCCTATGCGGGGATTTATCAAATACAATTATGTCATTAAAATAACTCACCCGCCTATGCGGGGATTTTTTCAAATATAATTATGTTATTAAAATAACTAATTAAAACTCCCACCTATGCGGGGATTTATCAAATATAATTATGTTAATAAAATAACTCATTAAAACTCCCGCCTATGCGGGGCATAAAAGTCCCGTCTATGCGGGATTTTGAATGCATTACATTAAAATAAGTTTAAATAAATGAATTGTGACTTTTTTAAAGACGCTTCATTAGATGATTCCGAATCTAGCTTAATGGATTCTTTTGACAAAGAAAACAAATGTCAAATACCCGAAAAATATCTCAAAATTTATAACCAGATGAAAAAATGTGAAATAATGTACGATTCGGATAATGATTGCTATTTTACATATAAAAATATAGATGCATTTTTAAGCGAAAGACGCAAATCGAGAATAAGTCGTTTTAACGCATTGAAAAGGAAATTGAAGTTAAATATTCCATATAAAGCTGAAGAAATGTTTATTAAATTTTTAGATTTAGTGTACTATAAAAAGTCGATAAATTACCTATATTTCATAAAGAAAATATTAGATTATTATAATATTGATAATAATTTGAAAGTAAAATTTAATAAGAAAAACGAAGACATATGGAATAGTTTTCTAAAAAAATTTTCTTAATAAATGGAGCTGTCTAAAGTTTGCAAGCATTGTCAGATGACTAAACCTTTAGACCAATTTTATACTCGGTTTCGTTACGGGAAAACAGAACATTACACTAATTGCAAAAGTTGTCATTTAGCTATTAAAAATAAAAAAATTGATTGCGAATGTGGTAAAACATACACTTTAGCTCATAAAAAACGACATTTAAAAAGCAATTATCATATCAAACGAACGTCAAAATAAGCTATAAAAAATATTTTAAATTGTAGAAGAATGGATTCAAAAATAGCTTAAATCGATGTTATTATTTTTAATGAAAAAAGTGTTTATAAAACTGCTTCTGTATAAATGGTGTCGGCTCAAAGATTAGACGATATTATAATTAATCAATATAAAGATTTAATTATCAGCTTATCCCAATATAAAACATTTTATACATTTATTTCATCATATAGAAATAAAATCGATTGGTTATATCTAAGTGAAAATATTACCAAATTACATACTGAATTTATAAGAAAATTTAAAAATGAACTTAATTGGGAATGTATATCTGAAAAACAAAAACTTTCAGAACAGTTTATAGAAAAGTTCGAAGACATGCTAGATTGGGAAAAAATATCTGAAAATCAAAAATTGTCGGAACCGTTTATCGAAAAATTCGAAGACAGAGTCGATTGGTATTATGTATCTGAAAAACAAACTTTATCGGAACAGTTTATCGAAAAGTTCCAAGACAGACTCAATTGGGGAGAAATGTCTGAATATCAAAGATTATCTGAACCATTTATAGAAAAGTTCCAGGATAGAGTCGATTGGTTTTGGATACCTGTAAATCAGAATTTATCTGAACAATTTATCGAAAAATTCCAGGATAGAGTGGATTGGTATTTTATATCTGTAAATCAGAATTTATCTGAACAATTTATCGAAAAATTCCAGGATAGAGTGGATTGGTATTTTATATCTGTAAATCAGAATTTATCTGAACAATTTATCGAAAAATTCCAGGATAGAGTGGATTGGTATTTTATATCTGTAAATCAGAATTTATCTGAACAATTTATCGAAAAATATCAAGACAATGTGGATTGGTTTTATATATCTGAAAATCAAAAATTATCAGAACCGTTTATCGAAAAATTCCAAGAGAGGGTTGATTGGGAAGTCATATCTGAAAATCAAAAATTATCAGAACCGTTTATAGAAAAGTTCCAAGACAGAGTCTATTGGGATTGGATATCTGAATGTCAAAGATTATCAGAACCGTTTATAGAAAAGTTCCAAGACAGAGTGGATTGGAATTTTATATTCAAATGTGAAAATTTATCAGAAAAATTTTATTTAGAATTTAAAGATAAAATAGAAGATTATGACAGTGATTTTTAAAATTTGTTTTCTAAATAAATGGGCAATTCAAAAAGTACAAAGATTTTGACAGGTAATTGTACAACTGACAGAATAAATGTAAATTGGAATCATACCTTTAATGTTCATCCCAATGTAAATAAAGCGAACCATTTTTTGTCAGAATAACAGAAATAGATAAAAACGGATTTCGATTCGAATGTTTAAAATTAAATGGCGAACCAGTAGAAAAAAAATTTAGATTTCTTTCAATGGACAGCAATCAGTCCTTTTGAGTAAACGATCGGAATATATTTTTAATAGTCATTTTCAGAAATTATTCAATTTTATATCTTTTTATGATTAATTTTTTATCATCATTAAAATTTTCTTTATTCATTTAAAAGATCTGACATACTTCATTTTCCAGCTTTTTAATATTATAATTTTTACATCTAATCCCTTTTTGTAATTTTTCTACATCTTTTTGCCGATTTCAAAATTTAAATCCGAAATGGACCTTTAGTTTCTTTTAACATTTCAGTTTTTAACAGACTTTCCTTTATAGATCTGCTAATTGGAAATGTGTAGCAAAAAGTATTTAAAAAAATGTTCCCTAATAAATGGAGGAAGCTCTAAGATTGATACCTGTTTCAAAATTAAGACACGTTGTAAAACTTTTAAATATAAAACAGCCGAAAGGATGTAAAAAAGAGGAATTAGTTCGATTGATAATAAGATATGTAAAAAGTACAGGGGAATATAAATATGTTTTAGTAGATTTATTAAATCTAGATGTAACAGATTATTTAAATGAAATGAAGAGAAAGTTTATCGAAAATCCTAAAAAAAGAAATAAATTGAAAAAAATATTCTATTCTTTCGATTTAAAATTTAACAATAACACAGTCGAATTTAATCCAAAAAATAATGAAGAAAAAAAGATAAAAACAGTAGTAAACCTTAAAAAATTATTTCCCGATTTAAATGAAAAATTGAAACAATTTATAAATGAACCAAAAAACAGACCAAAACTTAAGAAACTCTTTGATTATTACGGATTGAAATATAAAGATGAAAAATTGATTAAAAAGACAGAAAAGAAAGTAAAATTACAAACAAATTTAGAAAATCTGTTTAAACCCGATTACGAAATTGTTGAGGAAGAAAAAAAATTTGTAAAAAAATTTAATACTTATAGACATGTTTATAATATAAGACAAATAAACAAACTCACACCTAGTCAATATTATAGTATCTTAAAAGGTTTATTCAGGAGAGCAATTGGAAAAATTGAAGGAAAGGTAGATATTATTGTATACAATCCCTATTTAACACAGCCTTTTCATCCTAAAATAATGTCAACTAAAGAAGCCTATGACACCTATTTAGATGTTTTAACACATAAAATTGAATACAAAGAGTTGGATATTAAAGACTGTGAATTTATATTTACTGTCGTTGATTTGCCTAAAGGCGGTAATCGATTGAAATTACTGAACGATAATGATGTTGTCGATAAAAAAAGTATAATTCAAATTAAAAATGACGATAACATCTGTTTGGCTAGATCAATCGTTACAGCCCTAGCTATTCAAAATCGTAAACTTTTGTGCGAAAAATTGAATCTTCAAAAACTTACAGATAATGAAGTTAAATATATAAAAATGAATAGAAAATTACAAGGAGATTTAGCAAAAAAATTGCATAAAATGTGTAAAATTGAGTTAGAAATATGTAATTTAGAGCATGCTAAAAAATTCGAAAAATTTTTAGATATTCAAATAACTATATTTTGCAGAGAAAATTTTAACGAAATGATATACTACGGCGCCTATAAATCTAATTGTGTTTATATTTTAAAAAATAGAAATCATTTTTATGTCATTACAACGGTTACAGGATTTTTAGGAAAAAAGAATTATTGTGATTATTGTAAAGTCAGTTATTATAGAAGTGATCAACATAAATGTTCTTTAAAATGCAATAGATGTTTCAGGAAAGAGAGTAATTGTGAAGGCGATGATATTCAATGTAATGATTGCTTTAGATCTTTTGAAGGAAAATACTGCTTCGAAAATCATAAAAACCACTCAGTCTGTAAAACACTGTGGAAATGTTTAAAATGTAAGAGAATTATCAACAGAAGTGAAAGAGAACCGAAAGATCATAAATGTGGAGAAAGACAATGTTAAAACTGCAGAGAGTGGGATTTGGAATATCATAAATGTTATATACGCAGGAAAGAATCTAAGGGAGGAACTTGTAAAAATATTTGTCCCAAAAATATAGAAAAGAGAGAGAAATGGTGTAAAAAATGTAAAAGATCAGGATTTACAGAAAAATATATGTTTTTTGACGTTGAAACGAATCAAGAGACAGGAAATCACCAAGTCAATTTAGTTATAAATCATGATTTTAACGGAAAAGAAAAAATATTTCAGAATGAAAATGAATATTGTAAATGGTTATTTCAAAATAAACATTGCGGTTATACAGTATTAGCGCATTATGGAAAAGGATTCGATTTTCAATTTCTAGCTAAATATTGCTTTAAAAATAAAATTAAAGTGTTTACAATATATCAAGGAAATAAACTCATATATATGCAAGCAAACGACTATAATATAAGGTTTATCGATTCTATTTATTTTACACTGATTCCGTTAAGAAAATTTCCTAAAACGTTTGGATTAACGGAATTGGCAAAAGGTTATTTTCCCCATTTGTTTAACACTGATAAAAATCAAAATTATGTAGGAAAATATCCTGAAAAATACTATTATGGTTATGATACTATGACTTTAGATCAAAGAAAAACTTTTGATAAATGGTATAAATCGGTAAAAAACGAAACATTGGATTTTCAAAAAGAAATTATAAAATATTGTAGATCTGATGTTGATATTTTAAGAAAAGGATGTTTAGAATTGCGAAGATTATTTCTAAACATTGCTAATATTGATCCTTTTAAATATGTCACTTTAGCTGGCGTTTGTATGCCTATATACAGAGATAAATTCATACCAGAGGATACAATAGCGATAGATGAGGAGTTTATTCAAAAGGATCAATACAGTAAGAAATCGATAATTTGGTTAGACTATCTGTCTAAAAAACACAATATCAAAATACTACATGCTTTAAACGGTGGTGAGAAAAAACTGAAATTAGGTGATAAAACTTATAAAGTAGATGGTTTTTATAATAATACCGTCTATTAGTTTCAATGATGCTATTTTCACGGCTGTCCTCGCTGTTTTACAGAATCCACTGTCAACCTTCAAAATCAGATATGTATGAAAGATTTGTATGAAAGAACTCAAAAAATAAATAAAAAAATAAAAGATAAAGGATTTGAATTGATTGAAATGTGGGAATGTGATTTTGATAGTCACAAAGAAATTAAAAAATATACGAAAAATGAATGGAAAAGAGATTTTGTAGAACCTTTAAATCCTAGAAACGCATTCAGCGGAGGTAGGTGTGAACCTACCAAATTAATTTACGAAATGAAAGAAAACGAAAAAGGTAGATATATCGATGTTTGTTCACTTTATCCAACAGTGAATTACTTTGATTACTATCCTGTTGGTCATCCGGTAAAGATTTATAATCCTGAAAAATATGATAAGAATTGGTATGGTTTGATACAATGCAAAGTACTTCCACCTAGAAAACTATATCATCCTGTTTTACCTTATAAAGGAGAAAAATTAATATTTAGTTTGTGTAAATTATGTTCAAAACCAATAAAATGCGAAAAGAAACAATGTAAAAAATGTTATGAAATACGGAATAAAGAATGTAATCATACGGACGAGGAGAGAAGTTTTACTGGTTACGTGGACAACTACCGAAGTTGAACTGGCTATCAAAAAATGTTATAAGATTTTAAATATCTATGAAGTTTGGCATTTTGAAAAAAAATCTAATACATTATTTAAGGATTATGTTAAAATGTTTTTGAAAATCAAATTATAAACAGATGATAAATGGTCTGAAAATTTCAAAAGTGAAGAAGAATATAAAGAGTGCGTAGAAAAGAAATTGGGAATAAGGTTAGGAGAAATCAAAGAAAACCCGGGAATGAGATTTATATCCAAAATTTGTTTAAACTCTTTGTGGGGTAAGTTCGGACAGAGAAAAAATATGAAACAAACAGAGAATGTAACAGAATTGGCAGACTTTTATAGAATTATACTGAACGACCGCATTAAAGATTTGAATATGATATTTTTAAATGATGATTGTGTACAAATGGATTATAAGATGAAAGATGAATATGTCCAGAATAACTTTAATACGAATATTTATATAGCTGCTTTTACAACCAGTTCTGCTAGAATAAGATTATATGAAATGCTTGATAAATTAGGAGATAAAGTAATGTATTACGATACAGATAGTATTGTTTATATCGATGATGGCTCTAATAAAGTAAAAACTGGTTGTATGTTAGGCGAATGGACAGATGAATTAGGAGAAGATAAATATATGAAATCGTGGATATCTGGAGCAAGTAAAGATTATGGTTATATTCTTAACGATGATTCTGTAAAAGGAAAAGTAAAAGGATTTAAAATGAGTTATGATAGCGAAACTAAGCTCAATTTTGACGAAAGAATGAAAACAATAACTGGGAAAATTGAACATATAGATGTAGAAATAAATCAATTTCAGATACAAAAAGATAGAAATATTAAAGTGAATAAAATGAATAAAAGATATATGTTTGGATATGATAAAAGAAGAATTTTAGATAACTTTGATACTGTACCATTTGGATATTAAGCCCTAAGATTATATCCTTCATTTATAAAAAAATGTTTTATAATAAATGGACGATGTCACCCTTATCATAAATGTTCAAGGTTTTATACTTCCGTTTAAATCTATAGCGAGAGAAATAAGCTGGGTTCATTTAAAACAGGAAATAGGTGGAACTATTTCTGTATTTACACCTAACTATGAACTAAGTGATCAAGAACTTGGAATAGTTCGTAGATGTACTAACGATGTCCATGGTTTAAGATTTAAAAGATATTCCGACAATAAAGGTTTATGGATCAGTAGTGACAAAGTAAAAGATTATTTCATACAATTGCATCAGATATACGGTGGGACATTTGCTTTTAAAGGAGGCGTTTTTCTGAAAAGTACTTTTGAAGAATGGGGAATTCCTATAAAAATATTAGATGTACCGAGATGCGTTAGAATATTAGGACCTGGATGTTCTATGTACAGATGTCTATACTATAAAAATTGTCTTTCAAAAAATGTTTCTGAATAAATGGAAGAATTCAACAGCCTCAGATCGTTCCCTGTAACTCATAAGTTAAAAGATTTAGAGACAGGGAAATACAAACTGATTTCGTTGAAGAAAATTCAAACAAAATTTGGAAATATGACTATTGCGAGATTGGAAGTTAATGATGTAGAAAAAGATTATTTTCTTAAAAAGAGTCATGGAAAAATTTCTGAAAATGCAATAACAAAACTGAATAAAGGTGGTTATATTTTTCATTTTAAAGGAAAAAATAATGACGGCTATTATGATTATGAATTAGAAAAAACTTAATCAGGCTGTTTGTTTTTCACTAAATATTACTATTTGGTGGATTTTATTTAATATCATCTATCGAACTATGAAAATATCAAACTAACAGAATAGTATTTACTGAAATTCAAAATATATCTGTTTTAAGTACAAATTTCTTTTCTGTCAAAGACGCGTTAATTTCGACACAAACTATTTTTTTGAATTTTATCGAACTATGAAAATATCAAACTAAGAGAATAGTATTTATAATTGTAAATAAAAAGAGAGAATTGGTTATCTATTAAAAATTTAAAACATATGATAAAAATCATTTAACTTTTATTTCAGATAGAAAACTTCAATATAATGCAATTGGTATTAATATTTTCTTAGCTCATTTATTTAATCTGTCTAAACTTTGTTCGAATGGTTAATATCATCTATCGAAAATTTTTTTCTAAATAAATGTTACAATATTTTGTGATAAGTGTTTAATTGTCTTTCGCCTACCTTTCATTATTTCACATTTGACCCCGTTATTACTAATCATAACATCGATAACTCTAATAATTATACTATATCTAATAGTTTCAATGATACAATAAAATTAACTTTGACCGCAAAAATATACAAAATGGATCAAGCCTCTAAATTTTCTCAACCTGGAGTTTATTTTTGGATAGATGTGATGACAATTGGAATATAATACCAGAAACAAAAGAATGGTTTGATCTTTATATTCCTGGACTTATATTATTCTATAGCTTTTAATGCAACTAAAGATTTTAGGATTGGTTATAATGCTGATAACTTATTATAGAGACCTGCACGGGCCGGGCCAAGGCCCGAAGCCCGTACTCGGCCTATTTTTGTTCACGGCACTCGGGCCGGGCTGGGCCGAGTGATTACTCTTTACGGGCCGGGCCGGGCCTTACTTTTTTCTTGAAGTATAAGGCCGTGCCTTAAATTATTTTTTCCGTACAGAGCCGGGACTGGTTTCATTTTTCCTAGTCTTCACGCCTCAAAATTTTTAGTCCTGGTTTTGATCCGTATGAAAGTCATTATCTCGACGTGCCTGGTCCTTTCGAAGGTCAGTAAAATAAGATCTGGCATAAAAATCATTGCAAAACATGCATACATTTTTAAATCGCCATTATTTTATAATTAAACATTAAAATTTATTCTTTTTAAAGAATAGTAGATTTATACACTTATTAAAATATGGCTAAATTAAAATATAGTAAAACGTGTGAAAAAGAACCTGCTTATGATGGAATCCTGTCTTAAATTGAAAAATGTGTTGATCCATTAAAAATGAATATACTAATACGTAAGAAAAGAATATATAATACATTTACACCTGATAAGACGGCAAATTGTCTATAACTCATTTTTTTCTTCTCTATGCAATTCCATTTTAGAAGATTTTACTGCATAGCATTTTTCTGATTTTTAACACTTCAATAAATGGAATATGGATTAACAATATTGATGATAACTTAAACACATACATACAACAAATAGAGATTTATTAAAAAAATAAACATTCCAGCTTGCGGCACCTCGATAAAAGTGAAGATTATAAACATGAAAAAAAAATCCCTGACGGCTCGGCCTACAGGCACAGGTAGATTTCGAAGACGCAGACCGTGGGGCGCCTGTGTGTCGGGAATTGCTGAAGAAATGACCTTTTTGCGATGATGCTGCAGTTGGAACCGCCTACTTCGAAACCAAACTTGTTTACAGGCGGAGCCAGCAAGGATTTTTTTTTTTTTTTTTTTTTTTTTTGCTATAAGAGTTGGTCCTATAAAAAACATGTCTCCAAAGAAGTTTTAGATAATATTAAGAGGATTTATAAAAAATTTAAGCGGATTTGAAATCTTGGGAATTGACGAAGTTATGAATTTTTTTCTTCTAAAACCCCCCTCCCCCCCCCTTAAGGCAATTTTTAATTATATCAAAAATCTGTCATACATAAATTTTCGGCCCTTCTCCTAGAAGTAATAATAACTTCAAACGGATTCGATACGTATCATAATTAAGAAATTATGGGTTTTTTTCTGTTTTCACAAAAAGTCCCCCCCATTCCCCCCCCCCCCCCCTGGTTCGATTTTGCCCATTAACGAACTTGACCGAGATTTTATGCCCCTTGATTTTATGTATCAGTTTCGAAAAGAAGCGGGAGTTGCAACCGCCTACTTCGAAAAATAACTTGTTTGCAGGCGGAGCCGGCAGGGTTTTTTTTGTTTTTAATTTTTTTTTTTTTTTTTTGCTATAACGGTTGGTCCTATAAAAAACTTGTCAATATAATAGTTTTAGATAATACTAAGAGGATTAATAATAAATTTACGCGGATTTGATATCTTGTGAATTGACGAAGCTATGATTTTTTTTCTTCTAAAACCCCCCCTCCCCTTGGGGCCATTTTTAATTATATCAAAAATCTGTCATACATAAATTTTTGGCCCTGTTCCTAGAAGTAATAATAACTTTAAACGGATTCGATACGTATCATAATTAAGAAATTATGGGTTTTTTTTTCTGTTTTCACAAAAAGCCCCCCCACCCCCCCTCCCTTGGTTTGATTTTGCCCATTAACAAACTTGACCGAGATTTTATGCCCCTTGATTTTATGTATCAGTATCGAAAAGATGCGGGAGTTGGAACCGCCTACTTCAAAAAATAACTTGTTTGCAGGCGGAGCCGGCAGGGATTTTTTTTGTTTTTAATTTTTTTTTGCTATAACGGTTGGTCCTATAAAAAACTTGTCAATATAAAAGTTTTAGATAATACTAAGAGGATTAATAATAAATTTACGCGGATTTGATATCTTGTGAATTGACGAAGCTATGATTTTTTTTTCTTCTAAAACCCCCCTTCCCCCCCCCCTTGGGGCCATTTTTAATTATATCAAAAATCTGTCATACATAAATTTTCGGCCCTTTTCCTAGAAATAATAATAACTTTAAACGGATTCGATACGTATAAAAATAAAGAAATTATGAAGGTTTTTCTGTTTTCACAAAAAGCCCCCCCATTCCCCCCCCCTTGGTTCGATTTTGCCCATTAACGAACTTGACCGACATTTTATGACCCTTGATTTTATGTATCAGTTTGGAAGAGATTTATGCAGAATTTTTCCAGTTATCGTGGTCAGAAAAAAGTGACATAGATATATATATATATATATATAAATAAAGTTTTGAACTGGGGGTGGTTTTGGGTTCTGGGAGTCATGATCGGCGTAGATCTGCAAAAATTTTTCAAAATTTCCAACTTAGGTGAGAATGTAATAGGTAGTATTTCTTACGAAATCTACCTAAAAGGCTAAGATAGAAATTTTTGGTTAGATCTCCTCCTACGAGGCAAATTTTTAACCAAATCGACGTAAAAATTATGTTTTGTAGAAATTTACTCGGGCCGGGTTCGGGCCGAGATTTTAACTTTTTTTCGGGCCGGGCCGGGCCGAACTTTTAACTTTTAAATCGGGCCGGGCCAATATTTTTTTTGTTCGGGCTCGGGCCGAACTTTTAATTTTTGTATCGGGCCGGGCCGGGCCAAATTTTTTTTTGTATGGGTCGGGCCTGGAAATTTCGGCCCGCGCAGACCTCTAACTTATTATATAACGCAGCTCTTTGCTTTTCTTATTCCTATCAATATTATTCTAGAGGAAGATTGTTTATTTCTTAATTGCCTGCTATTTTTTAATACTTACGCCTCTCAGGAAGACTTTAATTAATTTCCGTAAGAGGAGATGCGATAAAACCGATATATTCAAGGCCTTAACTGAATGCCGCTTCGAGCTCTGATAAGAGATTCAAAGATTGATAACAAATACAACAGCCGCGCGATTTACATGGAGCACAGCGGAAATGCGTTCCGAAAAAATTTTGATTTCACACCGTTCATCCGTGCGTCCATCCCAGCGTCCGTTCTATGACGTTGCATTGATGACGTTGCGCTGGACATAAATAGAAAATGAATATTGATAAAGAGGTTATTTAATATCATCTATCGAAAAAAAATTTCTAAATAAATGTTGCAATATTTTGGGATAAGTGTTTAATTGTCTTTCGCCTACCTTTCATTGTTACAAATCATTATTTAATCTTACAATTATCGTTACAACACTCAAACTTTTTGATCTCATTAAATATTACCATCGGATGTCTAAAAATTGTTCGACAATTAAACCTTTGGATGAAAAATCGTTAAATATTAGCATTGGATGGGTCTTATTTTAAATTATGATCGGTCTAAAAAATTGTTCCACAGTCAAACTGATAAAAAAAATCTTTATATAGTAACATTCTAAAATTTGTTCAAAAATGCACACATTTTGACGAATCAGTCAAACTTTTCGGTGAATAATCGTTACAATTCTCGATATTTAGAACTGACAAATTTTTTGATGAAAACCTTACAATAATCGTTCAATATTTGCATTTAGTGGTGTATAAAAAGTGTTCCAAAGTGGGTGCCATATACTACTCTCTAGTTTGGAACCAATTTGAGGTTGATTTGCGTTCCCTTCCAATATGAAGTCATATTCATCTTCTTTTTCATTCTTGAAATTTTTTTTCATTTTCGTTTTTCACGTGGTAATTTTTTAAAAAGATTAAATTAATTGCTGTGGAAAGAATTTATTGTGGATTTTTAACTGTTGGCATCTGCTATAATGAAAAATGTTTAAATTTGATAGGGAATTGCTGTTGTTAGATTGGTGGTTTATTATTAATTAAGAATTAACTACAATATATTCAGATTTCGGATTACTTTAGTTGACCCGGCTGTGTTTTAATACGCCTATGAGTATAATTTCACGATTCTCTCTTCTAAACTGCGGGTTTGTACAGAAATACAGACAGACAAATTTTCATTTTTATATATTAGACTATGATTTTTTAAACTGTGAATTATGAAAAGTAGCAAAAAAGTTTGATATAACATTTTCGCTTTTTTTTTTTTTTTTTTTATAATTCCTATTAGCTTACACTCTCTCTATATATATCTTGTTCAAATTTTCAATCTATACTATATTATAAAGGAGTAAAGATTGTTTGTTTGTTTGTTTGTAGCGGGTAATCTCTGGAACTACCGAACCGATTTCAAAAGTGATGGTGGCAAATTGATGGTGACAACCCCTGCTCCAACATAGGCTATATTTTATGTCGGTGCCACTAACCCCAGGGGGTGCAGGAGCAAAAAACGTTCTAAAATTGCGATTTTTTAGCTATCAAACTGGCTGTCAAGCCCTGAGAGCTTGGCAGCCGGTTCTGTATGTATGTATGTACGTACGTAATGCGATAACTCTTCATAGAAATATCCGTTTTCCTTCAAATTTTGTTTATAGGTTCACTGTGTTAAGGCGCTTCCCTGATTAGTTTTCGGGATTGATTGGTTAAGTATAAAGGGGGGGAACAAGGGGCTAATTCCCCCCCCTTAATTTATATAAATGGGTTTTTCATGCAGAATTATTCCGTTTTCCTTCAAATTTTGTTTATAGGTTCACTGCGTTAAGGCGCTTCCCTGATTAGTTTTCGGGATTGATTAGTTAAGTATAAAGGGGGGGGGGGCTCGGGGGACTAATCCCCCCCTTAATTTATATAAATGGGTTTTTCATGCAGAATTATTCCGTTTTCCTTCAAATTTTGTTTATAGGTTCATTGGGTTAAGACGCTTCCCTGATTACTTTTCGGGATTGATTGGTTAAGTATAAAGAGAGGAACGGGGAGCTAATCCCTCCTTAATTTATATAAATGGGTTTTTCAAACAGAATTATTCCGTTTTCCTTCAAATTTTGTTTATAGGTTCACTGCGTTAAGGCGCTTCCCTGATTAGTTTTCGGGATTGATTAGTTAAGTATAAAGGGGGGGGGGCTCGGGGGACTAATCCCCCCCTTAATTTATATAAATGGGTTTTTCATGCAGAATTATTCCGTTTTCCTTCAAATTTTGTTTATAGGTTCATTGGGTTAAGACGCTTCCCTGATTACTTTTCGGGATTGATTGGTTAAGTATAAAGAGAGGAACGGGGGGGGCTAATACCCCCCTTAATTTATATAAATGGGTTTTTCATGCAGAAATATCCCATTTCCTTCAAATTTTGGTTAAAGGTTCACTGTGTTAAGACGCTTCCCTAATTAGTTTTCGGGATTGATTGGTTAAGTATAAAGGGGGGAACGGGGGGCTAATCGCCCCCTTATTTTATATAAATGGGTTTTTCATGCAGAATTATTCCGTTTTCCTTCAAATTTTGTTTATAGGTTCACTGTGTTAAGGCGCTTCCCTGATTAGTTTTCGGGATTGATTGATTAAGTATAAAGGGGGGGGGAACGGGGGGCTAATACCCCCCCTTAATTTATATAAATGGGTTTTTCATGCAGAATTATTCCGTTTTCCTTCAAATTTTGTTTATAGGTTCACTGTGTTAAGGCGCTTCCCTGATTAGTTTTTCGGGATTGATTGGTTAAGTATAAAGGGGGGAACGGGGAGCTAATCCCCCCCCTTAATATATATAAATGGGTTTTTCATGCAGAATTATTCCGTTTTCCTTCAAATTTTGTTTATAGGTTCATTGGGTTAAGGTGCTTCCCTGATTAGTTTTCGGGATTGATTGGTTAAGTATAAAGGTGGAACGGGGGGCTAATCCCCCCCCCTTAATTTATATAAATGGGTTTTTCATGCAGAATTATTCCGTTTTCCTTCAAATTTTGTTTATAGGTTCATTGGGTTAAGACGCTTCCCTGATTACTTTTCGGGATTGATTGGTTAAGTATAAAGAGAGGAACGGGGAGCTAATCCCTCCTTAATTTATATAAATGGGTTTTTCAAACAGAATTATTCCGTTTTCCTTCAAATTTTGTTTATAGGTTCACTGCGTTAAGGCGCTTCCCTGATTAGTTTTCGGGATTGATTAGTTAAGTATAAAGGGGGGGGGGGCTCGGGGGACTAATCCCCCCCTTAATTTATATAAATGGGTTTTTCATGCAGAATTATTCCGTTTTCCTTCAAATTTTGTTTATAGGTTCACTGTGTTAAGGCGCTTCCCTGATTAGTTTTTCGGGATTGATTGGTTAAGTATAAAGGGGGGAACGGGGAGCTAATCCCCCCCCTTAATATATATAAATGGGTTTTTCATGCAGAATTATTCCGTTTTCCTTCAAATTTTGTTTATAGGTTCATTGGGTTAAGGTGCTTCCCTGATTAGTTTTCGGGATTGATTGGTTAAGTATAAAGGTGGAACGGGGGGCTAATCCCCCCCCCTTAATTTATATAAATGGGTTTTTCATGCAGAATTATTCCGTTTTCCTTCAAATTTTGTTTATAGGTTCATTGGGTTAAGACGCTTCCCTGAATACTTTTCGGGATTGATTGGTTAAGTATAAAGGGGGGAACGGGGGGCTAATCCCTCCTTAATTTATATAAATGGGTTTTTCAAGCAGAATTATTCCGTTTTCCTTCAAATTTTGTTTATAGGTTCACTGTGTTAAGGCGCTTCCCTGATTAGTTTTTCGGGATTGATTGGTTAAGTATAAAGGGGGGAACGGGAGGGGCTAATACCCCCCTTAATTTATATAAATGGGTTTTTCATGCAGAATTATCCCATTTTCTTGAAATTTTGGTTAAAGGTTCACTGTGTTAAGACGCTTCCCTAATTAGTTTTCGGGATTGATTGGTTAAGTATAAAGGGGCGAACGGGGGGCTAATCCCCCCTTATTTTATATAAATGTGTTTTTCATGCAGAATTATTCAGTTTTCCTTCAAATTTTGTTTATAGGTTCACTGTGTCAAGGCGCTTCCCTGATTAGTTTTCGGGATTGATTGGTTAAGTATAAAGGGGGGAACGGGGGGCTAATCCCCCCTTATTTTATATAAATGGGTTTTTCATGCAGAATTATTCCGTTTTCCTTCAAATTTTGTTTATAGGTTCACTGTGTCAAGGCGCTTCCCTGATCAGTTTTCGGGATTGATTGGTTAAGTATAAAGGGGGGAACGGGGGGATAATCCCCCCCTCCTTAATTTATATAAATGGGTTTTTCATGCAGAATTATTCCGTTTTCCTTCAAATTTTGTTTATAGGTTCACTGTGTTAAGGCGCTTCCCTGATTAGTTTTTCGGGATCGATTGGTTAAGTATAAAGGGGGGAACGGGAGGGGCTAATACCCCCTTAATTTATATAAATGGGATTTTCATGCAGAATTATCCCATTTTCTTGAAATTTTGGTTAAAGGTTCACTGTGTTAAGACGTTTCCCTGATTAGTTTTCGGGATTGATTGATTAAGTATAAAGGGGGGGGGGGGAACGGTGGGCTAATACCCCCCTTAATTTATATAAATGGGTTTTTCATGCAGAATTATCCGATTTTCTTCAAATTTTGTATATATATTCATTGTAATTAGAGATTTACCTGATTAGTTTAAGGGGTTCATTAGTTAACTATGAGGGGGGGTGACGGGGGAATGACCCCCCCCCCCCCCTTAATATATCGTTTATTTCTTTATTTTTCGATGGGCTTATTTCAAATTCTTTGAAATAAGAGTATAATATACAATTAGTGTGAATAGCCTGTGAACTCAATGCCCTCAGTTTAACTGCGCAGTTTTATTTTTATTTTTTATACTGAAGGAGCTAGAAATTTGAAATTTGTCATTGTAGTTACTTATAAGATGTAAATGCTCTCTAAGAACAAAATAAAAACGAAATTGGAATTTAAAAGGGTGAAATGAGCGAAAAGCGTTCTAAAAACAGTCTAAATTACAATTTCTATGAAATCTCTGGAACTACAGAACCGATTTCAAAAGTAATGGTGGCAAATTGATGGGGACAATCCCTACTCCAACATAGGCTATATTTTATGTCGGTGCCTTTAACATCAATGGGGTGCAGGATCGAAAAATGTTCGAAAATTGAGACTTTTTTATACTGAAGGGGCAAGAAATTTTAAATTTAGCATTGTAGTTATACTTATAAGATGTAAATGCTCGCTAAGAATAAATTAAAAAAAAAAATCGAAATTTAAATGGGTGAAATGAGCGAAAAGCGTTCTGAAGTCATTCTAAATTACAATTTCTATGGAATCTCTGGAACCACGGAACCGATTTCAAAAGTGATGGTGGCAAATTGGTGGTGACAATTCCTGCTCCAACAGCCTCTTTAATAAAAAACTATGCGTTGCTGACGACTGGGTTTTTCGTTAATTATTGCAACAGATTAATCTCGGAAAATGAAACATTTGAAGTTACTGAAAAAAATGATAGCTCAAAAAGTATTTGTCAGAAAATTGTTAGACAAACTGCGTTTGAAAGGTAGAAAATTTTATTTTTCTTGATATAAATTTCAAATCTAATGATTATGCCGTTTTTCAAATGTTGAATTTCAAAAATTACCAAATTTTCCAATGGAGTACCATAGCGAAACCTTCATGCGTAAAAAGATAATGATAAGGGCGACGAGTCCTGACGTGTATATTGGCTATAGCACGAGTCACAAATTATAGTAGCCTTATTATTCTGTTAAAATATAAAAGTTATTTATGAAATGTCAATATTTTGTTGGATTAAAGGTTCGTTAAAAGAAATTGACCAGCGTAGCGGGCTTAGCTTGCTAGTCGTTAATAAAATATTTTCTATTCATCCACTCAAGTTCAAATAATTTTTTTAAAACTTGTAGTGGATGACACTTTATGTTAATACAGTTTTTTCAAATATTAATTCATTCATTAAATTTAATTAATTAATTTTAGTTTTAAATGGGAGAAAAAAATTCCTCCCATTGTTTTCATAAATGAAATGAAAGATTTATCTCAAATGAGTGATGCCACAGAAATAAAATACCGCAACAATGATTATAAAATAATGTTCAATAAAGATAACGTGGGACATTCATGCTGCACGGGTTTATTTTATATATTTACTAGCATGCTACGCTGGGCCATTTTTCTAAATGTACCTTAAATCCTACGAAATGGCTTTTTATTTTAAAGGAATATGGATCTTCACCTATACGGATGCTACTCTAGTCAAAATTTTCAAACGAATTATATCAGTGGATTTGAGCATGTATTGTAAAGCAATAGGGACGTTCACATGGTTTTTCCTTCAATATTGCTGTAAACGATGCGAACGACATTACGTTATATTATATCATACATTGGACAAAATTTGGGCTAATAAGAAGCAACTCATTTAGTTGATCATTTGTAGTAGAGTTTGGCAGGGAAATGAGGCCATTATAACCATAAGACCATTATGGCAACAGGAACTAAAATGTTCTCTAGTCAACATACTACTAAAAAGAGAGCATTACAATGACTGCATAGATTGACCACTGAACTTAAATAATGTTCGGATGATTCATTTTCGTCTGTAAGTTCTTGAACTCCGTTCCTCTTTCTTAAGGTTCTGGTAACGTAAGTAACACTGGTCTGGTAAGTAAGTCTGGTATACAATCTCACTCTATGTTACGTTATATTTCGTAAAATACGTCCTCTTCAGGCAAGTCTACTACGGTTTTTCATCTTTCGATTCCAGCAGAGTAAATACAGTCAAAAACGTAATAAGTTGTTTGCGCATAAAGAACAGTGTTTAACTTTCCTATTTTAAAAAACTGCTGAAACATTAAAAAGTGCTTTTTTAAAGCTGAATAGTTTGAATAAAATTAAAATGACGCCATTTTCACTGTCTTTCCATGTTTTAGACCAGTTTCATTCGTGTAACCGTTAACCTGAAAAATCCCCGATGATTAAATCCGGTAGAAGAATAAACCTCTAGTTTGCATCCAATAAAATCTTCCTAATATTCCATAATCTTGTCGATATCCAAGTTTGACGTCAAACATTAGAAGTTCTTGAAACGATATTGTTACTAATGTACCAGAGATACTTACAAAACGAAGTTATTGACACGCCAAACTATGTTCCATTAAATAATGTCAAATTACTGTTAATTCAATTATAGATCTTTCATTAGCAAAATTCCATACCTTATACAAAACTGACAATGATAAAGTTAGTTATGCGAAATGTTCAGTAATAATATTTTTGGTGAATACTTAAACCGAATATTTTCTTTGCATTTCACTAAAGAGCATAATAACACGCAGAAATAAATTCATTTGCCACTATGTTTATCTGCTAGGGATGTGTGTAAGTCAATAATGCTTTATAATGATCGAAAATTTATCTAATCAGAATTTTTAGCTACTCGTTTTTCTTA
The DNA here is from genome assembly GCA_963931845.1 of Maratus michaelseni. NCBI lineage: Eukaryota > Metazoa > Arthropoda > Arachnida > Araneae > Salticidae > Maratus > Maratus michaelseni. The sequence goes on along the minus strand of OZ007600.1, from coordinate 126,293,151 downwards.
TCCAGGCTGAAATGATAAATCGACAAATATTATTTATTCCATTCGCCACCATTGACATTACAAAGTTTTTCCGTACACTGTTAAAAAAAAATCCGTTAATTCACGGTAAAAGTACTGGCAACGAAGTTGCCGGACTTTTTCCGTTTTGAAAGATTGAAGAAACGGCAACTTTCTGTTATGAATGACCTCGGTTTAAAAAAAAAAATTACCCATCTGTTGACTATAACGGGACTATTTAATATTTGGTATTTTATTATTATTAAATACTCGCTGGTACAGATTTTCTGGCGGCCCTTGGGGTTCGAACTAGGGATGATAGCGCCTTGAGCCGAGTGTTTTACCGCTAGACCAGCGGGCCCTTGCTGGAATAAGAGTTTGAAAGGATGCTAGGGGATTTCTTCAAATCGCTGCTTGGAACTTAAACAATCTGGGGTTTAGAATACTAGTAACTTTGAAATTAAGTGGGGGGATATTTTGTTATAAGATTATGACTGAAAAATTTAGTATATTAATAGAGGATTGAAACATGAGTTATATTAATTCTTAATTGGATTGTTAGATGGAAAATATGAATATTATATTTTGAATTAAATTCGATAAAGTATGTTTGCTGTTTTGAGAAAATCGATTATTTTCAACTATTATATATTTTTAAAATGTGTTCTGTTCTGTTAGAATATATTTTCATTGAGAGTGTCTTTTATAACTTTAAAAAGCAAATTACGAATAATTTCAAAGGAATGAGAAAGTTATTTGTTATTTTTTTTTAATTCGAAAGCATTATTTTTGTTTGTTGCTTTTTTGCGTAAAATCGATTTTTTTTTTCACTTAATTTAACTATTATATATATATATATATATACTAAGCTATTTGTTTAGAATATATTTTAAGTGTGAATATTTTTTTGTAACTATTGCTAATAATTTTAAAAGCATGGGAAAATTAATTGTTGCTTTTTAAATTCGAATGAATTATTTTGTTCTTTTAAATAAACTCGAAATTTTAATTTATTAAATTTTTAGTTTTTCTGTGCTGCAACATGTCAGTTTTTTAAACATTGGAAATAAATATGCAGCAGATAACGGAATATCTCCGTTGGCCACTTTCTTCTCCTTCTGTTCCGTTATTTTCAGGAAATATGAGGAAATTTTCGGTTTTTAACGGAAAATGCCCTTTTGTCGTGAAAAGGGACTTTTTCTGTGAAATTCAGGAAAAAAATACCCGTGAATTTCAGATTATTTTTAACAGTGTACATTGATTGGAAGCATTGCGCTTTTGGTAAAACTTTGCTTCATAATGCAAAAACAAAAACGCATAAATTTAGCAATCGCTAATTTCAAAAGTCGTCTAATCTTCTGTAATCTGAATCGTCGTCAAGTGTAACGTTGAAACATAAACGAAACTTCCAACAATATAGTAAAAATGCCAACTGGCAGGTGACCGGAATACGGGCGATTAGTCTAATATCTTTTAAAAACAATGACGAATCAAAAGGAGCATCGAAAATTTATTCCAGCACGCAATTTTTATTACAAAATGTTGCCTTTTGTGATAGTAATAACGCATAATTGCACACATCTCCTTAAGAATATTCTTTAGTTCCTAACTTTTGACGCAGTGAATATTTCTATAACTTTTGACGCAGTGAATATTTCTATAAGTGAAATTGACGATATATTAAAAAACAAAAATAAAAGAATAGACAATATTCGCTGATCTGAATTCGAGGCTATAAAAATCATATGTTTGGTGAAAACAAACCGGCATGTTTTCGTAGTAAACTTTTAAATATCTAAAATTTAACTATTTTACAATATATGTTTGGGTGGCAGACATTCACTAAAATTTAAATATTTGATCGCATATTTATAACAGTAACTGCTATTTATATAATTTGAATATAAAAATTTACTCCAAAAAGGATCTTCTATACCCGAAAAAACACTATTATTGCTAATAAAGCTCAAGCTGATGTCACGCTTAGGCATTTTTGGCTTAAAATCGCATTGTTTGGCGCCAAAGGTAAAATCAAAATCGTAAATAAACAAATAATATGTAACTCATAAATGCAGTCATTTTTACAATTACATGCGCTAGTTCCTCCTGTAAGTCACATGATAAGGGAGTTATATATATATAAATAAAATTAACAGAAAGACAAAAAAAATGAAAAAAAAATTGCCACTCATATAATATCTAATCAAATGATCAGATTTTGTTAACCTGACGCAAACGATAAATCGCCAAATATTGAATATTTTTAAGCATTACAAACATTCATTTGGATTTAAATGAAATATTTCCGCTTTATAATATTATCCCTCATTAAAACAGTTTTTTTTTTCTTTGTCTTTTTTTGCGGGGTGGGGGGGAGGATTTTAAATAAAAATAATTAGAGAATTTTTCTTTTAGTTTTCTATGTGTTTGTATTATTTTCTGATATAGCCGTTTCAATTCCTTCGCCAACGATAACGATCGCCAAATAAATGACCAATGGTAACCTTTTCGTCCAAAAAACAGAACTTTCCACCATAATTCTATAACTAATGTACGTAGAACGTTGTGTTATATACTAAAACCTTCCCTGAAAAAATATCTATCCAACAGTGCAAGTTCCATCAAAACCCATTCAGCGGAACTCGAGTTATAAAGGAACGGAACGAAATTTCCGTTTGTGTTTTATATATATAGTAGATGATTAAAAAGTAAGAATTGACTTTAAAAAAAAAATTATATTACTTGTTATGGCTGAAATGCAATTCCTAATTAAAAAAATTCAAGGCATCTTTCAGTTTAAAACTTCAATTTTTAAAAGTAAATATGAATTATAATTTTCAAATGTTTTTTTGGCTTGCAAAAATTATGCAATTTTGCAATGGCATGAAATATGAATAAACTTGAACTGAGACATAGGTGAAACAAGAAAATTAAATGAACCAAGGAAATTATCAGCAGAGTTTTATTAATTGCGTACAAAATTACGCAAAATATATTACATAAAGTTTTAACAACAGCGTAAAAATAGTAAAAAATCGTACTCTCACTTAAAAGCACTGGTTTCTAAAAATTTCAAACCATCATTAAAATGTATGTCGAAATGGAATAAATACGATGAAGATTTCTTGGTTACAAATGATTTAGATTCAAATACAATATATGGCCGAGATTCTTAGTTAGAAACAATTCCATAAATATAAGGAAAGATTTCATAATAAGGCATATTTGAATATAATAAATATGAGATCTCTTATGTTACATGGGCGCCGGGAAAATGGAATCCAGGGAGGCTAAGAGTAAAAAGTGTTTAGAACTGGTGGTGCGCAGCCTACATTTGGTAATTTTTCTTTCTTTCTTTACTGAAATAGTGCCCAAATGCAGTTTCTCAAATTAATTGCCAAGCTGAAAACCCGGCTGTCAGAATGACGATTACTTAAAACTTTTCAAAACTTGCGCCCTTTTATTCCCTCGATAACTGATTTTTTGTCACAGTCCCCACGCAAGAAAAATTTTAAATATATCAGCATAAAAAACAATACAGAAATATAATAATTAAGAAATATTAATTTTATTATGTACTATAGCTAACCCGCCCGGCGTTGCCCGCGCCCGAGATAATTACAATCTCAGAGAAAGGCGTTAACCCCCTCTCTCCCCATACCCGTAAATATAATGAATAATTTGTTCAAGAGAACAACCGTCACCTACATTAACGCGATCATTAAAAAAAGAATTACATTTTTCTGATAATTAGAACATAACGAAGACGCCACGCTAAAATAGCCGGCAGATGACACCCCTTCCCGACCTCAATTTCAAATCTATATCTTAATTAGTTACCTAAATTTTTGTTCATTAGTAAAAATTGGCATTTATTTCCTTTCATTTTCGCAAACTAAATGGAGGGATCGGCCAGAGAAACAGATCTCTTTGTAGTTCAGTTTTTAATGAAAGCAGATGACCCTGTCTGAAACTTTCTCGGATTGTTTTCACTGGCGCCGGCAGATTTTTGCATGAATTAAGAAAAATTACCGATCGATTTTTTCAAAAATCACATAGTCAGATGCAGATTTTATATATATATATATATATATATGTGCTCAGAAATTTTCAAGTTGATATCTCAATTAATTTTCTTAAAATTCGCTAATTAGTAAAATAATTTCGAATTCGTTCATTTCCGCTTGCAAATAAAATGCGCCTGTTCGTTTCTTTCGCCATTTTGATTTAAAAGATGTCATTTTAGAAGCGATGGTTAATGAGAATCTAATTAATATCTTGGGTAATTATCAAAATATTAAAATTCTGAGACTCAGGTGCACATGGCCAGTCCCTGGTCTATCTACACCTAAATTTTCAGACTTCTAGGTGGGCTAGATTTTGCTAGCCATCGCAGACAGACAAACAAACAAACAAACACACACACAGAGCGAAACTTTCTTTTATTAATGTAGATATATCTTTTTGCCCATCAAAGATAATTTCTTATCTCATGAACTAAAATAATAATAATAATAAAAGCCTCCCCACCCCTCACCTTTGACGAAAAGTTTTTAGCTCATTTTTCTCTCAGTGTTGAGTGCCTTATATATATTTAATTCATCTGAAATAAATAAAATTTAGTTACTTAATTTCAAAATCCAGCAAAGGCCCTGACCCCGTTGCCGGCACCCATGCTATATTATAAACCATACCTGCCAAATGCAGAGGCATATAAAAAAAGAGAAATTCTTCTACAGACATTTTCTGGGTTACTGTACAGTTTAACCCTTTATGTTCCGACGGTACTTTAAAGTGCCATTTAAAAAACTTGTTATAAAATTCATTTACCACATCGATTGGCATGTATTATAATTTAGGATGACTTTTAGATACATTACTTTAGCGTGTTCCAAAAGTATCTTTTTTTTTTTTTTTTTGTATAAAGTAAGTTTTTTTTTTTTTTTTTTTTTTCCAAAATTTAACTGTTTAGATTTTTGATATTGAAAAATATGGATTGGAAAGTTGCAGTTCTGAAAAATTTCTATATTTATATGTCAGAAATAGAAAATACTTATATATTTTCTAAAGTGCTAAAAAACATTTCCAAGAAATTCAATAATTGAGTAGAATTGTAAATAAAAATCCCTATAAATGCAGAATTTAGTTTATTAAGAGTGATAGGCAAAAATCTTTCAAAAATTTATGTAATGATTGCAGAAATCTTCTAATGTATTTTGAAAAATTCAGAAAAATTGTTCAGAAGGTGAACTTTTCATTAATTCATAATGTGGAACATAAAGAATTAAACACAGATAAACATAAGTTTTTTTTTTTTTTTTTTTTAAAGGAAGGGGGGGGGGTAAAATAAACAGGTTTTTTAAATAAAATATGTAATAATTTTCTATATATACATATACATATATATATATTTATATATTATATTATATATATATAAGTAAGGTTGTAATGTATATTATACACATATAGCAAAAACTTAAAAAAGTACTTTTTTGACATTAACTGCATAACTCTAAGCAATGAGATAATTATTATGGTCATTGTCTTCTCATGTGATTTATAAATGATAAATAAATTTACACCTGATTATGTAATAAAATAGATTTAGCTTTTTAATAATAATTGTTCATAAAAATTTTTGTCAAATTTATGGGGATTTTAATGAAAATTTATGAAATTACTGTATTTATTTTTTAAATACCCAATGTTTGAATGTAAGGGGGGAAAGGGGCGGTCCAAACTAAGGAAGACTAGGCTAGTATGCATATCTATAAAAATAGGTATACTATAGAAACAATATTTTCTAACGTTTACAAACAACCCGTAGAATTCACATACAAAAATAAGATTTATATACAATAGTAGCAAAACAATATGCAATGTCTTAAATTAATATTTGCGAAGAAATATTTACCGTAGCAATCAGATGTTTCCATTTTGACAATATTGTACCAATATAAGCCATTAAGTAAGTCACAAAAGATACTTAAATAATAACTCACAATGATATTCACTTCAAAGCTATTTTTATTTCACAACATATTCTCCAACAATATTTATGCACTTATATCACCGTTTTATCAGTGTTCCAACACCAGCTGCATAACATTCTTTGGGTTGCTGTCTCAGCCCCATTAGGACTTCAAGTTGAAGCTTTTCATCATCTTGCTTCCAAGATGGTTTTTTAGTGGACTAAACAGAAGATGAAAATCGCTTGGGGCTAAGTCGAAGCTGTATGGTGGATGTCGAAGAAGTTGCAAGATGATATTCACAGATCATGAAAAGGCTTAACTTGAAGTCCTAACGTGGCTTAGACAGCAACCCAAAGAATGTTATGCAGCTAGTGTTGGGGCATTAATAAAACGATTATATAAGTGCATAAATATTGGTGGAGAATATGTTGAGAAATAAAAATAGTTTTGAAGTGAATATCATAGTAAGTTATTATTTAATTATCTTTTATGACTTACTCTCGTATTTCCACTGGAAATATTTAGAATGAATGGAAGGAACATTGGTTTGTCACATTGGTAGGAACAGGTTTTTCATACAAAATACATGGAGTCTTTAAAACTGTCAACTACTTTTATAGCATCGATATCTTCTTGAGTCAATCTATAGCTATGCGAACAATCACTAGAACTCGAATCGTCTCCTCTCTTGCAGTCTAGATGCTTGCGAGCTCGATAGGCAACGAGGTCTGCATAAGCAACTGGAGCGGGTATTGAGATACTTTTTGTGCAACGGACGTACATGTGGCACATCTGGAATGTCAGCTTCTGAAGATCATCGGCCGAGAAGTCGTTGTCATCTTCGACCACTAGGTAGTGACTAGGTCTACTCGTACCTACAAATTGAACAAAGACAAACTCAGTATCAGAAATTCTTTAATTTGATGATGATGATATTTACAACCCTTAAGCACCACGACACGACGTACCTGCGTACGTCATGAATTATTCTATTTGAAATACCAGGGCGTATGTGCGTACATCCTCCCAAGTCCAGACTGCAGTATTCTAAGCATCTGGTTTTTTACGTCGCTAATTGCTATTGTGATTAGTTTTGCAGGGGTAGTACTAGCCCTAGGTGATATTTCAGGACATCCTTTTTTCGATATTTCAGGACAATTTCAAGAGAAATTTGCTTGGCACACCTAACCGTAAAAACCCTTAACTCTCTCTTCAGTACATTTTATTATCATAAATAGTACGCACTACATACACAATTTTTTTGTTTTAAAAGTATAGGTACATTTAAAAGAACAGTAATTTTACCAGAACCCTTTGACCAAGCTGCTAAAAATTGCAATTTTTGCATTGAAGGACAAAAATCGATTTTTTCTACGCTGATCAACGAAAATCGCAAAATATTTTCTTTTCTATAACTGGTTGGTGAAATTTGCGATTTTTTGTGACTGATAGACGAACATAGCAAGCTTTAATGAGTAATCGACAAAAATTGTGATTTTTGGTGACTGATCACCAAAAATGTATTTTTTTTTGTGCAAATTGACGAAAATTATTATTTTTAACGATAAATTGTGATTTTCGTGATCAGTCTGCATCAGTAAAAAGGTACACCTACCCTGTTTGATTATATCAAATGCCGATATAGCACAAAACTCGCAAAATTTCAGGAATTTTAGGACAGACTACTATGTTTTACATTTCAGGAAGTTTTTATTTTTTTCAGGAATTTCAGGACAAATACTACCCCTGGTTTTGTACGGGAAGTGATTTAGAGCAATGATTATTTATAATAACTTTAAACAGATTCGATATGTATCATAATTAAGAAATTATGGGGGGTTTTCTGTTTTCACAAAAATCCACCCCCTTGGTTCGATTTTGCCCATTAACGAACGTGACGAAGATTTGTCCCTTGATTTTATGTATCAGTTTGGAAGAGATTTGTGCAGAATTATGGGAGTTATCGTGTCCATAAAAAAGTGACATACATAGATAGATAAAGTTTTGGGTTCTGGGAGTCATGATCGGCGTAGATATGCGAAAATTCCAACTTAGGAGAGAATGCAATAGGTAGTATTTCTTACGAAATCTACCTAAAACTTAAATTTTCTGGAACTTCAACCCTTATTTCTGTTTGTATAATATAAATAATTTTTATTTCATCTCCTTACATTACATGTAATTAAATGTTTGACGTGTGATTAAAAATAATGTCATAAATTACTTCTAACGAAATTTAATAACATCTGGCATTCAGCATACTATTATTAAATATGAATACCACCATGAAAACCAATATGAAACACCATATTGAATATGGTGTTTAAAGGGTTAAAGGGGTTCGGGGGATCAAAAATCTCAAAAGGAAAATAAAAGCGTTTTTTGTTTTGTTGCTACTAAAATACTACCAAGCGAAATAAATTAAATAAAGCAAACCGCGTACTTCTACAATGTTCACATCAGCAGATATACAATTTTTGTGTTGTACTAAGAGTCTTTTCACGCCCGTGATTAAAACCTTTAAGTTCATTTATCTCGGAATACATTTTTACATAATTTGTCATGATCAAAAATCTATATCTAAATTTTCTTGCAAGATCTATGAAATTTTGTGCAGAGTTTTTTTATTTTATGTTTTTAATAAACTGTCTTCAGCATTTATAATTTCATGTAAACATTTTCCAAAATATATATCTCAAAATAAAAATCACTCTCGCAAACCCCCCCCCCCTTTTTAATTTATTAAAGTAATATTTTTATAAATCCTGAAGACAATTAACAAGAAACCTGGGCTGTGTTTCTTACTTCACGGGGTTTCTACACCGGTCGAAACATTTCTCTAGAGCATTCCCCCTTTTTATTATCTTCTGAACCCAGTTCGCTAGGAATCCGGTGCTCATTGTATTCACCTTCCAAAGCCGGATTAGTTACTTTCACAATGATCTCGTGAACATCCTATAAATATAAAAACGGATCAGGGAAATTCCACTGTCAATCACATACGGAAGTTTTACAGAAAAAGAAAAATATATATCAGAATACAGCAATATATAATAATGATTAAATATAATTAATTAAATTAATTAGAAATATACAATATAGGTTCTGTTAAAGTCAGAAACTTGACAAAGACCAGCTGATAGTTTTGAGCAATGCCCTAAGATGAAGGGTCCTAATTGGAAAGTAGAAATGGGGAAATGGAGAAAAGCCCCCCCCCCCAAAAAAAAAGCCAGGAAAATCGGATTAAAAGGGGGCAAGTTATTAACAACAGTTTAGGAAACAAAAACAGCAACGGGCCCCAGGGGGGGGGGGGGCAGGATTTTAACTGGAAAGTAGAAATTGAGGAAAAGTTAAATGGAGAAAAGGCCCCAAATACTAAGAGGATCGGACAAAAATGGTGCAAGTTATTAACAATTTAGGGCAAAAAATCTTAAAGGGGCCCCGGAGGGAACGGATCTCAAAAAATTAAAAATTCGAGCCTCAGGTGCATCAAGACCTGCCTTGGACTATCCGCACCCAAATTTTCAGATATTTCCAAACGTTCCGTTAACAGAATATCACTATTACTATTTTTACAACACAAATTTCTTGCTCAACACGTTATGGGAACAATTAAGTCCAATTCCGAACCGGCCCAAGTATGTAGAATAAAATGTAAGCCTGATCCCGGTATCCCCGAGTTTGCTGAAGAAAAAAAAAATAAGCCCGGGCTCAGACACGATGTAACTGCCCGATGCCGATTTCTACGCTGGTCATGTTATATTTCTATATTGATTTTGCCAAGCTATTATTGGCTCGTGCAGAGCATTTATACTAATTCTAGTCCCAGTTATTCCCCGCTATCTTACTTATTCTCGTCCCAGTCCATTGAAAATTCTTCATATTTTATCAGCTTAGTTGAAATAACCCATTTGAAAATTTGCCTTCATTTTTTGGGCCCGGGCAGACTTCTAATTCAGACACAGCAGGCTCTAAAAACACGCTATTTTGCACTGTTTTAAAAAAGATTACGGAGTACTGAATTATAATTAAATCACTAGTGGCGATCGTCTGTAATCGGGTTGTAATTCATTTTCCTTTGATGGGAGATTTTTCGGTTCTTAAGGCCAAATCAACTGCTGTTGCGACAGCTAACGGGTGTTTTGCGATTGATTAAATAAGATCAATTAAACATTTTAAATTTAGCTTGTATAAAATGGCTAAGTAAACAACATCACTGCCTCTCCGAATTTTATAACGACGCTATAAGAAAATTGTTTTAAATAAGACGTGTTAAATGAAGATGGTGGAAAGGATGCACCACCTTTTGGCTTTTGTGTTACACTTTTCGAAACGTGTGTTATTGTTTTTTTTTAAATTCTATAATTAATTAGTAATTACTGTGTTGTCTTTTATATACATGTTTATGCATTTTTATATATACAATTATTTACATATCAAGAGCGGTACAATGGTTGATAGCAAGTTAGCTAACAAGGTGATAGACAGTTTTATGAGCGCTGTCTGGCGAAGAAAAGTACACTGGAGCCAGGCTGTGAAGCTTTTATGACTTTAAATTTACGAGGAGTGTCAATCACACTTCGTGTGTGGTACCGGGCGTTCGAAGTTAGAAAACTCAGACCAGACACATTGGTGCCTGGTTAATTTTAGGGGGCCAGACAGCGTGTGATCATTGGCTGGTCAGTTCGCCTATGAGCGACGAAGTTAGGTGTGGTCATTGACACATTGGGCCATTTAGGCACAAGGTTGATAAATAGTCAAGTAGAGGGGAGGGGCCACCACCAACGAAAAAGAAAGCCAGATCTTAGAGAAGAAGGCAGTCGATGGAAAAAAGTTGAAAGTGTGCGGTCGAAAAAGAAGTAGTTGAAAAAAAATATTATGAGAGAGTGCTGAAAATTAGTTACTGAAAGAAGATACCACCGGGCTTGTAAATGAGGGTATGCCCATAAGGAGTCACTCTCCCCAGCCTGCATCAGGGTCCAAACTGGGACCCGGGAATTCCCCATAAGGAATTGAGTCGATCTGTAACAACTCAGGTATGAGATTTTATATTATAATTACCAACCCTCTTCTGTTTGTACCGCTCGAATTGAATTATAATTTTTGTTCGGCAGGAGAACTTGTTCATATAGAGATTAAAAATGTGTAAGGCTTAATTTTAATTGTGAGAACGAATCATTTGGTAAATGATATTTTTTTAATGAATAAATTAAATTGTAGAAAGAGGATTGATATATACATATCCTTACTAAGTCTCAGATATGTTTATTTTAAAAAGGATTGATTTATATCTCCTTATTATGTTTTTTTATATGTTTTTATTGTGTTTAATGTAAATAAAGTAATTGTTTTTAGTTTTAAAAAAATGTTGTCTTAATTTAATGGTTGCATAATTAATTCTTTTAACCTAAATATTTCTCTAGAATTTTCTTAACTTAAATCTGGGAATGTTTTTATTTAAAATTATCTTTAGGGTTGTTTTGGGTAATTATTTTATGGAACTCTATACATTCCATTCCCAAAATCTAACTGCCATATATTAGATACTCTACACACAACGCAACAATTAATTTTCTTTAAAAATAATTCTCTAGTATCTAATTAGGTAACGATCACGGAGTCTTCTGTAATCAGAAGCCCCTATAGATAATTAATGAGTAATGGTAAAGGTGGACCCCACACCTTATTTTCTTTATGTGTAGTGATAGTCTTTTATTGACAGTGGTAACCGGTCTTTAGTAGGAGCTGTCTGCAAATCACCAGCATAGAGAGCCATTAACTTAGTTGGTGCCGTGACCAGGATTAGACGATGTTAGTACTACTTGTGGGAGTGGTGCGACTACGTGGATTTACGAGAGGGAGGGGGTTCTACAGTTGAAATTTTCCACGTTGTACGTGGACTTTCAACTGATTTGCATTCGGGGGAAGAAGATGGTGGAAAGGATGCACCACCTTTTGGCTTTTGTGTTACACTCTTCGAAACGTGTGTTATTGTTTTTTTTTTTAAATTCTATAATTAATTAGTAATTACTGTGTTGTCTTTTATATACATGTTTATGCATTTATATATATATAATTATTTACATATCAAGAGCGGTACAATGGTTGATAGCAAGTTAGCTAACAAGGTGATAGACAGTTTTATGAGCGCTGTCTGGCGAAGAAAAGTACACTGGAGCCAGGCTGTGAAGCTTTTATGACTTTAAATTTACGAGGAGTGTCAATCACACTTCGTGTGTGGTACCGGGCGTTCGAAGTTAGAAAACTCAGACCAGACACATTGGTGCCTGGTTAATTTTAGGGGGCCAGACAGCGTGTGATCATTGGCTGGTCAGTTCGCCTATGAGCGACGAAGTTAGGTGTGGTCATTGACACATTGGGCCATTTACGCACAAGGTTGATAAATAGTCAAGTAGAGGGGAGGGGCCACCACCAACGAAAAAGAAAGCCAGATCTTAGAGAAGAAGGCAGTCGATGGAAAAAAGTTGAAAGTGTGCGGTCGAAAAAGAAGTAGTTGAAAAAAAATATTATGAGAGAGTGCTGAAAATTAGTTACTGAAAGAAGATACCACCGGGCTTGTAAATGAGGGTATGCCCATAAGGAGTCACTCTCCCCAGCCTGCATCAGGGTCCAAACTGGGACCCGGGAATTCCCCATAAGGAATTGAGTCGATCTGTAACAACTCAGGTATGAGATTTTATATTATAATTACCAACCCTCTTCTGTTTGTACCGCTCGAATTGAATTATAATTTTTGTTCGGCAGGAGAACTTGTTCATATAGAGATTAAAAATGTGTAAGGCTTAATTTTAATTGTGAGAACGAATCATTTGGTAAATGATATTTTTTTAATGAATAAATTAAATTGTAGAAAGAGGATTGATATATACATATCCTTACTAAGTCTCTGATATGTTTATTTTAAAAAGGATTGATTTATATCTCCTTATTATGTTTTTTTATATGTTTTTATTGTGTTTAATGTAAATAAAGTAATTGTTTTTAGTTTAAAAAAAATGTTGTCTTAATTTAATGGTTGCATAATTAATTCTTTTAACCTAAATATTTCTCTAGAATTTTCTTAACTTAAATCTGGGAATGTTTTTATTTAAAATTATCTTTAGGGTTGTTTTGGGTAATTATTTTATGGAACTCTATACATTCCATTCCCAAAATCTAACTGCCATATATTAGATACTCTACACACAACGCAACAATTAATTTTCTTTAATAATAATTCTCTAGTATCTAATTAGGTAACGATCACGGAGTCTTCTGTAATCAGAAGCCCCTATAGATAATTAATGAGTAATGGTAAAGGTGCACCCCACATCTTATTTTCTTTATGTGTAGTGATAGTCTTTTATTGACAGTGGTAACCGGTCTTTAGTAGGAGCTGTCTGCAAATCACCAGCAGTATAGCTTTAAATAAGACGTAATTTTCATGAAAGTTCAGACACAGCAGTCTCTCTTTTAATATTCTGGTGAAAATAAGTTTTTTAATTGAAAGGAAATATTATTTGCGCTGTTTTAAATTTGGTTACAATAGGTAAAGACTTTTTCGAAATATGAAATCTCCAGTGTAAATATATTTTTTAATTCAAACTGTTTGGCAATATTATTATTTGGTCATTTTAAATATGACTAATTTTTTCCCCATTTACTGCTTTTAACCAACGCGTAATAATTTAATCATTATTTTAAAGTTTTCTTTCTGTTTTTAATATATTCAACGTGGAAATACATTTTTTATGCCGTAATAACGTATGATAATTTTACCCATTTACTGCTTTTAACACATTTAATTATTATTTTTACTTTTTGTTTTTAATATTCACGTGTTAATATATATATTTTTTTTTTAATGAAAGGAAATATTCTTTGCGCCGCTTTAAAATTTGGCACTAGGTAAAAAATTACTTTATCGAAATATGTAATAAATCTCTATTCAGATAAAATTTTGAACAAAGATTGAAAAAAAAAATCATTGAGTATAGAATCAAAACTGAAATTAATCATTAATTACCCTGAAGACCAAATTGGCTGCATAAAAAGAAGTCGAAATTCACTGGATGGGTGACTTCAGTATCGATCACAGTTCCTGGCAGGAGATTGCCGTGATGCCGATCGCCATCGTTTTCACGTTCAGGCTTGAATCTGACATGATGCCTTTTCTGGACGACAATCACGGTAATACCGGGTTGATATTCCTTATCCAACCTTCGACATGCTTTCCTTATGCCACGAACCTCTTCATTTTTCACAGCTACTAATTCTCCTTCACTGACACCATCTCTGTAAAAAATTATCTTTTCAGGTTTCTTTTGCCTCGTATGCCGATAAAATTCAAGCAAAAGGTCGAAAACCATGTTTTCTATTTCAACTATCTGTTCAACTTTCTTTTTCTGAGCACTGGAATTCACTTGTGCACGAATGCTCACTGCAAATCGCTTACCAAGACAATCTAAGCTTCCGACACAGGCTGCTATAGAAGGCTTATTTGGTTGCGTTGGGGCAGGGTGGTTGACATCAGCGCCTATAATAATGACTGGCTTGAACAAAATCGATGGTATATCACGTTGGAACAATGAATGGTTTTCGCCACCTAACTTTGCATTGATTTTTAAACACAAGTTACTAGCTATTTGAGGCCAGCGCTTTCTACTCATGTCTTTCAATCTTTCTGCTTTAATACACTGTGTTGCTAAACCAATCTCAGTTTCAGCGGCTCTCTTGATTTCTGCATAAAGCAGTTTCTCATCCCTCTCATCCAAATAAGGTATAACAATAACGGCCAATTCAACATTTCTTTTCTTCAAATTGAAAATCATCTTTTCTTTATTACAATGCGCATCCTCAATGATTATGTCTGAAGGGTCGTCCATCTGCAAACCTAAATTTCTGCCTATGTCCTTTAATACCGCAGCAAATGCGCTTAAATTGCGATCTCTTTGGAAGCTTATCAAAACCCAGCTGGAAATTTTAGCTGCTTGAATAAACTGAGTTCCCCGCACATCCCACGAACCATTTCTAGGAAGAATTTTTTTTTCAGAATCAAACTTGTCTTTGTACATCAGACTCGGTGAGTCGAGAACTCTAGCATCTGCAACCAGAGGCTGATCTGAAACTTCCAATCCGAAACCTTTCACAGTCTTATCTCTGTTGAAATTAGCTTTATTACGCACAATGTCATCAATTTTTTTAAACCTTTCATGTGGGCGAACAGAAGTAGATTTTATCATTGTGGTTTTTTGCGCTTGAGTGACTTCCCCTTTATAATGTTGTCCTTGTAAAAATTCACACACCTCAACAGGCATAAATATATTTTTCCTTTCGGGTTGAACCTGAACGCAAGGAAGATTTCCGTATTTTAAAACTATTCCATAAGTGTCCTTAAAGTACTGCGCCACAGTCTTTCGAGTTACATTATCTCCTTTGTCCCTGAATTCTATGCATTCTTGATTTGCACTTATATCCCTTAATCTCAGTATACGATATTTTCTTCCGTAGGATAAGTGTGTAACTTTAATTTGTCTTTGTTTCAGTTTTCGATTAATTCCTCTTACTACATTTCTATTCAAACAACGTAATGTGGGCAAGTTCTCAACACGCATATTCATATAATCAGCGATGTAATTTAATACAGGACCGCCTTTCCAAAATGTAGTAGCTGAGATATCGAGATTGACCGTTGGTTTCCACTGGCTCAATCGAATGCTCTGATGGTAGCCAAACCATATTTCTAAACCACCACCGAATGGGGTCACCTCCTTGGGGTTACCTCCAGGAGGAAAAAAAAAATTGCGACCAATAGGAGTGAATTTTAGACAAGGACTATGACGAAGAATTATTTCTATTGCCATTATTGCATCCTGAGGCAGGTCATTCGATCTTCTCTTGTAGAAAGCATTTATAGAGTCTAGATTTATTCTAGAAACAAGTGATTTAATTTCAACTTTAAAACTATCATATTGAGAATTACCCTGTTTGTCGATCCTTTCATTTGGCAACATAACTGAACAAGAGAAAGGCAGATCAATTTTCAATTCTTCTCTAGTAAGCAAATTTTTTTGTCCGTCAAATGCACTATAAACTCGTTTAAAAACTGGGGAGTTGTGCAACATATATGAAATAACTTCTCGATTTCTTTTGGTATTTAAACACCGATATTTTTTATGTCCCGGATCTTGTTTACGTTGATTGGTTTCGAACACTTCAACATCATAGTGGTAGGCGTAACCAGTAGGAAATTCAATAGGATATAAATTTGAAATTACTTTTACACGTTTGCCTTCTTTTCCCAATCCAGGTCGCATGGGAAAAAGTGACTTCTCTGATGATTTTTGCTTGAATTTAAATCCAACATCTTCAGGGTTTACTTTATGTTCTTTCCTGTATTCCTTGGATGCAGAAGTCGAAGACACAGAAGAAGGTTCGTAATCGTGTGATCTTTCGGCATGAGTTGTATATTCATCCTGTTTCATTTTTAATTCGATATCTTCAGATGCTGCTTTATGGCCTTTACGGTGATATTCTTTGGATGAAGTTGAAGACACAGATGAAGATTCGTAATCGTGTGATCTTTCGGCAGGAATTGTATATCTATGTGATTCGTCTTGTTTAATTTTGAATCCAATATTTTCAGAGACTGTTTTATGTCCTTTACGATGATAATCTTTGGCTGAAGTAGCAGGGCCAGAAGACGGCTCATAATCGCGTGATTTTCCGGCTGGATATTTATAACTTCTATCTGAGGACTGTTCTTTGTATGTAAAACGAATATCTTCAGGGGGTTTGCGGTATTCTTTGGATGCAGAAGTGGAAAGCCCAGAATGTTCGTAATCGCGTGATCTTTCGTCAGGATATGTACATCTACGTGATTCGTCTTGTTTAATTCTGAATCCAATATTTTCAGAGACTGTTTTATGTCCTTTACGGTGATAATCTTTGGCTGAAGTAGCAGGGCCAGAAGAAGGCTCATAATCGCGTGATTTTCCGGCTGAATATTTATAGCTTCTATCTGACGACTGTTCTTTGCGAGTATCTTCAGGGGGTTTGCGGTACTCTTTGGCTGCAGAAGTTGAAGGCATAGACTGTTCGTAATCACGTGATTTTTTAGTCTGATATATACGACTTCTATCCTTGCGTTCAATAACTTCTATACGATCTTCAGGGGTTACTTTATGTCCCTTTTGGTGCTTTTTGGATCCAGAAGTTGATGGCATAGAAGACTGATAATCACGTGACTCTTCGGTGGGCTGAATGCCATAAACTTCTTGAAATTCTTCAAAGGATGAAAAAGTCCTCCCACCTTTGCCTCGACTGTGGCCTCCACTTCGCTGACCACTTTGAGAACTTTCTGCAGATGCTCCTCTGCCTGTAAAAAAAATAATTGAAATTTTGTGATTAAACATAAAACATTTCAGAATAAGAAGAGAATTAAAAAATATTGTCTGATTTAATAAGTAAAAAAAATAAAATAATGGATCATTCCAAGTCAATTCAACCACGCCCCAACCCCCAACATGTAAGATTTTTATGAAAATTCGTGTACTTCTATAATAAGAAATCACCTAATCGTTTTTCTTTTTCAGCCAGTTTTAATTTTACAACACTTTGAAATGTTTCGATTTTGCTTTTTTTTATCACCTCCGAAATTTTTAGACTACCAGAGGTTCCCAACCTTTTCTGGATCAGCGCCCATCTTTTAAAACATTAATTCAATCAACTCCTTCGTCCTCTTTTCAAAAAACAGATTTTCTTCGATTTGTCTGCCTATTGTTTGTGACGACGGGATCACTAGCAGAACATTACCTTAAAAATAAATAAAAAAATTTGAGCGTTTAAGAGCCTACACTAGTCGCGGGAAGAAACACTCAAGCTAATGTTAAGTCTATGGGATGTTTCTTGACAGATTTCTCGCTCGGATTTTAATATTTTTAAATGATTTTTTTTGCATAGGATAGCTGAGGCTGACCCCTAATGTTGTTAGTTTTTGGTTCCAATCGAACAGGTTCCAACCGGTTCTGAAATCGAAAATGTCCGCTTATAAAAAAACTAACTAAAATTAAAAAAGTAAAAACTAACAACGTTAGGGATCGGTCTCAGCAATCCTACGGGAAAAAAAATCATTTAAAAATATTCAGATACGAACGAGAAATCTGTCAAGAACCTTCCCACAGACTTAACATTAGCTTGAGTGTTTCTTCCCGCGACTAATGTAGGCTCTTAAGTGCAGTAGTGCATTAAGAAAAACGGCACATTAAAATCCGAAATCCGATCTCGTACTTTGCTTTTTCTCTGCTTGTCGGCTTCAGAAAGATCCGAACTGAGCATGCACGGGCGCGTTTGCCAATTTTCAGAAAACACAAGTTTTCGATGAGTTTATTTTAATTAATATCTCGGCAAGAAAAAAAAATTCAAGGTCCGGACAAAAAGAATACAATATAATTATAAGGGACAATATATGTGCTAAGACGAAATACTGTCTGAAATGAAATTATTTTCAGGCCATTTTCTCATTGCATCTTAACAGATTTTACTGTATTATAAATCCTTTTTTTTTTTTTAAGTATAGAGAAAAAAAATATATTTATTTTTCCTTCCAAAATCGGAAGATCGGGTGCAACGGAAATACAACAACACATCAGTTTACCACTCAATTACTATAAATTGAATAGAGTAAGTATTGAACAAATTATTAAAGATGTGACGAATATTCAGCCCTTTTGCCAAATATTCGGTTGGCCTAATACTGAAGACTAGTTATCCGAATGCTTCGGTCGAATATTGCGAGATATCTCACTGAATGAATTCAAGATAATTGTTCCCCCCCCCCTCTAATCCAAACTAGCTACTTTCCTTTCTGACACATTCATGAAGTCGTTTTCATTCTTAATTGCACAAAATGTACAATTATTTGGATACTAAAAATTCATATACACTGCAAAAAATAATTGTTGATTTTACAGTATAAAACTAGTACCCCAGCTGCCAGTATTATACCGTAAAATTACTGTTAATTTTACGGTATAATACTGGCAGCTGGGGTGCCAGTTTTATACTGTAAAATCAACAATTATTTTTTGCAGTGTACAGCATTTCTCTATTTCTTATACAAGTTAAGGATCTTTTAGAAAATGGTATCCTAATTGGAGATTTAAACTGGCTTGAAAAGGAAAAACACTCTTCAATTTTAAAACACTTGAATATTTCATAAATGTGTGCAAATTTCATGCACGTAAAAAAAAGAGCTTTATGAATGCGTCAAGAAGATTTATTTGCAATGTTCAGCAATTTTTAAGGAACATTTAAACATGTAATACAAAATATTGCAAGATTTTATTTCATTATGTTACTAAAAAGAATTGCTAAGGTCATTTTTATTTTGTTTGAAAGTTCTAGGAAATATTTCAGGACGTACTTCTTTTCGATATTTCAAGACACACTTTCTTGACATACTAACCGAAAAAACCCTTAACTCCCTGTTCAATACATTTTATTATCATAAATAGTACACTATACACAATATTTTTGTGGTAAAACTGGTAAATAGTAAAAGTAATTTTACCAGAACCCTTTGACCAAGCTGCTAAAAAATTTCGATTTTTGCAATACTGAAGAAAGAAAATCTCGATTTTTTTTCTTCACTGATCGACGAAAATTGCAAAAGATTTTCTTTTGTTTAACTTATTGATAAAAATTGCGATTTTTTGTGACTGACAGACGAAAATAGCAAAATTTTTTTAAATGGCTAATCGATAATAATTGTGATTTTTGGTAACTGATCACCAAAAATTGCCATTATTTTGTGCAAATCGACGAAAATCACTATTTTTAAGGATAGACTGGAGAAAATTGAGACTTTCGTGATCGTTTTGCATCAGTAAAAAGGTACTCGGTACACCTACCCCCTATTTGATGCTTTCAAATGCCGATATAGCACAAAACTCGCAAATTTTCAGGAATATTAGGACAGACTACCATATTTTAGGACATTTCAAGACATTTTTTTTCCTCCAGGAATATCATGAATTTCAGGACAAGTACGACCCCTGTAAATTTTAATATTAAGTTTGTTTAAGTTCTGCATAAAAGTGCATATAATGATGCCTAAATAAAAGTATTTTTAAACATTGTGCATTTAAACAAGCATCGCAACCTTAATTAATAAACTGCAAAACGTATTCCACATTTCATATTTAAATTCATGAGTTATTTAAAAAAAAATAACTTTTTTTTCTTGCCATCTGACCAACGTAATGATTTATTAAATTACTAGCAGATCCGCCCGGCGTTACCCGGTCCCATCAAAAAATACTACGAAATGCGACATCACTCTAAAAATCGCTGCACGAAACACTTCCTCTGGTAACTCTTTGTTTTTCGGAAATTAAATAGAGAGATTCGTCCCGAAGTAGAAATAAATTTAATACCACCTCCTCAAATGTCTAAATCATTTGATTCAAAACGTGTCAGTTTTTGGTCAAAATTTTTAAAAAGTTACCTGCGGATTTTCACAAAATTTGTATTTTTGGAATCAGAAACATAAACTGTAAGTTTCGATTCAAATAATCCAATACTTTTCTTAATACTCGAGGATGAGTGAAAATGAAACTTTTTCGTTGTCTTGGATTATCAAATAGATAACTTTCTTTTCCGGTTTCAATAAAAATAGCCATTTTTGGCGCACGAGCAGGAAATTTTTTTAGTTCCACTGCCAGGGGATGCATTTTGTTCTAAACAAATTATCCGACACGTGTCCCCACTGCCAACGATACCGTGTATAGAAGACGTGCTAGGTACGCGCTGCAAAATCTTTTAGTTCCATTTTCTACCACCAGGTGGAGCATTCTATTCTAAATAAACCTATATACGAACGAAACTCCGGTACTCGTTCCTACTTCTTACGGCACCGTGTAGAAGGCTTTTCGTGCACGCGCAAGAAATCTGTTAGTTCCACTTTCCACCGCCAGGGAGTACCAAATATATGTCATAAATAATTAGCTATATCTTACTTAATTAGTTCATATTAAGTTGAATGAACCGATTCCCGTTGAAATCGAACCCACAGAACTCGAGAAAATAAATCACCCCCCTGGATGTTAATATTAGAAAATGGTCAAAGTCCAAAAACAATACCGAAGTTCATTTAGTACCTGGGAGGCCTCGGAAGAATGACAGAAAAGATTTCGTTTGAATAGGACCAAGATTAAATGCAAAATATTTTAGTTACATTTACCACCGCCAGGGGGTGCACTCTGATCTAAAGAAACCTCTTTTCGAACAAACTCCGGCATGTGTCCCCGCTGCTTATGACAAAGTATAGAAGGCGTTCTGTGCACGCGTAGAAAATCTTTTAGTTCGGCTTTCCACCGCCAGGGGGCGACAAATCTATGTCTTAATTAGTTATCTATATCTTAATTAGTTCATGTTGAGTTGAATGAATCAATTGTCGTTGAAATCGGGCCCTTTGTTTGAATCGAACAAATTTAAAATGCATAATTGTTTAGTTCCGCTTCCCACCGCTAGGGGGTGCACTCAGTTCTAAATTAAACTCTGATCGAAACTCCGGCCCCTTGTCCCTGCTGCCTATGACACCGTATAGCAGACGTGCTGCGCGCACGCTGCAAAATCTTTTAGTTTCATTTTCTACCGCCAGGTTGCGCCAAATCTGTATGTTAATTAGTTATCTATATCTTAATTAGTTCGTGTTAAGTTGAATGAACTAATTCTCATTGAAATTGGGCCCACTGAACCCGAGAAAATACCCCTGCCTGGTCATTAATTTTCAGAAATAGTGGTAACCAAGGGCTGAAAAAAATATACCGAAGTTTATCTAGTACCTGGGGACCTGAGAAACTGTTTCGTTTGTATCGGACTAATAATTAATTATTCTCATTTTGGAGGCAGGGGGGTGGGGGAGGAGGGAGTTTCGATCAGAGCATTAACGCGATATTTAAACTACAACCAAACACTCACTTCCCCCTCCCCTCAGAATTAAACCAACGACGTTAAAAAATTAGGAATTATCATTAACTTTTGAAACAGAAACAAAATTACCTTTTTTTTTATACATACAAAAATAGTAAGTTATTGTTGTTAATTTCTGAAATCAAATACATAAATGACGTATACATGAAAAAACTCTAAAAATCGCAAAAATTCACAACTCGCGGTTCGAATTGCAAGCAGCTGACTACCTTTTCATCTGCCAATCACAAATGCCCCGTAAACTTCCACATGTGCCTACAATTCTATCAGCTACCAATCCAACTGCCCTCCAATGGCGTTTGACTTGTAGTGGGTAGGGCTCCTATAATGTATATAGGAGCCTTAGTAGTGGGCGATTTGTGACGTCATTTGAAATAAAAAACGCTGCAAAACATGAAAAAAAAAAAAAAAAATGTTAAAAAACGCATAAAAAAGGAAATTAAAAGGAAAAAATCTAATAAAAAAAATCGGGATAGTAAATAATCCACCCTTCCCTTTTAAAATTAAGTTTTTTTTTTTAATCTGTAAAGAATTATCAACTTTCTCCAAGCTAAAAAGAGAGAAAAAAAAAATGACGATTCTGATCGTATCTCAAGGCTGGACGTGCAACCACAGAACCAATCAAGCATTCTGGCAAAATTTCTTAGTGTCGAAGGAAAAAAAAATCGCCAAACATTCAATAATCGCTGTACGAATTTCCCATAAACTTTACTGAAAAGAGGATAAAATTTACTATATTGGGCTATAAGATTGGAACCGGATTCACCTTATTAATGTAGAAAAATCGCAGCGAAACGTCAAAAAACACTAAAATTCGCATATTTAAAATCACGATTTTTTATCTCTATAATAAAACCGTAAGTCATGTGACTGTCATCAACAGTTCCGGAATGTCCGTTTCACTTTTTCATATGCCAGGCGGCCATTTTTATTAAAAATTATTTTTTCGAATAAAACTTCATAAATGTGACATTTTTAGAAAGATCGTTCAAAATAAATTAATATTTGAGAGATGACTTACGTTCAATTATGTATATATTCTCCAATAACTTCAGTTGAAATTAGCTTCGCAGTTCAAATTCTCTATCCATGAAAGTAAACAAAAAAAAAAAAAAAAAAAAAAAAAGATTCATTCGTCGTGAAGGTTTAAAATATTAAACCATTAAACAATGGAGATAATCGTTCGTAAAGTTAGTTTTCCTTGAAAGATTTTTTGGAGCGCTGCCTTGTGTCAAAAAAATAATTCGTACCAGTGACACAATCAAAGTTTACCATAATTATGTGCTATACAACTCAACTTCATTCTTTATCTTTTCTTGATGTAAGCTGAATGTAAACAAATACAACTCATGTAATGGTATTTAATGAATCAAATTTCGAAACAAATTGTCAGTTAATTTGGTATTTATGTATTATACGTGAAAGGAAGAGAGACCACCGAAAATGATTGTTAATCACCAATCATATTTACCATTATTAATGACCAATCGCTTTCAAAACAGTAATTTAATATACATTTACAAAATACATAACATCATTAAGTACTTTTGTGTTATTTGGGCGCAAATCTCGCCAATAGAATTTTTAAAATCGCCAATACCAGCTTTTATTTTTCGCGTGTGCAAATTAGAAAATATACTTTTATTTTGAAATAAAATGTTCTGATGGAACAGCTGTCGTAGACGCACCGGGGTACTATATTAACTACAGAGTTGCAATATAGAGAGAAAAAACGGGTTGCTGTAATTAGAATTATAGGCGGTAATGTTGGTGTGACATATTTACGTGATTATCAAAACTGGCTTCCAAAAGTTCAATGTTTCACCAAACCATACTCGAAAATTACGTGTTATAATATGCACTCCGATTATGTCACATTATTCAAGACGTTTTAAATGAGAATAATGATAGATTTTCTTCTTGATTCTCCCGTAATCAAGTCTACAGCCAAAGTTAGCGAGAAACAAACAAACAAACAAAAAAATATTGGCAACAATATGGTTCAGTGTAAATGGTGGATATCATTAAAGACTTTCACAAAATAGACTTCATTGCACCAAATCGTATTAACTAAAATACGCCATTTGGCAATGGATCCAATTACGGAAAACTACTTAATATGTTTAAGAATCTCCTCATTAGCAAGCATATTGCAACTGATAAGCAAACGGATATGAAGCATAAATGCTTAAGTTGGTTAAGCGGTTTTTGTCAAGAAAGATGAAATACATAACAACAAAAAATATGCGAAATGCTACCATGATCGAAAAAGTTTTTGATTTGTCTATTAGAATCTTCCGGTTTGGCGAAGGATTACGGGAAAAAATATAAATTATGAATAAAAGTAACGTGTTACAGTGCTTAACATACATTTAAGGGAGACCAAACTGGTCGCCAGTGGCGGCTAGTATGTAAAGAATTATCAACTTTCTCCAAGCTAAAAAGAGAAAAAAAATAACGATTCTGATCGTATCTGAGGCTTAAATGGAAACGCAACCATCGAACCAATCAAGCAAAATTTCTTAGTGTCAAAGGAAAAAAAAATCGCCAAAAATTCAAAAATCACTGTACGAATTTCGTATACACTTTATTGAAAAGAGGATAACATTTACTATATTGTTCTAAAAGATTGGAACCGGATACCACTTATTAATGTGGAAAAATCGCATCAAAACGTGAAAACACACTAAAAATCGCATAAAAAATTTAATTAAAAAAAATCTATTCCAAAATTCCGAAATCTGGCTTCGAGGTGCAAAACTACATGCATAAACCTTCCCACAAAATTTTATAGCTCTGCGTGCAGCGGTCTCTTCAGAATACAGCGGACAAACAAACACACCCACACATACACAAACAAACAAACAAGCTTCTTTATTATAGTTGGAGATGGAGATAAAACTTTAAGAATTTGAATAACATTTTTGAAAACATGAGTGAAACAAGATATTTTACGATTCAAGGAATAAAATGAAAGTTCTATCAGCAGTTATGTCATCCGAAGCTCCATTTTGGATTCTTCGATTAGATTTTTTTTTATTATTATTTAATTTTTTACGCGATTTTTCTGCTTTGCAGCGTATTTTCCACATTAGTAAAAGGAATCCGGTTTCAATATTTTAGCCCAGTATAATAAATGTTGTTCTATTTTCAAAAACATTTATTCAGAAATCGACAGCGATTTTTGAATTTTTCAATGTTATTTTTAGAGGGTATTTTTTTTTTTTTTTTTTTTACATTTCACGACGATTTTTTGACACTGGTAGAAGGAAATCAGTTCCAAACTTTTAGCCAAAAAAAGTAAATTTTGTCTTCCGCGATTTTTTTTTAAATTCGAGAAAGAATTCCAGTTGGTAAATTTTGTCCTCCGAGATTTTTGAATTTTTATTGATTTTGTATGCAATTTTTATATGGTTATTATTATTATTTAAATTCGTGGCGATTTTTGCACTTTTGCCAGTTTCATTTTGATACTATTATTTATGGTAGAATTAGTAGCGGGATGCTTATTTTTTCTAAAATTTGTACATCAGAACTTAATAAATTGCGTTAAAATATTTAAATATTGGTAATAATTCAGTGTACCTGGATGATTCTACTGATCTTAGCATTATGCCAGTAGAATTATGAAACACTGAATTATTATTTAAAACACATGTGGGTGCATCCATGGCTGATGAGTACATGTGCATGTGTTTTTTCATATCCAATTCATATTTAATTCTCATGTGGTCCAATTTTCCATTGTATATGGTTCATATTTAATTTATTAATCCATTTGTATTTACTTAATTGCAACTCCAATTTATAATTTTTTTTTCCCTTTCTCTCTATTTCTTTTTTCTTTTTTCAATATTCTTTAGGTATGAGTAAAATTTGGCCAATTACCATTGAAGCACAAGCTATGGTAATATTATGTTTGCACATGTTAATTATTAGCTATGTGGTATTCTGTATACACAATATCATTAATTATCCCTTTGGAGATTTAAGTAGAATGATAATAGAACTTGATATGTTTTTTGAAATTCATAGATATTATAATTATATATATATATATATATATATATATATCCAAATTTCAATTTTAATACATTTTGTTTTCACAATTCGATCCCCCGCCTCCCCCCATCTATTTTTAAGATTTTACGTTTAAAACAAATAAATGAAAACCCCACAAAAATTTATTAAAGGTTTATGAAAAGTGCAGTAATAGCAGATAATATTTTTGTTATTTCCCTGAGAGCAAATATGTATAAATTATTTACCTCGTCCTCGTCCTCTTTTAGACGACCGCATTTCACCTGAAAAAGAAGAATAAAAACGATAAAAATAAATAAATAAAGGTATAATAATAAAGTAGATAAGATAAAAATATACATCACAGCTGCGAAAAATAGAGTGGAAACCACTTAACAAAGCTGAGGAAAGCGCGAAAGTATTGGAATCGTGAAAATTTCCAACTTGCGTTTTTGATGAATCTACATGTTTCTGATTATTTTTTAAAAAGGTCTGTCTGTTAGTCTATGTGAGACACAAATTTTGTGGTCGCCCTATATCGAGAACATGCACGGATTTTAATCAAACTTCAGATTCAGTTAGATCTTGACATAAACAGATGATGATTATGTTTGGGTGTATAGCGCCCAAATGGTGGCACTGCTGTGCAGGGTTGGCTTGATTTAGGCCACCCCCCCAAAAATTAGGATGGGTTAAAAATAAATAAATAAATAAATAAAAAATAAACTTGGAAACCCCTTAAAAAACCCAAGTGGTTTTTTTTCTAAATCCTTATTCAAAATTGTACTTAAGTAAAATAATATTAAACATATTTATTTAAACCAAACTCATGGACATAGAGTTTTCAGAAATACTGTAGGAGCTCAAATTGCTCTACAAAACAAAAACTTACAGTTTGTATTTAGAATTAAAGTAAGGTATTTAAACAAAAAAATGTGCATACATTAAGATAAATATACTAAATTAAAAATTTATATAATGCACAAATGTTTTCAGCTTACAATAATGTCACGTTTAGATAACGAGACAATAAAATAAATTTGTATATGTAAATTAGTGTATGTTGCCTGTCCTAGGACGATAAGTAGAAATCATGGTTTTCACTTAAAATTTGAAATAATTGATAAAAATATTCCTATACTATTCATCGACAATAAGGAAAACTGACCTGAAACGGGAACCTCAGCAACTGATTAATGCAAGGGCCTCCGGGGTTTTCTTTTAACAACACATTTGTAAATCAATTTTTATGTAAACATGGGAAAATTATTTTATAATAATAATATACAATCTACAGATGGGACAGATTTGTAAAGTTTTGAGCTGATAATTTCTTTGTTTGGTTTCGTCGTTCCATTTCCATAATCGGGATGGCTGTCCCTTTTCCACAATCGGGGATCCTGTCCCTGTTATAAAATAGCATACACAATTGATCCTTTAAAAATAATAAAATACAAGTCCAAAAACAATTATTTCAAGTTTTTTTTTTTTTTTAAACATTAAAACCTAGAGTTTAATCTAGGAAAAAGAGATTTGTAGCTTTTTGGCTAATTGCAGCCAATAACTGTTAGCCAAATAAAAATAGCTTTAGCCAAGAAAAAAAACTTATTTATACAAAAATTTCTATATAAGTGAGTGAGTATTATTTTTAATTATGCAATATACAAACAGTACATCACTATGTAAGATTGCCACTTCGAGATTTGGCCATACATCAGACATCAAATGCTTTTTTAAATAGAAATTCTTTTTAAACTTCCCCTTCCAAATTAACCACCATTAAGTTACTCACATTTTTGATTGTCAGTCTATTTCTCAAGTCAGTTTTTGTTATATTCACAAGACTCAATCCCCTTTCACAATCTGCTGTAGACAACAGAATTGTTGCTACAAATTCATACAAAGAAGTCACATTGGAAAACATGTCAGTAATACAATCTTTATGGAAAAAAGAATATAATCAGCAGGTTCAGTTAGCTTCAGTTAGCTTTTTGGCTATTTGGCTAGCTCTAGATTAAACCCTAAAACCACTTTCAATAATTTTAACTTTCCTGACATCCTTTGCTTTGCTGCGAATTCTTAATTAAAAAAATTAATTCATCTAACCTATTTATTTATTTTATTTATTATTATTATTATTATTTTACATGCTGATCTGCCCGGCGTCCATGATAAAACCTTAAATAAACCCTAAATTTGTATTATTTTATATCTTTAACCCGATTTTTAATATTTTAATGGTATATTTTTAATGAAAAATCGCAAAATCGTAAGAAAACATTTTCTTCTTTTTTCATGTAGAATCGTTTCATAGTTTAAAAAAAAAAAAAAAAAAAAAAAAAAAAAAAAAAAAAGCTTTTGCTGTTTAAAATTTTTAATTGTCATAAATATAACGGTTTTACTGCCCATGTAGAAATTCAAATTTCGTCAGAAATATTGTTATCTGGTTGTAAAATAAATATGGTTTTTTATATATATAGTATTACTTACGTTTTTCAAGTTTATTTTCAGATATGTTTGCGATAATAGTTTGTTTATCGTGTAAGCTCTTGATAATGGCGCCGTTTGTGCGTTCGAAACATCTCGATCATTATATGAAAAGGTTTTTATAAGCTCTTTTGTGTTCTACTTTTATCACTTAAGCATTTAAATCTGTATTCTAATGATAATTAGTGATTTTATTATGCGATTATGAAAATATGCTCGTTTCCTTTTTACTATGCAAAATTGGCTTTTAAACAGTGAAGCATTTTAATTATAAATTGCACATTTTTAAGCAATTTCAATTAATTTTAAAGACTTAATTGAGTTAGAGTTTAATAAAGAACATAATTTCCCAATAATGTAGACATTAATTTTGGAATAACACACAAATGGGGAGCTTCTAGTGATTTGTAGTTAAAATTGCAAATATGTCAGCTAAATTTTATAAAGGCATAAACGAATTGTTTTATCTGGTTTACACTGGCCTTTAACACATTTTCCCCCCTTTTTTACTGCTTTAAATAATTAAATAGGACAATAGCTGCTTAGTTACATAATTACTTAACTAATTTAAGGGTTATTGATATCCAAGTCTTATTTTATTCTCATAAGCATTTAAAATACACATAAAGACATTTAATAAACACTATTTCCCGCTTTTAAAAACCGTATTATGAATAAGATATCCAGGAATAAATCTTTCAAATAGCAATGCGCTATTCAAAATCTTAATTAAAGAACTTTTATTTTGAGAACAATTTTTAAAATTCAATTTAATTTACTCAGTCTATCTATTCAATTATCTATTATTATTAGATTCAAGTCGTATATCCAATTTCTTTCTTACTTCTTCTTCTTCTTTATTTTATTTTATTTTTTATTTATTTTTTTTTTTGGGGGGGGGGGGGGGGGATTTTTCTAATTTCTCTTTCAACATTGTTCATTCTCGTGATTTATTCTCTTCACATGGACTTACATGGAATAAGTTATGTAATCGCTCAGTAGTAGATAAGGCAGAAATTTTTTTACATAAATAAGTTTTATATTACTCACTAAATATGGATGTTCTCAAGTATTATATCAGATAATTTTATTTAATAAATACATATACATTATTTAGTTTTAATTAAATTTCTTTTTTAATGTGTAGCATTTTGCCGTTGTTTAATTAAATATACTATAGGTCAATATGATTAATCCGGTCATTATTAATAATAACCGGTTATTACTAATGGCCGGTTATAATTAATAATAACCACGGTCATTATTAATAATAACCGGTTATTATTATTAATGACCGGATTAATCATATTGACCGTAACAAAGAATGTGGTTACATTCTTTATTCTTTATATTTTATTTTCTATTTAGTGTTCAAAATATTTCATTGTTGCATTTTCACAGCTAGTTGGCCTTTTATGGCCAGCGTGGTTTGCTGCATAATTAAATCCATCGTTTTTGCAACTCCTACACAATTGTAACCATAAGGAACATTTGGCGATTCATCACCGGTG
Organism: Maratus michaelseni; assembly: GCA_963931845.1. Lineage (NCBI taxonomy): Eukaryota > Metazoa > Arthropoda > Arachnida > Araneae > Salticidae > Maratus > Maratus michaelseni. The sequence goes on along the minus strand of OZ007600.1, from coordinate 126,263,171 downwards.
ACGGGTTAACGAAAAAATGGCTTAAAATTAAGTTATAAATTTATAATTAGGTTCTAAAAATATTAAAATGTTGTATCACAAATCTGCAAATATCACGAATCTTTTTTTTTCTTTCTTTTAATAGCATTCTTGTGATGATGTAGGAGAGACTGGTACACAGTTGACCACTTTTTCAGTTAATTTTTTTTCTCTTTAATAGATACACCGATCTGCATGAAAATATTTTTGAATATTCCTTAAATCTTTATACATTCATCATAATTTTATCAGAACATAGTTTTCATCACACTTTTCAAAAAAAAAAAAAAAAAATTATATGCACCCGTAAAATGGACTAGTGTGCCCCAGAAGTGGGGCACACTGGTCCACCCACCGAGGCACAGTGGACAGCTATTAGGTATTATCTGAAATACAATATAAATCTATTTTTCATTAATCTAATTCTTTTTTATTTCCACACTAGTATATAACCCCGTCAAAAATGACGGATTGTTGATCTGCGTTTCATTTTCATAAGACTTCATACAAACAAACAGCATGGAGATTTATTATTGAAAGGTTTGTATGATAGAAAAATACATTTTAAAAAGGACAAATGATTTCTACAAATAAAAATAATAAGGATATATATATATACATATATATATTATTACTTAGTATTAAATTTCTGAAATACTTCAACGATCGGAAAAAATTAAATATTAACAAATAATTCATGTGCGAAAGTATTACGCTGTACTATGCATTTCTTATATTTTAATTACGTTTGATAAGAAAGAATCATTTTACAGTATATGACCCATTATCCGAAAATCCAAAATCCGGAAAGACCCGAAGTCCGGAAAGAAAAATTCGAAAATTTTACCGATTTCTAATTTTTTTTCAGTCCATTGTGTTTCAATGTTTAATCACTAAAATATTGTTACTTCAGTGACGGGTGAACACGCCCCCCCCCCCCCCCCCGCCTTCTCTTCCCGAAATTAAAAACAAATCATTTTTCTCTCAAATTTTAGTTTAAAATTAATTTATATTAGGATTCGTTAGAAACAAAAAATAGTTATGTATTTATTTCATCAGGGGGGATTCTGTTCAAGTTTTCCTAAAAAATTAAGGCATTCGATTTCGAAAATTTAAGTCTTCAGTCCAAAATTTCGAACATAAATATCTCGAATTTTGAACGATAGTCGCCGAAAAAAATCAATTATGTCTATCGTTCGCTGAAAAAATAGAAAATTTCTTCAAAGGATTGTGGAAACAAAGTGAATTTCGTCAAAGGACCGAAAATAAAAACGCAAAATTCGTTGCAGGATTGAAAAAAAAAAAAAAAAAAAAAAAATTAAAAAAAAAAAAAAGCTAATTTTGTTAACAAATTGCAGAAAAACGCGATTTCCGTCAAAGGCTTACGAAGACGACGCAAATTTCTTCCAAGGACTCCGAAAAAATGTAAAATTTCATCAAGGGATCACAAAAAAAAAAAAAAAAAAAAGGTTAAAGGATCGCAAAAAAAAACCCTGCGAATTTCGTCAAATAATCGCGGAAAAACATTCTTCAAAGGGTCTAGAAAAAAAAACACAAATTTCTTCAAAGCACTGCGAAAAAATGTCTAATTTCGTTAAGGGATCGCGAAAAAAGTGAAATTTCGTCAAAGGATTGAAAAAAACAACCGCTAATTTCGTCAATCTAAAAAAAAACTCGTATTTTGTCAAAGGATCGTGAATAAAAGGCAAATTTCGTCAAAGAATAGCAAAAAACGCAAATTTCCTCAAAGGATCGCAAAAAGAAAACGCAAATTTCTTCAAAGGACTACAAAAAAATGAAATTTCGTCAAAGGATCGTAGAAGAAAAACGCAAATTTTGTCAAAGAACAGCAGAAAAAATGCAAATTTTGTTAAAGAATCACGAAAAAAAAACCATGAATTTTGTCAAATAATCGTGAACTTCGGGAAGACCCGAAATCCGGAACGATGGAATCAAATTTCAAAATCCGCCAGTAGATGGCGACACTATACTGAATCAATCTCAAATCTCTCCCTACGAAATAAATCAACGCTGCTTTTGATAAAAAAAAGTGCTTACAATTTTTTTTTTTTTTTTACAGAAATGTTAATATACATTTTTTTTTATGAAATAGTTTTTTAAGGTTTTAAACAAAATTAAAAGATTTAAAAGGTTTAATATGCTTTTACAAATATTTAAACGACGAAAGTAGATAATATAACTTTAACTTTTAAAAGTATTCATCAAATTAAAACCTGATTTTGTCTTATTTTAAAAATATGCCTGAAAAAAACCAAAATAAATTCATTATTAAATTCATTATTAAATGCATTAGTATGACTGGAAAGTCCTGGTAAGTACTGGAAAGTAAGACTCTCAAAGTCATTGCCGTATCATCGCAAACATTATCTGCGAAAAAAGTACTTACAGAAAAAAAAATACTTTCAGAAATAAATTATAGAAATCCTTTAAATTATTTAAAGACTTTAATATGCTTTTACAAATATTTTAAGAGCATAATCGGTTATTTTAATGAAACGTTCAAAGAGTCATTCATTTGGAATTTGTGATGGAATTTGTATTTTTGAATGGCAACATTATTCGTTTGTTTACATCAGGTAATCGTATGCTTAATCTGTTATTTTTAATTTAAAACTTAAAACATTATAACTAGATATGATATACATGTTTTATACGAAAATATGCTGAACAGACATTATTTCAAGTAGAAGAAATTATCATTTAGTGGTTATGTGTTAGCATATCTTTTTCAGTAAGCCTAACATGGCGTTTAACTACGGTCGACTCACAGACCAGAGTGGTACAGCCCGGTACCGTTACAGACACTTTCTCGCCTTTGGATTTTATTATATGTAAGAAGATATGTAAGATTACCACCAAGATAACATAGTAAAATAAATTTGCAAGTAGCATTTTGAAACAAAAACAAAATTAATTATATTTTGAAGATAATAACAGATTAATACAATTAATACAGGAACAATTGCAATTTAGATGAAGTTATTACTTAAGTACAAAATAATCAGCGCACATTAACATTTGCAAATGAAATTCCAAAATACTTATGAGTAAGATTGAGCCTAGAATTTTCCTGAAATACTTTTGGGTCTGGGAATTTTGGGTCTAGGTCTTATGAAATAATTGACATCAACAACAGGTTCACCTACAGTTTCGGGAAAAATAAACTGATTCCCATTCAATTTGCGTCTCATGAATCTTACTTGAATAGAATCATCATCAATTAGACTACAGTTATATTTATAAAACGCAGTAAATACAAAACAAAATATTTCTTACTATGTTAAATAAATTGCTATTTTTCTCTGTTTACTTTATTTTACAGTGAAATAACTACTTTAAAACAATATTTCTTTATAGAAAATAAGCAATTATTAAATATTTTGAACATTCTGCATTACAGGAGCAGAGTGGATTGTGGACCACTGTGCGTGGTCCACTCTGCCCCATGTTGAAGTTCAATAAATAATCATACTAATATTGTTTATAGCTTTCTTTTAAACATATTAACTTTACAGTTAAATAAAAAACAAGTGTCTTAGCTTTTCTAAAAAGCTGTTTTATCTTCTCTATCTACAACCTTAAATTACTAAAAAAATTAAAATATGATGATGAAAAATTTTACTTTTAGAAGCTCAAAACAACCAATCAGTATAAAATAGTTCAATCTGAGCTAAACATATTTTTTGAAGGCTATAAATAATCAGTCCAGTGCTGTTGTCTATTAGGATAGAAGAGTATCTTAATTTTTTTTTAAATAAATAAAATATTAGGGGGTGGTCCATTTTGCCCATAGGTCCAGTGTGTATCGGTCTCTCCTAATTAATAAATCATCACATGTCAGTAATTATCCCTCAACTTAAAAGTAAAATTCTCAATTTACCAGTAAATTTAATTAAAAATTGGTTTTTAAAATATATTATTCTCTCGCCATCTCTTTTACAGTTAATAAATATCATTATTTTAACACTTACCAGATTTTCAACCATTAATAATAATAATAATAATAAACCTTTCTAAAAATTATTAACAATGCAACTTCATTCTTTCCAAATAAATAAATATATATTTTTGACGATTTGCCTTATTCCAGCCGTAATCTAAACAAACGCTTAATAAAACTCACAAGTTATTATTTATTTAACTTCGCTCTGTTCATAATACAGACGCCATGAATTCATATTGCTGTCTGTGCTTGCGATATGACATCTTCTATTTTTTATAATTGTATAATTTATTAGTTAACTAGCTAACCCGCCCGGCGTTGCCCGGGACCGAGATAATTACAATCTCAGAGAAAGGCGTTAACCCCCTCCCTCCCCATACCCGCAAATATAATGAATAATTTGTTCAAGAAAACTACCGTCACCTACATCAACGCGATCATTAAAAAAATAATTACATTTTTCTGATAATTAGAACATAACGAAGACGCTAAGCTAAAATAACCGGCAGATGTCACCCCTTCCCGACCACAATTTCAAATCTATACCTTAATTAGTTATCTAAATTTTTGTTCATTAGTAAAAATTGGCAATTATTTCCTTTCATTTTCGCAAACTAAATGGAGGGATTTTCCCGAGAAACAGATCTCTTTGTAGTTCAGTTTTTAATGAAAGCCGATCCCTGTCTGAAACTTTCTGGGATCGTTTTCACTGGCGCGTGCAGATTTTTGGCAGTTTTTTGCGTAAATTAAAAAAAATTACCAACCGAATTTTTCAAAAATCACATAGTCAGATACAGAATATTTTTTTTACATATGCTCAGAAATTTTCAAATTGATATCTCAATTAGTTTTCTTAAAATTCGCTAATTAGTTAAATAATTTCGAATTCGTTCATTTCCGGTCGCAAATCCAATAATGCGCCAGTCCGTTTCTTTCGCCATTTTGATTTAAAAGTTGGCATTTTAGAAGCGATGGTTAATGAGAATCTAATTAATATCTAGGCTAATTATCAAAATATTAAAATTCTGAGGCTCAGGTGCACATGGCCAGACCTTGGACTATCTACACCTAAATTTCCAGCCTTCTAGGTGGGCTAGATTTTCCTAGCCATCGCCAACAGACACACAGAGCGAAACTTTCTTTTATTAGTATAAGATATGGATTTTCCGTTCGCTTCACATCTTTCATATACATGTTAATGTAAAATAACTATCTTCAAAAAGATAATAAATAAAAAGTCTCTATAATTCTACTAATACTAAATGGAAAAACAGGATTTCTGTTTTCCCTTCATTCTAATCAAAATAGCATTAAAATACTTCAAATGGAATATGTAACTTTGAGGGAGGGGGAGTTCTTTTTATTTATTTTTTCTATACGTGATGAATAAATAAAATTTTCAGTTTCAGAAAGAATGAGCCCGAGCCCGAAGGCTGGTATAAAAATCAAGCCTGAGCCCATCTCATATATATTACATACAAACACCAAGTTGAATTAAATAAATAGGCCAAGCCCTTTGGCCAGGATTTTTTACTAGTACTAGAATGTTTTTCTAATTGCAAGTCATTATTAATAATCAAGTTATTATTAATAATTTTTCTGTTTACAAAGTGTACTCGTTATTTTTTTATAACCACTACTTATATTTATTTTATCAGCATATTATATGAACAACATGATATATAATAAGTTAAAGAAAATAATTAGAATATTAGCCTATCAAAATGAACACTCATACTTTTATATGCATTAAAAAAAAAAAAAAAAAAATGTAGAGATGTGGGGAGGAAAATTTTCCAAAATAGAAAATTTTCCACTATGTTTTTCCGTAAAATTTTAAATGTGTAACAGGCAATTTTTTAGTAATTTTTTTGTAGGACATATTTGAACTTTCCATATTTTCTTTTATTAGTCAATTTCTGTACCATTTAAACAAAAACTACAGGTTATAATTCTAACTTAAGATTTGTCATATTGTTTAATTTGCAACTCATAATAAGTCAATTCACTCTTTCATAATAAAAGAGCACTCACAGAAAATGAATCACCCATTTCTTTTGTTATTTGATATTTTGCCCAATATGGTTTTTTTTAGTTAATTACTGAAACATTATACAGGGGTGATTGTGTTCAGGTTATATACCTGAATTGAAGTATTTGTTTCACTTTCAATACAGAAATTCTGTTTTTTCTGATAGTTAAATTCATAAAATAAGACTAAAATAGCAATTTTATATGATTGCTAAACGTAATTAAAATTCATATTTTTCCTAATTTGACCTCCCTGTAATAAATTATTTGTTCCCTCCCCCCTCTATCCATACGGAAACGTTTTCTTGCTAAAATTTCAGGTATTTTTTCATGAACCTACAATCGCCCCTAATTATATATGCATAATAGTTATTAAGGCTGTTCTCAAATCCAAAGGGCCTACTTTCAGACACATATTTTAATTCATTTTTGTTCAAAAACGCATAAAATGGGCAGGAGTTGTAATTCAGAAACTTTGTAATCGAAACACGTCTTCCATTTTTTGGTAAGTACAGAAGATCCTACAAAAAACACTATCAAAGTTGGCGTTTTGAGCCGAATTCTTGATAATTCAGTGGCACAAGAAAGAAAAATGTGTTGTCACGTGACACAAATTGCCTATAATTTGATAAGTAATTTATTTATCAAAAAATGGAAAACTCATTTTGCTTGCAAATCGCTTCAATAGTCAGGCCTGCCGATTTTATGCCTTTGTGCGTTTAAAAATGAGTAAGAAATTGTGTCAGAAAGTTTCGCGTTGTTCAGCAGATCATTTGAGAACCACCTTAAAGAATAATGGTACCAGTTAATAGTACCTTTGTGTATAAAAAATATAAATGGGTTTTATTTTTGCAAAAATCGGGGGGTTTTTCAGACACTGAAAAAAAAAAATCTTCTGAATTATTGAAAAACCCAATTAAATTTGCATAATTCAATCTATGTTCTTTAGAATGAATATTTTAAAAAATATAATTAGGTATTTTTTTTTAATTGTCGAGTTTTTCTTTACAGCAAAGTTTTTTTTTTCCCCCTTAACCTACGTTTTTAAAAGGTCTCCAGCTGAGTCACACTTCAGCTAAAATTGAGACCTTATTACTTACCCATCATACGTAGTATAGGGCAAGTCTTGTAATCGTTTTGAAAATCGAAAAAAAACAAACAAAATTTGACGGATTTACACGTTTCAGACACTGGAGATTCCGAAAAACATATTTTTAGAAAAAAAAAAAATTTTTTTTTGCCGTCCGTCTGTGTGTCTGTAAACGCTCTATCTCCCTAAAAAATTGAGATAGAAACTTGAAATTTTGTATGTACTTAGTATGTAATAATGGAAAGAAGCTTATTAAATTTCAGTCACCTCGAATATCCGGAACAATTTTTTTCGGACTCTCGAAATATTCGTTCTGATAAAAGGTATATAAAAAATTCCGAAATTGTTCATTTTAAGGAGTGAATATAAAATACAATAAAAAAAACATACATTTTGCATAAAGCATGAAGTCGATCGGATAATGAGTTGCCGAGATATTTGTAATCCTATTTTCAACACTCTTCGATTTTTCATGACCCTGTATTTCATTCAAATTTCAATTCAAAGATATATTTTAATTGGAAATGAGACGCTTAATCCGATGCAATAAACCGCTAGTTAATAGGATTATTGTTTTTGGAGTTATAAGGATGTTTCTTTTAAGCAATTCAGTAATCGAGCCTTTAAAGTTTATGATGTCATAAAACCACGATTTTATTCGTAATTGCAATGCATTTTATAAGTAGTTAACACATTTTTTATTTTCATATTTTACATTATGCGTATCCATGATGGGTAAGTATTACGGTGGTACCCAACGACTAGTTTACTACATATTAATGGTTTAACATAAAAACATTTACAAATTGATGTGCATCATTCTAACATGTTATATTATAACAAGACTGTGAAAATAAAGCTCCTGTTTTGCCAGAATTCAGTATTTTTAGCTTAAATTATTTTAAAATTAAACAAGTTGGAAATTGTACGTCAAACGTTACAAACGAGGTGCGTTCGTACGCACGTTTTAGAATTAAATTCATGATCTTCCGTGCGTAGAACGGGTTAAACAGCTAGTTAAGTATATATTTTATGACACTGTTCATACAAATATCTTAACTAGTTATATAAATATTCAGATATATATGTATCAGCTAGTTATATAAATATTCAGATCTTGATGATTTCTAATTCTGTGAAATGAATTCTATCGTCTGCAGATTAATTTCTGTAATAAAATAAGTATCTCGGTCGCTTGACGATTAAACTTCGGAAGCTCCTATAACAAGAAAGCACAGATTTAAAAAAAAAAAAAATTCAGATTTCTTAATAAATATTTTTATTAATATCTCCTAAAGTTTTGATTCAATTTTAATAAAATTTGAAATGTCTCGACAAAATTCTGAAAAGATATTATATCTTAAATTTCAAACTATTCGGTTGGGTAGTTTTTGCGTTGTTATATGCGGACGGACGGACCAAGCGACGACTATAGCTACGTATTTATATAATTACGAACGCACCTAAAAACACTCCTGGGGTATTTTTAAATATTTAATGTTTGTTATTCTAAATAATTAATAGACAGAACAAAACAAAAAAAATCGACTTCAGTGAAACATTTGATAACGCATTTGGTGTTTTAGGTGCGTTCGTAATTATATAAATACGTAGCACCTATTGTCGTCGGTTGGTCCGTCCATCCGCATATAACAACGCAAAAACTACCCAACCGAATGGTTTGAAATTTAAGATATATTATCTTTGCAGAATTTTGTCGAGACATTTCAAATTTTATAAAAATCGAATGAAAACTTTAGGAGATATTAATAAAAATATTTATTAAGAAATTTGAATTTTTTTTTTAATCGGTGCTTTCTTGTTATAGGAGCTTCCGAAGTTTAATTGTCAAGCGACCGAGATACTTATGTTATTCTATGACAGAAATTAATCTGCAGACGATATCATTCATTTCACAGAATTAAAAATCATCAAGATCTAAATATTTATATAGCTAGCTACAGTACGGACGCACCTCATTTGTCACGTTTGACGTACAATTTCCAGCTTGTTTTTTTTTGTAATTAATTAATTTTTTTTAAACATTTTATTCCGTATTTCATTTAGAGAAGCGCACAAAACACTATTGATTTATAAATTATATTTTCAATAAAAAATGAGATATCAATAATTGCAGTTCTATAAAAATGACAGAAATAGTAAAAAAAAATATGAATTTTTTTCCAAAGATGGTAAAAACTATGGGAAAAACATGTTTTTCTGAAGACTGTAAAAACCATAATGTAGTAAATATCAGCCAACCAAAGCCGACTTTGCTGCCAACCCTGTTATTATTAGCAACAAAGTGTTTGAAATATTACAAAAAAATACATCAGTGTATTAAATATCCCTGACGGCTCGGTCTACAGGCACAGGTAGATTTCGAAGACGCAGACCGTGGGGCGCCTGTTTGTTGGGAATTGCGAAAGAAATGACCTTTTTTGCCATGATGCGGTAGTTGGAACCGCCCACTTCGGAGCCGGCAGGGATTTTTTTTTTTTTTTTTTTTTTTTTTTTTTTTTTTTTTTGCTATAAGCGTTGGTCTTATAAAAAACTTGTCAATATAAAAGTTTTAGATAATATTATGAGGATTTATAATAAATTTAAGCGGATTTGATATCTTGTGAATTGACGAAGTTATGAATTTTTTTCTTCTATCCCCCCTCCTTTTTTTTCTCCCCTTGGGGCCATTTTTAATGATATCAAAAATCTGTCATGCATAAATTTTCGGCCCTTTTCCTAGAAGTAATAATTTTAAACGGATTTGATGCGTATCATAATTAAGAAATTATGGGGTTTTTTTCTGTTTTCACAAAAAGCCCCCCACCATCCCTCCCCCACCCCCTGGTTCGATTTTGCCCATTAACGAACTTGACCGAGATTTTATGTATCAGTTTGGAAGATATTTATACAGAATTATTGCAGTTATAGTGTCCATAAAAAAGTGACATAGATAGATATAGGGTAGATGTGCCAGTAATGGACACCCTTAAGGTATTTCTTTAAAAATTATTTTTTAATTAATAGTTATAATTGTTATATTCCACATTTCTTAATATTATATTAATCTACCAACAATATTTAACCATACTCATAGTCATATTTCCCAATGTATGAATCGAAATTTAATTGTAAATAACAGAAATAAATCAAAACACCCTAAATTCCAGTAATGGACGGACACCCCACAAAAAGTAATAGATAACTGATATTATGATGGTATTTAAAACTAGAATTTAAAAAAAAAGCATATTAATGAAATAAAAAAAAAGCTGAATTTTTATTGGTTATTTTATAAACCAAAAATATTGAAGGTAGCCCATTACTGGCACGTCTACCATATATAAAGTTTTGAACTGGGGGTGGTTTTGGGTTCCGGGAGGCGAAATTCTAAAAGATAGTCACGTTTTAGCATTATGGGCAAATCCAGTCACCTCATTGGTTATTTAGCCGTGTCCTTTTCAGAGAGTAATCCCTTGGCGGTAGGGAAAACGTCGCCAACTCACCTGTCTATTTCTATGGTTAGAAAAACGAAGAGGAAAAAATTAAGTTGGTGATTTTGAAGCGAATGTTATATTCAGCTTTCATTTAAAAGAAACCATTGAAAATAAATTAATGTTTAATGATATTTTATAAAACGAGAGTGGAACGGTTTAGATTTTAAGCTGTATAAAGATTTTAAAATGATATGACAGATACTTTTTTTCAGAAAATGGAAATTAAAAAAGAAATTTTGCTTTTTAAATCCAAAAGAATATGAAAATTCACACATTGTTCTAAAAAATTTAATAACCATCGTTAAAAAAACTTTTTTTTTATAGCTTAAGATAGTATAAAAAACATTTAAAAAATATATATAAGTTCTTATTAAATAAATATAAGCGTCAGTACTGAACATTTTCAAAAAATTCTGTATAAAAGAAATTAACTAAAAAACCGCTGTAAGTTTTTAAATAAATTTTAAACATAAAGAATAAACATTACAAAAAATATTATATCAAAACTTTTGTATATCTAAGTTAATTTTTTTTCTTATTTATGCTATGCTGTCCTTTTAAAATAAAAGTTTAATATTATATATATATATATATATATATATATATATATTAAAAATATATATATAAATTAATTCAATTTAGTATTTATACAGGTGTAATCCATTAAAGCCTTATACTAATGTTTACTTATCTACTTCAAATAAATATTGCTCTAAGCCATCTCATAACATCGCAAATTTTCTTATTATTAATCTGATGGTATTTCACATACGCGTACAGTTTTGAAAATTATTGGTGGGGCTCACTCTTTTTTAAACAAGTAAGTGTATGTGAGTGTAAAAAGATCGATTGACAATTTAATGTTGCCTTTTGCTTTTTTAACTCCCTTTTAAAGAAATTAAACATAATCGTATACTGATAAATAATCACAAGTTAAATAAAACATTAAGACAATATAAAAAATCGAATGTACAGACCCGTTTATAAAATGATACTCGCTGTTGTTAGCGAACCGTTTATAATAAAATGACAAAATTTGACTTTGTATAACTTTTTTTTTTCTTTTTGCGGAATACGGATTTTTTTTATATAAAAAATTCAAACGTTGAGCATTTTAAATTTAAAAAATAGAATGAAAAATTTTTCCTAATGCCGTTTATCCGTATAACAAAAGAAAAATAGGAAAAATGGAACATTTAAAAATTCTATAAAATGCTAGAAAGTTAAAAAAGAAAAAAAAACCAACGGCTAGGCCTACAGGCACAGGTAGATTTCGAAGACGCAGACCATGGGATGCCTGGTTATTGAGAATTGCAGAAAAAAAAATACCTTTTTGCCATGATGCGGCAGTTGGAACCGCCCACTTTGAAATCTACATGTGTTTATAGGCTGAGCCAGCGGGGATTTTTTTTTTTTTTTTTTTTTTTTTTTTGCTGTAAGGGTTGGTCCTATAAAAAAAACTTGTCAATATAAAAGCTGCAGATAATATTAAGAGAATTTTTAATAAATTTAATCGGATTTGATATCTTGTGAATTTATGAAGTTATGAATTTTTTTCTTCTAAAACCCCTATTTCCCCCCCCCCCTTGAGGACATTTTTAATAAAATCAAAAAACTGACATACATAAATATTTGGCCCTTTTCCTAGAAGTAATAATAACTTTAAACGGATTCGATATGTATAAAAATTAAGAAGTTTTTTTTCCGTTTTCACAAAAAGCCCCCTCATTTGCACCCCCCCTGGTTCGATTTTGCCCATTAACGAACTTGACTGAAATTTTATGTATGAGTTTGGAAGAGATTTGTGCAGAATTATTGAAGTTATCGTGTCCATAAAAAAGTGTAATATATAATGTTTTAAACTGGGGTTGGTTTTGGGTTCTAGGAGTCATGATCGGTGTAGATCAATAAATAATAGTTTAATAGATCAAATAATAGTTTAAAAATTAATTAAATTATTATATGTTTAGAAAACAATTTAGAAATCCTGAATACATAATTTCAGTAATCCTTTTTCTGTTTCCTGTTACCATATGTTAAAACAAGAAACAGAGCAAAAATTATAATTCTTAATAAATTCACTAGTTCGCGCTTTCTACCAAGCATAAATCAAAGCGGTGAATTTTCCATAATTGCGGCCCACATCAAATTAACACATTGTAATAGAATTTTTTTGGAACAACACGAGTTGCAGTCATAAAATTAGGCGTGATTTTTACAAGAAACATTCAATGCTTATAAAAGAGTGTTTAAGAAAAAAACTTTTTTTACTTATTTTATGGGGACTTATTTCATGAATCTTATATAGGTTTTAGCTATAATGCCTTTCTTTAAAATAAAAGTACATGACAATTAATTCATTTCCGAATTAATTTGGGGGAGGGACGCTCTTCCCTTCCCAATTTTTATCCAAACTTGATAAAATTAGGTAATTTTATTTTTAAAAACATTATTGATGATTTTTCTTAGAGAATTTTTCTTTTACAGTTTTTCTGATGTTGGGGATAGATAATTTTCATTCCTCCCCCCCCCTCTCCAATAGTAATTTCTTTCTTTCTTTTTTCTTTTTTTTTTTATGTACTATTTACACTGATGTTTAACGGGAATTTATAACATTTAATATATTTTTATACTATCTCCAAAGTCCAGGAAAAGTCATTTCTGATGATAGTTATTAACTTTTTCTATGTTAATTAGGCTAACTTCTATGTTGCCTTATATTAGGTTAATTTCTATGAAAAAACAGAAGCATTATTTAATATTAAATTTATTAAAATAAAATAATGTATTAAAACTTCAATTCATTTTATAAAATTTCCTGTTTTATTTGAACGAAATGCACAATATTAAAAAGAAAAAAAAATACGGCGTTTTAAATAATTTACAATTGTTTGCTGTAGGGGTGATAATAATCAACAGTATGAAAAACAGCCATACTAATTAGCATTTATTATTAGTCATGTTTTTTTTAAATACTTACAATTAAGAGAGGAAAATCGGACACCAGTTTGGATGTAGCATTCAAACATTTAAATTTTTTTAACATCTACACTACATCAAGGACTGTCATTAAAACGAAACTGAAACTATATTTGTAAACTGTTCAATTTTCGAAAATTTCCAAGACATATCGGAGTGCGCCAAATCTAAAACGCCGAGCATCAACCACGTCATTGACACGTGACTGATACCAGCGAATGAGAACGCAGTTCAAGCCAACAATGCTAAAACGTGACTATCTTTTAGAATCTCGCTGTAGGTATAATCGGCGTAGATCTGCAAAAAAATTAATTCCAACTTAGGGGAGAATGTAATAGGTAATATTTCTTACGAAATATACCTAAAATTCGTAGACAACAAGATATAATTTTTTTTTGTGTGTGTTTAAAAATATTTCTATTTTCTAATGTGTCTGTTTAACCTGATAATGCATTATAGTAACACCTGTAAAAACGGAACTTGTCTAGAACGACAGCCTGTCTTCAGTATTGAACAAAGACATTTTTCTCCGGAAGGGATTTCAGTGGTTCTGGAGAAGGGGGGGGGGGGATGCATTTTTTTTACCATTAAAAAGATAAAATCTCAAATCTTCTGGGGGGACTGTCGCTCTGGGCTACCACCTGAATTTAACACTGCTTGTCTTACAGGAAACGTTCACTACCCCAACGGAAGTAATACCATACAATTATACCTGCTAAAACGGAAAACTGACTAGATCTGGTTATTTCCCCCGCTGGTGATTCCAGCTTGATAGGTTTCATTGTACATTTAAAAAAAGTAAAAAACCCAAAACAAAACGAAAAATGTCGGGCAAAATAATTTTTTTTTTTTGGGGGGGGGGGGGGTGGGGGGGTTACATATCCTCCTCTGAGCGAGGGCCTTAATATATGATAATTGATATCATAGGTCAATTATTCCCCTTTCCTTTTATTTCAATTCTCAATATTTCCCCTAAAAAAATAATAAACGGATATTTAAAATTTAATACTGATTTTCAGAACAAGACAATCGTAACATTGTTGGGAGTGGGTCATCAAATAACAATCGACTGTAATGAAAGATGTATTTATAACATTTATGGGAAAATTAAATAAATAAACACAAACGCTGTTCAAATCCCCGACACTTGAATGAGAATACCTGAAATTTTGACGCACACAGGAATGAAAATGATTTTATAGATGTGTCACAAAGGAGAAAGTTTCATGTCGTTTAGGCGGGGTAAAATTTTAAGAGCATTCTCAAATGCTGTTCCCAATGCCTTTACTTATCCGAAAGCAAAAGCAAAAAGATCGATCTAATAAATATTATGCAACAATAACTGTTAAAAAACATCCCAGTTGACTATATAATATGACAGATTCATAAGACAATAACAGTTGATAAATCAAGAGATATTTGTGTAAAAAATAACGTTATTCATAAGGATCGCATACGAAATTTTTAACGATGATGATATACGTTCGACAACAGAAGTACTTTCATGTATACGTAATTAACACAAATCTTACAACACTTACCCCCTTTTTCATGGGAATCGTAATAAATATAAATATCGTCCTCATCGCTGCTGCTCATCTTTATCAAAGTTCTTTCAATAGCTTGGACAAGGGGAAAGAAATGAAAGGATCTTTCAATTAAAGGGTTTTCCCAATACTATTGTATTTTCAGGATTCCCTTACAATAACTTGGCTCTACTTTAGCCAGCGGATGTAAATAAATCAAACGTTGAACTCTATCATGAAACATAGAAAACATATGAACAAATAATAATAACCACATCATTACACTTCAATGCAAAACTATAACAAACAGCAGCCGATATTGCAAAAAGAAACTGTTCGCTTTGTTTTTTGTTCTAACCTAAATAAGCTAAATAAGCAAGAAATCTTAACAAATCGGAAATCCACAAAACCACGTGACCATAAAGTATGCTAACATTGGACGAAGATCGGCCGAGGCACAAATAAAGCACGAAGTACGAACCAAAACTTTTCCAAACTTAGATAAGATGTTCTTATCATGTTAATAGGAAACGGAGGTCTTGTTGTAAGCAGTAATTAAAGAGTTATCTGTCTATCATAGATATAGTAATTTATAGTTTTCCTATGCTGTCTATAATTATAACGTTTGTTTTTATTTGAATAATGACATAATGTCGATTAACACATTGTTTACTGGTCATGAATACATTCGTGTTTGCATAGCTGCCAATTTTTATGCTTTTTTGTTTTTATGCTTTTATTTAATCGCAGAAATCTGTGATTAAATAAGCTGAAGATTTTTATTAAAAAATAGTGATAGAAAAAGCGTAATCGAAAAGCAGTTCCGTGTTAAATTGCCCATCAATGAAGTTATAAGGCTAATATAATATTATATAATATATTTCCCTGCTTAGCAATTCGAAACTTCCTAACATTTTCGCGCCCTCATTGTAAGAACATAAAATTAGCAGGCATGGCATGAATATTGAAGTAATTTGGAATTTAGCGGGTTTTTTTTCTCCCCGATAAATGACTTGCCAGAGATTTAAGTTGTAAGCAGGGGCGCCATTTCGGGGGGGCAACCGCCCCCCCCCCCAAGGAATTTGAAATTTCAGAAATTTTTCCAGTTATTACAGGTTAGACTAAAAAAAAAAAAAAAATCAAAAAATGATCAAAAGCTAAAATAACGTCAGATTTCAAAGATTTGATTACAATAAAAAAAAAACTAGTCTGATGTGTCAATCGCAAAACTTTCTTCTATCTCATACAGGTTTCACATACAGCAAAAACAAATCAGCACCAATTTATATTAAGGTCTCAGTGAATCTAAAGTTTTATTAAATTATGTGCGTTAGTTCTGGAGATATAGCTATCGTGAAATTCGTAGAAAATGTAGCATGGCAGCGCCACCTGTTGGGCTTTTTATACCAAATTCTAATCAACGTCTGTTGTTGTCAAGGTCTAACCGGATCTGAAGTTTGGTGAAATTCTGTGCATTAGTTGTTGAGATATAGCTATCGTAAAAATCAGGAAAAATATAGCATAGCAGCGCCATCTGTTGGGCGATTTACACCAAAAACTAATCACCACCCATTTATATCAATGTCTAACCGAATATAAAGTTTTATCAAATTCCGTGCATTAGTTCTTGAGATACAGCGCCCACGAATGTTTTGTCACATACAGACACTGAGACACACAGACAGACATTTTCTAAAAATAGTCCAATTGTGTTCAGGAATCAGGACCTTCTAAAACGTATAAATCCGTCAAAAACCGGAAGTGGTAAATTTTCATAAATCCAATACCTTTTTCTTGTAAAGATAGAAGAAAGTAATAAACATTTAATAAACACTTTAAACATTGAAATGTTTTCTAAAGCCTTGCTATTGCAACATTCTATAAATTTTATCAAGACATTTATCATTACTGAGTATTTTGGCTAGTTTTAGAAATATATGTGAGAAAAAACTCTATGAATTGCTTCTGAGCTGTGAAAAGAAAGAATGTGATTAAAAGAAAACTCGTCACCCCCAAGGCTAGAATTTTCGTGATAAATTATCTCTGTAGACAAAAATTTAAGAGGATTTTTTTTTCGGGGGTGGGGGAATGGAAGAGGTGTATTCAATTTCCTAATTATATCATTTGTTAATTTTGTTTTATTAGTGTCACATTATATTTACTCCAATCGTTATAATGCTATTAAATCATTTGCTTTATTAAATGATATTATATATACAGTATGCTCTTACAAATCTCCACAGCCTGACACTAAAGTCCTGTCCAGATTTGGTTGTAACCGACACGAATCCTAATTTTAACCCGACAGACTTCAAGCCGAATCCGAAATATTCATACCTGAACCCGAAGAGAAAGAAAATTAATGTATATTTATGTATATGATACATTTATGGAAAAGTAATCTACAAGTTTACAAATTATGTAAAAAAAATAACACTACACCCATTAATATTCAAATATACTATAGTTTTTTCATTTGAAAATTATTCAGAACCTCCTTTTGTATAATCGGTTCATCTCGAACCAGATTCGAAAGAGTCAAAGCATAACCCGAAGCGTATAAAGTTTATTCGACCCGCAACAACAAAAAAATTGAATCAACCAAACCCAAAACGAAATGCATTTCGGGTAGCCGATGCACGACTGTAATTTCCAGTAAACCCTGAAACGTCCAAAAAATTTTCATTGACCGCAACCCCACCCGAAATGAAAGAAAATTAATCCATATTTCAATATGATTTGGAAAAGTAGACTACAATTATATCTCTAATAACAATTTTATCTTTTATGTAGAAAAATTATTTTTTTTCATCTGAAAATATTTAAGATTTCTTTGAAAACTCGGGTAACATGAACCCGACTCAAAATAGTGAAAAGCCAACTTAAACCCGAATCAATTAACCCTTTCATAACGCAGGCCAGGATTGACTACTACCGTATTTACCCGCGTATAGGTCGAGAAATTTTGGACAAAAAGAGACTTTAAAGGTGGGGGGGGGGGGGGGGTCGACTTATGCGAGGGTCCTTAATTTTTTTTTTCAGAGTGGATTTCATCCTGTTGTCCAACATTAACAAAGGGCGGTAATATTAGAAAGTCCGACATTGCATTAATTGCCCAGTGGTTTAAAGATGCGTGGAATCAAATTCCTTCCGAAATTATTATAAAATCGTTCAAGAATTGCTGCATAAGCAACGAACTAGACGGCACAGAAGATGATGCCATTTGAGAAAGTAATAACGACGAGGAAGAATGTTCCGATACAGAGATTGAAAACGTGTATCATGATGAGCCGATGACGACGAAGGACTTATGTGAAGGGTTTGGCGAGTCCGATATTGAATCGGACCTCGAATCAGTTTAACTTTGTATATTATTATCTTCATTATTGTATATTTAGTACTTTTTCTTTCAGATGATTTCGAATCAATGTACAAAAAAAAATATAAATAATAAAGTTCCTTTATTATTGTATATTTAGTATACTTTTTTTTTTCCAGGTGATTTTGAATAATGTATTTTGAAAAAAAAATCAAATTTATTGATGGGAAAAGTTGGGGGTCGACTTATACACGGGATTTATAAAGATTCAAATTTCTTGATCGGGAAAGTGGGGGTCGACTTATACGCGGGATCGACGTATACGCGGGTAAATACGGTAATTGTGCATTCAATCGTTCTATAATTTCCTGAAAAAATCCTTGTGACAGATTTCAAAAAGTCGTACTAATAGAATAAAAAATAGTCCACTGGGACATATATGTCCCAACCGTAGTCAAATGTTCCAAGTCAACCTGACCCGCAACGAAAATAAGCCACGTCAACCCGGCTCGATCCGTACTGCAGATTGGGTGGTATTGCCCCATCCAATGCAGGAGCAAGGGATCTGAGACCAAGGGTTTTGCAGATTTCTGAATTGTATGGAATTTAGATCATAGTATGAAGAGGAAGACAGAAAATGATTACGAAAAATTTTTACTGACAGAAAATCATTAATGAAAATTTTCTTATACCTATGGATTACAGCATTTGTAAATTTCATAACTTCGTGATGGTGTTCGTGTGCCGATTATCTCGTGACCGGTTGAATTTCACGACTTTTTTTCGTGATTGTTTCATTTTTATTTATTTATTTATATTAAATAATTTTTCTATAATTTTCCAAAATTCGCTATTTTCTGTGAATCATTGACGGAATGGATTTTTTGACCATTTGTCTAAATTAGCGACATTTTTTTTGGCAACTGATCGACGAAATTCGTTATTTATTTTTGTAATCTTTTGACGCAATTCGCGACTCTTTTCTACGATCGTTTGTTGAAATTCGGAAGTCATTTTTCACAACCGACAGACAAAAGTAGATATTTTTTTTGCGCGATCTTTGACGAAATTCCCCTTTTTTGCGCGATTGTTTGATTAAATTCTTGATTTTTTTTTCGTTCAATCTTATGGCGAATTTCGCGGTATTTTTCCGCAATATTATACTAATTTCACGATTTTTTTCCGCGACCGATTTGTTTCAGTGATCTTTGGCAAAATTCGCAATATTTTTCCACGGTCGTTTGAAAAAATTAACGATTTGTTCAGAGACCAATTTTGCCAAATTAACTATTTTTTCTAATTCCAATTCGTAAAATTCCTGATGTTTACCACAATCGGTTGATGAATTGCTTTTGCGTAAAAAAAAGAAGAAAAATTCGCGGACTACCACTAAAATTAAAGTCGCTGAAGAATCACATGTTTGTGAAAGAAGTTAAGAAGACAAAATCTCACACTGAATTTTTTATTCTGGGGGCCTATTTCTATTTTGTGCACGATTTGGGCAATCCTGCACGATATTTCAACCCCTGTCTCTAAAAAAAAAAACTTTGCCCGCCCCCAAGAAACTCATGAAAGTGTGCCCCTGCAGTAAAACCTGCAAAGAAGGAGTTGAAAAGGACTGTAAAAAAGCTCCATTTTAGATAGGTCTCCATCTTAGCAAGTATAATTGTATGGTGTTTTTTTCGTCGAAACTTGATTTTTTTTTTTGCCCGTTTGAGAAATAATTATGTTATAGACAGGTTTTGCTTTGACACGTTTCACTGTAATACACCTATGCTCTTCAGAAGTGCTTTATAGAAAGGAGGTTTTAACCAGGGCTGTGGAGTCGGAGTCAGGCCTATTTTTTGGCAAAAGAGTCGGAGTCACTAAAAAACAGGCCGACTCCGACTTCGACTCCAGCTTGTTTTATAGAGCAGTTTAAAGTGAAATTAAACCAATTAAATGTAATTTTAAATTTGTAAACTGAATTATTATTTTTATATTTGGACTATATATACAAGGAAACCCAGGTTAAACAGTCCCAGTATACTGTTCAGTGTACAGCATAGATGAAAACTGTTTTTAATTGAAATCTGTCGTTTATATTTAGTATATAGCTCGTTACAAGATGACATTTTTCACAAAAATATAATAAATTTTACAAAAATGACCTTTATTTTTCACAAAATGGGCCCTAAGATATAAAACCTGCATCGACCCAGGGTTGGAATAAAACATCATATGCTTCAAGGTCAAACAGGGATGTAACAGTAGGTTGCAGTGTTGTCAGTTCAGTTTTTTTCTATTATTCTGATTGCTTGATTTTTTTTAATAGTAATATTTCCTTTATTTAATGAAAAAAATTAATAAAGCAACTACAATTGAAGCACGTTATAACCAATTACGATATAACGAAAAGCACGATATAACGTAAGGCTCATAACCATTTAATTGGTCTGCATGTTAAAGAATACTGATTTCGAAACGATATAACGAAATATTTATAACGAAAAGCACGATATAACGAAAAGAATTCGAGCATGAAAAGTGAGAAAACAAACGATATAGCGAATTTTTCACTTTTTTTTAAAACTTAATAAAGGACACTGGAAATAGAATTTTATTTCTTAAATACCAGCTATTTTTTCCATGATGAGCCTTATTTTTTTTTCTCTACGGCCAACTACATATTTTCAATACTTCCAATATAGAAATTTGGGGGAAGATCAGTGTTTTAAGACAGACAGAGGGGTGACGCTTAGCTGAACTTGATTATGTTTCTTTTTTATTCGATAAGTGATTTAATTGACACTTGTTTTTCCTGTAAATTTATCGTGTGTTAATTTTTAAAACTGCTTGTACGCTGGCTATGACTGGCAAAAGAAAAAAAAAATGTATGTCCAGTAAAATTGTGTTATATGAATTGTGTGTGTTTATTCGTAAAAAAATAATTTCTGTGAAATTCCTTTTCAAATCAACGTTTCTCTTTTTTTTTTTACTGTTTGTAGTAAAAGTGATTTTTCCTATGAAGGGTATGAATATACATATGGCCTAGCTTTTTTTTAAAGCGATTTTAAGAACTATCTTTATGTAATTAAACGCCATTTTTATGATTGTCTATATTATTAGGACTTCTGCATACTCAGATTTTATGTTCAGACCACATTAGTCAAGTTAATTGAATTTCTTACAGTATAACGAATTAATTCGTAATAACGCTTTAACGAAAGCACTTTATAACGAGCAAATCTTTGGAGTACTTTCGATTTCGTTATAAGGTACTTTGACTGTATTACTATTTCAAAACGAATGACAGCAATTAAGCAATCTGAATAATAGGAATCAACAGGCAATACTAGTACTTTAGCTATCTCGTAGTCGGAGTCGGAGCCTTTAAAATTTCAGGAGTCGGAGTTGGAGTCGATCATTTTTCTCACCGACTCCGCAGCCCTGGTTTTAACAGTCTTAAAGAATACCTGAAAAAAAAAAAAACGGTACCTGTCTACAACTGAAAACTTTCATAATATTTTAAAATTCTACTTCCTAAGACGAAAACCTGTCTAAAACGGAATTTTTCAGAGGTCACTTCAGATTCCGTATTAGAAGTATTGCTGTCTCTGTATATATGATTCAGTAAACGTTTCTCGTTTGGAGAGGTTGCCGGGGGGGGGGGGGGCAGCCCCCCGAACTCCACCCTTGCCTATGTCAGTACCTTAAAAAAAACTTTGCCCCCCCCCCAAGAAAGTTCTGAAATGGCGCCCCTGGTTGTAAGCGATTGTTGTCTCATGACATCCTTTCTCGTGCCGTCGTGTCGCCTCCGAAAATTGATTTAAATCGGAAAATTTGAAAGCATTTTTAAAAAAAATCCTTTGCCTTTTGCGTCTATCGAAAAATGGAAACACATTCGATTTCATAGTTTATGACTACCATTACTCAATTTCAAGCGTTTAAAATTAAATTTGATTTCACGAAAGCGTCAAAAAATGCGTCTGTTTCGATTTGAGAACCAGACTGTTTTCGAATTCATACAAGCTACTTTCTGACACATTTCCTAATTAATTATATTCGCAAACGCATGAAATAGGTAGGTACTGTTATTCAGAAACTGTAATCGAACATTTTTCCATTTCGGTAAAGGCAGAAAATCTTTTAGAAAATGCTGTCAAATTTGGCGTTTCGAACCGAATTACCGGACAATCGCTATTACTCAAGATAAATTCATTTATCGAAAGATAAGAAATCTGTTTGATTGCAAATCACTTCAAAAATCAAACCAAATGTCATGCTTTTACATTTAAAAGTGAATCAGTAAATGTGTCGGAAAGTTTCGCGTTGTTGAGCGGGGAAAAAAATATTCTAAAAATGGAAGTTCTTTCCATGTTTTTAAATTCCAACAAGGTAGTTCTTGCAGTGGTTTTTGTCGTGTCCAGGGTATAGAGTCCTGTACCCGACCCGAACCCGACATTTTTTTTTTTTTTTATCGACCCGAAGCCGATAAAATAATTTTCGGCAACCCGACCCTAATCCGACATATTTCAACCCGAACCCGAAATGAAAGCAATGTAAATTATATTTTAATGCCATCATGAAAAATAATCTACAATTATATCTCTATTAACAATTTTATTTTTCATATAGAAAAATGGACATATCTAATATTGTTTAATATTCAAATATAGTAAAATCCCTGAATAGCGGACACCTCGCGATCGTTGAAAAGAGTCCTGCATCGGGTCGGGTTGTCCTTAATTTTCTTTTTCGGGTCGAATTGACTATAATTCTCTTTCTGCGGATCGGCTTCACTGTAGAATAATTCTTGCGGGTCAGATTTAGGTTTTTTGCAAGTTGGGTTGATGGAATTTTCACAAAACGGTTAAGCAGAACTAGTTGTTTCAGATGAATTTAAATACGCATTTGAACATATATTCAATTTACTGCAGGAGATATAAAATGTAACATAAGAAATGCGATCATAGATTATTCTTTCTTTTACAGTACAGTTAAGGTCAATTTTTTCTTCTCTCGGAATATGAAATATATTAGATTACCATATTTTGTTTTTGATACACACAAAATGCATGTATCGTATTTGTAATAGCTTATGCATTCATACACATGTTACATGTGTGTAGATTGGGAGGTGCCCATTATTCGGAGGTAAAAACGTACAGATGTGTTATAAAAATGTTCGCTAAATAGGAGTTCCCGATTTTCGGGAGTACCCTTTATGGAGGTTTTATTTTGCATAGAATTTTAACATGAAAAAATATTTTGGGCATTCTTTTAAAAAAATCGGGTCAACCCCGAAAGAGTCAAAACATAATCCGAACCGAAACAATAAAAGTCAACCCGACCGCAGATTAAAAAAAAAAAAAAAAAAAAAAAAGTAGAAGTCAAACCGACTTGAACCCGATCCGCAACGAAAAGATATAGCGTTAACCCGACACGACCCAAACCCCCGACCCGATGCAGGACTATAGTCCAGGATCGTAGATAAAAGACGGGTAGTTTCAAAGTGGACATTGTGTTATAGGTCCGAAAATGCCGACTTCGAAGGGCTAGACTCATCATTATTCGAGGCGATGAGCCCGTAACATCGGCTCTCATTACCCCTGGGTCTGACTTAAAAAGAACATGTAACGAAAATGGAAATAACATCAGATTCCCGAAAAAAAAAATGTTTTTATTTCGGACACGACTACACCCGTCCAAGGAAATTCGAGAGAAACCTGACCAGATGACGTAACGAGAACGAGTATTTACGTAACGTAACATATCGTTACACACACACAGACATATACAGTATGCCCACTAAAGTCCCTTGCCGCCCCTCTTAACTTCGGAACGGCTGCTGCTATATTCATATAAGTAGTGTCTAGGTATAGTAAAATAGCCATGCGCTACTCAATGAAACCACCTATGGCGCCACCTGGTGGAATGTTGCGGAGTTAGCATTTATATCTCGAAAACGGAAAGAGATAGAGAAAAAAAGTGATTTACAAAGTTGTAGAGCATCATCGATTTAGTACGAAAAGACACATTGTGGACATTAATGCTAAGAATAGAACGGTTAAAACACGCATTTATCTTTTCGTGATTTCCTACACTGTGACGTGACAAAACGATCTTAGAAAGAAAAAAAAGCAACTAGCTATAATAATATACCTTTATTTTAGATTTTCAGACTTCTCACCGTCAGCTGCAATGCATATTTGGATGTTTGTTTGAATTTCCCGTTGCACACGTTGGAGCGTAGATGGTGACACGTTGGCACAAGCGTCCGTAATAGCAGAGACGGATTAACCACTTACCGGGCCCCTAGGCTTAACACATTGGGGGCCCCCCTCCTGCTCTATATGTATATACATTGACATACAACATATATATATATATATATATATATACAAACATACACACGCACACACACACACATACATATATATATACATACAAATTTTTTAGGACAAAAAAAAAAAGGTCACAAACTTAGCGCCGGGCCCTTAGTTTGTTGGGCCCCTAGGCTTCAGCCTACTCAGTCTATTTGGTAATTCGCCTCTGCGTAATAGCGTCGTTTAATGTCCTGCAATGTTTGTGGAGGGGTCGCACAGACCTGCTGTTTCATAACTGATTGTTTCTTTCTTTCTAAGATCATTTTGTCACGTCACAGTGTAGAAGATCACAAAAAAACAAACGCGCGTTTTAACCGTTCTATTCTTCGCATTAATATCCACAAGGTGTCTTTTCGTACTAAATCGATGATACTCTACAACTTTGTAACTCACTTTTTTTTCTCTATCTCTTTCCGTTTTCGAGATAGGAATGGTAACTCCGCAGCATCCCACCAGGTGGCGCTGTAGGCGATTTCATTGTGTAACGCATGGCTACTTTACTATACCTAGACACCACTTTTATGAATATAGCAGCAGCCGTTCCGAAGTTAAGAGGGTGGCAATGGCAAGGGACTTTAGTGGGCACACTGTAAACTGTATATTGGAGCTTTCAGAGTTTAAAATCTGTTTTTGTGTTGAATGGGTAGGAAAAAATACACTACTCAAAATAATTTATAAATTTGTTCTGATTAAATTTTTTTTTTCTTCTGTTTCACGGATTCATATCTCACTCAAATAAACAGTACATGTAAAAAAAAAAAAAAAAAAAAAAAAAGTTATACGTTATACATTTCACAGCGGTTCCCAACCTGGGGTACGTGGCGGGGCTGCTGGGGGTACGTGAAAATAATATCTGTAATGGCGGAAACCACAAAAAATGGTTTAACTGAAAACACATAAAGAAAATTGACAGTTTTGAATTACAAAGTTAGTCTCATGTGTAAATCCAAAATATTACATTCAAAATTAAAGAAAAAGGCCCAATAGACCTAATAATTCATTGCTAATGCAATGTCACTAGCTCTGCCTACTGTTAAGCAGATTGCATGAGTACTTATATGTTTTTCACCAACTTCCCGAAAACTTCAATTAATAATTATGCAATATTGTTTTCTCACAACTTTTTTTTTTGTTCCGTTTTTAATAATAATTGCAAAACGCCTAAATTACGTCAGAGCTTCTGGCTGTAATGTCTTTTGATAAAACGTGTTGAAAAGCTGGCCGTTATTTTCGTTTTCGAGTAGGCGGAGTTATATCACTGACGTATTTTAATAGAAAATCTTCCCTCATTTTAATCAGCATTTAATTTGAAGTATTTATTTATTATATAAGTGATTTTGTTTTTTGTTTAAAATGGATAATTGGTTGAAAACCGGAACTCTTAAGAGAACTACTACTGCGATTGAAGTTGAACCTGGTGAGTCCGGAACTGTAAGTACTTCGAAACAATCTGATTATTTAGAAGTGCAAGACAAACCTGAGTGCAGCTGTTAATAGGCCTGTTCTGGTAAGTGATGAACCTAATACTTTAAATAAAACTGAAAGCATCAGTGCCCCATTAAAGAAAATAAAATAAAATAATGAGTACTTGAAATATGGATTTTCATTCACGGGAGAGGAAGATTTTCCAAAACCACTATGCGTTGTTTGTGGAGAGATTTGTCAAATAGTAGCATGTAGCCCTCTTTATTAATGTACCAGAGACAAAACATCCAATTTATAAACAAAAGGATGTCAGTTTCTTTCAGTGACTATCAAGCGGCCCTAATGTAGCATCTTAAGTGTTTTCTACAAACAAAGACAATGAAAATGCTTTTGAAGCATCGCATAGAATCATAGCTATCATATTGCTAAAAGTGGTAAAAATCATACAAGCGCTTAAAATTTGATATATCCTTGTATCAAAGATGATGTCAAATGTATGTTTGGTGAAGAACATGTGAAAAAAAAAAAATTAAATATTCATTTTTCAAACAATACAGTTGCTTGAAGAATTAGTGACATGTCTGCCGATTTTGAATCTACAGTAATTCAAAGAATAAAAAAAGTCTCAACTTTTCAGTTCAGGTGGATTACTGAAATCTCCAATCTGTCAATTTTGCTTGTTATTGCAAGATATTTGAATAATAACGTGCTTGAAGAAGTTTTTTCACTCTGTTATCCTCTCACAGAAAGATGTTCAGGAAAATGATATATTTAATACCATTCACAGATTCACAGTTATTTCTGTGAAAAAGAAATTGATTGGGCCAATTGCTATGGTGTTTGCACTGATGGTGGAAAATCTATGCCTGGGTGTTATATAGGCTTACGCGGTCTAATGAAAGAAATTACACCTCATGTAGCTTGGAACCATTGCTGTATACACAGACACAGTCTAGCGACTATACCCTTGCCAGATTCATTGAAGGAAGTACTACACCAAGCTGTCAAAGTCGTTAATTTTATTAAGGCCAATTCAACAAACTCCAGGTTATTCAAATCTTTGATGAAAAGATGATGGGCAGTCTGCATACTACATTGCTTTTGCACACAGAGGTGAAGTGACTTCCACGAGGAAAAGTACTTGCAAGATTATTTGTATTGAGGCATGAAGTTCAAGTTTTTTTAAAGATCATTCTTTTGAGCTGAGCTCTAAATTTCATGAAGTATAATGGCTTCAAATGCTTTCATTTTGAGCCATTGATACCTGATATTTTTTCAGAAATAAATAAACTTAATTTAGGATTACAGAACAGTTCCATGACCATTTTTAAGGTATCTGACAATAAACTTAATTTTGGATTACAGAACAGTACCATGACCATTTTTAAGGTATCTGACAAGATCGAGTCTATGATTAAAAAATTAGATTTTTGAGAATCATACATCAGAAAACACCAGCCAGAAGTTTTTCAAACACTTTACAATGTGTTATCTGAAAACGAGCTGAAATTATCAGAAGTAAAATTTAGTATAATGGCTCACTTAACAGGACTTAAAACGTCATTCAAACAATATTTTCCGAAGCAAAGTTATGAAAATAACTGGATTTCAAACCCATTTAACGACTTGTTCTTTCTACAAGCCGAAAATTTATTAATTACTGAAAAAGAAAAATTGATCAAACTTTCGACTGATTCTTCTTTACAATCTGATCTCAACCAAAGAAATATTATTACTTTTTCAACAGCAGTTAAAGAAGAATACCAAGAACTCAGTGATAATGATATAAAACACTTGTTGTTTTTCACAAATACCGAGTTTGTCGAAAGAGCATTTTCCTCTTACGCGCATATTTTAAAAACAAATATCAAAATAAGCTTGATGCTGCTCCTGACTTGAGATTATGTCTGTCTTCGTTTGAGCCCGATTTTAAGAAACTCAATTCGATGAAACAAGCTAAAAGATCCCATTCAGAGTATCAAAAGTCATTTTGATTATTTGTAAATAATGAGACAAAGTTGTTATCAATAATCATCGTAAGATAGTCAAAATTTGTTTTAATGCTATATCTATTTTTTAATGTTTAGCTAATATTTATAAAAATCAAAATGCAAGTTAAAAAATAAAAGGTTAGGAATGTCAATGCAATTTGTATCGATTTATAATTTGGTTATGAATAGACGATTGCTAATGAAAAAAACATTTTTGTGTTATATGGTTGACTGGAGGGGGAGGGGAGTGTTTATGAAAAATGGGGGGGTACGCCGAAATGAAAAGCATAAGAAAGGGGTACGTGAAAGAAAAAAGGTTGGGAAGCGCTGGTCTACATTGATTTGAAAAATTGCTTATCTAAATAGTAGTAGTATTATTAAGAGAAAGATTTTTTTTTCCTTTTTTTGTCTGAGTATCTGTCTGTTGGCGATGGTCTGGGAAATAGATCATACGCATCATACATCTGCAAATTTCCAGATAGACGGAGACAGGTCCAAATGAACCTGAGACTCAGATTTTGGATTGTTTTATT
This sequence comes from Maratus michaelseni, assembly GCA_963931845.1. NCBI lineage: Eukaryota > Metazoa > Arthropoda > Arachnida > Araneae > Salticidae > Maratus > Maratus michaelseni. The sequence goes on along the minus strand of OZ007600.1, from coordinate 126,234,430 downwards.
AGATGTCTTGTTTTTCTTTCTTTGTTTGTTTGTTTTTTTCAGCAGCAGAAAAATTCGCATATTTTCGAGATTTTTCAAGATCGCCAGGCGAGTTTGAGCCATTCAAAAACAATTCAAATTCAATCTTTTTGCCCGATATAGTAAATTTTGTCCCGTGTTCAATAAAGTTTATTCGGGATTCGTACAGTGATTTTTAAATGTCGATGTTTTTTTTTAAAGTTTGAATTACGCCAAAAATGAGAAATCTGGAGGCACGGCAGTGCCTCCGCCAAGTCGAGAGAGGACAGCCGTAAGCATACTTTTCTGGAAGCAACTCAGGGCACTTTTGACCCCCCCATATCTCCGCGCTGGAGTATCCCAAAAATTTTAAACTTCAATTATAGAGAGTATTTGGCCCACAGGACCAAAATTTAAAATTACAACTTTCTGTCTTTTCTAGTTCAGGCGATATATGAACTCAAACATTCGATTTTTTGTCACTTCTTACTCACTCGTTCACGCGTCATCAAAAAGATTGGGTAGATCCCGTAGCCCCAGAAACTTGACATTTGGAAAAAAGGTAGTGTTTAGGATATAAAGAAAGGAAAAATTATAAAATCCAGAAAATTCGAAAAAAAACATTCGAAAATTCAACAAATTCCATCAAAATTGAAAATTGAAAATAATACGATCTTGTAGTCTTGGAAACTTAAGATTTGGTGTGAAGGTAGTGTTTAACATCCAGAAAAAGAAAACATCAAAAACACCAAAAAAATCGAAAGCAAAATTGAAAAAATCGAAGAAATTGAAAAAAAACCGAAAATTTGAAGACAATCCGATTTTGTTGCGCTAGAAAATTCAAATTAGGAATAAAGATAGTATTTAGGATACAGATAAAGGAAAATTAAAAAAATCCAGAAAATTCGAAAAAAAAATAAAAAAATTCGAAAAAAATTGAAAAAATGAAAATAATTTGATACGATAACGCTCGTATTTATAAATTAATTTGGTTGAAACTAATTGTGTGTATTAAGCTCACCAATGCCTCGACCGAGTTCGTTGGCCAGCTTGGTCCGCCATCTTGTTTCAAGATGGCGGCCACGGAAAATTTTAAAACTAAAATAAATATACAAAAAAGTTAAAAAATCAAGTTTATTTTTTAATTAGGTGTTAGGACTTGATACAAGGATTCCAGAGCATTTTTTGTTTTACCTCTATCTTAAAAATTGGCTGAGATAGAGCAGTTTGAAATTCTAGGGTGGCTGACATTTTGAAACAAAACAGCACATTACAAAAAACCAACGATAAATTTATGGTCAATAATGGTCAAGCAGGTGCAATCCCGAATGAATACTCCGTGTTATTATAACTGTAACTTTGACTTCGAAATTTTGATACGTTGCATTTTCTATTTGCTGATATTTTTTAACTATGATTTACGCTAAGTGAAATGTTGTTGAAGAGGGATTCTCCATGTAAATCCGAAACGTCCAATTTTAATATGTTTTTAATGTTTTATGAAAGTGTATTGTAATGTCTGTAATTTTAATGATTTTAATATAAATTTATAGTTTTAGTGAACGCGATTTCTCGCAAATTATTTTCTTTCATTGTTGTAATCATTTTCCCAATCATACGCATAAAACTATATATTCATATCCATTAGCGCCAAATTCTCGCCAAACTTGGCGACAATTGGCGAAATCTCGTCAAATTTGGCGACAAAAATAAGTCTTCATAAATGAAGCCAACTTGGCTATAGCTCAATAATTTGGCGAATTTCTTATTCAAATTCAGTGTAAACGAATCTTTTGTAAACGGTTTCTTTGCATTTTAACTTGCTGTTTTCGAGTAACATTAGCTAAAATTTTAAAACGAAGATATAGGAAAGCTACCTTTTCCTGCCGGTACAGGCCGGAGGACTTTTTTATGAGTTGTCGGATGCAATCTATGTTTTGCATTAAATAAAGTAAAACATTGAAAAACAAATCCCACAGGATGGGGATAGTTTGTTTTAGATCTGGAGGCACGGCAGTGCCTTCGCCAAGTCGAGAGAGGACAGCCGTAAGCATACTTTTCTGGAAGCAACTCAGGGCACTTTTGACCCCCTCATATCTCCGCGCTGGAGTATTTCAAAAATTTGAAACTTCGTTTTTCTAGAGTATTTGGCACATAGGACCGACCAAAATTTAAAATTAAAACTTTCTATTTTTTCTAGTTCAGACGATATATGAACTCAAACATTCGATTTTTTGTCACTCACTCACTCGTTCACGCGTCATCAAAAAGATTAGGTAGATCCCGTAGCCCTAGAAACTTGACATTTGGAAAAAAGGTAGTGTCTAGGATACAAAGAAAGGAAAAATTATAAAATCCGGAAAATTCGAAAAAAAAAACATTCGAAAATTAAACAAATTCCATCAAAATTGAAAATTGAAAATAATACGATCTTGTAGTCTTAGGAACTTAAGATTCGGTGTGAAGGTAGTGTTTATCATCCAGAAAAAGAAAACATCAAAAACACCAAAAAAATCGAAAGCAAAATTGAAAAAATCGAAAATCGAAAAAAATCGAAAAATTTCAAATAATCCGATTTTGTTGCGCTAGAAACTTGGAATTCGGAATAAAGGTAGTATTTAGGATGCAAAATAAGGAAAAATTAAAAATTCCGGAAAATTCGAAAAAAAAATTCAAAAATTCGAAAAATTCGAAAAAAATTGAAAAAATTAAAATAATTTGATCTGCCTTAGAAACTTAAAATACGCAGTAAAGATAGTGTTTAGGATTCAGAATAAGTTAAAATAAAAAACCAAATAAAATTCGAAAATAAAACAAAAAAATCGAAAAAATCGAAAAATAAGGAAAATTTGAAAATAATTCGATTTCATAGCGCTAGAAACTTGAAATTTGGAATAAAGGTAATATTTAAGATACTAAATAAGGAAAAATTAAAAAATATGGATAATTCAAAAATACCCATAAATTAGTGCAGACGATATATGAACTCAAAGTTTCGATTTTTTGTCACTCACACACTCACTCACTCTTGCGTCATCAAAAAGATTGGGTATATCCCACAGCCACAGAAACTGAAAATTTGGAATAAAGCTAGCATTTCGGATACAAAGAAAGAAAAAAATATAAAATCCGGAAAATTTAAAAAAAAAACATTCGAAAATTCAAAAAAATCGAACAAAATTGAAATTTGAAAATAACACGATCTTGTAGTCTTAAAAACTTAAAATTTGGTGTGAAGGTAGTGTTTAGAATTCAGAAAAAGAAAGCATCAAAAACACACAAAAAAAATTGAAAATAAAATCGAAAAATCGAAAAAAATCGAAAAATTTCAAATAATCCAATTTTGTTGCGCTAGAAACTTGGAATTCGGAATAAAGGTAGTATTTAGGATGCAAAATAAGGAAAAATTAAAAAATCCAGAAAACTCGAAAAAAAATCAAAAATTCGAAAAATTCGAAAAAATTTGAAAAAAATTTAAATAATTTGATCTTTTGGCCTTAGAAACTTAAAATTCGCGGTAAAGATAGTGTTTAGGATTCAGAATAAGTTAAAATAAAAACGCAATAAAATTCGAAAATAAAATAAAAAAAATCGAAAAAGATCGGAAATTTTAAAATAATTCGATTTTGTAGCTCTAGAAATTTAAAATTTGTAATAAAGGATACAAAATAAGAAAAAATTATAAAATCCAGAAAATTATAAAAAAAAAAATGCGAAAAAATCAAAAATTGAAAGTATTTTTATCTTGTAGTCTTAGAAACTTAAAACTTGGTGTAAAGGTAGTATTTACTATTCAATAAAAGGAACAATTAAAAAATTCGAAAATAAAATCGAAAAATCGAAATATGTTTAAGAAATCGAAAATTCGAAAACAATTTGATTTTTTACTGCTAGAAACATTAGTTATAAGATAATTGTCCTATTAGCTAGTACAACGCCCCTAATTGGTTTATGTTATTTCCCCCGGATTATGGTTTTTTTTTCTTTCGTTTACGAATTTCGTTATAGAAAAATTCCGCTATAGACTGGCTACGTTATAGGCGATTTCTTTATAGACAGGTTTATTTTCTTTCACAGGTTGTACTCTATTTACTTCACATATGAAATATGGATTGTTAAATGATGTTAGCCCCACAAAAATTTTCACAGCTCCCCCTACCCTCCCGACATTACTGGCTGGTTATGGCTTGATAGTCCTTTCTAAATAAAATCATGGTGACTCAAGATTCACTTGATTTATCTCTAAATTGAACCTAAATGATCCTAAGAAGACTGATCAAAGAATTACTATATTGGCATGACAATCAGGTAACATAGAATTAAAATCGAAAAATCAATAAATTCATAAAAAGTCGAAAATTTGAAAATAATTCGATTTTGTAGTCCTAGAAGATTGACATTTGGCAGAAAGGCAGGGTTTTGTACACAAAGTAAGGAAAAATTAAAAAATCCGTAAATAATAAAAAAAGGGTCTAAAAAAAACGAAAAAAAAAACCATCGAAAAAAGGAATATAGTTTGATTTATTGGAAATTTCCGGAAATTTTAATTTTGGCTTTCTTTTTATACTAAACAGTTCTTTTATGTTAAATATCAAGTATCTAGGGCTGCGAGTTATATCTCAGATGCATAGCGCTTATCCTGGAAGCAACTGAGAGTACTTTTGGCACTCCCCCTCCCATAATTTAGTGCTTGCCCTTGCCTAGGAACCTGAAATCTCTTTTTATCTACAGTACTTTGCAAACGAAACTAAAGCTTCAATTTTTTTATACCTGTAAATAATAGGGACAGAGTGTGGGCTTAGCGAAAATCAGTGGATGATCTCCAAAAAGAACCCAAAATCAAGAAAAGGAGGGTTACTTACAAAAAGAAGTGAAATCTCATCAAAAAGTCACCTGTAAAAAATGCAGCCAAGTCTCGTAACTCATTTACCGTAAAAAGTACTGAGATCGTATAAAGCCAAGTTTAACTATCTTATTAACTCTGAAATTTTCATTCACAAAATCACTCCTAGTCTCTACATCTTTAGTTAATTATTATTTTGTGACTTGGCAATTACGCAGCACAGGGAAGTTATTACACCTTACTATGTTATGGGATGGGATAATTTAACTAAAGCAAATTATATACGCACAGGGAAGTTATTACACCTTAATATGTTATAGTATTATTTGATTAAGACTAACTATATACATCACATTCTCGTGCTGCGTAATTGCCAAGTCACAAAATAATAATTAACTAAAGATGTAGAGACTAGGAGTGATTTTGTGAATGAAAATTTCAGAGTTAATAAGATAGTTAAACTTGGCTTTATACGATCTCAGTACTTTTTACGGTAAATGAGTTACGAGACTTGGCTGCATTTTTTACAGGTGACTTTTTGATGAGATTTGTTTTTATCTAATTCACACCTTATCCATTTACCCCTGTATGGGGCAGATGCAGGACTCTATGTATGGCAGTGTTGAATTCAGGAGGGTAGCCAGAGGGGAAAGTCCCCTAATGTCCGGGAAGGTCATCGCCATGTCCCCCGAAAGATTTTATGCTTTTTAATAGTCTAAAAATGCACCCCCCCCCCCCAGGAACTCTATAATATCTCCTATAGCTGCAGAAAAATGTCTAAATTCACCACTGGTTTCGGTTATATTTCAATAAATTACACTACATTTCATATATTTCAAAGAAGATGAAATACGTTTTTTTATTTAAATTAATTATTAAAGAACTAGCCGCCACTGGTGACCAGTTTGGTCTCCCTTAAATGTATGTTAAACATTGCAACACGTTACATTTATTCATAATTTAATTTTCCCTTAATCCTTCGCCAAATCGGAAGATTCTAATAGACAAATCATGAACTTTTGCGATCATGGTAGCATTTCGCATATTTTTTGGGCACAAATGTCACATACGCACGTTGGCGCGATTCCCCCCCCCCCCTCCCCCGCCAATTTGGCGAAAACTTTGTTATGGAAATTGTTGTTTATTTACTTTTATTTTTTATTTTAATTCTATAAATTATTTTTGATATGTAAATCAATATTTATTTACAACAAACTATCATTTATTTATTTTTATTCTTTTTTTTTAATTATGAGTATTTTTGTTAGCCGGGAGCAGATGATAATCCGCCAAATATCGTTCCCATCACCGTCATTCATATTACAATTAATTTAATTTTAAATTATAAACCTGTCACTCATTTCATTTAAAATACTTAACTTTAATCTAAAATGCTTATATTACATAAATTTAAAATACTTCACACTTTTCATTTAAAAGAGAAAATAAATAAATAAATAAGAAATAATATTGTTATGAATTTTGTATATATCTGTAAATATTCCATTTGTTTAAATTTATTTTTATTTTATTATTGTGAAAATTGCCGTATTATTAATGTATTTCCTATTGAGCATCATGTAACTCAATGCTAAAGGCCTCAGATGGTTTGCAAGGAAAACAACCTTACACCCTCATCTTTATAATGGAAGTCTATGGTAAAATCGCCAAGGAATGGGTTTATCGCCAAGTTGGCGATGGTTTTGGCGACTTATTTTTGTCGCCAAATTTAGCGATATATCGCCAAATGTTGCCAAGTTGGCGACGGATTTGGCGACTTTTTGTGCAACCACCCCCCCTTATACCTGTACATTGGGATCCTTTCTCGCTTTGGTTCTCTATCGAAAGTTAAAGCACTTTCTGGTAATTTCTAGCATCTGAAAGCTCTGGAATAATCTGGAAAGATCTCTGAAGCCTATATAAGGGACCTCCACCAGTCCAGTTAGTTAGTTCTCTGTCAAAGGGGTAATCGCACCCAGCACGGTCTGGGTCATGTGGGCAGTGGCTGGCTGTCAAGGGATGTGTAACAATGGTTCACTTTTGGTGCGTCTGATGCTCAGAGAAAGAGATCTAAACTTTTTCATTTAAGTATGGTCCCCTAAGATAATTACATTCAGTTTTACACCGCACGGTGGAAATTGTGAGGGGTGTGGTGGATTGTCAATGGAAAGAAAATGAAGTACCTATGAATTACAATACCTCCCAAGCATGTAATATAATAAAAAACGAAATATCTTTCTGCGTTTTAAATACCGATAGTGTTACCGATAGATCTTTTTTAAACTATTGCTTTAACCAGAGAGTTTGCAAAGAAAACCCGAATGTGTAAATATAATTTGAAATATAATAGATTTAAACATAATTCTTTATTATTTTACAAGATTAAAAATAATAATAACAATAATGCATTATTATCTGTTTAAGGGAGTTGTACTTTTTATATTAAAACATCTTGTCAATTTCAGTATCTGTACGTTCAAAAATAAAATTCTATGTTTACTGACACAATAATAATAAAGTATTTTATTTTTATGAATAAAAGGGCATTTTTTCTTTAGGGAATTATGTCATTATCACCACTAGAATTAAGGTAAAGAGGAAAAAAAAACTATATTTTAAATTATTTTAGAAAATTGGTAATGCTTTAAATATTTGTTTTATTTAAAGATGTCAGCTTTAGGAGATATTTTTGGGGTATCAGCTTTAGGGCACTTTACCTTAGTCCACTTTTCTGAGATTAGGTTAGTGCATCATTTACTTCAATCATTTTTTTAATATTTCAGTTTTATTGAATACTTAATATGATTTTTTTTAAATGATATAATTTTCAGAAACGTTTTATACAGTGCATAAAAAATGTTTTTTTTTTTTTTTTTTTTTTTTTTTTTAAATAGAATGGGGAAAATGTAGGAAGTTTATGTGCAGAACTAAACATTACTGAATATGATATCCTAGTGATGTAATCATACTAAATTGTTTTAGTCCCATAAATGAAAATGATATTTTCTTTTGAGATTGATGTCAGTTATCTGAGTATCCGCGACTATGTCATATTGTAAGGCGGTTGTCAAAAAAATATTTTCCCCCAACCAACAACGCGAAACTTTCTGAAACATTCATGGGCTCACTTTTAAGGCAAAAGCATGACATTTGCAGGCCTGAATATTAAAGCTATTGGAAATCGAATAGTGTTTACCATTTTTTTTTCAACGAATTACCTTATATATTTATACGCGATTGTTTTCACGTGACCACAAATTTTTCTTTGATAGTATTTTGTGAATGATATTTTGCCTTTATGAAAAAGTGGAAAACATCATTCCATCACATAGTATCTGCATAAGAAAAAATAGCACCTGCCATATAGCACCTGCCCTGCACCATAAGAGCACCTGCCAATTTAATGCGTTCCAATATTTATTTAAATATGACGTCATTTTTACTTGTGTAATTATGTCATTATCACCACTAGAATTAAGGTAAAGAGGAAAGAAAAACTATATTTTAAATTATTTTAGAAAATTGGTAATGCTTTAAATATTTGTTTTATTTAAAGATGTCAGCTTTAGGAGATATTTTTGGGGTATCAGCTTTAGGGCACTTTACCTTAGTCCACTTTTCTGAGATTAGGTTAGTGCATCATTTACTTCAATCATTTTTTTTAATATTTCAGTTTTATTGAATACTTAATATGATTTTTTTTTAAATGATATAATTTTCAGAAACGTTTTATACAGTGCATAAAAAATGGTTTTTTTTTTTTTTTTTTTTTTTTTTTTTTTTTTTTTTTTTTTTTAAATAGAATGGGGAAAATGTAGGAAGTTTATGTGCAGAACTAAACATTACTGAATATGATATCGTAGTGATGTAATCATACTAAATTGTTTTAGTCCCATAAATGAAAATGATATTTTCTTTTGAGATTGATGTCATATTTCCAAAAAAAAAATCATTTTAAAGATAGATAAGATTGATTTTCTTATTTTTGTTATAATTATGACTTTAAATAAACAATAATCACTTGTTACTTTTTAAATGCCAATATATTGATAATATTGAAAATGCTTCATGTACATTTAATTTGTACGTAAGATATTTTTAATGTACTGAAAAATTAATCTCATTTAAACATATCTTGTTGTTTTATCTTTCACTGAAATAATTCTTTTTAATCAAGATATTTTCTTTCATTTCGTAGTAATCTTTTTTAATTTACTCATCAGTTAAATGCAACAATAAAATGCAACCCAGGAGCAGAAAAAAAAAAAAAAAACATGAATTTTTCAAGAAACTTTAAAAATTGCATGATAAACTATTGGTCTCAAAGAATATTTTTAGATGAATAAAAATTTAATTACTTTTGACCTGTTGGAAATCAGTATGTAAGAGTGACAGATATAATGAAAATTGTGCTGTTCATGCATTTCATTCATGCATTTATGCTTTATCCTTATGTTATTGTATTAGGTTATGTTATGGTAGGGTATATTATAGAAATGTTCAAATATTAACCCTGAGAGGTTCATATTTAAATTGTTCAGTTCATATTTAAATTCAATATCAAATGCAATATTAAATGCAGAAACTGAAATGCAGAAAAAATCCATTGTTTAAAGCTGGTTATTAAAGTTGTAAACCCTTTTTTACAATACATGACATAATGTTATATAGTGGCAAATTAGATAAAATAACTATATAATTCGATGCCAATAAATTTATTTAATTAAAGAGAAAAAAGCGTAATAACTAAATTCTGTGGATTTTTTACTAATACAATCTATATTATAAAGGACAAACGTGTCCGTGCGTAACGCTGACGTCATTTTGCGAATGGCAACAATTGACAATGAAAATTTCGGTTTTGCGACTTTTGCTACTGCAATTTTTTTAATTTCTAAACATCGCACATTTTCAATTGAAAAAAATCTACTTTCAAATGCTATTTATTTGAAAACTGTATCGTAATTTGCTTGAAAACTGTATTGCCATTTACTCATTTTTTATGGTTTTTAACACTTTCCAACATAGTTGAAAAGTGTTTATGAATTCGGTTTATCTGTCTGTCTGTCTGTCGTCTGTCTATCCGTGCTCTAACTCGCGTAAATATACTCGGATCTTCGCAGCACTTATAGTTTTTTTTTTTTTTTTTTTTTTTTTTTTTTTTTTTTTTACAGAGACACTCAAAATAATTACGTTACATCACGGTCTATGAAGAAAAATCGTTTGCAGTTTATTTTAATAATGTTTCACTGTTTCAAACCTGTTAAAATTGATATATATCACTAACGTAGATTACAAGAGGAATACTATAGAATACTGTGTTTTTGCTTTCATCGTTCATTTACAGGGACACACAAAAGAATTCGGTTAAAGTATTTGCTTATTAATAATAATTCCTGGGAATGTTTTTTCAGTTGCTGAACCCGTTTTTAAATTTAACTCTTTTTTTTTTGTCTATTACTTGGTGTGTATAGATTGTATACAGGGCAGCACAAAAATTTTCGAGTACATTTCCGTTTAATGTCGGAAATTGCAGAAGGGGAATTTTAAACTGTGCTACGCGTTTCCTAACTGAACTCAAATTTAGCATTCTATTTAGTATATATACAAATCTATAGATCCTATACAGTGCTGCACAAAAGAGCTCGGTTATTTTTCTGAATAGTGTTGGTAATTCCTGAAATTGGATATTTAACTATGTTATTATTTTTCAAAATTGTTTAGTTAGATATCACCTTACACATTACCGTAAAAATTTGCAAAAAGTTATTTTAGGAGTGTTGGAAAGTGTTACATAATCTATTCCTTGACGCATGATTTTTCCTGAGTGTTAAAATAATTAAAGACGATTGTGAAAGATTAATACTTCACTTTTATTAATATAAACAGTTCAGCATTTGTTTCCGGCTTATATTCCATAACGAATATTGAAACTTCATCACTAAATAAAATAAATAAATATATAAATAAAGGAGATGCAATCGAACTACGCACTTAAACCATTGAAATTATCGGAATCAAAATGTTGCTGTCTAAGCGATTTCTTCTGCTGTTAACTCTAGGCACGAGGCCAATATTGATATTATTAGTGAAAAATCTAAAAAAAAAAATATATATATGTTAAATGTAAAAAAATCTGTTACATTTTCAATTAAAAGAGTGGTGTTCACCTATATTCAGTAACACGGGAAGACCGTGTTGAATCCCCTAGTTTTTTTTTAACATGTATTTTGACCATTAATTCTTCATTATATTTCATGGATAAGATATTTTCATTTATTTCAATTTAATAAGAACATTTAATTTGATTTCATTGAGAATTCTTCAGAAACTAAGTTTTTGAAAATTGTGATTGTTCAATTATTTTTCCATGTTTTTCTTTATTAATATGTAAATAAATAGCTTACAAATAGTGAAAAATCATAGTTATATGTATTGCACAACTCTATCCGCAAAAATGTTTTTTTTTTGTTGAAATTGGGAAGGTGTTTGTAGTCTCGAAAGTCAACTGTAGCAGAGCACAGTCATTTGTCTAAACTGTCATCCTATTGCCCTTCTTCCCCGAAGGGATTTATTTTAAAAGGGGACCATCTTTAGCAGACTTTTTGAAACGCAAATGAAAGTAAAAGTATTTCGTCTCCCAGAAAATTGGGGTGGAATGATGAATGAGATTCTCATTGTATAGGTTGACCCCGTGCTACGTGCGGCGGAGCCCTGTCAAATGCGATTGAATACGCACGAGAGGCTTTGCATTGAGAACTGTGTTTCTCTGAGCGATTTTGTCGTTGATACGTCGTATTGAACGCATTGTTTCTGTGTGAAATTTTGCTGCGCTTTTATTGGATTTGAAGATTACTGAATATCTTGTAATTTTCAGAAGATATTGGTGATCGTATTGCACTGTTTATAGTGAATAAAGCCTTTTTATTGTTCTTATATATTGGCATCAGTCCTTTCGAACCCCGAGCTCACAACAATATCATCAGGGTTCGTACGGATCAGGGAATTTTCCAGGAGTTATACCAGTATTTTTTTTATAGAAAATAAATCAAGGTTCAACTGGAGAAACTTCTCCTTCTTTTAAGGAGAGGTTTTCTGTAAGAAAATATTGGTACCGAAGAATTTCCTGATCGCAAAATTCCAGGAGGCGTACGAACCCTGTATCATAAATCAAAACATTTGATTTCAAAATCAAAGTATCATTTCTAATTTGTACACGCGATAAATAAAAGCTGTATTAGCGATTTTAAAAATGCTAAAAATCTGATTCATTAAATATTATTACATGAGTTCAATTTACGTCAAGAAAAGGTCCGAAAGTTGAGTTGTATAGCACATAATTATGGTAAACTTTGATTGTCTCACTGGTGCGAATTATTTATTTGACGCGAGGCAGCGGTCCAAAAATTCATTCGCGGAGAACTTGCTTTGCGAATGATTACCTCCATGATTTAATATTTTAAATGTTCACGACGAATCAATCTTTTTTTTTGTTTACTTTTATGAATAGAGAATTTGAACTGCGAATCTTTCGACTGAAGTTATTGCAGAATATATACATAATTGAACGCAAGTCATCTCTCAAATATTAATTTATTTTGAACGATCTTTCTTAAAATGTAACTTTTATGCAGTTTATTCGAAAAAATAATTTTGAATAAAAATGGCCGCTTGGCATATGAAAAAGCGATGCGGCATCCCGGAACTGTTGAGGACAGTCACATGACTTACAGTTTTATTATAGAGATTATATAGAGATGTAAGGGCATAGTTTTTTTTTTCTCTGAAACGCGAAGAAAGAGAAGAAAATAAATCCCAACGTGGGCTTGCTAAGCAATCTTGTTTATTGCCTAAATACGTTCCCATAACGACAAGGGTTGTAAAAAACCCGGGTTTTTTTTATAAAAACCCAGCCCGGGCGGGTTTTATTAAAAACCCGGGTTAAATGGGCAATTTTCCCCGGGTAAATTGGGTTAAAATGCCAAAATGTGGACTATGATTCCACCTTCCTCACAAATAATAATCTTCAGGGTTGCTACTGTATAGGGAAAACTGGAAAAACTGAGGGAATTTAAAAATGAGTATTAAAAAAAAAAGAATTTTACTAAATTTTGGTATGTAAAATTTATCCATTGAAATTTTGAAAATTCTCAGAGGAATTATTGAGGGCAAATTAAATTTTTTGCTCAGGAAAACGGAAGGAATTTAATTGTCGAAATAAGTAGCAATCCTGATCTCAAATACAATCTTTGTGAACACTTCATAGTCTAATAGATGGGAATGACTTCATAGTCTTAATAATGATCTCAATATTTTTCTTAAAATATTTCTTAAAATACACATTATATTTCTTAAAATACATATATGATCCCTTTAATTTAAATAACAAACAAATTTTAAATTGCAAAGCTATCAATTGCATGCTATCACTACATAGTATAAAACAAAGTCGCTTTTTCTGTCCCTATATCCCTATGTACGCTTAAATCTTTAAAACTACGCAACGGATTTTGATGCGGTTTTTTTAATAGATAGAGTGATTCAAGAGGAAGGTTTATATGTATAATAACATCCATTAAACAGTGGATAAATACTGTTATTTTTGAGGTTTTTAATGTGATGTCGTAAATAATTTCATTTTTTACATTTGTTATTTTGGCCGAAAAGGTTACCATTGCTATTTTTTTGGCGATCATTATTGTTGCAGAAAGAAATGAAAAGGCTATACATCTCCAAAAATAAAAGAAAAACTGTGTTAAATTAATTAAAAAAAAAAAGAAAAAAAAAAGAAAAAAGAGTTTTAATGAGAGAATATTATAAAACGAAAATATTTAATTTAAACATGATTGGGAATGTTCGCAATGCTTAAAAAATTATTCAAGGGCCAAGATTGCTATCGAAACAATATTTCGCGATTTATCTTTTGTTTTTGGCGATTTTGATTTTACTTTTGATCCTAAACAATTTGATTTTAAGCCAAAAGGTGTCTTTTTTTTTTTTTTTTTTTTTTTTTTTTTTTTGATGCAGAAAGAATTGAAATGGCTATACAGCTGGAAAAATAAAAGAAAAAGCTGTTATTAATTTTATTTTAAAAAAAAGAAAGAAAAGAAAAACAGTTTTGATGAGAGATTTTAAGCCAAAAGGTGCTTTTTTTTTTTCAAGTGTACGATCACTGGCGCCCGGCTAACCGAAAAGTACCTTTTTTTAAATTCAAATGCAAACTATATTAATGGCAATATACTTCTATTTACTTCTACATATATGAAATTTCGTTCCGGCTGCTTATAACTCGAGTTCTGCTGAATGGATTTTCGTAGAGCTTAAACTGTATAAGATAATTTTTCAGGGAAGGTTTTATTGTATAACATACCTTTCTGCGTAGCTTAGTTATAAAATTATTCTGGGAAGTTCTATAATCAGATCAATCCGTTTATGAAATATTAGCCTTTTTAAAAGATTTTGCCGAATGGATTTCGATGAAACCTGCACTGTTAGATAACTTTCTAGGGAAAGTTTTATTATATAACATATCATTCTACGTTGCTTAGTTCTAGAATTATAGGGGGAAATTCGAAAATCAGGTGATATTTTTTTTATCAGATATTAGCTTTTTCAGTATTTGATTCGGATTATGAAAGATTAGCCTTCTGAAAAAGTTCTACTGGACGGATTTTGATGAGAATTGTATTGTTAGTCAGATGCTATTTCAGGAATGGTTTTAATGTACTACATATTGTTCTACGCTGCTTAGTCAAACAGTTGTGTGAAGGTTATACAGTCAGGAGAACCCGATTCCGAAAGATTAGCCTTTTTGAAAGTTTTTACTGGGCGTATTTTTTGCGACTTGCATTGTTAAGTAGATAATTTGTAAGGATGGTTTTAGTATATTTTATATTGTTCTGTTTTAGAATTACGTGGAAAAGTTCTATAATCAGATGAACCCGATTATAAAAGATTAGCCTTTATAAAAACTTCTACTGAATGGATTTTGTTAATTAGTTTGCATTGTTAGTTCGATAATTTTTAGTGATGGTTTTAGTATATTGCATATAGTTTTATCATTCTTTAGCAAACCTTAACTGTAAATGACCAAATAAAAGAGTTGGTCCTTAACAGCTAAAATTTTGACTGCACATTAGAAAATATAATAGCGCAATCACGTCATTTTTCAGTAATGTGGAAGGATATTCCAGGTAAATATACAGATTGCTTTCAAATACAAGGTCAAATTAAACGATATATTTTGTTTGCTTCAAGGTTCATTTGTAGAAACTGACCAGCGCAGCGGGCGTAGCTTGCTAGTTAATAATAAAATATAAATATAACTTTTAAAAAAAAATACTCTTTTGAAATTATCATAAGATTAGCAAATGTTGATAAAAGAAAATATCTTGCAAAAAAAAATTTCTTATATGTATGTATAATCTATTCATATATGTTAATTTTTTAGTTTTTAATACAATTCATTTGGAAGAAATTATTCCTATTCAAAAACTTCACTTAATATTACCATGTGACCTCCATTTTGCCTTAGCCTAAATGAATTTCTTTTTGAATTAAAACAGTAGCTGTGCACAACTATCCTTAATAGGCTATTCTTATTTTAATTTAAAAAAAAATAATATATCCATTATAAATAAGATATATATATGTATATATATCACAAACACAAAGTAGATTACTTTAATTTTTAATAGGCTGATGCAATAAGACTAAATATTGCAAATGATCATTTGTTAAGTTTAGTTTTAAACATTTACATTTTGCCTTCACTATTCAATAAAAAACAACTAAAAAATGATGCAATCTGTAGAAGGATTATCATCACTGCTCATTGTTATTACTTGTATTTAAAATTCCAAAACAGCTCTCTGATTGGTTAATGGCATTGCAATATATTATAAAACGTTTTTTAATAGTTATAATAAAAAAAACAATAGTTATAGAATTACCATGAATAAAATATTTTCTGTAACTAAATTTTATTTTTATAGCTATGAATAAAATATTTTCTTTGCATATACTATTCTAATTAATTTAATAAATATAATAAGTTTAGTAAATATAATACTCTTGAAGCTAACTGAAAAGCTTAAATTTACGTTTTAAATTAAAATCTAAAACGCTTTAAAATTACAGGGATCCAATCTAAAAGTGCAAGTAAATTAGTACAAATATATTTTCTAAGATTCAAAGAAGAGAATAAATAAAACAAAATAACCATAAACTGTTAACAAATACATCATTTGTTCCTTTCCAGAAATATATTTTTTAAAAAGCCCGGGTTTTTAAAAAAAAACCCAGCCCAGGCGGGCAGCTGGGCGGGTACCCGGGCAGCTGCCCACTACAACCCTGATAACGACGCAGTTGAGCTCGCAATCAGGAGCTTCTTTATTTATTCGCCGCATAGAGTTTGTTTGGAAAAAATAGAAGTAGATATATTTTGCCGGTTCAACGCCAGCAGTGGTGCAGCTGTATGCTGTAGTGAAGTGGAGAGATATAAGAGCATTGCGATGGAGATAAGATTAGCACGGTGTCGCACGACGAGGAGGAGATAAGAGAAAAGTACGGTGGAGGATGATGTTGGAATTTCTTATCGCGAGCAGAAGTGGCTTATCTTATGAGACGGGGAAGTTTTAGACGGATAAAGAATTAAATGAATCAGCGAACATAATTGTATTATGATGATTCAACATCTTTCACGGATGGGGGGATGGATGATGATGCAACATCTTTCCGGATTCCTGTTGTGAGGTGACTTCATTACTGCTAAATACTTTTGGAATGAATTTTTCAAAAACTTTGATTTTCAGAATTTGGAATCTGCCATTACCTCAAACTCATCAAGTAATTTGATTTTATTAGATGATCTATTCCAAGAACCAACAAGTAACATTTCACATATTAGTGACGAATTGCTGAGCATAACCCCTCCCACGAATGTCATTTCTCAAACCAAAAGTGATAATTCAAGCGATTTATAATGTGTTTCGCGAAGAACACGGTGGTGCATCTTTCTGACTTTAAAACTACATAATAGGCAATATTATGTGAGAGTTTAAACGCAATGTGTTTATATGTGAAGACATTCCAATAAAAAATGGAATTCTTATGGATACTATTTCCTGATATGAATTCCAGTATAAAACTTTTTCGTTTAATTTAAGATATGTTAGACCAGGGGTCGGCAACCTTTTTCGGCTGCGGGTCACAATGAACCAAAATATGTGTATTAAGAAAACGTTTCGGGTCAGTGGTGTTTTCATTTTAAAACAGTCTTTTTTCGGTGAATAATAAGATAAATTTTATTAAGGAAATAATCATCATGCGCCTTTTTAAACTTTAAACACAAAAAATAAAATTATAATTATTATAAAAGGAAACATAACTGAAGGAATTTTACTTTCTCTTCAATGGCTCCCCTGATGCAAACATACATGCATTATTATAACAAATAAGTACAATTTTCTGTTATGTTATTTAATAGTTTGGAATTTCTGAATTAAAATTAAACCTTTTTAGAGTTCCAAAATAAACTCGAAATATTTTTTCAATAGGATTTTATTTTTTTTAATACTTTTTTCGGAACTCAAGTGGGTCACTTGAAATTATGAAATGGGTCACTCGGTGACCAGCGGGTCATAGGTTGCTGACCCCTGTGTTAGATCATTATTTATTGCCAATAATACAATTCGAGTGTGGAATGATATTTCTGCTATGAACATTAAAATTTTTGGAGAATCATTCACATATTGAATTAAAAGATTATCAGTATCAGAATTTGAAAGAAAAAGCCCATGATTTGATTAAGAAACTCCTTCATCACAATTTACACGCATTCAAAGCATTTATCATACTTAATTAAACAAAAATGTAAGAGTTGTAATATATCTCCAGAAAACGAACTTGTATTATGGTCTAAACTTATTTCCTCTATTGAAGATAATTTATTGATGATACTAAAACGAATTTATGAATGTACTGGCTGTGTTTTTTAGGCAACAAAGTCTAAGTCTTCATTGATCTTTCCCATATAATCCTATGGGATGTTCTCCTCAATATTTCAATGTTTGCTGTAACTTTTTGAGTTTTCACGATATTTCATTGTATGAGTTGCTCTATCGTATTAACTATAAAATCATGACAAAAAGTCTTTGCTGTAGTTCGCGCATGCGCAGTTAAAATTTATTTCATAAAAATACCTATATCTCATCAAATATTCAATATATTAATATTTTTATCTCAGTATACTATTTCTACGATTTTTTGTCAAGTTTTTGGAAAGTGGTGTTAAATTCAGCTGAAAACTCTGCATGTTATTAAAAAAAAAAAAAAAAACCTTTTGAATATTTTACAGAAACGTTAACATCTTCACGGATATACGTGCTATGCTTACACAAATGCATACAAATGTTGAACAGGACCTACATAGTCATTTGCTACAGTGTCAGATCATTTTTAGCATTTTCTGTTACAGGGGTGATCAAAAATATTATTTTATTATTAAAATTATTATTGTTCCCCTAACTGTCCTCACGACAAAATCTTCACTGAAAAACATGAAGTCAAACATGTTCTTTACATCCTCAAAGTTCAAGGGCATTCCGGGCATTTCCTCATGACTTTCAGTAAGACATTCGACGAAACGTCTGAAATTGGTCACTGTCCCTTAATTTCTGGACACCAGTGTAGTATCAATAAGAATTCCATTTTAGTTGGAATTTCTTCAGTAGTAAGAACATTGCGTTTAAACTCTTAATATGCCCACAATATTGCCTATTATATAGCTTTAAAGCCAAAAAGATACAGTCACTGAGTTCTTCTCGAAACAGGAATTATGAATCGCGTGATTTATTACTTTTGGTTTGAGAAATGACATTTGTGGGAGGGGTTATGCTCTGAAATTCGTCACTGATATGTGAAATGTTACTTGCTGGTTCTTGCAATGGCTCATTTAATGAAATTAAATTACTAGCTGGGGTAATAGCAGATTCCAAAATCTGAAAATCAAAGCCTTTGAAAAATTCATTTTAAAAGTATTTAGCAGAAATTAAGTCACAGCTGGAATTTGGGAAAGATGTTGCACCGTCATAGTAAAATTAAGTTAGTTTATTCATTTAATTCGTTATCTGTGTAAAACTTCCTCGTCTTAAGACAAGCAACTTCTGCTCGCAATAAAAAATCCCAACGTCATCTTTCATTGCATTCTTCTCTTATCTCCTCCTTCCCCATCGCACGACACCGCGCTGCTCTTATCTCCACACTAACGATATTATCTCCCTCGTCCACACTACAGCATACAGCCGCGCCACAGCTGGCGTTGAACCGACAAAATATATCTACTCATGTGTAAAAAAATTAAAAAAAAAAACCTTTCGATTAATAACGGTACTTGAATTACTTTGAACGGCTCCTTTATAATAACTATAGAGGATACACGCAACACATAATATGCTAAAATGTAGGGCAACTAGAAAGTTCGGAGCAGATGCTTTACACCCACACAAACATATAAACATAAGTTTGGCGACTTTTTAGTTGGCGCGATTTTCAAGACCGCGCCAAACGAATAACTTAATACAATGGCTAGGTTGCCATTAAATGAAAAAATCCCCTACATTTGGCGACATTTTTCCTTTTTATAACCGATTAAAAAAAAAAAAAATCTGTGCGTGAGTGTATGACATCATAGCCGAAAGTTCATAATCATTGAAAAAGTACTTCCAGGAATAACGGTCTAAAGGCAGTAATCACATGATAACATATTTGCAGCTAGTGCCAGTTATCTCCATTTTTTATTTTCTCAGATGGAGGTCAGTGTTTTCGATGACATTACAAATTTTAATATTTTTAGAACTTAATTATAAATCAATAAATCAATTTTCAGGCATTTTTTTCTTTAGCCCACCAACAGGTGATAAATGGTCCAATATTCGTTATGGCTACAATTGTGTACGAATTACCAGTGTTGAATTCAGACATTTTACTCTGGGAGGGATTTCTGCTGTATATCATGGGGTACATTATAGAGAGAGTTCCGGGGGGAGGGGGGGGGGGGGCGTGGCATGTTTGACCATTAAAAAGTATAAAATCTTAAAGCTTCTGGGGGCGGCAATTTAAATCCCCCGGGTCACCCCCTGAATTCAACAGTGGAAGTTACAGCAACATTGGATTTAATAATGAATCAAACCACGCTCGCCCAAAATAGGCCAACTGGGTGGGAAACTGCAACAACAAAATATTTTAAACATTAAAAAGTAGGAAATATAAATAAAAAAAATTAAGAGTGTAATATGTGTTTTAAAAAATACGCTTTATGAAATAGTTTCAGATTAATTAAATTATGA
This sequence comes from Maratus michaelseni, assembly GCA_963931845.1. Taxonomy (NCBI): domain Eukaryota; kingdom Metazoa; phylum Arthropoda; class Arachnida; order Araneae; family Salticidae; genus Maratus; species Maratus michaelseni. The sequence goes on along the minus strand of OZ007600.1, from coordinate 126,214,243 downwards.
TTATATGTTCAGAAATCAATTTAGAAATCCTAAAAATATAATCTAAGTAATTTTCCCTTTTTCCTTTTCTATTGTTATATTACCTATTTTCTATTGTTATTTATTGTTTATATTGTTATATAAAAAGAAACATTATAATTTGTTAAAACACATTCACTAGCTCGCGCTTTTTACTAGGTTTTAAAAAAGTAGTGAATTTTCCATAACAGAGTTTGCTGTCCACGCCAAATTAATGTATTGTAACGGAATTTTTTGTGTGGAAAATATCGCAGTTATGAAATTAGGAGTGCTTTTCAAGATAAAAACATTGAATGGTATTTTTATACTTATTCACTAATCAAGGAATCACTCAATAATATCCTAATTTTCACAAAAATACAATTAATATATACTTTTTCTGTCATTCTAACAGTTTTTTTAACACTTTCCAACATCGTTGAAAGGTGTTTAGGAATTTGGTTTGTCTGTCTATCTACCTGCACTCTAACTCGCGTAAATATACCCGGATTGCCATGCAATTGATATATGCAATGAATGACATCTTCGGTATTGAAAAAGAAGTGCGTAACACTTATATTTTGTTTACACGGGCACTCAAAAAAATGCCGTTACATTATTGTATATGGGAAAAAATCCTTTGTAGTGCATTTTAATGATGTGACACTATATCAAATATATTGAGATTGATATATATCACTGAAGTGCACTACAAGGTGCTTACTATCGAATAGGGTACGTATAGCACTTATAATTATACAGGGGAACTCAAAAGAATTCCTTTATATTATGGTTTATGGGGAAAAATCGTTTGCGGTGCATTTTTAACATGATACATTATTACAAACATAAAGAAATTGATATCAATTTGTGAGATGCACTAAAACATGCTTTCTGTAGAAAATGGAGTGCAAAGTATTTATTTACAGGGTCACACAGAAGTATTCGTTTACATAATGGTCTACAGAAAAAAACTATTTGCCAGCGTATTTTAATTACGTTACACTATATCAAATATAATGAAATTGATATACATTACTGATATTTACACAAGATACCTGTTGTATAATACGCGTGTAGCATTTATCGTTCAATTACAGGAACATGCAAAAGATTTCGGATACAATACTATATCCGAAGTATTGTCTATAAGCTATAATTGCTTGAAGAGCACTTTCAGTTATGTATGCGTTTAACTAAATTTTTCCATATTATGTGGTATGTATAAATGCTAATAGATCATATACAGGACTACACAAAAGAATTCGTAAGCATTGCTGCGTATCAGCATAAATGGCTTAAAGGGGTATTTTAATCCAGTTATACATTATGAACGTGAAATATACTTAGTATACTAAGATATGTTTGTTGAATATAAATAAAATCATATACAGGGCCATGCAAAAAACTGGATATATGGCCGCTTATGTATGATAATTTCTTGAAGTGTGATTTCAGTATAGTTTACAGCGTATTATTGTTGAATTAAAATGTAGCTAAATATGCATCGTGTATAAAAATCTTAAGGTAATATAAAGGGCTGTACAAAATAATTCAAATATGTTTCCATCTATTGGTAGAAATTCCTGAAGGTGAATTTTCAACTATGTTATGGGTTTTCTTACTAAACTAAATTGTAGCATACTATAAAAAGTATATACAAATCTATAGATTATATACAGGGCGGAACAAAATAATTGGAGTACTTTTCTGGCTATATGGCCTGTAATTGTTGAAATCTAGTTTTCAACTATGTTATGGGTTTTCTTATTAAACTAAATTGTAGCATAACTATAAAAAGTATATACAAATCTATAGATTATATACAGGGCGGAACAAAATAATTGGAGTACTTTTCTGACTATGGCCTGTAATTGTTGAAATCTAGTTTTCAAATGTGTTTTGCGTTTTCTAAACTATTTACTTAGACATCGTATTTATCTTATTAAACAGCGAAAGTTTGTTAACGCATTCTGGAAGTATTGGAAAGTGTTTCATAATTTATGCTTGATTTTACTTTCTTGTTCACTTATATACTTCAACAAGGTTTTTCAAAATTATTTTTTTATTGAACAGTATTTATTCGAAGACATGAACATCTATGCATCAATATCAGCGAATTATTTTTGCAATATTCACCAAGAACTATCTATATATTTAAAACGAAAAGCGCATTCTGTCAAATCCACATGAAAATCCTCTCTTTGCGCATGCGTCAACTTTTTTTTTTTAAGGCGTCTGCCCTCAGAAACAGGAAACCTGATTTATTAACCCAACCTTCACCTGTTTAGCCTAGGGGGATTGAAAACGGATGAAGCCGTACCATTGCATTGAAAGCATAGACCTTCTAATATATTTTTGCTCTGATGGTGAAAGCTAAAGCTTTTTTTTTGTTTAAAGAACTCATGTTTTCACTACTAAATAGGCCTATTTTTCCGCAAAATGTTAAAGGAAGTTTGGATTCAGTTACATTTACAACCGATTGAAATGTCAGAGAGTTCGGAAGATGAGAACTATTTTTTTTATTGTTATGTTAAAGGAGCCGACGCGAAAACAAACAAACAAACAAAAAAGTGAGAAGAAAACATTTCTTTTACAACTCGATAACACTATTTTTTACGAAATTTTTACACGGGCTGTAATACCGTTTTATTTATCATCAATAAAGATTTCAAAGAGTTCGGACAAAAATAACTTTTTAATTTTAAAACTATGAAACGACACTAGGTAAAAAAACAAGAAAATGAGCGCTTTTATTACTAAATATCAATATTGTTTTCGCGATTTTTTCATTTTAAAATATAATTTCATACAAAATCGGGTTAAATATATAAAATAATAAAAACTTGATGTGTTTTTAAATTTATTATCACGGGCAGAAGAGTTTAATGAAATTCAATACCTGATTCATTCAAGCAAAATGTCTGCAGTGGCTGGAGTTTGATTTTTCCAAAATCTAATAAATTAAACTGGAGGACACTGCTTATATTCCTAAACTAAAACTTTATTAAATTGTGCAATTTAATATAGTGAAGAAATCTCTAATGCCCTTTCAAATGAGATAAGATAATAAGATAAGTTAGATTAAAAATAACGTACTCTAACTCTTTCTCAACCTGTTTTTATCAACGACATGTCTAGATCCTAGATCATATTAAAATTTCTGCGGCACACTGCAGTTTTTTATTTTATAATTACCAGAATACATAAACGTAATAGAAAACAGCATAGGTTTTTAAAAGTTAGAATTATTATAACAAGTTTATTTGTTTAATAATACAGTTGCTTGCAATCAGTGTTGAATTCAGACATTTTTTCTCCGGGAAAGAATTTTGCAGCTCTGGTGGGGGTGGGGGGGGGGGGGAGGATTATACAAAATCTTAAATCTGGGGACATTTTGATGCAGGGCAGAATGCTGCCCTGCCCGGTCCACGCCCTGAATTCATCACTGCTTGCAATTTTTATCGAAATAGCTGAGAACATGGGTCGCTGCAGGGTTATTTTTCTTGGAATCCCATTTTGTAAAGGAAAAAAAAAAGTGAAATTTACAATATTTTTGTGACGAAAGATCAAATTTCGTTACCTGAATTCAAACAAAGTATTTATTAATAATAAATAACCTTTCCAAATCCTCCTGCTAACGTTTTTCTTTATGGGGAACTTGTTTGCCATTTATACACAATTCAAATCCTAACAAAATAAAAATAACTAAAGCAAGGTTTGTTTTTATGGAGAGGAATTTTGTGAAGCGGCCTGTTTTTTAATTAAAAGAAATTTTGTGAAAGGACCATTTTTATAAAATTGATTTTTGTGAAAGGATCCTAAAGATGCCCCAATTTAGTCAAGTCCATCGCTGGAGAAAAAACGGAAAGTTTCAGCCATAAAGTATATATTTTTAAAACAGAGGATGCAAATTTTCTTCTAAAAATACTCTCAATCTTTTTCACACTGCGTATTCCCACAACATCTGCTGATGATAGAATATAAAGTAGATGCTGCTCCCCCCTCCCCCGCCCCGCAGTACGTCACAGACGCTGCTGCAGCAGATATGTTTTTGTAACTAATATCACGTGATATTACGTCATATCCACTGTAAAAAGTTTCAGTTTCGGAACGGGGATTTTCCCTTTTCCATGCCGCATGCATCGAAGAGCAGACAGATCTCTTAAAGAAAACCTTTTCAAAAATGTTATTTATGTAAAATTCAGGGCCTTACAGAAAGACCGCGGGCCCCGATAATAGTTCCAATGCGCCCCCCCCCCCCCCATAAGCCTGATAAAGTAAAACCTGCTTAGACGAAAACGTACAATAAATTCCGTTTTAAACAGGTTTTTTTCGTCTTAAAAGGTACCAATGCATGGATTTTTTGTGCCTAGACCATGATTTTTTCTCCATTTACAGAAGAATTCCGTTATAAACAGCCTTTACTGTATTAGAAAATAAATATGTTGGATAGTAATTTTTTAGAAAATCTATATAGTATTTTCTTACAATTTTATTATTTTTCTTTTACAGTATTTTACAGTAGTATTACAGTTTATGATGCACTGGTAACACCTTTTCATATAAGGATTTTAAATAGAAATAAAAAATAAATAAATTAAATTTTATTCAATTCATCAGTTAAGGTGCCGATTGCCTGACGTTATTGAAAATTTTGTTATTGTGTCTTAGAATTTAGAAAATATTTGTTCTATAAAACATAAATGCCTGCATCTTTGCTATGTGCGTTCTGCTGATTTTTAATAAAATACCTTCCTAGCCCAGTCCGTAACGACGTTCAAGCAACTTCTGACTTTTGAATTTTATTATTTATAAGTTATTTTAATTAAAATTTTTATGTAAAAAATACCAGTCTACATTTTCTGGTATTTATTTAAAAACCAGTACCGAAGCCGGGCCCTGGTAATTTATACCGGCCGTACCCCCTTCTGTACGGGCCTGGTAAAATTTTACAAAAATATTTGATTAGATGGCTAGATTTTCATAAAATGTCACATTTATCAGTGGCGTAGTGACAGGGGCTGCTGCATCACTTTGCTACCAGCATTATTATACATTAAATGTCGCCTTATTCAATCATATAAACCAAGCGCGGATCCAAGAGGGAGATCATGGGGGTCATGAACTTCCTCTTCACTGCAAAAAATAATTGTTGATTTTACAGTATAAAACTGGCACCCAGCTGCCAGTATTATACCGTAAAATTAACAGTATTAAACAGTAAAATAAGCAGTAATACGCTGCCGCGCAAGCAGTAATACGCTACCGCGCATGCGCGGTAGCGTATTCCGATTTTATAGTAAAGAATTCCGTATTTATAGTAAAGAATTCCGTTACATTACGTCTATGGAGAAAAATCGTTTGCGATTTAATTAAATAATGTTTCACTATTTTAAACGCATTGAAATTTATATATATCACTAAGGTGCATTACAAGAGGCTTACTACAAAATAGTGTGTGCATAGCAGTCATCGTTCATTTATAGGGACACACAAAATAATTCTCCATTGTCTGTTAACAATAATTCCTGGAAGTGCGTTTTAAGTTGCTGAACGCGATTTTAAATTTAACTCACTTTTTGTCTATTACTTGGTGTGTATAAATTCTGTAGATCCTATACAGGGCAGCACAAAAGTTCGCAAACACATTTCCGTTTATTGACAGAAACTCCAGAAGGAGAATTTTAAACTGTGCTACGCGTTTCCTAACTAAACTAAAATTTAGCATCCTATGTAGTACATATACGAATCTATAGATCATATATAGGGCTGAATAAAAGTATTCGGATATTTTTCCGAATATTGTATATATTGGAAATATATGTTGGGAATGTCTGAAATTTTTTTTGGAAGCGTTGGAAAGTGTTACATAATCTATGCTTGACGCATGATTTTTCGTTCTTGTTTCTTCTTCCTTCCTCTCTATAAAAATCGTATGCGAGACTCGTCAAACATGAAAATTTCAAATTGTAACTGTGTATAGAGGTTTGCCGGACTGAAATTTCCAAAACCGGGCCGGCCCGAACAGTACCAATTTCTTTTTGGCCCAGGCCGAATTAAAAGCAAAAAGTTCGGCCCAACTGATTTTCTACAAAACATGTCGATATTTCTGAAGTAACATTATCCTAAAATTAAAACTATTCAAAAAGCACACTTATTTACGCATAGATTTTATTTTCAGATCATGTTCGGAATGCATGGAATACAAAATATCAACAAAGTTACAGACCACTTAGACAATTACGCACATACAGGGTGTTTCACGAAGCATACCTAACTTTGAAAATAAAGAACTCGGAAACGGTGATAAATAGAAGCATGAAATCAGTAGTATGTTTATTTAAAAAAAAAAAAAAAAAGTGTGAATCTGATACAGAAACCGCAAAATTTTAGTTTAAAATAGCGCCGATAGATGGCGCTGTAGGCCGCATTATGGACCCTATAAAGAGACCTCAGACGCCAAGAACGATCAGTTGTCGAACATTTCGACGTTGAAACATGATCGCCATTAGCGTATAGTGAAAGAAATTCCGGAAGTGACACTGAAGGACATTGTTTACCGCAACAATCATTTAGCACTCGACGAGCTGGAGAAAGCTCGTAAAAAAGGGGAAAAAAATGAAACGACGTACCTTTGTCTAGGTACGTCGTTTTCTGTTGATTTCCGGTGACATATTACAGAGAGTAACTGACAATCAATTTCATTCTTTGTTTGCGACATGTGTATTGTGTGAAAGGGGCACATATTGAATCGCTTTCGATGTGATACAGCCTACCTATGGTTATGCAACCTGCAACGCCACCTATCGCCGAAATTTATTACTAAAATTTTGAGGTTTCTGTATTAGATGTTTACGGTTTTTTCAATAAACATACCACTGGTTTCATGCTTCTATCTATCACCGTTTCCGAGTTATTTATTTTCAAAGTTAGGGGTTCTTCGTGAAACGCCCTGTATAAACACTGATTAAAAAAATTGACTTAGACAGTTACATTCAAATGAAGATTCATCAGTATGAGAATAAAAATCAGGAGAAAAAAAATCTTTATAGACAGGTTCCATTTTATTCTTTTTGAACGGATCAAGGCAGGTTTCCGTCATAGACAGATTCTATTTCACAGGTTTTACTGTACTTTTTTTTTTTTTTTTTTTTGCCTAGAAATGTATGTATTATTCCGTAAAAATAATTTTAATTGTAGAACAATGACCGCTTAAAAATTTATACTTTTTTTGCAAAATTGTTGTGCCGGTCTTCAATTTACTGATTTTTGCACGGGCCTGAAAACTTCGGCCCGTGCATACTCTCTAAAAGAGTTAAGTCCAAGCCCAGCTTGACCCGGAAAAAAGGAGTCTGGCATGGTCCGGCTCTGCAGAAAAATGTTAGGTTTAGGATAATGTGAAATTTGCAGTTTGAAAGCAGAGTAACTTTTGTTCCTTTTTTTTTTTTAAAACCGTAATCGCCCATTCTATGAAAATAGAATAAACGCAAGTATACTCATCCACACCCATTTTTTTCGCCGCAGTTGACAACTTATAATAATTACTTATATTATTATTATTATATTTCTGGTGTGGATAAATATTTTAAACAAATTTCTAATGTGAGAAAAATATATACATATTGCGGAAGCATTAATTTTATGATATTTTATTGTAGGTAAATATAAAACAGTAAATACGAAAATTTAGGTTATAATTTATTTTTTGTGAGCCAGGAGTTTTACAGATTTCTTTTTTTAAATTTCTGCCGTTTAAATACTATGGTGCTTAGGGTTCATAAATATCATAACATTTTCAAAAATATCCGATATTTTGATGTAATCTGATATTTTTAATATATATCCAATATTTTCAAAATACTCAACTTATTTAAGATCGTAAATATATTCAGATTTAATATAAATTAAAAGCTATAAAATATATTGTACTTTTAGCATGAAAACTCAATAAAACCATATTCTAATTAGCTTTTTTTAATTATTTATTTAACAAAATGGAAGATCAACTAATTGAAAACAGATTCAATTTGCTTTTTACAAGAAACAAACTATAGAATTTAACATCAAGTATCAAGAAAATTTTATGTTTTATACAACAAAATTTTAAATACAAAATAATATATATATTTTTTCAATTGGAAAGTTTGAACATAAATATAAGCTTGTCTGCTTTCTTATTTCCTAGCCTGTTGTACAGTTTAAACTGAACTAAACCCAAACCAGAAAAGATACTTTCTAAATGAAACTAAATAATTTATCTAAATTAGACAATTTATCTTTCAATGGCTGTTTTAAGCAAATATTGCCCGACATAATTTATTGGTTCTACATTTAAAAATTCAGCTTCAAACGTAAAGGTTGGAAAATATATATTTTTTTCTTTGGCTAAAAAAGTCACTGCCAAAGCAAAAGTTCTTATCTACAGACCGACACAGCCAATAACAGTTGAAAAATGTAATTACACTTGTTTTGACTGAAAATATAAAAATATCATACACAATGATGTTCTGAAAATAAATATCGAAAATATCAAACATCATGGTATTTTGAAAATAAATATCGGATATATTATATATCATGACTAGCAAGCTACGCCAATCCAACAAAATATTGACATTTCATAATTCACTTTTATATTTTAACAGAATAATAAGGCTACTATAATTTGTGACTCGTACGCCAGGACACGTCGCCCTTATCATTATCTTTTACGCATGAAGGTTTTCGATATGGTACTCCATTGTGAAATTTGGTAATTTTTCAAATTCAATATTTGAAAAAGGGCATAATCATTAGATTTGAAATTTATATCAAGAAAAATACAATTTTTTACCTTTCAAACACAGTTTGCCTAACAATTTTCAGACAAATACTTTTCGAGCTACTATTTTTTTCTGTAACTTCAAATGTTTCATTTTCCGAGTTTAATATGTGGCAACAATTAGCGAAAAACCCAGTCGTTAGAAACGCATAGTTTTTTATTAAAGAGGCTGTTGGAGCAGGGATTGTCACCGCCAATTTGCCACCATCACTTTTGAAATCGGTTCGGTAGTTCTACAGATTCCATAGAAATTGTAATTTAGAATGTTTTTAGAACGCTTTTCGCTCATTTCACCCTTTTAAATTTCGAATTTTTTTTTATTTTGTTCTTAGAGAGCATTTACATCTTATAAGTAACTACAACGCCAAATTTCAAATCGGTTCGGTAGTTCTAGAGATTCCATAGAAATTGTAATTTAGAATGTTTTTAGAACGCTTTTCGCTCATTTCATCCTTTTCAAGTGGCCCTCCCCTACCAGCGCCCGTTTTCGCTTTATCGGATACTTCAATTTAGCCGGGCTCGCACTACCCGTGTTTTACTGTATCAGCTACAGAAACTTTAAAATTACGGTGCCCTTTATGAATTACACTTAAAGGGACTTTTTCCCATTTCCACCAAATTTAATAATTTAAATAAAAATATAAAGTAAAACATGTGTTAAATATTCATGCAAATAAAATTGCAGTATAAATATATATATATGAAGTCATATCTGAAGTTATATACGTATATCTAAATATATAACTTCATCTTCTCAAATCCCAAATTGTAGAGAGGGAAGGAAAGGTGGTAAGGGGAGCTGGTAACCACGTGACACTGCCAGCCAATGCTAGCAAGTTGTAAAAAGGACCCTGGGGTTGGGTAATGCATGAATAGCCAACACTACACAACAAAGCACAAAGATGGCGAAGCCCAGTACTTGTCTCAATCGCATTTTTGTTGTTTACAAAATGTTTTAAACAGCTTGCATCGTGCCGCATGAACATTATATTGATTGCCTGCATCTTAAACATTGAATAACAATCTAGATTAATATTTGCGAAATTTTCGTGAGTTTTTGGGAGATTTGTTTTTTGTTTTAATTGTGAATCGTCGTTTTTAGGTGTTGCTTATCGTCTTATCCAAAGTAAGTCTGGTTATTTCCTTCATAATCTTGTAATTTAAGACATAAATGCTTGTAAATGATAAACTTGAATCGTGTTTTATTTTTCTGATCATTTAAAAATATCCGATGAAATTTTTACTGCGTCTCATATATCCTACAATATGGATTTTGGACCTGAAGAAATTAAAATTCAAAATTTCAAGGAAAGACACTATCAATCTAAATTTTGGTTTAGAAAATTTAAATGATCATAGTAGGTTGATAGTTAAATCACATTAAAGTAGAAAATGTACATAAATGTATCTTATGTGTACAAATTTCACATCTGATTATCACCCCCTTATGTGTAACTTTATAGAAAAATGAAAATCCGATCACACACAATTTTAGCTTGTGTCTAATATATATATATTTTTTTTTTCAAAAGTTTTACTTCCAGTTGTTTTTAATCTGGCGAATTTCATTACTTCACATTAACAATGCAATTTTTATGGCACAATGTTGAATTAGACACTTTTCTCCGAGAGGGATTTCTGTGGCTCCGGGAGGGAGAACACTGTAGAGTTCCGGGGGGGGGGGGGAATGCACTTTTTAACCATTAAAAGCATAAAATCTCAAATCTTCCGGATGGTGTGGGGGGGGGATGTTACTACTTACTATTATAAGACAATGGAAGTCTTTTCAGTTACTCTTTTGTTATAGAATATTTTCTATTTGCTTATCAATTTTGCTTTTGCACTTTGTAAAATTACTATACTCTCATAAATCTAAACTTTTACCTTGATATAGATAATCAGGATTATAATTTAAATCGTACAAAATTGAGAAATAAATAATGATTTGCTTTTCCACTTTTCTCTGAGCTGTGAATAAATAGGTTTAATAGCCTTGAATATGGGAAGGTGTTTAAATAGGTCCAATGAAATATAAATATAAACATTTTAATTTTTCTTTCCACTGCAATAAAATAAATTGTAATTATATTTGTTGCTATGAATAGTACTTGGAGGTATTATTTATTTATTCATATATATTTAATTAGCTTTTTTGCTGTTGTTTTTCTTCATGTTTAAATGATCTTTTTTTAAGTTATTGCTGGTCCAAGGTACAACATTTATATTTTTCACCTTGGACTATGTACATTTTTCATTAAAAAAGTATTTTCCAAAGAAAGATTACATATATTGACTGAAAAAAATTAATTTAAAACAGGGATCTGTTTAGGAAAAAATAGAGTCCTTTAAAGGACTCTTCACAAAATTTCTCATTTCAAAACAGGACCCTTCACAAAATTCTTTGTCTGAAAAAAGGGGTTTTTTCACAAACATTTTCCATCTTTAAACCGAACGTTTCAAAAATTAATCATTTAAAAGTAATATCTGACCTGTCACTTTTACATATATAAAGAAAATATGTATTTTACATCCATATATCTTGTTTAAAATGTATAAACAAGAACCTGAATATAACGATCATTTCAAATTCACAAAATTATTATTAGATTTTTCACAAACATAAAAAGCCCGTTCACAATTTCACAAAAACAGGACCCTGGGAAAAAAGTCTGGACAGACCCCTGTAAAAACATGCCAGTAGTATACATATACTTTTACAAAATGCCTATTCAACATTATAAATAGATAAATCAACTCTAAATGATAATTTTTGGAGTTGGTGAGCAGAATTCAACAGATACAGATGTAGATAAGTATTATGTTGAAGCATATAATACTACATGATCAATTTTAACCTTTGAGTGAACACAAATATTTTTGTATTCTTAGTTTTATATTAACACATTGACAGACAGTAGGAACAAGTGAAGTTCGAAAATTGACACTATCTGTTTTTGTAATTTTTAGAACATTAGAAGTATAATTTTACTCTTTCTGCTTAAATAAACTTAATTTTGATTAATTCAGTACCTTTAATTAGGTTGCACTACTCCCTTCACTCCTTCACAACCACGTCAGGGTGGCTAGTGGTCAGGGAAAAATACAGTCAAAAAAAGTGATAAACACCAGTATATTCTTATAGAAAAATTTATGTTGATTATTCGATCAAATAATAAATTTGAATTTTTCTATAAGAATATACTGGTAATTATCTTTTTTTTTTTTTTACTGTATTTTTCCCTGACCACTAGCCACCCTGCACGTGCATACTGAAGCTGCAACTCGTATAACAGGTGGAAAACGAACTTCAACCTAAAAATTTGTTTCCAAAACAGGACACTGGGTTTCTACTTGTACGTCTGTAAATGCACATTTGTGCTGCTATAGCCGTAGTGTCTAAATACGACCGTTTCGTTTTAGGCGGCTGTAGCCGTCATGCCACATTGGGAACTTCGCTTTGACAGCTATAGCCGCAAGTGTCTGTCAACGTGTTAACTGGGTGCAAATCTCATAAATAGCTTTTTTTTCACAGTTTTTTTTTTTTTACATGTGTAAATTAGAAACAATGCTTTAAAGTTGAAATAAAATGCTTTGGTTTATGGTAGTATTTACTATTATTATTATGTATTTTAAAGGAAATGAGTGAAAGGCATGTGTTTTAAATGTATGCAATATTTATGTATAATTTTAAATGTAATTAAAATAAAATCAGCATTATCTAGAGCTGAGCAGCACATTTTTGCATCTTAATTCATCCTTACCATCACATTTTATTTACTGGTGACTTGTGTCTATTATTTTTTAGTTTTTTATCTATGACAGATAGATCATATTTATTTTTTTTTATCTCCTTTTATTTTTACCATTACTTTTTTTTTTTTTTTTTCGATATGTGTTGAGCTTAACGTTGTCAGTTTTAGGCTTAATGCTTGAGAATATCTGATGAAATAACATATCTTTACTATGAATTATTCTTATGAAGCTCCTCTGGTGAATTCATAAGATATCCATTGTTTCTCATACAGTAAAGGATCTTTATCACTTAAACTTAAAAACACGAGATTGTATGTTATATAGATCACATTTCACACATCATTAAACTTACCTTGCAAACATGACCAAATATGTCTGAAATATATCAAAATATAGTATAGTATCTTTATATTGCAGTCCTTGGGACCAAGAGTGTGCATATTATAATTTTTTACGTAATATAGATAATTTACTTTATAAACATGTTCGAAATATGCCTGGGCTATGATGTCATACACTCACGCACAGTTTTTTTAAAAATCGGTTATAAAAAGGGAAAAAAATCGCCAAATTTAGGGGATTTTTTCCTTTAGTGGCAACCTAGCTATTGTTTTAAGTTATTAGTTTGGCACGCGCTTGAAAATCGCGCCAACCAAAAAGTCGCCAAAAATCTCTCTGCATGAGTGTAAAGCATCTGTTCCTATGTCTGGACCACATCGTTATAATACTTATTTAAAAACATTTTTATAGTCATAATTATATTTTTATTGTAATAATATCAATTTTTTCATTAAAAAGCTCTGAATTAAGGTGATAACAATGAACGGTACTTTTCGGTTAGCTGGGCATAGGGTTGGCACGTTTTTGCCAAAGGTGGTAAAAACCATGGAAAAAACCGTCCTGGCAAAAATACATTTTTGCCACTTTTTGCCAAAGTGGCAAAAATAGGTATGTTTTATTTACAGCGATGTAATTATTATATTTTAATTTTTAATAATTTCAACTCTAATAATACCTAATTTAATTTTTTTATTTACCTTAGAATATTCAATGCATCATTAAAACAGTTAGTCTAAGTAGATTGTATTTTTTAGTAAAATACTTTAGTAATCAGTTTTACTTTCAAGTAAATAACTTACTGGCTTTGGTTTAAACTCTCATAATTATTAAACAATCAATCCTTATGCTTCAGTTAATTTTGTAGCAAAGTCTGAGAGAGAAATAACACTTACCAATTTTGCTATGCTATGAGAACAACAGTTATTTGAAGTTACAAAGTAAAAAAAAAAAAAAAAAAAAACCTTTTGCAAAATAATTCATTCTCATTTCCTATGATCAAATCAAAATTCAAGTCTGTAGCATGTATAATGACAATGAGGAAAATGGTAAGAAAAATTACCTAAAAGATTAATTTGCCTATATTTGTAACATTAAATAATAAATTTTTTTATAACCTCCCCCTCAAAAAAAAAAAGTTGTAGGAATTTTAATAGTTTACTTGGTACTACTTGATTATCCCGTCGACCAAAAAACTATCATCAAACTATAAGATTAAATGCTAAGATTAAAACTATAAGATTAATGCCAATTATGGATCATTGTAAATGTCATTTTCACTTGACATTAAACACATTACATGTGTTTGTTACGTCATCATGTGAATTTTTATTTTTATTTTAATTTTTATTAAGGTTTTACTAATTTGTTTTTTCTTTCGTTATTTAAAATGAAAATTATGTCAATAAATGATTACCTCATGATATTAAAAGAAAAAATATATAACAGATTAGTTTCAACTGGCGTCACAAATTTTTGTCCACAAAATATTTTTATTTTTCTATATTTACTTCAAGCCTATATCTAATGTTTACATACATTTTATAGTTTTTTTTCTGCATTTTTTGACTAAATAAAGAGGATTGAATTTTTTACAATCTACCGTTATCATTGATATTTATTATGTTCCTTAATAAATTTGATTATTACACTTAAAATATTTACAGCTAATTGACAAATTCAATATCTTAAAAATATCTGTTTGCTTATAGTTTACGTGTTTAAATGCAGAATTATTAAATTAAACTGTTCTTAGTATTATTTTGACAGAAATAATCTGGTTAAATCAAATTTTATATTTGCTATGTCGTTACGACATGAGTGAACTTTATCATTAAAGTAACCTTATTATTTAGATTTTTTTTTTTTTTTTTAAGTTAAATTCATTCATTTTCCTAACTTAAAATTTTAGAATGGCAATATTTTTTCATTTGTATAATTTGGTGAATAGTTTGGCGATTTGTTTAATTTCGCGAAATTGGTCGATGGGATAATCAAGTAGTACCACATTTACTTCTATACAGTATTTGTAAAAATTATACCTAAAGGTTCAAATAAAGATACAATGAAGATTGATTTAGCAAATGTTTATGCAATAATATTGTTTTTTATTATAGATTTTTTTAAATGTAGAAACTGTTGATTTAAATTTTTTTTTTAATATATATTCATTTTAAAGGTAACATTACTACATTAATTTGAGAAAAGTAAAAAGTTTTTACCTGTCACCATCACATAAATTTATCTACAAAATTGATTATGATTGATTATAGATATTTTTTTATTCATATTACCAATGAAAATTATTTTAATTAATCAAATTAATATTAGGGAAATATGTAATTAATATTCTGATTTAAGTCTCAATCATAATATATACAAAATTATATTATTTTATTATATTTATTAAATCCAGCCTTTTTTGCCAATTTTTGCCGGTTTTTACCAGGTTTTTTTCAGTTTTTGCCACTGTCCTGGCAAAAATACCATTTTGCCGGCAAATTGCCCAATCCTAGCTGGGCACGATATATATACGCACATTATAGGTGAAAACTGGGAAATTTAGTTAGTAGACAGTGGCCGGTAGACTCAGTTTCATTAGTGGCCACTTGTTAAAGTTAGTGGCCACTATTATGTTTCAAACTTTCTTGACATCTAGATAAATTATAACCGTTGTATATAAACATATTTTTCTATAAGAGTTTTATACCTATTGTATGAGTATGAGTGTATTTCGCATGATGAAACAGTATCTCTTGAAGAAACAATCCAACTGGTGAGCATGTGGCAAGAGTCGTTATATTGAAGATACTGAAATGTCCTTAAAATCCGCTTGTATTCGGTGAGAAAAAAAGGAATAAAATACTTGAAATGCACGTGGAATGAATCAAAGCTGATGAATATATTTTGCAGAATAAAACTGTATTTCTTCAAAAAATAATCCAACTAAAGAGTAAGCACATGAGAAAAAGCCGAAATATTGAAAATACAGCTAAGTCATTGAAATCTGTTTGCATCTGGTAGGAAAAAGAATTAACCAGTTCTCTAATTAGATGTAATCAGTGTAGAGATGCATATTTCCATGAAAAATGGTGTATTTCACTTGACGATCGATAACAGATTTTTTAATCGCCACTTGGCGAGTGGCAACTAGGGTGGCGATCGATGGCTGATTTTTTAATCGCCACTTTTTTAACTTTAATTGGCGAGTGGCGACCGCTAATTTTCACCTATAACACATATATTTACACATATATATACAGTCAAGGATCGATGATCCATGCATCCATAATCTGCAATTTTCTATAATTCGCGTTGTTTAACAAATGTAAACATTTAAACAAACTTACAAATTGTTGAAAAAATCGTGAATTGCGTCAAACAGTCGTGGAAAAAAAAAAAAAAAAAAACAATTTAATCAAACAATCGCGCAAAACTTGAGAATTTAATCAAATAATTATGCAAGATATCAAGAATTTCGTAAGTCAGTCGTGAATAGAAAATCACAAGTTTCGACAAACAATCGTGGAAAAGAAACGTGAATTTCATAGATCTTTGAAACAAATAGTGAATTTCATCAACTGTCAAAGAAAAAGTTACGAAATTTGGCAAAGAATCACGAAGAAAAAAAAAATCGTTTATTTCGTGAAACAATCACTGGAAAAAGAATTACGAAATTTGCAATTGGTCGTGGTTAAAATCGAAAAGATCTCCGACAATCATAGAAAAATATCAAGAATTTCATCAAAGATTGCAGAAAAGATGGCGAATCTTCTCTGTAACAACCATGGAAAAATATCTCGAAGGCTATCAAAGGTCGCTGAAAGAAATGGCGATTTTCGTCATTCGGTCGTGGAAGAATCATTGCAAATTTCATCATTAGAATGTACAAATTGCGAAACTCGATTATTTGTGGAAAAAAATTGCGAATTTCGCTAAACGGACAAGGAAAACAAAAATCATGAATTTAAACAAACAATCACGCTGAAAATATCGAGAATTTTGTCAAATGATTGCGAAATAAAAATCAAGAATTTTATCCAGTTTAATGCTGTATTTTTTTAGCCGGTTGTGAAAAAACAAATCACGAATTTCAACAAATAATCGTGGAAAAGAATAGCGAATTTTGGCAAAAGACTGGAAACAATGGTGATTTTCGTCATTCAGTAGCAGAAATATCATTGTGAATTTCATCACTTTGAGAAAAAAAGATCAATTATTTTCCATAAAAGTAGTCACTGGAATTGGAAAAGAGTTGCATTTTTGTGTTTTTTTTTAAATAGTCGCCCGGTGCTGAAAATAGTCACATTTAAATAGCTTATGGCAGCCTTGTATTATTATAGTTTTCTGTATTTATTTTATTTTTGTATTGGTTATTATTATTTTTCTTTTGTGTATAATTTATTCTTGTTAAGCATTTTTGGTTGCTTTTTTGCTAAAAATGCTCCCTTGAAAAAAAAAACCTTGTATATTAAAGTATCAATGTAATTGTCTATATATTTAAAACGAAAAGCACATTCTGTCAAATCCACATGAAAATCGTCTCTTTGTGCATGTGTCAATGTTTTTTTGAAGGCTTCTCTAGCCTCTGAAACGGGAAACCTGATTGATTAATCCAACCCTCACCTGTTTAGCCTAGGGGGATTGAAAAGGGTTGATTGAAAACGGATGAAGCCGAACCATTGCATTGAAAGCATAGACCTTCTAAAATATTTTTGCTCTGAGGTTGAAAGCTAAAGCCTTTTTTTAAAGAACTCATGTTTTTACTACTAAATATGCATATTTTTTCGCAAAATTTTAAAGAGAGTTTTGATACAATTATATTTATAACCGATTGAAATGTCAGAGAGTTCAGAAGATTAGAACTATTTTTTTTATTGCTATTTTAAAGGAGCCGACGCGAAAACAAACAAACAAAAAAGTGAGAAGAAAACATTTCTTTTACAACTAGATAGCAATATTTTTTCACGAAATTTTTACACAGGCTGTAAAACCATTTTATTTATCACCAATAAAGATTTCAAACTGTTCGCACAAAAAAAAAACTTTTTATTTTAAAACTATGAAACAACCCTAGGTAAAAAAAAAAAAAACAAGAAAATGAGCACTTTTATCACTAAATATCAATATTTTTTTTGTATTTTTCATTTTAAAATATAATTTCATACAAAATGGGGTTAAAGATATAAAATAAAAAAATGATTAAAAAAAAAATTTTATTATCAGGGGCCCGGGCAACGCCGGGCAGGGATCAGCTAGTCTTCTTTTAAGGCTGTTTGTTTTCAAATCCAAAATAGCTAATTTCTGACACATTTCTGAATTCATTTTTATTCGAAAACGCATGAAATTGGCAGGTGTTCTGACAGAGAAACTGTATAATCGAAAGACGTTTTTTAGTTTTTGTTAAAGGCTGAAGATCTTTCAGAAAATACTATCAAAGTCTGCGTTTTAAACCGAATTCCGAACGCGGCAGTGCGAGAAAAGGAGGGGGGGGAAACATGTCGTCACATGACAAGAATCGTTTATAACTCGATGGCTAATTTATCAAAAAATAGAAAAAACTATTCGATACCATATCGCTTCAATAGTCAGACCAGTCTCAACCTATGATCACACTTTAAATTTCATTTCATCACCACATCTTAACAAAGCTTAATTTGACTTGAACTACAATGCTCTTATTGCTAAAGTCATATTTCATTAGATCTAACTTTCATGTTTTCACAAATAATTTATCTCAAATATATATTATGGTAAATAATTTATAAAAATAGTAATTGAAAAGAAATACTTTTTTGTGGCTGATTTTATTTTTTGAAATTTTCAAAACATTTTAACTTTTAAAATATTTTCTGCACTAATTGTTATTTTGTTGTAGCAGCATAAGAATTATTTTCTAATTTAAATTACCTCTTCTCTAAATTTGTCCCCCCCCCCCCCCTTAAACATAGAAGTTTGAAATCTTTAAATTCTTTTGCTTTTTTGAAAATTTTCTGTGCCCTATTTCTTACTTTGGTGTTAGCAATAAATAAGTCATCTAAATTTCCCTGCTTTGTCTCCTAGGAGAAAGCAGATTTTTTAAACATGTGGAGTAAAGCAAAAATTCTCTTTTTTTTTTTTTTGCAGTTTGATTGTTGTCACCCCTTATTTTAATTTTGAAAAAAAATAAAATTTAGTAAAATTAGAATGAATCTCATTAAGTATAAAGATAAAATATACAATGTCCTAAATTGTTGCCACATTCAAACAAAATTTGATGATTTCTCTCTTTTTTCCCCCTGGTATATGGCTTTCAGAATCTTGAATTTAAAGCAAGCTCTGATTATAAATGTCCATAATAGATGTGTGACATTTGATTTTTTACAGGGTTCATACAGTCCTTAAAAGTCCTTAAAAACTCCTTACATTTTGATAGTCCTTAATAAGGATCCTTAAATTCCTTATTTTTTAACGTGATCTGAATATTTAACGCGAGTCCATAAAATATTTTTAAAAAAAATCTCCAAACATTCATAATCTGCCAAGTATGGCAGTTCAAAATTAGTTTTATAAAGCAAAAAATATGGTGTCTTGAAAAGAAGGTATTGCAGTTGGAAAGTATGGCCAATGAATTAGCCGATAAATCTAAAACAACTAAAGAGATTGAATTATTTATCAAATCAAACAATTGTAGGAAATCTGCTAAAGAAAAAAATGAGGAAATTTTCTCCCTGTCCAAAGAAATTGATGCTAAAAAAGAATTGATAGCCAACTAATAAAATGTTTGTTTTATATATTTTTTGTATTTATTTTCATGTTGTAACTCATTAAAAAAGTAATTAATTAGAAAGGGTAATTATGTTTTATTATCTAAAATTTCAACCTTGTGATTAAATTTTAATGTGAGTAAGCATATATATACTGTTTTTTATAAACTTTAGAAAGTCCTTATTTTTTTAAACAAAGTCCTTACAGAGTCCTTATTTTTCATTTAACAAACTCTGTATGGACCCTGTTGTATCATTTTAAATGTTATTTTATCTGGAAAAGTATTTAAAATCTTTTTTTTTTCCTTTAAAAGACGATGTCGTCCCGTGCAAATGGAAGTGGAAGGGCAAATGGAAAAGGAAAGGGTAAACAAAAAGGTAAAAATGCTTACTTTTATAAATGGATTTTTTTTCAAGAAAATGTTTTATGCTATAATACCATATATTTGTATGCCATTTATCGTAGAAGAAGAATGGTTGATTTTCAATACTACATAATCAGAACATGATTATTGCAGGGACAAGCTACAAGGGGCCAAACTATATTTTGTGTAGAGATTCTTCAGAGACTGAACATTAATGCACTAGAATGTTTTAGAATTAAAATAATGAACATTTTGTAATGCCCATTGCGTATAGGTGCAGATTCACGGTCACCAGTTGCCACGTGGCGAATAAATTTTTTGCTGTGGCCACTAACTTTTGGTGTGATTTAAAAGTAATCAATTTCTGGTATTCCCAGTCCCCATCGTGAAATGTTGATATTTTTTTTTTAAAGATTAAGACCAAAACACATAACAAACATTATTGTTATCTTTTAATAACATTTCAGAATGATCTGTTTAACACAGCAAACTATTAAATATATTCAAATAGCAATGTTATTCGTAACAGTTTGAATCTGATAATTTTACATAGACTGTGATTTAAATGTGTATATATATATATATTATACAGGGTGATTCATAATGAATGGGCCAAAAAGAATAGCGCAGTGTGACTGCCGTAATGGATTTATTCAGCCGAAACAAATTTATTCTGCAGCTACAATTATACAAGTTTTATTTGGTAACAAGGAAAAATCATCGGATGATGAACTAGCCGCTAGAGGCGCTGTTAAACAAAATGTCGTCCATGCAGGAGAAAGCTTACTACGAAAGCCACGTTCCACGTATGTGGTAAAGTTAATCGCCATAATTTGCAATTTTGGGGCACGGAAAATGCCCATGTAACATTTGAACATCAGCGTGATTCTTCCAAGGTGAATGTTTTCTGCACTTTATCAAACAGTTGTGTTTTTGGTCCATTTTTCTTGCTAAAAAACGGAGTTTCGTTAAAGACAAGGTGTTTGTGCCTCCACTTCCTCAGAACTTAGAGGAACTGAAGCAGCGGATAGCTGCAGTGTTGAACTCCATCACAGGGGATATGCTATCACGAGTGTGGCAGGAGCTTGATTACCGTGTAGACATTTGTCGTGTCACCGGAGGGGCACATATTGAACACCTGTAGAAACTTGAATAAATGTAGTTTTGAGGTAAATTTGAATTTTCTAAATATATTGATTACAACGTTCACAATCATGTTTTCTTTTTGTCCCATTCATTATGAATCACCCTGTATATAAACGTTTGAAGTGTGTTTTGATTTTTATAGTGCAAAATAATCTCACAAATTCAGATTTTCTTTCATATGTACTTTTGTCTGGCAAAATCAAAATAAGAAATATTGTTTTTCTGATATTCCCCACTATCATGATTGCTTAGCTTATACATTTTTTTTTTTTTAACCGTATCTTGCCCAACTTTATCTTCTGACTGTACATAATTTAATATTTAATTAATATTCAAATTTTGTTGTACACGTGTTTATATTAAATAAATTACTTTACACTTTGAATTTCTGAGTGTTCTTTTTTTTACCCCATATAAACATTATTGTTTTTATGCGTTTGTTTTACAAATGTGGCCACTGGATTTTTTGGGTTTAGGAGCCAGTGACTCCTTCCAAATTTTGGTAATCTGCACCTATACCAGTGGGTTACATGCCTGCCTGAAATGGAATGACTCATCTATCACATTAAACTTCGACTTCAGATACATCTTATGCAGAAGGAATCATTTAAATATAAATTCAAACAAGAAATTTATAAATAATACTTCTATGGGTTTAACCTTAGCTTGTAAATGTTGTTTGCTGACAAATGTAGGCTCATAAATTAGGATTTAATTTACTACTAAAATATCTATATAAACCTTATTTCAGCTGTTCTGAAATTTTCAGTTTCCTCTGCATAACTTTTACTTTTTAAACGATCTCCAATGAATGGAAATCTGTCATGAGATATAGTAAAACCTGCCTGGACTGAATTGCAAGGGGCTGGAATAAAGTTCTGTTTTTTGCAAGTTTCCGTCTTATTATTAGGTGTCAGTTCAACTAGATGTCTGCCTTGCCTGAAGAAAGCTTTGGTGTAATAATTGTATTGTAATCCTTCTGTTGGGACAATAGGTCATATGTTAAGATGTTTTCATCTCTTAAAGTCAGGCATGCAAAAGATCTTGCAGTAGGTGGTCCTTTTTGAAAACAACTTTGGATGTTTTGGGGATTGATGAAAAATCGGGAGGCATGCAGACTCCTTAGAAACCACTTAAAATTCAAAAGTTTTCAAGTGTACTTAAAACTCCTTAAATAAACAAAATATTCCTTTAAAACTTAAAATTTTCTCAGAGCAAAATTTAGCAGCTTGGATTTATTTAATTGGAGTATACAATAATAGAACATGGAGACATACCTTACATGATGTGGTATAATATTGTCTGTATAAAATCATCTTTCTTAAGTATGTAAACAAAGAGATACACCTTTAAATGAAGTAAATGTTCTCATGTTTACAAAAGTACATACTGTAACTGAAAAATGAATGTTATTAATTGATTTTTTTCAGTATGTTTTTTCTTTGTTTTCTAGAACATGATCAACTTAATGCTAATAGTAAGAATATTTTTTTAATTATGGTATGAATAACAATTATGTAAAACATGCCAAATATCTAATATATTGATTCTGTGATATTCTAAAATGTTTATTTGTAGAAGTGGCCTAAAAGTTTTAGCTTATTCCCTAGATAAGTGTGTGAGGATTATTATGATACTAAATTTATTTGAATAGGATAAATAAGATTTGTGTGGCATTTTTGAAGTTTTTCACAATTCTTTTATCTACATTCTTTAAAATTCTATTTATCAATGTTCTTCAAAATTCTTATTTATCTATGTTCTAAAATATTTTTATCACCAGTTTGCTAAAACTAAGAGAATTTAATGGAAATATAAACTTAGCATAGTTACCACACCATGGTTAGCTTAATTTTGCCAAAGGTGAAAAAAACCCAAATGGGTTTTTCAAAATCCTCATTTAAAATTGTACTTAACGGATCTAACTGATAATAAATATATTAATTTAAAATTAACGCTTAGCGGCACTTTTGTTTTAAAGTCACACAAAAAAAAATAATAATGGTATTGATTGCATTAATTAATTTACATATTCAATAAATAAATATAAACAAGTGGTTAAGTGTGATCGAAGATTGCTCAAAGGGTTTTGTTTAATATTCCATTTGAAATACTTTATCCTTTCTTTAATAAGTCCAAATAAATTTCATTTAGCAACCAAAAAAAAACTCATGTTTTTTGTTTTTTATAAAGTAAAAATTTACCAATCTATTTTTTTGTTTTTTCGAGTATCCAAACCAGCTCGATAGCGGGCGAAGCCGGCTATTATATTCTGTCATAAAAATATCTGTCACGCGGACTAAATGAGATATAAAAAATAATTTCAAAATTAAACATGCTGTACACCTTCAAAATGTTAAAATATGCGAATATTTCCATAATCGGATTTTTATCATGATTCAATATGTTTCTCAAACTCATATATTTACTATTCTCTATTACTCATATTGATACTCGCTTTGTATTATTCTCAAACATCTGAAAAATTCGTTAAACTTCCAATATGACGTCAGATTTTCTTTTTAATTCTCTAATGACATGATATTAATCTGATTTGTGTACATACACATACTCATACTCCTTGTATTATTGAGAAATCTTTGAAAATTTCCGTTTCATTACCACTATGACGTCAATCATTTTTATTTCATATTAATCTTTTTTTCAATTGGTGAAACTTTTTATTTCATTTTCATTTTTCATGTGGAAATCGTCTGATAGAAAATTAATTATTGTAGAAAGAATTTAATCGCGGAATTTTAATTTTTGGCATCTGCTATAACGAAAAATGTTTAAATTTAATAGGAAAAAGCTGTTAGAATTTTGTTTTTTTATCTCTATTTATTAAAATAATACGAATTTTTCAAATTTTAATATTTTGAGCTCTGTATAGCTGGTATTCAGCTATATACACAAAGTTTCAACTCTGTAAGTTACATAGTTTCTGAGAATAGCTCTGTGACAGACAGACAACGAAGCAGGAGTAATAGGGTTTCGTGAGATGAACGAAACCCTAAAAATTAAGGTGCAAAAAATATTACGATAAAAAGCATTAAAAACAGATGAGCAACTGATATTTTTCACTGAACAACTGATTTGGGGAATGCAGCAGTGAAGATACTTCCATGAACAGTAAATCATGTCAATGTACATGTACAGGATCCAAGAACAATTAGGGCGAGAGACATGCTATAAGTAACCAACTTTAATAGAAATATTTCAAAAATCCACATCAAAGAATTCTTCTCCCAAGTCCCAAAAACTAATTCTTAATTGTTAATGTAATATTTTTATAATTTGAATTATAATTCAGAATGTTTTTATTCTATCTAAATAAGTTATCAAATTAACCAAATTGTAAGTATGTATTTACATACATTATTCATATTCATGTTTATTACTAGTCATGAAATTAGTTATTTTGCAGATTTCTTATACTTATAATAAAGTGTTCCGAATTACGGAAAAACCCCTTTTCCAGAATACCCTAGGTCCCAAGCATTCCAGATAACAGATCCTATACTGTATTATAAAAATCCCTGACGGCTCGGCCTACAGGCACAGGTAGATTTCGAAGACGCAGACCGTGTGGCCCCTGTTTGTTGGGAATTGCGAAAGAAAGGACCTTTTTGCCATGATGATGCAGCATTTGGAAACACCCACTTCGAAATCTAACTTGTTTGCAGGTGGAGCCGGCAGGGATTTTTATTTATTTATTTTTTTGGTATAAGGGTTGGTCTTATAAAAAACTTGTCAATATAAAAGTTTTAGATAATATTAAGAGGATTTATAATAAATTTAAGTGGATTTGATATCTTCTGAATTGACGAAGTTATGAATTTTTTTCTTCAAAAACCCCCTTTTTTTTTCCCTTGGGGCAATTTTTAATCATATAAAAAATCTGTCATACATAAATTTTCGGCCTTTCTCCCCTAGAAGTAATAATAACTTTAAGTGGATTTGATACGTATTATAATTAAGAAATTATGGGTTTTCTTTCTGCTTTCATACAAAGCCCCCCCCCCCGGGTTCGATTTTGCCCATTGACCGAGATTTTATGCCCCTTGATTTTATGTATCAGTTTGGCAGAGATTTGTGCAAATTGTAGGAGTTATCATGTCCATAAAAAAGTGACATAGATAGATAGATAATGTTTTGAAATGGGGTGGTTTTGGGTTCTGGTAGTCATGATCGACGTAGATCTGCAAAAAAATTTCAGAAATTCCAACTTAGGGAAGAATGTAATAGGTAGTATTTCTTAAGAAATCTACCTAAAAATCAAGAATTTTTTAATAGTTAAAAAAAAGGAAATATTAAGAATTTAAAAATCCACCCCCCTCCCAAATTGTACTTTTTCTCTAAATTCCCCCCAAAAATAAATTGTATGACACATTTTGCATGACCAAACCCCTCTCTCGGCACCCCTGCACCAATGAAACTCTGTTCAAAAATCGAACTTAGTTTTGGGGAACTTTACAGTTTTGCCCAAGTACTACATCGTAGTATTTGTATAAAAATTGCAAATAAGTGTTTTAAATTAGTTTAAATAAGTATTTTAAAAACAATAGTAATTTTAAAATACAAAATACATCCTCGATTTTGTTAATGTTTTTTTATCATCATATAAAAATGCAACTTTAGAATCCTTAAGAACAGGGAATATTCAGAAAAAAAATTAAAGGTTGCTACTCTTTATGAAACAGGTGAAACTGTAAGCTTTTTATTTACTTGTTGACATCATCACTTATTTTTTTGCCAGTATATTTATACACTAGTTATACAGTGGAAATGTTTATTCTGCAGCCTTTTCTTTTCTTAGTATAAAATGAAGTTATTATCAACAGTTTAATAAGAAACATAGTGCCTACACCGACAATATAAATATGCATTAATTTATCTTTCTATATAATACTTTGATGATATATATCTGTATGTGTATGTTTGTTTTGTTTGTGCATGCATGTGTCAGAGAAAGAGAAAAATATGAGCCTCCCCTACATTTTCTTGAGCACCTCCTATTATTCACTTCTAGCTGCAGCCCTGTCTGCATGATTTCTTCTATCATGGAATTTGTTAGTACGATTATGGCACAGGTGTTTGATATTTCCCAAGGTCTTCTTTGTACTTTTTCAAAGTTTATTGGCTCTATCGGGTGACTGATACGATTTAACTATCTTTCCTTCAACAAGTTCTAAGGTGTTAGCATAATAATTTAAAGCAAATTTCATTCCGTACTTCCACATCAGCCAATCGGTTTCTCCACTTAAGGATCCTGTCCTAGAGATGAACTCAGGCTCTCTTTTCAGAGCCCAGGCACACCCAAGCCTGACGATTTTGTGTCTTTAGATCCCGATACCGAAAAAAATTACATAATATTTAAAAATTGTTTTAAAAGTAATATCTCATTTTTTTTAAAACTCCGTACAAGAAAATAACTGTTAATCCAGTGCACATAATTAATTTTATGGAAATTTACATTCAATTTTAACAAAAGAGAAGTTTGATATCAAATAAAAATAGACTTCTTTAAAAGGATGTTCATATTTTTCTCTCCCAACAAGGAAATCTGATGGACATATTAACGAAGTGATGCGTTATATGAATAAATAATGCATGACATTTGCAAAAATTATGATTTCTGTGCCGAAGAATCTAACAACGTTTCCTATTACCTATAAAAGGTATATATCGTAAATTATAATTGATTCCTAAATTAAAACAATATTTTGTGTTCCTGAATATCAGCTTAAAATAAAAATTTGACAATGTTATATGAAAGATCCTATACTTTTATAGGAAAAGTGGAAACACTGTTTCTGCATTATCAAGGACACTCGACCAGCAGAGACCACAACACAGATGTTACACAGATGAGAAACAAAGGCAAATCTTTTGTTTCGAATTTTTTTTTATTGTTAAAGTTATCCATGCTGAATATGGTTATGAAACGTGATGAGATACAACATCTGTGCTGTGGTCTCCGCTGGTCGAGTGTCCTTGATAATGGCTTAGTGTATAGCCAAAAGTACTAGGAGTTATGTACTACTAAGATCTTATGTTTTAAAGTTTTTAAGACATTTGTGCATTGGTTTTATCTTATGTCTATTTTAGTAACATATAACTTAAAATCATTTTTATAAAATGTTTTTCTTATAGTGAAAAAAATTATTTAAATTTTTTTTAATATGAGAATAAATAAAATTGTCAGTTTCAGAAAGAATGAGCCCGGGCCCGAATGCTGGTGTAAAAATCGAGCCCATGTCGGGCTCGGGCTGAGTCCGTCTCATCTCTATCCTGTCCCCTTACACGAAAAAACCCACTTGCTAATGTTGATTGTAAGGCCATGGATTATTTCATTAACATAATTGCCTTCATAAACTGAATTCAAATGAATTAAAAAACAATCCAACAGTCCTAGCTTTAATTACAACTCTTTTATTCAAATATAACGATAACATGATTAACAGAATTCTTTTTTAAAAGGTAACAATAGTTAAAGATGTAATTAAGATAAATGAGCCCAGCTCGTATCCACCATATTGGCACAGCGAAACAATAGTAATTCGCTAGTAAAGGAACTTAAAAATCTCCCATCATGGGTTTTCCATTTCAAACAGCTTCACTTTAAAAAATCATTTAAGTAAGTCAGGAAGCGAAAAACAAGTATATCATCACATCAACAGCTGCTCTAATGAGCCACATACAAACAAATGTTTTAGCAATACATACGTGCAAATTGGTTGGAGAGAGAGAGCTGGGAAAACTTTATATAAACATAATTGATAGCTTTTATTTACATTAACAATAAAATAAAAATGAACTAGAATTTTAATATAACCTAACATTAATCTTATGGGACAGGTATTTTACAATATCACAATGGTTTCGAAAGTAAAAGTATCCTTGTAATAAAAATTCTCAAAGGAAAACGAAAAAATAAAAAATGGTGGTTTTTTTTAGAGATCAATCTGTTATTCAATGCAAAAAAGAAAAACAAATATTTAAAAATATTGAACTGCAAACGAAATATTGTAAAATAACTGTTCCATAGGATTAACATTAGCGAGCGGGTGTTTTCGTGTGAGAGGACAGGACGCTTAATGGTTTTATCTGCAACTTTCCTATCTCCATAATTAGTGCTTCACTCTTAATGCAGTATCTTCTATTTTTCAAATATATGATAATAAACACATAGAATTCAGTTCACTTCAATCATATAATTCCCTCTAGAGCTTTCTAGTTTCTTTTAAAAAAAATTTTAGGACTGGTGTTAGAAGAAAGAATAAAGAAGCAAAACTTATTTTTCTTGCCGACTGTGTATTAGGCTTAATGCTATACTAATTCTTTTTTAAAAAATCGCTTGAATTATTACAGCGCACATAGCATGCAGAAAACCCATAATCTAAAGTATTTTTAGATCAATATTACTACAGAATAAAACGAAATAGCAATGAAAATCATAGTTTAATAATGCTTTATAATTTTGACAAGAGACACAAACAACCATACAAAAAGCTACTCAAAAGACAGAAGTTAATAATAAAATATAAAGATGGAAAGATGTTGCCAAATACTAAATAGAAAAGTAAAACTACAATACTCTTTTTTTTTCTCTCTAACTAACCACAACAGTTTTTAATTTTTTCCTTATACATTAAAGATTGCTTCCTTTATACATTAAACATATGTTTGATCTATATTGCTAATCAGTGGTAAGGAATAATTCAGAACATTTGATGGAATTCTATTGAATAAGAAATTTTATTGAACAAAGCTAAATAATTGACTAAATCCAATGTTATTTGTTAAAAACAGAGAAAATATTTTTTTAGAATATTAATTATTTTTAACTTTTCAAAAATTCCTTTTAACTTAGTCATAAAATGTCTTTAAAACCAATAACAATTTTAACTAATTAACTTTTTTTTATTATTAATAAAGGACTAATGTTTATTTATTTTTTAATCATTTTATTAATTATATCCATCGTGCTACAAAACAACAACAACAAAAAGACATAAAAACCTGCAGGGTTGGGTTTTTCCTGAAAAAAACCCAGATTTTTGCCAACCCATACATACACTAAAATTGAAAAAAGTGTTAATTTGTTTTCATGTCATGTTTTATAAAAAAAAAAGCATGCTCTGAATGTATTCAGATACCAAAGGAAGAAAAAAATCTGCTGTCTCAAAATTAGATAAAAGTTATGGCATGACAATTATTAATGAGTAAGACATTTTAAAAATAAATGATCAACCTAAAATAGCACAAATGAAAATACATAAAATGGCAAACAGCTGTTTCGAAGATCCTTGCGGGACACAAGCATATTTACATGGCTTAAACTTTTGAATCAGTTTTTAATCTTTTAAATTTGGCACTGATGATAGAGCTTTAGGGGCTTCGAAACAGCTGTTTGCCATTTTATATATTTTTATTTGTGCTATTTTACGTTGATCATTTATTTTTAATATAACGGCACAAAGTTCAATCCACTTATTTTAAAAAGTAGGATATTTTTTCTGCTGTATAAATATGTTGTTCAAATATGATAATATTGAGTATATGATATATAATATTGAGTACATGATATATAATATTGAGTATATGATAATAATGAGATGATAATTCAAATAACTACAAGAATTTGTCATCATTGTATAAGACGAAAAATTTTCCACTTTTTTTCTTTGAACCATTTTCATGCCTGTAAATAATAATAAGTTAAAAAGGAATTTTATTTTTACTATTTAGCCATGCTAGCATGTAAATAAAGTCTGTCAATGCGGCAGATTTTGTCTTTGTTTACTTTTTCATTATTGTTTATTAATTAAACTTGTTCTTTTTTCTTTTGTTATAGGACCACCACCATCAGCAACCGGACCAGGACCACAGACTCAAGTTCCAGTGATGGAAGAAACTAGTGCACTTGTACCTCAAAGGGCACCTGAACCAAAAGTGCGACAACTGGATCCAGAGGACATTGGTATAACATTTAAAAGAAAACTGGCTTTTGCAAAATTTCCAGATCGACCGGGCAAAGGAACATTGGGGAAAAAAATAAAACTAATTTCAAATTGCTTTAAACTGAAAGTTCCCAGTGGTAATGTGTATCATTATGACGTAACTGTAACTAAAAGACCAAAGCCGGGATCTGAAGAACCTGATACTACGCTTGTACCTGCTGATGAAGATGATAAAAAATATCGTTGTTTAAGCACCAAGAGAAATCGTGAAGTTATAAAATTA
Organism: Maratus michaelseni; assembly: GCA_963931845.1. NCBI lineage: Eukaryota > Metazoa > Arthropoda > Arachnida > Araneae > Salticidae > Maratus > Maratus michaelseni. The sequence continues at coordinate 126,183,827 of OZ007600.1, read as the reverse complement.
ATGTTGGATACAAAAGATGTATTCAAGAATGTGTATGCCGTGTATGATGGACAGAAGAACATTTATACTAGAGATTCACTCAGAGCAAACTTTCCTATAAAATGTGAAGTAGTAATGCCTAATGAAGATGACAGTAAGTCAGATAACCCTCGACAAGAGGCATATATTGTGCAAATAAAACCAGCTTATAAAGAAAATGGTGATTGTGCTATCAGTTTAGACATGTTGCATGCGTTTTATGAAAAAAAAGTCAGCTCTGTGCCCCAGGAAAGTATTATGGCACTAGAAACTATTCTGCGACAAGGACCATGTTTGCAGTTTACTCCTATTGGTCGTTCTTTCTTCTATCCTCCTAGTGCACGTGATCTGCATCCACTTGGAGGTGGTTTGGAAATCTGGTTTGGATACCACCAAAGCATTCGCTTAGGGGAGTGGGGGCCAATGGTTAATTTGAATCGGACAGCCACATCATTTTATAGTAAAGGCCCAGTTATAAAATTTATAAGTGAAGTTTTGAATATGTCCCCTTCGGATTTGCGTCGAAAGTACTTATCGGCTTTAGATCTAAAGAAACTCAACAGTAAATTAAAAAATATTAGAGTTGAAGTAACACATTTGAAGAATTATCGAAGAAAATATCGTATTGTGAGACTGACAAAAGAAAATGCAAATAAGTTGGAATTTGAATTAACAGAAAATGGAAGAACATACACAAAGACGGTTGCTGCATATTTCAGAGAGCGCTACGGCAAAAATTTGGAATATCCAAATTTACCCTGCTTGCAAGTTCAGCCTGAAAAAAAGAAAACTTACATTCCGATAGAAGTCTGTGAAATTCTTGCAGGACAGCATTCTAAGAAAAAACTGGATCCCAAACAAACAAGTGAGATGATTTCATTCACAGCTGCCAATCCAAAGGAGAGATTTAAAGAAATAAAGCAAATTGCTGAAAATCCAGAATTCAATAATGACACTCATGTTCGACAATTCGGTGTGGAAGTAGGTAAAGATCCAATACATTGTGATGGACGAGTTCTTGACTCTCCGACTGTGGTTTACAAAGATGGGGAAACAAAACCTTTCAATGGCTCTTGGACTATGAAACAAAGAAAATTTTTAGTCGGAGCTACTATAAAGTCATGGGTGTTGTTGAGTTTTACTCCTCGTGTCAGAGTAGATGGTTTAAGTAATTTCAAAGCCCTGTTAATAAAAATAGGCAAAGAATTGGGCATGTCACTTGAGAACCCAACATTTGTCCATGCACTTGATCCTTCTAGAATTGATATGAAAACTTTTCTTTTGGACATGAAAAATACATATAAAGCTGAATTAGCCGTATTCGTTTTACCTGGGAATGATAAACTTATTTATGGAAAAATCAAACAAGCTGCTGAAACGATTGTTGGTTTAAATACACAATGCATCAAGGAAATCAATGTACTTGATCAGAGAAAGTGTAATCCACAGTTGGTCGGTAATATTTGCCAAAAAATCAATGCAAAAGCTGGGGGTGAGAATAACACTCTCGTGATTAAGGAATTACCAGCTGTTTTTTGCAAGCCTATAATTATCATCGGAGCTGACGTAAACCATCCAGGAGTTTCAGAAGGCGTAAAGCCATCTTTGGCTGCTTGCGTTGGCAGTTTAGATCATAAACTGTCTAAATATGCTGTGAGTGTTCGAGCTCAGAAGAACATGGATGAAAAAAAGCAAGCAGTGGAGATCATACTCGAGTTAAAGGACATGGTCAAGGAGCTTCTGTTAGCATTTTATAAACGTACTGCTGGGAAGAAGCCTGAAAAAATAATTTTTTACCGAGATGGTGTAAGTGAAGGCCAATTTGATGCCATTCACGATCATGAAGTTAAATGTATTAGAGAAGCCTGCATTGGCTTACAAGCAGATTATAAACCTGGTATTACATTTATTGTGGTACGGAAACGCCATCACATTCGTTTCATGCCTGAAAATGAAAAAGATGGTGCTGGTACTCCGAAAAATATACCTCCTGGAACTACAGTTGACAGTGGAGTAATTGATCCTTTAAAATTTGACTATTTCCTGTGCAGTCATCTTGGAATGAAAGGTGAGTATTCATTTTCCATTTCTCATTTTCCTCTTCAACTAGAATAGGGATTTCCAAATTTATAGTTATTCCTGGGCTGCAAATGATAATATGAATTATATGATGAGCTGCATCATCCAAGGCGTAATAATACTTTCTACTAATATCAGGCTTGCAGGAATAGAATACATAATGGTACATTAGACAGAATACATAATAGTTCATTATTTAAACTTATCTTATAACAATTAAGATGATATTTGACTCAATACAATATAAACTGGGTGTCTAGCCACCTGGATAACCTGGAAAAGTCACTGAAAGTTTATATAGACTGGAAAAGTCAGGGAAATTTACCATTTCTCAGGAAAAGTCAGGGAAATTTAAAAATTCTGAGAAAAAGTTTTGAGCTTTCAAGAAAAAAAAAAAGAAAATGTTTCTTATAAAACTAAGGATTTGAAATTGCAGCGCCATTAAAATCAAACTTTGCTCTTCATAGTGATAAAGAATTTCATCCTGATTTGACAAAATGGATAGAACCTGATGCGAAAAGTGTGTGTTCTGCAAAATACTTAGCATGTAAAATGTTCAACAATTTGTAAATTTTGCAAAAAATTATGTAACAAATCAGTAATTTGTGCCTCAGAATCAGTTGTGAAAGTTTCACTCTCAAATTCACAATTTTTAAGATTTTTTTGTGTGTACCGTCACAAAATCTCGATACCTGGATTTTTTTTTTTTATTGGTATGGAAAACCTTGTAAAAGTCAGGGAAATTCATTGCTGATCTGGAATAGACACCCTGATATAAACAGTTAAAACAACACTTATAGCACCAGAACTTTTTTATCTTATGCAGACTAGTTTTGGTGGCATTTAGCGTCACTGATGAAGGTATGCTAAAAGCTACCGAAACTAGTCTGAGAAGATAAAAAATTCTGGTGCTAAAAACATTTTAACTGCTTATACATTCTTATAGTTGACAAATAGCTAATTTCTAAATCGCTAGTTTTAGACATATAATTTCAGTTGCGAAAATGTTTCAAATGTTGTTTTACATCATATGGAAATGCATTTACATCAAAATTTGTTGTTTTAAGTCATAAAATTAAAATTTTTATGCAGTTCCTAGGTCCTTTAAGTTATATTTGAAAATATTAATACTTTATCTATGTTTTAAGAAGTAAGACAGTAAAATTCCATTTTTATATGTTCAAAGTTAGTTCAATGGAGTTATAACACATATAAATATTATAAATTTCCAGTGATCTCTGGCATTAAAAACGTAAATAACGCATTTTTCTACACTATCTGCCCTGGATTATTGAAATCCTTCGAGTGAGTACTCTGATTTTAATACAAATTATTGCCTTTTCTTTTTTTTTTTTTTTTTTTTGAAAGGGCTGTCCAATGCAAATTTTACTAAAATTCAAGAATGACATGTTTGATTGTCTGTGCTCTAACTTTCATCAACATTGATAGATTGCTAGAAACTTTAGAATTAAGGCACTTTGCATATAAAAAAAAAGTCATATTGTATTTTTTTAAAATAATTTAAATATTGTCATTTACTATCACTGGAAAATAGCTCAAATTGCTACAAAATTAGATTTTTTTTTTTAAATATATAGCAATATTATTTTCTTAAATACAAATGGTCATAAAATTACACATACTTTATACGGTACAAAATTTAGAATTATGCTATGTTGAGAAGTAAATTTGCAAGAAAAAGGTGGGGAGGAAATGGGTTGATGATTCATCAAATAAATTAATTTTCCCAAAATAAATTATACATAGAAACCTGAAACAAAGAAACAAAAGATGATGTTTATTACCTTTTCTGTTTCAGAAATTAATACACAGAAAAGTAAGTTGAGTTGTCTAAAAGTTTGTTAGTTTATTTCTGAAACAAAAACTAAATTTCATTAGTTCATAGACGAATGCCATTAAAAGTTTTTTATGATTTTTGTTTGTTTACATTAGCAAAATTAAACATGATAATTTGATAGGAACTATTAAAATATACAAAATTTAAATATTAATACTACAGGAGATTAAATCATTCACTGCGTGAGAGTATCAATGAATCTCAAAAATGAATGACTCATTACACAGCTTATTGTTTGTTACATTTGAGTGTATCAAGATAATGGTTTTACTCATTGATTAATGAACCTTCCATGCATCAATTAGGCTTCGTTTCTAAATATTGTTTTGTGCCATTTATCGGCATTTAATACAAATGAAGAAACTTTTTTGAAATTGTAGTTTTTTTATATGATAAATACAGGATATAGATTTAATTTGAGATCAAGTAAATTAAAATTCTAAGAAAGAAATAATAATTTTGATGTAAACAGTAGTACTACATCTGAACATATTTATTACTATAAAAGATCATTGAGATTGCAGACAATTTATTACAATTATATGGAATTTTAAAAACATTTTAAAAGGGACGTTTCAAATTCCATAGCATCCCTCATCAGAAAATCCTAATATTATAAATCTGATTGTGTGCAAATGTTAGGCTGAAGCCAGCGTCAAAATGGAGAAATTAATGGCCCTGTATCTTTGCATATAGGTGGATTATAACCCGGAAATGAACATAGACTGGTTTTTATTTATTTTATTCAAATACTTCTCTTAATAATTCAAAATTTGATTATTTTCATAGAGAATCAATGGACATTTTTAGATAAAATTTAACCATTTTACTTTATCGTTGCTAGGGCTTTGATTGTTGCCAATAAATAAAAATGCGGAAAAAATAATTTTTCCTCAACAATTAAGTTTCAATTGAGCGATTTTCCCGTGAAAAATGAAAATAATTCAAAAGAAGATGAATTTCTGTGATATTTGAAACAACAATATGGAGTATTTGTTATTATACATGAATTATGAATATCGGTTACATTAAAAAGATCTTTTTCTGTCAAAAACTGTGTTATAATTAGAAAGAAGAATTAACAATAATTATTTTATTAAGAAAAAGATTTCGCTGGAACCATGGAACTATGAAAAGGATCCTTCTTGGCTTGAACAAATATGACGTCATAAATAAAACATGTATTTTCAAATATTCGTAATATTACAAAGAGCATGACTATCAGTGTATAATAAAAGTATATACATAATGGTCGTCATATTTAAGAGGAATAACTGAAATATATTTTTGATACTGAGTAATAATAAGCTTGAATATCAGTTACAAACACATGTGAGTTTTCTGCTAAAATTTTGCCAGGAAAAGAAAATTAACAAGAATTATATCACTGAAAAAGATTTCTTTGGGATCAAAGTAACGTCATAATAAAACGGGATTTTTTAAATATGTTTCAAATGGAGTGTGTATCAATTTTATACATTAATAATCACTGAGTACAGTGTATAGAGAGGTAATGAACCGTAAAATCGGCTTGCAATATAAAGCCGGTTATTTCTCAAATCATTAGGCCCAAGGGCTGACTTCATTGGATGGAGAGAGGCTGCACGTGGAACAATGTCTGGATTCATTGGATGGGGAGAGGTTTTCAAAGCAAGCCGCCAGTTGTTTGGGCCGACTGTAGGGTTGCATTTTCAGCATCACGCCAAACATGAACATTTCATCTCTATTTATTCTCTGAACTCTGTGATTAATAATACAAGCATCAATAAGATTATTACGAAAAGAAAATTGAACACAAGTCTATTAAGTTAAAATCTGACTGTGTGTATTTCGCAACTACTCCTATTAATGCAACGCGATTTACGTAACAACGGTTATCATTGATGAGGATGTCATATAAACTCTGAGAATTTAAAATTTTGAATTAGATTCCGAGATATTAATATTTTTTTTGTAAATTTTAACTAAATTTATCTAAAAATTGTACTTAAATTACTCCATTTTTGTGGATAAAAAAGGAGAAATAAAATGGATTAATATATTTTTATGCCATTTTCTCATTAAAACTGAAAAAAATTATTTTATTTTCAATTTGAATAGTTGGTGAAAAAAAAAAAAATCTTGATTACAGTAAAATTTCTGAAAAGTAAAAACATATTTCCACATATTCAAACTTTATGAATCAATTTATTCTGCAAAGCAAAAATCGCCTGTCAGCATATTGCCAAGAAATCATGATTTGTTTCAGCTATAGATTAAACCAAGGACACAAATTTGCTGTTACATGCAAACGTAACACTTGCAATTGCAAAGCTTTTTGAAACCCCAAATTACATGCAAACGTAACATTTACATGTAATTTGCACCCAAATTAATTTTAATTTGAACCGTAATAAATGTTAATTTGCAATGAAAATTACATGCAAAAGTATAATGTTTACATATCATTTTGGGTTGCAAAAAGCTTTGCAATTTAAGTGTTACCTTTGCATGTAATTTTGGGCTGCAAGAAAGCTTTGCAATTGAAGCTCCTTGCATTTAGGTGTAGAATTATTCCTCCCTATTCACAAGAATTGAATTTAAAGAAAAATCATATACTATTTCCAATGAATTATTTTTAAATGATAGCTGTTAAAACGTTTCTCAAAGTCGTTAAAAGTAAAATGGTTTATCAGGTAAAATTGACATTTCTTTTTACCCAATTCGTCGATTTACACGATTTTATTTGTCCGTCCTTTTTCCATTGGTTGCAGTTTCCTTTTTGCGGTTATTTGGCACAAAATTTCACCTTTTTTTAAACTGATTTATGTCAAGGCCCCTATAACAAAGAAATATCGTATTTTCTTCTATGAAATGTGATAAAGAGTTAGTTCATTATTTACGTTTTTAATTATCGGAAGTGAAATATTTTGCTTGATTAGTACATTTATTTTTTTTTTATGTTACGTGAACGAAGTCACGGGTAACAGCTAGTTATAACATAAGTCATAAAAAGTTGTAAAAAATCAACTCTCAAAAAACATTGCATCAGACAGTTAAAGTGAAAAATATAGTTATATTAACACTAAGTATTCTGTTGGAATCGATCTAGCTTTGTTAATAGTTAAATCGGTAATTCTAGTGTACATTGCTTCTAGAAAACTTCGACTTCTATAGTTACTACAGTTTGATCTAATTACAAAAAATTTTGCAACATTTGGGAAATGGTTAGACTTTTAATGTTTTTAATGTTCTATATAATTGTAATAAATTGTCTGTAATCTCAATGATATTTCATAGTTATAAATAATAATAATAATTTTTATTTATTTATATTGGATAAAATTTTAAAGAAAACTGAAGCTTTTAAAAATTGATAAAACTAAATTAAAATTCTACAATAATTTTCATTATATTTATATTGAATAAAATTTTAAAGTTATATAGCTGAAGCTTTTAAAAATTTATCTTTAATTAAATCAATATGTCCTGTATTTTTCTTATAAAAAACTACAAGTTCAACAAAAAGTTCCTTCATTTACATTAAATGCTCATAGATGGCACCAAAAAAATATTTAGAAATGAAACATAGCCTATGCAGGGAAGCTCCATTAATCGATGAGTAATACCAAATACCACTGTCTTGATCCACTCTTCTTTACATTATCAAGATAAAACATGATTTCAAAAATGGTTTGTCGATTGTACAAATCATTAAAATGTTGTTAGTTTTGAATGTTTTATAGAAAATATGCTCAACAGAGGTGATTTGAGGTACAAGAGATTTGTATTTAGACAGGTAAGTTTTCTCATACACATCTGGAAGCGAAACTAAGCCTAACAGGGATTCAAATTATCTCTGGCTGGTATTAGTTAGCACCGGAATCATTACACTAAGTTTTATTAAATTTAGGTTTTGCAATAGTTATACTTAAAACTTATTTTATATTGCAATAGAACTTACTTTTATGTTGAAATATAACTTGAACTTATTTTACTTTTTGAGATGGTGAAGTTCAATTAGAAATAAAGCAATGTTTGCAGACGTGGGGGGAGGAGGGGGGGGGAAGTGAGTAAAAAAAAAACCTTTTGAACCATGCTGACATTTTTAATATTTTAAGTCAAATTTATCCCCCCCCCCCTTTTTTTTTTTTAAGATGGCCTCCAACTTAAGTGGAAAATTGAATTAACAAAATTACACAACATGGAGTGCTGATATGAGATACTACCTTCTTTCGGAGAAGGAATTTAGGTAAATTATTCCAAATAAGCAGTTAGCTCCACATGAAATTTCTACTACAACTGAAGAAGCTGTGAATCTTTTTGCTTCTCGTGCCAACCAAACTCTTTTGCTTATCTATTTAAATGTTGAAGCTGAGTTTAAGCAGAACATAGATGATTGTAGTGAACCAGTAGACACTTGGGAATGCCTCTGCAGTAATTTTCACCCAGATATGCAAAAATTCACCATATGTCATTATTTATCGAATTGATGGAAAGCCAGATCCAACATAGTGAAACAATTAATCTTTATACAATATGCTTGAAGAAAATCTACTTGAATGTACTATCAATTGACAAACAATTTTCCGAGAATTACCTTTGCTACCAAATTTTGCGATACATACCAACATGCTATGATAATTTTGTACAGCCCTTGCTAAGATGGCCAGATGATACATTTAAATGTGATCAAATTGTATGTGAGCTAGTTGCAGAAGAAACAAGGTTGAAGTTGTGCGATAGAGGTCTGCACAGGCCTAAATTTCCATTCATGCCCCGGCCGAGATGAAAGATAAAAGTCCAACCGGTTTATAATTTTGCAGCTCATGGCCTGCCACAACTTGTTTAAAAATTAGTGAAAACAGGCCTGGCCTGTGCAAAAATCAATGAAATCTAACCAAACCTCACTCAATTTCTACAAAAAAAATTCAATTTTTCTTAACATACATTTCTTACGTACGTTTTCTTCGTAAAATTCTTTTAATGAAAACTGCATACATATTTATCCAAAGTTATGTAAGCTAAAAAGACAAAATTTAATTTACAGTATATTTTAGATTATTGTACGTTCGCAAGCCATAGAATACAGAATAGAAACATTAATGATCTCTTAGACTATTACATTCAAATATAGATATTAAAAAAATTAACGTAGTTTAGAATAAAAGAAAAAAAAATGGTTAAAAACATAACTTTTGAAGCTGCATAATAAAAAATAGAGTAGATTTTTTAAATTTTTCGCTAGAATTTATTAACTTTCTGATTGACACCCGTGTTAATACATTCATTAAACTGCAGGTTTTACTGCAATACAAGCATTATTTAAATTAATATAATTCTACAGATATAATGGAGTATATATATATATAAGAGAGAGAGAGAGAGAGAATTTTCCCTCACTGATACCAATCACTCGCTATACTCCCATGCAATCCTGATCTCTGCTGAAAACAGTTCCCCTTGATGCAAGCAATGTTGTTTGGAGCTTGCATTCCTCACACTTGACAGTGCGTGGTGTAACTCAGGATGCTCCATTTGATGGCATCTGATTGGCTTACAGACAGGGAAAATGCATTCCCACATCTTGGCTATGCTGTTAAAGCAGCTCTCCTCGTGTGACCAAATCAAATTTAAATGACTGCCAGTGGGAGCAACTGGACCACCAAAAAATGATACACATTCCTTTGATATATTTTTGCTGTGATTATAATTTTAGTGTACTGTGGAAGTTTAACTGCAGGTTTAAGTGTGCCATTAGATAAAATGGGTTGAGAACCACTGATGTATACTGTACTATTATAGGCTTAGCAATAAAATCACTTTGATAATAATAATAATACGGTTTAACCTTCAAAAGAACTCATTAAATCCATCTGGGCTGCATTAAAAAAAAAATCTGGTATTGGACTAACAATATTAATATGTGCAGATGCATAGATGCTATTTTGTTTTATCATGAGTTCTCAGTAATAGTTACGATTTTTAATAATTAATTGCAGAATTACAGAGAGTGATTATTGTAAATTCAGCTTTTTTTTTATTGAAAAGGAGTTGCAGAGGATGGCATGTCTGGTTGAAAATTGTAACAATTGCTGAAAATCCAGAACAGATCTTTACAAATTATTAAGCCCTGTTTTTTTTTTTATTTACAGGTACAAGCAGGCCCAGCCATTACACTGTATTAGAAGATGACAACAAATTCACAGCTAATGACCTTCAAAAAATGACCTATTATTTGTGTCACACCTATGCCCGCTGCACCAAGAGCATATCAATACCAGTGCCAGTTGCTTATGCTGATCTGGCTGCATACAGAGCCCGTCAGCATATGGAAGCAGCACTAGAAGATACATCTGCAAGCAGTGATTCGTCTGGTGCCAGTGATCATCTTCAACCTTTACCTGCATCCATAATGGAATCAATAAAGCTTACTGGTGATTTCCAGAAAGCTATGTATTTTGTGTAAGACTGATGTATTTCTTTTTTACATGACAAATGTTTCCATACATTTCTTTTATCTATATTGTCAAGTATTATTATGAAGGTTTCCGTTTCACTTTCAAGTTTACAAGTCAGTCTGACTCATTAATCTGTTAGTTAGCTAAAGAAAAAATGTAACTTAATTGAGAAAAATCATGAGTCTGTTTTTAACAATAATGAACAACAAAATTCTGTATGTTAGAAGCATATTAATGACTACTATAATTAGAGAATTTTAGTATCAACTATCATAAATAAACAATAATTATTAAAATGATAATTGAAATATTACTTTTGTTTATTTCTCATTTTCTGAAAATCCTTAATGACTTTTAAGTATGGAAAATGTGATAGTTTTATCTCAAATACTCAAATGCATTGACACAGATAAGATTTAGAGTTTTAATTATTATTATTATTCCAGGGGATGGGGTTAATTTGCAGGTCAATTGTTAACTCACTGTTGTAAAATTTGTAAATCGCATCTTATAAATTTTCAGAGATTTACTAGTAAATTGGAAGTAAACATAAACCTTGATTATATTTGACTATCATTTTGTTTCCATGCTTAATGAGAATGTAATGTTTTTGTCTTTTTTTTTTATTATTGACTTGTTTTTTATTATTGATTTACTACCTAAAAATCATCTGTAAATGTGTGTCTCTACCCATTTATGAATTAATTGTTGTACTGTGTGGTAGTTCATCTTTATTGAATGCAAAATATCCAAGATTAATTTATTTTTCAAAAATCTTATATTTATGTATATAAAGAGTGGATTTTCTTTTCTTTTTTTTTTTTTGGGGGGGGGGGGGTGCAGTATATATATTTGTAAGTTAAAAAAAAAACTGAGCATGTTTAAAAGAAACATATATTTATTCCTTTTTTATATGTTGTTGACAAACATGTTATGTTTGACTATGATTTTATTTTCATAGTAAAACTAGTGAAAATGAAACCTGTCTTAACAAAATCCTATCGTAAACAACAAAAATTTCATGGTCCCAATGGAAATACCATACAATTACATACTCATACAAATCTGTCTAAAATGAAACCTTTTTTTTTTTTTTCTTCCTGATTCTCTACAACTCTGTTTTGACAGGTATTTACAGGAGAAAAAAAAACATTTAAAAAATAAATTAACTCACCTGTGTTGAATAGAGAAAGCAAATATTTAAAACAAATTTATGTTTTTTGAAAAATAATGTATATAAAGAATCGGGCATGAAAGAGCTTTAAAAGGGAAAGAAAGTTTGCATAAGGTTATTTTTTCCGATTCATACACTTTTGGGTAGTTTCAGTGATGTATTCCTGAACCAAAGATCACTTTGATGTGCATGTATTTAGCATGGAGAATTTTGTTCCTTAGAAAAGAGGGGTGGGGGAATATTAAGCAGTCAAAAACTACCCAGATTAATATTTGTTTTGAAAAATTAACAGCCGTACTGCACATAAATTCGTCAATTATATTTGGATTTGCATTTTTAGCAAACTGCCTAGCCTACTGTTCTTTTTTCTTTCTTTTTTTTTATAATTCATTGAACTTATACATTTTTTGTTAGTTGAATATACTGTTTTTAATATTTTCTAAATTATTTTTAAAAATAACAATCATAAGTACAGTTATATTTCAGTTTATTGTGTACATACTTCTTAAAATGTGTCTAAATTACAACAATTTACTGTCGTTATATAGATAGAAAAATTTTCCACCTTTAATCCTATTTCTCGCTTTTATGCCTGAAAGAATGAACTTTCTTTTAGGGATGATTTGACATTGCATTTATTTGTATATATAAAAGAAAAATATTGAACATTTTAAAAAATAAATTAATAAATTATAACTTTTAAACACAGAATTTTATCCACATATTGTTTGTTCAATATTGTGTAACACAATTGACATAAAGTTTCCTGGTTTTATTAAAATAGTCAGTACCACATAACAGTTCATTGAATGGAGAAAGCAAAATATTTAAGACATGCATGCTTTTTGAAAAATAAATTAATGTATATAAAGAATAAACTTTATTTTAAGGATGATTAATTAGATATTGAACGTTTTAAAATAAATTATAATTTTTAATGCGGAACACATATTGTTTGAACAGTGTTATGTAACACAATTTACATGAATTTTCCTCTTATTTGTGAATTGGTCTTCCTTATTGAAAGCTGGAAAGAAAAATATTAAGAATGTACAATTTTTAAAAAATAAATTAATGTATATAACAAATTAATTGTTTTTAGTATGATTAGGTATTGTATTCATTTATGTCTATAAAAAGATACTGGGCATTTAAAAAATTAATTATGATTTTTAAGTTCAGAATTTTTTTAAATATACTCTTTGATCAATTTTATGCAATACCAATTTACATAAATTTTATCATAATAGTACTATATTGAAATCTCTATATTTAAACATCTATTTTAAAGTTAATTGTAATCGATATTTTTTTCATGTCTGCTATGTAGTTTTTATTTCTCCAAAATGTACTTAAAAATCAGGGTGCACATGATATTTGTGACTTGAATGGTTTTTGTATGTATGCTCATTGATCCCTGCTTAAAATCATTAGGTGGCAATTTTGTATTAAAATTTATGATACACTGAAGTCCCTTATTGTCAATGCTATGCAATTATAAAACTGTTATATTTTAATAAACTAAAATCAGTTTGAAATTTATTTCTCATATTTTTATTTTTTAAATCAGGATGCACATGTGCGTGAAAAAAAAAGGTAAAATTTCAGTCAGACTACTTGCCAAGTCTCCTGATTTTTTCTCGTACTTCTGCTTTTTGATATACAGGGTTAGTCAAAATTGCAGGCCTGCCATTTGCAACTAAAATGCTACTAAAAGCAACTATTTTCAGCATCAGGCAACTATGGCTACTATTTTTGCCCAAAAACCTTCAAAAGCGACTATTTTGGAGGAAAACCAGAAAAAAGGAGACTATTTTTCAGTTCCAGCTACTATTTCTGTAAAAAAAAAAAAAAAAAAGAAAAAAAAATCTTAGCATTGCAAATTTTTTAACCCCCAATCTAATATTTCCGTATAAATTTTTTAAGTTTTTTTATTCAATTTTTAAAATATGTAAAAACTTTCATTTGAAATTTTTAAAAAATTTACTTTTTCAATCTAACTGTCAACATCCAAATTTCAGTGGAAAACCAATTACTGATTTTTGGTTTGGCTACCAGCCATAATCCCTATGCTATGCAGTATATTTGTCCAATTTTTGATTGTTTTTAAAGGTATTTAACCCTTTAACTGTTGTATGAACCACAAATGATTAGCTGTAGATTTGTTCACTGTGCTGCGTGAATTGTATTTGTTTCTAACCTCATATAAATGCTTCATTCCAAAAATTTGAATTAATAATCGAGCTGAAATAAATGCTACTTAGAAATAAGAAAATCTTGTTTTCCATCATAATTTTTCAATTTAATAACATATTTAAAATGTTGAGAAAAACATTTAGAATATTGCCTTTCTTACTTATTTAGATAGCTTTGTTTGGCCCATTGGTGTGTATAAAATCAGACTATTTTTCTCGGATGATTTTGCTATTTTATTTTACATAAATTTCTTCTAAAGAATAGTACTATGTACACATATTTTTTTTATCAAATGAATCCTTTTTTGATAAAACCACTGTCTATTGGCAGATTTCTTGCTTCAGTTAATTTTTGTTTACAAAATGGAATTAAAATTGCATCTAATAACATGCAATTAAGCATATATTCAATTTAGTTTGGGAAAACCGAACTGCATTCTGATCCTATATCTCAGATGATAATTAAAAAAGTTTCTTCTTTCTTTTTTTCCATTTGTGTGTGTAGGATTTTATAATTAAAATACAGAAAGTAGAAAATTTGGATGGTAGGGGGAAATGTGGATTTTCATGATATTATTTTTATGCGAAAAAAGGATTCTTGTCCCTCTTTTCTTAAGTAAACATGCAACTATTTTTGTGCAAATGCTACTATTTTGGCTACTATTTTTTTCATTGTAGGCTACTAAAGCAACTATTTTTGATGCCATTAGGCAGTGGCAGCCCTGAAATTGCTAACACTTAAAAGGGATTTACATTTACAACACATATTTGCATATACATAATGTAAGGTAGCTGGTTATTGTCCATTGTTATCAACATGCATTCTGAAGCAAAAAAAAAATCCTTTAAATGTTAACATAATTTTGACTGAGCCTGTATTTACATGATTTTCTGATAAATTTTTATATAATCTCTTATTTTATCATCAAATGTTCTGCCACTGGTTGATAAAAAGGTACTTACATGTTATAGTGGCTCCCGACAATTACGATTAATATAATTCAATTTTAATTAAAAATATTGAATATGAAAATGTTGGATTCTTTGTATGTCAGTAAAATAACTTTGAAAGAAGACCCGCCGTTTTATTTTGATTATTTGGAAAATCGACCCTATTGTCTTTCTACTCTACAAGTTAGAGCTGTTTATTCTATTGATTACCACTTTTACAATTATTGTTCTCAATTAGAACATCAAATTGAATCAATAAAAAGTTAAATTCACATATGAACTTTAAACATTGGTAGTTACAATACAAATATGGCTTATTTTTTTTAAAACAAAGATTATGTTTCAGTCATAAAAGGAAAAGTGCATAAAAATAATAAAAATTGCCTTGCCATTTTTCGCATCACACAATCTAAAAATTTCCATAAAATTGAAAATTATTACTAAATTAAAATTGAATTTTAATTATAAATTGTTTGTTGGAATACTTATTCACTTGTTTAAAATAACATAAGGTGTAATAATAATTATATAATATACATTATATTAATATAATATTTTATATTCTGATTGATATGAGTCATTCTTAGATAATGGTAAATTTTATATCCTTGGTTTAAAAAAAAAAATGTGAATTAAACAAGTCAATTATGAGGTCTTAAATTTTTGTTAGCATTTATTTTCAAGCACTATACTGTGCACTAGTTTAAATTAAAAAAAAAAAAAAAAAAAAAGTTTGTAAATGTCATTACCAAGTTTATTATTGTTGAAATATGTATTTAATTATGATGAATGAATTATAAAGGGGTTTGGGAGATCTTTCAGCATAAGTACCCTATGAGCTTTCAATTGTTATTGTTTAGCTCTAAAAATTATGATGAAAATGATAAAAAGAAGTCAAAAAAAAAAAAAAAAAAAAAAAGTCATTGCCAAGGTATTTTGGAATTATGGTTTCAGGAGCATACATTGTAATAACACTTTTAGACATTTTTAAAAATTCATTACTTTCTCTAAGAGAAAATTGCCATTATTTTATTATATGGGGTAATTTGAGCTAAAAATCAAGAAATAACCCATTTTAGGCCAGGGGGTCATATGCAATCCATGAGTTTGAATTTTTTTTTCTTTGTTGCATTGTTTTATTTAGGTTGTATAAATGTCACTGAAACTAGCAATGCTGATCAACTTTATTGAATGATAACTAAATTTCACTGTTACCAAAACTGGTCACTTCTACTCGGCTAAATTTTACACTTCCGATTCTTTAGAGCATGTGGCACACTTTACTCCAAAAGCAGTAAGCTGGTATTGCAGGCCTCGACCCAAGATCTGATGATACCAACTGTCAATCGTACTTTTATACTCTGCCGACCTAATTTGCATAAAAATACAGCGAAAATCACTAACAGCAGATTCCGAGAGCTATAAATACAAAAATTATACTCGAGAGAGTTGCTAGTACCATACAAATTAACTAAGAAAAAAATTGAATTTTTTTTTTTTTTTTTTTTTTTAACTTTGACCTAAAAGGGGTTAAGACAATCTTTTTTTTAAAGGTCAAAATTTACTATTATCTGATAATGACCCATATCTTTGAACTAAAACATTAGAAGGTGAAATATGCAAATAAATAAATGAAATAATCTGAATCCAGTCTGTAAAAGTTTAACCCTTTCATGCATGACTTATTTTAAATGAATGAAAAACATGTGTTTAGCATTTAAAATGGATTATAAAGAACAAATAATGTTGATTTTTTAAAAATTCTTACATTAGATACAAAACAAACCTCATATGAGGTTTACAAACAATAAAATATTAAAACTTTATTAGTCTTTTAGTCACATTCTTGTTTAAACCCCAAAACAGAATTTCTTTTAGAAAACCTTCACTCAAGCAAAATAGAAACAAATTTGTCAAATGCAGATGTTCCATTGGAATCTTTAAAAATAAAATGGCTCTGTCATCTATTGCCATGTTTCATAAGTATTATTAAACATCATAATGAGGTTTATATGTGATAAAAGATTAAAAAATAAATTATGCAATTATCTGTGGTTGTTTTTCAATACAACTTTATATGAGAGGTTATCATGCATGAGGAGGTTAAAGGTATTAACTTTTTTATTTATTTTCAACTAAGGTTTTGTCAAATTTTATGACAACTAAAATAATTTTCTTTAAAAAATATTGGTACTGGTACTTTTATGTTAGCTGCTTGCAGGTGATGAATCGCCAAATGTTGTTCCTGTCGCCATCATTCATATTGCATTATTTTCATTTAAAAAATCATGTCTTTCACCAATTTCACTTTATAAAAAAAAAAAAAAAAAAAGACAAAATAATATAAACCAAAACATTCAATTTCATATAAAAGCATTGTTTCTAAATTGCACACGCAAGAAACATAAAAGTACCAAAATATTTTACTTAAACATTATAAACCATATATTTAAAATATGATTTGTAATATACACAGAACTCTTAAAAATATTTCAAATGTAATAATTGTGATTAAAATGTCATTACTGAAGAAATGGCCCATGAAAGGGTTAAATAGTTTTATAAATGTCTTCTGTTAACACTTTCTGTCTTCTGTGTTAAACTTTTTAAAAATCTTCGTTTTTCTGTAAAAGCCTCCAATTAAAATTCCATTGTTTTGTGATGTTTACATTGTTTTAAATCTTGAAAAATAAATGTTAAATACTCGGAAAATTGGTACTGTTTTATTTAAGGTGTTGGTGTATGTTCTGTTCATTGATAGAATGAAAACAACTAAAATGTATAAAATTGTGTTCTTTTAACCTTTCAGCAAGTGCACCTTAGTGAATTTTACGACACAAGTTATAATTCTTACACTTTACTCTCAACTGCAGCACCAAAATTAAAACTTCATTTTTACTACTGACATGTCTCATATCACTATAAAATGTCTTGCAATTTCAGTAATGTAACTACTATGTGTAAAAAGTATGACATGTAACCTGCTTGAGCAAAAAATTACAACAAGCTCCCTGAGAGGTTAAACTAGAACCATCCACCCACCCAATCTGTATACAGTACAGAACCATTTATCCAGAATAGCTGGAGTCAGATGTATTCCGGATAACTAGTTGGGCATTAAAACAACATCCAATTGATCAGATTTGTAGACTATATGTGATTGTGGGATTGTTTCTGATTTCAAATTAATTATTATATTACTTATAATAAGAATCAGATCCAAACAAGATCTGATTAATCAGAGTTTGAAAGAAGGCTTTATGAAAATACTTTGGAAATAAAAAAATATCCAATATCTAACATTCTTCTATTTCAAATCCTAGATGTTTACATCTATTTATACCATGCACATGTCAAACTAGCACTGTATGGCACTTTTTTCTGAGAGGGTTCTGAAATTGATCAATTAGAAATATTATTCTAAATAACTGGTTTCCGGATAATTGGCTCCATACTGTATAATAGAATCTTGCATTAAACAGAAAAATTTCATGGCCCTGGGGGAAAGAATGTAATACAATATATGGGTACCTGCAAAGACAAAATTTTTCTTTAATCCCTTGCGACTCCATCATAGGAGGTTTTACTATACCATACACTTAAATGTACTTGCATTTAGTAGATTTTACTAAATTAATATAATTACTTTCTTTTTTCTATTACTTCCATTAATTGCTGAAAAACAGTGTTTCGAGATAATTGAGTTTAAAGTTTTTACATTATTCATACTTATGTCATTTACCTTAGTTACCTTTAATATGGCCATAATTTTAGGAATTTTCCTATCCGACCAATTGTACAACATTCTTAAGGCTGTTTGTTCTTAAATCCAAAGAAGCTACTTTCTGACACATTTCTGAATACATTTTTATTTAGAAATTATGTAATCGAGTGGTGTTTTCCATTTTTTGGTAAAGGCAGAAGATCTTTCAAAAAAATAAGTCAAGAGTTGGTGTTTGGAATCAAATTTTCGGATACAACAGCATGAAAAAGGAGAAAAACTTATCATTATGCGATATCAATCACAATTAATTTATCAAAAAATGGAAAACACCATTTGATTCCAAATCTCTTCAATAGTCAGACCTGCAAGTGCCAATGCTTTTGCGTTAGTTTCACGAAAGAAAATATTTTTTTGAAAACTACTTTTAAGGTTCAAACATAAAAGTAAAGATATATTTTTTTGGCATTTCAAACTTTTCTGGTTCCCTGAAATGATGTTTTAATTGCGTAAAAAAGTTCATTCAAAATTGCATTGAAAAATTTGAGAATTGCTCTGCAGCTAACAATTTTTGTTTGATTGACAATTAATGCAAGCTGAATAACATTGGTTTTTCCATGAAAATAACTATCAATATTGCTGAATGAGAGAAAAACATATCTGGCTTCTAAATTTAATGCTTTTTCACTAAATGTTTTCTTAACACTAGTTGGCATCATTATCTTCCATGTAAAAACAATGATTGATTCTTATAGATTTCCTGTTACTAAATCAAAATATGGCAAAGAAATTACTGTATAATGTACTATTTTTTAAGAAAACGACTTACTTTTGACCTACAATGAGGATTGTATAATTAATAATATATCTATATATATATAAATTGCACATAGTTGTATGTATGGAAGATATCAAAAGAAATAATACACAAAACTAAAGTCAATAAAATGGCTTTTCATGATAGACATTATTGATTTATTTACCTAAGACTAAAAATATTTACCTTTTCAATTTTAAATAAATGTTTCATTATTATATAAAGCTCTTTTACATAAAAGTGGTACATGCTGGTGCAATTTAGATGCCATATTTATATTTTAAAAAGTCAAATCCAAATGGTTCATATATTTTCTTTTCAGGGAGGCAAAATTTTTTTTTTTTTTTCTGTTCAATTGACTCCTTACCTAAATTTCACATATCTGACACTACTTAATTTGTCAAATAAATGATATAACAGCTTGCAATAAAAGGTATAAACAAAATGATTAAACATAACAAATTCAAAAGATTTTTTTTCTTCTTTTAAACAACAACAAAAAATATATAGAGAAACTAGCAGTAAAGTATCAAATATTCTTATGAATATAAAGTGCTACTTACAATTGAATCAGTCATTTCAAAAACCACATAAGTCTTTTCCAAATATACTTTTTTTGTCACAAATGCATCCTTAAAGGTATAGCCATGATCTGGGTAATAACCACATAAGTCAGTGTATTCCTTCCTCTTCAAACAATATCTTTTAATTTTCATTCATTACTTAAACGACAAAATCAGCGACTTTTTGCTTGCAATACCATATTAAAACATAAAAATGTTCCTCTATGAGTGCTATCTTCATTAATTTTGATTAAAAATATGTTTAATATGATTGTTTTGTTCAAATTAAATACAACCTAACCTTGTTTCTTGCTAAAACAACATAAGTCAGGAACAGTTTTTCTGTTATTCTTCATAAATTATAAAAATTATTTGATATTTACAAACTTTGAAGTCCAACCCCCCCCCCCCCCCCCCCCCCAAAAAAAAAAAAAAAAAAAAAAACCATACAAATTAATTTGTTTACTTATGATTTTATTTTATTTTATTTTTTTTAATTTCTGAAAAGTTCTGATTCTGCGACTCGTGTGGTTTTTAAAATGACCAATTCAATCATTACAAATATTCAATATGCTGTAACATGCCTCCTGATTTCATCAGTATTGCCTGGCATGTTTTTTTCTTTAGGGGATGGTGGGCAGTTTGTACATATTTTTTGTTCATCTGCTCTTTTCTATCCTTGTATAATAGTATGCAAAATTAGATAACAGTAACATTTGCTGTAATAACTTTAGTACCACCATGTTTATTCAAATATAACATGAACTTGACTATTGTGTAGATGTATATCTTATGTAACAAAACAGATGCTGGATAATTAAACAGATTTAGAATTTCCAACAATTGTCAGTAAAATCTGACATTCAAATAGATAGATTTTAATGAGTGGCACCCAATATTTTATTGATCTCATGTCCCAATGAGATCTGAATTTTTCTGCACCACCAATGCTGATGCCACCGACTTCAATCGCAGTGCATATCACCATGACAGATTTCCCTAATATTAGAGTTAATCAACAATGCAATATTAGATTACACCCATAACTTTGTTTTGAAAGAACAATGCCAATTTTCATCAATACTTCTGCTTATTTTTTAAAACAGTCATCAAAATAAAAATTGATATAAAAAAAATCTTGTATCATGCAGTTTATTTTCTTAGTCAAAAGAAAAAAGATTTTTCCAATTATTTTAACATTTGAATGGAATAATTCAATTATTGTACTTTTTTTTTGGACAGAACTACTTTTTACTTTTTCTCTCTGTGATTTTTATGTATGTTTTACTTTTTTACTCAAATATTAACATATATATATATAAATCAAACTGATGGTTATGAGATTATAAAGGGTCCAACTTAGACTACCAAGGGCCCCAGGGCAAGCATAATATTGGGGGAGGGGGAGGGGGCTTCTATCTATCCATAAAAATTGTTCGTGAATTATTCTGAAGTGACTAACACTAAATTCCATAGCTATTGTATGTATACATAAATTTCATACCATCTGTGTACAGGGTCACACAAGAAAGATGGTCATATTTTTAAGAGATGACAGAATACATTATTTTTTTATAGGAATATAAAGGCTTATATGAGCCTTTGAAGTGTAAATACAGGTATTTTAGTCAATCTTGGATACGGGAAGCAGAGAGGGTGAGGGGATGATGGCCAAACTAATTTCCTAAATCTTTGAAAATGTGAGATTTTCGGCAAATTTTAACCATTTGGCACCTTCTTAACAATAATCGTTATACGTCCGTGGGGGGAGGGGACAGCTGCCCCACTTGACTTAATCAGGCCCTGATTGAAAATAATACAATTTACTGTACATTCTGGCATATAATACACACTTTTGAAAGAAGAAAATGTGTCAAATTGTATAGGTGTGCATTATAATACTGGGTACGAAAATGAAAACTTAAGCATAAGAATTGAGATTTCTATATTAATAAAAAAAGACATGATTATTTGAATGAATGAGAGTATGACTCCAAACATTTTGTGGTAATTCCAGCAGATAAGTTTGGCAGTAGCACATGTTCTGACTTCACATATGCTTATTGTACTAGTTATACTTTTTAATGATTTTTATTATATTTTCATGCTACATTACATATCTCATGAAGGTTTCTTTGCAAAAAAAAAAAAAAGGTGTGGGGGCAGATGATACAGCGAATATACCTAAAAATAGAAAAGTAATGTCTCAAATCGTAGGTGTTCATTATATGCCAGAATATGCAATATTTAAAAAAAAAGTCAAAATGCATTAAAATTTCTAAACAACCTGTATTTTACATCTTGTATAATGTATTTAAACAGTCTAGAGATAAAAAATCAATCACAAAATTAGTAAACATAGATCCTTAATTTTATCACAGTAATCAAAACCAGTGGCGGCTCGTGACTATAATATTTTGGGGCACTAAATGCATGACTGAAACACACATTATTTTTTACAAGACATCTTCTCCTTGTTTAATGGCAGAACTTTCTGACAGTAAATAAAATAAAGTATTCCTTGTTAATAATAGTGGTAAGAAAAGAATAAATTTAGCAGCCATGCATTTAGTGCCCCAAATAAAGCCATTCAGGAGCCGCCACTGATCAACGAGCATCTTAGAAAAAAAAAATTGGCCATGGGCCAAAAATGACTTTATCTACTCATTTCCTTTTTCTCTTCTTCCATATTCTTTTTATTTTAATTTTGGATATTATTTAATTTGATTTTTTAAATATTTTTTTAGCACATCTTCAAGCTTCACTTTGGATTGAATTTTTGTTATTTTTTGCTTAACTCTTTCTGCCCCAAATTTTGGATAAAGAAATTGCTCCACCTCAATAATTATCTCCCATATGAAGATATTAGAAAATTTATATAATAATAATATGAAATTTAGATAAGTTTTTTCATTAAAACTGATTTAATAAATTGGTAGTTATAGTTAGTTTAAAATATTTACAAGAAATTTAGATTAAATAACAA
Source organism: Maratus michaelseni (assembly GCA_963931845.1). NCBI lineage: Eukaryota > Metazoa > Arthropoda > Arachnida > Araneae > Salticidae > Maratus > Maratus michaelseni. Next base: position 126,161,025 of record OZ007600.1, on the reverse strand, counting down.
AAAATACTGTTATGAAAATTTCGCAATTTTTATAAAAACAATATAAATAAATGTAATGGAATTCTACCTGTAAATGGAAAGGCTTTTATAGTTTAAATTTTTTCCATATAACATTTTTTAATAAGAGAAGAGCTATACCTAAGTAAATGGTTGAGAAAATAACCACTTTAAAAAAGATATTTAGCTTACACTTTTTCACTGTGCTTCCTAAATGTCATCCAGCAAAATAATCTGTATGAAAAGTAATATCTACTTATATTAATAAACGGATTAAAAAAAGTTTATATTACATTTTCTTTAATGGTACTTAAAAGTAGGGATGCACCAAATATTCGGTACTAGCAAAACCCACGGCTTTGCTCGCATAATTCTTGAAAAATGCCAAGTGGTATTCGTGGGCCTATTTCATTAGAGGAAATTTTACTGCCACAGATAATTCAGAAATTTCTAATTACGCAAATTTCTGTAATGACTATATCACAGAAATTGCAATTTTAAAACTTTTCTGTTCCTGCTCACATTAAAATTTCAAAAACTGTTCTATGGATGCATTTATGTCTCTAACGTAACAGCCATGTAAAATTTCAAGTTTCTATCCCTAACAATTTCAGATAAATCATTGTTTAGAAGGTTTTTAGAACTTTTTCAGCTTATTCAACTTTTTTAAATTTAGATTTTTTTTACGGAAACCTTTTTTAGCGAGCACTGAAATCTTAAAAATAGCCGCCATGCCAAATTTCAACTTCCTATACCAGCAGCATCACTAAAATCGCAATTTTGGAATGTTTTTTGCTTCTGCACCTTTTTTTAATTTCGAATTTTGTAAAAACTGTTCTGTGGAAGCATTTACGTAGAAAAAATAACAGGCATGTTAAATTCTAAGTTTCTATTGCCAACAATTTAGAAAAAAATATAATTTATAACATTTTTCGCTCAGTTTACACCTTTAAACTTCAAATTTTTAATAGACTGTTTATACCGAGCGTCTGCATCTTAAAAGTTACAACTATACTAAATTTCCAGTTTCTAACCCGAATAAATCCAATTAAATCATAATGTAGAACTTTTTAGACCGTTTTCTGCTCATTTCAGCCTGTTAAATTTCGATTTTTTAGAAACCGGTCTTAGCGAGCCTTTGCATTTTAAGAGTAACCACCATACCAAACACGAAGCTTCTATACCAGCTGTATCACATAAATTGCAATTTTAGTACATTTTTTTTTGCTCCTGTCCTTTTACATTTCACATTTTTAATAAAATGTTCTGGGTGATCATTTACGTGAGTAACAGACAAGCAAAATTTTAAGTTTCTAGCCTTCCAAATAAATAATAATTTAGAACGCTTCTTGCGCATTTCCCTCTTTTAAATTTCAATTTTTTTTTGCAAATTGTTTTCTGCGACCAAATCAGCAGCCATGTAAAATTTTAAGTTTCTACCCCTAACAATTCCATAGTAATTGCAATTTAGTACACTTTCCGCTCATTTCACCCTTTGAAATTTTAAATTTCTTTAAAAACCATTGTTAACGAGCATTTGTATCTTAAAAGTAACCGCCATGCCAAATTTGAAGTTTCTAATCCTGTTAGTGAAAAAAAAAAAAAAATCGTAATTTAGAACTTCCTTTCCTCTTTCACCCTTTTAAATTTCGATTTATTTTAAAAAACTACTGTGTGTACTTGTGTCTTAAAAAGTATCAGCCATGTTCAATTTCAAGTTTCTGTCCTTAACTTAACAATTCCATAGAAATCGTAATTTAGAATGTTTTTAGAACAATTTTCCCCCGTTCTTTTAAATTTTGAATTTTTTAAAAACTGTCCTTACAGAGAATGTATATCTTATAAGTTACTATCTTGCCCAATTTCAAGTTTCTAATATCTTCAGTATAATAAAAATTGCAATTTTAGAACGTTCTTCGCTCTTGCAACCCCCTGAGGGTAGTGGTACTGACATAAAATATAACTTGTGTTAGAGAACAGACTGTCACCATAAATTTGCGAGCATTACATTTAAAATCTGTTCGGTAGTTTCAAAGATTCCATAGAAATTTTAATTTAGACTGTTTTTAGAACACATTTAGCTCATTTCACCCTTTTAAATTTCGAACTTTTTAGAAAGTGTTCTTAGAGAGCATTTACATCTTATAAGATAACTAAAGATATTCAGAAAAATTAATATATAGAATCATATTTAAGTATAACAGAGATTGCTTTTACATTATTTATTTTCTGTTTGAAAAGTAACAAGAAAATTAACTGTTAATGACAACATTCAAAGGAAATTATGCAAAATTGCAAGTTCCTGAATATTGTTGGCTTTTTCACAACTAGGTGTTTCTAAATATAATGGCAGATAATACGAAGCTTTCAGGAGTTATAATAAGTATTAAAAAATACAGTGTATCTCTCTCCAAGTCAAATTTGTATTTTCATTTAACTTTAAGAAGAATGAAGATATTGTAACAATATATTCAAACTTCAGACTTACTTTTGCTTTCTGGGAAAATATAACAAGAATTGTTAGAAATAGTCACCATTGCCATAACATTACTAAGCTAGATATTCCATTATTCAGAATGCAATTGACAGTACATATACTGTGTCACTGACTAAAATTCAGTCACTTCCAATGATTTCATTTCATTTCATACAAAGCAAAGTTAATATGGTGAAAATCTCGCTAAAATATCTTCACTATTGTTAAAGTTGGGAATGAAAATTCGGGTTCAGCTTGAAGTGAAACACCCTGTATTTTTGATTGAATAAATGAATAGCGATGCTGGTTTCCTGTACAGAAAATGTTTGTCTTGACCACATAATCTCCCTTGAAAGTTTGTTCTAAAATTTTAAGAACACCCTGTACATTTCAATCTTCTGAAAATAATCATTCACTTTGGACATCATTTCACTTTAGACACTCTGGTACATTCAAAAACTTTCTTGTTAAGTTGCTACCATTTGAATATTTTTTTTACTCGTTTCCTGGCAAATAAACACTATTATGGCTGTAAAATATATTTTAAAAATTTCTTTTTGGTTAAAATACTTGTTTTAGAATATAAGAAAATTTATTCATTTATTTTAGTTCACAGAAGAAGTCGTGAAGTTATTTTTTATATTAATTAAAAAAGTTTTAAAACTATCCTTCTTAAATAATAAGTCAAACCATAGATTTTTCTTTTTTTTTTTCTTGTAAAGTTTAATTGTGAAAAGGTTTTGTTCATCAAAATTGTCTTTATGGTAAATATGATGTAAAATTATTTTAAAATTTAACTTTTTAAAACTCTTAAACTCTGAAATATAGAAGTATTTGGCTAGCTGAAAATTCAGTATTCAGTTCACATGTGTGCTGAATATCAGTATTCGGTTCACCTGTATGCCAAATATTCAGCCAAAATCACTATTTGGTACATACCTACTTAAAAGTACTGTCAGAGCACAATGGGTTAATGTATTTTCAAGATTCTAAGTTTTGTTAGCATCTAAATAAGGATCTGTCTGTTTGTGTTTCCATGTTTGTTTTCTAATGAAACTTGTGAAAATTTATATATCTCTGGAAAAAAAAAAAAAGAAATACTGTAAAGGCTGAATTAAATGTCATGTTTGGGAAATGCTGATTGTCAAATGCTTCACTTCAAATGTCTGGCTAGTCGAGTGTTACAAAATCTATATCTGATGAGAGGGCCATCAATGAAATAGTGAAGCAGGAAAATAATTTTTTGCCTACTTTCCTATCGAAGTAAGTCGACGAACTCTGATCTTATTTCAAAACTTGCATTTAATGAACTTATTTTTGTCAAATAAAAGTAAAAAACATTTTTTGTTTAAATATGATTTCTAAGTTTATTTCTTATTATTTTGTAACATCTGTAATGAGATATCTTATAAGAATTTTAATTTAACATTGTGAATAAGAAGAGTAACAGATGCTGCTCTTGATAAAAATCATAGGCAACTAACTATCATAAACATATTGATTGTAAAAAAAAAACTTATTTATATACATAAGCCAGCTTGAATAATAATAAAAATCTTTACATGCTTATAAAATAAATCTCAATGTGAGAAATATAAAAACTAATTGTGTTTGCAAAATAACTCAACAGTTATTATGTAATATACATTGCTAAAATAAAGTATCCCCCCTGTACTGGTATTACATAATCAACAGCCGACTGGGGGCTTTATTTTGATCTAACAATCTACAATAAGAATTTGAGGATAAATAAAAACAAAAATAAGAAAAACCTTCCTTCCTAAGTACAATGAGTGGTATTTCCATTTACTGCAGATGTTAATTCAAACACAAATAATTATGAAATTTTCTTTAGTAGATAGTGTGGTTTCATAATTAAAAATCCTCTTATGAAAAACATTGATAAAAAACCCAGTATCAGACACTTGTCTCCAAACTGATCTATTATGCAATGTGTGCGGTGCACAGAGACACCATGACAATAGCATTTTAAGCAAGAAACAAATATTTTAAAAATACATATTCTTTAATTGTATTAAAATCAATTACTCTTGAAATTTTAGTTAAGTTTTATAAATTTATTTCAAAAGAATTACTTATATGTTATTATTCTTTAAAATAAACACAAAAATCTGATTTGAAACTTAAAAAAAAAAAAAATCAGTATTTTTTAGCCATTGCATCCAATTTTGGATGCCACAGAGGCTGGATTGACGCTATTTCTTAATGTTTTATTGAACCTCCCCCCACATTCTAATCAAGTGACATGCAAGCAGCTGGCTAGAGCAGAAAATGTGTTTTCTGTGCATGAGATACAAAATGCCTTACAGTTTGTTCGTCCATTAAAAGTACAAGAAAAGAGGAAAATCACTACTTGGCATGCACAATAGAGATGAGACGATCTAAGCCCGGGCCCGACACGGGCTCAGGCTCGATTTCTATTTCAATCTTTGGGCTCAGGCTCATTCTTTCTGAAACTGAGAATGTTATTTATTCTTGTTTAGAAAAAAATAAAAATAACTTTTTTTTCCTTAAAAATTACTTGCCATTCATTCATTTAAGTTATTTTAATGCTATTTTCATCAGAATGGAGGAAAACAGAAATTTTGTTTTTCTTTTCAAGTATTAGAATGCTATTTCAAAAGAAAAAAAAATCATACATATTAGTAGATTTATGTCTGGCAAAGATGACGACTGTTCATATGGTGCCATTTGTTGTTCGATTTTAGTTTGTAACAGTAGGAAATGCAATGTTTTAATTGGAACTTTTATTTTTTATAGAGATCTAATGCGAAATCAATTTTTACTTTTGATTTTAGTCAACCAGCTTTAGCTTAAGGTTTGCAAATTTTTAGTCTTCTATAGTGTGCGAGTAATAATCGCTCTTCATAGGAAAATAACGTTAGTGATTCTTACATTTACATCATGAACTCTGCTCACACTGCGTCTCTGCTCTGCACATTATCGAAGTCACTTTCATTCGTAAGTATACATATAATTAATTAGCATGTATTGTTATTCCAATAGAAAGCAATCGAACAGTTTTTCCTCTTTTTTTTTTATAAGAGAATCGTATCATACAGATAACGGTGTCCTTTACAGTGTTTTTATTTAACCTGATGTTTAGGGACATGAGAATCATGAAAAATTGTTTTGAAGAAGGAATCTATTATAATTTAAGGTGTACACCTTTTGTGGGAAATAAAAGAAGTTGTTCTATTCTTTGATATATAAATTGTAATGTCTGCAAATATCATGCATTTATTAATAAAAATCACTTTGTTAATGTGTCCATCAGATTTGTTTGTTGGGAGAGAAAACTATGACAATCTTTTAAGGAAGTATATTTTTATTTTATGCCAAACTTCTCTTTTGAGATGACTGAATGCAAATTTCCAAAAAAATAATTATGTTCTTGGGATACAGTTGTTTTCATGTAATAAGAGGTTTAAAAATCTTTAAAACAATTTGTAAATATTATGCAATTTTTTTTCTATTGCATCGGGCTCGGGCTCTGATGACACAAAATGTTTCGGGCTCGGGCTCTGAAAAGTGAGCCCGAACTCATCTCTAATGCAAAAGTAGAGTGAGGGGGGGGGGGGGGGGGAAGAGAGAAAATGCTGTTGGTGGTCAATTTTTGCACGCACATAAGAAAAAAAAAAGCCACCAGATTAAATAACTTGGTCACCTGTGGTGACCAAATTTGTCAAGTGCTGAGCATAAGCCATACTTATTTGAAAGCAGCAACTTTCGAATGTAATGTTATAACTTCTTTTGAACAGGACCGTGCGAAGAGAAAACTGCGCCCTGGGCAAAGTTGTAATTTGGCACCCCCTCCCCTCCACCCCCAATCCTCTTTGTGGCAGGTGTCACAAAATTGATAAAGCGCAGAAACAGAAATAAATTCTATTGAATAAATATTTTACGTTTATTTTAGAACTTTAAAAGATTTAATTTTAATACAGAAATTCCAAACAACTAAATAAACATGAGAAAATTGCCACTTATTTCACTTCTTATTTTATTATATTATTTTACTTCTTAAAGAAAAATCGTGATGTTTTACGACAGAAAATAAGAGAATGACGAAGAGAGAAATAAAACCGTGGTTGGTAGTGTAAATTTGGCGCCCGCTCATTTTCCGTGCCCGGGGCAAAAGCCCTTTTCGCACGGCCCTGCTTTTGAAAACTTTTTTTAAATGGCTTTTCAATAGTTTGACCCACATTTTCCCTCCTCAGGACCCTATATTTTAAGCAATATCCACAAGCCCTGTGCAGTGATCTAGAATTTAACCCTTTCGATTCCCTGACAATCATATAAAGTTTCTAACTTATATGATAAAATACAACGTTTTAGAAAAGACTTTTAACTAAATTTTATTTTAAATTATGTCTTTTAAACATCCAGTTCTCATTTATAGCATAAATCATTTTTTTATTGTAATCTTTAGTAGCATTTTAATTCTGCTAATTCAGACAGATTTGTGTGGAAAAAAAAAATCGGGAGCGAGAGGGTTAAAAACAATTTAAATAATCCATTTTAGTGTATAGAAGTAACAGTACAAAAACCCTTAATGGGTTAAAAGTTTGTGATACAGCACTTTACCTTATGGCTATAAGAAAATTAAATATGGGTCTTAAAAATAATGATATCAAATTTGGAATGATGCTGTGCTATTAATTAAAATATATGTATATTTTTTCACCATTTTCTTTTTTGTTCTGTTTATATTCACAAGTGTAAACATTATTTTTAACATAAAAAGAAATATAAAAATTTATTCACTGCTGCTTTTTCCTGCACATCTCTCAAAAATTCAAAATATGGGTTTTAAAAGAAATATAAAAATTCGAGTGACGCCTTGATGCAACTTTAAAAAGTTTGTTTTAAAATTCAATTACAATTATTTTTGCTTTGTCTTCTAAAGTATACTTATGCATTCAAACAACACTTTTAATTTTTCAATACACTTTTAAATACAGACTTGCCAAGTTCTGAAAGCCAAAAATCAGGAGATTTTATTTTAGAAACCAGGAGATATTTTTTTAGTGCAATCTTATTAATTTTTATACATAAACATATTTAGCACAAATTTGATTTTAAACAAGACTTTGTTATTATTGAAGATTAAGAAGTATATCACATTTTGTTTCTCCATAAAGATATAAAGTATAATGAAGATTTTAAATAAGTATTAATCGCGGGACAAATTATTGATAATCAAAAACATGTCCATAGTAAGTCTTAAAGATTAATCACTTATAATGAATCTAAGTGTAGTTTGTCACATAAAATACTACTGATCAAGCTAAAGAACAAGTACACCCGTATGGCAGTTTTCATCCCTAAATCGCAGTACATTTGAAGATACAATAATAGAATATTGAAAAACGTGAAAAATGAAAAGAAATATATCAAAAATCAGGAGTATGGTAAAACATGTGAAAATCAGGAGTCTCCCGCCAAAATCAGGAGACTTGGCAAGTCTGTAAATATATGCACTTTCACTGTGCCTATATTATGTATTGATATGTATTTATTTCAATAAATTGATTTATCTTTTGCATCATGCTATCCGAAATTGTAAGTAAAATTTATGTAAATGGTTTCTTTGTGTCACTTAGTTTGGGTATTATGATGCAAAGTAAAATGAAAAATGTGTAAATATACTTTAGAAGACAAAACAAAAATAATTTTAATTGAATTTTAACTTTTCAAAGTTGCATCAAGGCATCATTCAAATTTTGATATTTCTTTTAAAACCCATATTTTGAATTTATGAGAGATGTGAATGAAAAAGTGTCAGTGAATTAAAAATAATGTTTGCACTTGTAAATATAAATAGAACAAAAAAATGCACATATATTTTAATTAATACCATAGAGTCACTCAAAATTTGATATCATTATTTTTAAGACCCATATTTAAAATTCTTACAGCCATAAGGTATGCCACAAACTTTTAACCCATTAAGGGGTTTTATACTGATATCATTACTTTTTTGTGGTTGATGATGAAAAAAATTAAAATTTAAGAACCACTGCAATGAGTTCGCAGTCATGATTTTCATTCACCTTTTCATCCCCCCCCCCCCCCCCCCCCGAAGAAAAAAAAAGTATTAAATGCAACATTACTTTTATAATACAAATGTTTTCAAATAAATAAAGATATTACTAAAGTAACTTAATAATTAGCACAAAAAAAATCAAAAATTTTATTAAGTAAAAGCCCATAAAGGTACCTTAATGCTATAAGTAGTAAGTAATACATAAAAAACTACTGAAAAAGAACACAAATAATTGCAATGAAAACAACTTGCATCTGTTTCAACTTTCAAGCCCCCCCCCCACCTCTTTCTTCAGTATAAAAAACAGCAGTACCAGGAGCTTATAGCAGATACCAAAGTATTATTCTGGCTTCTCCTTTATATGCTAATTGCTCTGTGAAACAGTTATATAGGGTTTTCTGATGCAATGTTTTTTGTGCATTAAGTATTTACTATGTAATTCATTAAATATTCTAAAAATAAATGCAGGCATCTCAAAAAATGTATATTTTTTAATGCTTAAGGAAAAATACATCAAACAGTTCCAAACAAATTGTTTATTAAACTAATAAATTATTAAATAAAATAACACAAAGCTCAGAAAACAATAACAAAACATTTGAACAAACATTTCTATAATTACACTTAATGAACTTAAAGCTGGATTAGAAGAAAATCAATATTGGTTACAGCTTTTGAGACTCAGAAAAATTTCAGCTTTTTGCTAATTCTGTTTTAAGTACAAAATTTTGTATAAAGTAACATAAGATAATTTCAACCATAGGATTAAAATCAAAGCTTGTTTAAAGTCATAAATAATACTTTTTTTTTTCATTAATTACTCAATCTGTTTTGACAGATTTCAACTATCAAATGTATTTAAAAACTCTGACATGTAACTAATGATTGATATTTATATTTTGAAAAATAAGGTTGAACTTCTAAAGTTCATCATACAGCTCTGATATAACAAAAAAAAAAAAAAAAAAAAAAAAAAAAAAGAATGAGAAGAAATAAAATAATAATGACATTTCAAAATTGTTAAATAAAAACTTTGCAATCATAAAAATATAACAAAAAAGTATAAGGCAAACAGTTCATCACTTCTTTGACTAGCAGATTTCTTGGCATGTCAAAGCATATGCAGAAGAATCTGCGGATTCTTCAGTCCAAAATCCATGTTGAATTCTACAGTAAAATCTATAAAAACGGAATTATTCGGGATCAGGAAGGGGAAAAAAATCCTATTTTAGACAGATTTCCATCTTAGACGATATAATTGTACAATATTCCTTCTGTTGGGAGACTGACATGAATGAAGACATTATTCTATTATAGAGGTTTCTATTTTTATAGGTTTTACTGTATTTTTCACATTTTTCACATATCAAAGCTTACAGATTGGCAAGAAGATGAATATCAAACCATACTATCAACAACTATAACATACTTTATGTACATAAATAAGTTAAAACAAAGCAAGAATTATAATTCAAAAGTCCTTTCAATTAATACTTAGTTTTTAATGACATTATTCAATTATGTATAACAGGCTACATCTTCATTGGAATCATCTAAAAACTAAATAAAACATAACTTAAAGGATTTACATATAGTATTTTTGAAAATTGCAAATGTATAATTTACAACCAACCGAGATATAGGATAACATAAATAACAAAATAAAATTCAAAGTTTTATTTTTTTATAATCATAACAGATGAAAAAAAAAATCGATTTGTGAAATTTTCCAACTTACAATTTTTGTTGGGTTGGGTTGGGTTGATTATTGATGGCCAATTATCTACACATGGGATATAGGCCCAGGGGAAAATTTTTGTTGGATTTCCACATTTGAAATATCCTAAATATAATTTGATTATTTTTAGACCAATGTATACCGCACAAATTTTGTGGGTGTTGTAATTCAAGAATTAATGAACAGACTTTCATGAAACTTCATAGCATAAATTTATGCTGATTAGATTCTGGTGTATATTGCTGAACAGATGATGCTACTATGCTATTTTTCACAATTTGTATGATAAAAATATATCAGTATCAGTGGTATGGTATTGCACCAAACTATGTAAGGTGCTTAGTCCTGACTCTAAGCCAATTTGGCAAGGCACAGCACACAGCAACCCTTTCTAACACTTTTTAAGAGCCCTGCAGCCTTCACAGACAGTTTTACAGTGCCTGTACAATGTTCTTTGTTAATAAAAGGCATTTTATTTCCCTTAGCTACTGATTAAATATTATCCTAAATATGTTCAAAATATGTTTTAGAACAACAGGTCACAAGAGTGGCATTTTGAGAATGGAGTGTCCTTTATATTGAATCCCCCCCCCTCTCAGGACTTTTGTTCTAATCAGCATCAGCTGCTTATTATCAAAAACGAAACTAGATCTAAACTCCACAGTGCTATAAACCATGTAGGATCATAGCCAATGGTGCCCAATTCTGATTTTGTGACTGTGGGCCTAGGATGCTATATGGCATGTGTCACAATCAAGTAGTCAGTCTGACATTCAATTCCAGGCATTTATTTTATGGGTCACCTAGTTGTAACTACTATAATTTTAAAAAAAAATCTCTGATGGTTAATTAATGGATGTGGACTTGCTCTGCCTGAGCTGAAATGAACTTGTTTAAGGCATAAATATACTACAATGAAAAAGTCATTTAAGTACTCAAATGTCTTCATAAAATAATTAAAATATTGCATTATTCAAACTTTATCACACAATTTTATTTTCAACCATAGCATTAAGAATGGAGAAACTGGGTAGTTCAGTATCACAACATCAAAAATATATGGCAACAAAATTTTGGCACAATACACATTAATCTGCCTAAAAAATAATAATGAGCTGAATGCTATGTGAATTTTCTTTTTAACAATTTAACAATGCACCGCAATGTACCACCATTTTTATTCAACTTTCTAGTAAAACATTGGCTTCAGAAAATTTTAATTATAATCATGATTTTCTTGAAATCTGGTGGGATCCAAATTCTTACATTCAGCTACACAATAATTTTTTTCTTCTTACATACAAATTTGATTGTCTGAAATAAATGCAATAAAAATCAATATGACAATGATGATTCATTGCTTTAATTGGAAATGCACTAGCTCAGCAGTTCTTAATCTCTTAGTTTTCACAGAGCCTTTTTAGTATTTCCACCATCTTCGTACCCCCCCCCCCTCCAAAAAAATAAATAAAATAAAATAAATTCTTTAGGATTTTGAATAGAGAACATGCAAGCTACCAGAAATATAGAAACTAATTATACTGTATTTTTAAACTATATTCTTATATTTTCAGTTTAGTTTATTTACATTATAATGTCTTTCATATTTTAGTTAAGTGAAAAATTTTATACTGAATGCGAGACCTTTGTGGACCTCCTAAAGGTGCACTGTGGATCATAGTTTAAGAACTGCTTCATTAGGAATATTCTTTGGATACATCATACAAAATGATTTTTGCCACAAAATTCTATTTCATGTTTCTAATAAAAATAGTGACATTAGAAAAATTTCTAATAATCTCTATTTTCTTGAAATGTGACAGGATTCTAATAAAGAAATGTTGCTGAATAGATTCCATTTTTCCTGATTTATTTTAAACTAATGCAGAAAAGAAAATACATAAATTTGATCTGAAATAAATACAATAAAAATCAAACTTATAATAACAGCTGTGTTTCATAGCTTAATGGGAATTACCATCAAGGTAGCAAAAAAGGCAGTAAAATTTGAAATAGTTATACCAGTGGCTTTTATTGGTTTTAACCTTAATTTTTTAAACCATTATTATTATTATTATTATTTTTTTTTTTGTATTATTAGCTATGGCACAGTAGTGAATTTCAATTGTATTACATAGCTAATTTTAAAGTCATTTTATTTTTCTTGAATTTAATAAAATAACACCATTTCTCAATAATGAAAATATTGTTAATGGAATAAAATGTGTATGACAGTAACTTGTAGTAAAAATTTAAATCAGCTAATTTTTTAAAAAGTCATACTAGACATTTTATTTTGCTCTAATTGGTCTCACTCTTTTATTTTTATGTTATTGACTTTAAATACAAATATTATCTATAATAATAAGGAAAGAAGTTTATGTGTGTGTGTGTGCAGGCTGTGTTCTGAAGAGACCGCTGCATGCAGAGCTACAAGATTAGGCAAGAAGGTACCTCTATATCTGTAGTTATGCACCTCAAAGAGGTATTTTGAATGTTTTGATTAGATTTTTTTAATTAAAATTTTTATTCATTTTTCAAGTTTCAATCTTTAAACTCAATATAGTAAATTTTGTCCTTTTTTCAAAAAAATTTATTCTGAATTTGTACAGCAATTTTTTACATAAATTTTTAGAGTTTTTTTTTGTTGTTGTTGTTTTGCGGCAATTTTTCACATATAACATTGGTAAAAAAAAATCTGTTTCGAACTTTAGCCTAATATAGTAATTTTTGTCTTATGTAAGGTGTCTAGCCACCTGGAAAAGTCAGGGAAATTTACCATTCCTGAGAAAAAGTCATGAAAGTTTGAAAATTCTGGGATATAAGTCGAAGAAATATTGAAACTTGAGAGAAAAATTCAGGAATTTTTTTAATATTATAAAACTAAGGTTTTGAAATTGGAGTGCTAGGAAAATTTAACTTTACTCTTTATAAGTACTGTAAAGAGTATTTCAACCTCTTATGCAATTCATTTTGTCCACCCCTTTTCAGTCCTTCCTTGTAACTCAGAGATTTTCAATAAATCTTCACAGAATCTTTGTACTGAATTTTGTGGGAATGATTAGGTGATTCAATCTGTTTACTTATCTTTGTTTGGGAACTGAACATTTATTAGATTAATTTATTGAATATTTATAATCTTTAAATTGGGTTAGTTACAGGTTACAGAACAGATGTATTATGTATAAAAGAAAACATATATATATATATTAAAATATGTCAAAGCAATCGGCATTAAACTGTGATTGATGAGATAAAGATTTTCATCCTGATTGGACAAAATGGATAGAACCTGATGCTAAAAGTGCATATCTGCAAAATGTTTAGCATGTAAAAAAATATTCTCATTAAGAAATATAGGAGTATCAAGCAATCATTAACCATAAAATAAATATCTTGGCGTTCAACAATTTGTAAACTTTGCAAAAAGTTGTTTATAAATTCAGTAGTTTATGCTTCAAAATCAACTGTGAAAATTCCACTCTCAAATTCACAACTTTTAAGATTTTTTTGTGTGAAACCTCACAAAATCTCGATACCTGGAAATTTTTATTTATTGGTATGGAAAACCTGGAAAAGTCAGAGAAATTTGTTACTGATATGAAATAGATTATATTAGCCTATGCAATTTTTGAATTTTAATGATTTTTAATGTGACTTTTTGACATTTCTGAAAGAAGTCCAGTGACAATGTTCTAGCCCACTACAGCAAATTTTGTCCACTGTGATTTTTGAATTTTTGACAATTTTTAATGTGATATATAGTGTTTTTTTGCACTGGACATATTGAATTATTTAAGATTTTTTTTAAGATTTATTATTATTATTATTAAGATTATTTAAGATTTTTTAAGATTTTTTTGTGTGAAACCTCACAAAATCTCGATACCTGGAAATTTTTATTTATTGGTATGGAAAACCTGGAAAAGTCAGAGAAATTTGTTACTGATATGAAATAGATTATATTAGCCTATGCAATTTTTGAATTTTAATGATTTTTAATGTGACTTTTTGACATTTCTGAAAGAAGTCCAGTGACAATGTTCTAGCCCACTACAGCAAATTTTGTCCACTGTGATTTTTGAATTTTTGACAATTTTTAATGTGATATATAGTGTTTTTTTGCACTGGACATATTGAATTATATGGGATTCCCCCCCCCCCCCTCCCCCAAATTTGTCAAGTAGCTCATTGTATTGCTGGTATCTTTCTGAGTTTTCGCCATATTTGACTGGTCTTTTTATATGAGTTACTCTATGGAATTGAGTACCAAATCATGAAAAAGAAAAAAAATCTTTGCTATAGTTTGTGCATGTGCAGCTATAAATTATTTCATACACAAATGCCCATATTTCATAAAATATTCAATATATTAATTTTTTAATTGCAGTATACTGTTTTTAAAGTCAAACATGTGCTTTACATCCTCGAATTTCAAGAACAATTTGTCAAAAATTTCTGTAAATACTCGACAAACTGTGAAAAAAGCGAAAGCATCCGGTCACTGCCCCTTAATTTTTGGACAGCAGTATACTTTTAAAATATCATCTCATTATCTAAGTAAATAGATTCTCCTCAATGAGCTCATACTTTTCTTTTAACGATACCAGGCAATTCAGACTAAAGATGCTCGATATACATTCCGGTGAACAGAACATAGATGAAAATTGTTTTTAATTGAAAATTCTACATTTAATATATTTCCTTAGCTTGTGCATCAACTACATCATAAAGCATTTTTGGTATTTTCGTATTAGCATGCCAGTGGTCAACTGCGAAATATTTCCCTATTTATAGCAACTTTTGTGATTATGATATATTCAATGTTGAAACGCGTAGTTCGATTACATATCTGTTAAATTCACATTTTATTTATTTATTTGTGAAGTTTTATTTTCATTCGGCAATTTAGTTATAGAATATTACATGGAAGCAAACAAATACTGAATTATTTACATTGTTTTAAGTGTAAACAATATAATTAATTTTCCATAAATCTCATACAGATTTTAAAATATTCATGCTTGAAAATTTAAAAAATCATAAAAAATCAGTAGATGAGATAAATTTCTAATAAATTGCTTTTGAGAGTACTTTATTTTTAAATTTTCGACAGTGTAAAAATTTAAATATTGCGATGTTCAAAAGTTAAAAAAGTTGCAGTAAAAGCAAAATTTATTGGTCAGGTCACTGTCATCATCAATATGAAATCAGCATTATCCACAGACATGTTTTTGTTTAATAATATAGATTACCTTGATAGCTTTTTTCTAGTGGTATAAAACTTAAATTTAATGCCCACTGACAATAAATATATATATATACTTGTTTATATTCTGTAAAAAAATCCAGCCTTTTTTAATTAAATAATTTTTTAAGTGGCTAAAAAAACCAAAAAAAAAGCCAGCCAGCCAGCTTTTAATTTGGACCAGCTAAAATCTGGCAACCTTGATTACAATAAGTTTTTTTTTTTTTTTTTTTTTTTTTAAATATTTCACATAAAATAATTTGTGGTACAAAATTCTAATTCATGTATCTAGTAAAAAATAATGACTTAAGAAAATTTTTAATAACAGGATTTTTCTCGAGATGTGGCAGGATTCTAGATATGTAATGCTGCAGCCTGCAATATGTATATTTTTTATATTTCATTGTTCTATTAAACAAGTACAGAGAAAAACAAACGTTTAATCTTCTGAAATAATTCCAATAAAAATTATATATTTACAATAATAAATTTCACTTCTGTTCAATGGGAAATTTAATAGGTGTTCTCTTCAAATTAGGATGATGTATACTATGGAGATAATTATATACTCTTAAGCTGTTCCTAGAAAAGAAAAAAAAAATCAATTTTAACTATCACACAATAAAATGTACTCAAAAGTGGTCAAAAAGAAAAGAAAAATTAAATCCATAAAAATTTTATAAACTAATAATTCATAAGAAAATATGAAATAAATTATATAACAGAAATGGATTTTGAATACTTCTTAGAACATAAAACAAGGCTTGAAATTATTTTTCTTCAAGGAGGTGAAAATCCCTACCAACATTTGTAAATACTGGGAAAGTAGAAGACAAGAGTTTTTGATGGAGAAAGAAATATATTTAACCCCACATTTATTTTGATGAGCTATTTAAAATACCATAAGTATTAACACATGACAAAATACCACTGAAAGAAAGTAAGTCAATAAATAATCCAATGGGATTTCTTTAATTGTTGATTTGTCTAAATGTTTGCTGTTAAAAAAAACAAGCGTTATATATTTCTACTTTTAAATTTTAACCAAATGTTATGCACCCTTCACAAATAGTTTTATGGACTGATGAAGCAATTTTCCATGGTGGTTTTGCCAATAGGCATTTTTTTTTCTTTTTAAATGTACTTTTCTATAATTTCTTAAGAAAATCTGTATCTCAGTTTCTGTAGGGAATAGTTTTCATACAGTTTTACTGGTCCTAATATCATAGTAGTTGCTATATTGCTTCTTAATTGTTTAAAAAGAAGCAAATTCTGTAAAAATTGATGAAGTTCTTGGGCTGTGAAATTCTCTTGGATGAAAATTTCAAAATTTTGTGTGTGAACTGTCTTGTATTTTAAGCCCAGAAAAACACTAAACATAGGTTGTTACCACTTCCAATTATACAAAATCAGGAATGCTTATTAGCTGATTAAAAAATTCATGAAATCACTACAAATTTAAGTTAAAGAAATACAAAAGAAATTGTGATTATTATTTTTAAATTAACTTTGATTATAATTATAAAAAAATATATTAAAAGTTTCTGTACATGTAAAACATTAATGCATCTCAAAAGATTATTTCTAAATTTTCATAAGAAAACTGTTTACTGAAAAAGTAAACCAAAATTTCCAAACATAAGGAATTATTGCAATAATCGCACATAAGGAGTATCACATCTAAGGAGCATCTTTTTTTAGTCTTTTAAACAAAAACACAAACTTAGATGCTTTTAATTTCCCAGTCTATTTTTAAGTGTTGGCTGAACTAATCTGAAAGTGGAAAACACTCTTAACAGCAGCTGAAAAAGCAATGGATGTAAAATTTTGAGATAATTCTCTTTCAACCTCTTTATTGAGAGAACCACCCTTCATATTGAAATGCATTTATTTTTGCCAGTCAAATCAAGAAATCTTGTTTACAACATCAGATTCAAAAAGAAAGTCATCAAAGGAATTTGATTTGACCAGAAATTTCACTGCTAAACTAAGAAAATTTAAACAAAATTTTCACCAAAAAAATTACAATGTAGAAAATATATACATAAATGTTTTTGATGTAAATGAAAGTGATATAAATCAGCCAATCCTGTTCAGGACATTCAAAAACATATATCCATCAAAAATTGAGAATTTTCACATATCTAATACTTTCTTATGAATATAATAGGAAGTAAAAAATAAAATAAATGAATAAATGAAACTGTTCATAAATAAAATCAAGCATAGTTTTTATTACCCTTATATACCAAAAGCAGAGGTATACATGTACATTAGGGTGGAGCGAAAAAAATGAATTTTTTTTACAAAAAACGGGTAGGTGCCAAAAGTTGCCTTTATACTAGTACTTCAAATATCTGAAATTTTACCGCTGAAAAAAAAATGGCTTGGGTTTGCGCTTTTGGTCAAAATGTCGAAATTTTGGGTAAAATTTAACAATTTTTCAAAAAAAAATAAAAATTTTCTGTAGAACTGGTTATGATTTAAAAGTGTCAATTGAACCTTTATTAATAAAGATTTAAAATAGTGAAACGATAAAACGATATCTTTATTCTGTATAACTGGGGCAAAACTGACAAATTTTGGTAAAAAAGGGACGTTGCCATTCTGGTACAACATACAACGAATCGTTGTTTTGAATGCAGCTCTTCGCTAATTGCTTTTACAACTACCCAAGACATACCACGTGGAGGGTGCATATCATGTCCCACCTGTACCCAGCACAACCACCCTACCATCTGAGCACAATATTTTATTTATACAATGAATTGTGAATTTTTATCAGACTGGTACGAGTTTTCTGTATATCAGCCTAGTCTTGGTGTATTCATCTCTTCTTTCGTATCCACAAACTTTGGATGATGCTGGCTGTGACTTCCTTCACGTATCTTTCTACTGCTTGAGTATGAGAAGGCATTCAAAGTAACTCATTGGGGATGTTATTAATGGAATCTATACAGTCGTCTATTATCTTCAACAAAATTGCATCCGATAAATGCATAGTGATTGGGGGTCCTGTTACCGCAATAGTTTTCCAATCAATTAGATTTATATAGTCAATTGCTTCAATGTTGATTGTCAATATTTCAAATTTGCATATGTCATCATTTATTCTGCCTCTTGCATTTATTATGTGATGAGCAGCTAGTTGTTTAATGTGATTGCAATCAGAATTGGCTCTGATTGTGCAAAGTAACCATTTCCTGAATAACTTTTTAAACTATTTGTTTTATGCCGTTTGCTGTGTTGTTTAGTAGCCGAGTAGTTTCCCATAAGGGCTTAGATACATTCTTTAGCTGTGGATTACATCTGATGGTAAACCATCCTGGGGCATAAACTTAGATCACATACTTTGTGAGTGAAAATAGAGACTCTGACACACAGTCAATGCGAATATAATTAAGGCGAAAAATTTTATTCACCGTTTTGAGCCATCTTGCGTTGGACAATTTCCTTGGGCTCCTATTCGCTAGTTCTTTTGAGCAATATCCTGATGAAATAGCTTTGCAAATGTCCAGCAGGTATTTCTGGTCTGTGCTGAGTGCCTTTTCGTTGATTTCAGAAAATATGTTTTCTAAATTACTCTTTATGGGTTCAAAAACTGCAATAGGGAGTGAATGGCACGTAGACAAGGATTTTCCTATTGGTCTGGTGAATACATGTGGGCCAGAAGTTTTCCCATCGATCATGCCTAACAAATGACGCAGAGGCAATTCATTTAATTGGAGCTGGCATATGATCCATTGCAATAGTCTTGCAAGCTTCTCTTCCATTCGATGGATTACTCAAGTATGCTTCCCCGTATTCACAGGACACCGGACACCCATCACAACCCAAGCATGAGAGACTGGACAAATCAATATTTTCATATTCTAAAATCTTTGATATGCATTTAAAAATATCTTTTGATGCTCCAGATGAGGAAATGTTAGGCAAAATTAGTCCCCAAATATTTGGAGTCAGGCTCTTCTAAGATAGTAACATGTTCTTCTTTCATAATTCTACGATACGCATGTTTATCACTTCTCTTTTCTATACACACTGTGTTATCTTTTCGGGAGTAGAAATATAAGGCTCTTACTTCTGTTTTAGGGTTTTGTTCTTTACGTTGAGACGAACAAGCCGATTGGTGTTCACACCTTACCGGATCTGTAACGGGTACGGGTACATTATGTTTTCCAGTGTCATTTGCTGTACATGCACAATCCTGGAGAACCGCTGAAGGAAGAACTGCAGCAGACCGATCAGAAATTCTATAGCTATCACATGCTCTAGAAAAAGTTTCAAACTTCATTCGAGTTTTGGTATAGGAGAATGAAGATGGGAATTCAATTGTATCTATTATTGAATCATTGCACACTGATACGTTTTCTTCAATTTCACATGCAGCATCTTCTAATTGCGGTGCTTCTTTATTTATTCTTCTTTCTATTAATTTTGTTTTCTACGATTCGTTGTATGCTGTACCAGAATGGCAACGCCCCTTTTTTACCGAAATTTGTCAGTTTTGCTCCAGTTATACAGAATAAAGATATTGTTTTATTGTTTCAATATTTTAAATCTTTATCAATAAAGATTCAAATGACACTTTTAAATCATAACCAGTTCTACAGATTTTTTTTTTTTTTTTTTTTTTTTTTTTTGAAAAATTGTCAAATTTTACCCAAAATTTCGACATTTGGACAAAAGCGCAGACTCAAGCCATTTTTTTTTCAGCGGTAAAATTTCAGATATTTGACGTATAAAGGCAACTTTTGGCACCTACCCGTTTTTTGTAAAAAAAAAAATTCATTTTTTTCGCTCTACCCTAATGTACATGCAAGGTTCTCGCTGCCAATCGCCATTGCGCTAAATTGTGATAAAATGTTTCATTTGGAAGTAAATAAAAGATTGAAATAGTCAAATTGAGAGAGTTTTTTTTCTTTTTTCAGCAGCACTTTCGATGATGTTATGATATGATTAAAAGTTTTCTGTTGTGCAATTTATTAATTGTGTTTTGTTCACAGAACTTCACATTAAAAAAATTTTTTTGTATATTTATTATTATTTTTTTTAAACATGCTATCCTGAATCCAGAGTTAACTCAGGTTTTCTGTCACAAAACTATTTAGAAATAAATCAGATTAGAATATTTTTTTCTCGACTTTGCAAAACATCTATAATACAATTGTATTATTTGCTTCTATAACTGATAATTCAACTTAGATAAATGATAATTCTAAAAACAATTACAAACAAGAACAAAAAATAATGAGTCAAGCATAGATTATGAAACACTTTCCAACTCGTCCAGAATATTTAACAAAACTTCACCATTTAATAAGGTGAAAGATGATGTCTAAATAAACAAAATGGAAAACATATAACATATCTGAAAACCTAATTTCAGGGATTACCATCAATAGTCGGAATAATATCAGAACTTTTTTTGTGCAGCTATGTATATGATCTATAGATTTGTATATATATATATATATACTAGAGATGAGACGGGCTCAGCCCGAGCCCGAGCCCGAGCCCGGGCCTGACACGGGCTCGATTTTTATATCAGTTTTTGGGCCCATTCTTTCTGAAATTGACAATTTTATTTATTCTCATATAGTAAAAATAAAAAAAACTTTTTTCCCCCTAAAAAATTACATATTCCATTTTAAGTCATTTAATGCTATTTTGATCAGAATGAATAAAAGAGGAATCAGAAATCTTATTTTTCTTTTCCAGTTTTAGAATGCTACTTCAAAAGAAAATTTGCAATATTTGCAGATTTATGTGAGGCATTGACGCGACAACTGGATGATATGGCGCCAATGGAAAAAAGGCACGAATAATTTCGATTCTCGTTTGTAAAAGTAGGATATTTTTCAACTGGAACTTTTATTTATTTATTTATTTTTAGATATCTAAAGCGAAGTGAATACTTTCTTTTGTTTGCAGTTAATCAGCATTAGCTTTGGAAATTTTTAGTCTTCTATTGTGTGCAAGTCATATAAATGGCTCTTCATATTTCATATGAAAATAGCGTTGGTGATTTTATTTTTCAACATGAACTCTGCTCATGTTAAAGCTCTGCTCTGAACATTTACGAAGTCACTCCCATTCGTAAGTCATAATAATTGTCATGTATTGTTATTCCGATAAGAAAGCAATCGAAAAGTGTTTCCACTTTACCTAAAAAAGCACAGGATCTTTTAGATAATGGTGCCAAATTTTTAATTTAAGCTGATTTTCAGGAACACGAAATATTGTTTTAATTAAGGAATCAATTATAATTTATGAAATATGCCTATTATAGGAAATAGAAAAACGGCATAGGAATAGTAATATCTGCAAATTTCATGCATTTATTCATAAAACGCACTTCATTAATATGTCCATCAGGTTTGCTTGTTGGGTGAGAAAATTATGAGAATCTTTTAAGTAAATATTTTTTTATTTCATACGAAACTTCTCTTTTGAAAAGATTGAATGTAAATTCTCATAAAATTTAATTATGTGCTGGAGATTAATAGTTATTTTCATGTAAAAAGTTTTTAAATATGAGATATTACTTTTAAAACATTTTTTTAATATTATGCATTTTTTTTTCGATATCGGGCTCGGGCTCTGATGACACAAAATGTTTCGGGCTCGGATTTAAAATCGTCGGGGTCGGGCGGGCCCGGGCTCTGAAAAGAGAGCCCGAACTCATCTCTAATATATACCACAGAGAATACCAAAATTTAGTTCAGTTAGGAAATGCATAGCACAGCTGAAAATTCCCCTTCCAAAAATTTCTGTCAATAAAATCCGGAAATGTACTAAAGATCTTTTGTGCTGCTCTTTATATCATCTATAGAATTCATGCACACCAAGAAATAATCAAAAAATTAGTTTAATTTAAAAACATACCATAACTTAAAACACACTTCCAACAATTATTGTTCTTTTGTGTGCCCCTGTAAATGAATGATGAATGCTATACAGACCATATTCAATAGTAAGCCTCTTGTAGTGCACCTCAGTGATATATATCAATTTAAATATGCTGAAAATAGCGTAATATCGTTAAAATTAAATGCAATTTTTTCCTCATAGACCGTGGTGTAACGAAATTCTTTTGAGTGTCCCTGTAAATGAACTATAAATGCTACTTACTTCATGTTCAATACCAAACCTCATTAACATATATCAATTTCAGTACAATCCGAGTATATTTACGCAAGTTAGAGCACAGACAGACAGACAAACCAAAATCATAAACACTTTTCAACTATGTTGGAAAGTGTTAAAAAAGTGGAACACACATATTTAAAAGGAAAGAGACAAAGTATAAAGAATGATTTCAAAATCAGTGTTTCACAAAGAACTAATATTACTAACATTAATTTGAATTTGGATAATTTTTCTTTAATGTTTAGCCAAATTGCTAAGGTTAGTCAAAAACCAGTGAGAACCTTGCATACATGTAATAAGAATGAATGTTTAAAAAACTTACACATCAGTTACATCCACAATTAAATTTGGACAAATCTCAGTTTCTAATAAATGTAGCAGGTCAATCCATATCATAATCTCTTGAATGCTATATAAAATACTATAAACTTTCTTTAGTGAAGAAAATGAATTGCAGCTAAATGTTGTTAGAAATGCATCACCTATAAATACACAAACAAAAGAAAATGTTCAAAACAGTAGTAAATGTAGATATATAAGAGAATCGAAAAATACAATGCTAATAATTTTATAACATAAGGAATATGGCTATTGAAAAATAAAAGAAATTCTTACATTATGTATTGATTAAAACTCTTTATTTCATAAATTTGTCTTTATATCTTAAAGAATTTTTTTTTTTTTTTTTGAAACTATAGTGTGTTAACAAATAAAATAAACTTTTACATTATGTGTTGATTAAAACTCTTCATCTCATAATTTTCGTATAGCTTAAAAGAAAAATAAACTATTTGATATTATAGTGATCTGCATATAAACCTGTGAAAATAGAACCTGTTTTAAATAAAAAATTTCAAAGTCCCGACAGATAGAATTATATTTGTTAAGATTTTACTTATTATTATATATATATATATATTTTTTTTTTTTCTGGTCACTAAAGATTTCATTTTCCCAGGCTTTCCTTCATATGAATATGGTTTTTTTTTTAAAAAAGAGAATATATTTTTTAAATATTACTCCAAATTTTCAGCCAAATTTTGAACTTTACTGTTTGTGACAATGAAGTGGTCAAATTACAACTTGCTTATTTGAAGCAATGTGATAATAATGTGATAATAATAAAACCCCACTCTAATTAATAATAATAATAATAATAAAATTAATTTATTTAAAATATTTTAATTTCTATCTTTGAGGGTTTTTAATTATTATTTTTCTTTAAATAAATCTTTCCATTAACACCTAATTCACACTTCTAAGTTTTTGTAATATAAGATATATAACATTGAACGATAGGCTATATTGATTCATTTAATACATCTGATTGCTCCAGATTTGGAACAACATTCACATTGTGTAAATACATGGCACATGGGGTATAAATGTGTAGCATTTATTGCCATGTATCATATTTGATACAAAACAGTGAAGGATTAAAGTGCTTTTTATTATTATTGATAATTGTGTATAATAAATACCAAAAATAAGTATGCAAAATAAGAATAAAATATTTTCAGATATCCAGTAAGAAATACTCAAAATATGTATTTCAAAGTAATTTAAATGGAGAATAAACTGAAATATATTTGAATGGTTTAAATATCAGTGAAATGACTTTGAATAAGTAATTACTTAACAGCTACTGTAGCACAAAAAATATCTTTATAAAATATTTAAAAAACAAAATGTGCCTCAAACTATTAAATAAAATATACTTAGTGGTATTTTTTTTTTCAAAATATTATTTAAAAAAATAAAATACAAATTAAAACTTCTACAAGTAGCAAAAAAAAAAAAAAGAAAGAAAGAAAAACTAAATTAATAATCCAGTTATATCATTCTGTTTTATTTTTAGACTAGCTGAGTAGCAATTTATTGTATTGCATTTGTATTGAAAAGATCTTTTGAGTTTTTGGGAAAAAATACTTATTTTATTAATCCAGTTTTAAGTAGATTTCATAAGAAATACTACCTATTACATTCTCCTCTAAGTAGGAATTTTTAAAAATTTTTTGCAGATCTACCCGATCATGACTCCCAGAACCCAAAACCACCCCCAGTTCAAAACTTTATCTATCTATCTATCTATCCATGTCACTTTTTTATGGACACGATAACTTCAATAATTCTGCACAAATCTCTTCTAAACTCATACATAAAATCAAGGGCATAAAATCTCTGTCAAGTTCAGGGCTTAACAAATACGGTGGCCAGGTCGCCACTGGCGACCAACTTTTTCTATCTGGCCACCAACTTTTTTATTCTGGCTTTTTATTATTTTTTATTTATTTATATTTTTTTTTACAAAAATTGACCTAAGAAATGTTTACAAATTTTCCTTTTCACCCACTCCCACCCTTAATATTTTTATTATAATATTATTTTTATAATTTTTTTTTAATTACTCGCGCGTGGCATGTAATAGTTGTTTT
Organism: Maratus michaelseni; assembly: GCA_963931845.1. Taxonomy (NCBI): domain Eukaryota; kingdom Metazoa; phylum Arthropoda; class Arachnida; order Araneae; family Salticidae; genus Maratus; species Maratus michaelseni. The sequence continues at coordinate 126,135,912 of OZ007600.1, read as the reverse complement.
GCTCTTCTATCAAATTTTTAATGGAAGAGCCAAGTTTAAAAGGCATTTATTTCTCATCTCATGCACAGAAAATGTTATTCTTTTCCGTTAAAGCCAGCTAGCATATCACGTGATTAGAATGTGGGAAGAGAGGAGGGAGGTTTCAATAAAACAGTAAGAAATCATGATAATCTAGTCACTCTGGTGGCATCTAAAATTGGATACAATTCTAAAAAATGTTCAAGGTTTTTTTTTTTTTTTTTTTTTTTTTGTTTCAAATCAGATTTTTGTATTTCAGAATTAAAACTAAAATTAATCGATCACGTTCATTTTAAAGAATAACAACATCTAAGTTAGGTAATTATAAATAATTCATTTGAAGTACATCTATAAAATTTTATTAAAATTTCAAGAATAACTATTTTTATTAAAATTAAATATTTATTTTTAAATATTTCTTCCTCGCGTAAAGTACATGGCGCTTTTATTATCTGAACATTGCACAATTAATAGGCGCCAGCCTGGTTTGGAGACTTTGTCTAGTCATGACGTAAAAGATTGACGGTACTACATCTTTGCAGAGATTGGCTTCTTTAAAAAAAGAAAAAGTAATTAAAAATATGTGTCCGTTTTTGTTTCGTAACAATTTATTTCGTTTGTGGAATCTATTGTGATCCCTAGAATATTTTTGCATTTCAATCTTCACTTTTTGTTTAATTTTTATGTTATGGAGCGTAAAAAACAAAAAAATATTCTTTCTTTTTTTAACAAAAAAACGTCGTCTGGAATTCCTAAAAGTGATAATAGCAGTAAGGAACAAAGTGATGGTAAAAAATCAAAACCAAATGAACAAGAACAAGTTTTACAAAATGCAGAACTGCTACAACGTAATACAGATGATCTGAATAAAAAAGCTGGACAACAAATATCTGGTCCTAATAACAAATCTGGACAACGAAAATTTCAAGAAAAATGGTTAGAGGAATTTCCATGGCTACTATTTGAAAATGATACAGCCTCGTGTAAAATATGCTCTAAATACCCTACTATTTCAGGCAATAACTCAAAAATTGTTTTAGGTTTTCAGGGGCCATTTAAGGTTCAAACATTTAAAATACACCACACATCGAATGCGCACAGAAACTGCATTGCCCATGACATTGCTAGAAATAAACCTGAGAGTACACCACTAGCAATGTGTCGTAAAAAAATGGATGAAGCAATGTTCAGTCATTTAGAAAAGCTGTTCAACACAGCATATTATGTTGCAAAATATAACAAACCATTTACTGATTTTCCAAGTCTAAATGTTTTATTAAATAAATTTAAGCTAGATGTTTCTCTTGAACAGTATCAAAATAATATAAGGTGCAGAGAATTTGTATCATACATTGCTGAGGAGATAAGGAAAGAATTAATTGAAGAAATAAAACAATCTAAGCATGCAACAATGCTTATTGATTCTTCAACTGATAAGTCCACTATAGATGAGCTACTTATTTACATTCGATACATTAAGAACAAGAAAGTAAAAGAAGTGTTCCTGTCAGTTGTACCACTTCAATCATCTACTGCTGAAGGATATTACAAGGCTTTAGATAAAGAAATGGAAAATTTGGGAATTAGTTGGTTAGGAGGACAGTGGATAGTCGGACTTGGAACAGATGGTGCTGCAAATATGACTGGAAAAGAAAATGGATTAACTACAAAAATAAAGAGAAACATTACAGATGTTGTTTCCCAACACTGTGTGGCTCACAAACTAAATTTGAGTGTTTTGAGCTCAATAAAAAATGTGAAATATCTCCATGAATTGGATACTGTTCTCAAAACACTATATAAATTTTACAGGAACTCCCCTAAACGAATGGGACAATTAAGCAATGTGGCTAAAACTCTAGAGACAAAACTTCTAAAATTTCAGTATTTACATAAGGTTCGATGGGTTGCCAGTAAAGTAGGTGCTCTTACATCATTAATCAAGAATTATAATGCAGTTATAAAGCATTTAGAGGATGTGTCAGCACATGAAAAAGGAAATGATGCTTCTATGGCAAAAGGAATTGTAAAAAAAATGAAAAGCTTCAGATTTGTTCTAATGCTGCACTTCTTACTTGATTTTTTATTGATATTTAAAGAACTATCACTTATTTTTCAAAAAGAACAGTTACTGTTTAGCCAGATTAATCTACATATTAAAAACACTGTAAATGAACTTAAGAACTTAGAATCCAGTCCTGCCTCCTATGAAAGCTACTTTCAAAATACAACAACGATTAGTGGAAACTACTTGGGCATTCAATTAACAAACATTGATAAGGCGGGATTTAAATCTGATAGAGACAAAATGATCAGTGATGGAATAAAATACATCCAGGAACGATTTCTAGACTCCGAAACTCCACTGAAAAAAGCTTGTTCCATGTTTGATACTTTTATATGGCCTGAAGAAAACCTGGAAGATTTTGGTAAAAATGAAATAGAAGTTCTTGCCAAACACTTTCAAAAACATCTTTTCGCAAATAATGGGATTTCGTGGGAAATTAATTTGAAGTCCTTGATGAGTGAATGGTACGAGTTCAAAGTTTTAGGACGAGGGTTAAAGATAGAAGATTTGCTGCATAATGCACTCTCTGATCAAGGAAGATTTCCATTTCTAAGTCATTTATTAGAAATAGTTGCAGTGCTTCCAACATCTACAGCATCATATGAAAGAGGCTTCAGCCACTTGAATTTAATAAAAACAGACAACAGAACCTCTATAGAAGCATCAACATTGAATGACCTCATGATGATCCATTTGAATGGCCCTTCACTGAAGGAATTTAAACCGCAGAAAGCTATCGATAAATGGTTCTTTGGATAAAAAAAATCGAGACATACCTAAGGACATATGCCGGTAGCTAAGAAGCAAAAAATAGATAATGCAGATTCTGAAGAACCAAATTAGAAAAATGGTGTTTAAAACTTTTATCAAATATAAGATGTCATAAAATTATATATTTCAAAATAATTTTAATTTAATTTAAGTAAAGAATGGTTGTTTTTCTTATGATACCGTGCATTTATTCATTCAGATTTTATAATATATATACAGTAAACACTTGGTTATCCAGGAAGAACAGAAAATTGTTTATTTAAGAATGAGAAATTTTTCTTTGACAAATTATTTAACCCAGATCATTATTTACTGTACTCAAAAATTTTATTACGACTAATTTAATTACATTATTTACTCAAGAATATTTTATAATCATGTGTTTGGATTATCATCTTCAGTAAATGAAAATACAAAATCATTCACTGCACTTCAGAAGGGTAAGTTTATTATTATTATTATTATTATTTTATTTATCCTCAAATTTTTATCGTAGATTGTTGAATCCGAATACCCGCCCCCCTCTTATATGTGTTGAATGTTAGTATTCTCTTAGTTTATATGTTAGTATAATTATGCACTGTTCTATTCTAAACTATATAACTAATAATTCTAAACTTTGCGTATTATTCTTGTCATTTTTAATTCATAAAAAACTTTTGTGCTTTTTGAAAAACAATGAGGAGGGGGTGGGGGTGGGGGGGTTAATATGTTTTTACTGGCGACTAGAATTTTTTTCTGGCTACCAGATTTTATCAAATTTGTAAAGCCCTGGTCAAGTTCGTTAATGGGCAAAATCAAACATAAACATAAAAACATAAAAAAAACCCATAACTTCTTAATTAGGATACGTATTGAATCCATTTAAAGTTATTGTTTACTTCTAGGAAAAGAGTCGAAAATTTATGTATGACAGATTTTTGATATCACTACAAATGGCCCCAATGGGGAAAAAAAAGAGTTTTAGACGAAAAAAATTCATAATTTCGTCAATTCACAAGATATCAAATCCGCTTAAATTTATTATAAATCTTCTTAATATTATCTAAAAGTTTTACATTGACAAGTTTTTTATAGGACCAACACTCATAGCAACAAAAAATTAAAAACAAAAAAATCCCTGCCGGCTCTGCCTGCAAACAAGTTACATTTTGAAGTGGGCGGTCCCAACTACAGCATCATGGCAAAAAGGTAATTTCTTCTGCAATTCCCAACAAACAGGTACCCCGCGGTCTGCGTCTTTGAAATCTATTTGTGCCTGTAGGCCGAGCGAGCCATCAGGGATTTTTTTAAAATTAAAATGTAAAGGTCATAAGCTAAAAATATAATTATTACAAATCTTAATAAGACCTTTCAATTGCTGTAAGATTCCTTAAAATTGATCAATTAGTTCCAGAGTTTTTAAGAATAGAAAGATTGATTAATTGATTGATTCTCCAGGTTATATCCTGTTTCCTCAAAAATTATTTATCATATCAGAATGTGACAGATTGCAGATTGTAGCCAGAATTATCATTTAAAAATCTTAATTAGACTTTTTAATCGTTTTGAGTATTAAAAGATTGGTTGATCGATTGTTTCTCCAGGTGTTTCCAAAAACTATTTTAGATATTGAAATGCGACAAACTGCAGATTGTAGCCAGAAAAATTCTCTATCTGCCCCTGATAAGTTTGGTGTTTGTTATGCAACTGCTTCTGAAACCTATTCTGGGCAAACAGACAGATTTTAAAAAAAGGTAATGTTTTTTTTTACTGTATAAGTATTGCCTAAATACTCAAATGAAATTAGAAATAGTTGATTTTCTTAAAATCAAAGACAGACACTCTAATTTTATAGATTAGTATAGATTAATCAAAAACAGGGGTTCTCCTTTCAAAACATAACTTATAATTGCAAAATAAAAGTTGAAGCTAAGAACATCCTTACAGATTTTTCTTTATTTTACACAATAAATTAAGAAAGGATATTTTCCTAATAATACAAAATGCTACACAAAATTTTACCATAAAAAAAAAAAAAAAGGTTGGATGATGGGACTAAGCTCATAATTTTGATAGCTATTACTTTCACCATATTATCAAATATGTTAGGAGAATAAAGATAAAATAAGACAGAAGATAAAATATGATAGCAGAAACTGAATAAGTGTGAATATATATTTACTTTTACAGCTTAAAAATGGATACCATGTTTTCAGTTTCACTTCACATGAAATAGCATTTAGTCTATCTAAAAGAAAATGAAGTTTATTAGGTTAAAATTAACTAGTGCAAAACTCAATGTATAAATTTACAAAGTAAATTTCCTAGCAATCATTAATTAATGAAGCACATGAAATAAGAAGAACCAAAGAAAAATATACTAAGCAAATATTTCAAATTTAAATTTTTCATGGTTATAAACAAAATTTACAACTGATATGTATGCATTATACCAGGATTTGTCAGTTGAATGAACTGAAAAAGTTGTATAAACATGTTGTAAAGGAGTGGTATGTAAGAAATTTATTAGGAACATGATATGTAATTGTGAAATAAGTGTTGAAGTACTGGAAAGGAAATGCTGTTATTTTCCATCGTAACTTGGAAATAAAACAAATTATTACATTGAAATTTCCTATTTGTTATTTTCAACTACAGATTGTACCCATCTCATCATTTAAATTTATCTTAAATTTATCTTTCTTGAAGATTTTATTGAAAAAATTATTTAAAATACACAGGTCTATCATGGATAACATTAAACAAGGACGGAAATAGTGAACATCCAAAGGAGATGATTGAAAAAATTTAAATTTCTTTCAGAAAACAAAAAGGACTAGAAAAATATGTTGTAAAGTGTGTAGGCAGGAGTCAGATCAGAAATCAAGAGTGTTAAATTAAAATTGGTAGAGTTGATACCTCTGTCCATTTCATAGCAGAAAATTATTAGAACTATAAAAACAGCAAAAAATAACCTAAAAAGCAGAAGAGAATTTTATAAAAATACTAAAAGCAGATCAAAAATCATATATCCGTGGAAGATTTTGGCCTAATTGAAGGTTCAAACTGTTATTTCCTGAAAATTTGGGGAATATGTTTTAAGAGACAGTGGGAAATTACAAAATGTACTATTGTTTTACAATGAAAAAAAAAAGGAAGAAATGATTTAATTAATTTTATATGGCAAAACCCTTAAATGTAGCTTCAAGAAATCAAAATACAGGATTTTTGGTTACAGATACCAAGTTTTTTTTTCTTCATGTTATCATCCATACTATACAACTTCTGCTACCTTTCTAACAACATATCTACATGAAAGTAGATTCACAAAATAAGTAAAGCAGTAAATTGTATGTGGAGCCTGATTTTCATACAAACATATAAATGCTTCAACCAAACATTAAACATATTATTGTCTACAAACTAGCTGGCTGATGTCTGCTTAATTACAGTCTGCCCTTAATTACATTGGGACCTCTAATTCATACGAACCTTGTGAAAAACTGTCTTAATATTTCGTTATTACCAGGCAGCTCTGCAAAGTATGATTTTAAGCAACATTAAAAAAACAGATTTTCATCGACACATTCTATGCACAACAATCAAATCCCAGGTGGTGAGCAACCCCTCATAAACAACAGAGCAATCACCATCCACTTATCGCACTTTGGCATTAAAATGTTACAATTCTCCACACACACCATTTAATAATTAGTGTTAACTTAATACCTTCATTTCAACACCTTTCCCATTTTTCTTTACCTTCGAGCGATTTTTAAAAAAAATCTTTTAATTATCATGCAGCTGCTTTTTCAGCTTCCCGGATAGTCATATTGGAGCAATTTCTACCTTAGTCATTCTTGCGCGATCGAGAAGAAGGCATGACCGTTTCACATCATGCACAGCACTCTTTCCTGTTGATTTCATTAACACCAAACTACATTGTGAACGATTGATTACCTCCATAGTTCAATATTTAAAAAATTCAAGATAAATGAATCTTTTGTGTTTAGAAAATCTTCAGAAGTGTTAACATTGTTTATAATGATGATGTAACAATATTTGTCTGTAAGGTGCAACAATACAAAACTAAAATTCACAATGGATTCAACAATGGTACAATAAAGTACAAATGCGCATGAAAAAGTGAAACGGGCATCCCGGAACTGTTGATGACAGTCAAATGCTTTGCGCCTTTATAGATTTGTCTACAAATTGCACAGAAACTATGAATGAAGTTATGCATGTAAAGATAAAGTCAAGATGAAACTGCAAATTTAACAATCTTTCAATCTATGGAAAATTACTCCATTACAGTACACTCTCAAAAATCCACACAGCTGGGGATTAAAAGCTTTGTTGATTTCTAAAATTTGTGGATTATCACTGCTTTGTATACATTTAAAAATCTCTTCAGAATTGCTGTATCTTTTTGAAACAACGTGTTATAAATATTAACAAATATCAATATATCAAAGAATGCAATTATCCCATTAAAAAATTATTTATTTAATGAATAATGTTGATAAATTATAATTACAGTAGTACCCTGACTTATGTAAACCTGCATTTGCACCATTTGGCCCGGAAAATTAATTTTCCTTAATTAGATGCATTTTGAACATTTTTGAGGACTTTTGACTTTACATTCTATAAAGAAAAAGTTTCCTGTAATAATCACGAATTACAGGCAAATAGATAAAGTAGAAAAAAAGAGAATTGGAGCTTCTCCCTCCTCTCATGCAAAAGGATGGGGAATTTGCAAATAGCCACAGTGCTGAAAGAATATTTGGTATGCTAGAAACATCTACTATAAATTCACCCATTCCTTGTTCATGTGATGTGACAAGAAGGTTTTATTCTGATGTCAGCTGAAAAAAAAACCTAGTTATTCAATATCGGAAGAAAAAAGAAAATGGAAGACTTTTACACTGGAAGCAAAACATGAAATCATCAAGTTTTATTAAACAGGAATGAAGGCACACAAAATCACTTCAAAGATATATTTAGCTCATTCGACTGAAGGAACAATTATCAAAGATAAAAAACAAGACTTTCTGAGGTGAAGAAGGCTCACCCAATGAATACAGAAATGATTCCCAATGACATGAGACTCAGATGATGATCAAAATTTGTCTTTTCGATCAAAACACAATAACAAATGAAGCCAAATTATTTTCTGAAAAACTGAAAAAAAGAATTACATGAAAAAAGTGAAGAATCTTTCATCACTAGCAACAGCAGGTTTCATTGATTCAAACAATGATGTAATTTCCATAGCATTTCAACATCTAGAGAGGCAACAAGTGCTGATAAGGAAGCAGCCTTTTCATTTCCCAACCATTTAAAGAAGATGATAGAAGAGGAGCGATGTTGCCCTATGTTTTCAATGTTGATGAAACAGGGCTTTTTTGGGAAAAAATGTCAAAAAGAACATTCATTGTACGGGAAGAGAAAATGTTTCCTAGATTTAAAATGTCAAAGGATAAATTAACTCTACTTTTTTCCGGAAATGTAGTTGAAAAATCAAACTAAAACCCCTCCTGATTTATCATTCAGAGAATCTACAAGCTCTTAAAAAAGGGTTTAAGAAACTGTTGAATGAAAACTGGAAGTCTAAACTTCTAGTGATTTGGAAATCAAATTCCAAAAGTTGGGAATCCACCTTATTGTTGAAATATTGGTTTATTCGCCATTTTATCCCAGAAGTTGAATGTTATTGCCTATCCCAAAATTTACTCTTTAAGGTGATGTTAATTATCGATAGTGCACCTGGACACTCACCAGAAATTTTAAATTTTTGATTCAAGAATAAAAGTTGTCTTTTTTCAGCCCATGTACCAGGGTGTGACCAAGGCATTTAAAGAATATTACATGCGATGTTTGTTTGCCAATTTGAATGCAGCAATGAGAGAAGTTACAGAATTGACAGTGAAAGACTTCTGAAAGAATTTCAATACCTCAGGTGCAGTCACAGTCATAAAAGATTCATGGAGTGAAGTTCAACAAAAAACAATAAGAGAGGATTGGAAACATACTGTGCTATATTTCTTTGTAGAGACTGAAAAAATATCTACAAATTGTGACTCTGTATCACCCCTAATTGTTGAAATTGTCGAAAATGGAAGAGAGCTTAACTTAGAAATGGATGCTGAAGATGTCGTTGAACTCCTGAACTCCCATGATCCAGAACTAACTATTGACGATCTTATTGAATTGAAGAATCAACGTTCTGTTGAAAAAAACAGATGAAGACTTTGAGCCTATGGAAAAGATTACGCCAGTTGCAAAATTAACCAAAGGACTAAAACTTATTGATGTTGGAACGGAGGCTCTTGAAAATATAGATTCAAATGATCAAAGAGTAATGACGACTAGAAAAAGCTTAGAAAAATTACTCTGCTGTTACATGGAGGTTAAAAAAAAAAAAAAAAAGTTTATCAGTTAAAACTTTATTGTGGGATTTTTTCACATCTTTAGAGGCTTGAAAGGAGCAGCAATAAGATCAATGAATTATAAGTAACAACTTATTGATTTATTCAAAAAGTTTATATTGTAAACACATTTTTTTACAAATGTTAATTGTATATAACATTATCCTTAAACACAATAGAATATTTTCATTAGATTTTCATGAATTTTTATGCCGTATCCTGTTTTGCTCATCTAAATTTACCCTAACTTACATCGTTTTAATCTTGGAAAGAATTGTTTTTTTTACTGCACTATTATAAATTATTACATAAACTTGTCAAACATTTTACTGAATAATTTACTAACAAAAATATTAACATAGATTTCACATACCTTTCATCAGATTTGAAAATTCAACAGAGGAGGGATGAGAAGAGATTCGGTGTTGATTTCTAATTTCAGATGCATCTAATCTGGGTGATACATAAATAAAACTCAAATACTGGCATACAAATATAACACTGACTTCATAAATATAATATAATTGTGCACCAAGAAATGCATTAAGCAAAACTAATATAAAATAAAATATGTCAGTAAATAACTGCATCTGTTAAGGTTCATTATCTGTCAGAACTCCTTTTGCCAATGTTAAACCTATGATCATAGAACGTATTAATGTTTCAAATTTCTTATCAGAAAATTTAATTTTTAATTTTTTTCTCCTGAATACTCTCTTCTTAAATAATGCAGGGCAACAACAGTTTTTTTTTTTTTTTTTTTTTTTTTTTTGTCTGGTGCCTGGAATATTTTAACGAATTCTTAGATAATTTTGGCTGATAAATTCGAAAATAATTTCTGTTTTTCTCTGTTTTTTTACTGTACTTATGTCCATTTGGCTCCATTACATTGTAAAACATATTTCGAACAGTGTACATGGGCTGATATTAGTAATGTATTTTTATGCTCATATTTGTACCAATATCACGGAAAATTGACACCATGTTACTAACAATGTCTTTGCAGTTTTCACTTTTGTGTTTCCCAAGGAAATTTTTCACCACTTCTACAATGGCTTGCCAAGCTAATACTTCCTTCTCGTGCATGGTTTTCACGATATTTGTGTCCTTTATGAGCTTACGGATCATTGGTCCATCAAAAATCCCTGCTTTAAGTTTTTCAACCATCACTTATAAACATCATGTACTTTGACTAAAACCTAATATATAACAGAAGGATGTTACATATCTTAAAACCTAGACCTGATATGTCAAAATCAATGTCATGTTTGGATTCAAGGGGCCAATTTCGTATAGAAATGGTCATTGTTCCCCAGTGTATTCTTTTTAATTTTTTCTTTGCAGTCTAATTGATAAAATATTTCTAAAATACATATTTATTTTTTAATGTTAAAATTATAGAGAGGCTGACGAGCTGTAAATAACACAATATTGCTGAAAATATACTTACTGCTTTCAAAACTTAATAATTTGATGACAAAGAAACAACATTTAAGAAAAACATGCAGAAAAAAAATGAAAAATTTTATTTTCTGATGAAAATTTTGAAAAATACAAATGCATTGAACGACCATAAATTTCATATTGGAGGTGAGGATTTGTGGTCTGAGCGATAACAAGACTTAATCACACTCTAATTCTATTATTGGGGAAAGGGCAAGAATCTAAAGATACATTTCAGGAATAACAATTACACTAATGCAATTACATTTTTTAAAATGATAATTTTTGTTAAAACTATAAAAGATAAAAAGTTATCTAATTAAGTTGTACGCTGTAAAGTGATAATTCTCATCCTTTGTATTTATTGATAAAAAGTTAAGTTTTTAAGACCTTGTAATCACCTACTGTATAATAGCTTTACTAGAATGTTTCAAGATGCATTTTATTCAAGGAATTAAAAAAAAATTACTGTACTTTACAATATAGTAAAACTTGGCCTTATTTAATTCATTACTTTTATCCATACGAAGTTGTGACATCTACTACTTTATTCAGGAGGTATCTTTTCCTTCTGAATAAAATAACTCAAAATTCACTTAAAAATAAATAAATAAACTATATTACTATTATTTATTTATTACTTAAGTGAATTTTAATTTTCAGTTTTTAAAATTGTATTGTTATTTTTCATTTAAAACATCATTTTATTAAATAAAAACAATCAGTTTTATTTAAAGATATTCTTGTTAGTAAAAATAGGGATAATATACCTTTAAAAATAAGTTTAATAAGTACTATTTAAATAATTTGTTTTCTTTAAATGTTTTTTTTCCCCTTGTGTTTCATATGAAGCAAACACTTTTGCATTTACATTTTCTCCCTCTTTAATAAGACTAAATATAGTTTTATTTAGTGAGACAATCGCTACCAATATTGTTTATCATTTTTACTTTCTTCTATCTTTACAAGAAGAAAGTATTGGATTCAAGAAAATTTTCGACTTCCGGTTTTCGACGGATTTATACGTTTTAGAAGGTCCTGAACACGATTTGACTATTTTTAGAAAATGTCTGTCTGTGAGTCTGTCTGTGACTCTGTCTGTATGTGACAAAAATTTTGTGGGCGCTCTATCTCAAGAACTAATGCTCGGAATTTAATAAAACTTTAGATTCAGTTAGTCCCTGATATAAATTGGTGCTGATTAGTTTTTGGTAAAAATCGCCCGGCAGGTGGCGCTGCTATACAGCATTTTTCGCGATTTCCGCAATAGCTCTATCTCAAGAACTAATGGTCGGAATTTAATAAAACTTTAGATTCACTTAGTTCCTGATATAAATTGGTGCTGATTACTTTTTGGTAAAAATCGCCCGGCAGGTGGCGCTGCTATGCAGCATTTTTCGCGATTTCCACAATAGCTCTATCTCAAGAACTAATGTTCGGAATTTAATAAAACTTTAGATTCAGTTAGTCCCTGATATAAATTGGTGCTGATTAGGTTTTGGTAAAAATCGCCCGGCAGGTGGTGCTGCTATGCAGCATTTTTCGCGATTTCCGCAATAGCTCTATCTCAAGAACTAATGCTCGGAATTTAATAAAACTTTAGATTCAGTTAGTCCCTGATATAAACTGGTGCTGATTAGTTTTTGGTAAAAATTGCCCAGCAGGTGGCGCTGCTATGCAGTATTTTGCAGGATTTACACGATTTTAGCGATAGTTATATCTCAAGAAATATTGCACGGAATTTAATAAAACTTGAGTTTCAGTTAGACCTTTTCGATAAATTGGTGCTGATTCTTTCTAGTGTATGCGAAACCTTTGTGAGATAGAAGAAAGTTTTGGGATTGACACATCCGACTAGTTTCCTTTAAGGCATGTTATAACTTTTTTTAAAAAAATTATCTAAACTTCCTCCACAATTTTGCTATTTTTTATCGCAATTATACAGTAATAATAATGAGGTTTTTTGTAAACAAAAGAGCATATCTTGTAGTTTTGAAAACAATTTTTTATTTGGAAATTTGTTGAAAAATGGTCCTCTGGCATCCTTTGATACAGAGGTGTGCAAAAAGTGAAATATTCCGCGTTACCAGATGAATCTCAGAATCTGTTTATCTGTAACAAAATAAAAATTAAATAAAATAAATAAAAACCTTAAAATTTACGATATTTTGCAATCTTTCTCGAACGGGTTTATCAATTTTTCGATCCTGAAGAAAATGGCGGCTGTTCAAATTTTAATTACAAAACTTTTTGGATTTAAATAGCACAAAAAAATATTTACAATTCTAATATTGAAAAATGTGTCCGTGAGGGACTAAAATATAGTACATACTAGAAAAGCATAAAATTTCAACCAAATCGGTCGATCTAATCTCAAGTTCTACCTGGTACTAATTTGTAAAACAGAGTTTCGAGAAAAACAGGTTTAAAGTTTTACAACATTTTTAAACAAACATAGATAAAACAGTGATAATTTTCAGCTTACATAAAATTATCTATACCAGGCCAATATAATGAACCCTCCTGGAACATCTTTCTCAGTTCTTTTGTTTCTATCTGCACATTGCACACAATATGCTAAAAAGGAGTCTGTTCACTACAACACTAAAAGGCAGATAACTTTTGAACCAATACGAATTTTAAAAAAAACTGCTTTGCCACAAAGTTTTTAAGAGTTTAAAGAGTAAAAAGAAATAAAAAATACATATATATCGATTTTTTTCAACAAAAAAAAAGTTATGAGATGCCTTAAACCTGATAAGATAAAATTTAAAGCAAAATACTGCCTTCAACTGGAGAAAACAACACTAACTTTTATTATGAGATTCTTTTACATCTAAAATATTCATCTGAACTGATAACTACTTTTTAAATAATCAGAATATTCTTTAAACTCAAAAGATATATTGACAAAATAGTTGTTAAAAATGTTTCTAATAAAATTCCTATAATTTACAACAGTGGTGATAAACCTGTGTTTTGCACAAACTTCAGTTGGGAAGCCCTTGAACTTTACAAAAGAACTGTATCCTAATAATATTATAAATCTGATTGTGTGCAAATGTTAGGCTGAAGCCAGCGTCAAAATGGAGCATTTAATGATCCTGTATTTTTGCATATACGTTGATTATAACCCTCAAATGAACATAGACCGGGTTTTGTTCATTTTATTCAAATATTTTTTTAATAATTCAAAATTTCGTTATTTTCATAGAGAATAAATGGACATTTTCCCATAAAATTTAACCATTTTACTTTATCGTTGCTAGGGCTTTGATCGTTGCCAATAAATAAAAACACGGAAAAATAATTTTTTCTCAACAATTAATTTTCAATTGAACGATTTTCACGTGAAAAATGAAAATTCAAAAGAATTCAAAAGAAGATGAATATCCGTGATGTTTGAAACAAAAATATGGAGTATTTTTTATACATGAAGTATGAATATTGGTTACATTAAAAAGATCTTTTTCTGTCAAAAAACTGCGTTATAATTAGAAGGAAAAATGAACAATAATTATATTCTTAAAAATAGATTTCGCTTGGACCATGGAACTATGAAAAGGATCCTCCTCGGCTTGGATAAATATGACGTCATAAATAAAACATGTATTTTCAAATAGTCGTAATAATACAAGGAGCATGAATATCAATGTATAATGAAAGTAGATAGATAATGGACGTAATATTTAAGATGAAAAATTGAAATATTTTTTTCCGATACTGATTAATAATTAGCTTGAGTACCAGTTACATACAAATGTGAGTTTTCCGCTAAAATTTACGTCCTGATTGCCAGAAAAAGAAAATTAACAAGAATTATGGCATTAAAAAGAGATTTCTCTGAGGAAAATGGGACGTCATATTTGAAATAAAACGGGAATTTTCACATGTGTTTTAGAAGGAGTGGGAATTAATTCCGTACATTAATAATACAAGGATCAGTAAGTATAGAAAGTAGATTAGTTTCACAACATATTTAAAATGAAAAATTGAAATGTTTTTTTATCTATACCGATTATTAAGGATGAATATCAGTTACATACAGATGAGAGTTTTTTTGCCAAAAACCACACCATGATCTATTATATTAAAACCTGACCGCCTGTTTGTATTTCGCAACTACTATTTTCAGATTGTCGAACGCAACGCGATTTACTTAACACCGGTTATCATTCATCCAAGGATGTCATAAACTCTCAGAATTAAAAAAAAATGATTTAAATTCCGAGATATTATTATTATTATTTATTATTTATTTTATTATTATTATTTTGTAAATTTTAACGAAGTTTCTCTAAAAATGGAAACAAAATTATTCCATTTTTGTGGATAAAAAAGAAGAAATAAAACGGATTAATATATTTTTTCTCATTAAAACTGAATTTTTTTTTTTTTTTTTTTTTTTTTTAATTTGAATAGATGGTGAAAGAAAAAAAAAATTGATTACAGTAAAATTTTTGAAAAATAAAAACGTATTTTCATATATTCAAACTTCATGAATCAATTTATTCTGGAGAACAGAAATAGTCTGTCAACATATTTTCATTTATAAAGATTTTTTTCAGTTATAGATAAAATCAAGGAGGCAAATTTAAGCTCCTTGCATTTAGGTCTACAATAATTGCTCCCTATTCACAAGAACTGAATTTAATGAAAAAGAATATATTATTTCCATTATCTTTGAAGGATTTCTATTAAAACGTTTCACAAAGGCGTTAAAAGTAAAATGGTTTACCAGGTAAACTTGACATATGTTTTTATATAATTCGCCGATTTCCACGATTTTATTTAGCCCGCCTTTTTTCGTTGGTTGCAGTTTCCTTTCCGTGATTATTTGTCACAAAATCTCACATTTTCAAAACTTAGTTATGTCAAGGCCTCTATAACATAGAAATACTGTACTGTCTCCTATGGAATATGATAAAGAGTTAGTTAATTATTTACGTTTCTAATTATCGAGAATGAAATATTTTGCTTAATTAATGCATTTATTCTTCTTTTAATGATACGTGAACGAAGTCACGGGTAACAGCTAGTTGAAAATAAAATTCAAAAGTTTCTAATTTCTAAGTAACAATAACATTGATTTACTCATTCTCAAAACATATTTTTCTTATAATTTTAAGCCATTTCTATTTTTAAATCCTAAAAAATGTTACTATTTATTTGAAAAATAATGACAAAAAATTGTAAGTAAATTTTTCACCGAGAGTCCCCTTTCTAAATTGCAAGAAAAACTAGTCGGATGTGTCAATCCCAAAACTTTCTTCTATCTTGCACAGGTTTCGCATACGCTAAAAAGAAACAGCACCAACTTATATCAAGGTCTAACTGAAACTCAAGTTTTATTAAATTCCGTGCATTATTTCTTGAGATATGACTATCGCTAAAATCGTGTAAATCCTGCAAAATGCTGTATAGCAGCGCCATCTGCTAGGCGATTTTTACCAAAAACTAATCAGCACCAATTTATATCAGAGACTAACTGGATATAAAGTATTATTATTTTCCGAGCATTAGTTCTTGAGATAGAGCTATTGCGGAAATCGCAAAAAATGCTGCATAGCAGCGCCACCTGCTAGACGATTTTTACGAAAAACTAATCAGCACCAATTTATATCATGGACTAACTGAATATAAAGTTTTATTAAATTCCGAGCATTAGTTCTTGAGATAGAGCACCCACAAAATTTTTGTCACATACAGACAGACAGACATTTTCTAAAAACAGTCAAATCGTGTTCAGGACCTTCTAAAACGTATAAATCCGTCGAAAACTAGAAGTCGAAAATTTTCATGAATCCAATACTTTCTTCTTGTAAAGATAGAAGAAAGTAAAAAGGCTATCATAGTCTACTAATATTCATTTAGACATACAGTACAATCTTGGGTACAACTAATCCGCAAACCAGTAATTTGCAAATGCCTGTAATTCGCACTGTGAATTAGAATAAAAATAAAGGAATGTAAATCTTAAGGTGGTTCTCCAATTCCCTGCTCGGCAATGTAAAACTTTCTGACACATTTTCTGACTCTCTTTTAAACATAAAGGCATAAAATTGGCAGGCCTAACTATTGAATTGAATAGCATTTTCCTATTTATAAATACTTATTGAGTTATAAGCGATTCATGTCACAGAATAACTGTTTCCCCTTTCTCACCCACATCGAGAATTTGGTTCAAAATGCGCACTTTGACAGTATTTTCTGAAAGATCTTCTGTCTTTAGCAAAAAATGGAAAGTAGTCCATAGTTTCTGAATAAGAACATGTGACAATTTCATGAGTTTCCAAACAAGAATGAATTTAGAAATGTAGAAAGTATCTCCTTTGGATTTGAAAACAGCCTTAACTTTTTTTTTCAATGGAAGCCAATTTTTGAATTCCTCTAATAAAATACATTGAATCTATCTTATTTCTAAAAAGAAGATCCACTTTTGGAAAAGAAGAAAGAAAGAAAAGAAATGTTTTTTTGAAGTATGTGTCCCAGGGACACAGGATTTCGGAAGCCTAGTGACATCACTGTAAATGTTTTAATACAAACTACTACTGATGATATATTTAAAAAATATAAAAATCAATAAACAAAGATTAAATAGATATGAACAGAAATCAGCATAAAAAACCTCAAATCTGGAAAACACTTGGAATCAAGCTGTGTAGATAAGTGATTTTCTAATGCATTTCCCATAAAACTCTATAAAACCTACAATTGTTTCCCAAGAATTGACTATGTTTAATGTAAAATAAATATCTAATAAAATTACTTTAATTCTTAAAAATCTTTTTTTAAGATAATTTGTAATTGAAACAGTTAACATCTCTTAGGAAAAAGAGCAGAGCATTGCATGATACAGATTTTAATTTAAGAAAGTTTTAACAAGCATGAAAATTGAAGCTCACCAGAAAAATTTAACTACTTGCATGGAGCACAGTTGTTGCAATATAAATGAATGCCAACATGTAGAAATTTATTCTTGAAAATTATTATGAAACATGTTTATTAAATAGAAAAACATACAAAATAGACATACATAGAACCAAGGTTAACAAAATTAAAATAAGCTAAAGTTAATAAAATTAAACTGAATTAATAAATAATAAACTAAATTTAATTAAATTTCATAAAATTAAACAAATTATTTACTATTTTTATTCTTATTTATTTTCGTTTATAATAAGAACTCAAATACATTCACGTATTAAATTGGTAATTGCATACATGCCCATGTTTAAGACTATTTCTGCACTATAAGTACAGAATATATTAAGCACATTTAAGCATGAGCATGCATTCAAACAGAATATAGAGCTGATTGCATCACTGTATGTGAATATTTTTAAGAACTATAAATAAAAATAAAATGGTAAAATAAAAATCATAATAGGAAAAAAAAGGGTAATATATAATTATTTTTTTCATTATTACTATAATAATTTTATATGTATAAAAAAGAAAATATAGGTTACATTAGTTGCATGTACATTGCATGAGATCTTTCGATTTCTTGAGGGAAAAGGAAATCCAAAATAATTGTACAGTTAGAGAAACTTATCAGATTAATTTTATTAATTACTAAATTTCAAGTAAGAAATCATATTTACAATGTAGGTTAAACAGAAATTGTGAAAATTACATTTTGCAGAGTACGTGATTTTTGATGAAAAACTTTATTTGTCAAAAGTATAATGTTCTTTTAAGATTTGGTTTCTAATTTTGCAGCTAAATGACATAAACTTTGCCAAACTTATAAAATAATATTTTAACTTTTTAAATTAAGGTAAATGCTTTACAAGAAAAAGTATGTAATTTTTACCCGATAAATCATTTTAATTTTAGTGCCTTTCCAGGGTTCGTACACATTTCTTTAAAAAGGTTTTCATTTTTGTAATCTTATAAAAAATATATTAGATTTTTGAATTAAAATAAATGTTTCACAAGAAAAATAATTATATCATCTTCATGCGATAAACCATTTTACTTTTAGTGCCTTTGTAAAACATTTTAACTGCCATCTTTCAAAAATAATTAATTGAAAATAGCATATGCTTTATTAAAACTCAATTCTTGTGAATAGGGTTCATGTAAATAGCAATTAATAATTGTCCACCTAAATGCAAGGAGTTTAAATCTTCCTCCTTTGTTAAATGTAACGATGAAAAAATTCTACGATGTAATGATTTCTAAATGTCAATATGTCGACAGGCTATTTTTCTTTCTAAAGAATAAATTGATTCATAAAACTCGAATATGTGAAAACATGTTTTTATTTTTTTGAATTTTCTTGGAAAATTTAATTCAAACAAGATTTTTTTTTCACCATCTATTTAAACTGAAAACAATCTCTCTTAAATTTTAATGAAAAAATGAAAAAAAATCTAATAATTCCTATCATTTCTCATTTTTATTCTTTTATTTGTAATTTAGTTGCCACCATTGCAGAAATGTCATTAAACATTACAAAAAAAGATAATATTGGAAATTAATTCAAATTATTAAATTCTGAGACATTATATGAAACCCTCTGATGATGACAAATAACTGGTGTTAATTTGAACACCCAACGTTCGATATTCGAAGAGGAGGAATGGAGAAATACAAACAGACAGGCAGATTTTAATGTAATAGATACACAAAGGACATTTAAAAGCACAGAATTTATGTAGCATTGTAATTTTAGCTACTTATTAACCTTATTATTTTTCAGTCACAATTTCTTTACTCTTTGCATAATGTCATAAACAGTTGGAATATCATTTACAAAAAGCAGATTTCTGCAAAAATGCAGAGAACTTTCATGCTTTGCTTCTTTTTGTTAAGTTAGGGATGTTTAAAATTTTATCATCAAGTTCAACATTTCTATAACCATTTGATATTTTGAAAATTAAAAGAAAGAATTACCTGAAGACTGAGTCACTTTTCTTTCTTTAGAGTTATTGCAAGACGGAAGATTCAATTGTAGATTTTTAAGTTTATTTAAATCATTACTTGAGATAATAGCAACACTTTTAGACATTTTATTACTTGTACTGTTAGTATATTTCCCAACACTAGTCTTTGGTGATAATGTAGTACAACTTTTACTGTCACATAATATTTTAGAAGATGTTTTTGGCATAAAAGGTATACTTGCTGACTTAGATCTTGGAACAACATAACTTTTGTGATTGTTAATCATGATATCACTTTTGCTCTGAGGCATTTTCATTCTGGAGTTAATTTTTTCAGGTACTTGTTTTAGATCACGGTTTGCTGAAGAAGTGACAACTTTAAAAGTGGGGAATGTTGATAAGTTTCTACAGTCAAGAAGTCCATTCATAAGTTTCTGAAATATGATAAAACTTAATTTAAGAAACAGGATTTCATTAAAATAACACAAAATTGTCTATTCAAGTACATACATATTTGCGAAAATTAATGTAACTAAATTATATTTTCTAACTATCAAAAAAAAAAAAAAAAAAAAAAAAAAATCATTCAGAGATACCAACACATCACAATTCAAAAATAATGAAATAATCTTATACTTTCTTTTTATAGAGGATTTTTAAAATGATGTTGGTACAGTCTGTGCTTAAGAGGCTACTTCACTCAGGTGAAAACACCTGCTCGCTAATGTTAATCTTATGGGGGAAATAATTTACGATATCTCGTTCACATTTCAATATTTTTAAATTTTTTTTTTTTTTTTTTTTCATTGGATAGCTGAGGCCAAATTCTATGCATGCTCCATTGTACTTTTTCAATTTTTGTTGAAGTTTTTTAAATTGAGGCTTAATTAAAAAAAACTTCTAATCAAAATCGTAAAAGTACAAAGGAATGTGCACAGAGATTGACCTCAGCTATCCAATGCAAAATCATTTAAAAATATTGAAATACGAACGAGATATTGTAAATTATTTACACCACAAGATTAACATTAGCGAGCGGGTGTTTTCGCCTGAGTGAAGTAGCCTCTTAAGACAGCAAGATTTGTTGCCAAATGATATAACATATTGAACAAATTGTAATAAAACAAAACCGGTGAACTATTATGCTTATTTATATCTGTATAACAAAAACTTTCTGAATACACATATTAATTAAATTACTTCTTTTTGTACATATTAGATAAGTGGCTTCTGTATATAAATATATATGCAGGAGTCGGAAAAACTACTTTTTTATTGTAGCGAACTACAATTACCTATTTTATCGAAAATGTAGTTAACTACAACTACATCTACTTGTTTAAAAAAGTAGCAACTACAAACTACTTTTCGAAAGTAGTCACTACTTCGCTACTTTCAGATTTTGTCAAAGGGTTCAATTTACACTAGAAATTGAAGACGCGGATTAAATAATAAAGCAACCCCCCGTTATATCGCATCTGCTGGGATACAATTAAATAAATGCGACACAACCGAGGGCATTAAATAATTAAGAAAGATAACATACCAGATAATGGTTTGTGTTTGTCTCCAAAATGTTAGTTTATACACACATTACAAATTTCGTAATAAAGGAAATTACATAAAAACAACTCTAAATGGAAACAAGAAATAAATCTGTAAATAGGGCGATTTCGAATAATAAGAAACTCGGTGTTAAAACATGAAGACCAAATAACGAGTAAATAAAAGAGTGTTGTCAGCCAGAAAATTAATTCATTTGATGGGTTAGTAACTTGATTTTAGCAGCAAGTGTCAATGGGAAAAATCTGTGACTTCATGCGATGCGCTGCTATACACTGCAGCAGAGATTTGCCGCCGAGAGGAACAAATTGTTGCACAGAATAACTATTTTGCACAAAAGAATAAAGTTTCGGCCACATGATTTGCAGAATGTAAAATTTTTTTTTGCTGAAGTAGCGTTAAAAGTAGCGTCAGTTTTCGCTATAAACTAATGATTTTTTTGTATGATGCTAGGTGCTACACTACATTGTTCAAAACGTAGCGCGCTACACTAGAAACTACTGAAAAAAATAGTGACTACTGTAGTTTCACTAATTCTGAACTTATGTATATGTTAAATAAATTGATGCAGGGGGTGGGGGGGATATAACAACATCAGTGGCATATTTAGATGGACAACATCGATCATTGACTGTCAAGGATATTCATCTCTTTAATATGCCGGCACAATTTCTTTACCCTAGCCAAGGACATGCAATATTCTCCATATACCCTTGAAATCCACTGATGAATTTCGTTACTGCTGACTCGTTTTCCTGTTTAAAAAAAATGTACTAAAATAATAATAAAAAAATCTGTTAAAAGGGATTACCTTAAACATAAAGGCTTAAAAACCTTTTAATAAACTGACCTACTAGTTTCATACACACAATTGGTGACATTCTTAAGATCCGTAATTATAAAATAAAACTATATTTGAAAACAAATTTATTCTTGATATCTCATAATGTTTGTTTGTCAAATTCATATTTCAAATTTGTTTGTGATTATAGTATATTTTATCATTACTCAACTTGGGAATGTCACCGTTTGTGTGTATGAAACTAGTAGGTATGCTTAGTAACCCTCTGATCACTGAGCAAAAGGGCAAAATTGTAATGTTGTTTTCTCTGTAATTTTTTAAATATATATATATAAAAAAATTTGAAACTTGATATAAGAAACTTAATTACGTATATAAGTATAATCCTTGAGAGTGTGAATCATTACTCGATATTTTAAAATAGTCTTATATCTGTAGAATTATATTAATTTAAATAATGCTTCTATTGCGGTGAAACCTACGGTAAGTGAGCGGATATATCAGTTGATGGCAGTGAGAAGGATAAAAGTTTTTTTAAGCCTTTATGTTTACTGTAATCACATTTTGCATATATATTTTTATTTTAATGATAATAAGTAAGTTTCTTATATAATTTTAAAAAATGCACTACTGCTCACTGTTTTCCGTATTTCCATACATTGAACTTCCACATGTTATTCCAAGATAACTCGAAGCATATAATGACTACTGGATGAGGTGCCCAATCCCAATGGCAGAAACACCGCAACTCAGCGATATAGTCGCGGACAAAGAAAATTTTTTGCGGACAATTTTTGTCTGCACTAATGAAATCAATTTGAAAAATTGTCTGCAACTTTCGGACAGTTTTTGTCTGCACTAATAAAAAAAATTTCCAAAATTTTCGGACATTTTTCTCCGCGGCCGTACGTGCCTGTTCTTCTGTTACTGAGATGCTACAGGAAATACTGTTTTTCTATAAAATGCAGAGAAGCAGGCGTTTATCACGCGTACGCCGAATGAAACATATTCCTTTCTGTTTTCTCCTGTACCTTCCGAGCTTGCAGGAAAGAATAAGAACTCTCATTGCATTGAAAAACACATGCTTAGAATGGAATCCCAGGCAGGGGTGATTCTGTTCCAAAATTTAAAGCAGTCCGTTCTGAAAATTTATAAAAATCTGTCGCTATTCCTAATATTTGGACATTAAGAAAAATTCTTAAAGAAAAAAAAAATCTAGGGTGGAAAACAATTTTCTTAACATAAAACCCTCTTAATGGATATTAACCACGAGGGAATCGTGTTTCTGCAAATATATACATCAGGAATCATATTTTTAATTATTTTTTTGCACGAATCGTGCAAAAAAATTAAAAAAAAAAAAACACGAGTTTCATCAAACGATCTCGGACTTGGAAAAAAATATATGAATTTCGTCAAAAGATCAAAGTAAGAAAATGCGAATTTTAGCAAAGGATCGTGGTAAAAACACGCGAATTTCGTCAAAGGATCACAGTAAAAATGCGTGAATTTTGGCAAAATATCGTGGTAAAAACACGCAAATTTTGGTAAAGGATCGCAGTTAAAAAAACAAAAAAACATTTCCATCAAACGATTGTGGAAAAAAAAATAGTGAGTGTCGTCAAAATTTACTGCATAGAAAGACTGCTAAAATATTGAAACCCAGTTCCTTTTATTAATGTCTAAAGATTGTCGCAAAACGAGAAGAAACTCTAAAAATTGCATAAAAAATTCAAAAATAGATGTAGGAAATCCAGATTCTTTTTACAAATGCTAAAAAAAAAAAAAAAAAAAAAATTAAGAAAATTAATTCTAAAAACTGGCTTTGAGCGCATAACCTTCAGACAAAACAACACTTCATACTCTTCCTGCCAAATCCTGCAGTTCTGCACTTAGCGGTGTCTTCAAAACATCACACACAGACAAACACCTATGTTTAATACATATAGTTTTAAATCTGAAACAATATACAGAACCAACTTTTAAAAAATTGGGTTAACCCAAACCCAACCTGCAGGAATCTAAACTCAGCTCGAACTGAAAATAGAGTTAAAACGATCTGCAGCTGATGCAGGACTTTAATCAAGACATTTTTCTCCAGAAGGAATTTCTGTAGTTGCGTCAAGAGAGGGAAATTTCTTCCCCCCTCCCCCCTCTGGATCCTTTCAGAAAATATTTTTTTATTCAGAACCTCCCTTGTCCCGGGATAACCTTATCCTTCCCATTTTAGAAATCCCACAAGCAGTGAGATGATGAAACGATATGCAACATCAAAAGTTAAAAAAAAGAGATTATTAAGAAGATTAAAGAAGAGTTAATCGTTAAAAAAAAATTATTGTTAAAAATTATCATTAAATTATCATATCAAAGAGTTAATCGTAAAAAAAAAAAAAAAAAAAAAAAAAAGGAAAGTCCGCATAATAAAAAATGCTGTGCAGTATTTCTCCTCTCTAATTCGCAGTATTTCTCCTCTTTAATACATATAGTTTTAAATCTGAAACAATAAACAGAACCAACTTTTAAAAAATTGGGTTAACCCAAACCCAACCTGCAGGAATCTAAACTCAGCTCGAACTGAAAATAGAGTTAACCCGATCTGCAGCTGATGCAGGACTTTAATCAAGACATTTTTCTCCAGAAGGAATTTCTGTAGTTGCGTCAAGAGAGGGAAATTTCTCCCCCCCTCCCCCCTCTGGATCCTTTCAGAAAATTCTCTGTGAATTTCAGAAAATATTTTTTTACTCAGAACCTCCCTTGTCCCGGGATAACCTTATCCTTCCCATCTTAGAAATCCCACAAGAAGTGAGATGATGAAACGATATGTAACATCAAAAGTTAAAAAAAGGGATTATTAAGAAGATTAAAGAAGAGTTAATCGTTAAAAAAAAATTATCGTTAAATTATCGTATCGAAGAGTTAATCGTTAAAAAAAAAAAAAAAAAAAGGAAAGTCCTACGTAATAAAAAAAATGCTGTGCAGTATTTCTCCTCTCTAATTATTTTACAGACTCGCGATTTTCTCACAAGTATTTTTTAATTTTCTTGGAAGCCCGCGATTTTTTTTCTTTTGTGGAATTTCGCAAAATCAATTCGTGAATCGGTTGCCGAAAAGATTGTGAATTTCTGCAAACTATCATTGAAAAATATTGTGCACTTTGTAAAAGATCTCAGAAACAAATAGCTATTTTCTTTTTAAAAAAAAACACGAGTTTCATCAAACGATCTCGGACTTGGAAAAAAATATATGAATTTCGTCAAAAGATCAAAGTAAGAAAATGCGAATTTTAGCAAAGGATCATGGTAAAAACACGCAAATTTCGTCAAAGGATCACAGTAAAAATGCGTGAATTTTTGCAAAAGATCGTGGTAAAAACACACGAATTTTGGTAAAGGATCGCGGTAAAAAAAAAAAAAACATTTCCGTCAAACGATTGTGGAAAAAAAAATAGCGAGTGTCGTCAAAATTTACTGCATAGAAAGACTGCTAAAATATTGAAACCCAGTTCCTTTTATTAATGTCTAGAGATTGTCGCAAAATGAGAAGAAACTCTAAAAATTGCATAAAAAATTCAAAAATAGATGTAGGAAATCCGGATTCCTTTTACAAATGCCAAAAAAAAAAAAATTAATTAAAAAAAAAATGAAGAAAATTAATTCTAAAAACTGGCTTTGAGTGCATATCCTTCAGACAAAACAACACTTCATACTCTTCCTGCCAAATCTTGCAGTTCTGCACTTAGCAGTGTCTTCAAAACATCACACACAGACAAACACCTATGTTTAATACATATAGTTTTAAATCTGAAACAATATACAGAACCAACTTTTAAAAAATTGGGTTAACCCAAACCCAACCTGCAGGAATCTAAACTCAGCTCGAACTGAAAATAGAGTTAACCCGATCTGCAGCTGATGCAGGACTTTAATCAAGACATTTTTCTCCAGAAGGAATTTCTATAGTTGCGTCAAGAGAGGGAAATTTCTCCCCCTCTCCCCCCTCTGGATCCTTTCAGAAAATTCTCTGTGAATTTCAGAAAATATTTTTTTACTCAGAACCTCCCTTGTCCTGGGATAACCTTATCCTTCCCATCTTAGAAATCCCACAAGAAGTGAGATGATGAAACGATATGTAACATCAAAAGTTATAAGCAAAATTTATGAGAGTGCATCACGATTACCTTATTTTAAATAAAATGATGACAAATTCCTAGTTTAGTGTATTATTTATTCATTAAAATTACACGCAAAATTTGCAGACAGATTATGAAATTTTAAAAGCTTGTCACAGACAGCTACAAAACTTTCTGCCACCGGGTGCCCAATTGACTGTGTTCCTTTTTGAGTACTTCAGCCAAATACCCATGCCACCCGACATCTTATTTCTGTATTTTTTACTTAAATGTTGTTAAATAGCATTCCAGACTAAAAGGTACACCTTTGAGGTAAAGAATTTTGTGACGGGTCCTGTTTTAAAATGAAAAATTTTGTGAAAGGTCCTGCTTTAAGATGAAAATTTTTTGTGAAGGATGCTGTTTTAAGATGAAAAAAAAACTTTTGTTGAAGGGTCCTTTTAAGGACCCAAAATTTTCCTAAACAGACCCCTGAAGATATTAGCAAGATAAATGCTGATATTATTGAGAATCTTCCAGGAGAATATGAAGTCTACTAGAGGTATGTATGGTTCTATCAAAGATCAGCCTGAAAGAACAACCCAGTTTACAACAGAATTTCTCAACTCTGTCAACATAACTGATTTCTTACCTCATGAGTTAAAGTTAAAATATAACACAATTATCATTCTATTGTGCAATTTAAATGTCTCAGAAGGAATTTGCAACAGAGCAAACCTAATTACCAAAAAACTTTGCAATAAGATCATCAAAGCAAAAATTATTATAGGAGAATATTCAGGTTGGGAAGTACATATTCTGCAAATTATTCTAGATTCAAGCAGAAGTCAACTTGGATGTATGATACAAGACAACAATTATGTATAAGGCCAGCTTTGCAAGAATTATACAAAAAGCTCAAGGAGAGACCTTCGAGTTCATTGGCATTGACTTTGGATATTTGTTTTTATGTATGGAACATTGCTTTTTCAAGAGTTCAGAGGTGAAACAGTTTAAAAGTACTTCTACCTACAGAAAACCCTCATCACACTCATAATGTTGCATGGAAAGAAGTACTGAATACTCCAACAAACAATTAATTCTGAACTTAACGACTTCAGAAACATGTCAGAAAAATTCATAACTGTTTCCAGGACAATACTGAGAAAATGGCTATAGAATGATAGATAAATAAAAACTCAATAAGTGAATTGTTCGCATTTATTATTATTACTTTTAAAAACTAGAAATGACATTTTTATTTAGAAATAAATACACGGAAATAATAAATAATTTTTTTTTTCAATGCAATATGAACATTGAAAAAATTCCCCCACCTCAGTCTACCAAGTACTGTAACTTTAAATGAGATATGAAGAGTATGGAATCGTTTATCCAGAAACCAGTTATCGAGAATGATAGTTCTAATTGACTGATTTCACATTCTTTCCAGAAAAAAGTGCTATACAGTGCCAGTTTGACATGTGCGTTGCTTGAAACATTGCAACATATGTGGTATAACTTGATGCCAACAACTAGGATTTAAAATGGAAGCATATTTAGCCAGATATTGGACATTTTGATTTTTATACAGTGAAAACAAAGGGATTTTTGTTTCCAAAAGATTCCCATAAATTGCCTTTTTTCACACTTTGATTAATCTTTGACTTTTTTTGGATCTGATTCTTAATCTGATAATCTAATAATTAATTTGAAATCAGAAACACCACCACAGCTACATACATTCTACAAATATGATCAAATGGATGTTGCTTTAATGCCCAACCAGTTATCCAGAATACATCTGACCTGACCATTCTGGATAAATGGTTCTGTTACTGTAAATGAATTTCAAATATTTTGTAAAGGTATCATGTTTAATATTAGAAGAGGATTATATTATACCATAACTAAGGGAACAGTGAGACATCTCCTTCGTGTTTTTCCTATAGAATCGGCTACAAAATGGTTTAAATACCTATCTGTCCACCAATTTCTATGACAATTTATATGGTTCTTGCAACAGTGGTCTATAACACATTCGCCAGATGGGAGCTCAATCAGAGATACCATTTGGGGGTTATCGTGTTCACTGTCTCACTCATACCCACACATATAATACTTTCTTTACACTACATGTTCAAAAAGTAAAAATTGCAGAAATACATTAAAAAGCAAGCTTATGAGAGTCAGGCTGAAAATCAAGAAGGCTGGTATCTCTGTGTAGTTGAACTTATTTATCCAAAAATATGTATAAGAAAATGCGACTAAATATAAAATTTACACATTTTACTACTGAATCTTCAACAGAAGAGATCTTTAACATAAAAATATAAGCAAGTACAAACTGGTTAAAGAGCTCTTTTGATGGTTTAGACAGCCAAAATTTTTTCTTTTTACAATTTTTAAGATAATATAATAAATAAAAAATACTAGATGTTACCTTATTTTTTGTGCGAATATTTCTGGCTTTTTCCAGTAATGAATCAGCTAAAATAAGTTCTAAATCAGCTTCATTTTTAAGCTTATCCTCTGAATCAGCTTGAACACATTTTGATGCTTAAATTAAAGAAAAGTGCAAACAAAGTATCAAAAAAGGCAAATAAAAAATGTTTATTGAATCGCAGATAATATGAAACACAATCAGATAAAATTTTAAGCTTCTAAATTAAGCTCAATTCAATTGCTAAACTTAATATATTAAATTTTTAGACACCATTTTAATTTTTATTTCAAAATAACATCATTATAAAGAAAGTTTTCACAAAATGCCTGTTGGCAATAAAAGTACTCAGTTTTATGGCAAAATAATAAATATTTTGGAGCTAATTGCTAGAATTAAAAATTGTTTAGAATGCCAGACCAGAAAAGAAATCCTATTGGTGTTAATGCTTGAAATTATTACATGATCAGATGATTAATTTTTTTTAATGGATATATATGTCCCTATAAAAAAAATCTTGCTCATGCTTCATGTATAATAATTTATTAATGGCAACCTCATATAAATGTCCCCTGTTGAAAGAAATATTTATTGCAAATCACAGACTTAAAACACGGTATATTCCGAATTTCTTATAATTGTATCTTCAAAGAATTATGTTTATATGGGGTAATATTTTCATTTGTTGGCATGTAAATGTAGAAAAATGTCTAAAAAGAACCTGTATACAACAGAGAGTCCTAACTTAAATGGAAAAGTTTCATATTCCCAGCAGAAAATGGAATATCTGCTTTAGACAGGTTAATAAAAGCAGAATTTCTCTCTCGTCCTTTGTGACCCTGTCTTAGCAAGTTGTAGATTTTAAAATGAAACTCAACAAAGCACACACTTTACAATTAATGTAAATCCAACTTCATCGATCCAAATTATGAGATAAATCTTATATTCTTTATTAAAAATCAAGGTAATTTTCCTAGGTAGTCAAGACCAGGACCCAGTTACTGCAGCGGCAAACATTGAACAGTTTTTTAGAATAAAAATTTTCACCTTTTTTAAATGCAATTGTTTTTTAAATAGGGCAAAAATATTCTTATAAAATGCCTGGAGAACTTTCCCCTGCATTAATCGGCTCTGGTCAAGACTGAAATTATTTTGAACACTCCCCCCCCCCCCCTTCCCAGATACTCTATTTTCACTCACACAAAACACAATGTACATTAAATTTTATATGTGGTAAAATTCAATTATGTCAAAACTATACAAAAACTGTAAAATATTTATATGCATGTAAATTGTAATCGAAAAGTTAAATTTGAAACTATTAGATAGAAAAAACAATATAATCCTTAATAATGAAAATAAATCCTTATAATATGCCAAATATAGGGAGGGCAATACCAAATATATATTATACCAAAATCAGAGCAAAAGGATGTTTAATTTTGGTTTTATACCCATTCCTGCAAACCCCCCTCCCCCTCTTCCACCAAAAAAACGGTGAAAAATTTACAATTTAAGCATTTATTTGGAGTCTCAAGAATCTGAAAAATCACTAGGGAAAATAAAAATAAGAAAATAAAAGTGAAAATTTTACCATTTCGACATTAATTTTGTTCTCTTCTAATAGCTTCGTAAAAAAGGGTAAAAGTTTTATATTTTAAGCATTATTAATTGTACAATTTTGGATCCTGCAAACCCAAAAAATCCAAATATTGAAATCTAAGAAGAAAACAAATTTTTACTATTTCGGATCTCACTGACTTAGAAAAGAAAATATAAAAAGTTGAAATTTTGGAGTTATTTTGTGTCCTCCAGATGCGAAAAATTCTGCTGTAAGGGAAGAAAAATAAAGATGAAAATTTTACTACTTCAGAAATAATTCAGGTTCTGCAGATGCAAAAGAAAATGTGAAGATTTTATATTTTTGGCATTAATTTTATAATTTCGGATTTATTTCGGGTCTTGTAGACCCAAAAATCAAAAAGAGAAAGATAACAGAAATTTCAGTATTTCATCATTATTTTGGGTACTGCAG
Source organism: Maratus michaelseni (assembly GCA_963931845.1). Classification (NCBI taxonomy): domain Eukaryota; kingdom Metazoa; phylum Arthropoda; class Arachnida; order Araneae; family Salticidae; genus Maratus; species Maratus michaelseni. Next base: position 126,105,351 of record OZ007600.1, on the reverse strand, counting down.
ATTCAGGAAAAAAATTGCAATTTCACTTTTCTTTTTTGGAAGGAATACATGCAAATAATGTGCTGAAATTTATTTACCATTGTGAGATTTAACTTCTGTGTTCTTCACTTTAGATAATTTTGATTCAGTGTGGCTTGGCTTCCTAAAATATTAGAATATTTAAATTTCATAACTATAAGCTAAATTAAAAGGATAAAGTTTAAATTATACAAGTCAGGTATTATGCAACAACATAAAGGATTTGAGGAAAGCATTGGTCATAAAGTGTGGCATATTGTAATATTTAAATAATTTCCCCACTTAACTGATTTCTTAAATAAAATTTATTTTTAAAAATTACATCTACAAATTAAATATAAATGAAAATAAATCCTTATTCTAACACTAAAAATCATTTGTGAAAAGTCACCATCAGATATTAAAAAAAACTTGCAAAAATGATTTGATTCAGTTTTGTTCAACAAAAATTTCGCAGCTGGCAATAACTTAATCAGTAAAATAAAAAAAGCAAGAGAAGCTGTTCACTGCTCTGGTCTTTAAATCAGCAATATTACTCATACCAACTATCTCATGATCACGTAAATTGCAACAATGTTTATATTTTCTGACAGAATCATGCTGCTTCTTATTGGTCATTTTCATACATGTTGTGTTCCCAAAAACAGTGGAAGCTAAAGCATCCTAGAAAAAAATGTCTTTGTCCAAAAGACATGGAGATTTATCGTCATCGTTTTTGTTCCTTTTTCAAGATTTTTTTTTCTGTTTGATAACAGATTTTGCTGTGCTTCATAAAAAAAAAAAAAAAAAAAAAAAAAAGGTGCAAATCCTTACAAATAGTGGTTAAATATAAAAAAGTTTTATTGTCACAAAGATAAAGAATTTTTTTTTTTCCTTTTAGTACATGTGTTCTAAAATAAATCGAATCATAAATAAAGATCAGTGACAAGAAAATCTTGAATTGGCAGATTCACAATACATATATATATATAATTTTTTTCATGCTATTGCTCATGTTTTTTTACATGTTTTCAACTGTGTCAATGTTTATACTAAACTAATCCATATAAATATATCTGAATGTTTTCATACATATAATAAATACATTTCATAATTTAGTGCTTTTCATGTTGATATTTATTTTGAATGATGACACTCACTATTTTTTAGACACACCAAAAAAAATAATAATAATAATAATAATAATAAATAAATAAAAATAAATAAATAAATAAAACAAAAATAAAAGGATACATTTTTGTAGGTTTGTTATTTATCATGTCATATTATTCCTATTTTTATTATTATACATTGAATTTTCTCATGTGGATATGGAACTTTGATTTAAGAACATTTTTTTAAGGGATTGATTTTTTTTTATGGATAGATCTTAAAAAGAGTAAATTATTACGACTTCAAAAGTTCTTATTAATTATAAATTTAATGATTTGTCCTATTTTAACCCCTCATATCATGAATCTCACTATAGCATTGGGTCTCTAGAATAGGGGATTCTAATTAGCAGTACATGAGGCTCTTTGAAACAATTAACTTAACCTTCTGCTGGTCCTTTAATTAGATAACTGTAGCTGGGATGACACATCACCCCTGCTACCATCGGAAAGTAAAGTTAACATTTAACAAGCTTTTTCTCAGAAAATTAAAAGGTGTTTAATAGAAGCAAAAAAAGTTTCTTACAAAATCTCAAACATGAAAAAAAAAAAAAAAAAAAAAAAAAAAACATCACTCTGAATGCGGCAACCTTATTGTATTGGAATCCCTAAAAATACACAAAATTCGTAAATGCCACGATCACTGAGAAATAGTTTGAGTAATTCCGAGATCTGAAGAAACATTAGCCGTGATCCAGTTCGAGTCGTCATCAGGTACACAATAACTAGAAAGAAAACAAGAGTCAACTGGATGAGCAGGCCTACTAAATGACTTAAGCACTTACAAGCCCCGACAAGAAGAGTTGGTCTCTTAATTTTGAACCAATTACAGATGAGAGACCGGCACCTGGATTGGCACCCCCAGAGGTAACGCTTATTCTAAACTTAGAGGACATTGGAGCCACAAACAGATTTTACGTGCACCAGCTCCCATTAACGTACACGGTCCCACAGCAGCCGCAGCCGAGAAAGATGTAACCATCCCAAGCATTGACCATGGTCGATGCTGCTTCCACTTTCAGTGATCTTACGGGAACTGAGCTTATTCGTCTGTGCCACTACGGAACACTAGAAAGAAAACAATGGAAATAGCGAGAAAATCAGCTATAAAAAAATAACCAACTTACTAGCATTCAAAACTCAGATATAAATGAGCAGAAACACTTGCCAAAATCAGGAACAAGGCTAAACGTTAATTATCCCCTCCCAATCTCCTCTTTTCCTCTGTCCCAACCCTCTATATTGGAACTTCTAAATGGACTAACCTGCTCCATTATGCGTCACTCCTCAAAAGAGCCGGTAATTGCAGTTACCATGTGGAAAGAAAAAATAATAAGGGTTACTAAAATTAGTAATATTGGCTTCATGCATGTCGCAACTGGCTCAAACTTGGCCCGGATAATACATAAGTACCCATTTTTCTATTAGCTGGGCATAGGTAATAAATCACCAAATAATTTTTAAGGTTACAACAACAATGCAGTTAATTGTGCACCAAACCATGTTTGCCAAAATATGCCAACTGGCTGTGAAACTGCAACACAGAGATATTTTAAACATTAAAAAGTAGAAAATATAAGCAAAAAGTGAGTGTAATCTATATTTATTAAAATAGACAATATTAATTATGTAATTTTATACATTGAGAAAACAATTTAGAAATCTTGAACAAATAATTTATTTATTTTTTCTTTTCTGTTGCCATATCTTAAAAAAGAAACAAAGTAAAAATTTAATTTTAAAAATAAATTCCCTAGTTCCTGCTTTCTATCAAGCATGAATCAAAGCAGTGGATTTTTAATAATCGTAGGGTCCATGCCAAATTAATATAGAATTTTTTTGGAACTACATGAATTACAATCATGAAATCTGTCATGATTTTTAAGATAAACATTGAATGCTTATTAAATAGTGTTTCTTTTAAAAAAATCTATTTTTACTTTTATTAATTAGTATAAGAATTTTTGGAATACATAAGAATCTTATCAGAAGAAATATTTACAGCTGTAAATAACTAAGAAAAGTGAACTTTAATTCCATAAGTAATTTAAAAGCTTAACTTCAATTTTCACTATAGATTTAAACAAATTCTTAAAAACTAGTTGGATGTGTCAATCCCAAAACTTTCTTCTATCTCACACAGGTTTCGCATACACTAAAAACGAATCAGCACCAATTTATATCAAGGTCTAACTGAATCTAAAGTTTTATTAAATTCTGTGCATTACTTCTTGATATGACTATTGCTAAAATAGTATAAATCCTGCAAAATGCAACATAGCAGCGCCACCTGTTCGGAGATTTAGACCAAAACCTAATCAGCAACAACTTATTTCAATGCGTAACTGAATCTGAAGTTTGATGAAAATCCATGCATTAGTTCTTGAGATATAATTATCGTGTTAATAATGAAAAAAGTAGCATAGCAGCGCCACCTGTTGGGTTATTTACACCAAAACGTAATCAGCGTCTATTTATGTCAAGGTCTAACTGAATCTGAAGTTTAGTGCATTAGTTCTTGAGATAGAGCTATTGCGGATATCGTGAAAACTGCAGCATAGCAGCACCACCTGTTGGGCGATTTTCACCAAAAACTAATCAGTACCAATTTATATCAAGGACTAACTGAATATAAAGTTTTATGAACTTCCGTGCATTAGTTCTTGAGATTGAGCGCCCACAAAATTTTTGTCACATACAGACAGACAGAGTCACAGGCAGACATTTTCTAAAAATAGTCAAATCGTGTTCAGGACTTTCTAAAACGTATAAATCCATCCAAAACACGAAGTCGAAAATTTTCAGGAATCCAATACTTTCTTCTTGTAAATAAAGAACAAAGTAATAATATTCAATAAAAACACTGTTTATATTTTCACTAGTAAAAGGAAAACACGTGGCAGAAAACTGATATTGTTGAAGAGCATTATTAATTTTTTTAGTTTTATTTATGCAAAAAATAAAACCTCTTTGTAGCATTTGAAATAAATTCTTTAAAAATTTGAAGACATAACAAAAATTATATTCCATTCAAATTCTCAGAAAAACAAAAATTGGTTAAAAAAAATTGATTGACAAATATTTATCATTTGTAATATTGATTCACAATGTCATAATTTTTACTTAACAATGAAACATTTTTGTCTTAACTTTCTCGTATTTAATTTAAATGTAATAAAATAAATAAATAAATAATAGTAATTTACCACTCTTTTACGTATGAAGTATATTCCTGCTGCCATAAGTTTTCCATAGATTTTCTATGGTTATCACAAGCATCCTGAATGCATAAAATGAACTGTATTATGCTACAAAAAAAATAAAGAAAATTTTAAATCAGTGATAAAAAAGGAAATACAACAAAGAAACAGAAGTTATCTATAAAAATCCATTTTCATCCTACACAAATTGAATACAAGAACCCAACATTAAATATAGGAAGGAAGGTGAAATGTAACGAAATAAAACAAACTCCTTTTATGCCAAAAAAAAGTACTTTTCTGTTATAGGGGCCTTTGTGAAATAAATCCAATTGCCTTGGCAGGAGAAGGAAATGTTTCACACACTTTCTAGCAATCAATCTATTTACTATTTCATACACACAAGCACTTTTGTCAATATTATACAATTTAATTAAAACACAGAAGCCATTTGTCTGTTATTATATACAAACAGAACTAATGTGTCTAATACACAGAATTAGAAGCAATCTTTTTTTTTTTTTTAAATATACATATATAAACAAGCAATAACACTTCATTAGTTTTGTTTTTATCTATATATTTAAAACGCTAAGCTTTTTCATTCGACAATCCGTGAGAACAAACTACTGCATCAAATTACATCATTCTTCTTTTAAATGAAAGATATTTGGACACAGATTTGTTATCGTACATTCGTTTGTTCGAAAATTTCATTAATTAGCCGAATTTTAAATTAAACTTTTACATCTGCTTATGACGTCATAAAGTCGGCAATCGGAATACGCCCACTGTTGCGAGGCACACAGTTTATTCTCTGAACTCTATGGTTGCGAGGATAAAAGAGAAATAATAAATATTAAAAGCACATGGCTTTTAGGCCGAATCTTTTAATTTGCAAGTTAAATTTCGGTAAAAATATTTATCCGCTTATTTTATAAGAGAATAAAAATTCATATTTATTGTGACACCATGGGAATATTGTCCATTGGGTTTATTTTATCATTATGCATTATAACTTTGTTGATGCCATTTTTTTCATTACAATTAAAAACAAAATATTTTTTTTTTATTTGTATACATGGTGTTTAAGCATAAAAGTAACATATACAAATTATGTGTGAAAAGTTTGCGCCGGTGAAAATGACGTTATGCTTAGCTTAAAATGCATTTTAACATTGAAAAAAATAAAAATAAAAATTTATATGATTGTGTCAACATGACGTAATTTTAACTGATTTTTCAATTTTTAATTTTAAAGATTAGAGCTGGAGCTTTTATTGGGTGCTTCATCTTGATTGCATACCTTGATTACATGTTACATTACTTTTTTTAAATTATAGGTTAGATTTCATTTTTTAATAAAAAAATTCACAAAAGTAAAGGATTTCAGGAAAATTAAAATTATTAAAAATAGTGTTATGGTTAAAAAAAAACTTGAAATAATGATTGTTTTTTTTAGCTAGAATAAACAATGCAAGGAATTTTATAGGAATTATTTTAGTAGGTTTGTTATAAGTTCATTTAACAGTTCCTTATTAGCGGCAAGGTTCTATTTCTTTCACTGGGAATTTCTCTTTTGATGTCAAAAACGGTAGTCTACTTTTGGATGCTAGCCAAAATGCAGTGGTAATTTTTAGAAATGGGTTGGGTTGGGTTGGGTTGGGTTGATTATTGACGGCCAATTATCTACACCTGGGATACAGGCCGGGGGGAAGTGCCCTTCGTGGGGGTCTTTCTAAGGGAACCTAACCCGTATTTATGCATGGATAAATCCACGGCTCGAAGAAAACCACGGAAACTCCAAACGATTAGGCCGACGGGCGCGATTGGGATCGAACCCAGCACCTCCCGTCTACCAGCTTCGAGAGCAGAACCTCTCAGTCACTGGTGGGGCTAATTTTTAAAAAGAAAAAAATATTAGCTTTCGATTGAAATTTATTTGAAAACTCCCGCTTAATTTAACGACTTTTTAAATAATTTTCAAGCATGAAATATTTTTCAATTCTATTTCAGCAATGATCATCAGTTTGCTTTAATAATGTAAAATAGCCCCTGGGAAAGTTGCCACAATTGAAAATAGATTTCCCTGACCATCATCAAAAGTGAAAAAAAAAATAATAAAAAAACCTGATAAATCAGACAAAAAAACTATTTTCAGTTTATGTTTAACATAAAATTGATATGTTGAATTCATTGATGTATATGTTGCATCAGAATATGCTAGGAATTGTATTTTTTAAATTTTTTTAAAGATCTATTGGGTATTTAACTGTATAAGAGAGAAAAGATCCCGGACTGCGATGGATAATCATCCTGTTTATGGGACCGAAGAAACCATACACATGAATTACACTTGAAAATATTAAAAATCTCCCTCATCTGCAGATTGATTTATTATTGTAAAATTAATTCTTCATCTTTACATAAAAACTGATTAGCTTAAAGCAAGGGATGCGTTTTAGAAAATATGGATTTGGAACAAACAATGAATAAAGAAGACATTTTAAAACTTTTAATTTAAACATTTTAAAACTTTTTTTAACATCGAATTTCGTCAGTGCTTTTGGGCATTGGAGCTCATTCAATTGCATTATCACAGGGGGAGGGGGGGTGTTTTATTTACTGGGTTTTTTTATTTACTGAATATAAGATGAACGTAGAAATATACTATTTGTATGATACTTCATAAGTGCATGAAATTTTCTTTCTTGCCGTGGGGAATATGGCGGTAATGTCAAACTGATTTGCATTACACAGTTGTTTACGAATTTGTTTACATCAGAAATAGTATTGTATTTCACTGGGGGAAAAAACTTTTAAAATAAAATATTTGAAAGACTGTTTCATACGCACCCCTTCTTAAATAATAAAGTAGCTTATTTTACTGATATTGTTATAGTATTTTTTTTCCGTCAAGTCTTGACGGGTACCATCTAGTAGATATTTACTTCATTTAGCAACAAATCTTACTTTCTTAAACTGAATCGTGCCAAGCTTTTTAACAAACGTCAAAGCCCATTTAACAGAAAAGTACCAAAAGAGATTACACCAAATGGGAATATAAGTTATTTATTGGTTACCTTTAGTCATATTTTTGGCAACAAAACTCAGTACTATGCATGAAAGTTTTGTGCCACTATATTATAAATCAGGGATCTGTTTAGGAAAAATTAGGGTCCTTTAAAGGATCCTTCACTTTTTTTTCATCTACAGGATCCTTCACAATTTTTTCATCTACAGGAACCTTCACAAAATTCTTTCTTTTAAAAAAGGACACCTCACAAAACTGTTTCATATAAAAAATGGATTCTTCATCAATTTAATCATCTTAAAATAAAATCACTATACAGCTATAATCACCAAATAATATAGGTGAAAATTAGCGGTCGCCACTCGCCATGTGGCGATTAAAAAATCAGCCATCGATCGCCACTAGCTAAGTGGCGATTAAAAAAATTGTTATCGATCGCCGAGTGAAATACACCATTTTTCATGGAAATATGCATCTCTACATTGATTACATCTAATTAGAGAACTGGTTAATTCTTTTTCCTACCAGATGCAAACAGATTTTAACGACTTAGCTGTATTTTCAATATTTCAGCTTTTTCTCATATGCTCTTTAGTTAAATTATTTTTTCAAGAAATACAATTTTATTACAGTTATATTTACAGTTAAAATATATTCATCAGCTTTGATTCAACATGCATTTCAAGTAAATTAATTTTTATCCACCGAATACAAGCAGATTTTAAGGACATTTCAGTATCTTCAATATTTCAACTCCTGCCACATACTCACCAGTTGGATTATTTTTCTTCAAGAGATACTGTTTAATCATGCGAAATACACTCATACAATAGGTATAAAACTTTTATAGAAAAATATGTTTATATACATACAACGATTATAATTTATCTAGATATCAAGAAAATTTGAAACAAAATAGTGACCACTAACTTTAAAAAGTGGCCACTAATGAAACTGAGTCTACCGGCCACTGGCTACTAACTAAATTTCCCAGTTTTCACCTATACCAAATAACCTATTATCCAGCTATATAAACTTATAAACATAGTGTAAATATGTGTAATACATATAACTTTATATACTATGAAGGCTATAAATAATCAATACACTGCTGTTGCCTATTAGGATAGACGAGAAGCTTTAAAATACTTTAAATAAATAAAATATTGCGGGTGGTCTACTGTGTACCGGCCTCCCCATTATATACTTTTTTCCGCAAAAAAGTCCCTGCCAGAGCAAAAGTTCTTTATCTAGTATAGAACGACACAGTCAATAACGGTTGAAAAATGCATTTACACTTGATTTGTTTTGACAGAAATTATCAAAAATATCATACACAATGTTTTGAAAATAAATATCAAATTATATAAAAAATCATGATATTTTGAAAATAAATATCAGACATATATCACTGAACTCTGTCAAACACATTAACATATAGTTTTCAGTAAAACTTAAATTATTTATTTAAATAATAACTCTCTTATTTTTGTAAGTAGCTTTTTGCAAAAAAGTTCGCTTGATGTTTCGAGAACAAATTCCCTAATTCATGTTTTTGTAAATTATCAATGTGAGTAATCATAGGATTGAATATTTAGACTTTCAAGTATTTCTTACTTTTTTAAGGAATTATTTAGAGGTTCCATTCTTTACGGAAAAATGTTTTGGCTACATCAAAGATCTTCGTAGAAAGAAAAAAATAACACTTGGAGGTAAACTATTTTATTTTCTGATTAATAATATGAAAAGTTAATTGTAAACAGTGTACACAAACTTAATGAAAATCACACAATTCTTACAAAGTCGAACATATATATTTTTAAATAACAAAACACCATAATTTAAAACAGAAGCAAAAATGTAAACATTTCACCTGTGGTGTTTTTCAGATTACAATTACTGAGAGCGTGTTCAGCTTACACGACCACAACGACCATGGTCGAAGGAGACTGGAAAATGGAGTTGTATTTAAACATACAGTTACAGTGAACTTGAGAATCAAATGTTCAAATCACGCATTTGCCTACTTATATTAATATTTTGTTGCATGTTAGTTGTGTACTTGGTGGGTGAATGCATGGAGATAGAAATAAGAAGGAGAGCAGTGAAGATAGGCTTTCAAGATCACAACATGGACCGGGAATTAGTACCCAGTTTGTGGCGCTGGTGCTCCCAAAGGCCGGTCATGTGACCTGTCAAACATGACAAATTGTCGTCTGCTCTTCCTGCATTTTGGTTTTGAGCATGGTAAAGAGATAGAGGGCGCTACACTTCCTAAAGGCCCAAAAGACCAGAAACGCCGCCATACTAGGTACCGCTTTTAGTTCCATAAGTAGAAACATTATCTTTGTTCTCCTTCTCTCTATCTCCCTGGTGAATGGTTAAAGCATTGACTTTCTATCTAGATAGTATGAATTCGAATCCCACGCTTTCTTCGAGTTTTTTTTCTGCTTTTTTATTTAAAAATGTTTTGTCAGTTGCTATTTATTTTTCATGCTAAATGGTAAATTTTGACATTAATAACAGTTCCAGATTAATATTAAAATAAATTTAATTAATTAAAATAAAATACTTATTTAAATATTGTATTTCAGATTTTTTTTTTTTTTTAAGTGTTTATTGGTTTACTTTATGTTTTTCATGATAAATGGAATATTTTTAATAAAAGTAAATTTTGATATTAATAACAATTACAGGTTTATTTCTATTGTTATTATAAAATACTCATTTAAATACGATAAATGGGCAATCTCCCGATTAAATTTTTCTTTTACAGCGCTTTATAATATTTAAATTTTTATTCCAATTCGTTAATATTTTTTTAGCAAATAAGAATTGTGCAAAAATATCTGTGCGCATACGATGGGTGTGTGTTTTTTATGGAGTACCTTATTGGTTTATTATTACTAAAACTAAAATGCAAAGCATATTTTACAATATAAAATTCAATGTGTAAAATATTATAAAAATAAAATTATACGTATAACGTTAATTTTTTTTTAAATCAAATTAAAAAATGAATTTTGATAATTAAATATTTAAGTTTCAAACAATTTGTTACCGAAATAAATGTTTTAATAAGAATATTAGAAACTCTTTTTATCAAATTTTAACAAATATTTTAATTTGCTAATACAAATGAAAGTCATAACATGTTGATATCACAGTTTTGTTATATTAACAGTATTCCATTTTAATGAAAATATAAAGCAACTGATGAAGCCCTTTTATATATTAATAAAAATTGAAAAGAAAAATCTAAAATAAAAGAAGAGGCTTATGATCCAGGTTCATTTGTTTAATACGACAAAACATCGTAAGTGTATGTAATATTTTTTATTTAATTTTTATTTTTGAGTGCTTCTGTCTAATTATTTTAAGGCTTTCTGTGTTAGACCTGTTGGGAGACGACTTTCATATACGATCCTTAATTATTTTAATATGTGTATTTCCAAATAAAAACGACTGACATCTCTAAATCAGTTTTAACTTTTCAGATAAATTATTTGCATAGAACAAACTTTTTAAAGTTCCAAACTTCCAAACAAAAACTTTAGAGTGCTGCCAAATTTGAAAAGCAAAATTACATAAAATTATGAATTAGATAAATATAATACAACGAGCTACACATAATATGATGACCGTATAAAGACTATAAATTATGCTACAGCAGACCCACTGAGTTATATAGAATTATATTATTAAGAGCTCAGTGGTTAGGCCAAAAGCTGACACAAATCGGTGATCGAACATCTGACCTGTCATCAACTTATATGTCACTAAAACTGATATATTAATCATACTCCGCTATTGTTATATTTTATATACTGTTTCGTTAAGAAATACGAAAGTTTAAAAAATCAGTTATAAAGTTGAAAATTGTTAGATTTCCGATCAAACTGTTAAAGGTGTTCAATCAACCTTCCAAACGAAAAGCCCAATCACGTGATCAAATCGACCACAAAATTTTTTGGGTCAAGAGAGCGAAGTTTGCGCAGGCGCATCGGGCTAAATCAGATCACGTGATGCTTTGTTGTGTCACGTGATGTTTTGTGTTCATGATTCCTATTATGATATTCCTATTACAAGAGCCACTTTTTTGGAAGGATAAGGGCTTATAGTCGCTGGCTTCACTTATTATAAGGCACAGAAACAGAATATAATTCAATTATGGCTTATTTCCATGCTTCTGAGGAGACTCACTCCATGTATATTTTCTCCTTCGACCATGGTCGTTGTGGTCGTGTAAGCTGAACACGCCCTGAATATGGTCTGAATTATACCTATCGATATAATTTAATTGACAAAGTGAATAATCAATCGGTTTATTTATAGCCACCAATTTCTTGGATTTTCAAACCGACAGTTTTTTTTAATTTTATCTTTTTGATAACAGCAATTTAAATATTTTGTTTTAGTTACCGCAGAATTAACAAGAACCTATCTCTAGCGGGTCATACTGCACTTTTTATTTGCAACCAACCAACCGTTTACTTGAAATATTTTGTTTACAACTTTAAATGAGAGATTTTGCGTTCAAATTAGATATTCTTTCAAAATACTCTTATTAGAAAGACTGTAATGCGTTGTCGAAAAACAAAGCTAAAACTTGTATCTTATTTCAAACTGTCTCAAAGTTATTTAACCATACATAGTGTGCCTATGAATACTTAATTATTGAAAAAAAGAGTTGAGTAAATCTTAGAAATGTATTTAAAAATTAAGTCCAATCTTTTTAAGCGTGACACTATATTAAAGCTTTTGTATTGCAATAATAAGCTCACTACATGGTCTACACTTGCATCTGCTTTTAACGCCAAAGAACCTAGAATAAAATCTTTTAAAGCTCAGTTTTTGGGAGAATCTACCGGTTTATTTCGATATAGAGAATTGCAAGTACCAGATGGATTTTATTTATTGAAAGATAATGCTGTATCTAAGTCACATGATCTTATAAACGAAATTGTTAGTAAAAATAGGAAAAGGAAGATGGTTCAAGTATTTGATGAATTATCAGACACTTTATGTAAAGTTGCTGACATGGCAGAATTCGTTAGAATCGGTCATCCAGAAGAAAAATTCGCTCGAGCAGCTGAACAAGCTTCTGTGAGTATTAGTAGCATAGTTGAAGAGTTAAACACAAATCGTGAGTTATATGATAAGTTAAAATATGTTATTGAGAATGGAGATGTATGTCCAACAGATGCAATTGATAACTATGTTGCTAAGCTCTTTCTGTTTGACTTTGAACAATGTGGCATTCATTTAGATAAGGAAAAAAGAGAACAGGTTGTTAGGTATAATGAATTTATTCTAAATGTTGGTTCCCAGTTTATGACAGGAACCTTAAGCCCAAGAACTTTTCGAAAAGCTAACCTTCCAGTGACAGCTACTAGCCTTTTTCCATCTGATGGGGACACTATAGTAGTTAGTAGTTTTTATTCAGAATCAAAGAATGAAGCTTTAAGAGAAGCAGCTTACAAAATATTTCTACATCCTGAAAAAAACCAGCAACAGCTGTTAGATGGATTATTAACAGCTAGACGAGAGCTAGCCAAACTGTGTGATTTCCCATCTTATGCCCACCGAGCTGTGCGTGGAAGTATTGCAGGAACACCTGAATTTGTTTATGAGTTTTTAAAGCTTTTGAGAGATAAAATAAAACCACAAGCAGAGGATGATTACAAAAACATGTTAGAATTAAAAAGGGAGCAGGACAAATATGCAAGATCCTTAATGCCATGGGATGTGCCTTATTTAATGTCCAAACTTAAAGAAAGGCAATTTAATCTTCAATCTAAAGTTTATAAGCCTTATTTGTCATTAGGAGCCTGTATGGATGGTTTAAATCATGTATTTAATGCACTGTATAATGTCAATCTCTCTGTGGAAGAAACTTTAGATGGTGAATTATGGCATAATGACATTAAAAAATTGAAAGTCTCTGAAGGTGATGAGACATTAGGTTATATTTATTGTGACTTTTTCGAGCGTTCTAGGAAGCCAAATCAAGACTGTCATTTTACAATCCAAGGGGGTCGAATGTGCAGTAATGGTGAATATCAAAAACCCATTGTAGTTCTGATGTTGAATCTCCCTAAAGCTTCATGGTCTTCCCCATCATTACTGACACATTCACTCATAGATAATTTATTCCATGAAATGGGTCATGCAATGCACTCAATGCTAGCCCGAACTAAGTACCAGCATGTAACTGGTACTAGATGTTCAACAGATTTAGCTGAAATCCCTTCTGTTCTTATGGAATATTTTGCATCTGATCCGAGAGTTGTTACTAAGTTTGCACGACATTATGAAACAGGAGAGGTTATTCCTGATGATTTAGTTCATAAATTAAGGGGGGCTAAAAAAATATTTTCTGCATGTGAAACAGAACTACAGATTTTCTATGCTGCATTTGATCAAGCATGCCACAGTAATCAATATCAAAACATGTCCACAACTGATCTTTTAGCACACATTCAGAAGTCTTATTATGGACTAACTCATGTTCCCAATACAGCATGGCAGTTGCGATTCGGACATCTTGTTGGTTATGGTGCAAAATATTATTCATATCTAGTGTCTAGGGCTGTAGCCTCATGGATATGGCACAAATATTTCAAACATAATCCATTTGACTCCGAAAATGGAAGAAGATTTAGGGATGAAATATTGGTTTATGGTGGCTCTAGACCTCCACGTGAATTAATTGAAAATTTTCTAGGCACAGAAATAACTCCTGAAAACTTATCTGATGCATTAATGAAAGATATAAATTATAAATATTTATGAAAATAATAGTGTTCATTTTAAATATAATATTCATTTCTACTTGTTTTTTTAATGATATAGGCTTGAAATATGTGTATTCAGTGTAGTTTAAAATTTTTTTTGCCTTCCTTTTTTTCTGTGTAAGCCAAATTTATAAGGTTTTAACCCAAATCTTTTCAATGTTCTTAAAATTTGGGCTTAGATGCTTTACACTCACGCTAAAAAAAAAAAAAAAATTATCGGTTAAAAAAAAGAAAAAAGTCGCCAAATTTAGGGGATTTTTTTCTTTAATGGCAACCTAGCCATTGTATTAAGTTATTCGTTTGGCGCAGTCTTGGAAATCGCGCCAAACAAACAGTCGCCAATCTTTTGTTTACATTTTAGCGTGATAGTAACACATCTGTTCCAAAATTTGTTCACTTTGTGCTTGTTAGAGATTTTTAAATATATTTCATTAGTATTATCAATGACAATATGATGTAAAATTGCTCTTTGATTCTTGTGAAAATTATAATAAATCATTTTATTCAGATTTATAACATATAAATGGCATCCATTTTCTGAAACAGCCTTATAGGATATTGCATATTTATCCTTTAGTATTACTCAACATGCTTATCTCTAAATTATAGTAGAATAGTGAGAAATCCATTCTTTAAAATATTTCTGAAACAGTAGGCATATTACTTAAAGTCTTAGGTGGGTCATTCTCATGAAAAGATGCTTTTTATGGTCACAAAGAGACATCCCTACATCTAAAATACAAAATAATTACATTTTTTTTTTTTCAATACTAATTAATTAAAAGTCTTCAGTTAAGTTCTAACTTAATATATTTTTTTTTAAATGGTTTTATTTTTACTAAGGAATCAACTTATGTTACTAAGGAATAAATTTTGTTCTTATTCAAAATTGTTTCCCTCTGTGGGCACAGAAAATGTCATAGATGACGATACATGCCAAATCATCATTGGATAGCTTGATAGAAAAAAAGACTTTTTGTTTTTTAGATATAACTCTTTATTCTGTTCTGGAGTTATTGAATCTTTTCAAATTTATCAGTTCCTATAAAACACAATGTAAACACATTGATAATTTGTTGTTACTACAGAGGTGCCATAAAACAAAACACAGTTTTAAAAATTAAAACTATTAGATGTTAAAATTCATAAGCTTTCGGCTAAACATTAGCCTTCCTCAGATGAACACAAGCCGACGAGAAGACGCCGCTCCGATTCCGAATGGCGTGCTCTGGCCAGGTCCAAAATGGGCGAAACCAATCCACTATGAATTGGAGGGAGAGAAAGAA
The DNA here is from genome assembly GCA_963931845.1 of Maratus michaelseni. NCBI lineage: Eukaryota > Metazoa > Arthropoda > Arachnida > Araneae > Salticidae > Maratus > Maratus michaelseni. The sequence continues at coordinate 126,089,865 of OZ007600.1, read as the reverse complement.
GTTGGGATGATATCATTACAAGCTGGGGGAGGGGGGGGGGCAAAAACCAAAAACCCCAGTGACACCCAATACATTATACCATATACGAGGGATCTGATAAGATAATACATCATTACATGTATTATCACCTCTTTTCAAAATTTCTAGGGACTCTCTGATTATGCAACTATTATACTGTGAACAATGTGAAATTATTATAGTTTTACTTAAAAATATATCAATATCTTTAGCTTGATTTAATCTAGATAAAGCAGTGGATAATTTACCTTTTTTTTTTTTTTTTTTTTTGGTCAGCCGTATGTTATTTAATCCTTTCCTTTAATTTGCGAGTTGTCATGCCTATATATGAATATATTTTAGAACTGCCATTAACTTTAAAAGGAATAATATAAATATCAGACCAGATCCAAATGGAAGTTATCAGTTCCATTTGGAGTTTAGCCGAGTTCTCAGTATATACTACTCCGTGGCCATCAGAAATAAGGTGCGGAAAAGCTAATTTATATTTATTATATTATAATACAAATTTTAAACAGCTTTAACATTGCATAATAAGAAGGAATGGTTTTAGTATCCTGAAAACCAAACTACTTAAAAATTCAAAATTTAGTTTTTATCTCCGTCATGGAATTCTCCTCTGTGGACATGGCATATTGATTTTTTTTTTTTTTACTGATATTGTCTAATTTTTCAGTCATTTATCAAACATTGTGTGCAGTATAAGGAAGTCTTAGACACAAAGAGAAATTTGAAAAGTGATGAAATCCCGATGCACATTGTTTTTCAGAAAATTACATTTTATAAATTCAATAGTTTAAAACAATATTTTTTTAGCTAATTGTGCCCTTTCTGTGAGAATGACCTTGAGGTATTTTTATGTTAGCCAGGTGCAAATCTCACCAATATAACAGTTTTTATTTTCTGCATGTGTAAATTAGTAACAATGCTTTGAAGTTGAAATAAAATGTTTTTGTTTATGGTATTATTTCTTCAAATTTTTTATAACATTTTCCAACATAGCTGAAAAGTATTTATGAAGTTGGTTTGTCTGACCGTGCTCTAACTCACATAAATATACTCGGATTGACATGTAAATTTTATTTGTTATTAAGGTTTGCAATGTCATATTTGGTATTGAAAAGAAAGCATATTTATAGTTCTCTCTATATTCTTCTCTATAGTAGGCCCATTCATAGTTCATTTACAGGAACATTTAAAAGAATTCTGTTACATTATGATCTATGGGGAAAGATTGTTTGCAGTGTATTTTAATGATGTTACACTATTTCAAACATATTAAAATTTATATACATTACTGAGGTGCATTACAAGATGCATACTATGGAATATTGTGTATACATTTATCGTAAATTTACAGTTACACAAAAGAATTTGGTTACTGTTTATAAGGAGTAATTGAATTGCTGGAACTGCATTTTCATTGTAGTATGCATTTTTTTTAAATCTCACTTCTTTTTTGCATATTACTTGGTGTGTATAAATTTTATAGGTCATATACAGGGTTGCATAAAAGAATTAGAGGACGTTTCTGCTTATTGACAGAAATTTTCTGTGTTATACATTTCCTAACTGAATTAAATTTTTACATACTATCAGTAGAGCCTAACTTATGCAGGGCAGCTACCCCTCCCTCTGGGCTTAATCAGGATTTTTGTTAAAAGGGTGAAAAATGGTTCAAATTGGTCAAAAGAAACCAAAATTCTTATATTTTCAAAGATTAGGAAGGGGTGTATAGTCCTCCACCCCTCCTTCCCAAAAAGGAACAATCTACATCATCATAAAACTATTGTTATAAAATTTTATACGAAAGTACATTAAAAAGCATGAGGAATGAAGAAACAAGATAGCAAGCGTTGAAATTTGTTGCTATTAGTATAAGTGCATGCCTTCACTTGTTTTTCCATATTATGAAATCACCCAAATGCATGCTGATGCAATACAAAGATTAAATTTTATAATGTGGTAGAAATTTTTATATTATAACAAATAACCAAGAGTGACTGAAAAACCTGTATTTATATTTCAAAAGCTCATATGAGTCATTATATTCATATACAAAAAAATAGTGTTCTGTCATCTGTTGTGACCATTTTTCTTGTGATACCTGTATACAGATGTAAATAGTACTTGGTCCGAAATTTATGTATACATACAATAGGTGTGATGTTTAATACTAGTCACTTCAACATAATTCCCAAACAATTTCTATGGACAGATAGAAGGGGGATGCTCAGAATGGTGCTTGCCCCGGGTGCTGATTGGGGTCCCAAAATGAAGAAAATGATTTAAAAAAAAATAATTAATTACAGTTTTCTGCAATAATTTGCTCAAAACCAAAAAACTATTTTCACAACTGCATCGCAATATCTAATAACTCCCGGGGAAAAAAAAATTTAAGCAACAGCATTGATTTGAAGGGGTCCAGAAAATGTGCTGGGCCTTGGGCCCCATGCAACCTTAATCAGGCTCTGCATACAATGTAGTATGTATGCAAATCTAAAGATCATATACAAGTTTGCACAAAAGAATTTTGATAGTTTTCCAACTCTAGATGGTGAAATTGGGTTTTCAAATGTGTTATGTATTTTCCAAATTTTTACTTGGACATCATTTTTTACCTTATTAAGCAGTGAAGTTTTGGTACACTATTCTAAATGTGTTGGAGAATGTGTCATAATCTATGCTTGATGCATAATTTTGCTCTCATGTTTTTTTTTTTTTTTTCAGTATTTTAAATTAAAGGCATGTAGTATAGGTATTTTAAATGTATTTACTTAATAAAATAAGTGAAAAGTTTATATTTTAAATGTATTTACTTAATAAAATAAGTGAAAAGTTTATATTTTAAATGAAATGAATGTCATACAAATGATGGCAATGAAAGCAATATTTGGTGATTTATCACTTGCTCCCTGCTAGAATAAAAGTTCCAAATATTATTGCTATTTTCTAAAATTTATCCTTAAGACATTTGTAAATATCTTTATAATCCATGAGAATGACTATTTAAATAATCTTACCATAATGCTTACCAAATGTTTATTTTATTTTGGCTGTTTCAGTGTTAAAAGAAAAATAATTACCATTTAAAATATATATCTTGATATGATAAATAAAGGCATTTTAACATGGTCTAAGTATTACCATAACTTTCTTATATAAATGTTGAATTTGGCATGAAAGATTTTGTGTAAATAAACTATATTTTTGAATCTCTCTATGCTTTATTTCATTCATAAGTAATGTTTCATTTAATCCAAAATTCCAACAACAAAAGGTTTGGATTGTGTCATGTCTTGCAATTTCATTGAAACATATGCAGACCAGGTATAGTATGAAAAGCCCTAAATTATAGCATGTTTAGCTTATCACTTTCTCGAACAAATATAGGTTATCCCCAGTTTATACAGAAAACAATGCACATAATATAAATATACAGTTATGGATAGAATCCTGCACATGATCCAAACCTGAAAATTCCACTTGAAAGGAATCTAAGATTCAACCAGAACCTGGTTAAATAATTTTCATTAACATGATTCAAGTCCTCCTAAGAAAATTTTTCATCAGACCATATCTCAAATCCAAACCAAACTCAAAATACTTAAATCCAAACCGAAATGAAAAAAAAAACACCACCATACTTTAATTCAATTATAGAAAAATGCAAGAACAAGCAGAGCCGTCCTTAGGGGTGTGCGACAGGTGCAGTCGCACAGGGCCTCGCGCCTAAAGAGGCCTCGCACACGGACGCAAAATATTTTTTCTTTAATAAAAAGAAGAAGGTATAATAGAAAATCCTTAATATAAATTTATGATTTTAGTTAAGAAAAGATAGTGATCTTGACATAAAATATAGCCTATGTTAGAAGAGGGACTTTCACCATCAATTTGCCACCATTACTTTTGAAATTGGTTTAGTAGTTCCAGAAATTATCCCTACAAACACACAAACAAATACTACTTCTTTATAGTAGCTAGAGGATTGAACCCGGGCTCCCCGGGTTACAGTATATCGGTGAAAACCATTCTTTTATATTCATAGTATAGATAAGATTATGTTAAGAATCTGGAAGGAAAGGGCCTCGCAAAATCCCTGCACCGGGCCTCGCTTTAAGTCGTCCTCGCTAAGGACGGCTCTGAGAACAAGGCAGGCTGCACACTGAGATGACTCAAGCAACATGTCTCGTGTCTTAGAAGAAGAAACAGGTAAGAACAAAGAAAAAAAACCTGTGTTTTCTTCTGAAACGCAAGACATGTTGCTTGAGTGTCTCAGTGTGCTCCTGCCTAATACAATATAATTCTCTAATGATTTTATCTTTTACTAGTGTATGCAGAATTTGCACAAAGTTGAACTCATGACCATATCTCAAATCCAAACCAAACTCAAAATACTTAAATTCAAACCGAAATGAAAAAAAAAACACCACCATACTTTAATTCAATTATAGAAAAATGCAAGAACAAAGCAGGCTGCACACTGAGATGACTCAAGCAACATGTCTCGTGACTTAGAAGAAGAAACAGGTAAGAACAAAGAAAAAAAAACCTGTTTTTTCTTCTGAAACGCAAGACATGTTGCTTGGGTGTCTCAGTGTGCTCCTGCCTAATACAATATAATTCTCTAATGATTTTATCTTTTACTAGTGTATGCAGAATTTGCACAAAGTTGAACTCATGACCATATCTCAAATCCAAACCAAACTCAATATACTTAAATCCAAACCGAAATGAAAAAAAAAAACACCACCATACTTTAATTCAATTATAGAAAAATGCAAGAACAAGGCAGGCTGCACACTGAGATGACTCAAGCAACATGTCTCGTGACTTAGAAGAAGAAACAGGTAAGAACAAAGAAAAAAAAACCTGCTTTTTCTTCTGAAATGCAAGACATGTTGCTTGAGTGTCTCAGTGTGCTCCTGCCTAATACAATATAACTCTCTAATGATTTTATCTTTTACTAGTGTATGCAGAATTTGCACAAAGTTGAACTCATGACCATATCTCAAATCCAAACCAAACTCAAAATACTTAAATCCAAACCGAAATGAAAAAAAAAAAACACCACCATACTTTAATTCAATTATAGAAAAATGCAAGAACAAGGCAGGCTGCACACTGAGATGACTCAAGCAACATGTCTCGTGACTTAGAAGAAGAAACAGGTAAGAACAAAGAAAAAAAAACCTGTTTTTTCTTCTGAAACGCAAGACATGTTGCTTGAGTGTCTCAGTGTGCTCCTGCCTAATACAATATAACTCTCTAATGATTTTATCTTTTACTAGTGTATGCAGAATTTGCACAAAGTTGAACTCATGACCATATCTCAAATCCAAACCAAACTCAAAATACTTAAATCCAAACCGAAATGAAAAAAAAAAAAAACACCACCATACTTTAATTCAATTATAGAAAAATGCAAGAACAAGGCAGGCTGCACACTGAGATGACTCAAGCAACATGTCTCGTGACTTAGAAGAAGAAACAGGTAAGAACAAAGAAAAAAAAAACTGTTTTTTCTTCTGAAAAGCAAGACATGTTGCTTGAGTGTCTCAGTGTGCTCCTGCCTAATACAATATAATTCTGTAATGATTTTATCTTTTACTAGTGTATGCAGAATTTGCACAAAGTTGAACTCATGACCATATCTCAAATCCAAACCAAACTCAAAATACTTAAATCCAAACTGAAATGAAAAAAGAAACAACACCATACTTTAATTCAATTATAGAAAAATGCAAGAACAAGGCAGGCTGCACACCGAGATGACTCAAGCAACATGTCTCGTGTCTTAGAAGAAGAAACAGGTAAGAACCAGGGATGATTCTGGTCCGAATTTTCCGAAAAATTAAGGCAATGATTTCCGAAAATTAAAAAAATATATTGGTCATGAATCCGAAAATTCGGACATAAAATGTATCGGTATTTCGGCAAATGATCGCCAAAAAAATCAATTTTGTCATTCGTTTGAAGAAAACTCGCCAATTTTGTCAAAGGATCGCGGGAAAAACGTGACTTTCGTCAGAGAATCGCGAAAAAACAGCAAATTTCGTCAAAAGATCGCGAAAAAACGGCAAATTTCGTCAAAAGATCGCGAAAAAACGGCAAATTTCGTTTAAAGATCGCAAAAAAACGGCTATTTCGTCAAAAACATTGCGGAAAAACGTCAAATTTCATTAAAAGATCACGAAAAAACGGCAAATTTCGTCAAAAGATCGCGAATAAAACGGCAATTTTTGTCAAAAACATTACGAAAAACGGCAAATTGCGTCTAAAGATCGTGAAAAAACGGCAAAATTTGTCAAAAACATTGCGAAAGACGGCGAATTTCGTCAAAAATATTGCGAAACCGGCAAATTTCGTCACAAGATTGCGAAAAACGACAAATTTCGTCAAAAGATCGCGAAAAAACGGCAAATTTAGTCAAAAACATTGCCAAGAACGGCAAATTTCGTCTAAAGATCGCGACAAAAAAGCCAATTTCGTCAAAAGATCGCGAAAAAACGGCAAATTTCGTCTAAAACATTGCGAAAAAACGGCAAATTTCGTCGAAAACATTGCGAAAAAACGGCAAATTTCGTCAAAAACATTGCGAAAAATGGCAAATATCGTCAAAAGATCGCGAAAAAACGGCAAATTTCATCAAAGACATTGCGAAAAAACTGCAAATTTTATCAAAAGATCGCGAAAAAACTCAAATTTCGTCAAAGGGACGAAATAAAAAAGTGGCGGGAGTGGGCACCCCCCCTCTGTTGTAAATTTTCAGAAAATTTGCTGTGAATTTCAGAAATTTTTTTTTTACTCAGAATCACCCCTGGTAAGAACAAAGAAAAAAAACCTGTGTTTTCTTCTGAAACACAAGACATGTTGCTTGAGTCGTCTCAGTGTGCTTCTGCCTAATACAATATTATTCTCTAATGATTTTATCTTTTACTAGTGCATGCAGAATTTGCACAAAGTTGAGCTGAGAGAGAAAACATTCATTTGATATCATCAAACAGACATTGATAATTTGTACTAATTTAGAAATGAACATTAACATATTGACTGCAGCAGTACATGCACAAAGTCTCACCCTGATTACAAAACATCAACGCGAAAAAACTATTGAAGATATTAATGTAAAATTTTTACTATTTCGTTGTCCTATTCTTAAAGTTTTTTTTATCGGCAAAAAAATAGTGGTACTTGTTCATACATTTAAGCAGTGAATCAAACTTCAATATTTAACAAAGCAGCTTCCACGTAGAAAAAAATGCAATGCGTTTTGTCCATCTATGAAACCAAACTGCTGTGTCTTTTCAACAGGAGTTTAGACATTGTAATAAATGCAATTTTTCAGATGCCATGATCAAGCAAATGGCATGACAATTTTAAATAAACTGGTTGTGTTCATGGCCTTCTAAGAAATGATCGGTCATTTCATTAAAAATTGACTTTTGATTCATTGCTCAAGTTTATGGATGTGTTTTTCAACAATAAAAAACTTTAAGAGCAGGGCTATGACATGGTAAAAAATTTATATTAATGTCTTCAACAGTCTTTTCATGTTAACGTTTTGTAATCAGGGTGAGATTTTGAGCTCACAATGTATATCTGCAATAGGTCTGGTAAAGTTATCGAAAACTATGACCAACAGGAATCTTTTACTGTTAGTAAAATTTGTAGTGATTGTCCGGAATCTTTTACTGTTATTGAAATTTGTAGTGATTGTTTAAATCTGTTTTTGATCTTTTAGGTAGCTTTCATTACAAAAAGTAAAACTATTGCAGTCGTATGGAGAAAATCAAGTTCGGTATATTTTCACCGATCATAGCCCCAAAACCACCTTCCGTTCAAATGTTGATTTATTGTATATATCTGCTGTTTGTCATACGATAGCACTCGTACTTATAAACCGATTTGGATGAAACTAAGCATGTGTATTAGGGTCACTAATATCTGCTACAGCTGACTAATTTGATGAATTTCTTATTCAAATTCAGTATTAAGGAATCTTCTGTAATCGGGTTCTTTGCATATTAGCTTGCTGCTTTCGAGTAACATCAGCTAAAATTTTAAAACGAAGATATAGGAAAGCTAACTTTTCCTCCTGGTACAGTCCAGAAGGACTTTTTATAATAATTTTACCAAAATAGCATCTTATGTTCAGTAACGAACCATTTTCATAACAAACCGTGTTAACCATAGGGGGCCTTTCAAGTCAAATAAATGAAAATGTAATATCCTAAAAATATGGCAGTCACAATACCAGAGTTCTGAGCATTCACGCTCATAAATTGTTAAAACGACAATCAGAAATAATGACATTACTTTGACGCAATTCGTATGGCATTATTTTTAAATGGAGACTATAGTTTCTTCATTCATAAAAACTAAATTTAAAATGATTACAGAAATTTTACGTCATTTTCTATATGCTGTCAGTCAGTCGTGACATCAGTCATGAAGTTTTGTTTGAAAAAACTATCCTGCGCCGTCAAGCGCCCACGGGGGTCGCCGACGCGCGTAAACGACCATCGCACCCAAGCCTCTGAAAGGCTTATAACGCACCAGGGCTTTGTCTCGCCCGGCGCTGCGATCGGCCTGAGGCCGCTCCCCACTGCGGACCCCCAGGTCATTTTACCAAGGTTGGTGACATAGGTCGTCACGGCAGTAACCCCACGTCTCGGAGGAAACTTCCGCAGAGACGAAACCTTGATGAACCGCCATGGAACCCCCGACGACTTCGTTCGCGAAACCCCATTGGGGGAGACGGTCGCTAGGTCATATGTCGAGCTACCACGACGGCTCTTGCTTTACCACAGCTCGAGGGGTGTGAGCAACCTACTAAGGTAGTCACGTTCCCTCTTGCAGTGGATCCTGAAAGGGAATGGATTAGTACAACAAAATATAAACTCTAACAACTACAACAACTCTGACTAGAATGCCTAAAGCATTTCAAACTTCAACAACAACATTTAATATAAACAACTGTGACTAGCCCATTTTATCACAGACAACTGCCGGCTTATGAGACGAACCTCAAGCCTGCGTACTTATTGCACCATTACCTCTACCTCTACGTCCTGCATCGCGGGGACGACGGGCATTTCGCAGTGCGTTCAAATGTGGGCGTGGAAGAGCTCGGTGATTACGGCCTGCTCTTTGGCGACCAAGGTTTCGATCTAGAGTACGCATGAGGAGTCGGTGAATAATCAACTGGACCCCCTTTCTGGCGTAGCCACACAGGCAGAGATCGCTTGGCGTTCGCATCCGAAAGTCGCGAGGAAAGTACTTTTCACTTACAGACTTCCAGAGCTCACACCAAAATAGCACATGGCTAATGTCGCACACCTCAACTCCACAAAAACATGTAGAGTCGTGGTGAAAGAAGCGAGCCTGATGATCGCCAAAGGTGCCGTGTCCCGTGAAGACCTGATTAATGAAGAAATCGCCCTGCAGTCGGCGGATGCCGACGCATGGGAAAGATTCATAGGTCTTGCGCCCGGTCTCAGATTGGTCCCATCTCTCTTGCCACTTAGACAAGGCGCGTCCAAAGAGGTCTTTTTTGGCTTGGCGGCGCGTAACTGGAATCACTACGTCGACGTCCTGTCGAGCAGTGGCTTCTTTTGCCAATTTGTTCACCCTCTCGTTAAAGACGTGAACAACATGGGCCCGGACCCAATGCAGATGAATCTCAATTCCTGTGGTTTTAATCAGATCCCTAATCTCGGCAATGGCCTTGTGCTGAAGCACAAGTCCGTGAAGCGCTTGGAGCGCCGACCTCGAGTCTGAGAAGACGTCGAGTTCCCCGAGACCTCTCCTGTGGGCATGGGTGATTGCTTCTTTGATCGCTTGGACCTCCGCCGCAAACACTTCCGCACCGTCGGAGAGACGGAACTGGCTCTCCGCAATTACTTGGTTCTCTGACACAGCAAGGAATGCGCAGCCTACTGTTGCATTCTCTTGCTTGGAGCCGCCCGTGTAGTACGAACACGTAGTCCGCGGAGCCAAATCCGCGGTCCAACGGACTCTCCAGAGATCCTCAAGTCTGGGAGTGGGCCTCCAAAGGTCGACCGACTCGGAGTCTAGTCCGGTACCGTCAACACTCTTCTTCCATCGGACAAGGGCCGTGTAGTCCCTTTCCAGCCCTGCACGCAAGTCGAGGGGGAAGACCCCTGACAAGACGTGGAGAGCATCCGTGGAGGTTGTCGCGTAACATTTTGTTACGCAAAGGAGTAGGCTCCTTTGCATGCTAAGCAACCTGTTTGCAACCACTACCTTCTTTGAGTAAAACCAAATAGATGCCGCGTAAAGAATGATTCTTTCCGCTATGATAGAGTAGAGCATCTTTCTAACTTTCGGTCTCAGACCCCATGTGGCTCCTGAGAGACGGTTCATCTTATTTAACATCTTAAACGCCTTCTCCTGGATGGCGGCCAGGTGCGGCATCCAACTTAGGTGGTGGTCGATTATGAGGCCCAGGTACAGAATCTGCCATTTAAAGCCCATTCTGTTTCCTTCCATGAGGATAGGAATAGAGGGGGCATGCTTTAATTTGCCCTTGGGCTTCATAACCGTGTAGCCGCATTTCTCAAAGCTGAATGTGACTGCATTCCGTCGTCCAGGCGTGGATCCTTGAGAGGACCGGTCCCAGCAACGGCGCAAACCCCATGGCAGCCCCTCGTCGTGCGGCCACGAAGACGTCATCGGCGAAGACCACAACAACATAGGTCTCGTCCTTATCGTTTGGCAACCGTCTCAACAGGAACTCTATAACCACCAGCCAGAGGTATGGTCCGAGACAAAAGAGAAAGAACGGACTCTTAAGAAAACGATTGCTATATTTCATTTCCTATTTAATATGAATCATAGAAAATGTTACCAGTAAAGTATTAAAACGCTTAGCTATAAGATACAGCTGTAGTATACAAACGAAATAGAAAATAAAACACAGCAACCGTTTATTTAGGGCCAGTCTGACATCGCACTGAAAGCATCTCATAGAAAGTGACGCCATATTTAAAAGATTATTTTATTTTATCTAACTGTTTTTCTTCAAATTGAAATATCTGCCTTATAGTAGATGTTTTATCGCCAATTACACTAAAATGAAAATACTACATTTTAATAAGCTTATAGTAAAATATTTAATTTTATATACAAAAAATATGCATTATCTGCTCATAAAGACATCATTTTCGGGTGCGAAAATTTAGCGAGAGGGTCTGAATTTTTATTGGTTTATAAAAATAAAATTATCATTATTTTTTTTAATTTATACGGCATTTTTATGGTGCGGAAACAAGAATGAAAAAATTGCATTAGAAATTTTAAAAATGATTTGTTAGATTTGTATAAAGATGAACTATGGCAATGACACATGGTTGAAAAAGATAGATAAAAGAGTGGTTTGAAAGATTTGTAAAGTAGCCAGTAATTTTGCCCAGATCCTAAAATAGGGGTGCACAACCTGTGGCACGCGATCGGATTACTGGTGGCCCGCGGATCAATTTCGCCGAACGGCCCTTCGCTTAAAAAGGTTGTGCACCCCTATCCTAAAATGTATGTTAATTCAGTTTCATTCACATCTGTCAAAAAATGGATAGATAGAAAAATAGATTTGTATAAGGAGCATACACACGGAGCATGATTATGGAAGTATCGGTGGTCTCCTGAGGACTTTTCGATTTTCAATATGGCTGAATTATGAGGGATTTCTATTTTCATTGAGTTCATTTTTTCTCAGTTGACACTTCAGAACCCAACGGGGCTTGTCATGTGTTGTCAATGTCAGAGTATGTTATGTACTGAAATAAATTTGTACTGTGACTGTGATACTGAACCTAGACCAAAGTACTGAACGAAGCGGTGTTCTAAAAGGAGCGAAGGAGATGTTTTCGACCGACGAGTCGCTTGTTGATTGTTGAGTTAGTGATTAAAGAAGCACCTTTATTCTACTGTAAAAAAAATTCTTTCGATATAATTCTTTAATATAATTTAGAAAAGTTTGAAGTTCTGATGCAAAGTGTCAGTGTCATTTACTATATATATATAAAACTTTTTGCAAATAATATAAACTATTAAATCAGTAGATAATCAACACAATATAAATTAACTAATATACTAAGAATTCGATAGAAAAATATACCCAGTATTTCTAATTTCACTGATTAAAAAAAAAGAAAGAAAAAAGTAGAAAAAATCCAAATACAGAAGGTAATATTACGAAAAGGAAAGTGGAAACTTATATTGTGAAACACTTTATTAAGAACAAAATACAATACTAGGTGTTACCCGTGACTTCGTTCACGCAACATTAAAAGAAGAATAATTAAATACATTAATTAAGCAAAATATTTCACACCCGATAATTAAAAACGTTAATAATTAACTAACTATTTATCACATTTCATAGGAGACAATACGGTATTTTTTGTTATAGGCACCTTGACATAACTCAGTCTTGAAAATGTGAAATTTTGTGCCAAATAATCGCGAAAATGAAATTGCAACCAATACAAAAAGGAGGGCCAAATAAAATCGTGGAAATAGACGAATTGGGTAAAAACAAATGTCATTTTTACCTGATAGACAATTTTACTTTTAACGCCTTTGTGAAACGTTTTAACAGCCATCCTTCAAAAAAAACATTAATTGGAAATAGTATATGCTTTTTCTTTAAATTTAATTCTGCTTCCTTGGTTTAATGTGTAGCTGAAACAAATCTTGTTTTCTAAATGACAGTATGTTGACAGGCAATTTTTGTTCTCCAGAATAAATTGATTCATGAAGTTTGAATATGTGAAAATATGTTTTAATTTTTTGAATAATTTACTGAAATCAGGATTTTGTTTTCACCATTTTTCAAAGTGAAAATAAATTCTGTTTTTCTGTTTAATGAGAAAATGGTGTAAAAAATATACTGATCTGTTTTATTTCTTCTTTTTTATACACAAATATGGAGTAATTTACTTTCCGTTTTTAGATAAACTTCGTTAAAATTTACAAAAATACTAATAATAATAATAAATAAATAAATAAATTAAAAATATAAAAATCTTGGCATCTAATTTAATTTTTTAAATTCTGAGAGTTTGTGTGACATCCTCGGATCAATGATAACCGGTATTAAGTAAATCGCGTTTCGTTCGATAGTCTAGGAGTAGTTGCGAAATACAAAAACACGGCCAGATTTTAATATAATAGATTCATGTTCATTTTCCTTTTCTTAAAATTATGATGTGATTTTTAACAGAAAACTCTCCTCTGTATATAACAGATACTCATGCTTAATAATCAGTAAAAAAAAAAAAAAAAATCGTTATAAATATGGCGCGAAATTCATCTACTTTTTATACTTACTGATCCTTGTATTATTAATGTAAGGAATTGATTCACACTCATTTTAAAACATATTGGAAAAGCATTTTATTTAAAATATGACGTCTCTTTTTCTCCAGAGAAATCCCATAATGACATAATTCTTGTTAATTTTCTTTTCCAGGCAATTAATTTCAATACTGGCATAGGGAAAATTATGTTACTTTAAAGAAATAATATTAAATCTTATGTTTTATCAACAAAAATGGAACTATTAACATTCGTCATTTTTTTTTAGGTAATCGAGTTATTTCTTTTAGTTTTCAGAATGAAAATAGCTATTTCTCGCTATCCATGACATATTTTCGACATAGATAATTTTGCGGAGCATATTATTGACATTTGCTAACCATTTTCTTTTGAAACTTCTTTTTACTTTTTTAAAATTTAAATAAAAAATACGGTATAGTTATATTAGCCGTGCGCAGACGGTAAAACGCCAAGTATTTTACCATACAAAAGAAAAAAAAAGTGAAGAAAAAACCCAAGATCATTTTATTTCACCAATCAAAGCCTATCAGCTTTATTTGCGATGTATGACGTCATATTCGCCTGTTTTCTATGGTTACGCATATTGAAACCTTGTATTATTATCAAAAACTAAAAAAAGTACGTTTTATTTCTAATAATATTATTTAATCTTCTTTTCAATTCTTTAATTTTTTTTATTTCATTTTCACTTTTCACGTGAAAATTTTTCAATTGAAACTAAATTGTTGAGTAAAAATTATTATTCCGGGTTTTAAATTAGTTTTGGCAACGATAAAGTATTAGCAACGGTAAAGTAAATTTAACCATTTAAAAATATTATACGAAAAAATGTCCATTTATTCTCTATGAAAATAACGAAATTTTGAATTATTAAGAAAAATATTTGAATAAAATAAACAAAAACCAGCCTATGTTCATTTGAGGGTTATAATCAATCTATATTCAAAAATACAGGATCATTAAATGCTCCATTTTGACGCTGGCTTCAGCCTAACATTTGCACACAATCAGATTTATAATATTATTAGGATAGGATAAGTAATTCGCGAATGATTTCTCTTTGAATATAGCAAGCCGGACTTATACTATGTACAAATTGCCCGATAAATTGCGACACCACGAATAAAAAAAAATTGGAAAATTAAGATTGGATTAGTCCCACAAACTGTATAAGAAAAATACCAAATCAATACCCATAATGGAAAAGATAAAAAAGTCATACTAATAAAAGAAAGATGTATGTCTGTCTGTTGGCAATGACTTAGAGAAATATCTACTATATGTATAGGTCTGAAAATTTGGATAAGGATAGTCCAAGGCAATGTCTACATGCACCTAAAATTCAGATTTTTTCAATTTTTTTTAAAAATTTGCCGAGATATTAATTGGTTATAATGGACCGTGTTCGCCGTTCGTAAGCTTTCTGACCGCGTATTTCGTGGGTTTTTTTTTTCGCGTTTTTCGAAGTCCGCGTCGGGTTAACTAATCGAAAAACTGAAAATACACACTTAACTAGCGTACTTTTTTCTTTAAAACGACGTCTTCGGTTAAAAAAAAAATAATAACTTTTCAAAAGAATTATTTTCCGAATGCCGTTTAGGGATTTTCACTTTTTTCGCAATGTTTAAAAATCTGCATCCGCACTTTTCGAAATACGAAAAAAATATCAGACTCCGTCTACGTTCATTTTCTTTTCAAACGGAGATCTCCGTTAAAAAATATTAATATTAAACCTTTCGAAAAAATTATTTGCCGAAACTCACTTTCGAAATTTCTTTTTTTTTTCTGCGAAGTTTAAAATTCTGCATTGGCTTCGGAAATCGAAATACGAAAAAACGAATGCTACCCAAAAACTATTTCAACGTTCATTTTGCTGTAGAATGACGTCTTCGGTTTAAAAAAATATTAATATTAACCCTTTCAAAAAGTTCGTTTCCAAAACTCACTTCCGCGATTTTCAAAATTTTCTGTGATATTTAAAAATCTGCAATGGCGCTTCAGAAATCAGAAATCGAAATACGAAAAACACCAAACCATATCTACGTACATTTTTCTTAAAAACGGCGTAATTAACCCTTTCAAAAAAAATTAGTTTTGAAAGTCACTTGAGCGATTTTTGTTTCTTTGGTTCCCGTTGTTTTTTGTGGACCGTGTCCGCCGTTCATAAACTTTCTGTTCGCGTATGACTGTGGGGGGAGGGGGGGGGGGGGGGGGAGGTTCGCGCTTATCGAATCCCGCGTCGTGTTGACTAATCGAAAACTGAAAATACACACTTAACCAACGTACTCTTTTCTTTAAAACGACGTCTTTGGTTTAAAAAAAATATATATATTAAACTTTTCAAAAGAATTATTTTCCGAAAGCCGCTTAGGGATTTTCACTTTTTTCGTAATGTTTAAAAATCTTAATCCGAGCTTTTCGAAATACGAAAAAAATATATCAGACCCCGTCTACGTTCATTTTCTTTTCAAACGGCGATATTCGTTAAAAAATATTAATATTAACCCTTTCAAAAAAATTCTTTGCCGAAACTCACTTTCGCATTTTTTTTCTGCGATGTTTAAAATTTTCGGAAATTAAAATACGAAAAAATGAATGATACCAAACTATTTCAACATTCATTTTCCTGTAAAACGGCGTCTTCGGTTTCAAAAAAATATTAATATTAACCCTTTCAAAAAGTTCGTTTCCAAAACTCTCACTTCCGCGATTTTCGTATTATCTGCGATGTTTTAAAATCTGCATTGACTTCAGAGATCAGAAATGAAAATACGAAAAACACGAAACCATATGTACGTACATTCTTCTTAAAAACGGCGTAATTAATCCTTTAAAAAAATTAGTTTTGGAAAGTCACTTGAGCGATTGTTGTTTCTTTCTGCAATGTTTAAAAATCTGCATCGGCTTTGGAAATCAAAATACGAAAAAAACAAAAAATACCATATCTACGTACATTTATCTTTAAAACTACGTATTTGGTTTAAAAAAATATTAATATTAATTAAAAAAAAAAAAAAACTGGACTCTCTCTCTCTCTTTCTCTCTATTGATGGTGACAGTCGCTGCTCCAACTTAGGCTATATTTTATGCCCCAGGGGAGTGCAGGAGCAAAAAACATTCTAAAATTTCGATTTTTTTTTATACTGAAGGTGTTAAAAACATGAAATTTGGCATGGTAGTTATTTATAAAATGTAAATGCTCTCTAAGAACAAAAAACTCTAAAAAAAATTTCAAAATTTGAAAGAGTGAGATGAGCGAAAAGCGGTCTAAAAACATTCTAAATTACAATTTCTATGGAATCTCTGGAACGACAGAACTATTTTCAGAAGTGATGGTGGCAAATTGATTGTAACAGTCCCTGCTGTAACATAGGCTATATTTTATATCGGTGACACTACCACAGTGGGAGGGGGGGGGGGGTGAAAAAGCGAAAAACGTTCTTAAATTTTGATTTTTAAAATTTTTTTTTCGACATTAGTGTGGCATTAGTAATTTCTGAATTATCTGTGGCAGTAAAATTTCCTCTAATGACCACTTGACATTTTTCAAGAAATACGCGAGCAAAGCCGAGGGTTTTGCTAGTATAGAATAAAGTGAAATATGAATAATAATGACTACAAATACAAATGTGAACATTATGAATACAAATATTTTCTGCTCTGTTCGTACAAACTTGTAAACATGTGGACTTTGTAAAAAAAAATATATCTTTTTTTTTTCTTTTGTAATTGAAACTTTACATGAGCATGTCTTTAACGTGGTTGTATTTAGTATGCATAAATTACATTCTGTGCGATGGCAACAATATAATTTTTTTTAATTAATTAATTTACTTTTTTTTAGTAATGTGACATGTGGCTTTATATATAATGCATGATGTGCCCACTGTGGTAAACGAATTTGACATGCTGATTTAAGTTAACAGACTCATACGAGGTTCAGGTAAACGACGATATTAAACCGAATTGTCCTATCGAAAATCAGAAGGTTGACAACCCTATGAATACAAATATTTTCTTCTCTGTTCGTACATATTTTTCTACTTTGTTGTAAAAAATTATATAGACTTGGCTTTTTTTTTTTTTTTTTTTTTTTTTTTTCGCGTGTATTGAAAGAAAGTTTACTTTTGAAGTGCAAAAATTAAAAAAAAAATCTAAGTAAAATGAGCTTGCAAAAAGCGCTCTTTTTTTTTTCTTTTTCATAGATTACCATCGAATAAATTTTAACTTAAAAAAAAAATCTTATTGTCCAAACTCTTTGAAAGTTTTCTGAGTTATAAATATGATGTTTCCGAAGCCTGTGTATAATTTTCGTGCTAAAACAATTACATTTAGTTGTAAAAAGCCGTGTTTTTCTTCTCACTTTTTTTTTACATCAAAATCCTATGTAGAAAAAACGAAATTTATCAAAGGGTATTTTTTGAAACGGATTGCACCGTTGGAAAGAAAAATGAACGTACACGTGGTTTGATATTTTTCTCTCTATCTTTCTTTTGTCTTTTTTTTTTTTTTTTTTTTTTTTTCATTTTCCAAGCCGACGCATAATTTTGAAGCATGCAAAAAAAAAAAAAAAAAAAAAAAAAAGAAAAAGAAAAAGAGGGAGGAAGGTCGTTGGGTACGTTAAATGTTTAAAAAGAAATAGTTATTATCGTTCAAACTCTTTGAAATTTTCATGAGTCAAAATTATAATATTTCCGAAGCCTGTGTAAACAATTCGTAAAAAATGTTGGTATTTAGTGGTAAAAGCACTTGTAAGACCTTTTTTTTTTTCTTTGATAATTAAAAATTAGTTCTTATAGTCCAAACTTTTCGAAATTTTTATCGGTTATAAATATACCGGTTTTGAAGCAAAAATCGCCAAAAATATATTTTTAACATTTAAAAAAAAAGTTTTTATTACCCGAACTCTTTGAAATTTTTATCAGTTATCTTATAAATATAACGGTTTTGAAGCCTGCGTTAAATTTGCGTGCAAAAATATGGATATTTAGTCGTATACACATGAGCCGAGGCCATGGTATTCGGGTTCCGAGCGAAAATTTTGCAGATTTTTAGCGAAGAGAAAATAATGTTTCCGGAAAGGCGCGAAGTGACTTGCAGTCATGAATTTTTTGAAAGGGTATTTGTATTTTTCGAAATGAATTACACCATCGTAGAGAGGAAGGTGTCCGCTTTAAGTGGATATTTTTCGTTAATCCGTATCTCTGAAATTGAGCCTAATGCGAGCTTCGACAACAGGGCGAAACTTATACCTGCAAAAGTCACAGTTCTTATTATTTCAAAATATCATTCAAAAACTATGGCAGAAAGGCCTGTTTTCCAGTAATTCTAATAAAGGATTTCAAACAGAAATCGAGAATAGACAAGGGATATCCCGCGGTTTCTTTATGTTAGTAACACTGACCGTGCAAAGGCTTCGGAATGTGATAGAATATTTCTCCTTATACCCCATCAGTAACAATTCAGTTCCCTTTCAAGTTGATTTTTAAAGGATTGTAAAGCACTTTAGGAAACTTAGACTACATTCTTTTTCTTCAAATAGCAAGTATTTTTCCCTGTTTCAATTTGTGAATAAATAAAATTTGCACTTTGAGCCCAAGCCCGAAGACTGGTATATAATAAACTGAATCTGAGTCCAGTTGTGGCTTTGTTGAGCCCGACTCATCTCTATAATGCTACAGCCGCAAAAAAAAAGCAAGTGAGTAAGTGTGATCGAAGATTGCTCAAAGGGTTTCGTTTAATATTTCTTTCAAAACACTTTATCATTTCTTTAATAAATCAAAATAAATTTCATTTAGCCAAAAAAAAAAAAAAAAAAAGAAAAAAAAAAGAAAAAGAAAAAAAAAGTCATGTTTTTTATAAAGTAAAAATTTACCGGTCTATTTTTTCATTTTTTCGAATATCTAAACCAGCCCGATAGCGGGAGAAGCCCGCTATTATATTTTGTCATAATAATATCCGTCATGCGGACTAAATGCGGTATTTAAAAAAATAATTTCAAAATTAAACATGTTGTACACCTTCAAAATGCTAAAATATGCGAATATTTCCATAATCGGATTTTTATCATGATTCAATATGTTTCTCAAACTCACTATTCTCTATTACTCATATTGATACTCGCTTTGTATTATTCTCAAACATTTGAAAAATTCTTTAAACTTCCAATATGACGTCAGATTTTCTTTTTAATTCTCTCATGACGTGATATTAATTTGCCTTGTGTACATACACATTCTCATACTCCTTGTATTATTGAGAAATCTTTGAAAATTTCCGTTTTATTACCACTATGACGTCAATCATTTTTATTTCATTCTAATCTTTTTTTCAATTGGTGAAACTTTTTATTTCATTTTCATTTTTTACGTGGAAATCGTTCAATAGAAAATTAATTATTGCAGAAAGAATTTCATTACGGATTTTTAATTTTAGGCAACTGCTTTAACGAAAAATGTTTAAATTTAATAGGGAAAGGCTGTTAGAATTTTGGTTTTTTATCTCTACTTATTAAAATAATACGATTTTTTTAAATTTTATTATTTTGAGCTTCATAGCTGGTATTCAGATATATATATATATACAAAGTTTCAACTCTGTAAGTTACATAGTTTCTGAGACTGGCTCTGTGACGGACAGACAACGGAGCGGGAGTAATAGGGTTTCGTGAGATGAACGAAACCCTAAAAAGAAAGAATACTCAATACATTTTAATCTTCAAATTATCACTGTAAAAAAAAAAAAAAAAAAAAAAAAAAACGGAAATAACCATTTTATTAAAAAATACGTTTTCTTTAAATTTATACTAAAAAAATGAGCTTACGCGTCATCTTCATAATGAGATTATACCAAACTTTGCAATTCTCAATACAAACACGTAATTCTGATATCATAGTTGACTCTTTTGATAAATTTTACCCTTAAGTTACCAAACGGGAAGTCATTAGGTCAAGTAATTTAGGAATTATGAAGGTTTAAAGTTTGGCACTCCTAATGTTAAATTCAATTGCAATCGCATGCGCGGCAATGTATTACTGCTTATTTTACTATTTATTACTGTTAATTTTACGGTATAACACTGGCAACTGGGATGCCAGTATTATAGCGTAAAATCAACAACTTTTTTGCAGTGTAGTTGATATTACAAGCCCTTCCCGCTGTTTTTTGTCCATTTTGAATTTATAGAAAAAAATATAGGAACTTTTCTATAGATCTTTAATTGGCTTAAATAACCCTGTACAATGACGGAAAGGAAATACAAACTTATAATAGTAAATAAGTAGATAAATATCTGCCTTTCAAAATAATATGCAACAACGTAATATTTTATTTAACAATTTATTAAAAATAACTCGGGTAAAAATGTTCAATAATAAAAATCACCATTATATTTTACAAACTCAATAGAAAATGAAAACCTTCGAAGATCCTTCTGTTCTTCCCAAAACGATCAACGAGCTCAGAAATAAAAGTATCCAAGCAAAGAAGAAACATTTATTTCCTGAAATATTCTTCATGTTTTTAAGTGATGAATTATTCCTCTTCATCTGACGGTCAACTTTTGATGAGAAACTGTATAACATGGCTACAAAGTTTTTTTAGGCAAGTATTCTGCTTTCTAGAACAGATCAGCAAACCCAAACGTTTGAACATCAGTCTCCTGTTCCTTGCTTACTGATTGGGGGCTGTCCATAAATAATGTCACACTTTTTTTCAATATTTTTGACCCTCCCTCCCCCCCTTTGTCACAAAGTGTCACACTTCACCATACCCTCTCCCCCCTTTGTCACAAAGTGTCACACTTCACCATACCCCCTCCCCCCCCTCTTGTCACATGTCACACTGTATTACATAAACATATACTTGCAGTTCAGAAACAAAGCACTACGTTATAGATCATATTTCAAAATTTATTTTAAAACTTTAACTATGTGTTTTAATGACATTTGTGAGCATAACAATAAAAATGATTCGTGCACTTATTTTGTATGAAATAAGATTAAGGTTTACAATAAAAAATATAATTAATATACAATAGTAATAAAATATTAATATGAAGGAGCAATTGATTTTTTTTTTTTTTTTTTTTTTTTTTTTTTTTTTTTTTTTTTAAAAGAAAGGAATATAAGTAAAAACAAATCGCATGAAAGTTGTTTTAGCCCCAATTAAAAAATACCCTCGAATTCTGGAATTTCAAAATAACTTCAAAATTTAATCTGCTGATTTTAAATGATTTTATTTAAATCAAAATGTGTGATGTCACACTTCTTTTTACCCCCTCCCACCCCCTTGTCACAAACTGTTACAATTTCATGAACACCCTCCTCCCCCCCCCTCCAAGCGTGACATCATTTATGGACGGCCCCTTGTCGCAAAGTTCGTAAAATTTCCAAATGACATCATCAGCTTGCCTTACAGCAAAATACAAATCATATTCAGGTTTTTGCAGGTATTTTGACAGTATCACTGTAATGTTGATAAAAATTCACAAATAAACAGTCCATCAAAAAAGTCACATTTTTCAAATCCAACCAGCAGATTTAAAGCAATTGGTAATATTGTTCGAGATAAAATTATAAAATGAACAAAGATGGAGATTCGCTAAACTCTGATAAATGTGCGTTAGTGGATTCGTGTAATTTTGTCTTTTCCCGTAAGTGTCTGTTAAAGAAGTTTTATATTTTATCTAGTTACAGTCAAGGCCGCAGCCAATGGGGGGATCACCAGGATTTGATCCCCTCCGAAATTTTTTCAGGATGATTATAAATAAGCTATTAAGTATCAACCAAGAAAGTCAAAATTAAAAAATAAACTACATTTAAAAATATTAAATTAAAAATTCTATAAGCTATCATCTCTTTTTGTCTTTGATTACGTCAGCATGTTGAAAAGATAAATGCAATTTAAGAAAATAGAAAAGAGGTAATAAACAATAGATAGTTTTAATGAAAAGTTTAAAAACTGTGTAAAAGCGGGATTTCCATGCTATCAAACAAATTTGTGCAATACTCAAACAGATTCTCCAACTTGTTTAACTGAAACGCTTGATGAATACAATGAGGGTCTAGTTCCAAATATCCACAAATTGGCAAAAGTAACTGTTTTGACATATGCTCCTGGGAATACATTTCTGACAAAAGACATATTAAAATAATATGTAAAAAGCTTCAAAAAGCTTTAATTTGGCTGACACTATTGGTGATAAATTGGCGAAGTAGAATCACCATCAACACAAATGAAATTATAAATTTCTTTGCAATGAAGAAGACTCAAATATTCAATTTTCTTTTGTGATAAGTATCGGTTACTCGAATTCACATTAGATAACTTTTAAATAATTTCACCTTTATTAAAGTATTACAAAACAAATATAAAATATGATAACAAGAATAAAATTTTGAACCTACAAATCCCCCTCCGAAATATTTTTCTGGTTACGGCCTTGGTTACAGTGAAATCTTTGAAAACGAAATCGTTAAGTGCCGGAAACAAATTCCTTTGTAAACAGATTTCTGTCTTAGTAGGTATGGTAATGGTTGTTATCCTTTCGTCGTCAGGTCCATGAAATGTTTCCGTTTACGAGAAGATACCGTGTTTAGAGAAAACCTGCCAAGAAAAAATCGTAAAGGGCTGGAAAAATGTTCCATTTTTGAGAAGTTTTCGTCTTAGCAGGTATAAATATAGGATGTTATTTTCATCTAACCTTATTTTTTTTTTTTCGTTTAAGACAGTATTCCGTTAGAGACAGGTTTTAATGTAATACATCTTTGCTCATCAGAGGTGTACTATAGAGTGGATGTTTTAATAGTTCAAGAGAATACATGTAAAAAACAGAACCTATCTATAACGAAAACTTGTTTTAAATGGGAAAATGCCATGGTCCCGGTGATAGGATGAATGCCTTGAAATTATACCTGATACGACGAAAACCTTTTTAAAATGGAATTTTTCATAAGGAAAATTGGGATTTCGTCTCAACAGTTTTTATTGCTTTTGTATGCATGATTCAGTAAATCAATTCCTCTTTCAGGGGATTCAGAAGATCCAGATCATCACCCCTTTAACTACGCTAATGATTAAAACAGTTTTATTGAAACAGTTTCTTGCATATATTTTTCAAATGAACCCAAATGCTCATTAATGATAAATGTGTCTCGCTATGAGAACATTGCAATAACAAGGTTTTAACAAATATTATTGATAATTATTAATTTGTGTGCTTAAAGTGTTTATTTAATGTTAATGGATTTTTTTTAGTCAAATCTGACAAGTTATTTTTTTAATGCAATCTACGATTTTTTTTCCGAGTCTGACCAGCTAAGACTGACACATTCTGGAAAATAAAATTGGGAGGGGGGGGGGGGGAGGCAACTACCCCCTAACCTGCCCCTAATCTTATTTATTTAACATAAAATGAAAAAAAAAAAAACAATTTTCAGTCAAATGGGCATTTCTGTTTTTTTTTTTTTTTTTCTGGTACAATTTGGTGATTAAACTGTATGGAGACATGTAAATGTATGGAAATATTTTACTTATTGAATTATACGCGATTCATGTCACGTGACGAGACGTCTTTCTCGCTTCTCCTGCTGCGGCGTCGGAAATTCGGTTCAAAACGCCGTCTTTGACAGTATTTTCTGAAAGATCTTGTGCCTTTACCAAAAAATGGAAAGAGTCTTTCGATTACAAAGTTTCTGTATAAGAACACCTGCCAATTTCATTCGTTTTCGAAGAAGAATGAATTAAATATGTCATGAAGTAGCCTGTTTTGATTTGAAAACAGCCTTAAGCACAAAATCTCAAAGCTTCCGACGCTAATGGTAATATTCCCCCCTGATTCAGTGGCGTAGCCAGGGTGGGAGTCCAGATGATCTGGATACCAGAAATATTGTAAAGTTATATTTCCCTTAACTAATCGAAAAACTTTCTGAGATAATCAATGATAAGAAACCTTTATAATATTACTGGTATCCAGAGCATTTGGAGGAGCCCCTCCCTGGCTACGCCACTGCTCTCATTGCCCTATTGTCTATGGTCTAGAAAGGTCCATGGAACTGGAAGTCATGACATAACCCTCTTTTTACGGATCGATTAAAAATTACACAAATAACACATTTCGCTGCATGGTATTGGTCTAATAGTATTGAAAAACTCGTCCCATCCCAAAATTGTGATTGAATATTCCACTCTGTACAACCGCACTGAAAAACATCACGAATTTTGGAGCAGTGCAGACCTTCACAAGTTATAAGAAATTTTGCTAATTCTCAGAATTTTATTTTCTAGAATTTATTGAAAAATTAAAATGGCTTTTTTAAACAGTAAATTAAAAATTTATTTCATTATTAGTGATTTATGCTATTAAGGTGATAGTTTAGAATATAGACACTAGATGTCAGCACAAACAAAATTTCTCCAGTGCTCTTGCCTTGTACTTGTCATCATCGGTCTTTATACTTGTAGCTAATTTCCATATTAGATATAAATTTTACGAATCTCGAATATTCAAAATAGGTAATTAACTTTCTTTTCAAGTATAGCTGTTGAATTTGCATTTTAGTGTGCCAAAATAAGAAATCTAATAAAAATGTTAAAATTGAAAGAGCAAATCAGATCCATTATTATACATTCCTATGCTCTTTGATTGATAATACTTCTCATTCTGGTGGCAAATTATTTCGAATTAGTATTTACTAAATAGTGACGGTATGTTAAAAAAAATTAATCTTGTTTTTTTATTTTTAAAAAGAGAAACAAAAAATATCTAGTTTCGGTTTCATAAGTTTGATCCAGAAACTTTATTGTGTTGCCAATAACCAAAGCAGAATAGTGGATTTCTATGGATTAAATTAAACAGAAGTTGTTTAGAATATTTATGTTTGAAGTTTGTAGAAGTTGTGTATTATATTAGAAATTGGGAATCATTCGAATCACCAAAAGGAAAAAGAAAAAAAAAAGAACAGTGAAAGAGAGATAGAAAGAATATTTGTTCATGCCTTTTAATTATAAATTTTAAACAGCATTAGATCTGACGAAATTGATTCAAAATAATTCCGGAAAATATCGCTTGTTCGTTGAATTTTAGATTTACAAGTAAATAATGTAAAAAAGTGGATTTGAAAAGCTTCATTATTTCAATAAATGTCCTTTTCTAGATCTGTCCTTTTATACATAACATGGGACTTTCTTTCCCATTACTTTCTTTTTCTTTTTATCGGATCTTTTATTTATTTTCTTATTTTATATGGCATAATATTAGTTGTAAATACATCTATAAACTCTTTATTCTATATATTGTTCCAAAATTTGAAAAGAAAACTAAAACTGATATTTACAATTTCTAAACATTTTACGATATTTAAAAACATTCCCTTTAATTCCTTTCTGAAAGTTCAACTTGTGAAATATGTGCTTAATTTCCCAAAATTTCTTAAAGAAGTTTTTAAATTGAGTTATTTTTCTGAACATAAAAAAATCTGAAAGTTAACTATTTTCTTTCTTTCTTTTTTTTTTTTTTTTTTTTTTGTTAGCGGCAGAATACCATACTTGTCATCCAATCAGGTGGGAACGGCTAGCAGGCTTGTATTCTTCCATCACGAGCTAGCTATGTCACGTAATAGCTGTTGTTTTGTTAATTGTTGTTTATTTTGTGAATCTTAACAAGAAAAAATCATGGATTATAAACGTTTTTACCATTGTGTGTGTACTCTATTTTACTTTATTAGGATTATTTAGGTTCTTTTTTATTGATGTCTTCTAGAAAAATGTCCAACCAGCCTAGTAGGCGCGGAGGATCTATGAAGATTCGACTAACAAGTAAGCTTATAAACATCTTGTAATACGCCTATTTAATTTGTTATTTGTTGACATTATTTATTGACGTTAAATGATCTTACTCCTTGATTTTTTAAAAATTTGATCATCAAATAAAGTTGATATGAATGTTCAACTTTGGTTAATTAACTGTGATAATTTATTTTGTCAATATATAAACATAAACAGCCAGACATCCTTGTTTACTGTCATTCACCCTATCATTTTCATGTAACTTAGCAATGTAAATTGCTCTTTAACAAGATGAAACACTATTTTTATATGCTGTTTACTCTTGAATTATATTTCCAAAATTGTGCAATGCAATTTATTATTATTTTTTTAAAATTTGTGTACACTAGGTATACTTGTTTTATTTTTGTTGTATATATGAATGTCGCACAGGCTTCAATTATTTCCTTAAAAAAATCTCACTCAGCTACGAGAAAAAAAAAAAAAAGTTAAAATTAATTTAGATAAGCGGTTTATTATGAATATGAATATTTATTGTAATCGGAATTGTTGGGCTATATAATACATGCTAAATATGTGCTTCAATAGCTTCATCTCATGTTTTATGTTATTTTGATAAAAAATAAAATAAAAGTAAAGATTCTTCGTCATTAAAGAAAATTGTTTTTATGCGCAATTAATGCAATTCTTTTTTTAATTCAAAGTAAACAAAAATATGAATTTTTATTGGATACTATCTATTTTAGATGGATGTATCAATTCATTAATACATCAAGTTATGCATGAATTTAAATAAAAATTTATTTTTCAATAATGATTAATTTTTTTATTAGTAGTATGCTATAGCACATACAAATTAAGAATTATTCCTTATGCATACCTAGGCACATTTGACAACAAAGTAAAAAAAATATTTAAATGAAAGCGCAACTCTTAATTATAATGCAGTTAAGTTACTTTCATTCACTTGCTCATGTTCATGAAGTCTTTGTGATACATAGTACCCAGTTTTATGACATCTGTATTGAAAAATAATTAAAAAATGTATTTTTATAATTACAAAATTTTTTCCCATTGCACATTTTTATGATTTGTGTATGCAAATGGAAGTAAAGGCTGCGGTATACATACTGCATGTAGGGTAGATGTGCCAGTAATGGATCGCCTTCCAGTAGTGGGCCACCTTCAATACTTTTGGTCTATAAAAAAATAACCAATAAAAATTCAGCTTTTTTTATTTCATTAATATGCTTTCTTTAAATTCTAGTTTTAAATACAATCATAATATCAATTATCTATTACTTTTTGTGGGGTGTCCATTACTGGAATTTAGGGTGTTTTTATTTATTTCTGTTATTTACAATTAAATTTCGATTCACATTGGGAAATGGGACTATGAGCATGGTTAAATATTGTTGGTAGATTAATATAATATTAAGAAATGTGGAATATAACAATTATAACTATTAATTAAAAAATAATTTTTAAAGAAATTGCGTAAGGGTGTCCATTATTGGCACATCTACCCTATATAACTCAAAACCAATACAATATAGATTACAAGGATTGCGCTAAGAAATTCAAATTAATTAGCCAACACATATTAAGCCAAATTTGAAAATCATTAGCCAATTTCCATAAATTTTTTGTCAAAAATTACATTTAATTAAAAAAAAAATTAGATTTGCTTAGAAAAATTTTGGGTCCTTAAAAGGACCTTTCACGAAATTTTTCATCTTAAAACAGGACCCTTCACAAAATTCTTTGTCTTAAAAACAGACCTTTCTCAAAACTAGGTATACTACTTCCAAACTGAACTCTTCACAAATTTAATCCTTTAAAAATAAAATCTGACCAATCGCAAAACAATTGAACTCATCAAAGTACATATTACTTAGAGCTTTTTTATGTGTCAAGAATAGATACACAGGAACCTAAATATAACGAAAATTTCAAATTCTCAAAATTCTGACTGGAATTTTCACAAATCTAAAAAAAACTTCACAATTTAACAAAAACAGGGCCTTGTAAGGAAAATCTGGACATACCCCTGGCAATGCTAAACATTATTATAACACTGCTGATTATATATTAATTAATGAAAAAAATAATAACGACTTTTTTTCTTAGCACTATGTAAGAACCATAGAGTATAAATCAGGGTGGTGCAAAATTTTAATTAGATTAACTATGGAAAACTAACGATTAAAAGTTTAATCATGACTAAAGATTGACTATTGAACTTTATCGTCAATCGTTAGTCATGATTAAACTTTTAATTATTAGTTTTCAATAGTTAATCTAATTAAAATTTTGCACCACCCTGGATAAATACTATAATTAATGTATAAACTCTATGGTAATAACATTAAAATGTACGTCTTATTTATATTTAAAATAATTAATGTAAACAAGATGCAGCTTGCAGTAGCAAATTAGATTATGATATATTTATTATAAAATGCATAATTAAGCTTTTATATAAAAGACATTTAAAGTCATTATTTTTTTTTAATTAGCTCTAAGTGCATAAAAGATACCTAGATATATCAATCTATAAATAAAGTCAGCACATAAGTGAGCGATACTTCCATGAAACCTGCTGTAGATAACATTCGCCATAGGGTGTAAAAAAATCATGATATAATAAAAAAAATTCTGATATTGTTGATTAAAATCAGATTTTTTTTAAAATTAAAAATCTGATTTTATGATTTTTTCCTTGCTCCAAAATACAGAATAGCTACCAAATTTTTTTCCTTTTTCAACAATTAAATCTCTAATTGCTAGCATAATGTATGTTTTTATGCTTTAATTAATAAAATTATAATTATTAGTTATTAATTACAGAAATTATAAAACTACAAATTAGTAATTTCATTAATAAGATTCTGGTTATTTGTTCTTTTACTTCCAGAAATTTATTATACTTGCTATGCTTATTTTATTTAAAAGATTGAAAAATTTGATTACGTACAGAAAATTGATATCGCAAATTATAATAGATTTAAATGTCATTTTAAAATGAAATGCTTTTTATGCCACATGCCAGTTAAAAACTTGCTTTTTACACACTTACTGTACTTAATTTTTTACAAGCCTAATGTTTCTTGGGTACTTTTCGGTTAGCCGGGCGCCAGTGAAATGTATATATCTATATATACATATATATGCATACATACACACATATATGTATGTGTATATATATATGTATATATATATACATGCATATATAAATGTGTGTATGTATAGATATATGTATATATATGTATACATAGATATATAAATTTCACTGGCGCCTGGCTAACCGAAAAGTACCGTTTCTTGTTGCAAGCCATGGATTATTTGTTGTTGTGTTCAGCATTGTGCCAAACATAAAATGCGATGAGAAAAATTTTTAACATTCTACCAGACATACTGTTGTAAAAAGTAACATTCACATTCATTTTGCATTAATTGAAAGCTGGCACACCTTTTGAAAGGAGGTAAAATAATAGCTAAGTAATAAGCAGTGATTTCTCTAGGCTTTTGAAATCCTGAGTCCCTGTGATCCAAACACTCCCAAAAAACTGGTAAATATATATATAGGGGAGACCGTACACTATGGACACAGTGGACCACCCCCTAATATTTTATTTATTTAAATTTTTTTTAGCTTCTCTTCTATCCTAATAGACAACAGCACTGCAATGATTATTTATAGCCTTCAGAAAATATGTTTAGCTCAGATTGAAGTATTTTATCCTGATTGGTTGTTTTGAGCTTCTAAAAGTAGTTTTTCATCATCATATTTTTATTTTTTTAGTAATTAAAGGTTGTAGATAAATAAAATAAAACAGCTTTTTCCCAAAGCTAAGATGTACTTGTTTTTATTTTACTTTAAAGTTAATATGTTTAAAAGAAAGCTATAAACAATATTAATATGATTATTTATTGAACTTCAACATGGGGTACAGTGGACCACCCACTCCTAGGGCACAGTGGTCCACAATCCACTCTGCTCCTGTAATGCAGAATGTTCAAAATATTTAATAATTGCTTATTTTCTATAAAGAAAGATTGTTTTAAAGTAGATTTAACTGTAAAATAAAGTAAACAAATAAAAATAACAATTTATTTAACATAGTAAGAAATATTTTGTTTTGTATTTACTGCCTTTGATAAATATAACTGTAGTCTAATTGTTGATGATTCTATTCAAGTAAGATTCATGAGACACAAATTGAATGGAAATCAGTTTATTTCTCCCGAAACTGTAGATGAATCGAATCTGCTGTAGATATCAATGATTTCATAATGTTGCTCTCAGACCAAAAATTATTTCTTGAAAATTCCAGGCTCAATCTTACTCATAAGTACTTTGGAATTTCATTTGCAAATTTTAATGTGCGCTGATGTTGGAACAGATGTGTTACACTCACGCTAAAATGTAAACAAAAGATTGGCGACTGTTTGGTTGGCGCGATTTCCACGACTGTGCCAAGCTACTATTTTCCGTTGCCATTTTGGAAACATAAAAAACAGAACATTTATAAATAATGTATTCGAAAACACAGAAAATCGTATTTCTACATTTCTACACAACAATTAAAATAAACCAAAAATATATTTTTTACAACATAAATTTAATGGAAAATGTTAATTACGCCATTTCAATCTTTTAAAGTGCACTACTATATTACAGTAATCCTTCGCTGATGCTAATTTTAATTTCACACAAACTTTTTGTTAAAATCATTACGTCTTTTCAATTTTTTAAAGTGCCCTCATATATCAGTGTAAACATTCGATTATTTAGTTTCTAATTTCATGACGAACACAACATTTATAAATAATGACGTATTAGTAAAACCAGAAAGTAAATATCAAAATAAAAGAAAAATAAATTTTTTTAACATAAATTTAATAGAAAATACATTACCTGCGTCATTCTTCTAAAGTGGACTACTACAATCAGAATAATCATTCGATAACTGATTTTGTAATTTCGCACAACCCTTTAGATAAAATCACGTCATTTCAATCTTTTAAAGAGCACTACTATATCAGGGTAACCATTCGGTAATTAAAATTCTAATTTAACACAAACTATTAGATAAAATCATCGCGTTATTTCAGTTTTGAAGTGCTGAACTTGCCTTTCTGCTTCCTCATAAAAACTTACCTGGTACTCTCGAAAAATGGTATCCATAGCCACGGACATTTTCAGACTTCTACCAGCAACTACAAACATCAAAACAATTTTGATAAACAAAGTAGAATGATAAATTCAATTCTGCCACTGTAATAACCGCCACTGTAACTGCCAATATGTAATAATTCACATGACAATTAAAAACCAATCATTAACTCAACAGTTATGCAAATTTATTTCCCTTCCATATATAGTTCTATAATACGCGACTCTGCAACCAATAACGTGCAATAGAACGTTCTTCTACAACCAATCACGTTTTCTCTACTTTTCATCATCAATGACGTAATACAGACATGCGCAAACATTTCCCTTAACATCCACGCAAATACGGATTACAAGAACAAATTTCAATACCAGTAACTAAATACAAGCTTAATAGCCGGGTTGCCATAAAAGAAAAAACAGTCCCCAAAGTTTGGCGACTTTTTTCTTTTTTTTTAACCGATTAATTTTTTTTTTTTTTAGCGTGAGTGTAAAGCATCTAAGCCCTAATTTTTTTGTACTTAAGTAATAACTTCATCTAAATTGCAATTGTTCCTGTATTAATCTGTTATTATTTTCAAAATATAATTAATTTTTTGTTTTTGTTTCAAAATTTATATTACTATGTTATTTTGCGAGTGAAGGGGCAACAAAAAAGAATTAGATTAATGAAAAATAGATTTATATTGTATTTTAGATAATACCTAATAGTGGTCCACTGTAACCCGGAACACTCTGGGTGGACCAGTGTACCCCGCTTCCGGAGTATACTGGTCCACTTTACAAGTGTATATAATATTTTTTTTTTTTTTTTTTTTGAAAAATGTATTGAAAACTATGTTGTGAGAAAATTATGATGGATGTAAGAAGGTTTAAGGAATATTAAAAAATATTTTCATACAGATTGGTCAGTCTGTTAAAGAGAAAAAAAAATTGTTAACTGAAAAACTGGTCTACTGACTACCGGTCTCCCCTATATATTTTTTTTCAAAAGTGTGTCTTTATTTTAGAAATAAGGCAGTTTCAATATGTTTAACACAAATTATGCCTCTTTTGCTATCTTTCAAGGAAAAAATTATGCCTCCTGAATGACTCATTACAATTTTTGGTACTTCTTTATTATCCCGTCGACCACTTTTCATAACAAAAAACTATCGCCAAACTGTAATGCCCAATAAACGGGAGAACATTGCCATTGGAATATCAAAATAAATAAAATATAAGAATTTAAGGACACGATTGTTATTTTAATTAATGATATAGCTAATAAATCAGTAAAACATAATGAAAAATACAGGCAAATGTCGAACTAAAAACCACTTGATGACATTACAAACACGTATAATGCTTCTGACATCCAGTAAATGGGACTGCATTTTTGGCATTTAATCTTGCAGTTTGGCGATAGTTTTTTGTTATGAAAAGTGGTCAACAGGATAATAGAGAAGTACCTAATTTTTTTTAATGCATCTCTTCTCCAATTTTTTGCTTAAATGATGCACTATTGTGCATCCCTGGCATCACGAATAAGTTAAGTAAAAATTTATATAACTTATGAAATGCAAAAATTAGCAAATTAATTAAAATTGGCTTGTGGTTAGAATTTAGAATATCCATTCTCTCTTGGATTGTATAAACATTGATAGTCTAAGCATTGGCGCGCCCAGGATTAATGTTTGGGAGGGGCTAGTATATTTTATAGATGTGTAGGGGGCTGTATTCAGGGTCCCCTGAATAATACTGATTTTTCTTCCATTACACTCATTCGCAGACTTCGTTCTGTTCGGGTGTTGTCATGCTAGCAGTTTTTCTTTTTGTAAAACTAATAGTAATATTGTATGATTCTTGACGAAAACTTTAGAAATTTATTTTGATTTAATAAATAAAAGACAATTATTTTTCCCCTTTATAGAGCTTTAAAAGATTAAAAGTATGATATTTTTAATATTTTTTTTTCTTTCTAAACTATATTCAATTTTTTTACTGAGTCTTGAACATGTCTTTGTAATTATTTATTTTGTAATTTCTTATACCATGGTTAGCGAACATCTGTACTTTAAACTGTTTGTATAACTATGAGTGCAATATTCTTTTAAAATAATTTAAAAATTATAAGTAATGTTTGTTAAGAAATATTGCAATATTTTGAAGAAATTGACTGAGTCGGGACTGGTTTTACTGACTTTTGCTCGAAGCGAACTTTTAGCTTTTACACTGGACCGATGGTAACGACCAATGCCAGCCCAGGATAGCTTTTTTCTGGCCTGAGCCTGACCTGGGTCTGAAAATTTCGGTCAGGAAAAACTGGTATATTTGAATGATACTTTTGAGCAGCAGATCAATGATCAGCCGACAGTCAATGAAAATTAGTCAAAATCAAACTATTTCAATAACATTTTGGACATTCGGCCACTGCATTTCATATTATGGCAGTTATGAATATGTGAAAAATGAAAAACTTTTTAGTTAGCATATAATAAACGTGTTCCTATTTTTTAATTAAAAAAGAAAATTTTAAAATATGAAATATTCTGAAGCAAAATTAATATTTTCCCAATATTTCGTTTTTCTAAGGACTTAAAAAAATTGTTGACCTTTCATAATTTTAGGAAACTTTAAATTGTTAGTCTAATCTCTATGTCTGGGAGGGGCTTCAGCCCCCTTAGCTCCCCCCATGGTGTGCCACTGGTCCTAAGAGATTCATAAATCATATGTATCTGTTTAATTTGAATCGGAAGCAGAGAAAAGAAATTTCTCTAGAAATTTTTAAAGAAAATAAAAGATAAAATTGGTGTTTTGTATGAAATGAAACAACTAAAAATTTCTACAGTATAAACTAAATTTTATTTTTTCACATTTCATAAAATTTGATGAAAAATTGCATTGATGTTCATGGCATTGAATTTGAATCATAAGGTCTTTTATTCAGGTAATTGTTTCAGTTTAGTTAAAACAAAATATATTACCCCTGTTCTGGATTTTGTTCCATCAGAAATAACAACCTTTTTTGGTCTTTGGTTCAGTTCCAGTATGATGTCCTGATTTCAATAAATCGTGAAAAGATGTGCATTTGAAGCTAATACAAAATATCATTCAATATGAAATTACCAAATTCGTATTTCCTTTTTACCCTAGGTCTTTACATAATTTTACAACTAGTTCTTGTGCAAACTCAATTTTCAGAATTTGCTGAAAATTTTAGGAAACTAAATACTAAAATATTCTTTGTTTGTTTTTATTTTTTTAATTTAAATTTTGAAAATATTTCTAGGTAAAATCATGAAGCAGTATTGTTTTTAAAGATAATTAATAGATATTTTGCTTAGAAAATGGAAAGGTTGCATTATTAAAGATTTTGTTGATTATCAATTATAGGTGCAGATTCCCAAAATTTGGAAGGAGTCAGTGGCTCCTAAACCCAAAAAATCCAGTGGCCACAATTGTAAAACAAACGCATAAAAACAATAGTGTTTATATGGGGTAAAAAACTAAAAAAAAAAAAACCCCAGGAATTCAAAGTGTAAAGTAATTTATTTAATATAAACACATGTACAACAAAATTTGAATATTTATTAAATCTTAAATCATGTACATTAAGAAGATAAAGTTGGGCAAGATACGGTTTAAAAAAAATATTTATAAGCTAAGCAATCATGATAGAGGGGAATATCTGAAAAATAATATTTCTTATTTTGATTTTGCCAGACAAAAGTACATATGAAAGAAAATCCGAATTTGTGAGATTATTTTGCAGTATAAAAATCAAAACGCACTTCAAACATTTGTTTATATTATATATATATTTAAATCACAGTCTATGTAAAATTATCAGATTCAAACTGTTACAAATAAGATTGCTATTCGAATATATTTAATAGTTTGCTGTGTTAAACAGATCATTCTGAAATGTTATTAAAAGATAATAATAATGTTTGTTATGTGTTTGTGTCTTAATCTTTAAAAAAAATATCAACATTTCATGATGGGGACTGGGAATACCAGAAATTGATTACTTTTAAATCACATGGCGACTTAAACGCCGAAAGTTAGTGGCCACAACAAAAAAATTAGTCGCCACGTGCCGACTGGCGACCGTGAATCTGCACCTATATTATCAATCATTTGATAAGTTGATAGATGACAATTAATTTATCTCAGTGGATTTGTTTGGCTTTTCTTATTAAATGCTTCTTTATTCCATTATAAATGAACCATCAGTTAGTTTATAAAATAAATTTATCATTTGTTAGACATGTTGCAGAAATTTTTTGGTTTAGTATTTGTATTTATAGTTTCCAATTTTATATTGCAGCTGAACCTGCTAAAATGGAATTGCAATGTAAGGGGCTGGTGTATGATTCTATAAGTCTATTGTAATTGTAATTGTATTGTATTGTATTATTTCACTTGGACCATGACATTTTTCCATTTAATTTAATACATTCATGGATTTCATTATATATGGGTAGGATGTCAACAATTTTAATCAGAGGATTTAAATCATTGATTAAATCACGATTTTAATCAATGAAATGATTTTTTTTAAATCATTGATTAAAATCATAAATTTTTAAAATGATGTAAAAAGTATTAAAATCTAAGATGAACATAATTTGGATAGTTTCTATAGGTATTTTGGCTAATAATAATAATAAGCTGTAAATAATTGTTTATAAACTTAATTTCTTAGGCTTATTAAAAATAAGTACAGTAAGTTTGTAGAAAAGTTTTTATCTGGCACAAAAAGCATTTTATTTAAAATTGATATTTAATTAAATCTAATATAATTTGCAATGTCATGATTTGCTTTGGGTAATCAAATTATTCATTCTTTTATAGCATAGCAAGTATGTAATAAATTTCTGCAAGTAAAATAATAGGCAGCTAATCTCTTATTTTCTCATTTTATTTTTGCAAATAGATGTATAGGAAATTGGAGTTTCAGAAGAATGAAAGGATTGTAACATGTGTTCAACAGCTATTGTTGAAGAATGTATAAGAGAAAAATAACTAATTGGTGTAAAATGTTAAACACTGCAAGAGCATCATTTAGGGATTGAAAAGGCAGCAAAACCTTTCTTCTTATTTAATATTTTGAGGATTTCAGATATAACTGGTCATTCTTTTATTTATTCTGTATGTGTGTAGGAATTAATCTAATGGGTGTAACTCACTTTCGTAATTATTATTATTTTTTTTTATTAGCATATTTATACATGTGTTAAATTTATATCTATACGATTAACAGTAATTTTCTAACAAATGAAAAACAAGAACAAAAAATCATGCACCTGGCATAGATTATGAAAGGATTTCCAACACGAACAGAATATTATTAAAAATTAAATTTTTTTTCAAAGAATGAAATGAGATATCTAAAAAGCAATTTAGAAAACACATGAAAATCCATTTATCAACAATTGCTGTCCATATTCAAAGTCTTCTGTGCAGCCCTGTATTGGATCTACAGAATATGTAAACAACACATAATACACTAAAAATTACATGAAATTGAATACCACCAGCGAAAAAAGCACTCCCTACAATTACCGATCACAGTCGGTCCTTTAACTGAATTCTTTTGTGCGTCTCTGTACATGAACGATAAGTCCTACACACTCCATAATCTATAGAAGATAAGTTGTAGTGAACGTTAGTGATTCCTTTTAAATTTCATTATATTTGAAGTATCATAACATGTTCAAAATGCATCACAAACGATTTTCCCTCATAGATCATAATGTAAAGGAATTATTTTGTACGCCCCTGTAATTGAACTATAAATGTTACTAATTGTACACTCTGGTAAAAGCATGCTGTAGTCCACCTCAGTAATGTACACTAATTTCGTTATGTTTGAAATATCATAGCATCAATAAAATGCTCTGCAAATGATTTTTCCCCATAGACCATAGTGTAGTAATGGAATTCTTTTGTGTGTCCCTGTAAATGAATTATTAACTACTCACTTCATATTCAATACCGAACATTCTATAGTAAAATTGAATAAAGTATAAAAATTTCATGACAATCTGAGTGTATTTAATAGAGTTAGAGCATGGACAAACAGACAAACCGAATTAATTCATAAACACTTTTCAACTATATTGGAAAGTGCTAAAAAAGCTGCCATGATGTTTGTTTGTTTTGTTATTTGTGCTACTAATGAAATTACTTATTTGCATTTTTTATTGCTTCTATAATTATACAATTTTATTAATTAAAGCATAAAAATGTAGATTATGTTCCTAATTAGAGAGTTAATTGTTTAATAATTATTAATTTTAAACAGTGTTAACAATTAAATGTCGTTATTAATAATTTTAATAAATGTAAGTATCATCAGTATTTCTAGACTTACCAAATTATTATGAAATATTAATGTACATAACGTTATTGTATGCTACTCACAAATGAAATTAATTATTTGTAGTATTTACAATTCCTATAATTATAATTTTAATAATTAACACATAAATTATGTTCCTAATTAGAGAGATAATTGTTAAATAATTATTAATTTTAAGCATTGTTAGCAATTAAATTCAGTTATTAATAATTTTAATAAATGTAAGTATCAGCAGTATTTAGACTTACCAAATGATTATAAAATATTAATGTACATAACATTACTCTATGCTACTAACCAATGAAATTAATTATTTGTAGTTTTTATAATTTTTTGTAATTACTAATTATAATTTTAATAATTAAAGCATATAAACATAGATTATATCGGTAATTAGAGGGTTAATTGTTGTTAGAAACCAACAATTCTTGGTAGCTATTCAGTAGCCTTGGCCGCAGAGCACCGGTCTCCACTCCACTGAGTGCACAATTGTACTTTCAATCTCAATTTTGATGAGTTGTTATAAATTGAAACTGTTGCAATATTTGCATTACTAAAAACTTCGTCCCAAGTTTGGGGGGGGGGGGAGAAGAAGAAAAGACCTTTTTTTTTTTTAAATAAATGCTCCATTAAACAATTACTAGGACTTCCCTCAAAGGGATTAGTCTGAGTGATATTGCTGAGAACATAGGGTTAACAATTACAATATAAAGAAAAAGAGCAAATTAAATGATAGAATTACAAAATATCATATATAAATTCATATACACTGTTAAAAAAATAGAAAAGAAGTACCGTTCATCAGATGTGTTGTCATAATTTTTTTTTAACATGTGGCAAAGGATCTCATTTTCTTAAGCGCGTATTGCGCAAAACTTGGGGAAAAAAAAAAGAAAAAAAAAAAGCTGGATCTTTTAAAACGCCAAGCTATTTAAAGTTACGTAATTGGATTTGCAGCCAATAGATTATTCTATCAAGCGTGGCTTAACGCAAATTTAATTTCATTGTTGCACCTTTTTTGTGTGTGAATTTAAAATTTTTCTTCCTTGATTATATATCTATTATTTGTATAACTGTTTATAAAAACTCTTACACTTCAAACCACATTGATAGCATGTTTTGCTACAAACCAGATTGCAAAACTATAGTCTAAATTA
Source organism: Maratus michaelseni (assembly GCA_963931845.1). Classification (NCBI taxonomy): domain Eukaryota; kingdom Metazoa; phylum Arthropoda; class Arachnida; order Araneae; family Salticidae; genus Maratus; species Maratus michaelseni. The sequence goes on along the minus strand of OZ007600.1, from coordinate 126,051,014 downwards.
CTATTAAAGTATAGAAAAAATCTTTCGATGACTTCTGTAAAATAACTTTTACATTAAATCTCCATATCGGCAAAATTGAAAATTATATATATTACAAAGTTAAGCTTAACAGATACTTCTTGATTATTCTATAGGAGGCTCTGCCCCCTGCGCCTTTACAGCGCCAATCCGCAGACTTTTCTTTTGCCTGTCTGTCTGTCTCTCCACAATCTGTCTGTTTCCCTATCCGTTTTTCTGCCCGTCTCTCTAACTGATTGTCTATCTCTCTACACGTCTCGCTACCTGTCTCTATATTTCTCTACCGGTCTCGCTCCCCTTCTCTATATTCCTCTACCAGTCTCGCTACCTGCCAATCTATTTCTCTAGCCGTCTATCTATCCGTCTAACTACTTGTATGTCTAGCCGTGTCTCTATCCACTTCGCTACCCATTTGTCTATCTGTCTCTCTACCCGTCTGGCTATACGCCTCTCTACCCATCTTCTTACCCATCTCCGTACCCATCTACTGTCTCTCTACTCGTCTGTATACCCGTCTCACTATCCGTCTGTTTTTGTACCCGACTCTTCACCCGTCTTGCTATCAATCTCATTACCCGTCAGTCAACTCGTCTCTGTACTCATCTCTCTACTCGTCTCTTTATCTACCACGCTACGCGTCTCACAAACTTTCTCGCTACGTTCCAGTCTACCGGTGTCGCTACCTGTCTCGAGACCCATCTCGCTACTCCTCTGTCAACCCTCTTTTTACCTTTCTCTCTAGCCGTCTGTCTATTCGTTTCGCTACCCGTCAGTCTACCTATGTCGCTACTCGTCTCTCTACTCATCTCACTACCCGTCTGTCTACCCGTTTGTTTACTCGTCTTTCTACCTCTCGCCACCTCTTCCCAATATTTAAACAGTTCATTTATTATACAGAAGCCGTTTATCAGTTATTAAATGCAAACAGAAGTAATTTATCTAATAAGTGTAATCAGATGCATTTTTTTAAAAATACATACATAAACCTGAATAATAATTCATCAGTTTTGTGTTCATAGTTGTGACAGTAAATCTCAACTTCTTAAACTTGAATTGTCTCAATCTTTTTAAAAAAACCACAAGGTCTGTATAACTGCAAAGTACCCTGAGGGCTATATTAGCTACATGTTATTAAGTTTCGTTATCGCGTTTGCAGCCAATTGCTTATGTTAGAAAGCGTGGCTTAACGCCATTTTAAATTCATTACTGTAACTTTCTTTTCTTTTCTTTTTTTTTTTTTGGGGGGGGGTAGGGGGGGAAGGGTTTCAAATATATACATTTAAATTAAAACTTTTGCCTCCATGCCATTAGTGTTGTTTGTATTATTAACTAATACCTTGTAGACCGAGCTTCATTTGAAACAAATGTAAAAGACTTCTTCTACAGTTTTTTTGTAGGAGAAACTTTCGTAATTGGGCCCAAAGCCAATCGGAGTATTTAATATCATTATTGTAACTCTTATAGAGTTAAAACAATATTGTTGCTAGCTTTACTCTTGTTTGAGACCAACCTTGCATGTGTATCTGAATGGGAAAAAGTTTCGTATCCTATGTCGGTTGGTGAAAAAAATTTTAAATGGTGCCAAAAGGTAGTTTTAGCAACTTACAAAATTTTTCAAGAGAGCGGTAAAACATGTTTTTCAAATATTTACAAACATACGTTTATTAAAGCATGTTTTTGCGCCATCTTAAAAATTTAAGCACGATGCTAAAATGAAATTTTATCGCCATATTCGATATTTTAATAAGTAATGAAAACACATAAACAAACTTATATAACAAACCTAAGAGGCATTTTTGTGATAAATAATTGTTATTGTCAGGGGGTTAAATTGTAAACAATTAATAAACGGCTAGTAAATAATAAATAGCATTTAAAATCTAAGGTACTTTTCGGTTAGCCGAGCGCCAGTGAAATGCATATATCTATATATACATATATATATATGTATACATACACACATATATGTATGTGTATATATATATGTATATATACATACATGCATATATAAATGTGTGTATGTATAGATATATGTATATATATGTATACAGATATATAAATTTCACTGGCGCCCGGCTAACCGAAAAGTACCAAATCTAAAAATGGAGAAGTGCTCCGTATAAAAATTAAGCGCTTGATATATGTAAATCTTTTTTTATTTTTTAATATTTCCGAATGCACAGATAAAAAGGTAAAAATCTCTTTTCCAAATGCCAAATAGAAAATATACAAAATAGAAAAATATCTGCTAAAAAATATATTTACATAATACTACATCTGCAAAAAAATAAGATTTAGAAAAAGTAAGCCAAATCCTTCCCAACAATCACATCGAAAAACTTATCACCAATAAAGAACTCGCCAAATCTTACGGCACAGGAGATGGATTTTTCCCTCTGAATGCAGAATATTAGTTTTTTTTCTTGTACGATGGGTGATTATAACTGTTTCATTTCACATACTACATACCGTTTGATATATTGGTACTTTTATGTTATCCTGGCGCAGTTGATAAATCGCCAAATATTGTTCCTATAAGATTTTCATATTGAATTCATTTCATTTAAATATAAACCTTTCACTCATTTAATTTAAAATACATGCCTTTCATTAATCCCATTTAAAATGCTAAAAAGAGAAAAAAAAAAGAAATAATGCCATAAATCTAAACCTTTTATTTAAACACCAAAGAATTTTTTTTTATTATTTACACATGAGAAATAAAAAAAGCTGCTATTGCTGAGATTTGCGCCAAATCTCTAATACCAAGTCTACTAAGTTATTGCGGGGTTTTTCTTTCAAAGAGAAAAAAATCCAGATTAATTTTCGATTTCTACTCAATTGAAATATATTTTATTGTGCTGAATATTAGTGCGTGCATATTTTTTTTGCTCCTTGTACTCCATGAACTTTTCAATTCCGATTGTCTACGAAAATCTCGCGCCGGTGAAAATGACGTACCACAAAATTTCGTGACGTATGTACTTTAATTGTGCTTTTTTATCTATTTTTTTAATATAATTTCCAAACGGTTTAGCATTTATTCTTGGTAATAAATAGACGTCGTTGTCACCTTTATAGGTACCTGCTGTAAAAATTTGAACGAAATCCGTTAAATATTTTTTGAGTTATGCTTGACGAAAGGTTTTAATATCCATCGTAGCTATATATGGGGCAAAGTAATACTGCGCTGTGTATGAGTCTTCGTTGCACTCAGACAATTAGACAGATCATCTTAAAATTCTAAAATTTTAATGTTAGATGCGCATTTAATTTTGAGGAAATGACTGGCAAAAACTCTTATACAAATAATAAATAAATAAATATTCTGACCTTTCTTATTCATTAAATATATATATAATCAGGTCAACTGATTAAATAGAAACAGCTGAAAAAAATATTCTTTAAGAGTAGGGGAAATACGCATAAATTTCAAAGAAGCTGTTTTATTCAAAACAGCTCTTCAAATTATGAATTCAAGATTTCCTTTGAATAGAATGAAAGATTCTTTTTTTTTTAAGATTAAATTTTTACAGATGAGTTATAAAATGAAATAGTAGAATGTTTTAATTTAAACTTTTTTATTTTGTGAGTAAGGAAAAAAAAATTCTATAATAAAAAATAGTTACCGTTCAAAGTTTAAATTTTTAGTTAAAAAAAAAAAAAACTAAAATTATAATATTTTAATTTCAGTTTCTTATTGTAAATGAAAAATAAAATTCCTACAAAAATTCTGTTGATTTGCAAAGAAATGCGCTAAAACGTTTTCCATTCTCAAAACAGTTACATAAGTTGTAAATTGCATAGCATTATACACTATTTTGTGTAATTTTTTTAAATTACATAATTATGCAGATATTCGACAGTATTAACACTTTGCTGACCGGTAATTTTGTACGAGATCTTGATTTTAAAACAGTAAAAGCTCCGCCCTATTTTGAAAGTCTTTCATTAAATGGTTTTCTAGAAAGGTTTTTCAAGTTCATGCATCAGTAAATATCATGCAATGTACGGATTCAATATGAAATGTCTTACAATTTAAATAAATATGGACAGCGTTATATAAATGTATAACTTTGTGGTAAAGCAGTTTTTTCCGAAATTCGTATTGGTTTAAAAGCTATCCGCCCTTTGGTGTTGCAGTGAATGGGCTCATTTTTAGCGTATTGTGTGAACATGTATACATGTAGAAACAAAAGAATTGAGAAAGAGGAAGTCCATGAGGGCTCCTTATATAGGCCTGGTGTAGATGATTTTATGTAAGTTGAAAATTGTCACTGTTATCTATGTTTGTTTAAAAACGTTGTAAAACTTTAAACCTGTTTTTCTCCAAACTCTGTTTTACAAATCGGTACCAGGTAGAACTCGAGATTGAATCGACCGAATTGGTTGAAATGTTCATGCTTTTCTAGTATATTACAATTTTGTAGTCCCTCACGGACGCGTTTTTCAATATTCGAATTGTAAATATTTTTTGCGCGATTTAAATCCGAAAATGTTTGTCTAAAATCGGCAAGTTGAAATTTGAACGGCCGCCATTTTCTTCAGGATCGAAAAATTGATAAACCCATCCGAGAAAAACTACAAAATATCGTAAATTTTAAGTTTTTTCTTTTGGTTACAGATAAGCAGATTCCGCGATTCATCTGGCACCATGGAACGCTTCAATTTTTGCACATCCCTGTATCAAAAGCCACCAGAGGAATGCTCTTTCATTTGCAAAAAATCCCATTATTATTACTATATAATTGCGCTAAAAAAAAAAAAAAAAAAAATTGCATAAAAGTGGAGAAATTTTAGGTAATTTTTTTTTTCAAAAGTTATAACATGCCTTAAGGTAAATAGCCTTAAGTTAAGGCTACACCCTTATTCAATGATGATTGGTGAAACACACACGAGTTAATTCGTGACCGGTTAATGTATATATATTTAATCTGAGCAGCACCATCGCCCTTAGTAGCATATGGGTCATTCCATGGTAACTTACGTTACATTTAGAATAATTTTCTTTAGTAATTTTCATAATATAACACCAAAAAATATTGAAAATGTAATGTTGATACGATTTGTTAATTAAACCTATCGAAAGCGAAATTTGGATGAAAATTACCTACCTTTAGTGCTATTTTTTGACACTGGCCATTATATTTATTATGGTAACTTACGTTCTTTTTGTCAGAAACGTAAGTTACCATAGTAAATATAATTTTTAGCGTTCAAGAAATAGTACTAAATTTAAGTAATTTTTATCCAAATTTAGCTTTGTATAGGTTTAATTAACAAATCATATCAACATTACATTTTGAATATATTTTAGTGTTATATTACTAAAATTACTGAAGTCAATTATTCTAAATGTAACGTAAGTTACCATGGAATGACCCATATTTGCTTTTATTAACTAGAGATGTTCTAAAAAAGATGGGGAGGGGGAAATGTTTTAACTGCATCATTGGCCTAAAAAAAAAGCTGACTCTGATTATTTATTAAAGGTAATAAATGTCTCCCTTTTCCAGAAAAAAGGAATGTCATATTTTTATTACTATTATTTTGCATGTCTGGCTAATTCTTGATTTCACCTTTTTATCCAAAAAAACCTCGAAACATGTATCTAGGGTTGACAACCCTTATTGTTTACGTTCTACCAGTGCAGTATTGAAATGATATTCTGCAACAGGCGGAGATAAGTTCTTCTAGCATCACCCTCAGTAAGATACTTTGCTTGAGTGCGCCGGTAGTCTGCTTATTAAATCCTTTGACAATAGAAAAAGGAAGCCTGGCTTAGCCAAGGGTAACGGCTAATAGTAATTTGGCCTTTCATCGTGTCTTATGGGGTGCACGCAATTGCTTTAGCTCTTGATAATAAAGGAGAACGGCGAAAAAGGAAGCTGCAAAGAGTGTATGATCTCGATCTGGTAAGAATTCAACATCTTCTAGATCAGGGGTTTCCAATCAGTGGCGTGGCCATTCACAAATTATGGGAGGGGCTCAGAGTAGAGATGGCAATGCTCGGGAAGGAAAACAAATTTTTTGGGGAAAAAAGTTCGTTTTTTTCCCGAAGAGTTTTGTTTCCACTTGGAAAATTTTATAAATTGAAATTTCATTTTTGAAATATTTAAATTTTTATAATAGCAACATTCTGGTGTTTTTCCCTGCATATGTCAGGGATATGTGTAGGGAAAAAATGAGTCCTTTAAAGGACTCCTTTAACAGGATACTTCACAAAATTTTTCTTCTTAAAACAGGACTCTTCGTAAAATTCTTTGTCTTAAAAATATACCTTTGACAAATTTTTTCTGAGTCTAAACTGCTCCTTTCACAAATTTAATCTTTTAAAATAAAATCGTGACCTGACACAAAACAGTTGAAGTCTCCAAAGAATTTATTATCCAGATATATATATATATATAAGATTTTGTTAATAAATATGTAAACAGAAACCTGAATATAACAATAATTTCAAATTCACAAAATTACGACTAGATTTTTCACAAATATAAAAATCTGTTCACAATTTCACAAAAACAGGACACTGAGAAAAATGTACTGACCTCTGCATGTATTTTTTATCTTCATGAAAACATTCCATCTCCCAGATGAAAACATTAAAACCTGGAAAATATATAATCTGTAAGATAATTAAATACTATTTTTCTCATTAAAAATCAAAATTCCTATACAAAATTTTATCAATAATACCATTTAGTGAAAATCCTAAGGTGGATAATGTAATATAACTCAGTATCTTTCGAAAAATTAATCTATTTTTACTGTTCTATGTACAATTTTTCATATCCCTTAAAGGCCCAGCCGTAATTATTTATTTTTATTTATTTATTTACTTATTTATTTAACTTAATCATTTAAAGTAAAAATAATTTTTTTTAAGTGTACATTAGCCTAAAAATTGTTTATTTTACATTTTCCAAGAAAAATAATTTAAAGAAAAGCTTTTATTTCTGAGGAATCTTTTTTGTTGTTAAAAAGAACAAAAGTGAATCAGGTCTTTTCCATCGCTTCAAAATTTCCGGAAATTTTACATTTCTAGCTCAGAGTATTTAAGTCATTTTTAAGCATATTGAACATTTAGGATTAGGATTATGAATAAATATTTAAGTTTTTGTAAAAATAATTATTCGTTCAAACTAATTATTAATGCCATCATCACGAAATCAACATTTTAATTATTTTAGATGGAAGTTTTAAGATATTGAAGCCTAGAGAGTTATGATTATCAAATTAATGAGACAATGGGTGTTCGGGGTGAAGAGACCTCCGGATATAACAAAATGTTTCGACAGAAATTAAATTCCTGGTCCTGGAGTATTCTTACAGTGGCGCAGCCAGAATTCGGCTCTAGGGTGGGGGGTTGAGTTGTTGATAGTTAGTCCATTTGGCCACCGCTTTCTAGAATCATTGGTTAACTGAATCAGTCTTTTTTTTTTTTTTTTTTTAATCGGTCTGTTTTTGATTTTTAAGCGAAAGTAGGTATACTTTCTGATTTTTTTTTTGTAAGAATTTGTGGAATAGTTAGGTAGTTTATTCGCGAATATGTGACCGCTGTCCTTTTTCGAAACATATGACCAATTTTTCCATAACTCGGTCGTCTATTATACGTTTTCCCCGTTTTTCAATACAATATTTGATTCAACAAAGAGGTAGACTTCAATAAGCTAAAAACACTAAAACAGACTTTGGTTTTGATCAATAAAAGTGGCTAGCATGATTGATTAGTGATTCATATAACCAGCAATTACTGTATTTTTTTTTAGCTAGGGGTTTTAACCCCGAACTCCACTCTCCACCACCCTTTACTACGCCATTGATTCTTATATATAGTCGCTTTTAGCGTTACAATTAGCAAGAGTTGTTATCTTATGAAAGTAAAACTGAGAGTTCAGAGTTTCAAATCTTAAACAAAATAATAGTCTTCCGTCATCAGTCTTCTTTTTCTGCGCCGTTATTTCCAATTTATATGGGAAAGTAGGGTAAAACTGGGTACCTAACGGTTTTCCTTTGTTGACAAAAATGTAAAAGGGTGGAAAGATCGGAACACTCCACAAAAGTGTTAGGGGACATCTACGCTATTGAATAACCTGTTGCAAAGGAAAAATTTTCTCTACTTGGAATAAGGCGTTCTCTAGGATAATCTAAAACAGCTCCGAAATTTGATTGTAGGGTAAAACCGGGTATTAATCAGAAATTAAGTTTTTACTCTTTTAGTAACAAAAAGCTGATTGAAATAAATTTTGAATAAAACTTTAAAACATATACACATTTTTTAAGGTATCAGCAGAGTCCCCCCCCCCCCCCCCCCCAGGTTTTAACAAGGGCAGGTTGCTGCTGGTGAAAAAAGGACACTTTTTTATTCTTAAGGGCACTTTTTGGATTCTTGAGGACACTTTTCAGATTTTAAAGTTTTCTCAGATTTTTAAGACTTTTTTTTTTATATTAAAGGCATTCTTTTGGCTTTTAAAGCCACTTTTAATATTTAAAAGCCAAGGCACTCTTTTCAAGACAACATTGAGTCAATTTTTACCATGAAAGCAAATTTTTTAATACAAAAAGGAGAAATGATACTTTTTTAACTGAGGGGCAAGAAGGGTTCTAATTATTTTACTGGGGATGGGGAGGCAAGAAGGGTGCTAATTCTTTTTATGCGGGGCAAGAAGGGTGCTATTTTGTAAACCAGAGGACAGACAGGGTGCAGCACGCTTCTGAAACTGTCTGGGGGAAATTCTGTATCAGTAACTTTTTTCCTCAGGTTTTTAAGCAGTTTTTAATGTTGTCATGTAATGGTTTTCTCAGCTTTTATTTCTCCTATCCGCTGCATTCCTCAAGTGCCCGCTCTTTGCAGACTGTGCATTATCCATCCTTCACCATCTGTTGAGTGAAGAAACAATTCATTGCAGAATTCAATGCAAAACCATGGGTACCCGGTTTCGCCCCAACAGACGGCCAAAAATCAACAGGGTCGTTCTCCTGGTTAGCTGGAGGTACACACTTCTAAATACTTGGCATCAAAAGACCGTCTGGAAACTATAGAAGACACTGGTTTACTTACCTAAATCGATCCGTCCGGCTAGATTTACTTGAAGAGCAGAAAAAACGGCGAAAAATTAAAACTTTTGAGGGGAATTTCTTTGCAATAGCACTGCACGGACACAGAGATTAAACTCATTTCAAAAGCCGATGGCACACTGCTAAGGGATGTAGTTTAGACGGGTGCTGGTCCACAGGGCAACACCCATCAGCGAGAAAACGGTGTTCCCGGTTTGACCTGCCTTCCCTATCTTACCCTACTCACTGCCAAAAAAAAAAAAAAAAAAAAAAAAAAATGTTGACCTTAAAATTAACAGTAAAATAAGCAGTAATACACTGCCGCGCATTTTTACAGTAAAAAACGCATATATATATATATATATATATATATATATATATATATATATATATATATATATATATATATATATATATATATATATATGCATTTTTTACTGTAAAAATGCGTGTCAGTGTATTACTGCTTATTTTACTGTTTATTACTGTTAATTTTACGGTATAATACTGGCAGCTGTGATGCCAGTATTATACTGTAAAATCAAAAAAATTTTTTTTTGCAGTGCTCTCTCTTCCCTGCATGTTCGCGAAACATTGAATGTTATTGGTTACTTCTGCCGTTCTGCGCCGCAGACGCATGAATCGTCTTTTCCATTTCTTTTCAGTTTGTATTTCCTACTTAGTATTTTCCTATTGTTTGTATCGTTCTCTAAAAATTTCAATGAAATTTTTCTGACTCCCTATATTGTCGTATAAAAAAGTTTCATATGAAAAAATTAAATAAATAAACATGTCTAGGATGAAAAGTCTCGACCGTTTTCCTTAGGGAGAACGGTTTAAGGTGTTAAAAGTTTTTTCATTTATTTATTTATTTTTCTGTAATCTTTATAAAGGAAGTTTTTCAATTTACTCGGGAATGAAAAGAACTGAAACGTTCGTTGTTGAATTCGAAACGAAAATGATGCAGGAATTCAATCGCATTTAGAGATTTTATCGGTAGTTTTAAAGCTTGTTATGGATGGTCGTTAAATGGAATGCTTCATCTGTAATGTACCGCAATCTGTTATGCTTGGCTGCCTTTAGACGAAGGTTTTCTATCTATCACAACTGCCGCAGTGATATCATCATTGTGCTGTTCTTCCTTTGAATTTTGTTCTTCATATATCAAAATATATAATTTCTGTCGTGCTATAAATTTTCATAATCTTCTTTTTTTCCCTTTCTTTTTCTCTGTCTCCGTGTTCAGTTAAATCTATCTGTGTATAATGAAAACTTGTTTCAAACGGAAAATTTCATGGTCCATGCGAAAAGAATGTAGTACAATTATAAGAGATGTCCTATCCACTATGACAGAAATATGTCTAAAATAAAATTTTTTATGTCTCTTGATATTCCATTTTAGCAAATGCAACTATATTTTTAAACTTTTTTTAGTGAAAGTAAAAGCTCATAATGTTATAAAGGTTGTTCAATTGTTATTATACAATAATACAGTAAAATAAGTAATAATGAACCTGATTATAACGAATACTGCCTTAACCCTTTCCGGCACAGACAAATGCTGTTCGTAAAATGCGAAATTACTGACTGACACCGGAATTTACAATATACTTTTTTAGAAAATAAGAACTTCTTATTTTAAGCTTAAATTGTAGAAGCAAAATTTTATTAAAATATTCTTGGTGCCAATTGCAAGTTTGGAATTAAAATTAGGTGTGTCCAGAGTGGGACCACTGTGCCTGAAAGGGTTAAACAGAAAATTTTCATGGCCTTGGGTATATTTATACTTGCTAAAACGGAATTTTCCGGTCCCTACCGATTCCACCTTATCAAGTTTTCCTGTGTAAAGGCACTCTATATCATTTATTACATCTACAACTTACAGTAAAACCTATGAAAACGGAAATGTTTAATCCAGAACTGCAATGAAACTCTTATTTTTCGTTTAGCATTATGAATTTAGAGCATGGGCAATCTATGCAAATCCAAGCAAGCCTTACCTTAGAGAAATTTAATAATTTTTAGCCGAATATGGGTCATTCTCCCAAAACAGGAAAAACGCATGTCACTATCTTTTGTTGTTTTAAAAATAAATACAAAAATAATTCAAAACATATTAGTAACTTTTCTGCTACAGGCTGACTTCTAAATAAATTATAAAAAAATGTATATGAATTTGTTAAAAAATATATAAAATGTTCAAAAACTATTAATTTGACTTGTCACTTAGAGCACTCTGTTCTAAATGTTAAAGAGTAAATTATAAAAAGAAAATTTGCAATAAACTGAATTTGGGGGGTATACTCATAAAAAAGTGTTTTAATACATAGGAAAATAATTTTATTTATTTTATTCACAATGAAAATAGTTATAAAATGTGTGTCACTGAAAAAAAAAAAAAAAAAAAAAAAAAAAAAAAAAAAAATCATCATCGTCCTATCAGATTGCATTTCACTCAATATTTTCTCTACAAAATGGCAGCAGGGATTTACTTTCTGTGCCGATTGCAAGAACTTTTATTTATTTATTGGAATTTTTGAATATTTACTCTCAGTTGCCATTGTCTTTTTCATTAAATTGTGAAATTCGCTGATTGTATGATTATGTTTATTAAAAATAATTTTCTTGGCAGCTATAGAATGTTTTGGATAAACAGAAAGTTGTTCACATTACATTGTGAAATACACAATCTCTTGAAATATGAGTATATTAATAATATCAACTAAAAAAGTTTAGAGAGAATGCGCTGCTTATAATTACATCAGTTTCATCATTATCCAGGCCACTATTGTCCTGACAAATGGAAACAGGATATTGAGAACAAACCAGTTAATGATGCTTGTTATTTACTCAAAATATAATTAAATTACATTGAATTTTTAAAAAAGCATCAAGGAACAATATTTTTATTTAATTCAAAAATTTAATTTTAATTATGATTTTAAGTTAGATTTCAATAACTTATCACAAATTAATATATTTATTAACAAAACATCTCTTATTACATCAACAAAGAAATTAAATTAATATCCAAGTACTTAATTGGCTCTTAGTTCTTGGTATTTTATGGAATGTTTCAATTAGCATTAATTTTTCAAAATAATTGATTGGTAAATAGAAGGTGAAGAAAAAGAAATATAGAATATATTAGGTTATTTCTAGAAGATGAAACCTACCATCAGGGTTCGGTGATATATATTAATGGATATATATCTTGATATACAGTGTGTCCGAAAAGTCTGGAAACGGTCGAATAACTCGAGAAATATACATCGGATTGAAAAACTGAAAATACGTGTTCAATATTTTTGAAAAATCTATTTAGGGATATCAAAGTTGCCACCCCCCACACCTTTTCCCCACCTTTGACTTTGAAATTTTAAATGATACCCCCCCCCCCCCCCCTTCTTTTTTTTTCTTTTCTACTGCAGATTCGGATTGAAAAACGGAAAAATACGTGTTCAGTATTTTAGAAAAAATAGGGATATTAAAGTTGGCATTTTTGTAAAATATTGAACACATATTTTTCTGTTTTTCAATCCGATGCATATTTCTCGAGTTATTCGACCGTTTCCAGACTTTTCAATGGGGACGATACTCACTGCATTTTTACTCGATTACAGCGCCATCTACGATTTTCCGAACAAAATGTATAATAACAAAGTAGTATTTTTTCCCGTAGAATCCGAATCTGCAATAAAAAAAAGATGGGAGTTATCATTTAAGATTTCAAAGTCCCCCACCCCCCCCTTTCTCCCCAGGGGGCAGAGTTTGGAGGCATCTTTGATATCCCTAAATATATTTTTCAAAAATATCGCACACATATTTTCCGTTTTTTATCCGATGTATATATCTCGAGTTATTCGACCGTTTCCAGACTTTTCGGACACGCTGTATATATCTGATATTTATTTTCAAATATCATGGTGTTTAATACTTTCATATATTTGATATTTATTTTCAAAATATTGTGTATGATATATTTGATACTTTCAGTCAAAATGTGTGTAAAGGAATTTTTCAATTGTTATTGACTGTGCCGTTCAGTAGATTTACTTTTGCTCTGGCAGTGACTTTTTTAGCTAAAAGTATATATTAAAAAAAATCTTTTTCAAGCTTTACGTTTGTTGAATTTTTAAATGTAGAACCGATAATTATGTGTAACAATATTTACATAGAACAGCCATTGAAAGATAAACCACTGAGCTCTACAGTAGTATGGAGGGCTAATTTCTTATTCTGTTACATTGAATCCAGAGCTCCGTCTATGAATACAATGTCATAGAATTTCGGAGAAAAATTTATGGCAAAACACAGATTTTCTCTCATAGAGTAGTATGGGATAAATATTTTCAAATTGGATTTTCTTTGAAAAATATGACGAAGTTGCTACAATCTTCGCTGATATATATTTTTTATTGAAAAAACTACAGATTTTATTTAATTTCATCACAAATATTTAATTTGATATTACTTAAAAATAAAGTTAAAAAAAGTATGTGGAAAAGTTTGAAAAATTGCTTCTAATATTAAAAGTGCCGGATTCATTACTTGTGCGCTTTGAAAGAGTGATTCAGAAATTTAATATTTTAAAGCAAGTGGTTGTAGTTAACTACATTTTCGATAAAGTAATTGTAGTTCGATACAAAAATAAAGTAGTTTTTCCGATCACTGAACTTACTATCGTTCAGTATTCTACCAACCAAATATTCGGCCAAACGACCGAATAGGGTGAATAATACCGAATGATGTCCCAATATGCGTTACATTTCTAATACTCCCACTTGGCTTGTACGTAACTTATTTACAATGATGGGCTGGCTTGTGCTACCTGTTATACGGAGCTGATTTATACCATTAATCACGTAGCTGCCAATCGCTACGAATTTTTGCCACCATTATTTTTAAAATGAAACTTCACATTTTTAAATCGCAGATTTCTTTTATTAAATATTTCGAATATTTCAATTTAAAAATATCGGTGGCCAAAAATCATAGCAGTTGGCAACTTTGCAATCAGCACGTGCCATCTGTGCTACTGGTACATCGCTAATTTATAATATCAGGTGGCTTGTGTTACTATTTATATGCAGCTAATTTACGATGGCGTGTGTCATTCGTGGCACTTTACTAATTTTCAACAATTGCGGCATGTGCTACCGATGATATGCATCCAATTATTCCGGGGGAGGGGTGGGGGTGAGTTTCTGCTTTGTTTCGCGTAGAAAAGGGGCTTTCTTCGATCGATTGGTTTCTTATGAATTTTCTCAAGAATTCATTAACCCCTTCACTGTCTAGGTCCACATCTGCAGACCTCCGTTCTTTTCCGTTTTATTAATGATACTTGAACTAGAGTGCTTTCCGGGTCGGGTGAGCCCGCAAATTCTATTTGATGTCAACCCGCAATCCGACCCGAACCTTACAAAAAAAGATTTACTCGATCCCCGACCCGAACCCGACAAAAAAAAATTTCCTGGACCCGAACTCGAAATACTTCAATTCGCAACCCGACCTAAACCCGTAATGAAAGGACAATAAATCATGTTTTAATGCTATTATGAAAAGTAATGTGCAATTATATCCCTAATTCCAATTATATATTTTATATAGAAAAATGGTTATAAATCTATATTATTTAATATTCAAATATAGTGAAACCTGAATAGCGGACACCTCGAGATCATTTAATAGAGTCCTGTATCGATCCGGTTATTTCTTTTTTCTTTTCTTTTTTTTTTTTTCGGGTCGGGATCGGGATGACTCTAATTTTCTTTCTGCATGTCGGGTTCACCCTAGAATAATTCTTCCAGGTCATATTTGTTTTTTTGCAAGTCGGATTGTTGGGATTTTCACAAAAAGTTTGAACAGAACTATGTTTCAGATAAAAATAAATACGTATTTGAATATGAGTATACATTCAATTTATTGCATGAGAAAAAATAAAATGTATATAAGAAATGTAATCATAGATTATTCTTTCTTTCCGGTGCAGTTAAGAACCATTTTTGCTTTTCTCAGAATATGAAAAATATTGCCAACATTTCGTTTATGATAATACGCAAAACACATGTATCGTGATAGTTTATGCACACATACACATATTACGTGTCAGGGGCGTACAGCTAGAGGGGTGCCAGGGGGAGGAGGGGGGCTCAGCACCCCCTGAAAATTTTTGAGCCCCCTCCTGGAAAGTTGCAAAGTGCACCAAATGAAATTCTGTTTCAAAAATCCAAATGAAACTCTGTTCGAAAATTGAACTTTGTTTTGGGGGCTTTTTACAGTTTTGCATAAATACTAAATTGTAGTATCTGTTTAAAAACTGCATATAACGGCCTATCTGCAATAATTTTAACATGCAAACTATATCCTCGATATTTCTAATGTTTTTTATCATGTAAAATCATAACTTTAGAATCCTTAAGAGCAGGGAATATTCAGAAAAAAATTAAAGGTTGCAACTGTTTTGAAACAGGTGAAATGTCAGCTTTTGATATACTTATTGACATCATCACTTATTATTTCACTAGTGTAATTATACACTGCAAATTTTCATTCTGCAGCCAGTGATGTAGTCGTAAAAAAAAAAAAAAAAAAAAAAAAAAAAACAGAGGGCATACGCTGTAGGCAGAGGGTATATCCTAAAGAGTATATGCTATAGTGTTTTTGAGAAGAGGGTATACAGTATTCCTTACAATCCAGAAGGTATACGGCGTATCCACCGTATATCCTCCATTACATCCCCGTCTGCAGCCTTTACTGTTCTTAGCATCAAATAAAGTTATTATTATAAACAGTTTAATAAGAAACATAGTGCCTACAATATGAATATGCACTTATTTACCTTTCTATATAATACTTTGATCATATATATCTGTGCTTGTTCGTGTATGTGTCAGAAAGAGAGAAATAGTATGAGCCCCCCCCCCCCCCCCCCCTACATTTTCTTGAGCACCCCCTATTGTTTATTTCTAGCTACAGCCCTGTTATGTGTGCGTAATTTGGAGGTATCCACTATTCTAAGGTATAAGCCTACAAATACGTGTGTCAGGAATTAAAAAAGTGTTCGCTAAATAGAACAAAAAGCAAAAGTCAACACGATCCGATCTGCGGGTCGGGTGAAGTGCGGGTAAAAGAGGTTAACCCGACCCGATGCAGGACTCTTAACTCGAACATATTGCAATTTTGTTTTGATGTCTAAGTTTCGAAATAATGTAAATAGATTAAAACTCCTACTCTGAAGTCAAATTGTAGAAGAAATTGAGTAATAATCAATAATTTTACATTAATACTGAATAGCGAAGAGGTTAACACGTGCCTGGCATAAACATGCTAAAGATAGCGATTTACCGAAAAAAATAAATTTGCTTTTTTGTAGATTTTTTTAAATTATTGTCTAATGCATTTATCAAATATTTAGGTTTGTTTATTTGAAAACGTTAATGTGTTACTTAAACACTCTTAAGGGATCGAGGTGTTGAAATTTTACTTACTGTTGCTAAGAGCAGCAGTAAAAAAAACTGGGCGCCGATGGGCCGATTGCCACCACTAAATTTTTAGTATTCTTAGTCTATTAAGAATACTAATAAAATTTGGGCGAATAATACTAATAAAATTTAGTGGTGACATTCGGCCTGTTGGCGCCCAGTTTTTACATCCCTGGTTGAGAGCGATATAAAAATTCGTGTAAATAATAATAGAATAATTTTATTAATGAAAAGATTAAAACAAAAAGGTAGAACAGCTCATCATGTTTTACCATTTAGTGGAAACTGAAAGGATGTTCTAAAATCAACGAAATTGTCCTTACATATTCTTGAACGTCTTCTTTACATATACATATATTTTTTTCAATTTAAAGTATATTTTAATTTTTCTATTAAATTACAAATAACTCAACACTAAACACGTTTTGACCTCTAAATTAGTGGTCGCCTACCGGGGGTCTGTGGATTAGTAGTGGTCATCGGAAGAATTTTGGTAGTGCACAGAAAAATATACATATTTGCATTTTTTAAGTTTTATTAATAATATTATTCCAAAAATATTAGTCTAAGAAATACTTACATTTATGAAATTTTAAACGTTTTGAAAATCTATATATCTATATATATATTTGTCTTACGTGGCGCGGAAATAGGTCTGAATTTCTACCTTATTGTTGGCAACAACCGTAGTTTCCAGAGCTCAAACCAATGAGCAGACAGGATTGTGTTAACTCCTCCACCAATATGGCGGTCAGTGTCAGAGCAGTGAAACTCAAGTTAATAGTTATTAAAAATTAAACTATATGAACGTAATCCAAAGCGTCTGAGATGATTCCTCATTTTAATTATGAGTAATATTGTTAATTTCAAATGAATTCTCAACTCTTATTTAGAATTTATTTACGAATTTCACTCACACGAAAAATCGGAGATAATAAAATATAAACTTTCTAGAATGCCGCTGCTGCCATCTGTTGCTGTTTTATTGAAGTAAAAATAATTTCTTTTGCAGAAATCTATAATCAATTAAAATAATAAAATGTCGAACGAAATTTAAACAATCATTGATGATAAACTATCTTCCTATACCACGTAGTGTTTTTAATGAATTTATAGGTGCAATAAGTTTTAAACTAATTATGTTTCCAAGATCCTTTTTTCACAGTATTTAAATGCCCATTAGTAACATCAACTAAATGCATTTTTAGTTGTGTTTTCAACGGAGTTTTCAATTACTTTTTTACATTAAAAAAATTGTCATTTTCATATGTTCAAATGATTTATTGTAGTACTTATTCCGGCTAGAATTACTAGAAAAATAAAAAGGGGCGAGCGAGCGAAGCGAGCTAGGACCGCGTAGCGGTCTCAATGTGAATTGCTTTGCAATTCACAGGGGGTTGACGAGCGTTAGCGAGTAGGGGGCTGAGCCCCCTAGTATCTTACTTATAATAAAATCCAAAGGCGAGAAAGTGTCTGTAACGGTACCGGGCTGTACCACTCTGGTCTGCGAGTCGATCGTAGTTAAACGCCATGTTAGGCTTAGTGAAAAACATATACTAACATATGACAACTAAATGTTAATTTCTTCTACGCGGAATCATGTCTGTTCTTCATATTTTCACATATAACATGTATATCTTATCCAATTATAATGTATTAAATTCCAAATTAAAGATAAGCTGTTATAGACATCAGATTACTAAATATAAACAAACAAGCACTGTTGCCATTCGGAATTTCCGAATCGTGAAACAAATGAATGACTCTTTGAACGCTTCAGTAAAAAAATATAGGTTAATTATCTGATTCTGTTCTTAAAATATTTGTAAAAGCATATTAAAGTCTTTAAATATTTTAATTTTGTTTAAAACCTTCAAAAACTATTTTTGCAGCCATCTTTCGTCAATTAATATAAACAATCGAACTTTGTTAAAAATACAAGTTAATATTTGCATTAATTAGCATATTAAAATTTAATGAGAATTTTTCAGAAATTACATTTCACTTTGTTAAATTATTATTATTATTATTTGAAAAAAAAAAAAATGTGGCGAGTCATTCACTTTTGAGAATCATTCATCAAAATTATTTGTACTGTACAGATTGCCAATTGGGAATTCAAGCGCTCGACTACGCCATCTGGTGGAGAAAATATATAACTTCTCGCTTCAGGAAAATCCCTTGCAAGCCCACTGTATTACATGCATTTTTAATTTGTTCATAATGATTATTTTTTTTGCACAATTTCAGATTTCATGTGATATTTGTGTTCTGTGATTATATGACAAGGTAAAAATTATTAAAATTTGAATATCTAATACTTTCAAATTCGCTTACAATAAATAATGGTTTCAATGGAACTTCAGCATTAGTTAAAGGGACAATTTTCCTGTAGCAACAGCTACAATCAGCGCCTCTATAGGCCGTTTTAAGTCGCAATTGTGCACAACAACGTGTGTTTTACTGTTTTAACATCTTTGTTGATCTTTTAAATGCTGTTTTAAACACGCGGTTGTGGATCATTCGGGACTACAGCCGTGCAGCTATAGGTCTCAACCCCCCACCCCCCCTTCAAAGTTCAAACATGCGGTGGATTTGAATCTGTTCAATCAAATCAGTTTTTATTGTTTTTTATATAGTTTAAAGATCGTTTTTGCGATGCCTGATGAAAATGATGAAAACGTCGATTGAACGTAGACGGCGATTAATTAGAGAAAGACAGTCAAGGTGGTTTGCTTGGCAATCACAAGCAACATTGGACCGCATAAGGGAAGATGGCGCCATCTACTGGTAGATAATGCAAACAAAGTTTGAAATTTTGTTTCCATCGTAAATAAAATTATTTTTTTCTTATGAAACGTAATTAAAATATAAGGAATAAATAGTACCGAGTAATTTCCATTTAATTTATCTTATATAATCAAAAAATGAGCTATGTGGTGAGTCAAGCTCTTTAGAAACTCCATTGATAACAATTTTTTTACAGAAAATTGCACTCATGGATTTTTTATTTATTTATTTATTTGTTAATGTTTAATTTGAATGTTTTGTCCATTCGTTGAACTATTTCAAAAATTGAATATTGAGTCAATATCCTGTCATTTTTGACGGGGGGTATATACTAGTATATATATAAAGCTAAGGTACGTGGCGGCGAAAAAGTGGTCATTTCTCCTTTTGCCAGCGGCAACGAGTGGTTTGTTTTCACCAATTTGCGAATATTAAGAAAAGTATTTGAGGTATCGATTTATAACTCACAGCACATGCATGTAGAAAAATTTTCTGCATCGGAAAATCCAATTTTTGTAAAAATGGGCAGGTAATTTTTCTTAATTTTTGCAAAAGACTAGCTACTTTCTGAAAAGGAAAGAAAATAAAGTGCGAAGTCAAAACAAAAAACGCACCATTATGTTATTAATTAAAACATTAGCTCCATTGTATCTTATTCAGTTTAACCTCATTGTTGTCGCCATCGTTGTGACATCAATGATACTGATGCACACGCACATATTTATTATGATTTATAATATAGATTAAGATTGATTTTTAGAAGTTTTACTTCTTACTTGCGTAACGACCGCATGTTTTTTTCTTTGAAAGTGCGAGCTGATAGGTAGCCACATTAACGTTACATTCTTTGTAATTTCCAAATCAATGTAATTTGTTTTAAATTTTATGTTTAACAAAAAAAAAAAAAAAAAAAAAAAGAAAGAAAGAAAGACATTAGATACGAAAATAACCATTTGGGTACTTCCGTATTTGCTTGCTTTGAAATTTCCCTATATAGGAAAATTTCCGTAATTGGGTTCGCAGACAACTGAAGTATTTTAGTGTGAATTGTTTGGCGTGAGCTTGGATTAAAGAACTGGGAAAAGATTAACTTTGCAAGCGACGAAAAACCATCTAATTACGTCCTAAAACATA
Source organism: Maratus michaelseni (assembly GCA_963931845.1). Taxonomy (NCBI): domain Eukaryota; kingdom Metazoa; phylum Arthropoda; class Arachnida; order Araneae; family Salticidae; genus Maratus; species Maratus michaelseni. The sequence goes on along the minus strand of OZ007600.1, from coordinate 126,030,528 downwards.
CGTGTACTCATAAGTTACGTACTAATAATACGCACGCTCCCTGGCGGTGGAAGATGGAACTAAAAGATGTTTTAATTATTCCAGGTAAAATCGACAAGCGAAGCGGGCGTAGCCTGCAAGTTTAAATTATAACAGGCATTCATATGTTAATCGATGTTATTTCTTATTCATTTGCAAAATAGATATCTTTTAATTTTTGACTCTTCATAGAAAGGAATACCTATTGTTGATTGAAAAAAATAATGAAATTTTTTATTCAGTTTTTCAGCGATACATTTGTGCGAAAAAAAAAAAAGTCTCTTCTTATGAAACTAAAACTTGATACTGTTTTTTGGCTTTGGAAAGAAAAAAAACGCTTCCCTATTAAGAGCCTACATCAGTCACGCGAAAAAACGCTCCAGCTAATGTTAAGTCTATGGGAAGGTTATCGCGCGATTTCTCGCTCGCATTTTAATATTTTTAAATGATTTTTTATACATAGGATAGCTGAGGTCGACCTCTAACGTTGTTAGTTTTTACTTTTTCGATTTTTGTTCCAGTATTTTTATATAATTGTACTTTCTCTTTCAGAACCGGTTCCAACCGGTTCCAAAATTGAAAATTTCCGCTTATAAAAAAAACCGTAACCAAAATCGAAAAAGTAAAAACTAACAACGTTAGAGATCGACCTCAGCTATCCTATGCAAAAAAAAAATCATTTAAAAATATTAAAATGCGAGCGAGAAATCGCGCGATAACCTTCCCATAGACTTAACGTTAGCTGGAGCGTTTCTTCGCGTGACTAGCAAAAAATTGATATATTTTGGATTTTTTTTTTAGAAAGTAAGTAAAATTAATTGAAAAACTAATAATTCCACGTTATTTTTTATTATGCTTTAAGTATTTAAAAATATTTATTTTCGGTAAATTTGGTCACATATAACGTCGGAAACCTGCAGCCGGGTTGACCTGTACCAAAATTTCCAAGCTCGATGAGCAGCATCCTAACTTCCTGTAAAAAAAAAAAAATAATAAAAAAAAATCGCAGTTTTTTCTTGTAAAATAAGATTGTAAGTATGGGGGCATCGGCTCATTTTTTTAAAAAATAAGAAAACTGCGCTATTTTGAAAGAAAAAAAATGCTTCATTTTTCGTCAAAATTTTTGACCTTTACAACTTATTAATAAAAAAAAAAAAATAATTAAAAAATGGCTTGATAACCCTTAGGTAATTTAATTATGCGTAGATGAGCTTAAATTTTATCCAAAAATGTTAAAAATTGTTCAAGTTATCTTGCTGCCCATGTTGAAAATTGTAGTTTCCAGAAAATTGCGTTTGAAGTAATAATAATAATAATAATAAAAGATGTACTAATATATATTTTTTCAACTTACACTTAATTTACTATATCTGTGCCATACTGTGGGCCTCCTGTGCCACCTCCAGCTTCAATAAATGAGTAGAATCTTTTCAGCGAGGTCGGTTTTATCGATCGTGCGTGCGCTCACAATTTTGCTCATATCTTTCTTAATAGTTGAGATATCACTTTAAATCTTTTTGCTCATAATTCTAAACACTATAAGGATTTTATTCCCATCAATAAATAAATAAATATAGATTTTTTTAAAGTTGAGAACCCTTTACGTCATTGGAGCCGAACATTCATGAATTTATTTCAAACAAGCTGAAGAAACAAATATCGCACAAAAAATGTGTGATACTTAAATAAGTTTCATTTATTTTTTAATGCTTTAGCTAACTTTAATGATTAAACAACCTTTAAAGAATTTTGTTATATGATTAAATAAGTATTTATGGTTAACTTGGCAGTTAAATAACCATTTATAATTTTGTTATATTAAATAAGGTATATTTCATATTAATAAAATGGTAGTTCTCAGTGATCTGTTTAGGGAGAAATTGGATCTTTTAAAGGAACAAGGAACCTTCACAATTTGTTCCATTTCAAAACAGGACACTTCATTTGACTTTTCACCTTAAAACAGGGCCCTTCACAAAACTTTTCACCTTAAAACAGGACCCTTCACAAAATTTGTTGTCTTAAAAATAGAGCTCACATAAAACTTTTCGCTCTCCCAACTGAACCTTTCACTAATTTGATCATTTAAAAGTAAAATCTGGGTGTCACTGTCACTTATACATATTTAAAGAAAAGATGTGCATTTAACATACATATATCTTCTAAACAGGGACCCGGAGCCGGAAATTTTTTTGATGCTCCAGCTCCGCTCCCAGATAATAAGCTATGGCTCCGGCAACAGCTCCGATTCCACGCTTTTGAGTTTCAGATTTTAAACTTGCAGTTTTTATTATAAAAAGGAACATTAAAAAAAATAACATAATCATAAGTTCACTCTGAAAATACAAATTTAATTAAATTCACAGTTGAATTATTTGTTCATTCTTAAGAAAAGAATTGAATCTAATAAATACTCCGTCATATTTGATCTCAGATCATTATAAATGTATTTAAATGCTGAGAATAGTCTTTCTACAGCAACTTGGCTAATGGGTAATGCCGTTACAATGCAGCAGACTTCTTGAATGTCTGTAGGATACAATGAAATTGCTTATTTTTGTCAAATTCTGCTTATTTCTCTTTCTAGTTTCTGATTCTTCATCTACATGTTTGAGTTCTTGTGCTTTTTTTCTTATGATGTCTGTCAATAAGCCTTCTCATGTTTGATCTCTTTGCACAATAAATTTTTTGCTCACAGATCCTTCCTTTATTTTCATTAAAGATCTGACAAAATGCATTTTTCTTCTCATCAAATTGAAATGCTTCTCAGAAAATCTGAAATCTTTTAGATTTTACTTTAAAAAAAGAAAATTTGGTGGAATTTTAAACACAAAAATCTTAAATATCTTCTACATTTTTCAAACAGGCAAAATTGCGCAACTGCACATGTAAACAACAGGCGGTCATATTTGTTTTCAAGTAGTGTTGCCACTTAGCTCAAGTAGATAGTAGAAGTGAAGTAGTGTTGCCCAAAGTTTTCCAACTCTAATTAAAAAAAAAAAAAACCCTTAAAAAATTATATAATTAAAATTCTGAATAATGATGTAATTAAAATATTTTAAGCCTGAAAATTTTAAAAGACGGAAAAAAAAGATTTAAAAGAACATTAAAAAACTAAAGGAGCCCTGGAGCAGGGGAAAATTTAGAGCTCCAACTCCGGCTCCAGCTCCGGGGAAAACACAGCTCCGGAGCGCACCGGCTCCGGGCTCCAGCTCCAGCTCCGGGTCACTGCTTCTAAAAATGTATAAACAAGAATATAACCTGAATATAATGATAATTTCAAATTCACAAAATTATGACTAGATTTTTCACAAGTGTAAAAATCGGTTCACAATTTCATAAAAACAGGACACTGGGAGAAAAGTCTGGACAGTCCCCTGGTTCTTTAATCATTGTTGTACAAGTGTATTTTTGTTTTTGTTTTTTTAAATTCATTAAGCGGTCCGCGCAATTTAAAATTAGGAATATAATGGCCCGTGTTCGAAAGGTTGGCGAATGCACAAATGAAACTAGATGTTTTTAATGTATTTTCAAATCTGACCTCAGTTTTTTGCCACTTTAATATTTTTTTAAACATAAAATTTAATTTTTAATGCATTTTGTAATTTAATTTTCAGTGTATATAATTAAAAATCCAAATTAATAGATTTTTAGCCGTGTAGTTTATTTTATAACTGAAAATTTCATATGTGATTGATTTGGCGGTATACTTGCTAAGACGAAAACCCGTGTAAAATGGAATTTTTTACGGTTCCTTGCGATTTTGTCTTAGGAGTTTATTTTGCATGGAAAATCTTGAGAACATTAAAACATATTTTTATGGTAAATAATGCTTTCTTTATCTTCTAATTTCTGAAAATAGCAATAGTAATAATAATAATATTTGTTTTATGAATAATGCTGCGATATTGTTTGAAATTCCTGTGCATTCTTGTGCAAAAGCTATACGTAATATATAAAGCCAGATTACATATTAGAAGTTAGCACATGGAATTTACTTAAAACATTTCATTTAAATAACAAATAAAAACGAAAAATCATGCGTCAAGCATAGATTATGAAACCCTTTCCAACACATTCAGAATACTGTGACGAAACTTCATAGTTTAATAGGGTGAAAGATGATGTCTAAGTAAATAATTCAGAAAACGCATAATCGATAACCCAATTTCTGGAATTACCATCAATAGTCTGAGAAATATCCGAATTCTTTTCTGCAGCCTTGTATATGATATAGATTTGTATATATACTTACATTGTAGGCTAAAATTGAGTTCAGTTAGGAAAATCATAGCGCAGCTAAAAATTCCCTTCAGCAATTTCCGTCAATAAACGTAAATGTACTCGAGATCTTTTGCGCATCCCTGTATATGATCGATAGAATTTCTAAACATTAAGTAATATGCAAAACATTAAACGCGTACCACAGCTGAAAACTCACTTCCAGCAATTATTGTTCGTAGATACAACTTTAACCGAATTCTTTAATGTGTCCCTGTAAATGAACGATAAATGCTTTGCACATCATTTCCCATAGTAAGCATCTTGTAGCGCACTTCAGTGATATAAATCAATTTCAATGTGTTTGGAATAGTGTAACATCATTAAAATATATCGCAGGCGATTTTTTCACATGTAACTGAATTCGTAACGTAATGTAACTGAATCCTTTTGAGTGTCCCTGTAAATGAACTATAAACGCTACACACTTCATTTTCAGTACCTAACATGGCATAGTAAACTTCAATAGTATATCAATTTCATGGCAATCCGAGTATAATTAGGCCAGATAGAATACGTGATAGACAGACAGAAAAACTGAACTCCTAAATACTTTTCAACTGTGCCGGAAAGAGTTAAAAAGTGTCGAAAAGAATCAGGGTCCATAAGCCGTGTTTTTGGCCCATGAAATAGATTAAAATTCGATTTTGTTATACTGACTTAATTATTTCACTTTTTAATAATATTAGAAGGTTTATCCTGTACGATTTCGACAATAGTTTTAGCATTTTGTTCGAATTTATATGACTTACACAAGCTCAAAGTTCGTATTATTCGTAGTCTTCCATGAAAAATACGCAATTTCTGCTAATTTTAACCTCAATTATTTATATGAGCGCAATCGTGCAACACGTTCTTCTTTACATATATTATAAAATACATCAAAATGTACAATATATGTAAAAATAAAAGTGTTGCAAAGCTGTGCTCGTAGTAAAATATTTAAAAATATATTAAAATTTGAGGTAAAATTAGGATAAATTGCGTATTTTTCATCAAAAACTACGAACAATACGAACTTGAGCTTGTGTAAGTTATATAAAAACGAACAAAATGCAAAAAGTATTGTTGAATGCGTACAGGATAAACCTTCTAATGTTAAAAAGTGAAATAATTAAGTCAGTATAACAAAATCGAATTTTAGTCTTATTTCATGGGCCAAAAACACGGCTTATGGACCCTGATCCTTTAGTGTGCAGCCTTATTAAAATCAGTATAGAGTTCCTTTCACAATAACTGAATTTGTTAACAAACTTTAGTGTCATGTTTTCAATCTGAAATATCATGCAGAAAGGTATAAAATAACGAAATGAACTTTCTTCAGTCGTGATAAAATGCTTTCATGTGACAAACACCACACGTTACTTTTATATGTGTGAAAATCGGTGAATGTTTTTGCATGCTCTTTTCTAAATCTTCCTTAATAGAAGTGAATGTTTTTATTTTTTTTCCCACTGGGGAATTCTCGTTTATACCTCAAGGCACGTTAAGCTGTAATGAGATTGAGAAAAAAGGTTTGAAATCTTTTTGGAAGAGAAAACATTTGATTTTGATGTCTGATAATAGCATCGATTTAGTCGTTCCGGACTGGTGCACTTAAAATTCCTTAAGTAATAGTTAAATAAATTGAAGCTAAGAAAAAATATGGCAAAAGAAATATTTTCTTTATTTTTTCAGAAGATGAACTTGTCGGTGCTTTCAGGATTCTTTGGAATGATTATGGAATTTTTATACAAGTAAGATTGGTTAATAGAAAAACAAAATTGTATTGTACATCCCATGTACAGAGTACAGTCAAACCTCCATAACGGTACTTAAAAATAGCATACACCTGGCTACGCGGATTTAAATCAGGTTAATTAAAATCATGATTTAAATAACTGATTTAAATCATTATTAAAATTTCATTCTTTTGGAATATGTCGTTTTGTCTTGATTTTTATAAAATAAATAAATAAATAAATAAATAAAAAATAAAAATAAATAAAAATAAAAAATAAATAAAAATAAAAATAAAAATAAATAAATAAATAAATAAATAATAATAACCAAGTGCCTAAGAATGACTCTTTAAAATTTCCAATTGTAAATTTTACATTTCCAATCGGTATGTATTGTATTGGCTAGGAAATAGGCCTAGGTATCCTTGATAGTGTGGAAATGAAAATGATTTGACCGAGATTGAAAAGAAAAAGCTTTTGATCTTGCTAAGAAGAAATACATTTGTAATTTTATAGCTTTAATCATGAGATTCCTAGCTAAAGCAGATCCTTTTTTATGTTTTTTTCTTTTTGAGGAAAATGTTGTAGTATCCCAAATGTCTCTGAAATGATGGAGAACCCAATTCAATTCAAGTTTTCGTGAAATGTCAGATAAAAAAGCAATAAAGCAACTACTTATAGCTGTAGCATCTTCTGCATCTGTTAAGACTATTTTCTACTTACGGTTTAGTCTTTAGTACATCCAAAACTTTTTTTTTTTTTTATACCGCAAACCAGGCCCCTACCTGCCCAGCATGAATGCCTAGCTTAACGGGTTAGTACCTGGGTGCGGGGCGGAAATCGCCTGATCACAGCATGGCTGTGATCCACCTGATTATAGGTTTGTTCACATCGCTGCTGTGCTTGATCTCTTGTGATTTGCTACCGTTATCTTTGTTTGCCGGTTCAAGGTTTCTGTTTAACTTTGTTGAATTGACAGATTTAATAGGTCTCGTAATTTAGAACCTTGATCAGGTGACGAGACCCTCACCTGACTAGGCACCCCCAGAGGTATTATTCACAGGTAACTTAACAAACTGGAGAATGAGAAAGCAGGAATTTTTTTTTTTTTTTTTTTTTTTTTAATACAAAGCCTTGAATTCCAAACCCTATGTGCTTCGGAAAAAAAAAAAAAAAAAAAAAAAAAAAAAAAAAAATATATATATATATATATATATATATATATATATATATATATATATGTGTGTGTGTGTAATAATTTTTTTGTATTTTCTAAAGTATTAATCTCTTTTACATTTCAATATTTCTAGTTACTAATAAAATTCACAAAGGCAGTTCTAATTTACTTTTTCTCGCTGATTTTCAATATGAGATATTTATAAAATTAGAAATGAAAATAAAGGTAATGTTAAATTATTATTATTTTAAACTTTAATCTATTGCGAAAAACCTTGAAAATTTATGTCCTATATTATTTTAAAAAAATTGTATTAACCAATGTGCATGTATATGCATAATTTTTATGAAAAATGTTATTTTAAAAGATTTTAGATCTTATATATTTTACATTAAAAAAATAGGATACATCTTATATGCTAGCAAATACTATATATTGCAAAAAAAAAAAAAAAAAAAAAAAAAAAAAAAATCAGTTTTTGTTATTTAAAAACATTTTTATGCAATTTAAAAATGAATTTCTTTGTATTTATTATTAGTTTTCATATGGAACTTGCATTTAAAACATAAAAAATCATCAAGAAATCATGCTAAATTCACACATGTTTAATGTCCAGAAAAATTAACTTTGTAAAGTAATCGATTTAAATGATAAAAACCTGATTTAAATAAAGAAAATCCGATTTTTTTTTTTAAATCATTATTTTTGCGTACTCTGGCAAACTATTCAGGGAACACTTTTTAATCACCAACACCTACATATTTGTATGTTTTTACCTTTGAATAGCAGGCAAATTTTATGGTTAAGAGTTGTTGGGTTTTAAGAGGTTTTTCTGTATTTTCTTTTAATTACAAATCCAAGTAACATTGCTTGGTACTGATTTATTGATATGCATTTATATTAAAAATAATAAGTCTAAGGATCTATACTTAAGGTAAAGGCAGACAAAGAGAATAGGTAATTCCAGCTGCATTTTACATTAAAAAAAATATATTTCATTTCCCCCAAGAATTCTGAATTATTTTCTGGCGATTATTATCCGATTATTTCATTAAGAGTCAAGAAAGTTTTCGATTAATCGATATGTAACAAAAGTTTTAAGGGCCTAGAAATATGCACAGCGATGGTGTTCGACAGCAAAATTTTAAACTAGGAAGCTGCTGTCGCAGTCATTACTGGTGGGTATTAAAACATTCAAACGTAAGCGACAAAATGGATAATACTGTAGTTATAGTATATCATGATTGTGATGGCTGGGGCTTCAAAGAATACGAAAAGTTGCACACAGAACAGTTAGAAATAAACGAATTTTTCAAATATTACCGACTTATATTGAGTTATCAACAGAGTTGTAAAAAACTCGGGTTTATTATAAAAACCCAGCCCGGGCAGATAGCTGGGCGGGTACCCGGGCAGCTACCCACTACAACCTTTATGGTTGTAAAAAACCCGGTTTTTAAAAAAAAAAAAACCAGCCCGGGCAGGTAGCTGGGCGGGTACCCGGGCAGCTACCCACTACAACCCTGGTTATCAACCTTACCATTTTCACAAATTGGTATTACTAAAATAATCTTGCGTATGAATTTTCATTTTTAATGAGGGAAATAGTATTTAATTATCTTATAGATTATATTTTCCAAGTTAATGTTTTCATGTGCGAGATGGAATGTTTCATAAATATTAAAACAAGGGTCGATCCAGGCAAAATTTGGGGCCTATTTAGAGCCCTTCACAAAAATCTATTTAATAAAACAGACCCCTTCAAAAAAAAAAAAAAAAAAAAAAAAAAAAAAAAAAATCAATATAATAAAATGAATCCCTTCACAAAAATCAATTTAATAAAATGGACATCTTCATAAAATTATTTATAATAAAATTAGCCCGTTCACAAAATTCTATTCCATAAGAACTTACTACAGTGGAACTCCAGTTATACGTTTTGCCCGGGACCGGACAAACGAAACGTATAACTCAGTTAAACGTACAACTCAATGGTTTACCGGGACAATTTAAAAAATATATCATCAAAACATTGATCCGCTGAGGAGTTTACTACGTTTTATATTGAAAACAGAAGTTTCCTAAGTAGTACTGCACCCATGACATAAATTTTTGGAAATGGAAGTGAGAAGAAAAAAAGTACATAAGAGAAGTACATATGAACTTATTTTATGATAAAAACTTTATTAAAATTATTTTTAATACACATAGAGCATATAAATCATTTATCAAAAGATATTTCAGTAGTTTATTGAATCTTGTTGAAATAATCACTCATCTTCGGTTGTTTCTTTTCGGCAGATCCGACACTGAACAGCAAATTTTGCATTTCTGTTAATAATGCAACCACCTTAGGTTTTATTGCTTTTACTACTGACGAACCGTTTTGCTACGCCAAAAGCTTTCACATCAGCTCTGAAGTTTGAGTGGGATCCTTCAAATCAGACTCCTCGGCCGCGTCGTCAATGTCTCCGGTTTCAAAATGGATAAATGAAAAATAAATTCGTCCGGGGACGCAAAAACGTAACGTATAACTGAGGGAAATGTGTAATTCAAAACGTATAACTCAGCTAATTTTTAATGGCAAATAGTCGGAACCGCTGAGTTGAAACGTATAAGTGAGGGAAACGTAGAACTCAGGTAACGTATATCTGGAGTTCCACTGTATTTATTAATTATTAATTATTTTGTGACGTTTCAAATTGTGTAATTTGTAAACAAACCAGTTCACCAGAGAGGAAAACTTCAGCAAAAGGATTTTAAAAAGTTTTTGTTAATAATGCTTCGTTTGAATTTGAGTAACTGGACCGCAACTTTCGTTATAAAATGTTATTTTTCACAAAAATATAATATATTTCACAAAAATAACTTTTACTTTTCACAAAATTGGTCCCAAGAAAAAAAACCTGCATCACCCCTGGAAAAAATATGAAGAAAAAAAATCAGAATGTAGCTGTTATAAAAATATAAATATAATATTTCATAAATAAAATTTAAAAATTCCCAAGTAGAAAACAATTCCTTCGGAAAAAAAGGGTGTTTTATTTTTTTCCTCCAAAATTTCCGATGTTTTTTTTTTTTCCGGAGCTTTCCCATCTTCACTTTAGAGTCACATTAAAACATAGTATTTTATAAAATACACGAAATTTTGTGTTGAAGTGCATGTCAAAAGCATAGAATTCTAACAATTTTATTCGTGTTTATTCGACGTGCAACTGGAACTGCTGTATAAATATTTATCCCGCGGTCTTTTACTGCATTCATCCGAAAAAGCACGTTTCCCGGAATCAAGTTATGCACATTTACCACTCGTTTCATTTAACATAAATTAATTTTTGGCAATTTTCCAAATTTAACTGAAACTTAGTGTGCGGTGCATCTCAAAATTGTCAGCAAATATTGTTTGTCTTAGGACAGTAAATTGAAGGAATAAAAGAGGAGGAAATATCAATAGTTTTTTGATCCTCTCTCCATTTTTCCTTTTTGTCTTTTTATTAAAAATGGAAGATGGGACTGACCTCAATTTAAACTTCACTTTTCAAGTATGTTTTTTCAGATTTATATATATATATATATATATTTTCTTTTGCAGGAATTGTTAGATTTTTGTTTCTTGAAATCTGCAAAAAAATAAAACAAATTACAGCATAGATTTTTACATTGGCCTCACAAATTTAGTTATAATTATTTAATTAAGAGCTTTCAAATTTATTTCTTAGCTCCAAAAATTTTTTAGCCTAGGTATTTACTTGTCTTAACATCATTTCTGCTGGCGTTGTCATCTTTTAAGATTTGAGCATTTTTTAGTTTTTTGTTCTTTTATTTGCAATTTCTAAATTAAAAAAAGAAACTTTTTTCAATTCTCAGATTATTTTTTTCCCCTAGTTATCTGCTTTCCAAACGCAAAGAAATAATTTCAAACCTTTTGACAAAAAAAAAAAAAAAAAAAGAAAGAAAGAAAGAAAGAAAGAAAATTGAAATTTGTTTTTTCGTTGACAGATTTCAGTTTAGCGCCTAATTTAGTGCCGTATTTTATTTTTAATCTGATCGTATCATTTATCTTCCGTTATCGGATCCATAGCAAAAAGACAACAGAAAAGAAAGAAAGGAAGAAGACACTTTTTAATTCGCTCGCAATTCCCAATTGTGGCAACTTATTTTTCATTATCTATTTTTTATTACTGTAGCAAACAAATGTTCATTGTCGAGATAATTTTAAAAAAAATCATGCTTAGTTATTAAAAATGCCATAAAAAGTCACTAAATTGAGCTACAGTTTCCCCCAAAATTTCATTCGAAAGTGCATTTACCCCCTATTCGATGAAGTAAAAATTTAAATTATGCGATGTTTAGCAGTGATGCAAGAGCGATAAAAGCGAAAACAATAGCGCAGGCTGTTGCCACTATTGTTAAAAATTTCTAAAAATAACGACTGTTTTTTTCCTCCAAAAGTGAAGTACGATTTTTTGAAGACGACAGAAAAGTCCGAAATGAAAGAAATATGAGTTAGCCGCTAATTTAAAAACAAAAATAAACAAAGAAAAAAGGCAAAGTTAATGTTTTCTTATATTTTATGTTTCAGAATCTTTTGTATCTATCAAATTATGTTATAAATTAATTTAATTCTTTTTCTTTATTTTATAAATATAAACAACACCTGGTCTGCCGAATTTAGTTTGGTTCCACTGTAGAAAACTCAATGGTAGAGCTACTATAGGGGGTACGCTATCGGATATTATTATAAAAGATGCATTTTACCGATTGTATTTTCAAACATTATATACTTGTATTAGAAAAAATTATATCCATTGCCTAATATCTAGCTATGATTTACGCATGATAGGCATAGTTAGATAAAGGATTATGAAAATAAAATTAAAAAATGTATTATTTTTATATAGAACACTCTGATTATGGAATATTCCACAATTCAAATGTTAACTTATAAATTTTAGTTGAATTGGTTAAAAAGGAGGAAAAAAAAACATATATCTACTAGCAATGAATGTAAATTGTGAATGAAAATGTGCATTTCATTTAAGGTATGTCATTAAAGGGCAAAATTGATAGTGCCGGCCACAGGGCCACTAGATGAAAAAATGGCTATTAAAAGATGTCTCTCTACGGCCACGTAACGGCCTTTCCTACAAGCAGAAAGTAAACTTTTCTCGAATTCCACCAATGATTCCCTTTTGTTGGTTGTTGTATGTTAATATTATTAATATAGTATTAAATTGTCCAAATAAATAATATAAATTAAAAAAAAAGTTTATTGTTTAGCCCTTTTAAATTAAAAAAAAAAAAAAAATGGTAACTCATAAAACAACCGCTACACTGTAAAAAAAAAAATCTGTAATTTTGTCAGAAAAAATGTATTTTTTACGGAAAAACCTGTTATAAAGAAAAAAAGTTTTTTCCTGTAAAAAAAAGTGGATTTTGTAATTTTTACTGAGCAAATCTATATTTTTTACAGAAAAAAACTGTTTTAATAAAAATATACAAATATTTTCTATAAATTAAACTGTTTTCCACACAGGCGCCAAAATTGACAGTTATTTTCTGTGAATTTGAGGGATTTTTTTTTTTACAGTATACTACTGGTCACTGGCCACCAATGAAATTTCCCAGTTTTGTCCTTTATATGTCATACTTTAAGATATATCATGCATTTTCCTCATTTTGTAATTTTTTTTTTTTTTAAATAAGGAATAAAAGACCTGATTGACCTCAATTCTTTTAAGACTTTACTTTTTAAAGTAATTCTGTATTCATTTTAGTATGTAGATTCATTTATAACATGCTTTATTTTGTAGAAATCGCGATGTTTTTGTTAGTAGGAATTTTCAAAAAAGAAAAGAAAGAAAAAATGAAGCATTGATATTTCCTTCCATATCTTTTGAATCTGTTAAAAATTCATATTCTGTTATAATTAAAACTCGGCTCGTCTTTTTTTCTCCTCCTTCTAATGTTTTAATATAAAACTTTTGTCAAAATTAAATAGCAAAAATATAAAAAAGCATCCTTTTTACATCTGCGTGTATTTTGATTAACTCAGAATAGTATGAATTTTGCGGAAGAAATATTTGAGATCTCGTTAAAAAAAGTTAATTGAAAACATTTTTTAAATAATTCTAAATTCGCTTCAGTATTATGAGGAAAATCCGTAAAGTAAAATAATAATAATAATAAATAAACCAGACTATGCGGTGAAAAGGATGTTGTGCTAAAAGAAAAAGCATACATAGTTTTATTCCTTTCAGATTTGGTTTAGTGTAGCCGGTAACAACTTTTATTTAGTTCATTTTTACTTTCTTATCTATAATAGAAAAAAGTATTGTAATCGAAATTTTTTTCGACTTCCAGTTTTCGACGGATATTTTAGGGGCCAGAGCAGAGATCCCGAAAACATGTTTTTACAAAATGTCAGTCTGTCTGTGTAGTCCGTTCGTCTTTCTGCCTGTCCTCATTGTATTGTATCATCAAAAAGTGTATGGAGATATGCATAGAATTGAACCAAATTTCAGTTATAGGTGTTTGATTATGGCCAGCAGCCCATTGAATTTGGTGATATTCCGCCGAAAGGGGGTGCTGTAATAGCGAATTTTGTGCCATTTTCATTATTTTATCATCGAAAGTGTAGGTTATGCATAGAATTGAACCATTTATAGGTTTTTGGCTATGACCAGCAGGTCCAATTTGAATTTGGGGCTATTCCGCCGGAAGGGGACGCTGTCAAATCGATTTTTGTTCCATTTTTATTATTGTATCAGCGGAATGTGTATGAAGCTATGCATAGAATTGAACCAAATTTTACTTATATGCTTTTGACTATTGCCTGCAGGTCTCACTTGAATGTGGGACTATTCCGCCGGAAGGAGGCTCTGTCATATCGATTTTCTCAGTCGTGTTGTGTTGTCCATAAACTGCTGAACCACGAAGGGTGCTTTTCCTCCAGGTAACCCGGCCATTCACAAGCAGCTGACGTATCAAGCAGAATGATGAAAAGTATTGATTTTATTGGCGCTGTGATAGGCGAATTTTGGAGTATTAACATGTATGAGATAGAAGAAAGTTTAGGGTTTGGCACATCCGACTAGTTCATATTGATATGTGTTGTAACAGCTCGCATTAATTTTAATTATTAGTAACGGAGTAGCTATTATTTTCATTTGTCGGAAAAAGCAATGTTACTAAAAATTGTAGGAATAGAGATTGTTGATTGTAAGATTATGGAAGTTTTCTGAGTTTAAATTTATATTAAGTTTTGATGAAATAGGACTTCTTTTAGTACAAAAATTAAATCACGGACAATTAATTTTAGTTTGAAATAAAATGCGTTTTTGGTACTTTTTTCTGTCTTTACCAGAAGAAAGTATTGGATTCGTGAAAATTTTCATCTTCCAGTTTTCGACGGATGTATACGTTTTAGAAGGTCCTGAACACGATTTGACTGCATTTAAAAAATGTTTGTCCGTGAGTCTGTGTGTGTGTCTGTCTGTATCTAATACTTTCTTCTGATAAAGATAGAAGAAAGAAATAAACAAAATAAAAAAAAATCGACTCGATCCGAACCACAAGTCGTATCGGGTTCGCGTAAAAGCAATTTCCTGACCCGATGCACGTTCTTTGAGCCTACAGAAGAAGTGGCCAACATGCTCTGGGTGGCATGTGCAATTTCTCTGGTACGGGAAAAATTTTTACTTGAAAACCCATTATTCAAATAAAATTAACTTTTCTTTTGTCATAATAAATACAATTTTATTAAATACGTACAGATTATTAAATAATGCAATTTTAATAATGCGATCGTGGATGAATCTGGCGAACACATTTCCCTGTGTTCGCAAGATTCGTCCAGAATAGCTCAGTTGGCAGAGCATTGGCAGCTTAAGCCAAGAGAGATCCCTAGTTCGAATCCTGACCTGGACACTTTTTCACTCAGTTGGAAAATTACGACTCGTAGTTGAAAAGTATTGAATTAGGTTTGTATGTCTGTCCGTGCTCTAACTCACGTAAATATACTCGGATTGTCATGTAATTGATATATGTTATTGAGGATTACCATGGCATGTTCGGGTTTGTAGCGTATTCTAATGCTGTTAAACTGTTCCAAATATATTGAAATTGATATATATCACTGAGGTGCACTACAAAATACTTACTATAGAATAGGATGTGTATAGCATTCATCGTTCATTTACAGAGATACACAAAAGATTCGGTTACAGTACTGTCAGGGGTCGATGCAAGTTTTTTTTCTTGGGGCCCATTTCGTGAAAAGTAAAGGTTATTTTTGTGAAATTTATTATATTTTTGTGAAAAATAACATTTTGTAACGAAAGTTAAAGTTCAGTAACTCAAATTCGGAAAAAAAAAAAAAAAAAAAAAAAGCATTTATTAACAAAAACTTTTTTAAATTCTTTTGCTGAAGTTTTCCTCTCTGGTGAGCTTGTTTGTTTACATATTACACATTTTAAAATGTAACAAAATAATAAAATAGTAAGTTTTTGTGGAATAGAGTTTTGTGAAAGGGCCTATTTTATTAAAAGGAATTGTGAAGGGCCCTGTTTTATTATAAAGAATTTTGTGAAGGCGCCTGTTTTATCAAATTGATTTTTGTGAAGGGTCTCATTTTATTAAATTGATTTTTGTGAAGGGATCCTTAATAGGCCCCAAATTTTGCCTGGATCGACCCTTGACTGTCTATAGACAATAATTGCTGGAAGTACATTTTCAGTTGTAACAAATGTAACTATTTTGTTGCATATTACTTGATGTGTATATATTCTATGGATCCTATACAGGCTGCACAAAAGCATTCGGGTACATTTCCGCTTATTGACCGAAATTGTTAAAGGGGTACTTTCATCTGTGTTAAGAGTTTTCTAACTGAACTAAATTTTTGGTAACTATATATACAGATGTATATATCATATACAGGACTACACAAAATAATTCGGATATTTTTCCCACTATGGATGGTATTGTTCTGTCCTCTAAAAAAAAAAAAAAAAAAAAAAAAAAAAAACCCTCCCTAGTACTACATCAAATATTTCACTAAAGTAAAGTCAATTTTAATGCTTTGTTCTGTTTTTATGCACCATTTAGAATAATAAAAATAGTTAAAGATACCTAAGGAGTGTTTATTTAGTTTTAAAATAATTTAAACTAACAATTGCAGAATTCTGGCAAAACATGAGCTTCATTTTTACAGATTTTAGAATATCTACATTAATTTTTAATTGTTTTTATGTTAAACCATTAATATGTAATAAAATGCACCATTTTCAGCTGATTACGTCAGGTGTGGGTTTTGTTTAAGTTACGTGGGTTATTTTTTAGAAAAGTGTTTAAATTTTCGCGTAATTGGCTGCCACTTTGTAATAAAGTGATAAAATGAAAAATGCTCAAAATCTTAGAACAAGCTGTAAAAATTTAGCTATGTTTAATTTTATAAAATTCTTTATTAGACTTTATATAGAGAAAATTTCAAAAAATGGGTTTTTTTAGAGGACAGTACAATAATTGCTAAAATTGGGTTTTCAAATAAGTTATACGTTTTCCAAATTATTTATTTAGACATCTTTCACCTTACTAAACGATGAAGTTTTGTTACATTATTCTGAATGTACTTCATAATCTTTGCTTGACGCATGATTTTTCTTTCTTGTTTTACGTATGAATTAGAATTAATGAACTCTGTAAATTTGGAAAATGATTAAATTACTAGATCGCTGCGTGCTCCTGTTATTATCTTGTCATTTAGGAAAGTCATCGCAGCTTGCTTCTTGTTGCGATATTCTTTCTGCTATGCAAGGCCGCGAGACTTTCGATTACTGGTTTAACTGAGGGTCATTAAGTGGTGATGACACCAGTAGAATGAGCTGTCCCTCGAGGTCCGGTTCAAGAAATTTCTCACCACTGAGCTTTATGCTGTTGCGGAAAGTGAAACTCAGAGATTCCGAAAGTGTCACACCACTGAGTCACTGACTTTTTTCCCCTTGTTGGGAATGAGTTTTATACAAACATCAAAGAAAAAAATCGCATCCGAGGCGCTCAAACATGCTGTGTTCTGTAATATCCTGTGAGTTTACACCAGAGCAATTTTAGATTTATGATTCTGGTTCAATGGATGAAAAAAAAATAGCGCAGCTCCCTCCCCTCCCCCCCCCCTTTTAAAATTTTGGGATAGCTAAAAGCAAACGTCAATGCCACTCAAAAGATGATACTTTCTAACAGATAGCCCCTAGAAACACTTTAAACAAGACTTACCCTATACTACGTATGATGGGTAAGTAAAAATAGAATGTAATTTTCAGCGACATTTCAAGATACATTACGAAAAAATATATATGAAAGAAGGAAACAAAGCCAGCCATTTTGTGTGTATGTTTTAAGGGAAAGGGGTGGGAGTATAGGAAGCTAACTTCAAGACCAACCCTCCCCACCATCTCTTTTTTTTTTCAACATTCGTAAGGGGAAAAAAAAGGGGGGGGGGCTTAGAAATGTTCTTTACTCACCTGTCGTCTCCTAACAAGACTAAAAAAAAACTTTTTTTTTTATTTTTTTATTTTTTTTAAACCTTTGAAATAACGAAATGAGACGAAGTTTATTGCAACCGGGCCTCATTAATAAGAACGCAGTCCTGAAAAAAAAAATATGGTCCTGTAAAATTACAATTCTTTTTTTTCTTTTGTGAAAAAAAGTCCAAACCTCTGAAAGAAGTACTAGACATAGTTTTTCATTTTATTAAATAGGAATCTTATCAAATGCTAGCCTTATTTTTTTTTTTCAATTTATTTAAAGTTTATATTGTATTTATAAAAATAGACTATGCTCTTAAAATATTCATAGTTGTATCAGGATAAGAAATGCTAACATAGATCTGCTCCCGATATCATTCATTGCCAAATCCTCTGCAGTCGTGTGAATGACATTTTGATGGCCGTAGTTAACAGGGGTGAGCTAATGAATCTTACAGGATGTTCTTGATCAGCACCCATTAGAGCCCCGATGTAAGGCAACTTTTCCGCCTGCGAAGATGATCAATCTAGCCAGTTGGGATTTCATTGTAATAGAAGCCCCCTTTAATATGGCAAATGGGAACAGGGCACGCCTCTCCCTGGAGTTTGAAATTTAATTAACTTACTTACTTTTCTTTATCTCCAATGATTTAAAAAATATACATATTTCATAGTAAAAGCAGTTAAAACAACGTTTTTAGCAACAGAACTTTTTTTTTAATCTTATCGCAGACTAGTTTCGCGTAGCATTTAGCGTACCTTCATCGGTGCAAAGAATAATGGATTTTTGGTCAAAAATCTTTTCACTGATAAAGGTACGCTAAATGCTACGCGAAACTAGTCTGCGGTAAGATAAAAAGTTCTGGTACTAATGTTATTTTAACTGCTTATATTGTATTGCGCCAAGTATCATCTTAACTGTCAATATTTGTAGTATACTTCCCAAGTGACTTAAAATAATTAAACACTACGAGAAAAATGAACTAAAATTGTTGGAAAATATATAAATGCAAATGAGAAATAGCACTACGTGTGTTACATTGCTTTAACATTAGCTACGAAAGTCCAGAGGTTCTATGAAGCGGCCCCTTAAAGGGAAAAGCATTAGCATTCTTGAACTAACTCGAAGTGCAAAACATTTATTATTATTTTTTTTTTATAGTCATCTGTTTAAAATTAGTATCTTAACATGGTACTCAGGATGATGGCGCTAATGAAAAAAGTACTGTATGTTTAAAAATTGATTTAAACCATAGTGGGGACTGTTGCTGCTTAAACAACCCCCCCTCCCCCCACCTTCACCCCCACCCCCCACCCAAAAAAAACCGCGCAATTTTGTTTTGGTTTCAAAAGTTACCGATATTTGTTAATATTAAAGGGCATTGGTTAAATTTTAAAGAAGTGTGTGTGTGTGTGTGTGGGGGGGGGGGGGTTCGGTCGCAATTTAAAATATCGGGTTAATGTTTAAAGGTATATAGATCTAGCGGTGGAAGATGGAACTATTTTAATTTTGCAGCGCGTGTTCAGCACACCTGCTAGTCGGTGTCGGAGGTCCGTTTGGAATAGAATGCGTCCCCTGGCGGTGGAAGCTAGAACTAAGTGATTTTGCGGTGCATTCGCAGCACGCTGGCTATACGGCGCCGTAGGCAGCGGTGACCCGTGCCGGAGGTTCGTTCGGAAAGAGGTTACCGACATTTGTTAATATTGAAGGTCATTGTTTAAATTTTGAAGAAGTGGGGGGGGGGAGTTTGTAACAGAATGAGCCCCCTGGCGGTGTAAGGTGGAACTAAAAGATGTTTTAATCATTCGAGGTCCGTTCGGAAAAATCGACTAGCGATGCGGGCGTAGCCTGCTTGTTTTAATATAATTTGGGATGTATGTTTACTGCTTCTCCGATTGAATTTTGTTTGAAGATTATTTAAATTATCCGACTTTATTATTTAATCAAAATGTCCGTACTTAAGTATTTTAATAATAATTTTAATTATACTGCTTTAAAATAGCGATGGTGTGGTCCTGGATTATCTAATATCCTGCTTATTTGAATCATTTATCACGACAAAATGTCTATTCGTATATAAACAAAGTGGTCGTAACGTTGTGTGGAAGATAACATTAGGTATAAGAGCCTCTTCAAATTTGCCATTCTCAAATTGCGGTGCTTTGATTTTTTTATGTGCGGCTCCAAGGACAAAGTCATCAATTTAAATTCATGAATATAAATACGACGACAGTTAGTTGATTAACAATTAAAAGAAATTAAAAAAAAAGTTATTTCCAACCACGTCATACATTAGAGCGAAAAACGGCAGAAGTAATTCCTTCGTAATTGTATTTCCGTAAAGTTGAATTCACACGTGTATTTAAAAAAAAAAAATCAAAATATAAGGAAATGCAATTTTACAGCTTTTTTTTTTGTCAAAGTGATAAAAGTAATATTTTGTTCAAACATTCTGGTGATTAAAATTTGTTGAGATAAAAAGTATTCCACTTCCGTTCAAACAGTTAAAGGATTTCTTGGACGTCCTCCCTTCTAATGTTTATTCTTACACGCTTTAAAAATAAAAAGTCCTTGCGACCTGTATAGGGAGGAAAAAGTAGCTTCCCTATTTCTTGGTTTTATGATTTTTGCTAATTTTATTAAAACACTCGAAACTAAAATGTACGGAACCCGATTATAGAATATTCTTTCCCAGCTCCTATTATTTTATCCCCTAAAATTCCTAAAATTCTCCTAAAATTTTCTTCTTGTTCCTAAAAAATTCGAGATCGACAAAATTTCACCGAAAAATATCGCAAATTTCGACAAATGGTCACCGAAAAAGACACGTATTTTGTCAAAAGATCGCTGAAAAAACACAAAATTTGTCAAAAGATCGCTAAAATAACGCAAATTTCGTCAAGAGATTGCGGAAAAAAGCAAATTTTGACAAAGAATAGGGGGGGAAACTTAAATTTCATCCAAGGATATCGTGGGGGAAAAAAAGCTAACTTCGACAAACAATCCTGAAAAAAAAAAACTCAAAAGTTCATCTAAGGATCGCGACAAACACTAATTTCTTCAAAGGATCGTAAATTTTTTAAAAACATCTCGGAAAAAAAAAACTAGAATTTCTTAAAAAAATCGTGGAATAAACGTGAATTTCGATTAAAAAAAAAAAAAATCTTGAAAAACCCCTCCAATTTCATCAAAAAATTGGGGACAAAAAACGCCAATTTAGTTGAAGGATCGCAAAATTTTGGCAATCAATCGTGCATATAAGGCGAATTTCGTCAAACGATCGCACAAAAATACAAATTTCGTCAAATGATCACGAAAAAACGCGAATTCCGTCAAAAGGTCATGAAAAAACGCGAATTCCGTCAAAAGGTCGCGAAAAAAAGCAAATTCCGTCAAAAGGTTGAAAAAAAAACACGAATTCCGACAAAAGTTATAAAAAAAAAACCGTGAATTCCGTCAAAAGATCACGAAAAAACACTAATTTCGTCAAAAGATCACGAAAAAACGTGGAATTATGTCAATACATCATGCAAATAAGGCAAATTTCATGAAAGAATTGCGAAAAATGCATGTTTCGTCAAAAAAACACGGAAAAATGCAAATTTCAACAAAGAAGTGTGAAAATAACCTTTCAGAAGTTTTTTTTGTTAGCTTCAGAATTTTTTTTTCTATTAATCCTTCCTGCCTCTTGTTCTCAGGTTCACCGAGAACATCCAAAAGAGAGAGAAAGAGAGCATTCCTTCTGGTTAGGCCAGTGGTTCCCAACATGTTTTCAGCCGCGCCCCACCAAAACTTCTCTAAAATGATGATGCCCCCCTCCCCCTATAGCATATAATTCTTATAAAATTTTAAAAGAATTTACTCCTGATAGAGTAAAAAGCATTTAACATCGATCCTTAAACGTGCCAAAGGTAATGGATGAATCAAATATTTTTTATAATCATCTGATACTCCTCGTAGTTTACTGGCACACGGTCGCCACGTATGCGTGATGTATAGAGTGCTCAGAATCCTTGATTAGAAAAATCAATAATTTTGAATAAAACATTTTTGTCTTATTTAATCACAGAATTTCTACGATTAAATTACGCAACAATTTCTAATCAAAATAAAACGTGATAAAGGAAGGTCGTCAAGTAATTGTTAAATATACACTTGAATAGTTTCATGTGTAAAATTGATTTTCATGTGACATATTGCAGTGCGACTCATTCAATAAATAATCGAAAAAGTTGTTTAAAATTCTAAAATACTTATAAATCAGAAAAATTATAAAGAATTTTTAAATATATAAAAGACTGGATGTAATTTAAAAATCTTTGTTAAAATCT
Source organism: Maratus michaelseni (assembly GCA_963931845.1). Taxonomy (NCBI): domain Eukaryota; kingdom Metazoa; phylum Arthropoda; class Arachnida; order Araneae; family Salticidae; genus Maratus; species Maratus michaelseni. The sequence goes on along the minus strand of OZ007600.1, from coordinate 126,008,476 downwards.
AGATATGTTAAAAAGTTTTTTCTATAATTGTTCTGGTAGAATTGTATTTAAAACTTTTGAATGGATATTTTTTTTAAATTGAATAAAAACTTTTTTTTTTGAAATTTGAATGTGTAACTTTTATTTACAGTCTACAACATTACTATTAGAAAAACAATTCAGAAGGTATTGGGTTCAAGGAAATTCCGAATTGTCCCCTTGAAAAGTTAAATTGCCCCCCTGAAAAGTCAAATTGCCCCCCGTTGCGAACCACTGGGTTAGGCTCAATGATCCAGGAATTCAAAATTCTAATTAATATAATTGCAGTAAGCATAAGCTGTCAAAACGGTTTGTAATATGAAGCCTGTTATTGTGCAAATTTAAATGCCCTCATTCGCAACAAACAACACAAGCACATGGAACAAGGGCTGAATTCATTGGAATGATGGGGATATTCTTTGGCAGTGTACCATATGTGCCTGACTAGCACGAAAATACTGTTATTACATACTTGTAATGTTAAAAATATCGCAAATGCCCCTAAAATTTTCCTAAAATTTGGAAAAAAATTCCTAAAATTCCTCCCTAAAATTTTGAAAAATCCTAGTGCTAGCCCTTCAGCTCTCGCCTATCCTGAATTTGAATGGGAATTTCGTAAATTTAGTCAGCTATAGCCAAGTTGGCTTCATTTATGGCAATTGATATTTCGCCAAGTGTCGCCCATCTTGGCGAGTATTTGACGCTAGTGAATATGAATATATAGATTTAAGTGTATTAGAGTTGGAACAATAGTCGCAGCAATGAAAGAATATTTGCGAGAAATCACATTCACTAAAAGACTTAAATTAAATTCGTTTATGCTCGAATCCCATATTTTTAATCTGTTGTCTTGTTTCAAAATGTCAACCACGCTAGAATTTTAAACTGCTATAGCTTAGTCATTCTTTAAGATAAAGGCGAAACAAAAAATGCTCCAGAAGCCTGGTATCGAGGCCGAACATTTAAGCAAAAAAAAAAAAAAAAACTTCTAGGATTTCAACTTTTTTTTTTGTGCATCCTTTCGAATTCGAAATATTTTAGTGGCCGCGATGTTGAAATTAGATGGCGGATGAAGCTGTCCAACGAACTCGGTCGAGATCTAGGTAAGCCATACACGCTCAGTCACACCCATATCGGTTCATGAAAACGAGCGCTATCGCATGACAAAAAAGAAACTGATTTCCATTCAATTTGTGTCTTGTGAATCTTAATAGAATCATCACCAGCTAGGCTACAGTTATATTTTCGAAGGCAGTAAATACAAAACAAAATATTTTACTATGTTAAATAAATTTTTATTTTTCTTTGTTTACTTTATTTTACCGTTAAATAACTACTTTAAAACAATATTTCTTTATAGAAAATAAACAATTGTTAAATATTTTGAACATTCTAACATTACAGGAGCAGCAGTGTGGATTGTGGATGATTGTGCCCCGGTAGTGGGTTGGTCCACTGTGCCTCATGTTGAATAAATGTTGTAATAAATAATCCTATTAATATTGTTTATAGCTTTCTTTTAAACGTATTAACTTTAAAGTTAAATAAAATCAAATATCTTACCTTTGCAAAGTAGCTGTTATATCTTATTTATCTACAACCTTTAATTACTAAAAAAAAAAAAGAAAAATAGGATGATGAAAAATTTTACTTTTAGAAGTTCAAAACAACCAATCAGGATAAAATGGTTCACTCTGAGCTAAACATGTGCTCTGAAGGCTATAAATAATCAATACAGTGCTGTTGTCTATTAGGATAGAAGACAAGCTTTTTTTTTTTTTTTTTTTTTTTTTTTTTGTTAATAAATAAAATGTTAAGGGGGTGGTCCACTGTACCTATAGGTGCACCAGTCTCCCCTTTATACATATTTTTGAAAAGTAAATAACAATCATACGTACAGTTATATTTCATTTTATTGTATTAATATCTTTTAAAATGTGTCTAAATTATAAGAATTTGGTGCTATTGTATAAGATAGAAAAAAATGTCTGCCTATTTTCCACTTTCATGCCTGGACCATTCTTAACGTGCGGAATTGCTCATTTTAATCGCGTTCTCGTTTTAGCCGTGCTCGCATTAAGCGAGTTCGGCTGTATTTTTCTTTTAATGTTGTTTTAAATAGGAGGCTGTAAATGCATGACACTGTTTGCATCAGTCCATGAAAAAATATACACATATCATTACTTCTTAATACTAGTGAATTATCGGCTTTGCTCGCGTAATTGTTCAAAAATGACAAGTGGTATTCGTGGGCCTATTTTCATTAGAGGAAATTTTACTGGCACAGATAATTCAAAAATTACTAATTAAGCCACATTTTGAGTCAACTTCATTCTTATACTGCATTAGGCGAACATAAGATTTAAATGAATCAGAAGAGCTAACATTAATTCCGAATTAATGGTAATTTAGAACGTATTTTGAAGGTTTCCCTTTCATTTCATTTTGCATTTGAAATTTAGAAATTTTTAGAAACAGTTCTAAGCGAGTATTTACACCTTAAAAGTATAAGCATCCTGCCGAATTCCAATCTTCTAGTTAAACAAATTTCTGTAATAGCTATATCACAGAAATTGCAATTTTAAAACTTTTTTGTTCCGGCACACATTAAAATTTGTAAACTTTTAAAAACTGTTCTGTGGATGAATTTGTGTCTCTAACGTAACACCCATGTGAAATTTCAAGTTTCTACCCCTTAGCAATTTCAGATAAATCATAGTTTAGAAGGTTTTTAGAACTTTTCCAGCTCATTTCACTCTTTTAAATTTCGATTAAAAAAAAAAAAACTGTTCTTAGCGAGTACTGAAATCTTAAAAATAGCCACCATGCCAAATTTCAACTTTCTAGACCAGCAGCATCACTAAAATCGCAATTTTAGAAAGTTTTTTGCTTCTGCACCTTTTTTAAATTTGAATTTTGTAAAAACTGTTCTGTGCGAGCATTTACGTCTAAAAAAAAACAGGCATGTCAAAGTTTAAGTTTCCATCCCTAACAATTTAGAAAAAACCATAATTTATAACGTTTTCCGCTCATTTTGCACCTTTAAATTTCAATTTTTTAATAAACTGTTTATACCCTGTGTCTGCCTCTTAAAAGTTGCACTATACTGAATTTCAAGTTTCTAACCCGAATAAATCCAATTAAATCATAATGTAGAACGTTTTTAGAACGTTTTCCGCTCATTTCAGTCTGTTAAATTTCGAATTTTGTTAGAAACCGGTCTCTTCATTTGCATTTTAAGAGTAACCACCATGCTAAATACGAAGCTTTTCTATACCAGCTGTACCACATAAATTGTAATTTTAGAACGTTGTATTTTTGCTCCTGCCCTTTTAAATTTCGCATTTTTAATAAACTGTTCTGCATGATCATTTACGTAAGTAACAGCCATGCAAAATTTCAAGTTTCTAGCCTTAATAGCTCGAAATAAATCGTAATTTAGAAACGTATTTTTTCTCTGTTACATTTTTAAATTTCAATTAAAAAAAAAAAAAAAAAAAAAACTTCTGTGCGACCAGTTACGTCTTAAAACAACAACCATGTCAAACTTCAAGTTTCTATCCTTAACAATTCCATAGAAATCTATCTCAATTTAGAACGTTTTTAGAACGCTTTTCGCGCATTTCACTCTTTTAAATTTCGATTTTTTTTTAAAAATTGTTCTGTGCGACCATTTATGTCTTAAAAGCAACAGCCATGTCAAATTTCAAGTTTCTATCCCTAACAGTTCCATAGAAATCGTAATTTAGAACACTTTTAAAACGCTTTCCGCTCATTTCGACCTTTGAAATTTTGAATTTCTTTACAAACCATTGTTAGCGAGCATTTATATCTTAAAATTAACCGCCATGCCAAATTTGAAGTTTCTAATCCTATCAATATATATATTAAAAATAATAAAAATAATAATAATACTAATCATAATGTTTTTTCCTTCTTTCGCCCTTTTAAATTTCGATAAAAAAAAAAAAAAACTTCTGGGAGTGCACTTGCGTCTTAAAAAGTATCAGCCATGTCGAATTTCAAATTTCTGTCCTTAACAATTCCATAGAAATCGTAATTTAGAATGTTTTTATAACATTTTCCCTCATATATCATCCTTAAATTTCGAATTTTTTAGAAACTGTTCTTAGAGAGCGTTATATACAACTACCTTGCCCAATTTCAAGTTTCTAATCCCTTCAGTATCACAAAAATTGCAATTTTAGAACGTTTTACGCTCCTGCAGCCCTCTGAGGGTAGTGGCGCTGACATAAAATATAGCCTATGTTAGAGCAGAGACTGTCACCATAAATTTGAAACCATTACGCTTAAAGTCGGTTCCATAGTTTCAGAGATTCCATAAAAATTGTAATTTAGAATGTTTTTAGAACACGTTTAGCTAATTTCACCCTTTTAAATTTCGAATTTTTTAGAAACTGTTTTACAGAGCATATACATCTTATAAGTAACTACCATGCCAAATTTTAAATTTCTAACCTTTTCATTATTACAAAAATTTTAATTTTGAACGTTTTTCGTTCCTGTACCCCCTGGGGGTAGTGGCACCGACATAAAATATAGCCTATATGTTACAGCAAGGACTGTCACCATCAATTTGCCACCATCACTTTTGAAAAGGGTTCTATAGTTCAAGAGATTCCATAGAAATTGTAATTTAGAATGTTTTTAGAACACTTTTTGCTCATTTCACCCTTTTAAATCTCGAATTTTTTTAGAATTTGTTCTTAGAGAGCATTTACATCTTGTAAATAACTACCATGCCAAATTTCAAGTTTCTAGCTCCTACAGTATAAAAAAAAATCGTAATTTTAGAACGTTTTTCGCTCCTGCACCCCCTGGGGTTAGTGGCACCGACATAAAATATAGTCTATGTTAGAACAGAGATTGTCACCATCAATTTGCCACCATCACTTTTGAAATCGGTTCGGTAGTTCCAGAGATTACCCCCTACAAACAAACAAGCGTTACTTCTTTATAATATTAGTATAGATGAAGGGGGAAAAAAAACAAATTCAGTTTGTGAAATCACACACAAAAAAATTTACATAGATATTATCAATATCAACAATACACACACTCCTGTTTGCAATGAGGAAGTAGAGTTTATGTATGTAAATTGGCTAATAAAATAAAATACATCATCTATTCTTCAGAATATCATAATAGGCATGTTTTTCTTGTGTCGTCATAACCCCCCCCCTCCGTCTCACACGCATAAGTGGTTCTTTAACTTTTTCGTGTGCATTGCGAACTCGTTTTGGATATCGTTATGCAATATTTAACCGGTGTCTGTCATATCAGCATCATGAACAAGTGAATTCAGAATATGCGTGTAAGGAATAAATTGTGTGGGTCCCTCACGCTGAGGTCAGTTAGTCAGAAATTCTGAAAAGGTATGACTCACACAAAAAGGTTATTCCTAAAAATTGTCTGTATTGGAAGAAGGTCTAACCTCGTAAATTAATTTGTCTGGGGGGCAACAGTAGTTGCGAAATCACGTGAAAAATAGCTCGTATTGAGGTATCATTTTCTCGAGAATTACTCAGGCAATTTCAATAATTTTATTTTTTAATTCTTTGGTGCTATAATTAGTTATAATTCGAGAGTTTCTAGAAAACTAATTCCTTTTTAGTAACGTACAAAGAAGAAGAAAAAAAAACGACTATTTTTGAACATTTTTTTCCAACATAGTTAAAAAGTGTTTCTGACTTCAGTTTGTCTGCCTTCTATCCGTCTGTCCCTGCTCTAACTCGAGTAAATATACTCGGATTGCCCTGAAATTTTTGTATATTATTGTCGTAGCATGATCCCTATTGAAAATAAAATGTGTAGCACTTTTTTTTTTTTTAAACAGGGACAGTCAAAAGTATTCCGTTACATTTACAGTCAATGAGGAAAAAAATCGTTTCAAGTGCATTTTGATGATGCTACGCCATTTGAAACATGATGAAATTGATATACAATTATGAAACGCACTAAAACATGCTTTTCGTAGAATATGGGGATGCAAAGCATTTATTATTCATTTTCAACGTCAAACAAAAAAAATTCTGTTACACATTGTTCTACGGAGAAAAATCGTTCGCATATAAATTTAATGCTGTTTCACTATTTCAAACATAAGGAAATTTATATTCATTACTGAGGCGCACTATAATTTGCTCACATTAAAGTATGTTGTGTGTTGCGTTTATCGTTCATTTACAGGGACACACAAAATAATTTGTTTACAGTATACGTGCAATAATTACAATCTGTCATGTGTGATAAGTGTGTTTTCAACTTTGGTTTGCGTTTTTAAGTTTAACTAAATTTTTGCACACTACATGATGTGTATAAATTCGGCTGATCATGTACAGTGCTACCTTGGGAATTCGCGAGTATTACAGACTATGGGAATGAATTTTTTAAGGGTAGTTTTTAATTGTGTTACGCTTTTTACTGCTGAACAATATTTAGTAGACTAATAGAAGTTTGTGGAAAATAAATAAATTCATATAAAAGAACAAGATACATTGTTGTTTACAGTTGGTAATTGCTGGAAGTGAGTTTTAAGTTACCTTATGCGTTTTTTACCTGAATGAAATTTTAGCTTAATATGTGGTATGTAGATATGTGGTATTTAGATAATATACAGGGCTCTACAAAAGATTTTGAGTGCATTTCAATCGGTTGGCGAAAATTGCTAAATGTCAATTTTCTAACTGAAATAAAGATCATATGTACACTGCAAAAAATAACTGTTGATTTTACAGTATAAAACTGGCGCCCCAGCTGCCAGTATTATACCGTAAAATTAACAGTATTAAACAGTAAAATAAGCAGTAATACGCTGCCGTGCAAGCAGTAATACGCTGCCGCGCAGCAGCTGGGGTGCCAGTTTTATACTGTAAAATCAACAGTTATATTTTGCAGTGTAGGACTGCACAAAATAATTCGACTACCTTTTTGGCAATGAAGGTAATTTCGAAGACTAGATTTTTCAATGTATTATATGTTTTCTAAACTGTTCATTTACATATCTTCTTTCACCTTATTTAACGGGGAAGTTTCGTTACAGTTTCTGGATGTATTGGAAAGAGTTTCATAATCTATGCTTGACGCATGATTATTCATTCTTGTTTCATTTAGTGTTTGCTTGCGAAATTTCGTAACTATTGTGATGTTTTATTTCTTGCCGAACGATCAATTTATAGTTTAGCATACTGCCTGCCAAGTAGAGATGAGACTTTTTTAGTCCGCCATGAAACTTCTGCAATCCCGCTAAGTATTGGTGCCCTGAATTGTTTTTATCAGTCAAAATCTAAAAAATCCTTATCTTGTTTGATCCGCGAGAGAAAGACCGTGAGAATTTCTCTCCACAGTTGAAAACAAAAACTATGGTACCCATGTTTCTTTTTCTTGAAAAGAATAAATTAAGGTACGCTCTCAGAATTTCGAAATCTCTATCAAGTAGCCGATGTTAAATGTGTTTTACCTAAGAGGCAATTGATCTGAAACAAGATTTAAAAATATGTAAATCTATACTAATATTATAAAGGAGTTAAAGATTGTTTGTTTGTTTGTTTGTAGGGGGTAATCTCTGGAACTACCGAACCGATTTCAAAAGTGATGGTGGCAAATTGATGGTGACAACCCCTGCTCCAACATAGGCTATATTGTATGTCGGTGCCACTAACCCCAGGGGGTGCAGGAGCAAAAAACGTGCTAAAATTGCGATTTTTTAGCTATCAAACTAAACTGGCTATCAAGCCCTGAGAGCTTGCCAGCCGGTTCTGTATGTTTGTATGTACGTACGTAATGCGATAACTCTTCATAGAAATATCCGTTTTCCTTCAAATTTTCTTTATAGGTTCACTGTGTTAAGGCGCGGATTGATTGGTTAAGTATAAAGGGGGGGGGAACAAGGGGCTAATTCCCCCCCCCCCTTAATTTATATAAATGGGTTTTTCATGCAGAATTGTTCCGTTTTCCTTCAAATTTTGTTTATAGGTTCACTGAGTTAAGGCGCTTCCCTGATTAGTTTTCGGGATTGATTAGTTAAGTATAAAGGGGGGTGGATCGGGGGGCTAATCCCTCCTTAATTTATATAAATGGGTTTTTCAAGCAGAATTATTCTGTTTTCCTTCAAATTTTGTTTATAGGTTCACTGTGTTAAGGCGCTTCCCTGATTAGTTTTTCGGGATTGATTGGTTAAGTATAAAGGGGGAACGGGGGGGGGGCTAATCCCCCCTTAATTTATATAAATGGGTTTTTCATGCAGAATTATCCCATTTCCTTCAAATTTTGGTTAAAGGTTCACTGTGTTAAGACGCTTCCCTAATTAGTTTTCGGGATTGATTGGTTAAGTATAAAGGGGGGAACGGGGGGCTAATCCCCCCCTTATTTTATATAAATGGGTTTTTCATGCAGAATTATTCCGTTTTCCGTCAAATTTTGTTTATAGGTTCACTGTGTTAAGACGCTTCCCTCATTAGTTTTCCGGATTGATTGGTTAAGTATAAGGGGGGGGGAACGGGGGGATAATCTCCCCCTTAATTTATATAAATGGGTTTTTCATGCAGAATTATCCCATTTCCTTCAAATTTTGTTTATAGGTTCACTGTGTTAAGGCGTTTCCCTGATTAGTTTTCGGGATTGATTGGTTAATTATAAAGGAGGGAACGGGGGGCATATCCCCCCTTATTTTATATAAATGGGTTTTTCATGCAGAATTATTCAGTTTTCCTTCAAATTTTGTTTATAGGTTCACTGTGTTAAGGCGCTTCCGTGATTAGTTTTCGGGATTGATTGGTTAAGTATAAAGGGGGGGGGACGGGGGGCTAATCCCTCCTTAATTTATATAAATGGGTTTTTCATGCAGAATTATCCCATTTGCTTCAAAATTTGTTTATAGGTTCATTAGGTTAAGACGCTTCCCTGATTAGTTTTCGGGATTGATTGGTTAAGTATAAAGGGAAGGAACGGGGGGCTAATACTCCCCTTAATGTATATAAATGGGTTTTTCATGCAGAATTATCCCATTTCCTTCAAATTTAATTATAGGTTCACTGTGTTAAGGCGCATCCCTGATTAGTTTTCGGGATTGATTGGTTAAGTATAAAGGGGGGAACGGAGGCGGCTAATCCCGCCTTAATTTATATAAATGGGTTTTTCATGCAGAATTATTCCGTTTTCCTTCAAATTTTGTTTATAGGTTCACTGTGTTAAGGCACTTCTCTGATTAGTTTTCGGGATTGATTGGTTAAGTATAAAAATGGGAGGACGGGGGGGGGGGGCTAATCCCCCCCCCCTTAATTTATATAAATGGGTTTTTCATGCAGAATTATCCCATTTGCTTCAAAATTTGTTTATAGGTTCATTGGGTTAAGACGCTTCCCTGATTAGTTTTCGGGATTGATTGATTAAGTATAAAGGGGGGGAACGGAGGCTGCTAATCCCGCCTTAATTTATATAAATGGGTTTTTCATGCAGAATTATCCGATTTTCTTCAAATTTTGTATATATATTCATTGTAATTAGAGATTTACCTGATTAGTTTAAGGGGTTCATTAGTTAACTATGAGGGGGTAACGGGGGATGACCCCCCTTAATATATTGTTTATTTCTTTATTTTTCGATGGGCTTATTTCAAATTCTTTGAAATAAGAGTATAATATCAAATTAGTGTGAATAGCCTGTGAACTCAATGCTCTCATTTTAACTGGGCAGTTTTATTTTTATTTTTTATACTGAAGGAGCTAGAAATTTGAAATTTGTCATTGTAGTTACTTATAAGATGTAAATGCTCACTAAGAACAAAATAAAAAAGAAATTGAAATTTAAAAGGGTGAAATGAGCGAAAAGCGTTCTAAAAACAGTCTAAATTACAATTTCTATGAAATCTCTGGAACTACAGAACCGATTTCAAAAGTAATGGTGGCAAATTGATGGGGACAATCCCTACTCCAACATAGGCTATATTTTATGTCGGTGCCACTAACATCAATGGGGTGCAGGATCGAAAAATGTTCGAAAATTGCGACTTTTTTATACTGAAGGGGCAAGAAATTTGAAATTTAGCATTGTAGTTACTTATAAGATGTAAATGCTCTCTAAGAATAAATTTTAAAAAAAATCGAAATTTAAATGGGTGAAATGAGCGAAAAGCGTTCTGAAGTCATTCTAAATTACAATTTCTATGGAATCTCTGGAACCACGGAACCGATTTCAAAAGTGATGGTGGCAAATTGGTGGTGACAATCCCTGCTCCAACAGCCTCTTTAATAAAAAACTATGCGTTGCTGACGACTGGGTTTTTCGCTAATTGTTGCAACAGATTAATCTCGGAAAATGAAACATTTGAAGTTACTGAAAAAAATGATAGCTCAAAAAGTATTTGTCAGAAAATTGTTAGACAAACTGCGTTTGAAAGGTAAAAAATTGTATTTTTCTTGATATAAATTTCAAATCTAATGATTATGCCGTTTTTCAAATATTGAATTTCAAAAATTACCAAATCTTCCAATGGAGTACCATAGGGAAACCTTCATGCGTAAAAAGATAATGATAAGGGCGACGTGTCCTGACGTGTATATTGGCTATAGCACGAGTCACAAATTATAGTAGCCTTATTATTCTGTTAAAATATAAAAGTTATTTATGAAATGTCAATATTTTGTTTGATTAAAGGTTCGTTAAAAGAAATTGACCAGCGTAGCGGGCGTAGCTTGCTAGTAATATTATGTTTTAATTGTGCTTTAAAAGATAAAGCAGGTTAACTTGGATATATATATATATATATTTTTTTTTTTTTTACCTTTGGCAATAAGCGCTTTTATGACATCTTCAATCGTCGCTTTTTATAAGACTCTTATATTCTAAAATTTTACTCTCATATTTCTCTCTCTAGTGCTGTATATAATCTTATCTTTAAACACTGTTTATTAAGCTGTAAAACTTCTGCGTTTTAAACTCTCGTTTGACAGTGGCAGACGTTATTATTTATAATACTAATTTTTGCTTGTGCCGGCAGCTGGTCGTATATGTTTTTACAATGAACCGTTTTTCATTACTTTGGAATGTAGCAGAAAAATATTTTTAATTTTGTTTGTCCAATCTGCCACATTCTTAAATTATGGAAAATTATTAGAAGGAATTTGAGGTGATCTGCAGTATGCACCTAATTCAACTTTATTTTTCTTTTTTCGAAAAAAGAATTTGAGTACTTGTGGGCCGTTGTTATTTTAAGAATCACTTTGAACCGAAACCTAATCAGGGATATGTTAATAAAAAATTTGTATCCTTTTTAAAGGACCCTTCACAAATTTTTTAAATTTTAAAGCAGGACCCTCTACAAAAATGTTCTCCTTAAAACAGGACCCTTTACAAAATTATTTGTCTTACAAATAAACCTTTCACAAAACTTTTATTTCTTCAGACTGAATCTTACACAAATTTAATAATTTTTAACAAAATCTGGCCTGTCATGAAACAGCTGAAGTCTCTAAATAACCTACTACCTAGCTATTTTATACATAAAGGTTCTTGTCATATATATATATATTTATACTAGCTGACCCCCGCCCGGCGTTTCCCGGGCCCGTGATAATAAATTAAAAAAAAAAATCAAGTTACTATTATTTTATATCTTTAACCCGATTTTGTATGAAATTACATTTTAAGATGAAAAATTCGCGAAAAAATATTGATATTTAGTGATAAAAGCACTCATTTTCTTGTCTTTTTACGTAGGGTTGATTCATAGTTTTAAAATAAAAAGTTCTTTTTGTCCGAACTCTTTAAATCTCTATTGGTGATAAATAAAACGGTTTTTTACAGCCCGTGTAAAAATTTCGCGAAAAAATATTGTTATCTAGTTGTAAAATAAATGTTTTCTTCTCGCTTTTTTGTTTGTTTTCGCGTCGACTCCTTTAACATAGTAATAAAAAAATAGTTCTCATTTTCCGAACTCTCTGACATTTCAATCAGTTATAAATATAACTGTATCCAAGCTTTCTTTAAAATTTTGCGAAAAAGTATGCATATTTAGTAGTGAAAACATTTCCTTAAAAAAAAAAAAAAAAAAGCTTTAGCTTTCAACCTCATAGCAAAATATTAGAAGGTCTATGCTTTCAATGCAATGGTACACCTCCATCCGTTTTCAATGAATCCTTTTCAATCCCCCTAGGCTAAACAAGCTAATCAATCAGGTTTCTCGTTTCTGAGGAAAAAAAAAAAAAAAAAAAAAGTTGACGCATGCGCACGATATTTGTGTGGAAATTTGACAGAATGCGCTTTTCATTTTAAATATATAGATATTTATAAATGAACCTGAATATAATAATTTTAAAGTCTCAAAATTATGACTAAATTTTTCACAAACGTAAAAAAAAAAAAAAAAAAAAAAAAAAAAAAAAAAAAAAATCACAATTTTATAAAAGCTCTTTACAAAATAATATGTCTTAAAAATAAATCTTTCACAAAACTTTTTCATCTCCAGACTGAATCTCATAGAAATTTAATAATTCTTAACAAAATCTGGCCTGTCATAAAACAACTGAAGTGTCCAAACAACCTACTACCTAGCTATTTTATACATAAAGGTTCTTGTTAGAAATATATAAAAATAAACCTGGATATAAGTTCTCAAAATTATAACTAGATTTTTCGCAAACGTAAAGAAAAATCTTCACAATTCCATAAACACAGGACCCTGTGTGAAAAGTCTGGACAGACCCCTGCTAACCGAAAACCGAAAGAAAACTTATTTCTGATGAAACGAAAATCGGAATTGAGCCTAGGTTTTGTTCAGTTCCGGAACTGAATCGAAATGATTTTTCTACTTTAAAACTGAACCGCAAAAGCATTTTTATTTTTTAAATTTCAGTTATTTAAAAGATGAAGTACCAAGCCATTGACACTATTACGATCGTCAACTTTTGACATAAAAAGCTATGCCAAAAGTGAAATATGAAATTATGGACACTGAAACTAATTAAACTGCCTATATATTTATTAGCTAAGGTATAGGAATGAGCAGTGACACGTTAACGCATGTATCCCAACTACCAATCCGAAGAACAACCCCAATCCTGACAAAGGTTTTTTTTTTTTTTTTTTTTTTTTTAATCGTATTTTATACTTATATCTTACAAAATTCTTTCTGAACCTTCAGGAACCCCAACTATTCAAAATAGCATGAAACGAGCATTTTCAGCATCGCGATATAAACGCGAGGAAACAATGAGTCAGAATATGCTTGAAAACATTAATTTACACTTATTGCAGAATTTATTACTTGTATTAATAAAATAGATTCACAGTAGGTATGCAAGTCAGTCACTTTTTTCACTTTTAGTCACTTTTTTTTTTTAACAATCACTTTCAACCCCACCCCCTTTCTTAAAGTCACTTTTGATCTCTTTTTTTTTTTTTGACAAATTCTATCTTTTCTTTTATGATTTTGATTTATATGCGCAAACTACTAGTCTTCTCTAGAAATTTGATGAAACACGTTTGGTGACTTAACCCCTTTGCAATAAGTGTCCGGTAAAAATTTTTAAATCTTTTAGCACCAGTATTTTCGAATAGAAATCTTTCCCTAATTTAATTACAGAATTTCTATGATTAAATAAGATGAAAATTTCTTTTGAAAATTCTGGTTGGAAAAATTAATGATTGTATGCACCATATACATCACATATACAGTCCCTGGCCAAATTATTAGACGCAGTTGTTTTTATTATAATTTGTTAAATATCTGGAAAGATACATGAGGAATTATCTTGAAACTTTAGGAGTGTAAACAACATGATCAACGTCATATATTTCCGAGAAGATTTTTTTCTTGAAACCCCATAAGGGGCCGTCAACAAATTGAAGAAAAACGAATACGTTTTTGATAACCCTGTAAAAACCAATATCACAAAAGCGTTGAAACGGTATCACACGCTTAGGAGGCTTATTGTAATAATTTGGGTTCATTTTTATGAAGATAGCATGTATAATCGAAGAGAAATTCAGGTTTTTATAAAAACGGTCCCAAATTTTACGAAGTTTTTTGCTTATAATTTGCAGAGTTTTTAATATAAAAACAAGTTATTTTCAGAAAATATGACAAACAAAATTATACACAATACCCTGCAATCGGAATTAAAAAATAATAAAAATTGCATGAAAAATGAGCAGGTTTACTAAATATTTTTTCATTGCGCATGCGCGAATTCAATCAAAATATACTGTGCATAATATATTAGCTATATATGTAGACCAACTTTTATGAAAGTCTCAAAAATATAGCTTGAAAATTCTGATAGTGATCGTCGATAGAATAAGCTCGAAATTCGCTGTTTCCAAAAGTAAGCAAAAAGATGAGGGGTTGTATCCAAATATACTAGCTTTTGAAAGTTGACATAATAAGAATGAAGCGTCTCTCATTCTATATTTGATACAACCTCTCATCTTTTTGCTTCCTTTTGGAAACAGCGAATTTCGAGCTTATTCTGTCGACGATCACTATCAGAATTTTCAAAAATCAGAATTTTTAAAAAATCACAATCCGTCAATTTCGGGGAAAAAATCGTGAAATTCGCCAAATGGTTTCGAAATTTGTCGAGCGACAGCAGAGAAAAAAATCTTTTTCCATTCAATCATCGCAATTGGTGAGTGTGACTATTATGTTTGACCAGTGGTGGCAATAAAGTCCATTGCCAAATTTTCAGAATTACTCGCTGTTTGGCAAGTGTTAATTTTGTCCTATACTTCAAAATCCTTTTGATCATATCATCAGTGTGCAGGACAATTTTTTTACGGGAGACCATTTGATGAATTTTGTGATTTTTCCATTATCGATTGACCAATTTTACTGCTATCGATTGTTGAATTTTATAATTTATCAACTATTGATTAGCGAATTTCATGATTTTTTTCCATGAACATTTGACGAATTACGCAAAAAAATTAAGAAAATCGTTAAATTGTCTTGAGTAAAATAAATTTAATATTGTCAAATGCCTTCGAGAAAAAAGTTGCAAGTTGAAACGCCTGTGACCTCTTTTTCATGATATGCATCTCGGGTCTATCCCCCCACTCCCCCCCCCCCCAAGTGGGACACTTTTCTAAATTTTGCAGACACCTCTCATGTGATATATCGCTGGAAAAGTCTTTGACCGCTTATTCATGTTATGCATCTCCGGGGTCCATCCCGCCACCCCCCTCCCCTAAGGGAGGCACTTTTATATATTTTGTTGACACCCCTCATGTCATATATTGCTGGAAAGGTCTGTGACTGCTTAATCATATTATGCATCTCCGATGTCCATCTCCCCGCTTTGCCCCCCCCCAAAGGGTACTTTATAAATTTTGCACTTTTATAAATTTTGTTGACACCCCTCATGTCATATATTGTTGGAAAGGTCTGTGACCACTTAATCATATTATGCATCTCCAATGTCCATCTCCCCACTTTGCCCCTCCCCCCCCCAAGGGATACTTTTCTAAATTTTGTTGACACCCCTCATGTCATATATTGTTTGAAAGGTCTGTGACTGCTT